>CM060442.1:184240849-186640849 GCA_030545235.1 Helianthus tuberosus
CTTGAAACCCATCACCACTTGAAACCCATCACCACATGAAACCCATCAAAACTTAAACTTACACCCCATTCTTTTCTCCTAAATCAGTGACCACCCACTTGAAACCCATCACCACTTGAAAATTGACCACCACATATTATTTCCACTGTTTTCTCAGTTAAAGTGACAAGCATATTATTTTTTATAAGGAAGATGATAGAAACGAACATGAGATAATTTTTAATAACCGAAACCTAAAGTCGTCGGACTCTACCAAACAACCACTGCCATCCACCACCCACCGTCGAACCAAGAACAGAAAATTCTTTACCATTTTCAATCATAACTGAAAGGTTCTTCAAAAACATAAAACCTCGCCATCAACTCTTGAGTCCACGGTTTTGTTCGTTTTTACACTTGAAAATCGCCACCATCGCCGTCTCCGCCACCGTCAGATTTGGCTCCGGTTAAATTTTCACCACCGCCGCCGACCAACTCAAACCAACCACCTCCCCACCACCGGCTTCCGACCAACCACCTCCCACCACCATCTTCCGTCGCCAACCAACCACCTCCCACCACCGTCCTCCGCCGCCGACCAAGCACCTCCCACCACCGTCTGGTTATTTTTTTTTTGAAGATGTGAGTTTGAGATCTGGTTTTCTTTTTTTGAAGATGAGAGTTTGAGAGAGAGAGAGAGAGGAGATAAGATTCAAAAGTTTGATGTGATAAAAAAGTCTGTAGAGTTTAATGAGGCATACAGAGTGACAGAGGTGACATTTTGAGTAAATGACGAAAATACCCTTAAATGTATAAAATAATAGTGCATAAATGGCAAAGTCTGATTAGTGGAAAGTGGTTCTCGCGGTTCTTACAACTGAGAGTGGTTTTCATTTTAGCGGCTTCCTATATATATATATATATATATATATATATATATATATATATATATATATATATATATATATATATATATATATATATATTTGTGTTATATAAACACTTACAAAAACTAAGCCGTATTTGATTTATTTTAGTTAATTATTTAGAATAACTTCCTGAATATAAATAATTAATTGAATATTTATTTTTACTATTAAGCCTAATCAAATAATTATTTAATTATTCATAGGAATTTGAGTCAATATTTTATAAACCGAATACGACTTAGCTTTTATAAGTGTTTATATTTGAAATCATAATAAATAACTATACGTTTAATTTTTTATTTTTAATATTAACAAATTTATAGGAATTTGAATCATATTTTATAAATATTTTTATAAACCAAATACAACTTGGTTTTTATGAACGTTTATATAAAACAATACATATGAACTAATAACATATATATAATTTAAAGGAATTTGTGACATATTAATTTGAGTCATATTATATTTATTTTTAAAATATGACTTAAATTCCTATAAATTTCATATATGTAAACTTTAATTATTTAATATTAATTCATATATATATATATATTGATGAAACAATGGTTAACCGGGTGGGGTTAACTCACTGGTCTCGTCAAGAGGGTTAATCCCTTCTTTCCAAGGATCGCTGGCTGGATCGTCAGGTGGTGGGTTTCCTGCACAAGGAAATAAACCGTGACTCGTAACAAGGAGAATAGGGTGGGGGATGCTCCTTGTTACCACTCTCCGGCGTGAGAATCAGTAGTTTGCTTGGGAAGTAATGTGTGATAGTAGTAGTAGTGAGAGAGTTGAGAAGTGATACCTCAAACCTGGTTTGGGATGGGTATTTATAGCCGAGGAGTGAAGGAGAGTAGTTGAGTAGCAAGTCTGACATCGCACAGTCTTTCGTAGGTGTGTCAGACCTGTCAGTTACGGTGGTGATGCCACGTCTTACTGTGGTGTCAGACTGTTGCACACGTGTAGGCTAGTAGGCGACTGTTCTCAGTGCCACTTACACTGTGGTGTCAGACCTACTTGCCTTATGGGCAGGATGCGGTGCCAGGCCACATCGTTGTTTGCGGTTACTTATGTTGTTCCCACGTTCTTTGTTCTATCCAGGATGCATACGGGATGCGGTGCCATGCCGCATCTCCGCTTAGTGACTGTTACTGTTGTCCAGATCCCCTGTCGTGACGAAAATGTTCATAGGATGCGGTGCCAGGCCGCATCGCTATGCGTAACATCTGCTTTCATACTTAAGGTAAGTTTTCTCATCACTGGACAGATTGGACCGCTGTGTTCGCGCGTGCCCGCACGGACACAGGTAAGTTATTGCTGGTGGGGGTTTTTGATAAGGGTAATGGTCACTCGCGGTCATGCTGACGCGAGATCTGGGACCATACCCCTTCAAGTCCCCCCAGTCTAGTGTTTCTTCCTTATGCAAGTTGCATGTGGGAGGAATATTGGACTATGGTGTCTAGAAGGTAGAATATGGGCCATGCGGATGGCTCCTACTTTCATTAAATCAAACTACTGACCTGTTTGTTCGGACCGCTGTCCGATCGGTAGGTCGTTCGAGTGGATTATTTCTTCCTTTGAGAAGGATGTGTTTGTGTATGATTCCGCACCGGTGAGCAAGTTCCGTCTGATGCGGAATTCTCAGCCGAGGATTTGATGCAGTAATCTGGTCTACCTTTTTCTGATGTCCTCAGCCACCTGTTGGTGTTTCGAACCAACCTTTGAAACGGTGACTGAAGATGTTAGCAGAGTTCGAACCAACCTTTGAGATGGTGAAGGGAAGTGTTCAGCAGGGTTCGAACCAACCTTTGAGATGGTGACGGAAGGTGTCCATCAACGCAACTCTAGTTGTAACCTCTGCGTCAGCTTTATGCAATGTTAGTAAGTACTTTGCTCAAGCTCTATGTTCAACTGGACATTCAACGATGATCCCTGCTTTGTGGGGTATTCGTGTTCTCCAGTTTAGCTCTCTAGTAACCGCACGTCCTCTGCGGTTTAGCTCTCAAGTAACCGCACGTCCTTTGCGGTTACCTCGTTGCTATACCTTGTTGGCCATGTGTTGTTTGAGCCACGTGGGATAGTTGCGTCATTGTTGGCCGTGTTTGGTCGAACAATGTGAATCTGGACTATGGGCAGATAAACATGGTCATAGGCATGGTTATGCCCACCATTGTTTATTCTATGCGGTCCGTAGGTGTGTAACCAGTCATAAGAAGACTTGTTACCACCGTTCTGGAGCCACTTTCCTTCACGCTTTGGTGGGAAGTAGTTTTCCTTTAAGTAGTGTCACCGGAGGAGATCACCTTAGATGCTTGGGAAGTTGGTTGAAACTCTTCCGCATCCGTTCTGTAATGACTTTCCTTCACGCTTAGTTGGAAAGCGGTTTTCCTTGAAGTAGCTTTGCTCAACCGCGTGGTGGTTTAGTTGTGGCTCTTCCGTAGCTACCGTTCGCATATTTGCGGTTTGTAGCAGCTACCCATGAGTGGTTGCGGTTTGTAGCAAAGAAATCGCTTCTAGAAGTCTTGTAGCCTGGATGTGGCTCTTGAAGGATCAGGAGTCAGGGTTGCTGATGTGCGGTTGCCCAGCATACTTGTCCTTTTCCTTAAGGAGAAGCTGATTTCGTCCCCTCTGTGGTTGTGAACCGGAAATGAGGGTTTTGAAGCTTGAAGAAGCTTACATGGAGTGCGGTTTACCGTATCCTGAGAAGCGGTTTTCGCAGTCCAAAGAACCATGCTGGTTCTGAGTATCTGACACACCTGTGCGGGTTCGTGTGTGTCATTTCCGCATATTCCACGTATGCTCGTGGGTATGTGCGGTTATTGTTTATACCCCTTTATATAATGTAGAGATATATATTTTTGCCTTTTTTGAGGGGTATGTAAAAAACGACATGCGGTATGGGTTATGGTGCGGTAAACCAGAGAAACCGCATGCCGCTTATGTTTTGGATAATGTTGTCGCTTTCTGTTGCATACGTCATGATTGCACGTGTGGTTTGGTGAAAGTTGGTAGGATTCTGACATGTGATGATCTGAAAGGACGTTTGCACTGCCCGAGGTCATAACTGCACTGTAGCAAGTAGTGTAAAGGTCTTTTCTGTCAGGCGCGTGGATGGCCACGTGCGCGTGATATCTGTCACACCCCAACCGATGGCGGAATCATCGGGGCGCGGCACTAGGCGAATCAGATTGCTCAAGAGAATCCATAACAACTATATTGCGATAATATTTAATACATTCGTTATCCCATACTAACGAACAATACAATCACATAAGTTATCACAGATTTCTTGTCCTCTCGAACAATACAAATCCGAAAACCTAGATTTTAGTTGAGTTTCTAGACCTCCTAGCTTGATTTGATAGAGTCTGTGATCTAACCTGCAACATATGTTAAAATATTTGTCAATACAAAAGTATTGGCGAGTATACAGGTTTGATAGGTATAGCGTAATAGGTTAAAACGTGTAGCGAATTTCCACATGCATAAACGTAACACACGACATATATACTCACAAAGCTGATACTACCAACTAAGTCCTCGATGCTCGAATATGCGATGGAAACCTAGACCCCGTCGGGCGCAATAGTACTATACTAGTCTTGGTGGGACGTCGCGAGTATAAGCCCTAGCACATATGCAACTAGAATCACGTATATCTATGCATAACAGTTATTCGCAAGTGATAATTCGATTGATTGAATAATTCGTTTGATAAGTTCGATTTGTTAGGAACGTATGTTACACCCAAAATGCGATTAAAAAGGGTTCAAGTATACTCACAGTGCGTATTTGGTTTGGATTGGTGGGATTATGTCCGAGAATACCCTGGTTATAGACTGATCACCTGAGTGTTTGGTGGCGCGTTAAAGAATAACGGAATACGCGAAAGCGAATGAAAATTAGATTGAGGGCTGGCCCGTTCGGATGGGCTGTCTGATCGGATGGGTTGTCCGATCAACTGGGCTGTCCAATCGGTTAGCATGTCCGATCGACTGGGCTGTCCGATCGGTTAGCCTGTCCGATCGACTGGGCTGTCCGATCGACTAGCTTGTCCGATCGACTGGGCTGGCCGATCGGCTGGCCTGTCCAGCTGTTTTCGACAAAGATTTGAAGATTTTTCGATGGTTTTGCTCGAGGCGGTGTTCCTTGATGCTAAACAACTGAAATTCCATCAAGTCCGACCCGTTCTAACGGCCGGGAACCACCCCGTTCCATCAGATCTGGCCGTTCTTGATGGCTCTTCTCAAGTTTAACCCGAAATCACACACACTTTGGCTAGGTAACTTAGATTTTGGTGAGATTTAATATAAAACAGGTGAAATTACTTAGATCCGAGCTGTTTATGGTAAGAATGAGGTCACACTTTGAAGTTCATGTGAACTTAGGATGACATCATCTTCAAGACACCTCAAATCCTTAGAAATCACACAACTTCTTGATTAGAAAACATAGATTTAGACTTGATTTATGTAAAAACGTATGGAAATCACTCAGATCTGAGTTGTTCTTGCATGGGATGACATCACCCTAGAATGCCCAAAATCCAGAGATTTCGCGGTTAAAAGTGAAGACTTAAAAGGTAGAAAGGTGTAGAATTGAATATAGGTCATAGAAGTACAAGATTTGGGTTAGAAACTTACCAGAATTGCGAGAAATCGAGAGAAAAGTGGGTTGGAACGTCTGGTCGCACGAGAGCAGTCACATCAAGTGTTCTTGATGTGACTGAGGGGTATTTATAGACAAATGAGGGGAAAAGAGGTGAAAAGTGTATTGGATCGGATGGCCCGTTCGATCGGCCGGCCTATCCATCCGATCGGTTGGCATGCCTGTCCGATCGGCTGGCATGTCTGTCCGATCGGCTGGCATGTCTGTCCGATCGGCTGACATGTCTGTCCGATCGGTTGGCATGTCTGTCCGATCGGTTGGCATATATGTCCGATCGGCTGACATGTCTGTCCGATCGGTTGGCATATCTGTCCGATCGGTTGGACATGTCTTGTTCGATCGGTTGTGTCTCAGCATTTGGATCTTGTGCGTTGCGCGTTGCGATGATTTTGTTACTCTGTTTCGTATAGATAGGTATGTATTTATTATAACTAATCACAAAAAAAGGTCGTATATACGTATCCATATTCCAAAGTTTCGATATAACATTCGGTTTTCGTTTCGAGTGTGCGATTATTAGCGACGTTTCACGGCCATCAAGGAGGGTAGTATAGGTCCTTTCTCGATGTCATCATGAACGTTATTGTGTTTTATGCCACAAAGATTGACGGGGTACCATTCACTCGTATAGCCATCATCGTCACGACGACTAGAGCTATAGCACTCACCCGAGAGTCTTTGTTAGCGTTAATTGTATGCGTTTCGACTCATCACGGCCACCGAGGAGGGTAGAATAGGTCCTCACTCAATGTCATCGTGAGTGTTAGTATTTGTGAGAATAGTTTGTAATAGTGATAGAATATGCGTAATTATTCGAATATACTGAGATATAGCGATGTATCCGATATAGTTACATTATGATCCGAATCTCTGGTGCTAGGTGTAACGAGTATATCGAGTAGTAACAACGCGCGGAAGTGCGGGTTGTTACAATAACCGTCAGCGGAAACGTCGCTGAACACATGGCGTCTCTTGATTGGCCTATTTTGAACGTGATAAGTCGGTTTCCTGCATCGCATTAATTGCGATGAGTATATAAGGGGAAACCGTTTTTGGTTTCCTCACTTGTTCAAAATTTTTGAAAATTCTGTTGAAAGAAAAGAGTCTTCCGTTCATCTTCTCCGACCAATCTGTATGTACTTCCGGTGATTTTCTGAGTTTTCTTGTAAACTCAATACTTCTCTTCTTTATATTTCTCGATGGCTGAACCATCCAATCCACACAATGTGGGGGGTGAAAACCCTGAACCTTCTTCTCCGGTGGCTGGGGAAGAAGAAGACGACGGTGGTAGTGCCCCCGGTGGTGGTCTACCACCTTTGAAGTGGTCAAAGGTGCTGTTTAACCGACTGATGACCGGCATCCAGATGCCTCAGGAGTTTGGGGCTGTTTATCCTCAGGAAGGTGACACCGGTGCCTGTGCTCCGGCCGGTCACGTCACCATGTGGGCCGATTCATTCACTGATGGTAACCTTCGTTTACCATTAACCGTTTTTGTTGCTGAGGTCCTGGAGTATTACAAGGTCCATATCTCCCAGATGAGTGCTTTTGGGATGATTCGTATTAGAAACTTTGAGTACACTTTTCGTGTTCTTGGTTTGCCGGTTACCGTTGATAATTTCCGGGGGTTCTACCAGTTGATGGTGAACACCAGGTTCTTTTCTTTCAGCCAACGGTATGGAAGCACCAAGCTGATGACCCCGCCCAAGGGTATCACAACGTGGAAGAGAAATTTCTTCTACGTTAAGGCTATCGCGGTTGTTGCCAATATGACCTTGCGGAATGTTAATGAGCCTATCCCTGCGGAGGATATTGTTATTCCTAGTGCGGAGACTGCGGAGTGGTTCCCAAGGTTGAGAACTATTGAGCATAAGCAGCTAGACAACAATGAGTTGTGGGTGCTGCGAATGATGTTGACTAGGCCTGATAGGCATGCAAGGCCCGTTGTGCGGGAAAAAACTGGTGGTAAGTGTTCTTACTCTTGTGCGGTTTCTTTATTCCTTTGCTTGTTATTGATTTGTACGTGTATTATCAGAAGTTGCTGAATTATGGAAGATATTTGATCCAACCTTTACCGGCAAGGTTGATATTGTTAAGTGTGCGGAAGGTGAAGGTTTTAACCTGGCGATTCTCCACAACTTCCGCGTTCCTACACGCGATGCACTGATCGCACCCCTGCCGCAAGGCAAAGGTATAATCCATAACCTTCTTACTTTCCTTATAAGGTTCACCTTGCTGATTTTCTACGTGCAGGTAGTCTTGGGGTCCTTGGTAAATTTGAGTCAAAGGGTGCTCCAAAAAAACATGCAGAGAAGAAGCAAGTGGATAAACCCGTGCGGGGTCACGGCAAGAAGAAACCTGAGGCTACTGTTGTTCCTCCTTTGGTGCCGCAGGCGGCAGGTATCTCTCGTTCTCATATCCGCAGATATACCGATTACGTGGTAGTATCTGACACCCTCGAGGGTTTGGGTGTTCCAGGTGGTGGTGCGGCTGCAGGTGGGACCTCTGCGGGTTCCAAGCCTGCTGATGAGAAGAAGAGAAAAGCAGAGAAGGCTGTTGATGCCGGTGAGAAAAAGAAGCCGAAAATACAGACCAGACGGGCGGCTTTTGTGGGACCTGTGAAACCTGTGGTTGTTTCTGGTACGTAATTCATAACTTTTACAAGTATTTTGTCTTTGTACTTATAGTTTAAAGTCTTTTTGCTTTGATTGCAGAACCGCAAGATGAAGGGTTTTCAATTTTTGATGCTCCGCATTCCCCTCCGCGTGACACAGCTGCGGATGCGGGGGTTAAAGTGGTGCCTGAGCCCTCCGCGCGGGCGGAGGATACTGGGAAGGGGCCTGCGGCCAAGATCTATGATACGGTAGACTCTGCTGATAATCTGATCTCCCCGCAGGACACTGATGATCTGAACCTGAAGTTTGCTTATACTGAGAGGAAGAAATCTCCTGCTGCTGAGAAGGCTTCTGGTTCCGCTTCTGGGGGTGCGGGTTTTACAGGGACTCCCATTCAGCCTGAAGAGTCTGAATTGGAGTTTTATTACCGCACCTATACTGAAGATCGGGCCATGACCTATCACCGCCCCCCATGGACTATAATGCAAGGGGATGATATTATTGCTGACCCCTCCGCGTGTAGGGAGATTTTGGGTGGTTTGGGCACCACTTTTGAAGTCAATCGGGCCCGTTTTTTGTCAAGTGAGGTCCAGATTAATCAACTCTCCTCCATGCTTGTGGGGAGTTCCGTAATGGCGAATGCCATTATGGAAAACTACAAGGTGTTGGGGCGTAAGGAGGAGGAAAATACGCGCTTGCGGGCTGAGGCCGAAGAGTTGGTGAAGGCTGCACGTGAGGGTGCAGAGCAGCTTGAAAAGGACAAGGCTGCCTTTGAAAAGCATAAGCAGACCGAGGAGTGGGCTGCAACTGCTGAGCTTAAACAGGTTCGTACCCTTGCAAAACTGCTTTCTGATGAGCGCAAGAGTTGGAAAGAAACTCTTTCTAATGAGCGCAAGACGCTATCTGATGAGCGCAAGACTTGGAAAGAATCTTGGGCCAAACAGAATGAAATTCTCTTTCATGTTCGCCAGGAGCTTACCAATGCTAAGGCAACGAACGCTGCATTGGCTAAAGAGAAAGTCGGGGCTGTTACGGCTGCCCAAGAGGCCAAGGAAGCAGAAGCTCGCCTTGCCAAGGCTCTTGAAGAGGCCAAGGAGGCGGAGGCCCGCGCTGCAAGGGCTCTTGAAGGGGTAAATGTTGACCGCACCAACTTAACCAAAACTATCATGGGCCTCCAGGTATAAGTCTTTTTTGTTTTTGAATTTGTACATGTCTTCCAAGTATGTTGATTATATTTGTGCTTGTCTTTGTAAAAAGGCTGACGTGCGGAGCCGGGTGGCCGCTATCGAGGAGGTTTCTGGCCGTGCTGCTGAAGCTGAAGCGCGGGCAAGAGAGGCTGAAGAGGCTAGAGATAGCCTTGCTTCTTCACTTGATCTGCTCAAGGCCGACCGTGAATGGATGCGTATGCACGATATCGGGCATGTAAGTATCCGTTGCCTTTGCCATTTTTTCAGATTTTGCCTTTGCTAACTGTACCCTTTTTGTTTGGTAGATTGTTACGTCCATCCTTGACGCGCCTGAGAATGTGGCAGGTGTCAATGAGATTAGGGAGAGCGCCCGTGATGCTGGTTTTAAAGCTGGCTACAACCGTTGCATTGGTCATATAAATGTGTCACACCCCGACTATCCACGTGTCACCGGTGGGGAGTATCGTGACGTGGTTGGCAACATAATAGTCAAACAACACAATATTTAATATGCACAGCGGAAGCAAATTGTAAGATATAATTCAACCGAATATAATGTTGTAATATCAAGTATCACAATAGTCGATTGTTTATCCACAGACGGATCGAAAATAAATTGGAAACAATAGTTCAACAGACTTTAGGCCTCTTAAACTTGCGAGACTTCTAGTGATGCTAAGGAGAAATCCCAGCCAATTACGCTTAGTACCTGCATTTAATCTTTTTGGGAAAATACGTCAGTTTACACTGGTAAATACAATCAACTGACTCATTTTGGAAAATGATTAAAAATTGATTTGGATGCACGTGGCATAAACATTTTATAACTTGGGAGAATTATTTAAATATATAATCTTGTGAACGGATTACATGTTCCTTATGCGTTCAGTAGCCCGGATCGTGTCCGGGTTAAAGATCAATAGACACACCACATTATTCTTTTGTGCACTGACGGGTGTACGCCTACACCCCGCGCTTAAGTCGTGGCCATTTCGTAAAATGATGCCAGGGATATCCGGGACATGGTCATTAACCCCCCAAAGGCTTTTAAGTAAACAAAACTGTTTAAACGGGCCGATCAAATTATTCAATTAACCACCTAACGATGGAAGATTTGACACCCGACCAAGCGGTATTTTATATACCGTAACCCAAGCCCGTATAGGGAAAATAAGTTAAAAGTATTTACCTGAGCAATGTAATAATCACAATAAGCAAATTGCAAGTAGCTTTTACTGGTTCTCCTAATCTGGAACGAAGGTTTATAGTAACCTATTAGAATCCTAACGGGTCTTTAGTTAAGCTTAATCTTAGACCGGTTAGTTTCAAAGATACGGTTCGTACGCACGATTAAGCAAAGACCGGATAGAATGTGATTTAGACCCGACAAGTTCAGAGACTTGCTTAATATGGGTATTTCATACACATTCTGTATTTTTGAGATAAAACCGATAAGGTTTGACCCGTTTCGGCTAATTTATGCAAACTTGTTACATAAACCGAACCGAACGCGTAATAAGCGTAACGGGTATCCGTAAGAGCCATATACAGGTTTCCTAAGTTAATATGCTTCAAATATGTTGTGACCTCAGTAATATGTCTTTTATTATGCCCGAAACGAATTTAAACACAAACTATGCAACGTAGGGGTAGTTTGGTCATTTAAAAGGGTATAAAAGAGTTTAAGTATTTACCTGAGTTACAGGTCTGATATAATCAGCAAAAATACTTATTTTACTAAGTTATAACAGTAGGGTAAAGTATATATGTGAAACTTATCAATTATAACCAAACTATGCACCGTAGGGGCATTTTGGTAATTTCACATAAGCCGAGAAGCTCAAAACTGAAGTATGAGTTTAACAACCTTTTCTTACTGTTAAAATATTATAATTTACCCTAAATATCAGTAGGTATCACCCTTGTATGTTTAAAAATAGTCTTAGTACATACTATGTGCTAAGAATGCTTAATAAGGCGATTAGAAGCCGTTTCCGGGTTCTATATATAAAGCTGATATTTTTATCATTCCAGAAGGCCTAAAATAATTTATTTATCATTTAGGATCAGTAGCAAAAGGTTTGGAGTCGATTAGATATGTAAAACTCATTTTATGGCCCGTAAGGGCAAAACCGACAATTACCGGATTAAGCCTATGACTATTAGTTATGCTCAGCCTAAAATTAATTAAAAATCTTTAAAAATCCCAAAATAATATATTACATCAGTGGGTAATAAGTTTGATATCAAAAAGTAGGCTTAACTAGGCTATACGCTAATTACGCCGTTTAATTAACATAAAGCTTCTTAATTACGCTAATGAGCATAACTCTCAATCTACAGCTCAAATTGATATCAAATTTTGGGTGCAAGTTTATATATCAGTAATTAAAGTTTCTACTCTTTTACATTTTCAAAAATCACGTTTTAAGGTGAAAAGGGCATAATGGTCAACATATAAGCAATTAACGGAATCATGCATATTAATTGGATAACTAATGAACCAAGGTGTATAATCACAGAGGGTTATACTAGCATGTAACCTAGTCCAATTAAAGCTCTGAGGCATTTCTAAAACATGCCTTAACGGGTCAGAACTGAAAGTCAAAGCAAAAGTCAAACTATGCGACTTTTGGTTCCGAACCGGGTCTAAACAGTAAATTGTCGGGTTGAACATGTTTAGACATGTTCTTACACTAATTACCAAGTTATATTAATGATCAAACAGGTTGTATATGTTCTACATTGCTAATTATGCATAAATTAGAAAATAAGTTCCTGTTGACTTTTTAATGACAAGTTTGACCCGACATTTGACCTAGTTAGAGTGGGAATCAGGGGGAACCCTTTTGAGGGTTTATTACCCACATAATTACCAACTTATAACTACTTTCACTTCGACTAATCACTGGACTAACAATGATTAATCGTTAAGTCAACCGTTAATTACGACGGTTTGACTTTTAAGCTAAAACTAAGTAAAAACTTAATTAAGAAAGGTTAAGCAAACTTACAAGAGTCCTTTGCACGTTTAGAGATCACTTGAGCCTGCTTTGGAGCTCCAGAAATGATCAGGAATGCAAGAGAAAGGTGTGAAGAATGAGTTGCAACTTCATGGCCTTTTATAGTGATTTAATCACCATAAAATGTTGACACACAAGTCTACTACTGACCATAACTCATCCACAAGTGTCCCTAGATGTTTAGGGGTTGTTTAGGGGTCAAGAAAGATGAGGAAAATCGGATAAAAGTTGAGTACAAAGCACCTAGCAGGTAAAAACCCAAGAAAATCGGAGCAGAGTGCCCCTCGCGTGGCGCGTAGACCCCCCCTGGGGCTTCGCGTGGCGCGAGGCCTCTTCTGACAAAATCTCCAACTTTTGATTTTTGTGTTTTGATCCTTGGCACTTCAAACTTTGTTTAGACTTCATTTTCTTGCAATTTGAACCCTCCTAATTGATGTATGAGGGCTTCAAGACATATGCCCACTTCGCCAAGTCCCTGGACACTTCTGGTTAACCCGAAAAGTCATAACTTTCAACGTTAACGCTTTAACCTCTCGCATACGAATTTGATCATAACTTTCTCATACAATAACGAAACTTTATGAAATTTATAGCGTGCATTCTAGTGAGCATAATTAACCGTTACAAAGCTTTGGGTTTGTCAAAAGGTCACTCAGAGGTATAACTTAAACATGTTGACACATTTAACCCCTGTAGTTTGTAATCTCTCACTTTTAGCTTCGCATGATCCATGATTTATTCGTTTGATGCTATAAACATCATGTAGGGTTAATGTCCAGTGTATTTATTCACTATTGACATTTAGAACTCGTATATTAACATACTTTCCATGATTGTCAACTTTAGTCCTTTCAGAACATTCTTTCGCACGCTCAATCATATGACACGTGTCAACACATTATAGGACGTGAATTTTCGAGGTGTTACATCCTCACCCCCTTAAAAGAAATCTCGACCCCGAGATTTACTGAAATAAATAAGGGTACTTTTCTTTCATCGTGGACTCAACCTCCCACGTATATTCGGGTCCCCTACGGGCATCCCATTTTACCTTTACAATAGGTACATGCTTCCTTCGAAGCTTCTTAACCTGTCGATCTTCAATCGACAATGGTTTTTCCACAAATTTTAAGCTCTCATCTATATGCAAATTTGTATGTGGTATAACCAGTGATTCATCAGTGAAGCACTTCTTCAGATTGCAGATGTGGAACACATTGTGAATTCCACTGAGCTCTTCAGGTAAGTTTAGCTTATAGGCAACTGACCCGACACGTTCGATAACCTCGAAAGGTCCTATGTATCTCGGGCTTAGCTTGCCTTTCTTACCAAATCGCATCACTCCCTTCCAGGGCGATACTTTAAGTAATACTTTGTCACCTACTTCGAAGTGAAAAGCTTTACGCTTTGGATCTGCGTAGCTCTTCTGCCTATCTCGGGCAGCTTTGAGACGGTCACGAATCTGGACAATCTTGTCCGTCGTTTCAAAGACTATCTATGGTCCTGATAATTGGACATCTCCAACTTCCGCCCAACAAACGGGCGTTCTACACTTTCTGCCGTATAAGGCCTCGAAAGGCGCAGCCTTTATGCTGGTGTGGTAGCTATTGTTGTAGGAGAACTCAATTAGTGGTAGGTGGTTATCCTAACTACCACCCAAATCGATCACACATGCATGTAACATGTCTTCCAAAGTTTGAATAGTACGCTCACTCTGACCGTCTGTCTGAGGATGGTAAGCCGTACTAAAATTCAAACGCGTGCCCAAAGATTGTTGGAAACTCTTCCAAAAATGTGACGTGTATCTAGTATCTCTGTCAGAGATAATAGACACCGGTATACCATGTAAGGCTACAATCTTATCCACGTATAACTGGGCTAACATGTCGGAGCTATAAGTCTCCTTGATGGGTAAGAAATGTGTTGACTTAGTCAGTCTATCAACTATAACCCATATTATATCATTTCCTTTCCTTGTCTTAGGTAACTTGGTGATAAAATCCATAGTTACCATTTCCCACTTCCACGTAGGAAGTTCAGGCTGTTGTAGCAAACCTGACGGTTTCTGATGTTCTGCCTTGACTTGCGCGCACGTCAAGCATTTAGCTACATAGGCAGCTACAGACTTTTTCAAGCCTATCCACCAATAATTTGCCCTTAGATCCTGGTACATCTTATCAGCTCCAGGATGAACGGAATATTTGGAACTATGGGCTTCCTGAAGGATAACATCTCGAAGCCCTCCATAAATTGGAACCCATATTCGTCCATTTAATCTCAGAATTCCATCCTTGCCAAGAGATAACTGTTCCTCAGTTACTCCTAGCTTTTCGTTAGGATAGTTAGCTTCCAACACAGCTTCCCTCTGTGCAGCTAACAACCTTTCAGTCAAACTGTTCTTTATCTCCATGCGCTTGGCATTGATTCGGATGGGTTTCACCCTTTCCTTTCGACTCAAGGCATCAGCGACTACATTCGCTTTGCCGGGATGATATCTGATTTCACAATCATAATCATTTAAAGTCTCCATCCACCGGCGCTGCCTCATGTTTAAATCCTTCTGATTAAACAGATATTGAAGGCTCTTGTGATCAGAATAGATTACACACTTGATACCATATAAATAATGCCTCCACAGTTTTAGTGCGAATACAACGGCACCCAACTCCAAGTCATGGGTGGTGTAATTCTTTTCATGCACCTTTAACTGTCTTGAAGCGTAGGCAATAACCTTGCCTTTCTGCATAAGCACACACCCCATGCCGGTGTGTGACGCATCACAATAAACTACAAATTCTTCGATACCTTCAGCTAACGTCAGCACAGGAGCGTTGCTCAACTTCTGTTTAAGGATATCAAAAGATTCTTGCTGTTTAGGGCCCCAAACAAACTTAACCTTCTTCTTAGTTAAGGAGGTTAGGGGTGCAGCAATCCTTGAAAATTTTTCGATAAAACGCCTGTAATATCCTGCCAATCCCAGGAAGCTACGAATCTCTGTAGGCGTCTTTGGCTCTTGCCAGTTCATAACTGCTTCAACCTTAGCGGGATCCACTTGGATACCACGCTCACTAACCACATGTCCAAGGAATTGGACTTCTCGTAGCCAAAACTCACACTTGGAAAATTTGGCATGGAGTTTCTCCTAATGTGGGAGCTTGAGAAAACAGCGAAGGTGTTTCTCATGGTCAGCTTGGTTTCTAGAAAAAATGAGAATGTCGTCGATGAAAACGATGACGAATTTATCTAAGTACGGCTTGCAAACGCGATTCATGAGATCCATGAACGCGGCAGGTGCATTAGTGAACCCAAAAGGCATCACTAGGAACTCGTAATGACCATAACGAGTCCTAAATGCTGTTTTGTGCACGTCTTCATCTCTAACCTTCAGTTGATGGTAGCCTGACCTCAAGTCAATCTTTGAGAAATAACTTGCCCCTTGCAATTGATCGAACAAATCGTCGATTCTGGGCAAAGGATACCTATTCTTTATCGTGACTTTATTAAGCTCACGATAATTGATGCACAAACGCATCGATCCATCCTTCTTCTTGAAAAACAAGACTGGTGCTCCCCAAGGAGACGAACTAGGTTTAATGAAACCTTTAGCTAGCAATTCATCCAGTTGTGTCCTCAATTCCTTCATCTCTGTGGGCGCCAACCTATAAGGTGCTCTGGCAACCGGTGCTGCTCCAGGGATGATGTCAATTCTGAATTCCACTTGCCTATCTGGTGGTAAACCAGGTAGTTCTTCAGGAAAGACTTCGGGGTATTCAGAAATGACGGGGATGTCTTCAATCTTGGGTTTCGGTTCATCAATGATCACTTGTGCCATGTAGATGACACAACCCTTCTTTAAACACTTAGAAGCCTTGAGCATAGTCACTTGCTCAGGCAGTCCATATTGGGTGTCTCCCCGAATGGTAAGTGACTCACCAGACGGAGTCTTAATCACCATTTGTTTCTTGTTGCAGAAAATTTGGGCCTGGTTAAGAGATAACCAGTCCATGCCTAAAACGATGTCAAAACCGGCTAACTTAAAGGGAAGTAGGGACAGAGGAAAAGAGTGGTTCTTAATGGATATGACACATCCATCTAACACAGTTGAGACGGTTTCTATGGTGCCATTTGCTAACTCCACCTCATACTTCACGCTTAAAGTTTTAACAGGCAATTTCAGC
Source organism: Helianthus tuberosus (assembly GCA_030545235.1). Classification (NCBI taxonomy): domain Eukaryota; kingdom Viridiplantae; phylum Streptophyta; class Magnoliopsida; order Asterales; family Asteraceae; genus Helianthus; species Helianthus tuberosus. The sequence goes on from CM060442.1 coordinate 184,257,429, forward strand.
AATTCACAAAACTTATTATCAACGAAAGACTTATCAGCACCCGAATCAAAAAGTACTCTTGCATAGACATCATTTACAAGGAAAGTACCTGTAATCACGTTGTCGTCTAGAACCGCTTCCTTTGCATCCATTCTGAAGACTCTAGCATTGGTCTTCTTGGCCTCTTCAGGCTTCTTGGCGTATTTAGGGCAGTTGGTTTTAATGTGCCCTTTCTCATTGCATCTGTAGCAAGTTGCATCTTTCAGCTGTTTGCAATCCAAGGTCTTGTGATCCTTGGACTTGCATATACCACAAGCATAGGTTTTTGACTGAGCCTGCGAGTTCGACTCGAGTCTGCACTTTCCAAAGTGCTGTTTCTTGCAAATCTTGCACTTGGGCTTCTCACCAGACTGATGCCCATCTTTCCTTGACTCAGATCCTTTCTTGTTGTCACCGTTCCCACGGTGCTTCTTGTTCGACCTCCGTGAACTATCATCTTCACGTTTTCTCTTCTTAGCATCCTTATTCCTCAGCGATCTTTGCCTGACCGCATCCAAGGTGAGGGACAAAGATATGTCAGCTACAGATCTAAAAGTAGCTGGCCGAGAAGCCTTCACGCTTGCCTTTATCTCGGGGGCTAAACCACCGATAAAACGAGCTATTCTTTTTGGTTCCGGGGTCACCAGATACGAAACCAACCAGGACATTGTGTTGAAGCTCGTGAGGTAAGCTTGACAGTCAAGATTTGTCATAACCAATGATAGAAAATCAGACTCTATCTTCTCCACCTCATGCTGGGGACAGTAATTTTCCCTGATGAGGGCAACAAATTGATCCCATGACATGTTGTACAATGGGATTTTCCCGGTGGCTTGAATCAGTGATCTCCACCAGGCTAAGGCTTCACCCTTAAATGATTGCGACACAAACTTGACCACATCCCTCTCAGCGCATCCGCTGATATCCACAACTGTGTCCATCTCATCTAACCACGTCATGCAGTCAATGGCTCCCTTTTCCCCAGTGAAATCCCTAGGCTTGCATGAAACAAAGTATTTATAGGAGCAACCCTTGTCACGGGGTACTTGATTTAGCACAATCTGTTGAGACGGGTCACTATGATGATTTGAGGAGCGACGATCGTCATCTCCTTTCTTGGGATCATCTTTCTTGGGAGGTGGCTTGCTGTGAGCTTCAGAGTGTGTTTTAGGCTTTGAATGCGGCGTAGAAAGGGTCCTGCTACGAGTCCCACTATATTCTTCATATTGCCGCTCTAAGGCCTTTGTCACAGCGTCATCAACTAACGCTTTCAATTCCGCACCCGTTAAAGTAATTCGGGCGTTATCGTTATTCTCCACTGGATGGCTATTAATTTCGTCGGAGTTAGGCATTTTAATTGAACTGTTACAGAAAACAAGGACAATAGTTTATTTGGGAGTTTATTATGGAATTGCCCCTTAGGGTAAATTCATTAACCATGGTAAATAGAGACCATATTTGGTTAATTTATTAATCGTTAATTATTTAGGATTTCAATTATAATTTATCCTAAATAAACAATAACAATATATATTAGCACATAAGGCCTAGTCACAGGGACATTTTAAATTATAAGCTATGATTTCAGAGAATCAAGGCTTTTAAGGTATACTGGCACAACAGGCCTAGTCACAAGGACATTTATAAATTATAAGCTATGATTTCAGAGAATCAAAGCATGAAGGTATATTGGCACAACAGGCCTAGTCACAAGGACATTTATAAGTTATAAGCTATGATTTCAGAGAATCAAAGCATGAAGGTATATTGGCACAACAGGCCTAGTCACAAGGACATTTATAAGTTATTGTCACACCCCTATTTTCCACGTGTCACCGGTGGGCCCGGTGGGGAGTATCGTGACGTAGTTGGTATCATCATAGACAAACAACACAATATATATAAATGCACAGCGGAAGCAAAGATAGATTCATTTCAACTTTAATAAAGTGTAATATTAAATATCACTAATAGTTGAAACGGATCCACAGGCGGATCAAAATAAAATAAAATATTGTTCAACAGTTTATTGTCGTCCAAGCTTGCGAGACTTATTGTGGACGCTCTAGAAGACAGCCAGCCTATTACGTGTAGCACCTGCACTTAATCTTTTTGGAAAAATACGTCAGTTTACACTGGTAAATACAATTTAACTGACTCATTTTAAAAAGGTTGAAAATTGATTTGAATGCACATGGCACAAAACATTTTATAACTTGGGATAATTATGTAATATAATCTTGTGAACGTATTACATGTTACTTGTGCGTTCAGTAGCCCGGTGCGTGCTGGGTTAAAGATCAATAGACCCTCCACATTGAGTTATTCACTGACAGGTGTACGCCTACACCCCGTGCTCGGTCGTGGCCATCTCGTAAGATGATGCCAAGGATATCCGGGACATGGTCATTAACCCCCCAAAGGCTTTAAGTGAACAAGACTGTTTAAACGAGCCGATCAAATTATTCAATTAACCATTCAGAGATGTAAGATTTGATGCTCGATCAAGCGGTATTCTATATACCGTAACCCAAGCCCGTATAGGGAAAATAAGTTAAAAGTATTTACCTGAGCTAAATATAAATTCAATCTCATCCGTATACCATCAAGCAAGTACAGATAGCTTTTACTGGTTCTTCTATTCTGGAACAAAGGTTTTTAATCACCTATTAGATTTCTAACGGGTCTTTATTTAAGCTTAAGCTTAGACCGGCTAGTTTAAAGGACGATACGGTTCAAACGCACGATTAAGCGAAGACCGGATAGAATGTGATTTAGACCCGACAAGTTTGAATACTTGTATAATATGGTTATACTAAATACATTCTGGATTTTGAGACAAAAATGATAATGTTTGACCCGTCTCGGTCAATTTATGCAAACTAGTTACATAAACCGAACCGAACGCGAAAAGAGCGTTACGGGTAACCGTAAGAGTCATATGCAAGTTCCCTGAGTTAATATGCTCTAAATATGTTATAATATCAATAAGTTATTTTCTATTATGCCCAAAACGGATTTAAACACAAATTAGGCCTCATAAGGGCATTTTGGTCATTTGAAAGATTATAAAAGAGTTTATTTGTAAATCTGAGTTACGGGTCTGCTTTATACAGTAAGTATACTTAATTTAACATGTTATAACAGTAGGGTATGATCCATATGTGAAACTTATCATTTAAAACCAAACTATGCACCTTAGGGGTATTTTGGTAATTTCACAAGGGCTAAAAATGCCAAAATTGGAAACCTGAATTTATAAACTTGTACTTACTGTTATTTTATAAAAATATGCTAAGAACATCAGTAGGTATCAACCTTATATGTTTAATATGGTTATAGTACATACTATGCGTTAAAAACGCTTAAAAAGGCGATTTAGAGCTGTTTCCGGGTTTTTAAAAGAAAACTGATATTTTTATATTTCCAGAACGCTCAAAATATTTTATTTAACAAATAGAATCAGTAGAAAAAGGTTTGGAGTCAAAAGGATTTGTAAAACTCATTTTATGGCTTAAAAGGGCAAAATCGGTATTTACCGAATTAAACTTAGAGACCTATGATATGATCAGCCAAAAATTAAATAAAAATCTTTAAAAATCCCAAAATATTATATAACATCAGTGGGTAAAAAGTTTGATATCAAAAAGTGGGTTTAAATAGGTTATATGCTAATTATGCCGTTTAAGGAACATAAAGCTTTCAAATTACGATATTGAGCATAACTCTTAATCTAGACCTCAAACTGATATCAAATGTTAGGTGCAAGTTTATAAATCAGTAACAAATGTTTCTACTCTTTCACTTTTTCAAAAATCACGTTTTATAGTAAAAAGGGCATAATAGTCAACTTTTAAGCATTAATCGGAAACATGCATATGGACCGGGTAAGTGTTGAACCAAGTTGTAAAATCTCAGAGACTTAAACTTATATGAAAATTGGTCCAAAATATGCTATAATGCAGATCTCAAACATGCATGAACGGATCAGAACTGAAAGTCAAAGGAAAAGTCAATTTATGCGACTTTCGGTTCCGATTCGGGTTTAAACTGAAAATTGTCGAGATGAACATGTTGAGACATGTTCTTTCATTAATTATCAAGTTATTTTAATGATCAAACAGGTTGCATGTACCCTACATTGCTAATCATGCTTAATTTTGCAAAAACACATTCTGTTGACTTTTTGAAACAATCTTTGACTCGACAATTAGCATACTTAGAGTGGGAATCTGAAAATACCCTTTTGAGGGTTTGTTACCCACATAAATACCAACTTGTAGGTACTTTCAATTTGAGAAATGACTGAGCCAAATTTGTTTAATCACGAAGTCAAACTTAATTTACGATGGATTGACTTTCGGTTAATAAACTAAGCTAGAACGGATTTGAGAAGGTTATGAACACTTACAAGAGTCCTAATAATGCTTAGAGATCACTAGGAAGTTGGCTTGATGTCCAGAGAGCTCCAGAATTGATCTTGTGAATTTTTGAAAATGCAAGTGTTGCATGTTGCAACTTCAATGATCTTCTTATGACAACTTGATCTCATTTGATGATGTTACAAGTGTTTACAGATGTTGTAGGATCAGTCCAAGGGCCCTTGTATGCATATAAACCCATTGGAGAGCCCATGGTATCGAGTACAGCTGGAAACAATCGACAACAGGTCTGATAACTGGCAGCTGCAAGTTTTCATCGCTGGTAGCTCATAGGCGGGCCGCGAAGAGCCCCTCGCGGGCCGCGTACCAGTGCAGATCAGGTTAACAAGTTTTTATTGTTTTGCATTTCAGTCCTTGTCCTTTGATACGTGGTTTTGGCGATTTATCTTGCTCATTAGACCCTAAAATCTTATTTTTAAGGGCCTTGGGACTCTTACAAACATGGTAAGGTCATCGGTTAACTTTGTGCTTACCCGAAAAGTCACGAATTCAACGTTAACGCAATTAACCCTTCGTGCACGGTTTTGATCATATCTTTCTCATACGATAATGAAACTTGATGAAATTTTTATCACATATTCTAGTGAGTATATTTTATCATTACAAAGCTTCGGGTTTGCCAAAAGATCACCCAGAGGTATACTTTCAACATGTTGACACTTTTAGCCCCTGTAGTTTGTAATTCCTCACTTTCTTTCATTTTCCGCTTCGTATGATCCATGATTTATCCGTTTAAGATTATAAACACCATGTAGGGTTATTGTAGAGCCTATTTATCAATTGTTGACACTTTGGACCCTTATATTCACATAGTTTCACTATTTGTCAACTTTAGTCCCTCTAAAGTATGTTTTCACATATTCAAAGCCCATGACACGTGTCGATACATCATTGGACGTAAATTTTCGAGGTGTTACATCCTCACCCCCTTAAAAGAAATCTCGACCTCGAGATTTGGTAAAATGCTGGAAGTACTTTTTGTCGCATAATGGACTTAAGTTCTATAGCATATATGGAGTCTCTACAAGCTCCCACAGTTGACCTTTATACTAGGTACATGTATCCTTTTTGGAGCTTCTTCACCTGTCGTTCCTTAATCGATATAGGTTGCTCATCATATCATAAATCTGCATATCAATATGTGATAATGCTTCTTGCCTTATTGGTGAAACACATCCTCAAATCATTAGTGTATAATGCATTGTATGCTCTGCCAAGCTCCTTGAATAGGTTTTAGCTTATAAGCTATTTGATCTTGTTACATTCGATTCCTTCGAATGATTCTATATATTCAGAGCTCAACTAGCCAAAAATTAACAAATTTGTACATCCTTCCAGAGTGATATCTTTGTTGAACCTTATTCCTTAACAAGGACTTAGGAGTGTTGCTATCTTCATTAATCTTTGATTTTCTGCCAAAACTGGCAATCTTACAGATGATCATGGATTTGTATGATCCTATTTGTTGTTTCCAAGGAAATTTTCAGGTCCTGACGATTGGACGTACCAATCTTTTTTTTAACAATAGGTATTCAACATTCCATCTAAGCAAGGTCTCCAAAGGAGCAGCTTTGATACTTATACATCAACTATTATAGAAAAGCTTGTCTCAATGTGAAATGGTTATTCCAACCCTTACTTAAAACTAATCTTAAGGGATAGTTAATCCTCACAGTTAGTCGAACAAATCGACGATCCTGGGTAACTGATGGCAATTCTTAATTGTTGCCTAATTTGGGTTGCGGTAATCAATGCATAAGCAAAATGAACCGTCTTTCTTACTTAACAATACCGAATTCTTAGAATATAGGGTTAGGCTATATGAATTCTTTATTTTCAAAACTTATTTAATTGGGGTTTTGATTCTTCCAATAATGGCACTAGCCGTCTTGGAGATTTCATAAGAATACAACCCTAAATGAAATATAAATCTTAATTCTACCTACCTCTCAGGAGGTAAACAGGGTAATCAAGATACAATGAGGTTACAGAGATTTTCCAAATCTCAGGCTCCAGTTCAACTGTCATATTCTGTGTCAGATGAGTGACACACTTATGTCACACGTCCATGAATTCCTTAATCGGGAACATTTACTTTGGCAATTCCATTCTGGATATCTTCCTTGAATACCATTAGTTGACTTTAGCACCATATGACTTATTAGAATATCCTTGCGGTTCCATGCATTAGACCTCCATACTGATCAGGCATGGAAGCAATCTATGGAACATATTAAGATACACCAATCCTCATGTGGCGCTTTTATCATATCATCTGGTATTCGCAATCGATAGAGATCAAAGAGATATCAACTATACATGCTGACGCACTTCTTCTAGAGAGAGGGTATTTCTAGAATTCCATGAGTAGAGATTTCTAACAGGAACAAAAGAAATGGTTCTTATGATTTTGCCTGTAAGTTTTACCTTACACTTAATATCTGGGGTTTTTACAGGAAAATTTCTAAAAGTTTGCTAAGCTTAAAATCTTATGAGAGATTTAGCAGTACCTGGATCCAAACGTAACTCTTAGCCAAAAGAAATCACAATAAGGGTTTATTTGGCATCATTATTAATGTGAACTGCCTCTAACTATTCATCAGGAGGGTTAAACGCCTCCATTCTTAATCCTTTTTAAACTTAGCTACAAAATCTTTGACAAACTTTTAGGGCAGTCTCAACTTTGACTGGTTATTTCTTAATCTATATAACATGAGTATCTGAGTTAGGTCCGTAATGGATTTATAATGAGCAGGTTTTGAAACCCTAAAGTTCCCTTTCATAGCCGATGCTAAATCATCGATATATATAGTGCATTACGCTTAAGTTCTAGGTTAACCGAATAAGAGCACTATTTCAACCAATGAACCAAGATTTGCAACCTACTGCCGATAGTTTATAGCTCTTATGGGGGAGTCGGAAAAATTCTTATTCCATCTTTTCCATTTCGTGAAGCAGCTAATAGGTTGTCTAATAAGGTCCTTAAAATTTGGACCATCCCATAATGAAAAAGGGGATCTCTCTTATGGACTCCATTAATGTCCTCACTAATCAAGGGTACTACCATCGAATGATTGTGATGCATACCTTACCGTGTGCTTTCCAGCATAACTGCTGACATACCTAATGGTTTCTACTTCATCCAACAATTTCTTGTAATCGATGATCCCTTTTTACTATTGAAGTCTCTTGACTTCCAAGAGACGAGGTACTTTTAAGTAAATCCTAAAAAGAATGGGCTCCTTGCCACATATGATTTTATTTGGGTTATTCTTCGCATATGGAATATGAATAAAGCTCTTCTCATGAGCAGTGTCATGTGTTTTAGAGTGAGCAGCGTTTGGCTCTTCATGGCTTTTCATAGCCCTTCTCAGCAGTGATAATTATAGTTTTGGAGATTAACTCTGTTAACATTGAGGTTCACACTTGGTGCACAATTAACATTGGTCGCATATCTTAGCATTGCGACTGTTGCCTCTTCTGAGTTTTCCATACTCAATTCTTTTGGTATTAAATACCAATTTAATAATTAATTGAGTGCATTTCCCAGCAACTCATCATCCTGACGACTTATCATACATCAATCATGGTATTATTAAACCATATGAACATTCCTAAGGAGTGTTATTTGATTGTACATGTGCTTATATTTAATAAAAATGGAGATTTCACAAACTAGGCACCTAGCTCGGTTGGCTAGGCGCGCGAAAGGGTGCGGCCTAGACCCAGGTTCGATTCCGGGGACGGCCAATTCCACCTTTTTTTTTGTTTAATATTTATTAATCGCACGGATGCATGTAATTATGAGGGTTGTCTCATAAGGAGTCTTGATAATTAATTGCTTCTTATCACCCACAATATGGGCTTGATTTTTTTTCAGACAACCAATCGATTTTATAACTATATTGTGTCCTTATATTTTAACGGAAAAATAGGACATCGGAAAAAATGATTCCTAATGGACATAAAACATCCATCTAATATTGCTGAAGCAGTTTCTGAGGTACTATCGGCCAATTTTACTTCATACTTAACGCTTAGAGTTTTAACAAGTAGATTTAATGATTTTTAATATCTATTGTCTACGAGAGACTTATCTAAACCTGAATCAATTAATACTCTAGCGTGAGCGTTATTGGTAAAGAAAGTGCCTGTTGTGACATTGTTATCCTGAACAGCCTCTTGAGCACCCATTTGAGAGCTTCCAGCTTCGATCTTTTTAACTTCCTCAAGCTTTTTAGCATATTTAGGGCAGTTGGTCTTAATGTGCCCTCTTACATTGCAACCATAGCAGGTTGCGTCTTCCATCTTCTTGCAGTCCAAGGTCTTATGCCCCTTGGACTTGCATATCCCACATGCAAAAGTTCTCGTCTGTGTATGCGAGTTCGATCCATACCTGCACTTCCCGAAGTGCTGTTTCTTGCAGATTTTGCATCTGGGTTTTTCACCCGCCTGCTGGTTGTCCTTTAAATCCTTGCCAGACTTAGCTGCTCCTTCCTTGGCAGCCTTAAAGCAATTGGTACTGATGTGGCCTTTTTCGTCACAACTGAAACAGTTTGCATCTTCCAATTTCTTGCAATCCAAGGTCTTATGCCCCTTGGTTTTGCAAATTCCACATAATTTAGCACGTGGGTCGATTGTGCATTTTCCAGCATGTTGCTTCCTGCAGTTATTGCATTTGGGCTTTGCCTCCTTTGGCTTAGACGGGTTATGGTTTGAACTGGTCTTACTCTTTTTACGACCTTTATTCGGGGCATTTTTGCACTTTCGCTTATGATCCCTTAACGCTCGGTTCACTGCCTTGTTTACAGCTGTATCTAACATAGTCTATAACTCGGCGCTCGTTAAATTCAGTCTTGTATCATCATTCTGATTAACTGGATGATTGTGAGCTTCTGAGGAGTCAGCCATGGTGAAGCTTTGCAGGCTACTAACCAAGTAGAAACAATTTGTTTAATCATATAGCGAATTGTCGAATTTTGATGAATAAATAGCCATGGTGCAATTAAACCATATAGGCCAATAGATAGTATTTAATTTATTTGATTATGTTTTGCCTAAGTTTTTAAATAAACCATCTTTGGCATTTAAGCGGAATATAATCCTTCATATTTATTAGACAGGGGACATAAGTCACGACTGACAATGTCATACTGACATCTTATATAGCACAACGGCTTGTTCCAAAGGACTTTTCGATGGCACAGATGCCTTGTCACTAGGGAAATTTTAAAACATAATCAATGATTCCTTTGGATCGGAAAATTTCATAATTCATTGCCTTGACAAGAAGTTATGAAATAAAACTATCTTTTTCATGTATACATCTTTGCCCGTAGGTATACATCCCAGATGGATGTTTAGATGTGTACATCATGTTCGACGTTTATTAGCCATGATTCCTATTGATCATTTAGGCTAAATAAGGGGTTTGGAAGTTCCTAATATAAAGATGACAAGCGTGATTTTATCGCATCACTGTTGTCGGGAGTGTTAACACGTTTTCAAGTGTTTAATAAGGATCTGAATCTCTTTTAAACAGGTTTTACCATTTTAGCTAGGTCTTCAATGACATTCAAGCTAGGTCAAACCTTTTAAGATTCTCTTTTAATATTTATACTGATAGGAAAAGAATGATATCTATTTTATTTAGGATTTTCATTATAATTATCCTAAATTTAATAAAAATATAATTATGGCACAAAAGACCAAGTCACAGGGACAACTTTATACTATCAACCCTAATTTTGTAGAATTAAGGTATTTAGGCTTGAACGTGTTCTTGCCTTTTCTTGACAGGGAGTTGTAGGCTACCACTGTCTTTATTAAAATTTCTGGCCCGTGGGCCTATCAGTTAACATCTCGTAAGATGTTAAGGCATATAGTCATTGCACTGATGATACGTTCAGCGGTCACAGTAATGACATGACGACATGATCAGTGCCATTCATTTAATCAACTGTTGTTCAGTGGTCATAATAATGACATGACGGCAGGATTAGCACTTTAATTTAAATCAACTGTCATTCAGCGGTCATAATAATGACATAACGACAGGATTAGTACTTTAATTTAAATCAATTGTCGTTCAGCGGTCATAATAGTGACATGACGACCAGATTATCGTCTAGAGGGCCTTGAGCATAGCTCACCCCCCTTAGGACGAGGAGTCTCAAAAGATCACAACTGTCGATGTCGCAATCGGACAGTGTATTATAGCCCGTGGCACTTCATCCTTAAGGGATGATTATTTTAATAAGGAATGATTGGAATAACCCATTCTAGGGATGACTTACGTGATTTTATCGAACCACGTTTGCCAGGAGTGTTAACATATTACGGATGTTAACAAGGATTTGAATCTCTTGAATAGGTCCTACCATCTTGGCCTCGTCATATAGGCTAGGTTTACCCTTAAGATTCCTTTTTAATAATTAATGCAGAACAATCCTAACTCGGGATGTTAATAAGGATCTAAACCTAAATTGAGGATCTGCCGTCTTGGCTGGGTCTCAATAATGACACGAGGCTAGGTCTTGTACTTTTTAGATTTTGCCATTTTATTATAATGGTAGATCTTATAACAGAAATATTATTTTAATTTATTTTATATATTATATTCATATATAATGATATAATTGAAATTTAGATAAAACATCCCAATGGTTTTAAAAGGGGTATAGAATTGCCCTAAAAGGGACTTAAAAGAAATGATGTTGTCCTCAAAGGGACCAAAAGATAAATATCGTTGTAAATACTTTTAAGGAAACGATCTTCAGTAAAAGGAGTCTCTTCTTCATTTTAGTTCTGAATGTCCTCTCCTTGGTCGTACGTTAATCCTAGTCGCAACACGAAGCTCGGCCCTTCCTAGGCTTCAAATGGGGAGAATTTCATTACATCTTCTTGCTTGGCGACATATTAAAATATATAATTGAAAGTAATAATCCTCCAAAGAGACGAGAGTATTCTTATGTTAAGTCTAGACTCAGAAGGTCAAAGAATGTGCTATCGTGTCATTGAGATTAAACACAAAAAGCTGGTGTTTAATTCACTCAATGTTGGCTCTGATACCAACCTGTCACACCCCTATTTTCCACGTGTCACCGGAGGGCCCGGTGGGGAGTATCGTGACGTAGTTGGTATCATCATAGACAAACAACACAATATATAAATGCACAGCGGAAGCAAAGATAGATTCATTTCAACTTTAATAAAGTGTAATATTAAATATCACTGATAGTCGAAACGGATCCACAGGCGGATCAAAACAAAAATAAGATATTGTTCAACAGTTTATTGTCGTCCAAGCTTGCGAGACTTATTGTGGACGCTCTAGAAGACAGCCAGCCTATTGTGGACATATAATCTTGTGAACGAATTATATGTTACTTGTGCGTTCAGTAGCCCGGATCTTGTCCGGGTTAAAGATCAATAGACCCTCCACATTAGAGTTATACACTGACAGGTGTACGCCTACACCCCGTGCTCAGGTCGTGGCCATCTCGTAAGATGATGCCGAGGATATCCGGGACATGGTCATTAACCCCCCAAAGGCTTTAAGTGAACAAGACTGTTTAAACGAGCCGATCAAATTATTCAATTAACCATTCAAAGATGTAAGATTTGATGCTCGATCAAGCGGTATTCTATATACCGTAACCCAAGCCTGTATAGGGAAAATAAGTTAAAAGTATTTACCTGATTATAGTATAATTCTCAACAAGCAAAAAGGCAAGTAGCTTTTACCGGTGCTCCTAATCTGGAACGAAGGTTTTTAATAACCTATTAGATTTCTAACGGGTCTTTATTTAAGCTTAAGCTTAGACCGGCTAGTTTAAAGGACGATACGGTTCAAACGCACGATTAAGCGAAGACCGGATAGAATGTGATTTAGACCCGACAAGTTTGAATACTTGTATAATATGGGTATACTAAATACATTCTGGATTTTGAGACAAAAATGATAATGTTTGACCCGTCTCGGTCAATTTATGCAAACTAGTTACATAAACCGAACGCGAAAAGAGCGTTACGGGTAACCGTAAGAGTCATATGCAAGTTCCCTGAGATAATATGCTCTATATATGTCATAATATCAGTAAGTTATTTTCTATTATGCCCAAAACGGATTTAAACACAAATTAGGCCTCATAAGGGCATTTTGGTCATTTAAAAGATTATAAAAGAATTTATTTGTAAATCTGAGTTACGGGTCTGATTTATACAGTAAGTATACTTAATTTAACATGTTATAACAGTAGGGTATAACCCATATGTGAAACTTATCATTTAAAACCAAACTATGCACCTTAGGGGTATTTTGGTAATTTCACAAGGGCTAAAAATGTCAAAATTGGAAATATGAGTTTATAAATTTGTACTTACTGTTATTTTATAAAAATATGCTAAGAACATCAGTAGGTATCAACCTTATATGTTTAATATGGTTATAGTACATACTATGTGTTAAAAACGCTTAAAAAGGCGATTTAGAGCCGTTTCCGGGTTTTTAAAAGAAAGCTGATATTTTTATATTTCCAGAATGCTCAAAATATTTTATTTATCAAATAAAATCAGTAGAAAAAGGTTTGGGGTCAAAAGGATTTGTAAAACTCATTTTATGGCTTAAAAGGGCAAAATCGGTATTTACCGAATTAAACTTAGAGACCTATGATATGATCAGCCAAAAATTAAATAAAAATCTTTAAAAATCCCAAAATATTATATAACATCAGTGGGTAAAAATTTTGATATCAAAAAGTGGGTTTAAATAGGTTATATGCTAATTACTCCGTTTAAGTAACATAAAGCTTTCAAATTACGATATTGAGCATAACTCTTAATCTGGACCTCAAACTGATATCAAATTTTAGGTGCAAGTTTATAAATCAGTAACAAATGTTTCTACTCTTTCACTTTTTCAAAAATCACGTTTTATAGTCAAAAGGGCAAAATAGTCAATTTTAAGCATAAATCGGAAAGATGCATATGAATCGGATAAGTGCTGAACCAAGTTGTAAAATTTCAGAGAGTTAAAATTATATGAAAATTGGTCCAAAATATGCTCTAATGCAGATCTCAAACATGCATGAACGGATCAGAACTGAAAGTCAAAGAAAAATCAATTTATGCGACTTTCGGTTCCGATTCGGGTTTAAACTGAAAATTGTCGAGATGAACATGTTGAGACATGTTCTTACATTAATTATCAAGTTATTTTAATGATCAAACAGGTTGCATGTACCCTACATTGCTAATCATGCTTAAATTTGCAAAAACACATTCTGTTGACTTTTTGAAACAAGCTTTGACTCGACAATTAACATGCTTAGAGTGGAAATCTGAAAATACCCTTTTGAGGGTTTGTTACCCACATAAATACCAACTTGTAGGTACTTTCAATTTGAGAAATGACATAGCCAATCTCGTTTAATCTCAAAGTCAAGTTTAAATTACGATGGTTTGACTTTCGGTTGATAAACTAAGCTAGAACGAATTTGCAAAGGTTATGAATACTTACAATGGTCCTAATAAAGCTTAGAGATCACTAGGAAGATGTCTTGACGTCCAGGAAGCTTCAGAAGTTGATCTTGTGAATTTTGAAAGTGTAAGTGTTCATAGTTTACTACTTCAAGACCCTTTTATCATCACTTTGATCTGTTTAGAGGCTGCCATGTGAGTCTAGGATTGTTGTAAGAAGTATACAAGTGTCCCTAGTTGCATGAAAGTTCATTGGTGAGCTCCCTGAATCGACAACAGCTGGTTACAACTTGAAACAGAACAGCAACTGGCATCTGCAGGTTGTTTTTGTTGCTGGCAGGTCGCAGGCGGGCCGCGACAGTCCCCTCGCGGGCCGCGTATAAGCGCAGAACAGGTTAAACATGTTTTTAAGTTTTACATTTCAGTCCTTGACCTTTGTAACGTTGTTTTGGGTCCTTTTCTTGCACATTAGACCCTAAATTCTGATTTTTAAGGGCCTTGGGATATTTACAAACATGGAAAAGTCCTCGAACAACTTTGTGCTTACCCGAAAAGTCACGAAATCAATGTTAACGTATTTAACCCTTCGTGTACGGTTTTGATCATAATTTTCTCATACGATCACGAAACTTCATGAAATTTTTATCACATATTCTAGTGAGTATATTTTATCATTACAAAGCTTCGGGTTTGCCAAAAGATCACTCAGAGGTATAATTTCAACATGTTGACACGTTTAGCCCCTGTAGTTTGTAATTCCTCACTTTCTTTCATTTTTCGCTCTGTATGATCCATGATTTATCCGTTTCAGATTATAAACACCATGTAGGGTTATTGTAGGGCCTATTTATCAATTGTTGACACTTTGGACCCTTATATTCACATAGTTCCATTGTTTGTCAACTTTAGTCCCTCTAAAGTATGTTTTCACATATTCAAAGTCCATGACACGTGTCAATACATTATTAGACGTAAATTTTCGAGGTGTTACATCCTCACCCCCTTAAAAGAAATCTCGACCTCGAGATTTACTGAAACAAATGAGGGTATTTTTCTTTCATCGTGGATTCTACCTCCCATGTGTATTCGGGACCTCTACGGGCATCCCATTTGACCTTAACAATAGGTACATGCTTCCTTCGAAGCTTCTTTACCTGTCGATCTTCAATTGACAATGGCTTTTCCACAAATTTCAAGCTTTCATCTATATGTACATCCGTATGCGGTATAACCAGTGATTCATCAGCGAAACACTTCTTCAAATTACAGATGTGGAACACATTATGGATAGCACTAAGCTCTTCAGGCAAGTTTAACTTATAAGCAACTGACCCGACACGTTCGATAACCTCGAAAGGTCCTATGTATCTCAGGCTTAGCTTGCCTTTCTTACCAAATCGCATTACCCCTTTCCAGGGCGATACTTTAAGCAATACTTTGTCACCTACTTCGAAGTGAAATGATTTGCGCTTTGGATCCGCATAACTTTTATGCCTATCCCTGGCAGCTTTCAAACGGTCGCGAATCTGGACAATCTTGTCCGTTGTTTCGAAAACTATCTCTGGTCCTGATAGTTGGACATCTCCAACTTCCGCCCAACAAATTGGCGATCTACACTTTCTACCGTATAAGGCCTCAAAAGGCGCAGCCTTTATGCTGGTGTGGTAGCTATTGTTGTAGGAGAACTCAATTAGTGGTAGGTTCTTATCCCAACTACCACCCAAATCGATCGCACATGCACGTAGCATATCTTCCAACGTTTGAATAGTACGCTCGCTCTGACCGTCAGTCTGAGGATGATAAGCTGTACTAAAATTTAAACGCGTACCCAAAGATTGTTGGAAACTTTTCCAAAAATGTGACGTGTATCTAGTATCTCTATCAGAGATAATAGACACAGGTATTCCATGCAAAGCTACAATCTTATCAACGTATAACTGGGCTAACATATCGGAGCTATAAGTCTCCTTGATGGGTAGAAAATGTGCTGACTTCGTCAGTCTATCTACTATGACCCATATAGTGTCATTTCCCTTTCTCGTCTTTGGCAACTTGGTGATGAAATCCATCGTCACCATCTCCCACTTCCATGTGGGGATTTCAGGTTGTTGTAACAAACCTGACGGCTTCTGATGCTCAGCTTTGACTTGCGCACAAGTCAAACATTTAGCTACATGAGCAGCTACAGACTTTTTCAAACCAATCCACCAGTAGTTGGCCTTTAGATCCTGGTACATCTTGTCAGCTCCAGGATGAACGGAATATTTGGAACTGTGGGCTTCCTGGAGGATAACATCCCGAAGTCCTCCATAAACTGGAACCCATATTCGTCCATTCAATCTTAGCATTCCATCTTTGTCTTGGGACAACTGCTCCTCAGTTACTCCCAGTTTTTCTTCAGGATAGTTAGCTTCCAGCACAGCTTCCTTCTGTGCTGCTAGCACCCTTTCGTTTAAACTATTCCTTATTTCAATGCGCTTGGCATTGATTCTTATTGGCTTTACTCTTTCTTTTCTGCTCAAGGCGTCAGCAACTACATTTGCCTTGCCTGGATGGTATTTTATCTCACAATCATAATCATTTAGAGTTTCCATCCATCGTCTTTGTCGCATGTTCAAGTCCTTCTGATTGAACAAATGTTGAAGGCTCTTGTGATCTGAATAGATCACACACTTGGTTCCATATAAGTAATGCCTCCATAATTTCAATGCAAATACAACGGCACCCAACTCCAAGTCGTGGGTGGTGTAGTTCTTCTCATGTACCTTTAACTGTCGTGAAGCGTAGGCAATGACCTTGCCTTTTTGCATGAGCACACAGCCCATACCAGTGTGGGATGCATCACAATACACCACAAATTCTTCTATACCATCGGGCAATGTTAACACTGGTGCATTGCTCAACTTTTTCTTCAAAATGTCAAAGGATTCCTGCTGCTTAGGGCCCCAATCAAACTTAACCTTCTTACGTGTCAACGAGGTTAGGGGCGCAGCAATCCTAGAAAAGTTTTCGATAAAACGCCTATAATATCCTGCTAAACCCAGGAAGCTACGAATTTCAGTGGGCGTCTTTGGCTCTTGCCAATTCATAACTGCTTCTACCTTAGCGGGATCCACTTGGATACCGCGCTCACTTACCACATGTCCAAGGAATTGGACTTCTCGAAGCCAAAATTCGCACTTTGAAAATTTGGCGTAGTTGATACCAACCTGTCACACCCCTATTTTCCACGTGTCACCGGTGGGCCCGGTGGGGAGTATCGTGGCGTAGTTGGTATCATCATAGACAAACAACACAATATATATAAATGCACAGCGGAAGAAAAGATAGATTCATTTCAACTTTAATAAAGTGTAATATTAAATATCACTAATAGTTGAAACGGATCCACAGGCGGATCAAAATAAAATAAAATATTGTTCAACAGTTTATTGTCGTCCAAGCTTGCGAGACTTATTGTGGACGCTCTAGAAGACAGCCAGCCTATTACGTGTAGCACCTGCACTTAATCTTTTTGGAAAAAATACGTCAGTTTACACTGGTAAATACAATTTAACTGACTCATTTTAAAAAGGTTGAAAATTGATTTGAATGCACATGGCACAAAACATTTTATAACTTGGGATAATTATGTAATATAATCTTGTGAACGTATTACATGTTACTTGTGCGTTCAGTAGCCCGGTGCGTGCTGGGTTAAAGATCAATAGACCCTCCACATTGAGTTATTCACTGACAGGTGTACGCCTACACCCCGTGCTCGGTCGTGGCCATCTCGTAAGATGATGCCAAGGATATCCGGGACATGGTCATTAACCCCCCAAAGGCTTTAAGTGAACAAGACTGTTTAAACGAGCCGATCAAATTATTCAATTAACCATTCAGAGATGTAAGATTTGATGCTCGATTAAGCGGTATTCTATATACCGTAACCCAAGCCCCGTATAGGGAAAATAAGTTAAAAGTATTTACCTGAGCAATGTAATAATCACAATAAGCAAATTGCAAGTAGCTTTTACTGGTTCTCCTAATCTAGAACGAAGGTTTATAGTAACCTATTAGAATCCTAATGGGTCTTTAGTTAAGCTTAAGCTTAGACCGGTTAGTTTCAAAGATACGATTCGTACGCACGATTAAGCGAAGACCGGATAGAATGTGATTTAGATCCGACAAGTTTAGAGACTTGCTTAATATGGGTATTTCATACACATTCTGGATTTTTGAGATAAAACCGATAAGGTTTGACCCGTTTCGGCTAATTTATGCAAACTTGTTACATAAACCGAACCGAACGCGTAATAAGCGTAACGGGTATCCGTAAGAGCCATATACAGGTTTCCTAAGTTAATATGCTTCAAATATGTTGTGACCTCAGTAATATGTCTTTTATTATGCCCGAAACGAATTTAAACACAAACTATGCCCCGTAGGGGTAGTTTGGTCATTTAAAAGGTTATAAAAGAGTTTAAGTATTTACCTGAGTTACAGGTCTGATATAATCAGCAAAAATACTTATTTTACTAAGTTATAACAGTAGGGCAAATTATATATGTGAAACTTATCAATTATAACCAAACTATGCAC
This sequence comes from Helianthus tuberosus, assembly GCA_030545235.1. Lineage (NCBI taxonomy): Eukaryota > Viridiplantae > Streptophyta > Magnoliopsida > Asterales > Asteraceae > Helianthus > Helianthus tuberosus. The sequence goes on from CM060442.1 coordinate 184,275,953, forward strand.
CGTATGGGCATTTTGGTAATTTCACATAAGCCGAGAAGCTCAAAACTGAAGTCTGAGTTTAACAACCTTTGCTTACTGTTAAAATATTATAATTTACCCTAAATATCAGTAGGTATCACCCTTGTATGTTTAAAAATAGTCTTAGTACATACTATGTGCTAAGAACGCTTAATAAGGCGATTAGAAGCCGTTTCCGGGTTCTATATATAAAGCTGATATTTTTATCATTCCAGAAGGCCTAAAATAATTTATTTATCATTTAGGATCATTAGCAAAAGGTTTGGAGTCGATTAGATATGTAAAACTCATTTTATGGCCCGTAAGGGCAAAACCGACAATTACCGGATTAAGCCTATGACTATTAGTTATGCTCAGCCTAAAATTAATTAAAAATCTCTAAAAATCCCAAAATAATATATTACATTAGTGGGTAATAATTTTGATATCAAAAAGTAGGCTTAACTAGGCTATACGCTAATTACGTCGTTTAATTAACATAAAGCTTCTTAATTACGCTAATGAGCATAACTCTCAATCTACACCTCAAATTGATATCAAATTTTGGGTGCAAGTTTATATATCAGTAATTAAAGTTTCTACTCTTTTACATTTTCAAAAATCACGTTTTAAGGTGAAAAGGGCATAATGGTCAACATATAAGCAATTAACGGAATCATGTATATTAATTGGATAACTAATGAACCAAGGTGTATAATCACAGAGGGTTATACTAGCATGTAACCTAGTCCAATTAAAGCTCTGAGGCATTTCTAAAACATGCCTTAGCGGGTCAGAACTGAAAGTCAAAGCAAAAGTCAAACTATGCGACTTTCGGTTCCGAACCGGGTCTAAACAGTAAATTGTCGGGTTGAACATGTTTAGACATGTTCTTACACTAATTACCAAGTTATATTAATGATCAAACAAGTTGTATATGTTCTACATTGCTAATTATGCATAAATTAGAAAATAAGTATCCTGTTGACTTTTTAATGACAAGTTTGACCCGACATTTGACCTAGTTAGAGTGGGAATCAGGGGGAACCCTTTTGAGGGTTTATTACCCACATAATTACCAAATTATAACTACTTTCACTTCGACTAATCACTGGACTAACAATGATTAATCGTTAAGTCAACCGTTAATTACGACGGTTTGACTTTTAAGCTAAAACTAAGTAAAAACTTAATTAAGAAAGGTTAAGCAAACTTACAAGAGTCCTTTGCACGTTTAGAGATCACTTGAGCCTGCTTTGGAGCTCCAGAAATGATCAGGAATGCAAGAGAAAGGTGTGAAGAATGAGTTGCAACTTCATGGCCTTTTATAGTGATTTAATCACCATAAAATGTTGACACACAAGTCTACTACTGACCATAACTCATCCACAAGTGTCCCTAGATGTTTAGGGGTTGTTTAGGGGTCAAGAAAGATGAGGAAATCGGATAAAAGTCGAGTACAAAGCACCTAGCAGGCAAAAACCCAAGAAAATCGGAGCAGAGTGCCCCTCGCGTGGCGCGTAGACCCCCCCCCCCTGGGGCTTCGCGTGGCGCGAGGCCTCTTCTGACAAAATCTCCAACTTTTGATTTTTGTGTTTTGATCCTTGGCCCTTCAAACTTTGTTTAGACTTCATTTTCTTGCAATTTAAACCCTCCTAATTGACGTATGAGGGCTTCAAGACATATACCCACTTCGCCAAGTCCCTGGACACTTCTGGTTAACCCGAAAAGTCATAACTTTCAACGTTAACGCTTTAACCTCTCGCATACGAATTTGATCATAACTTTCTCATACGATAACGAAACTTTATGAAATTTATACCGTGCATTCTAGTGAGCATAATTAACTGTTACAAAGCTTCGGGTTTGTCAAAAGGTCACTCAGAGGTATAACTTAAACATGTTGACACATTTAACCCCTGTAGTTTGTAATCTCTCACTTTTAGCTTCGCATGATCCATGATTTATTCGTTTGATGCTATAAACATCATGTAGGGTTAATGTACAGTATATTTATTCACTATTGACATTTAGAACTCGTATATTAACATACTTTCCATGATTGTCAACTTTAGTCCTTTCAGAACATTCTTTCGCACGCTCAATCATATGACACGTGTCAACACATTATAGGACGTGAATTTTCAAGGTGTTACAAAATGTTTTGGCCCAGGGCGAATATACTGATGAAAGGTCTGGGTTCCATGGTGTTGACACTGAAGCGCTTCTTGCTGCTGCTGTTGCGGCGTATAACGACACGTCCATTGCTGCTCTTGAGGAGCTTGAGGAGTGCCTAGATGCGGAAGATTATGTAGACCGCTTGCGGGTGTTATATGCTGATGAGGAAGATGAGGAAAAGCCTGCTGTTGAGGGCAAGGATGGTGCGGGTTCCAGCGGGACAAAGAAAGACTAGGCTGGCCTGCGTGCCTTTTTTGTTTCCTCATGTAAATGTTAAGAACTTTATGTAAATCCCTTGTGCACCGCGTAGGTGTAGAAATTTTTTGAATATAAAGTTTTAACCGCTTCAAGTTATACAAGTGTTTTTACTACTTGCATGTGTGAACTTGTATGAGTTAATGTTAATGTGAATTAACACCAAGTCTGTATTTGCCTTTTGCATGTCTAGATGATATGCAAGTAAACTCTATACCATTGCCGTATGAGTTAGTCAATTCCTGTTTTTATCTCGTTAGGGTTTAGGAATTGTATAGGTTTTGTGAAAACCGTGTTTGCATTGTTGGCCTATTACAATACTTGCGTGTGGTCACCACTCTGTGTGGGTATCGCGAATGAAGATTTTGCCAATCTGTTTTTGCAGATACCGCAGAGTGGAACACGTATTTGTAATAGAAGTAAATAAACAATATTGCATTGAATCGTTAATTTATTTATTTGCAAATGGCCTGCGGCCCGATAGGTTACAGGGTGAATGTACAAAACATGGCTTACATGTAACAGCGTCGAAGCTGTTGTGCATTCCACGTGCGTGCGATAGCTTCGCCTTCTAATGTTTGCAGTTTATACGCGCCTTTGCCCAAGACCTCTTGGATGAGGTAGGGTCCTTCCCACTTGGGGGCAAGTTTCCCTGGGCGTTCCGCGTTAGATGCTTCATTGTCACGAAGGACGTAGTCTCCAGGGTTGAAGGTACAAATGCGGACGCGTGCATTGTAGTACTTTTCAAGTTTGGTTTTGTACTTGGCCTCATTAATGGCAGCGTTTTCACGCCTTTCTTCCAGGAGGTCCAAGTCAACCCTGCGTTCCTCATTGTTGTCGATCTTGTTGATAGCCAACATTCTAGGTGAGGGGAGACTTACTTCTGCGGGGATCACTGCTTCAGTGCCATAGACCATGCTGAAGGGTGTCTCACCGTTACTTGTCTTTGGGCTTGTCCTGTGGGCCCATAAGATACTTGGGAGTTCATCGACCCAGCCGCGTCTGGCTGTTCCCAACCGTGCTTTGATGCCTTCGACTAAACTTTTATTGATACTCTCGACTTGGCCATTCCCTTGCGGATGCGCCACTGAGGAGAATATGTGTTCAATGTTTAGTTCCTTTAGCCATTTTTGAAGGTCATCGGCAGCGAAGTTGGTACCGTTGGCGGTAACAATGCACATTGGTAGACCGAAACGGCAGATGATATGTTCCCAGACGAATTTCCTTGTTATCATAGTGGTTGTTGAGGGAAGCGGTTTTGCCTCCACCCATTTTGTAAAGTAATCAACAGCCACTATGATAAATTTCACTACACCTGGTGCGTCTGGAAATGGTCCCACCACATCGATTTCCCATTTCTGGAATGGCCATGCGGTGGTTACGGGGATCAGGTTGTTCTTGGGGCGCAAGGTCTTGGGAGCATGCCGCTGACAATTGAAACACTTGCGCAAGACTTTAACTGCGTCCAGGTGCATGTCGGGCCAGTAGTACCCGACATTCATGATTTTGGCCACCACCATGCGTGGGCCTGCGTGTATGCCACATATTCCTTCGTGTATTTCTCTGATAGGTACGTGGCATCTTGAGGGTCGACGCATCGTAGGAGTGGCCCCAGGTATGATCTACGGTATAAGATACCGTATCCCATTTGGTAATGACACGCTTTGTATTGCAGCTTGCGTGCCTCTGCCTTGCTTTCGGGAGTAACACCTGATTGCAAGTATGCAATGATCGGTGTCATCCAGGATGTTGTACCGTATTGGATGACACTGATTTGGCGCAGGGGTACTGAGGGATTTTGCAGAATTTCGATGCGTACCTCCTTTGCCAGGTGTTAGAAGCTGGTGGATGCAAGTTTTGACAGTGCATCCGCGGGTTTGTTATCACTTCTGTTGATATGGCGGATACTGAAGGAAGTGAACTTTGATGTTAGTTGCAAGGCTTGTTCAAGGTAGAGGATCATGATATCCCCTTTTGCGGCATAGTCGCCGCGTATCTGCCCTGCAACCAATAGTGAGTCGACGTGTGCTTCCAGATGTTGGACGTCGAGTTTGACTGCCAGATGCAAGCCTGCCAGTAGAGCCTCATACTCTGCCTCATTATTTGTGCTTTTGAAATCGAGGCAGATTGCATAGGTAAGCTCTTGGCCATCGGGGCTGACGAGTCGCAAACCCGCACCAGCACCATCCTCGTTGGATGCACCATCGGTAAATAGTGCCCATGTTTCTGAGGAGGATGGCGGTGGCGTAGGGTTTTGTTCTTGTTCGCATTCCTGAATGCGATCTGCTGGTACTTCGGCGACGAAATCAGCCAAGACCTGGCCTTTGATTGCGGGGCGCGGCTTGTAGGTCAGTGTAAGTGTGCCCAGCTCGATTGCCCATTTTGCTAATCTACCAGAGATGTCGGGTTTTTATAGGATCGGGCCGATCCTGTAGTTGGTTAACACTGTAATGGCGTGGTTTGCAAAGTAACATCGCAACCGTCTTGATGCGTGCACTAGTGCTAATACCAACTTCTCCATGATGGAGTACCTCGTCTCTGGGTCGTTGAGCATTTTGCTGATGTAGTAGATGGGTGTTTGAACTCCTTCCCGCTCCACTATGAGTACCGCGCCTACTGCGTTGTCCGCGGCAGATAGGTACAAGATAAGTGGTTCATCCTTGCGAGGTGCGGTTAGAGTTGGGAGTTGAATCAAACACTCTTTCATCTCCCGGAAAGCTTTTTCGGCTTCTGCGGTCCATTGGAATTGTTCCTTTTTTAAACAGCTCCGCAGGGTCTTGATGAAAGGATAAGACTTAGCTGCATGGTTGGCTAAGAATCTGTTCAGTGCGGCTAGCCTGCCGGCTAGTCGTTGCATTTCTTTCATCGTAGAAGGCGATGGCATGCGTTCGATCTCCTGTACTTTTTCCGGGTTGACCTTGAATCCATCTTTGGTTACGATGAATCCAAGGAACTTTCCTTCTTCCATTCCAAACGAGCATTTCCCTGGGTTGAGCTTCATGTTAACGCTTCGCAGAGTTTGGAATGTTCTTTCAATATCGTTGAGCATGGTGTCTTCTTCCATGCTCATGACGACCAGGTCGTCCATATAGATCTCGACACTTTTGCTGATTTGGCCGCGAAAAGTGTCGTTCATCAACTTCTGATAGGTTGCGCCCGCGTTGCGCAACCCGAACGGCATTTTTGTGTAGCAGTAGTTTCCGGTAGGAGTGCGGAATGCTGTTTTATCTTCGTCCTCGATTGCCATCTACACCTGGTGGTAGCCTTTGTAACAATCGAGGAAGCACTTCCATCGAAATGGTGCAAGGTTATCGACCTTCTCGTCGATCTCCGGAAGTGCGTAACAATCCTTGGGGCAGGCCTTGTTGAGGTCTTTGTAATCGACACACATGCGCCAGCCCCCGCTTGGTTTTTCTACCATGACTGGGTTGGATAACCAAGTCTGGTATTTGACTTCCCGCAGGATGCCTGCGGAGAGCAGTTCTTGTACCTGCTCTTCCATCGTCGCGTTCTTTGCTGATCCAAGGTGGCGTTGGCCTTGGATCACCGGCTTGATACCTGGCATGGTATTCAAGAAATGCTGCGCGATTTCACGTGGCACCCCTGTCATGTCTGCGGGTGTCCACGCAAAAATATCTTGGTTCCTGAAGAGGAGTTGCTTCAGGCGCGCTCTGATGGTGGGGGACAAGGCATGGCCCAACGTGACCGTTTGCTCTGGGTGTCTTGCGTTAAGAACCCATTTTTCTGGTTGCGTGTTGGGGGTAGGCCTTGCTACCTTGGTCGGACGTAACTCGTCTGAGGACATAACTTCTCTGCGGGCGTAAATTATCGCAATCCCCGTCTCGGTTGGGAAACCGATGGCAGAGTGGGGGACGGATGTGATCATGTTGAAGTCGCCCTGGGATTCCCTCCCCAGAAGTACGTCGTATTTGGAGGTGTGAGGTAGAACCATGAAGTTTACCTCCTCCGTTCGTGTGTGCCTACCATTGGTGAGGCGCACAGAAAAAGTGATTTGGCCCAGGGGGAATACGGGTTCCCCCGCAAACCCGGCCAACGGGTAGTCCACCGGCTGCAACCGATCTTTGTCTTCTTGATCGAATTGGTTGAAGCACTGCTCGTATATAATATCGGATGTACTGCCCGGGTCGATGAATAATCGCTCGGTGCAGTAGTGAGCCAGGTGACCTGTAATAACGACAGCGCGCCTGTCGCGCGGTCCGCCTCGGACTTTTGGAAAGACGACTTGCTCGTCTTTCCAGTCATTGTCTGGTTTTCTTGCCGCCTTCCGCGGCCTTCCTCCATTAATCATGTGGGTTGAGGCCACGTACATGGTCCTCTTACCCGTGGAGGTGCCCTCGTTGTGGGGGGTGATGCGCTTAGTTTGCTTTTGCGCGGCTGGCAACAGATGTTGCAGCTTCCCCTCTTTTAGGGCTCTCTCAATCTCCAGTCGGAGACTGATGCAGTTGTTTGTTATGTGGCCATTGTCCTTGTGATACTCGCAGTAGAGTGCGAGATCCTGGTTCTTTTTGGACTTCATTGGTTGGGCCGGTCGCAGGAATTGCACGTCCGTTAGGAGGACTTCGCTTGGCGACTGGTTGATCTCGATCCAGCTACGGTCCCGATACTCCTTCTTTGACGCCCGATTTCGCGCTGGGCGTTGATTGTTGCCCTTGCGTCGGGCTGGTTGTTACGCGGGACATATGGTCTGGAGTCGCTGCCGCGATTCCATGTGTCCCGGTTGCGCTTGTTGTTGCGCTTGTGTTCTTGGTGGGAGGACTGGCCCTCCGTTTGGGGCTGTGTCTTTGATACGTGCGGTTTGAGGGACCGCTGAGTCTGGGCATATGTTTTGACCGCAGTCATGACATCTTCCCATTTTTTAGGCAAGCCGTCCTTGCCGGAGATAGTCATAACCATTTGTTCGTCTTTAACGGCAACGATAAAATGGTTGCGTGCCATTTGGTCTGCCACGTCGCCTATTTCCAGGCATTCTTTATTGTAACGGACAACGAACGTCTCAATCGATTCGTTGTCTCTGTGCCAGATGTTCATGACGTCCATAGAATCACGTTCATGACGTCGCTGCTGGCAAAAGTGTGCGAGGAACTTTGCTTGTAAGTCCTCGAATGATGTCAGTGAGTTCACTGGCAAAGAATCGAACCAAGCCCTGGCCAGACCTGTTAGGGTCTGCGGGAAAAATTGGCACCAAATGGGTTCATCCCACCTGCCGTTGCACCCGGCGCCGACGAAGATGTTCATGTCGTCATCTGGGTCGGCTGAACCGTTATATTTCCCAACATTTAATGGGAATTTGGTGGTGGTGACATCGGCGTTGGCAATCTCCGGGACAAACTTGGAGTTTTCGGCCGCAGATTTCGGCCTGTAGGGTTGGCTCTGGTGGCGCTTTGCAGCGCGGAGGTATGTAGTACGGGGGTGAGTGGGAGGAACATAGTTGCGTCCTCCCGGTCTACTGCTAGTAGCATGCGACTCCCCGTGATATGTACCGTCGTCCGGATCGGTACGGCCCTGCCCTTCACGGTGGGACTGAGGTCCCAGCCGGCTATGGATGCCGGGGCCGTGGTGGGCTGTCGATTGTCGCCTAGTTTCGCCATGGGGGCCTAGGAGGCTATGTATGGGGCCCCTGCTGCGGGACCCATACGAGGAATCGTCCTCCGCCTGTGTGCGGACGTCGCAGTAAGAGGAACCGCGGTCTTCGTGCCTGCTCCGGGAGACTGGATTTGTGGGAGCCCTGCCGTCGTATTGTAAAATACTACCCGCAGGTGTATGCGGTGCTGGGGTAGGCCCCGCAGGTACTTGCGCATCTGCGCAAGCTCTGTTGTATGCTGCGGCCAGCAGAGCTTGTTGTTGGTCATACCAGGTATGAAGGTTCATGCCTGGAGGTATGACAGAAGCGTATTGTGATAGATCGTGTCCGAACGTAAGGGATACGCCCCCTTGCGTTGATGTGCCAATATGTTCAGCATTTGGGGCTAGGGGAATGGTCCCCGCAGGCCCTTGGTTTGTGGGGTTTAATTTATCCCCGGTAGTGTTGTTTAGACGATCAGACATGGTTTTTCAGAAAGAAAAAGATGGTTGAAAAAAGTGCTAAGAGTAGCGGTGGGCGCCAATGATGAAACAATGGTTAACCGGGTGAGGTTAACTCACTGGTCTCGTCAAGAGGGTTAATCCCTTCTTTCCGAGGATCGCTGGCTGGATCGTCAGGTGGTGGGTTTCCTGCACAAAGAAACAAACCGTGACTCGTAACAAGGAGGATGGGGTGGGGGATGCTCCTTGTTACCACTCTCCGGCGTGAGAATCAGTAGTTTGCTTGGGAAGCAATGTGTGATAGTAGTAGTAGTGAGAGAGTTAAGAAGTGATACCTCAAACTTGGTTTGGGATGGGTATTTATAGCCGAGGAGTGAAGGAGAGTAGTTGAGTAGCTAGTCTGACATCGCACAGTCTTTCGTAGGTGTGTCAGACCTGTCAGTTACGGTGGTGATGCCACGTCTTACTGTGGTGTCAGACTGTTGCACACGTGTAGGCTAGTAGGCGACTGTTCTCAGTGCCACTTGCACTGTGGTGTCAGACCTACTTGCCTTATGGGCAGGATGCGGTGCCAGGCCGCATCGCTGTTTGCGGTTACTTATGTTGTTCCCACGTTCTTTGTTCTATCCAGGATGCATACGGGATGCGGTGCCATGCCGCATCTCCACTTAGTGACTGTTACTGTTGTCCAGATCCCTTGTCGTGACGAAAATGTTCATAGGATGCGGTGCCAGGCCACATCGCTATGCATAACATCTGCTTTCGTACTTAAGGTAAGTCTTCTCATCACTGGACAGATTGGACCGCTGTGTTAGCGCGTGCCCGCACGGACACAGGTAAGTTATTGCTGGTGGGGGTTTTTTATAAGGGTAATGGTCACTCGCGGTCATGCTGACGCGAGATCTGGGACCATACCCCTTCATATATATTGTTTTATATAAACACTTATAAAACTAAGTCGTATTCGGTTTACAAAAAAAATTATAAAATATGACTCAACTTCCTATAAATTAGTTAATATTAAAAAAAATAAAGACTTAATTAGTCATTATTATTTCATATATAAACACTTATAAAATCTAAGTCGTATTTGGTTTATAAAATATGACTTAAATTCCTATGAATAATTAAAATAATTATTTGATTAGGTTTGATAGTAAAAATAATTAATTCAATTAATTATTTAAAATTTGGGAATTTATATAAAACAGTTACTAAAATAAAACGAATACGACTTTGTTTTTATAAGTGCTTATACTAAATATATATATATATATAGAAAGTATAATGTACTTCACGGCTTAACATACGTTAACGTACGCAACCAAAAACACAACATGCGTGATTAATATATATAACATGCGTGATTACATTTTGATCAACTTAACGTGCGTGATTATAAGTGCTCCCATGCGTGATTATCACAAAACCAACGGATCCATGCGTTATTAACTGTTCCATGCGTGATTATAGCCCTGATATGATGGTTACGATTGTCGCGTATGTGAAGTATGATAAGGCCTTTTGTATGTTAACCGCTCTCTCTATATATATAGGTTCAGGATTTAGAGAGAACGGTGAAAAGTGTGAGAACGGTGAGAACGATTTTGGTGGTGACATGTGGCATTGATGTTAAATTACACTAACGGACAATATTGTCAAAAAAACCCACTCACATGAACTGGGTGTTCAAATAAACGCCATAAAAACACCCAATTCAGAAAAACGCCATTAAAATACCCAGTTAAAACGCCATAAAACACTAAAAAAAGCTATTGTTATGCACGCACAAAAAAAAACTATTTTTTTGAGCTATAATTTACAACAGCTCAAAAAATCGTTTTTTTTTTAGCCATATAGCTCCCAACTAAAACGTCATAACAAAAAAAAGCTATTTTTTAGCTATAATTTACAACAACTCAAAAAAATCATTTTTTTGAGCCATAAGCTCCCAGTTAAAAAAAACTATTTTTGAGCTATAATTTACAACAGATAAAAAAAAACATTTTTTTTGAGCCATAAGCTCCCAGTTAAAACGTCACGCCAAAAAAAAAACTATTTTTTTGAGCTATAATTTACAATAGCTAAAAAAAACCATTTTTTGAGCCATATAGCTCAAAAAACCATTTTTTTTTTTGTCTAACCGCCTAAATTAATATTTTTTGAGCTCAGAAAAATCATAATTTGCACTGTAAAAACGCCATAAAACACCCAGTTCAGAAAAACGCCATGAAAAAACTCAGTTGAAAACGCTATAAAACACTCAGTTTAGAAAAACGCCATGAAAATACCAAGTTAAAACGCCATAAAAACACCTAGTTCAGAAAAACGCCATGAAAAAAACCTAGTCTAAAACGCCATAAAACACACAGTTCAGAAAAACGCCATAAAACCAAGTTTATTTGTTTTCGAAGAGTATATCAATAGTATACTCGTTAGAAAGATAAAACAACGTTGAGTTTTATGGTGTAATTTTTTTCGAAAAATAATCACGTATAAAAAGTTATTTTCGTTTAAATATGATGGAGGAAAATGACATGTGATTAGCATGTGCACCTTTGTTTGGATCTTCCTATTTTACCCCTCGTGGTAGTTCCAATGCCCCTATTATTTACAAAAATGCCACCGCATCAATCTCAGCGACAAACCACTAAGATCTTGTGGCTGAAAATCGTTCTCACCGTTCTCACACTTTGAGGCGTTCTCTCCTTATCCTGTTCCTATATATATATATATATAGGGGATGGATCATGAGAAAACTAGTTTAAATGAGAAAACCAAAAAACTAACTAAAAAAGCCTAAAAAACATACCAAAAATATATTTTTTTTTACAAATTTTTATAAAAAAAATCGCAAGTTTTTATGCATGGAAAAAAATTAAAAAAAAAAATTTTCGTTGTATTGCACATGTGCACTATTACGGATATAGTGCACATGTGCAGTGCAACAATTTTTTTTTTTTTGAAATTTTTTTTATATATAAAAAATAGCAAATTTTTTTATAAAAAATTGTAAAAAAAAATTGGAATGTTTTTTAGCTTTTTTTTTAGGCTTTTTTAGTTAGTTTTCTAGTTTTCTCACTTATACGTAGTTTTCTCATGATCCTCTCAAAGCGCTAAAATAAAAATCACCTCCAGTTGTAAGAACCGAGAGAACCACCTTTCAATCATTAGATTTTCAAGATCAATGGATGAGATTAAAAGTAATTAAAAAGTATTATTAAATATTTTGTCTTATTATGTCTTTAATATTTTAATCTAAAAGGTTAATTTAGTAAATTTACTCAATTTTGTCTTTTTGTCTTTATTGGTTTTTATTACTATTTTTGTATTATTATATTAATTGTTTCCTTTAAATGTCGAATCTATCATCTCTCCTCTCTCCTCTTTAAAGTTGCAGACCTTTCTCTCATCTCTCCTCTCTCCTTTTCATCTTCATCACCATATCACCCATAAATCATTCTTCAAGAATCATTCTTCAACACAGTAATTGCATCAAGACTCATTCTACTAACCCTAAGGGTCTGTTTGGTATGGGGTAATGGAATGGACAGAGTAATAGAATGGACGAGGTAATGGAATGGACGAGTTAATGGAATTGATTATTACCATTTCATGTCTTGTTTGGTTACCATGTGAGAATGGAATGAACCATTACTTTTTGTTGTTTGGTATGCGAGAAAAGACGAAGGAATAAAATTGGATGGCGGTGGTCAATGATGGGCGGCGATGGTGGGTGGTGATAGGTGGCAGGTGTAGCGGCGACGGCGATGGTGGGTGGAGACGGCGGCGAGTGAAGACGGCAACGGGTGGTGACAACGGTGGTGGTGGTGGGTGACGGTGGGTGACGGTGAAGGTGGGTGGCGGCGGTGGTCAGAGGTGGTAGCGGTGGCGACGGTGGTGGCAAGTGGTATGGGTGGTGGTAGTTGATAGCGATGGCGGAGGTGATCAGAGGTGGAAGCGGCGATGATCGAAGGTGGGTGGTGGCGGTGATCGGAGGTGGCAACAACGATGGTGGATGGCGGCGACGGCGGTGGCGGGGATGGAGGTGGCTGGCGGCAACGACGGTGGCGGGCGACGGCGGTGGCGGGCGGCGGCGAAGGTGGGTGACGGTGGCAGATGAAAGTGGTGGTGGGCGGTGGCAACGGTAGTGAGTTGTGGTGTTGTTAATGAAGGGTGAAGAGGGAATATAATGGAAAAAAAAACAGGGGGGAGGGATGGAATGATTTTGAGGGAATGGAATGCATTTTGGAATGGGCGATTCCATTACATTGACCAACCAAACACCCTTTTCTTTATTCCTTCTCAATGGTTCATTTCATTCCACATCTCATTCATGCATACCAAACGCTACCTAACACTCATCACTCATCTCGAGATCAATCATCAACCCATACGACACTTCAGCTTCAATCAACCCCATCTGCCTCTCCACCACCACCACTAACACCACCGCCCCTACCATCGTATCCCCCGCATCGCCGCCGCTGTGGGTGATCTGCAACCCCATCTCCGGTGACATGTTTTGATTTTTTTTAATCTTTGTTTGAGCCTTGGATCTTGTGTGGGTTGTTTGATCTGTTAGAATGGGGTAAACCAGGTGGGTTAGGGGTGGGCGAAGGGGTTGTTGTGGTGGGTTAGGGGTGGGTGAAGGGGGGTTGTTGTGTGGTTTGTTTGATCTGTTAGTACTTGTTGGATCTTTGGTGTTCTTCATGTGTTCATCTTCAGATTGTTTGCTTTGTATCGTTGCATACTTGTGGTTTTGACTTTCTTGATCTTTGGGTGTCTTTTTTGGAAGTTTGAACAGTGAACTATGTGAGTTTGATGTTTTGGATTTTGGGGCAGTGATGATGAAAAAAAAAACGCATATTTTGATGATGATTGCGCGGCAAGGATGGTGGAGGGTAGGTTTTTGAACCTGCAACTCCACTTTGCAGCCTCTGATTATCGGAAAAGTCTGAGCCAAACCCTGTTTTTTTAAGAATCCAAACATTGTTTTGATTTCTGTTGTTGGTTTGTTATTTTTTTTCCCAGTCGATGATGATAACAATCAATCTGAGACACCTACCGAGTTGCGATTTCTGGGTTTGTCCGTTTTGCGTAAAAAAGTTTTTGTAAAAAAAAAAGTTAAACCGTAAACTTTTTAACGTAAAAACGTAAAACGTAAAACGTAAAAACGTAAAACGTAAAAATTTCAACGTAAAACGTAAAAAGTTTAACGTAAAAACGTAAAAATATTAAAAACATATGTAAAAAAATCTGAAAATTAAAAGCTTTTAATAAAAAAAATTTCTTTAAAAAATAAAAAACTAATATAATAATACAAAAATAGTTATAAAATACAATAAAAAGAAAAAGACAAAATTGAGTAAATTTACTAAACTAACCTTTTGTATTAAAATATTAAAGACATAATAAGAAAAAAAATATTTAATAATACTTTTTAATTACTTTTAATCTCATCCATTGATCTTGAATATCTAATGGTTGAAAAGTGGTTCTCTCGGTTCTTACAACTGTAGGTGGTTTTCATTTTAGTGCTCCCCTATATATATATAGGAACAGGATCAAGAGAGAACGACTCAAAGTGTGAGAATGGTGAGAACGATTCTCAGCCACAAGATCTTAGTGGTTTGAGGCTGAGATTGATGCGGTGACATTTTTGAAAATAATAGGGGCATTGGAACTACCAGGGGGGGTAAAATAGGAAGATCCAAACAAATGTGCACATGCTAATTACATGTCATTTTCCCCCATCATATTTAAACGACAATAACTTTTTTATACGTGATTATTTTTCGAAAAAAATTACACCATAAAACTCAGCGTTTTTTTATCTTTCCAACGAGTATACTATTGATATACTTTTCGAAAAAAAATTAACTAGGTTTTATGGCGTTTTTTTGAACTGGGTGTTTTATAGCGTTTTAGACTAGGTATTTTCATGGCGTTTTTCTAAACTAGGTATTTTTATGGCGTTTTAACTAGATACTTTCATGGCGTTTTTCTGAACCAAGTGTTTTATGGCGTTTTTAACTGAGTTTTTTCATGGCGTTTTTCTGAACTGGGTGTTTTATTGCGTTTTTACAGTATAAATTATGATTTTTCTGAGCTCAAAAAATATTAATTTAGGCGGTTAGACACAAAAAAAAAAAAAAATTGAGCTGTTGTAAATTATAGCTCAAAAAAATATATTTTTTTGGCGTGGCGTTTTAACTGGGAGCTTATGACGTTTTTTGAGCTATATGGCTAAAAAAACGGTTTTTTTTGAGCTGTTGTAAATTATAGCTCAAAAAATAGTTTTTTTTTTTGTTATGGCGTTTTAACTGGAAGCTATATGGCTAAAAATGGTTTTTTTAAGCTGTTGTAAATTATAGCTCAAAAAATAGTTTTTTTGTGCGTGCATAACAATAGTTTTTTTGAGTGTTTTATAGCGTTTTAACTGGGTATTTTCATGACGTTTTTCTGAATTGGGCGTTTTTATGGCGTTTTATTTGAACACCCAGTTCATGTGAGTGGGTTTTTTGACAATATTACCCCTTAGTGTAATTTAACATCAATGCCATATGTCACCACCAAAACTGTTCTCACACTTTTCACCGTTCTCTCTAAATCCTGATCCTATATATGTATATAGGGGGCGCTAAAATAAAAACCATACCCAGTTGTAAGAATTGAGAAAACCACTTTTCTACCATTAGATTTTCAATATTGATGGGAAAGATTAAAAATAATTAAAACTAATATTAAATACTTTTTTTTCTTTTTATATCTTTAATATTTTAATCCAAAAGTTTAGTTTAGTTTAGTTTAGTAAATTTACTCTTTTTTGTCTTTTTGACCTTATTGTTTTTTTATTACTTTTTTTGTATTATTATATTACTTGTTTTTTTAAAACAGAGTTTTTTTATTAAAAACCATTTTAGATCCATATTTTTAAACAAAAACAACTTTTTGCACGCCGTTTTTTACGCCAGATTTTACGCGTCATTTTTTTAACACGCCGTTTTTATGCCCCGCTTTTACGCGCCGTTTTTTAAGCCCCGCTTTTACGCGCCGTTTTTTACGCCCTGTTTTTACGCGCTGTTTTTTCGACCGGGTTTTTACGCGCCGTTTTTTATGACCGGTTTTACGTGCTGTTTTTTACCACGCCGTTTTTCACGTCCCTTTTTTCGCGGCGTTTTTACGCCCCGTATTCACGCCCCTTATTTACGTGCCGTTTTATCAACCGGTTTTTTTACGAGCCATTTTTTACGCGCCGTTTTTTTACGTTTTTACGTTAAAAAGTTTACGTTTTACTTTAAAAAGTTTTACGTTTTACGTTAAAAGTTTACGGTTTACTTTGTACGTTTTACAATTTGCATAAAAAAGTTTTACGTTTTACGTTAAAATGTTTTTACATAGAAGTTTAAGTTTTACGTTTTGCGTTAAAAAGTTTATGTTTTACGTTAAAAAGTTTATGTTTTACGTTAAAAGTATATCAGAGGGCAACAACTCAGCCAAATTCCTATACCACTCCGACATATATCGGGGAGTCTACCCACAATGTCGTCGTAGGGTCTCCAATTAAACTAAAACAAAAAAAAAATTCAAACTTTAGAAACATGTTCAAACAAACTTAACTTTTATATGTCAACACCTAACAACCATACCGTTGCCTCGGTCATAAATTGCAGCTGAGATCTATATGTTCTCAGGCAATGTGTGGGAACCTCTGTACAGGTTAAGCTTCCCTTCCACCTACAAAGATAAATAATAAATTAACATAGTGTTATATACATACCAAAAAATAAATTTATTTTTTTCCAATTTAGTCTACCGAGCAGCTAACGGGGCATTGTAGTGGAACTCGGCAATACTAGGAGCAAAACAACGAAACCTCTCCCAAGCCCACACTTGTAGAAGCGACATTGGGCCAGTAACGGCTATAGCATTAGGCGTTGTAGCGTTACAAAGGTTTTTGTAAAGGTGGGATAACACAGCACTTCCCCAACTATAACCCGAACATGCGGGCACGAAAAAGGCAGTCAAGAAACTCCAAAAAAATTAGAGAAATCAGGCTGTTTGCATTATCAGGTAAGACTGTGCACCCTATCAAATAAAATAATATTAAGCGTGCACGAAAAAGGCAGTCTTGATCTGATGCTTGGTTTTAAAAAAAATCCGCCTTTATTTCTTGTAAAACTCGCGTCGACTTAACCATTTTGCCCTTCACTTCAGTTTCCTCAGGAGTAAACCCCAACAGATCTTGACACTGGATCTTGCAGTATACACTATTATACCAGTGTCAGCCTCAGATATAGGCTCCCCATCTATTGGTAGCCCCCACAGCACGTTGACATCCTGTAATGTCACAGTGGTTTCGCCGAAAGGAAGGTGAAACGTGTGAGTTTCTGGCCTCAACCGCTCAACCAACGCAGTTATTAAGGCGTGGTCTATATACCGGTACCCAATGTCCAGTATCCCACTGAATCCTGCTGCACGTATTAAACCTTCTACCCTTGGACCAACCGGATGTTGTTTCATATACTGCCAGAACGATCGATCTGATCGTTTAATATTTATCGGGTTCATGTAATTTTCTGGATTTTTGAAAACCTCAAACGCCTGGTGATCCTTGTTTAAAAACAACACCGATGCATTAAGAGGACCAGGATGACATTCGAAACTCATCTTCGGTAGATCAAAGTTCACAAAAATTTATCGGTAAAGCAAGGTTTGAAGCTTCGTTTGTTAGGTGTTTCGAACGAAATGTGGTGCTTGTGCTTTGGTTTATGTTCTACTTTAAAGACCCGTTTCTGTATCTCAATTTTAGAATCCATACTGAAGAACAGTGGAAATCTTACACAACAATGGAATCCTTACACAATGAAATTAAAGTTTGCATTATTTAGTCCTATCATGTGAGATAAGAATGCATGCAAGAGTACTGTATATGGCAGTCTTTTTATTGGCCACAATTTCAAATCAGAACTTACATTTGACTCCTGCTGCAAAACGACACGGTCATTCAGCGACCTTAATGAAGATGTTTCTTTGAAACAGCAATCTTCATTAAGATTTCTTTATCAAACAGCGACTTCTTATAAGATTTCTTTATCAAATAACTACTTTATGGAAGATTGCTGTTCAAAACAGCGACTTTATTGAAGATTGTTGTTCAAAAAAGCGACTTTCTTTAACATTGTTGTTCAAAACAGCGACTTTCTTTAACATTGTTGTTCAAAACAGCGACTTCCTTTAACATTGTTGTTCAAAACAGTGACTTCTTTAAGGTTGTAGTATGAAACAGCGACTTTCAGCAACATGTGCAGCTTTTGCAGAAACCATCTCAGCTTTTGCATAAATGAGGAATAAGGTTGCTGTTTGAATTAGCTACTTACCTAGATATGAACACAAAATTGTTGACCACCTAATGGCACTCTTTTGCAGCTCAAGTCACCTATTTCTGCAAAAAAAAAATCATGGTTTTAAGCCTACCATCTCTCGTTCTTCTATTTTTACAAACACTACTAATTTTTCTCCTATCTTCATCCTCGTCCATGTAGACGATACCATTGTAACTGGCACCTCTCCCACCATCATGCGGACATTTATTACCTCTCTTGACACCAAGTTCTTTGTTAAAGATCGTGGTTCCTTGTCATATTATCTTGGCGTTGAGGTTCTTCCTCACCCTCAAGGTCTTCTACTTTCTCAATCTAAATATAACCTTGACATTCTTTCTTGAACAAAAATGTCTGAATGCAAGCCAATATCAACTCTAACTGCCAGTTTTAAATTGTTAACATCTTTTAGTGGTACATCTATTACGTCACCTTCGGAATCTAGGGCAGTAATTGGAGCCTTGCAGTATTTATCTATTACTAGTCCAGACATTGCATTCACAGTGAATAAACTTTCTCAGTTCATGCATGTTCCTTTTACAACTCACTAGATAAGTCTCAAGCGTGTCCTAAGATATTTGCATGGCACTCTTCATCATGGATTATTACTATCTTGATCTTCCCCACATTTGGTTACATTGTTTATCTTGATTTAAAACTCACTAGATTTTCCTTTTACGTGCATTTACAAATGCATATTGGGCTGGTGATAAAGAAACATGGCGTAGTACTACATCTGGTTACATTGTTTATCTTGATTTAAAACCTATTTCTTAGAGTTCAAAACGACAACCCACTGTGTTAGTGCATTTATGTCTATCGCCTCCGTCATCTCACACCGTAGCAGAAATAGATTAATTCTAGTGCTTTATGTTGTATCTAGTTAGTAAAAGGCAAGGTGGAATTATTGTAAATAAGGAGAACCTCCTTATATCCCTTGGCCTATAAATAGGAACCTAAGGTGTTAGGTTTAGAACTTTTGAGACTTTTGGTCATTTGCACTTTGGAGAGCTCTAGTGTTAGAGAGAGAAGCTAGAGAGAGAAAGTGTTGTGTACGTGATTCAGGTGCTGTACGTTTTCACATCAATCAATAGAATCACAGTTATAATTACTTTCTCGTGTGTTCGGTCCACGCACGTGTACGGATTCCGCACGTCACACGTGTCGATACGCAATCGTTCGGGAATCAAAACCGGTCCTAACAAGTGGTATCAGAGCAGGAGCTCGATTGCAAGGATCAAACACATGATTTCGCACGGAAAAACATCAGATTCAGATCTTAAAACGCTTCAGATTCGATCAAGTTCTTCATCTTTCATCTCTGTCACGTTTTAAACAGAAAAATGCAAAATTAAACAGGATTTTACGGTTAAAAATTGTTGATTTTCGGATATGTTGTGCGAAAATACATGATCTAAAAGCCTACAAAGTTTCATATCATAACTCTAAGTAATTTGTGAGAAATCTGAATTTTTGTGGTTCGAAAGTTTGTTGAAATATGTTGAACGTTGCTGCTGTTGTTCTTGATGTTCACCGGTCGGATATCAATTCGACCGGATGACCATTCGACTCAAGATTCCTTCTTTGCAATTCATTTAAAGTTGACCAAGTTGATTGCGTCGGATAGCAATTCGTGTCATATCATCTCATTAATAGTGTTGACCTGTTGACTACCACTCGGTCGAGTGGCAATTCGAGGCAAAGTTTTCATCACTTCATTTAAAAAGAGTTGACTTGATTGACCTATCCGCTCGAATTACTATCCGGTCGGATAGCAATTCGAGTCTCAGCATCTTCATTTAAAAGACTTTGACTTCTGTTGACCTATCCGTTCGGATTACTATCCGAGCGGACAGCAATCCGTGTCACTGCACTTTGACCTTTGTTGACCCATCCGACCGGATTACCACTCGGTCGGACGGCAATCCGAGTGTCTACAACTTATTTCGTGTGAAACTGGTATTCATGTGAAACATATTTCGTGTGAAGAATTTCTATTTCGTGTGAAATATAGTCATTTGTTGATAAAACTTTCAAAAACTGTTGCAACCCATGTGATGTCCAGATAGTGCGGCCCAATTGAATCCAAGTTAATTGCATCTATGTCAGAATCTTTAAAGTCATTAGTTTGCATGTGAATTGACAATTGAGCATATTGAAATTTGTGAAGTAAGCCATATTCACGAGAAATGTCAGGCCCATGTGATTCAAATTGACGGCCTAATCACTTTATCGTTGTTTTGTCATTTACATGTGCATTTGATATTGTATAAAAGCAAAATTATTGATACATGAGACATGTAATGATGTTGTCGGATATTGATAAGTGAGTGTGACTCATCAGATTGCATGTGATCATCATTTCAATAACCTTTGACTATTAATTGTTTGCATGATGAGTATAAAGTTGCTTTGGTGGCCACTGAATTCATTAAGAAACTACATGTGATAAAGTGATTTGAATTGTGAACATTTAATAACTTTTTGTCGTGTAGTGCCATTGCCACCCGACTCAAAAACAAGTGATTGTAAAGGAGTCGGATACTCACTCGACCGGACAGCATTCTCATCCGGTCGGACAGCAACCTCACCCGAACGGACAACGTTATCACGCGATTATTTTCACTGTTGACTTGTGTTGACTTACTCGATCAGATACCCGTCCGATTCATTTGTTTGATATTGTTTAAACTGATTGTGCTTGTTTGTTCGTGATTCAGGTGATTAAAGATGTCGAGCAGCAGTATCTGAAACAAGAGAATATTCGAAAGAGATTTCAGAGAATTTGAAATATGAGAATATGTATGGAAGCCAACAGAAACCACCGAAGCTAATGAAGATTGAAGATTATAACTGGTGGAAAAATCGGTTTGAGGGTTGGGTAAAAGCTTTTGCTCCTGAAAGCTGGTTAAAATTGAAATATGGATATATAGAACCAGTAAAAGAAGGAGGAGAGTTAGTAAACGAAAAAGAGTTCACAGAAATAGATATAAAAAATGTTGTAGCTGAATACAAAATGATTACATTGATAAAACAATCAGTGAGAGAAGATATTATTTCGCTACTTGAACAAGAGAAAACATCGAAGAGTTTATGGGAAGCTTTAGAGAGAAAATGTATAGGTACCTCTGAGATTGTGAAAAACAAAAAGAAATTGTTACGTAAAGAGTTTGATTTATTTGGTTGTATGAAAAATGAATTTGTTTGTAAAATGATCGAGAGATTTGGGCATCTAAAAATGGAGTTGGCCAGACATAAAATCACATACACTCAAGAGGAGCTGGTTGATAAATTGTTTGATTCATTGCCGAATGATCAAGATTGGCAATACTTTGCTTTAATGTTGAAAAACACAATCAAGCCTGAAGAGTTAACAGTGGATTTGCTGATCGAAAGACTTGAAAGTCACGAGTTGGAGATAAAGAGATCTAAAGTCAACAACTCAGCTCATCAGCAGAATGTGGAGTTGTACTACAGAGGAAATCTACCACAGGCTGGGTCTCCAAGAACAACGTTTTCTGCAGAAAGTTCAAACTCTGTGAACAATGAAAGTCCTCACAGTGGTTTTCACAGTGGATCTTTTTCAACAACATCGAGCGAATCTGCATCAAAGAATGTATTCCAATGCAACATTGCAGTAGATTTGAAGAATACTCAAAATTTCAATGAGGAGTCTGCAAAGCAACAGATGGTCTTCTTAGCATCTGTGCTTGAATCGTATGAGAGCCTTGTGGCAGGTAAGATAGGCAACACCAATCTGACGAAGGAAGACTATGATCAAATAGATCCTGAGGAGATGGAATTGATCGATATACGATGGTGTATGGCCAGTGCAGTGAGGAGGGCACAACGTTTTATGGAGATCACTGGAAGAACGTCTATTGGTGGACCTTCTACCAAGTTAGGCTTTGACAAGTCCAAAATGACATGCTTTAAATGCAAACAGAAAGGTCACTTTAAACGTGAGTGCAGGAATGCTTATGCTGATGATACTGCTAATCCGTTCAAGGAAGATTATTACAAGAAAATAATCTATCATCAGAACAAATCTGAACCTCCCAGATTGAAGCAGCCTGAAGAAAAATCAAGAGCTTTGGCAGTTATTCATGACGATGAAGGTTATGACTGGAGTCAAATTCTCCCTGAAGAAGATTAAGTTGGATATGCATTTGTGGCTAATGTTGATCATGATCTATGGTGGAGAAGAGATTATGCAAGATGGGAAATTGAAAAATTCAGAGAACCATTCAAAGAAGCCCAGAGAGCCAAAAGATGGAATGACGAATTAGAATGTTACATGGATCCACGGGGTAATCCAGTTGTTGACCCATCAAAGGTGGATTTTGAAGCTGTAACAAATTTGCTTCCAAGTCAGGCTACTTTTAACACAAGAAGGTTATCTGAAAAAGAATATTTGCCAGATTTGGTGAACAAAATCAAAGAAGTTTGTGAAGCAAGTTTACCAAAAGTGGTAGAAATGAAGAAGAGAAAAGAAGAAGAGTTGAAAAAGATGGTAGAGGAAGTGAAGATTACTGCAAAGCTTGCTGCTGAAGAAGAACAGAAGAGTGAAGAAGAACATAAAAGTGAAGAAGAACAGAAAGTAGAAGAAGAAGAAGAAGAAGAGAAGAAGGAGGAAGATCAGAAAGTTGAAACAGAAAAACCGGTGCTGAAAGAGACTGAGGTAAGTGAATCTTCTGATCTATCAAATATTGAAATTGTTGATAACAATGAAAACAAGTGCAGGAATTGCATAGAAATGTGCAAAGCCTGTATTGAAAAAGATGAATTAATCAAAACAAAAAATATTGAAACAAACAAACTTAAAAATGTTTTCAAAATAAAATGTAAAGAAATGATTGAAAAAGAAGAAATTTTGAAACTAAAGGTTGAAAAGCTGACACAAAAGTGTCAAGATCTTGAAAAGGATAATGATGTGTATAGACAAATGTGTAAAGCAAAATGTGTTGGTTGTGTTGAAAAAGAAAATAAGTTTCAAGATTTTCAAAAAGAGTATGATGATTTGAAGAGGTCGAGTCAGAGAGTACAAGAAGCTTATGATACTTTGAAGAGCCAAGTCAAATATTTTGACCAAAGATTGTCTGAAACTTTAATAACTAAAGAACTGTATAAGAGAAAGTTTAAAGAAAAGCAACTTGAATTAAACAAGTGTGTTGATGAAGTTGCTAATCTCAAACAAGTTCTGGCTGAAAAAGAAAAGGTTGTTACCAAACTTCAAAGTTATCATAACTCTTCGTACATTCTTGAACGCATTTTCAACATCACACCAGATGACAAAGATACTGATAAGAATAAAAAAGGTATTGGTTCAGAATTTCATCAGGTACCACCACCATTGAGAAACAATTATACTTTTTATGATGAGGAAAAGGTGGCAAAAGGTTTGAACATAGTTGACCAATTACCTGAAAGTATCGATGTGACTTACTCCAAATCTGATGAAGCTAATGATTCAGAGGTGGTAAGTAAGGTTGTTGAAAGCGTTCTGAAAGATGAGTCAAACAAAGGTAAGTCTGAATCACATGATGAAAATGAGGGAAATTTTCATGATGGCTATCTCAAACAGACAAAATCCGAGAAAAATTTGAATGATGATTCAAAAGGACTGGTTTACACCATGATTGGATCAAACAAATTATTCTTAGATGTTGTATTCCCGATTCAGAATGTGATTTCAGAAAAGGTTGATGAAGTTTTCAAAATGGTTGAGATTGAAAAATCTGAGATTTCAAAATTTGCTGGAAAAGGTCACAAATCTTTTTATAACACACCTGGTTACAAGAAGAAAAACATGAAGGCTGGGTTGGGTTATAAGAAGAAACAGAATTGGAAGAAAAATAAAATATGAAATTTTCAGGAAAAAATGAGTTTTGTTCAAGGAAAAAGTTTTGAAGAAGAAGAAAAACTCAAATTTAGACAACAGTCTAATGAAGAGTTTTGTGCTCAAAAGAAAATGCAACAACCACAGGTTAAAGATGTTTCAAAAAGAACATGTTTTAAGTGTGATCAATTAGGACATCTTGCACGAAAGTGTCCAAATCTGAAACCTGTAGATGTTGAGACCAAAAAGAAGTTTGAAAATGTTAATAAACAAAAATCTGAGAGTGTGAAACAAAGGTTAACCAGATTTGATTCAAAATAAACTTGGAGGTACAACACAAACAAGTTTGCTTCGAATCAAACTTGGAAACCAAAACAGACTAGGTCTGATTCTAGACAAACACAGATTTTTCACACACCCAGATTCAGAACAACACAAAGTTGGAACACATCAGTTGATATGACAAAATCCCAACAGTTTTGGAAACCAAAAGTTGTTGTTCAAAAACAAAATGTTCAAAAAGAATCACATTTTTACAAAAGAGGTACTCCAAAAGGACAAACATGGAGTGTTAAGAAACTAGTGTCTTTGGTAAAAGATGAGAAAATTGAAGTTAAAGATGAAAAAGTCTTTGTTCAGAATGAAAAAGATTTTCCGAAATTGAATGACACATATTGTGTTGAAATGCCTAAGGTTCAACAGACATGGGCTAAATTGTTCAAGTAATTGAAGAAGTTTGAATGTGCAGGTGCTCAACAAAACCGAAGATTGTGAGAATGGAAGTTGGGGCAGCCTGGCACAGGAAGAGGCTGCTGAACCCTGGTTTGGTTGAACAGGGAGTTTATTAGTTTTTGTACATAAATAAACAATATTTCAAAAACCCTAAAAACTGAAAATTTAATAAACCAAAAATAAGTTTTTATTTTGTCAAAAATTTTGAAAATTTCAAAAATATGATTGATTGAATACGCCGAAACCCTCATGGCTGAACAAACATGATTAATTTCACAAGATTGAAAAACGGTTTTCAAATTGTAAAATATCAATGTGTTGTAAATCATGGGGGTAATTGCTGCTTTACATGTTATATTTTCTGCAAAACAGAGCATGAGATGCATAAAATGGATGGCGAAACAAAGCTATCAGTATTGGTTGTCAAATTTTCTTTAAATGGTTTTGCATTTTAGGGGGAGTAAGAAATTGTCAGAAAATCCAAAAACATTAGAAAATTTGAAAAAGTCAAAAACATGATAAAATTAAAAATGAGTTTTGTGTAAAAAGAGGAAATGATAGTACATCAGTAGACAATCACAGTACGCTAAAGAAATGGAATGTTTTAATGTGATAAACGGTCTCACTGATGATATGCCAGTAGGTTTTTACACACTTAGTAGATTGTTTTCGGGATATAAACCTAAATCTTTACTTGCTTATTTCGTGGGGAACACTACTTGGATATATAGGTAACCCCTGAAATTTCGTTTGAAAGATCCCTCTTTCTGAGATACTAGGTCTTTATACTCAGTGATATCTGGGGTATTATCCCGGGACTTCTGATTTTGCGGAAGCAATGGCCTAGTCCCCGTATAATACTTTACCGCTTGCTTGAAATATAGCACCGCCCTCAGCATAAAATGATGAGACAATAAAATTGCTAATCAATGCTGTTGTAAAAAAGATCCTCTAAAGGGGACCCACCCAAGTCGAACCGTCATCTCTCTGCTGAACGGAAGTTCTGACCTGAGCTCTCACGGTTTCGTTCTGCTTCGTAATTTATACCCTTTACAGATATCATATTTGGTATACTCACCTGTAAGACTGAATATTGGGATCTGGATACGGGAGTATATTCAAGAGGTGGGACACATGAATGAGTTTAAGTTCTTAATACATTTAAATCGTATCTCGAAACAGTTGAACTTTGTGTGAAAATTTAAGTGGATCAGTATACTGACAATCTAAGTGAATCGTTTAGAACTTAAAGTGTAAAAAGCTCAACGGTGCTTGTGATTTCTCATAAACTGATATGATCCTCTGACGCAAACTCAAACAAAAATATTATGTGTAAATATGTTTATAAATATTTCCTTACTATTTTACATTTCAGAAAAAGTACAAAAAGATTTTGATTTCTGCTTTATTTTCGACAACCGATGTCTGAGATGCTGAGTGTCAAAATCTAAGTATGCTGATTGTGTTTCTGAAAATAAACAAGTTCATTAATTTGAAACTTGAAATTTTTAAAATCAAAAAACAGTTTGTGATATCTCCAAGGTCATTAATTTGGACTTGGATGATTTACTGTGAGGGATTTGGATGCTTATACTGTTAAAATATGTAAAAGAGCCAGTTTCCGATCCGGTTCGCTGAAACTGCCAAATCTTTGAAGTTTGTTGATAGGGAGAGTGAATCAAGTATTTCTGGATATATTCATTTTTTTTATATCTTAAAGCCAGGATCTTGATTTAGAAAGTTTAAAAGAGCCAGGTCACAATTCCTAGATAATTGAATTTTTAAAATGCTGTTACTTATGAATGTATGAGATTTGCAGATGGTATTCCAGATTACGATCCCGAGAGCCGAGTCTAAGGGGGAGTCTGAAGACGAGCTCAACGAAAGGGGGAGCGTGCATTCAAGGAGCCACGTAACTATCCCAGAGGAGCTTGTAACCGGAAAGCCAGGTGTCGATCCCAAAGCACGGAAGCTTGAGGAAAGGGGGAGCCTGAAGAGTCTACTGAAAGAGGAAGCTGAAGACAGATCCACGGGGATTCTGTTCAAGCTAGAGAGAGAAAGACCAGACGCTACGAGTCTGACTAAATGTTTGAGATTGACTGCGGCAATATCCAAGGGGGAGTTTGTTAGTGCATTTATGTCTATCGCCTCCGTCATCTCACACCGTAGCAGAAATAGATTAATTCTAGTGCTTTATGTTGTATCTAGTTAGTAAAAGGCAAGGTGGCATTATTGTAAATAAGTAGAACCTCCTTATATCCCTTGGCCTATAAATAGGAACCTAAGGTGTTAGGTTTAGAACTTTTGAGACTTTTGGTCATTTGCACTTTGGAGAGCTCTAGTGTTAGAGAGAGAAGCTAGAGAGAGAAAGTGTTGTGTACGTGATTCAGGTGTTGTACGTTTTCACATAAATCAATAGAATCACAGTTATAATTACTTTCTCGTGTGTTCGGTCCACGCACGTGTACGGATTCCGCACGTCACACGTGTCGATACGCAATCGTTCGGGAATCAAAACCGGTCCTAACACACTGCTGCCAGGTTTTCTACTAAAACTGAATTTAGGGTTGTGGCTTTAGCTGAGGGGTTCGATGGCTCATGATGTGCGTGCGGTGTGATATATATTTAAGTATATTTTTAGCCCTTTTTACACATTAGTCAAGTTTTAAATTTATAAAACACGATATTTACTAACACCAAACACACATATGGGCAAGTGCACCCATCGTGAGCGTAGTATAGTGTTGGTAAGATACCGAGGTCGTCCAAGGACACAAGAGCTTTTAGTACCGGTTTATCCTCAACGTCTAATTAAATAAAGAATTTAGAAAAATGTTTTAAACTAGAAAATAAAACTAACTAAAAATTTTGAAAATAAAAAAAGATAGACAAGATGAATCACTTGGATCTGACTCGTATTTAGTGTAACCTTTAATAATTTCCGCCCTTTTGCACTTTTTAAGAGATTATCTTAGTTATAGTAGTAGGCCCCTCTTTTGAAGGTGACGTTACCCTCAACCCAGTAGTTTGAGTCAGCAAGGATACAATCCTAAAGGGTTGGATTATTGAAAGATAATTAATTAAGTTATTAATGCATATTGTGGGAGGCCCCTCTTTTGAAGGTGACGTTACCCTCGGCTAAGTAGTTTGAGTCAGCAGGGATACAATCCTAAATAGCCGGGTTAAAGTTTTAATAGTAGTTTACATATGAGGGGGTCAAGGAGTTCGGACCCCCGCCATCCAATACCAGTGGGTATTAAAGGAGGTCCTACTAAAGTTAACCCAGTTCCTTGCAGTATCTATACACTGAACAAGGCAAGACTCTTACCAAACCATTCCCTTAACCCCCGACCAGGTAGCCAACATATCTCCATATAGACCGTGGAGATATGAATGGTGAACATATTTTATTTTATATAGACAGTAAAATAATGCCAAGACACCACGGACAAATGATAAGGAAGATTCACCTTCAACATAAGAAACTAGTTATTAAAGTCATTAATACATAACCAAATAAAAAGTGCGAAAAGATTAAAAATAAAAAGTATTACACTAAACACTTTTCTTCACCAAGTGATGTAAGAGACTTAGGCAAACATGGCCTTTGATTGTCATGAACTCTTACGATCAATCTTGGATCCCGAGACTACTCACACACTCTATAATGGATGATGGATGATGGTGGTGAATGTGGGTTGTGATGGTGGTGGTGGGTGGTTGAAGTGTGAGAGAGGTGGTTTGCCAAGGGATGGTTTGCAAGTGAGCCAAGCACCCATATTTATAGCATGCACAGAAGCCCGGACACGGCCCCGTGTCCGTTGGGAACGGCCCCGTGTCCACCCATCTTCTCTTTCTTCATTAAATGCAGTTTGTCTGCATTAGTTGACCATGCCCCCGTGTCCGCTGGGCACGACCCCGTGTGCAGAAGCGTATTTGTACTATCAAGATTTGCCTATATTCTGCGAATCTTAGCGTTGACCACGGCCCCGTGTCCGCTGGGCACGCCCCCGTGGTGGGTGATAGAAGCTTCTACAACTTTGTCTTTTCTGCAGACACTTGGGCACGCCCCCGTCCTCTAGAAGCTTCTACAACTTTGTCTTTTCTGCAGACACTTGGGCACGCCCCCATGCTCAGTAAGTACGGGGCGTGTTCAGCCTTCTGTTCTCTTGTTTTTGCTTGGGGAGATGCTGTCGAGGGGTCAGGCATGCCACGTTTATTCCTTTTCTTGTATTATTGTTAGATTTGGCCGCATTTTTGCTTCTTTTGTTTATTTATGCTCTTTTAACCTTGAAAATACAAAAGGAAGACAAAAGCACACTTTTGCAACATTAGTACTAAAAAGAGTTAGTTTTATGCCTCATTTGATGTAATTTATATGTTGCATTTTGCACACATCAAATACCCCCACACTTGAATCTTTCCTTGTCCTCAAGCAAAACTCTTTATTTTGTGGCTTACACACCCAAATGGAATGGGTAGAAGAGAAGGTTTTGGGCTTGTCATAGAGTGTCGGGATTCCAAGATTCTTTATTAGGTTTTATTTTTACTTTATTTACAATCCTATTCGTCATGATTTATTTAAAACATTACATAAGAGAAATTATTTATTTGGGCATAATATGCCTCTTTAAAATTCCATTTATATACAAGTTCACATACCTCACGGGGGATCACTCAACACTCGGCCGAAGATGTATTTTTGTGAAACACTCGAGAGCGGCATGAAACTTACTTCTACCATATGTTTGCCAAGCAATCAATCCTCTTCCTTTTTAACTATACACCTTTGTAAATATCAAGAGGACTTTTGGGGGAAGGGTTAGGCTTTGATTAAAGGTAGGTGGTTAGTAGAAAAGGGTGAAAGACGTAAAAAGCGTCGGTTTTTCGTAAAACATTTTCTTTTTGTGACTTTTTATTCCAATGAAGCATTTATTCAAACAAGCCTTCTTTTGATAAGCTTTGTTTGTTTATTGCTAACTTCATTTTTTTTTTTTTGATAAGGAAGTCACAAGAAAACCGAGCTTTGTTACTAAAATAAAGGGTTTAAAATGAAAAAGGGTTTTGGTGGGTAAAAAGGGTGTTTGTTTTGGGTTAAGAAATGAAAAGGTTTAGGCTCAAAGGGGTTAACTAGGGGGATTTTGGGTAGGTGGTAAAAAAAAAAAGAAAAATAATGGTGTTGAAATAAAAAGTTAGTCCTAATGCCTCCATCATTTACTTACTTGGGTTTAAGTTGGTAAGGATCGGGAATGTATTGTCGTGGCAAGTTCTAGAGTCGTAAGAAACCAAGCGGCTATTCACACAAGAAACGAAAAATGAGCATTTAGTTTAAAGATGTGTATTTGTATGCTCAATAAAGGCTCAAAACTCACTTTTTGTGGGAATGAGTTTTTTTATGTGATCAAGTATATATAATCAAATTTTAACTAGATTTGTCATGCCTTTTCATAATTTTCTTATGTTTGTTCTTTTTATCACGACGCTATCGGTTGTAGATTTGTAAAAGTATAACCTTTTTAGAACTTGTTATTCCCAATTTAAACCAAGACAAGTAAAAAAAAGGAAAAATTTTTGAAAAAAATTTGGGGTGTTTAGCGGTTCCAATAGAGTTTTGTGTAAGGCTTGTAATTAGGACTTGCAAAATTCATGGTTTTAGCATCCCCCCACACTTAAATTACACATTGTCCTCAATGTACCCAAAAAATAAGTTTTTCGGTTGATTGATTGTGTAAAAGTGTGTTAAAAAACAAATTTTTATGTTAATGTGCATCTGGACACGGCCCGTGTTGGGTGAACACGACCCCGTGTACAGAATGCCAGTAACGAGAACTTACAGCTGGTGGACACGGGGGCGTGTCGGGTGAACACGACCCCGTGTCTTGCGAAAGTCTGCATAAATAAAACAAACAGCAGGTCTAGGGCAATGGACACGGGGGTGTGTTGGCTGAACACGACCCCATGTGGACAAACTGCAAAGGTGTAAAACAGGTTTCTGGCTTCGGTTTTCCTGTCCCGGCTTTAGTAGCACTAATATTTAGTGCTCTAAGCCTCGTATGTACCTGTTTAACTAATAAATACCACACCAATCATAACAAACAACCTAAAATACCAAAGTTAAGCATCCAAACCATAAGTTAAAAAGAAAAAAGAAATGCAGAAATAAAAAAAAGTGTTAGAGAAAGTAAATTGTTCAACAAGCGGCACGCAGGCCGGAAATTGTTCGTGAGAAAAGGGGGGTTAACCTGTGGGACCTTCAACCATGAACCGCTACCTCCACTCCTCCCGCTCAATCCATATCCTCGTCTTCATCATCATCGTCTCCTCCGTGCCCCGCCATGTACTCCCGGATGTTCCCAATGTCATCCTGTATGTCGGAGATGTTTCTCTCTATTGCTCCGACCCTAGGGTACGTGTTGCTGGCCATGTTATAGGTATTCCTGGTGCACATAAGGTTTTCCTGCAATAAATCATGTAAACTTTGAAAGTTAGGGAAACCGCCTCCTTGAGAGGAGGATTGGCCCGGATCACCCTGGGGCTGGTAATGGTACTGAGGAGGAGGACGGATATGTGGAGCATGTAAGACGAGTGCTTCCTATGGGTTCCATGCGTGCCCTTGAACTCTTTGAAAGCTGACCGTCCCATCTTCCGCTTTGTAAATCAGGTTCATGGAGCGGCAAATGACAAGGTCCACTCTCCCCGACCATGGTCCTTTGCGGAAGGACCTTGGCATGTTCATGCTGTTTTTGAAGAGGCGGTAAATCCACCCTCCAAAGAAGATAGGAGTCGGGGGAGTAGCGTGCTGGTTCCAATGCATGTTTCGGAGCAGGAGGTATGGAACATCAAGGTTGATCCGGTTGTGGATGCAATGAAGGACTGTTAGATCCCGCAAACCTACAACACCGCTGCTGTCATGCCGTTGGCTAAGAGAGTAAGTGAGTACCCTGTGGATGTAGCGGTAGAGAGGGTCTCTCAACTGAGTGCTCTTAGTGTGGCTCGGGTTATAGTTTCCTTCTCCTATTTGAGCCCAAGCAGCTTGGCGGTCATCATCCCTGATCTCGCGTAGACCGCCGGTGT
This sequence comes from Helianthus tuberosus, assembly GCA_030545235.1. NCBI lineage: Eukaryota > Viridiplantae > Streptophyta > Magnoliopsida > Asterales > Asteraceae > Helianthus > Helianthus tuberosus. The sequence goes on from CM060442.1 coordinate 184,307,456, forward strand.
TTTCCTCATCCCCAGCATCTTCTTTCGAGTACAACCCCACCAGAGCCCCGAACTGAGCAATTGAGGTCCGATATGTGGTTCCTCCACAGCGAAACTCCAACCATTCATTGTCAAACGGCTTAGCTCTTGTGTTGAAAGCGAGTATGCTGTAGAACTCCATGCTGTACTCATGCACATAGTGAAGCTGAGCGCAAAGGGTAGTTCGTAGTGGGCCGGTGACGATGTTGTTGAATCGATCCAGTTGGTTCACAGCTTCAAGAGTGTTTGTGCACACTTGTCTGGGGTTCTCCTCGGGCCTAGTCCTTAACACATCATAACGAGCTTGAGCCGCCAACTCATTAGCATTGAACCAAGTGAATTTCTTGGCCATCTGAAAGAAAACATCAAACAATTAGTGCGAAACATTGAAAAATTTCAAAGAAAACTGAAAAGAGTCTGCTGAACACGGCCCCGTGTTCAGCGGACACTCCCCGAGTTCACCAGATTTCGGCTGGACACGCCCCCGTGCTCAGCGAGCGACCCCTTGTCCAGGCGTCTGTTTCCCAAAAATCCCATTTTTCGACCCGGTCCCGAAAACTTGAAATTTTTTGGTCCAGTAGGGGCGGTTTTCCCCGAAAATGAAACCCCAAGTGTCGTTTTTCCCAAAATAAACCGTTTACCACTTCAATTTTATCCTTTTCGGTTCAAAAACAAGGGTTTGTGGTTTTTGTGAGAAATCGGCCAAATCTACAAACAATACAAGTTGGTTTTCTTTCTATAACATGAATCTAAACTAATGCTAACAGATTTATGCAAAAATTTGAGGTTCGATCCGGTTCAAGTTGAAGAACCCTTGATTTTTTCCCCAAATTTTTTGTGTTTCAACTACATGCAAATGCTTAATCTAACTACTAATGATGATAGAATCATACCTTGATGTTGTTAGAAGTAGGGGAGACGTTGGAATCTTGCAGAAAAATCGCCGGAACCAGAGAGTTTTTGGGGAAACGGGGCGTGTGGAATGAAGAAACTGTTTTGAAAAGGGGTTTTTATCCCGACAGTTGCGTGGACACGGCCCGGTGCTTGCTGAGCACGGCCCCGTGGGCGGGCAAGTTTTAAATTTTTTTCCCAAAACTTGGTTTAGAGATCTTACCGATTAAGATGTTTTCCCGTTTGTTCGTAACTTACCAGGTATGATGTTGATGCTTGAACCTTTGTTTTATTCCTCGGCCGTTTAAAGCGAGATTTCTTCCTCCTCATCTTCGATGAATCCTTGATAAAGCTTCAGCCGCTGGCCATTGACTTTGAATGGAATTCCATTCTGAGATTTATTTTCGACTGCACCGTGTGGGAAAATATGGGTGATGGAAAAATGTCCTGACCACCTAGACTTTAATTTACCAGGAAATAACCGAAGTCGTGAATTAAACAATAGAACTTGATCTCCTACTCGAAATTCATTAGGTTTAATGTGTTTATCATGCAAATTTTTCATTCTTTCCTTATAAATTTCGAAGTTAGAGTATGCGTAATTCCTTAATTCGTGTAATTCATTTAATTGGCAAAATCGATTTTTACCGGCAACTTCTAAGTCTAAGTTTACATTTTTAATTGCCCAGTAGGCCTTGTGAGCTATTTCTACTGGAAAGTGACAACTTTTTCCATAGACGAGCTTATATGGGGTTGTACCTATTGTTGTTTTATAAGCAGTTCGAAAAGCCCATAAAGCTTCATCTAATTTATCGGCCCATTCTTTTTTATTTAACCCTACGGTTTTTTTGAGTATTCTTTTTAAACCTCTATTAGTCACTTCGGCTTGTCCGTTTGTTTAAGGGTGATATGTCGTTGAAACCCGGTGATAGACCCCATAGCTTGTTAAGATTTTTTCAAGTTGATGGTTACAAAAATGGGTACCTCTATCACTTATTAAAGCCTTTTGTCAGTGGGGAGTATCGTGACGTAGTCGATATCATCATAGTCAAACAACACAATTTAAATGCACAGCGGAAGCAAAAGATAATTATATTACAACCGAATGAAAATATCAAAGTATTACAAACGGTATGTAAAAGATCCACAGGCGGATCAAATAAAAGAAAACTGTTCAACAGACTTCAGGCATCTAGAACTTGCAAGATTCCCTATTAACGCCCTGAGCTCCCAGCCAATTACGTACAGTACCTGCCACTTAACCTTTTTGGAAAATACGTCAGTTTACACTGGTAAATACAATTAACTGACTCATTTTGAAAATGTTTAAGAAAATTGATTTGAATGCACAAGGCACAAAACTTTTTATAACTTGGGACAATCTTATTAATAAAAATCTTGTATCCGATTTACATGGTTGTCCAACATTTAGGGCCGGTGATTATACAATACAAGCCGGTCAAGATTAATCGACACACCATAAATATAACTCACAAGAAGACAGCCTTACGAGTGAGTATATCTTTTACATACGCAACAGGAGGTGTTATGCCTACACCTTGTGCTTAAGTTATGGTCATTCACTTTTTAAATGAGCCAAGGATATCCAGGACACGGTCATTAACCCCCAATGTTATTTGTTATCAATCAATACAGGTTAAAACGGGATTATGCAATTTAATCATCTCCGATTAAAAGGTTTCTACACCCGACCAAGCGGTATTTTTATAATACCGTATCCCAAGCCCGTATAAGGGAAAATAAGTTAAAAGTATTTACCTGAGCTAGCTCCTGTCTTAAATAGCAAGAATTATAATAACTCAGCCGTATTCACTTAAGTAAGCGTAGGTACAATTTACCGGAAGGCTCTAGTCTGGAAATGATGGTATAAATAACAATTAAGCCTAAACTTAGACCGGTTAGTTTTAAGGAAATATACGGTTCAAACGCATGATTAAGCGAAGACCGGAATAGAATGTGTTTTAGACCCGACAAGTTTGAAGACTTGTATAATATGGGTAATCTAAACACCTTCTGGATTTTGAGACAAAAATGATAAGGTTTGACCCGTTTCGGCTAACTTATGCAAACTAGTTACATAAACTGAACCGAACGCGCAAGAGGCGTAACGGGTAACCAATTGAGTCATGAACATGTTTCCTAAGTTAATATGCTTTAAATATGTTGTGATATCAGTAGGATACCATCCATTATGCCCAAAACGAATTAAAAACCAATTTATGCCCCTTAGGGGTATTTTGGTCATTTTAAAGGTTATAAAAGAGATTAAATATTATTCTGAGTTACAGGTCTGATTAAATCAGTAAATATACTTAATTTAATAAGTTATAACAGTAGGGTATCATATATATGTGAAATTTATTAATTATAACCATATTATGCACCGCAGGGGCATTTTGGTAATTTCACATAGGCTTTAAAAGGTCAAAACTGAAAACCTGAGTTTAAAACTTTTCCTTACTGTTAAAATATAAAAATTTACTAAATATATCGGTAGGCATCAACCCTTATATGTTTAAAATAGTTTTGATACATACTATGCGTTAAAAACGCTTAAAAAGGCGATTTGGAGCCATTTCCGGGTTTTGTATAGAAAGCTGATATTTTTATTATTCCAGAAGGCTCAAAATATTTTATTTATCATATTATATCAGTAGAAAAAGGTTCGGGGTTAAAAGGATTCGTAAAACTCATTTTATAGCCCGGAAGGACAAAACCGGTAATTACCGAATTAATGCTATAACCCTAAGTTATGCTCAGTCTAAAAATAAATAAAAATCTCCAAAAATCCCATAATATTATTTTATATCAGTAGGTAAAAAGTTTGATATCAAAAATTGGGTTTATATAGGCTATATGCCAAATACGCCGTTTAATTAGTAAAAAGCTTCTCATTTACGCTAATGAGCATAACTCCTAATCTAGGCCTCAAATTGATGTCAAATTTTAGGGACAAGTTTATAAATCAGTAATAAAGATTATTGTCCTCTCACATTTTCAAATTCTCGTTTTAGGGTCAAAAGGGCATAACGGTCAACATTTAGGCATTTAACGAAAACATGCATGAACTAGGATTTCTATGGAACCAAGTTGTATAACCTTGGAGGGTTATACTAACTTATAATATGGTCCTAATGGAATCCTAAGGCATATCTAAACTAAGCTAAATCGGGTCAGAACTGAAAGTCAAAGCAAAAAGTCAACTTTTGCGACTTTCGGTTCCGAACCGAGCCTATACTTAGAATTGTTGGGTTGAATCATGCTTAGGCATGTTCAACTAATATTTACCAAGTTATTAAAGTGAGAAAACTGATTTTATGACTTTTATATTAATAGTTATGTATTTTATTTAAAACTAACCCGTTTGACTTTTATTTGACCCGACAATTAAACTAAGTAAACGTGGTAATTAGGAGGTGCCCTTTTGAGGGTTAATCACCTACCTAATTACGGTCACGTAGCCATGTTCGTTGCGAACCATGGCTCAACCGTTTAAAAGTCAAAGCGTCTATCGAAACACTTGACTTTTTCGGCTATAATCCGTTAAATAATTAAACTGAGAACGAAAGGGAACTTACAAGGGTCCAATGGACCGAAGGAGGTTCTCAAAAAGGTTCAAGATCCTCACAACTCAGAGAATAGATCAGATTAGAAGGAGAGGTGCAAATGAGAGCCAAAGATCAAGTGGGTTTATATAGGAAAACAAGGACCGTTAGGATCGTTTCTTGATAAACGTGATCGAATCTGGACCGTACACCTTTACCCATAGTTTTGGTATACAATGGGCGCCCCTAAACAGCCCCTAGATTGATAAAAACCCACTTGCAACACCTGGAAACAGCTGGAACAGCTGGTAACAGCTGGAAATCAAGTTTCTGAAATGGCAGTTTTGGTCCCTGCATGCTTCTAGCCCCTTTCTGATGCGTTTGAGGCCCGTTAAACCATTTTTAAGCCTCTACAATGATGTCTAAACATGAGGGACATGAAACATGCTCAAGAACATGTCGGATGTCGGTTCGTTTGGTCGTACGGTCACGTTGTTCGACTAATTACGACGAAACACGAACGGACGCTAAAAACGATCCAAATTACGCGACGAACGGAATTTTATCATGGAGATCACTAAAATAAAATATTTTAATGCTTACATAAATTTTTGGGTGTCCGGAGATATTCAGAATGTGAGATATGCGCGAAAATGCAAACTTGTGCACTTTTTGACACTTTTAGTCCCTGCTTGACATAAAAGTTTATTTTTGCGCACCGAACACCTCTAAGCCTATATCTAAGCTATACAAAGGATATTTAGGGCATGTTTAACTTAGGTTCATCTTCCGGAAGGTCCGTTACCCTACGAATCGACATACTTTTGCAGTTTGACGCAAATAGTCCTTTAATTGCGCAAAGTAGCGCGAAATGCCGTTTAATGATATCCAAGCCTTCCATGGCCCATATTGATCATTCCCAAGCATATACTTAAATATTACTATACTCACGTTCGCTTAGATGGTCACCGAAAGGCGTAGATTCAAAAGTTGACGCTTTAGGTCCCTCTATTGCGCAAACTTGCGCATCTCATCATTTAATAGCATTGAAGCCTCATCTAATCCATATTAGGCATTCTTGAAAGTATTATTAAACATTACGATGCTTCGGGTCTGCTAAAAGGTCATTCAGAGGTATAATTAAACATATTGACACTTTTAGTCCCTCTAACTTGCAAAGTTGCGCGTAACTTTACTTATAGGCATAAAAACCTTAGACGGCCATTATTTGGCATTCCCAAGAGTATAATTAAATATCATGAAGCTCTCGGTTTGTTAAAAGGTCACTCAGAGGTTAGAATTGACATGCTGACGCTTTTAACCCTTTATTACGCAAACCTTCAATTAATTACGCAAACGGCTACACTTAACCATCAAGTGGCACATTTGTGAATATAAACATCGTAAGAGGTTATTTAGAAACTTATTTTAGGTATGCTAACACTTCCAGTCCTTTCATAATCAAAGTTTTCGATTTTTCGAAAAATTAGTCCCTAAATTTCAATGTTTGACTTCATTAGGGTTCATTACACGTGTCAAGACTTCATTGGATGTGATTTTACGAGGTGTTACATCCTCACCCCCTTAAAATAAATCTCGACCTCGAGATTTGCTTAAAGTAAAGGAAGTACTTTCTGTCGTATCATGGATTTAACTTCCATAGTATATTTGGGCCTCCAAGGGTATCCCAGTTGGCCTATACAATAGGTGCATACTTTCTTTTGGGGCTCCTTAACCTGGCTATTCTCAGTCGACATAGGTTGCTCATACTATCATAGATCTGCATATCATTATGTGATAGTGCTTTTCGACTTATTGGTGACACGACGCTAAATCATTAGTGTGGGTCACATTGCGCGTTCCACCAAGCTCCTGAATTAGGTCTTAGCTCGTAAGCTACTTAGTCTTGATACATTCGAATCCTTCGAATGACTTTATATTCCGAGCCTAACTGACCTGAAAATTACAACTCGGCACACCCTTCTAGGGTGTTATCTTTTGTTGAACCTTATATTTTAACCAGAACTGAGGAGGGTTGCTATTTTCATAAATCCTTGATTTCCTGCCGTATACTGGCAACTTACAATCGATTATGGATTTGTATGATCTTATTTGTTGTTTCCTAGGCAACTTTCAGATCCTGATAATTGGACTTACCAATTCTCTATCTAACAATAGATGTTTAACATTCCCTCTATACCAGGTCTCCAAAGGAGCAGCCTTAATACTTACATATCAATTATTATAGAAAAACTTATCTTAAGGTGGGATGGTAATCCCAACCATTGCTTAAAACTAATCTTAAGGAGTAGCTAATCCTTATAGCTAGTTGAATAACTCAACGATCCTGGGTAGTTGATGGTGATTCTCAATCGTTGTTAAAATAGGGTTGCGGTAATGAATGCATAAGTAAAATGAACCGTCTTTCTTATCAAACTCTCGGAATATCGAGTTAGGCTATATGAATCTCTTATCTTAATGTTTACTTAATCAGGGTTTCAATTATCCTAAAATCAACATGGAGTTCTTACAATACTCCAACCTTAAGCGGGATGTTAATCTTAACTCTACTTGTCTCTCGAGAGGTAAACAGGGTAGTCTTAGGAGAAGATAATCAAGATACAAGGAGGTTATAGAGATTTCCATATCTCAGGCTCCAGTTCATCCATCATTGTTTGTGTCAAATGAGTGACACAATTATGTTATAAGTCCATGAATTCTTTAATCGGGAACATTTACTGGGATAATTCAATTCTGGATATCATCTTTGAATACCATTAGTTGACTTTAATACCGTATGACCATTGGAATATCTTTGTGGTTCCATGCATTAAACCTCCATACTGATCAGGCATGGAAGCAATCTATGGAACATATTAAGATACACCAATCCTCATATGGCGTTTTTGTCATACCATCTGGTATTCGTAATCGATGGAGATCAAAGAGATATCAATTTCATTTGAATGCATTTATCTGGAAAGAGAGTACATTAGAATTTTATGATTTAAGATTTCTGACAGGAATAGAAGAAATAGTTCCTGTGAATTTTCTACCTGTAAGTTTTACCTTACACTTAATATATAGGGTTCTCATGGAAGACTTTGAGAGTTTGTTATACTCGATATTGGCTCCTAACACCAACAAAACAATTTCTTAGTTGCAATCCAATAACTGTTATTCTTCATCCTGATGGCCTTAACATATACTAACCATGGTATCAATAGACCATACAGGCTAATATAGTACTAACATCCTTAATGAATGTCACTTAATTTATATATCCATTATATTTAGCCTAGGTCACAAAAGACCATCAATGGCAGTTAAGGTTTGGACCTAATCCATCATCTTTTTGACAGGGGATCGAAATGTCACATATGTCTTTATTATATTGATGATTTTGGATAGCTTGAAAGCTTGCCATAAGGATATCAGAAAAGAGTGATTCCTAATAGATATAAGATATCGATCTAAGGTTTGTTGGAGCATTCTTTAAAGTATCATCGGCCAATTTCTATCTCGCATTTAAATGACCGGAGTCCCAATCAGGCGGAGACAACAGTTCTCAACATTTATCATTCATTATAGAATCATATGTGCCAGTATCAAATAAATTTATGCATAAACTTTTTGATAAAGGAAGGTACCTGCTATATCGTCATCATTCTGCATCATCTCCTGGTTGTTCCTCTGGAAGTCTCATGCATTTGTTCCCTTGGCCCCTCCAGGCTTCCTTATAAGTTTTGGGCAGTTGGTTTTGATGTGCCCTTCCTCGTTACAATTGTAACATGTCGCGTTCTTCAACTCCTTGCAATCTAAAGTTTTGTGACCCTTGGTCTTGCAAATTCCACACAATTTAGCACTTGGGTCAATCGTACATTTTCCAGAATGTTGTTTTTTGCAGTTACTGCATTTGGGCTTGTTATTGAACTGACTCGAGTTTTTCCTAAACTCGGAATCTTTCTTATACTCAGAACTTCCCTTCTTCTTCTTGTCAGATCGATGAGAGTTCTCCTCCTCTCTTTCACGCTTTCCATCTTCAGAGGCTTTGGCAGCCTTGTTTCTGACCACATCGAGTGTGAGAGATAGCGACAGATCTACCGCTGACCTGAAAGTAGTAGGTCTCGATGCTTTCACACTTGCCTTTATTTCTGGGGCTAGACCCCCAATAAAGCGAGCTATTCGCTTTGGTTCCGGTGTGATCAAGTAAGGAACCAACCGAGACATAGTATTGAAACTTGTAAGATATGTCTGACAATCTAGGTTCTTCATGACCAATGTCAAGAATTCAGTCTCGATTTTCTCAACTTCATGTTGAGGACAGTAATTTTCTTTGATAAGAGTAGCAAACTGATCCCATGTCAGATTATATAACGGGATCTTCCCCGTAGCTTGGATTAGTGACCTCCACCAAGCTAGAGCTTCTCCTTTAAAAGATTGTGAAACAAACTTCACAATGTCTTGCTCTGCACATCCACTAATATCAACAACAGTGTCCATCTCATCGAGCCATGTCATGCAGTCGATGGCTCCTTTTTCCCCAGTGAAATCCCTGGGTTTACACGAAACAAAGTATTTGTAGGAGCAACCCTTATCACGGGGTCCTTGATTCAGCATTATCTTTTGAGACGGATCACTATGATGATTCGAAGAGTGACGATCGTCATCTTCTTTCTTGGGTTCATCCTTCTTGGGAGGTGGCTTTGAATGCGGTGTAGATAGGGTCCTACTTCGAGTCCCACTATATTCTTCGTACTGCCGCTCTAAGGCCTTTGTAACAGCGTCGTCTACTAACGCTTTTAGTTCAGCACCCGTTATATTAATTTGGGCGTTATCATGGTTCTCCCTTGGGTGACTATTAATTTCATCCGAGTCAGCCATTTTAATTTAACTGTTACATAAGACAATGACAATAGTTTATTTGGGAGTTTATCATAGAATTGTCTTTTATGGCAATTCATTAACCATGGTAAACAGAGACCAGATTTGGTTAATTTGTTAATCATATTTATTTAGGATTTTTATTATAATTTATCCTAATTATAAAAACAATAACAGTTTTAGTAGCGGCACAACAGGCCTAGTCACAAGGACAGACTTGAATTTTATAAGCCATGATCGTTTGGGATCGAGGCATTTAAGGTTTGAGCATAGTCGGTTACTTTTCTTGACAGAGAGTCGAAGACTACAACTGCCTTTTGTCTTTTAGGACAATAGATATAGCCCGTGGGCATTTCCCTTCTGAGGGATGTTTATGATATGATCATCTTTTCAGATGCTATTAGTCAAGATCGTTTAGATCATACCGACTATTATGCTTGGACATGGTCCAACATTTTTAGGCAGGAGGTCAAAGACTACCATTGTCGTTGTCTTATCGGACAACAAGTTTAGCCCGTAGGCACTTCATCACTAACGGATGTTTATAATATGTTCATCTTATAGGATGACATAAGCCATGATTTCTGTATCATTAGGCCAAATCAGGAAATTTAAAAATTTCCAATATTGTGATTTTCTCGGATAACTTTTGTCAAGAGTGTTTAACACGTTCTCAGGTGTTTAACAATATGATCATCTTTATTAGATGATTTAAGCCATGGTTTCTAAATCACTAGGCTAAAAAAAATTGGAAGAATCCAATATAAGGATGACTGTTGTGATTTTCTCGAATCACATTCGACAAGAGTGCTAACACGTTCTTAGGTGTTAACAAGGATTTGAATATCCTTAATAGGTCTTACTATCTTGGCCATGTCTTAAAATAATACGTGGCTAGGTCTTGTCCTTTTTAGATTTTGCCATTTTATTATGATGGTAGATCTTTTAAAAGGAATGTATTTTTCATTTGTTTCATTTTTCATGCTTAGAATGAAAATTTTAAATTTAATCCTTCAACTATAAATTTAAAAGTATAGATGTGCCCTAAACGGGACTTGAAAGGAATAATGTTGTCCTCGAAGGGGCTGAAAGGTAAATATGTCCTTATAAGGACTATTAAAGAAACGATCTTTAGCAAAAGGGGTTTTCTTCTTCACTTTACTTTCGAATGTTCTCTCCCTGGATGCTCGTTTCATTCTTGCCGCGGTACGAAGCTCAGGATTTCTAGGCTCCGGATGTGGAGAATTTCTAATACAGCTTCTTCGCTTGGCGTCATATCCAATATATAAAAATTTGGAAGCAAAAAATTTCCAGATTAGGATTGAGAGTACTCCTATGTTAAGTCTAGACTCAGAAGGTCAAGGAATGTGCTACTGTGTCATTGAGATTAAACACAAAAGGCTAGTGTTTAATTCACTCAATGTTGGCTCTGATACCAACCTGTCACACCCCGATATTTCCACGTATTACCGGTGGGCCCGGTGGGGAGTATCGTGACGTAGTCGATATCATCATAGTCAAACAACACAATTTAAATGCACAGCGGAAGCAAAAGATAATTATATTACAACCGAATGAAAATATCAAAGTATTACAAACGGTATGTAAAAGATCCACAGGCGGATCAAATAAAAGAAAACTGTTCAACAGACTTCAGGCATCTAGAACTTGCAAGATTCCCTATTAACGCCCTGAGCTCCCAGCCAATTACGTACAGTACCTGCCACTTAACCTTTTTGGAAAATACGTCAGTTTACACTGGTAAATACAATTAACTGACTCATTTTGAAAATGTTTAAGAAAATTGATTTGAATGCACAAGGCACGAAACTTTTTATAACTTGGGACAATTTTATTAATAAAAATCTTGTATCCGATTTACATGGTTGTCCAACATTTAGGGCCGGTGATTATACAATACAAGCCGGTCAAGATTAATCGACACACCATAAATATAACTCACAAGAAGACAGCCTTACGAGTGAGTATATCTTTTACATACGCAACAGGAGGTGTTATGCCTACACCTTGTGCTTAAGTTATGGTCATTCACTTTTTAAACGAGCCAAGGATATCCAGGACACGGTCATTAACCCCCAATGTTATTTGTTATCAATCAATACAGATTAAAACGGGATTATGCAATTTAATCATCTCCGATTAAAAGGTTTCTACACCCGACCAAGCGGTATTTTTATAATACCGTATCCCAAGCCCGTATAAGGGAAAATAAGTTAAAAGTATTTACCTAAGCTAGCTCCTGTCTTAAATAGCAAAAATTATAATAACTCAGCCGTATTCATTTAAGTAAGCGTAGGTACAATTTACCGGAAGGCTCTAGTCTGGAAATGATGGTATAAATAACCAATTAGAATACTAACGGGTCTTTAATTAAGCCTAAACTTAGACCGGTTAGTTTTAAGGAAATATACGGTTCAAACGCATGATTAAGCGAAGACCGGAATAGAATGTGTTTTAGACCCGACAAGTTTGAAGACTTGTATAATATGGGTAATCTAAACACCTTCTGGATTTTGAGACAAAAATGATAAGGTTTGACCCGTTTCGGCTAACTTATGCAAACTAGTTACATAAACCGAACCGAACGCGCAAGAGGCGTAACTGGTAACCAATTGAGTCAAGAACATGTTTCCTAAGTTAATATTCTTTAAATATGTTGTGATATCAGTAGGATACCTTACATTATGCCCAAAACGAATTTAAAACCAATTTATGCCCCTTAGGGGTATTTTGGTCATTTTAAAGGTTATAAAAGAGATTAAATATTATTCTGAGTTACAGGTCTGATTAAATCAGTAAATATACTTAATTTAATAAGTTATAACAGTAGGGTATCATATATATGTGAAATTTATTAATTATAACCATATTATGCACCGCAGTGACATTTTGGTAATTTCGCATAGGCTTTAAAAGGTCAAAACTGAAAACCTGAGTTTAAAACTTTTCCTTACTGTTAAAATATAAAAATTTACTAAATATATCGGTAGGCATCAGCCCTTATATGTTTAAAATAGTTTTGATACATACTATGCGTTAAAAACGCTTAAAAAGGCGATTTGGAGCCATTTCCGGGTTTTGTATAGAAAGCTGATATTTTTATTATTCCAGAAGGCTCAAAATATTTTATTTATCATATTATATCAGTAGAAAAAGGTTCAGGGTCAAAAGGATTCGTAAAACTCATTTTATAGCCCGGAAGGGCAAAACCGGTAATTACCGAATTAATGCTATAACCCTAAGTTATGCTCAGTCTAAAAATAAATACAAATCTCCAAAAATCCCAAAATATTATTTTATATCAGTGGGTAAAAATTTTGATATCAAAAATTGGGTTTATATAGGCTATATGCCAAATACGCCGTTTAATTAGTAAAAAGCTCCTCATTTACGCTAATGAGCATAACTCCTAATCTAGGCCTCAAATTGATGTCAAATTTTAGGGACAAGTTTATAAATCAGTAATAAAGATTATTGTCCTCTCACATTTTCAAATTCTCGTTTTAGGGTCAAAAGGGCATAACGGTCAACATTTAGGCATTTAACGAAAACATGCATGAACTAGGATTTCTATGGAACCAAGTTGTATAACCTTGGAGGGTTATACTAACTTATAATATGGTCCTAATGGAATCCTAAGGCATATCTAAACTAAGCTAAATCGGGTCAGAACTGAAAGTCAAAGCAAAAGTCAACTTTTGCGACTTTCGGTTCCGAACCGAGCCTATACTTAGAATTGTCGGGTTGAATCATGCTTAGGCATGTTCAACTAATATTTACAAAGTTATTAAAGTGAGAAAACTGATTTTATGACTTTTATATTAATAGTTATGTATTTTATTTAAAACTAACCCGTTTGACTTTTATTTGACCCGACAATTAAACTAAGTAAACGTGGTAATTAGGAGGTGCCCTTTTGAGGGTTAATCACCTACCTAATTACGGTCACGTAGCCATGTTCGTTGCGAACCATGGCTCAACCGTTTAAAAGTCAAAGCGTCTATCGAAACACTTGACTTTTTCGGCTATAATCCGTTAAATAATTAAACTGAGAACGAAAGGGAACTTACAAGGATCCAATGGACCGAAGGAGGTTCTCAAAAAGGTTCAAGATCCTCACATCTCAGAGAATAGATCAGATTAGAAGGAGAGGTGCAAATGAGAGCCAAAGATCAAGTGGGTTTATATAGGAAAACAAGGACCGTTAGGATCGTTTCTTGATAAACGTGATCGAATCTGGACCGTACACCTTTACCCATAGTTTTGGTATACAATGGGCGCCCCTAAACAGCCCCTAGATTGATAAAAACCCACTTGCAACACCTGGAAACAGCTGGAACAGCTGGTAACAGCTGGAAATCAAGTTTCTGAAATGGCAGTTTTGGTCCCTGCATGCTTCTAGCCCCTTTCTGATGCGTTTGAGGCCCGTTAAACCATTTTTAAGCCTCTAAAATGATTCCTAAACATGAGGGACATGAAACATGCTCAAGAACATGTCGGATGTCGGTTCGTTTGGTCGTACGGTCACGTTGTTCGACTAATTACGACGAAACACGAACGGACGCTAAAAACGATCCAAATTACGCGACGAATGGAATTTTATCATGGAGATCACTAAAATAAAATATTTTAATGCTTACATAAATTTTTGGGTGTCCGGAGATATTCAGAATGTGAGATATGCGCGAAAATGCAAACTTGTGCACTTTTTGACACTTTTAGTCCCTGCTTGACATAAAAGTTTATTTTTGCGCACCGAAGACCTCTAAGCCTATATCTAAGCTATACAAAGGATATTTAGGGCATGTTTAACTTAGGGTCATCTTCCGGAAGGTCCGTTACCCTACAAATCGACATACTTTTGTAGTTTGACGCAAATAGTCCTTTAATTGCGCAAAGTAGCGCGAAATGCCGTTTAATGATATCCAAGCCTTCCATGGCCCATATTGATCATTCCCAAGCATATACTTAAATATTACTATGCTCACGTTCGCTTAGATGGTCACCGAAAGGCGTAGATTCAAAAGTTGACGCTTTAGGTCCCTCTATTGCGCAAACTTGCGCATCTCATCATTTAATAGCATTGAAGCCTCATCTAATCCATATTAGGAATTATTGAAAGTATTATTAAACATTACGATGCTTCGGGTCTGCTAAAAGGTCATTCAGAGGTATAATTAAACATATTGACACTTTTAGTCCCTCTAACTTGCAAAGTTGCGCGTAACTTTACTTATAGGCATAAAAACCTTAGACGGCCATTATTTGGCATTCCCGAGAGTATAATTAAATATCATGAAGCTCTCGGTTTGTTAAAAGGTCACTCAGAGGTTAGAATTGACATGTAGACGCTTTTAACCCTTTATTACGCAAACCTTCAATTAATTACGCAAACGGCTACACTTAACCATCAAGTGGCACATTTGTGAATATAAACATCGTAAGAGGTTATTTAGAAACTTATTTTAGGTATGCTAACACTTCCAGTCCTTTCATAATCAAAGTTTTCGATTTTTCGAAAAATTAGTCCCTAAATTTCAATGTTTGACTTCATTAGGGTTCATTACACGTGTCAAGACTTCATTGGATGTGATTTTACGAGGTGTTACACCTTTGGTGTTCCAAAACGAGAGAATAATCTTTTCAGGAATCTTACTACGACTCTTCCATCGTTGGTTGGAAGTGCCTATGCCTCGGCCCATTTAGACAAGTAATCTACCGCCACAAGTATATATTTGTTTCCTTTTGACGGTGGGAAATGTCCCATAAAGTCGAGTCCCCACACATCAAAAATTTCACAAACAAGAATGCCATTTTGTGGCATTTCATTTTTGGAAGAAATATTACCTGTTCTTTGGCAAGCGTCACATGTCTTGACAAGACTTTGGGCGTCTTTGTAAATGGTTGGCCAGTAAAATCCTGAATCAAATACCTTTCGTGCGGTACTTGCGGCACCATGATGTCCTCCATATGGACCTTCATGACAATGGCGGAGAATTCTCCTTTCTTCACTACCATGTACGCATTGTCGGATGAGTTGGTCGGCACACATTTTGAAAAGATAAGGGTCTTCCCAAAAGTAATGCTTTACATCAGCAAAGAATTTTTTTCTTTGATGATGTGGCCAGCCTTTTGCGACTATACCGCTAGCTAGGTAGTTAGCATAGTCGGCATACCATGGTTCTTCCTGGTATTCCACCATTTCCAGGGACTCCATTGGGAACTTTTCGTTGATTTGCTCGTCCCTGGTTGCCTCCAAAGTTGGGTCTTCTAAGCGTGAAAGATGATCTGCTGCGGTGTTTTCTGCTCCTCTTTTGTCTTTGATTTCAATGTCAAATTCTTGGAGGAGTAGAATCCACCGAATCAAACGTGGTTTAGCATCCTGCTTCTTGAAGAGATATCGAATGGCTGCATG
This sequence comes from Helianthus tuberosus, assembly GCA_030545235.1. Taxonomy (NCBI): domain Eukaryota; kingdom Viridiplantae; phylum Streptophyta; class Magnoliopsida; order Asterales; family Asteraceae; genus Helianthus; species Helianthus tuberosus. The sequence continues at coordinate 184,323,251 of CM060442.1, forward strand.
ATCTGTATAGACTATTGTTTTAGAAAGAACAAGATAAAAACGAAATTTATCAAAAGCAAATACCACGGCTAGTAACTCTTTTTCTGTTGTTGTATAATTTTCTTGTGCATCGTTAAGTGTTTTACTAGCATAATAAATTGGGTGAAAATGGTTATCTTTTCTTTGTCCCAAGACGGCTCCAACTGCAAAGTCACTTGCATCACACATGATTTCGAAAGGTAATTTCCAATCAGGCGCTATCATGATAGGTGCATTGACTAGCATTTCCTTTAGGGTTAGAAATGCTTGATTGCAATCCTTGTCAAAGATGAAAGGAGCATCTTTTTCAAGTAATTTTGTTAGAGGCCTTGAGATTTTAGAAAAGTCCTTGATAAACCGTCTATAAAATCCGGCATGCCCTAGGAAACTTCTGATAGCTCTAACGGAGGATGGGGGTGGCAATAGAGAAATAGTGTCTATTTTGGCTCGATCTACCTCCATCCTTCGCTCGAGATCTTGTGACCGAGTACTATTCCCTCCGTTACCATGAAATAGCATTTTTCCCAGTGAAGGGCGAGGTTAGTTTCCTCACATCAGGATAGCATTCGCTCAAGATTATCGAGGCATTGGTCGTATGAATCTCCAAAGATATAAAAATCGTCCATGAAGACTTCCATTGTCTTTTCTATCATAACATGGAAGATGGCCACCATGCAACGTTGAAAGGTTGCGGGGGCATTACATAGACCAAAGGGCATGCGTCGATAAGCAAAAGTTCCATAGGGACATGTGAATGTTGTCTTTTTTTGGTCTTCGGGTGCTATCGGAATTTGAAAGTAACCTGAAAAACCATCTAAGAAACAATAAAATTTGTGACCGGATAATCTTTCTAACATTTGATCAATAAAAGGCAAAGGAAAGTGATCTTTCCTTGTTGCCTCATTTAATCGACGATAATCTATACATACCCTCCATCCTTTGACGGTTCTTGTTGGTATTAATTCATTCTTTTCATTAGTTATTATCGTCATACCTACTTTCTTTGTAACTACTTGGACGGGACTTACCCATGGACTATCAGAGATATGGTAAATAAGTCCGGCGTCAAGTAATTTGATGACTTTGTTTTTAACCACCTATTGGACATATAGATTTACTCTACGTTGTGGTTGTATTACCGATTTGTAGTCATCGTTCATTAAAATTTTGTGTGTGCACATGGAAGGACTTATATCTTTAATATCTACAAGCTTCCAAGCGATCGCATTTTTGTGTTTTTTCAAAAGTGAAATTAATTTTTCTTTTTCTACACTAGTTAATTTTGATGAAATAATTACAGGTGATTTACCATCTTTGTCAAGAAAAGCATATTCCAAACCTTTTGGGAGTTCTTTAAGCTCAAGAGGTGGGTCTTTAGGAGACTCCTTATTTGGTTGCTCATTTTGATCAAGAACCACAAAAGTTTGTTCTATGGCGACCTCTTCTTCAACAAAGTGGTCAATTTCTTCTCTTGTATCTGGTGGTTCATCTTCATCTTCAATTAGGGGGTCATTATTGCCGAATGGATATTTCATTGAACGCTCAAGATCGACACTTCTTTTAAATGCCCCTAATTGAATAGATAGATTGTTGTGCTTCCGGTTTTCAAAGCTTCGTGGGTTTTTACAAAGGGTCGTCCCAACACTAGAGGAGCGTCATCAAGGATGACAAAGTCGGTTGGGATTACCATTTGGTTGGTTTGGACCAAGACATCCTCAACTATCCCTTTTGATTTTATTACTTTCCGATTGGATAGAAAAATGGGTATTTGAAGTGGAGAAAAATCACCAATACTTAATTTTTCGAAAATGTAGTTTGGCATTATATTAACACAAAGATCTTTATCGATTGTGATATTACTAATAAAGGAATTTTGAAAAAAACATGGAACCGGTGTAATGTTAATTTCAAAGGGGTCTTCTTTATTAGCGAAGTTTGATCATTAGTTAACTTAATGCTTATCATTTCGTCAATTTTAGTGTTAGTGTTTAACTCTTTTAAAAACTTGGCATGAGTGGGAACTAAACAATGGTTTTCGAAAGAAGGTGACAAGAGATTAATTTCTTCAAAATTAGACTCTTCTTGGATTTTAACGTTGTCGGAATCACCTTTTTCGTTGTTTAACTCATGTGTCGGTTTTTCATTTATTCGTTCTTCCATTTTTACATTTTCAACTATCTCTTTTTTATTTAATTCTTCTCTTGCGCGGGACTCCTCTTCCCTTGCGCGAGATTCTAATATGCAACGTTCGATAGTTTTAATTTTTTCTATTATCCTATCGGCTATGTTGGTGATAGAGTAAGGATCGGGATCCTCAAAGCTCGAATTCGGATGTTCGATCCTTTATTCCTTATAATACTCATAAGAAGTAGATGGTTCACACCATTGTTCTTCATTGTAAGTATATGATGGATAAGGGTCGTAATTTTGTTCTTCATAATACTCATATGAGGTGGGATGTTCACGCCATGGTTCCTCATAATAAGCATATGAAGGTGGTGGCTTATATCTTGGTTCCTCAAAGTATGAGTATGAAGGCTCATACATTGGTTCTTCAAAATATGAGTATGAGGGAGGAGGTTCATACCTTGGGTCTTCATATGATGTGTATGAAGTTGATGGCTCGTACCTGGGCTCCTCATAGTAGGTGTATGAAGTGGATGGTTGAAATAAGTCATAATATTGTACCGAGTGAGTGTTACCGCAATTGGTGCAATAATCTTCCCCATAATCATCCTCCTCATAGGTGTAGTTGTAACCTTCTGAGTATTGATCCATAAGAATCACTCAGCAGATCACAACAGAGTCTCGAGACCAGAAAACAAAAATAAAAACGGAAACAGAGGCTGGACACGGCCCCGTGTTCAGTGAGCACGGCCCGTGTTCAGAACCTGTATCTGGGCGTTTTAATTAAAGTGACTGGTTTTGTTGAGCACGAGACGTGTTCAGTGAGCACGACCCCGTGTTCAGACTTTGTATCTGGGTGTTTGTGAAAAAAATATGCAGCACGGCCCCGTGTTCAGTGAACACGGCCCCGTGTTCAGGCTACTGTAAATGCAAAACTAACTAAAATGCAGAAAAATGTGCGCGCGTTTTAAAAAAGGTTTTGAAAAACTGAATAGGCCGTCGATTTTAAGCTTTCTTAAAATTCTTGTGTCACACCCCAACCGATGGTGGAAACATCGGGATGAGACGAAGTGTGTATATTGCAAGAGACTTCATAACGCTATTTTGTGTCAAGTATTTAATAATTACATTTTACATGATTTGAACTAGAATACCACAAGATTAAAATAAATAATGCACAATAAGTATTCAAATAATTAAATTTCCTTTCATTGATAATTAATTATTACAAGTATTGGAAACCGAATACAACAGGATTGAAAGCAAATTACAATAGAACAAGCAATAAAGTTTAAATGCGTTTCTAGGCAATCCTACTGGATTCATCTGTCACAATCCTGCAACATGTATTAAAAGCATGGATCAGTACAAAAGCACTGGCGAGCATACAAGTTTGAATATAAATTATAAGTATAAAAATTTGTCTCAAATCAACATAGCATTTATTATTCACGTCGAAACGAGCATACATAAACAACTTAAGCATAGCAAATAATATGAAATTATGATTTTTAACTAGCATGCATAAACAGCCTAAGCATAACAATATCATGGGAATACAAGTTGAAACTAACAAGTAATAACCTAAGCATAACAACGAACTTGTTCGATGGATTGTGTGTTTTATTATAATCGATGGTGTAAAGTGGATTTTGTATACATGTTGCACCCAAAAAATGCGTTAAAACGTAAAAAGGGTCGAGTATGCTCACAGTTTTTGCGTAGAAAGTACGCTTAACCGGCGAGGAAAGTTGGTGGTGTCTCGAGATCACGAGCGGTTGCGTTTGCGATTCTTTGTAAAATAACGCGCGAGGAAGAGATTGGGAAAACCGAAAGAACGAAATCGGTTACCCTAGGTATGGAATTAAAATAGATAATAATAATTAATTATGTAATTATTTGTATGTAGTAAAAATAATACAAACCTAATATTTATTGCATATACTTTCATTAATTAAGTCAATGTTTATGTGGATTGTTACAAGTTATTTAAATCACTAATTATTGGATTTTATAATTAATCTCAATGTTATAATTGTAAATAAAATAAAAAAAAATAACAAAACAGTGAAAACAGGGTAGGCCCAGTCACGAACTGGCGACCTCTGTTTTGATTACAAGCAGCCCTTTCACAATGTTACTTGTGAATAACATCCATTACTATTTATACTTAAGCTTATTCACAGCTTCTTCATTAATCATTTAAAAAAAGAAAGAACATATGTATCAACATATTAATATAATATCACTGTTTTGACAAATCATTGGCTGAAAGCATATAAACAATGCATGACTATATGGAACTTGTATCTTATACTTGTAGAAAAAAAACATTTAAAAAAAAGAACATGTATAGAAAAAAATCTATACTATATAATAAAAGAAACCACTTTGGGAACACTTGTCATCATATTAGGGCATCTCTTATAGATAATTATTATTTTAATTTAATATTTTCTAATTAATTATAGATAACCCTTCTACTAAATATTATTTAGTTTAATATCTTATGGATAATTATTATTTAGTTTAATATTCTCCTCATTTATAATATTAATTAGAGTAAATTATAAATTCAATAGTTTAAAACTAAATATGATCGAACAATATAACCATGTTGTTATAATTTAAAACACAAGTAAGAAAAATACTATTTTTATACTTAAATCATGGCTTTTCTAAACAAAAATGAAAACGAAGATAGAAAATCAATTTCTTTTTCTTTTTTTTAAACAAAAGCCATTGGGATAACTAATACACACACTTAGGGCCAAAATCGTAATTTACTCTATTATTTATTTGAATTAATTATTACTTTTATATTTATCTATTTACTTCAAATTCAAACTTAATTATCTAATTTGATCTTAACTATATATTTGAACATTTTGTTTAGTTTGATATCAAACAGGTTTTACGAAACTTAACATAAAATTAACTAATATTATTTATCATTTATATATTTACGGAGTTTTAAATAAATGGTTAAATTTATTGAGACTTCGTTAACAAATTTTGCAACAACAGAATAATCTATTTTTATCACGAAAACCAAACTTTGTGTTAATATACTAAATATTTTTATTTTCACTATACAAAATTACATTTACTCGACCCATGTAATACATGAGGTTTTTTAAGATATAACTTTTTATTATTTGAAGTATAAAATTAGATTTATTCAATTCATACAATACACGGAGTTTTTTTAAGGTTATATATTTTTTTATTATTTAGTACATAAAATTACATTTATTCAAACCGTGTAATACGTATATTTTTAAAGATGTAATTTTTTATTATTTGGTATATAAAATTACATTATTCAACCCGTGTAATAAATGAGGTTTTTTAAAGATGTATTATTTTATTATTTGGTAAACAATATTACATTTATTCAACTCGTGTAATACACGTGGTTTTAAAGATATAACTTTTTTATTCGGTATATAAAATTACGTTTATTCAACCCGTACAATATTGTTCTTATAGATAAAACTTTTTATTATTTAATAAATAAAATTATATTTATTCAACCCGTGCAATAAAGAAAGTTTTTAAATATATATTATTTTATTATTTAGTATATAAAATTTATTTATTCAACCCGTGTAATACACGGGATTATAACCTAGTGATAACATATAACAGCGATCGTTTTTTTCTTTCTTGAGGCAACTTCTAATAGAGTAAATTACAAAGTTCGTCCTTTATGTATGTCATTTATTACAAAGTATGTCCTTTATCTTTAATAAGCTCAGAAAACATACTTAATGTTTGAAAAACCATTCAGGTTATGTCCTTTACCCTAAACCTAGTTTGTTTTCCCAGTTAAGTCAGGTCACGTGAGAAGCACATGAGGGCGTTAATGTCATTCTACCTACCAATTAATGTGCCCTGTTATAAAAACCCTAAACCCCACCATGATCTTCTCCATCTTTCAAAGCTGCACATACCTAACCCTAATCCCCAATTCGTCCCCCCTGCAACACACCAGGTTACAAATTTTCATAAAACCGGTACCTTGTTATATAATCCAAGCCGAGCCGATAGCTGCTGCACAAGAACAACAAATAAACAAACCCTTACATGGCCAAATCGGACCACCACTCACCACCATCTGATCCAAAACACTCGCCGCCGTCTACGGCGGCGCCGTGGGGCACATGGGAGGAGCTCCTCCTTGCCTACGCCGTCAACCGCTACGGCACCAAAAGCTGGGACTCCATCTCCTCCGAGTTACGTAAACGGAGCTCCGATCCGACCCATTTCCACCTATCTCCCCTTCATTGCGAACAGAAATACAACGAACTCAAACAACGTTTCAACCACACCGACGTCGTCGATATCGATGACGTCACAACCACCATCACCACCGGCACCGCCGCGGTACTGTGGCTGGAAGAATTGAGATGTCACAATTACAGCTTTTTTCCCGCATTCACATAGCACCATTGTTGTTTTCTCTTGCACGATTGCGTATCTGAGGGTGACTTTCAGGGGGGGCGAATTGGGGATTAGGGTTAGGTATGTGCAGCTGATTGAAAGATGGAGAAGATGATGGTGGGGTTTAGGGTTTTTATAACAGGGCACATTAATTGGTAGGTAGAATGACATTAATGCCCTCATGTGCTTCTCACGTGACCCTGACTTAACTGGGAAAACAAACTAGGTTTAGGGTAAAGGAGATAACCTGAATGGTTTTTCAAACATTAAGTATGTTTTCTGAGCTTATTAAAGATAAATGACATACTTTGTAATAAATGACATACATAAAGGACGAACTTTGTAATTTACTCCTTCTAATATATATAAAAAATGAAAACAAGAAAGGATTAAAACAACAGAAACAAAAAGGAGATACCGAAACGACTCATGGTTTCTTTGTCGCGGTTCCGGCGTAAGCTCCGTTTGCCTCCGGTGGTGCCTCCGAGTCCCGGCAGAATCTTCGGCGATGTCTGCTCCTTCCGTCAAAGGTGTAAGTGACACAAAAAGTGTAGTGCGGATTAACCATTGACCCGACAGTTGACCCGAAACAAACTGAACTGAACCGAGACTGAACCGGCTGACCCAATACTGAACTGGCTGAAACAGAGTTACCGTCGGTCACCGCCGCCGCCGTCTCTCTCTCTCTCTCACTCGTCGTCTTCTCTCTCTCTCCGCGGAGCTGAGTGCCACCACCAGAATGGAGGTGGTCGGCCGTTCAATCGGACAAGACCAGGGGTTGTGTGTTTGGTTGTGTTTGCTGGAAAACCGGCCGGAGAAGACGAGGGGTGTGGTGGGTATCGCGTCGGAGAAGAAGGGGGTACCAGAGCTCGGTCGGACCTCCGGCTCTGGTCGTCGGAGAAGGCAGAGAGCAGGGGAGGGGCTAGGGTTTTTTGAAAAATGAAAGAGATGAGGGTATGAGATGCTTAAATAGGGTAGGGTTTGCGAGTGGGTTGGGCCTAAAGCCCGTCAGTGGCCCAATCTCGTTTCTAGGGCCCGTTTCTGCACCCGAACTTCATGAAGTGTCGAACAACATTGTTTTAGGTTCAAAAACATGTAAAATGATGTCGGAAGTTTGCGTTTGACGCGCACGTTCGTTGGTTGCGTAAAAATTGCGTAAATGCTTTGGTTGTCGTTTCTTGTCCGTTTTTCAATCTGATTTCGATTGTGGTTCTAAAAAATAAAAAAAACGAACACGAGTTTTCTAAAATCATAGTAATATGGAAATACGAGGCGTTACACCTTGTGTCCCAGGCAGCGGCGCCAAAAACTTGATGTGCGTGCGGTGTGATATATATTTAAGTATATTTTTAGCCCTTTTTACACATTAGTCAAGTTTTAAATTTATAAAACACGATATTTACTAACACCAAACACACATATGGGCAAGTGCACCCATCGTGAGCATAGTATAGTGTTGGTAAGATACCGAGGTCGTCCAAGGACACTACTACAAAAACTGGTATTTGCTACGGTCAAATCCGTAGCAAATCCGTAGCTAACACCCATTTTGCTACGGATTTGCCACGGATTTGGTTCGTAGCTACAAGTCTCGTCGCGAATTTATTTGCTACGAACTTTGCTACGGAAAATTATATTTGCGACGGGTTTAGCTACAAAAAGTGACGTCGCTATTTTAGCTACAGATTCGCTACGAAAAAGTTTGCTATGGTTTTTTTGCTACGAAACTTTGCTACCATTTTTTTGCTACATATTATTAGCTACGGAGTCTTTTTGCTATGGATTTTAGCTATGGTTTTTTAGTTACGGAACTTTGCTACCATTTTTTGGCTATGGATTATTAGCTACGGAGATTTTTTCGCTATGGATGCTAGCTACGCTTTTTTTAAATCTAGAATTATTGATTTTCACATTAAAAGACAATTATTTTACCTGTTTTTTTATAAAATTTATATATTTTTTATAATTACTAATTTCCACATTAAAAGACAATTAATGTCTCATAATTACATATTTAACAAAATAATCAACTTTATAACATAATTTTGATAAATAATACAAAATAAATTACATATATAGCGAAACAACTAAATTTATACAACATTTTTTTATAAGATATTAAAAAATATTATACAATATTTCATAAAATACTAACAAACAAAATTAACAATATTTCATTACAAGATATCATCAAATTGAACAATCTCCATGGGTACGCGATCATCAAATTGAACAATCTCTATTTGAAGACCAAGAGAAATTGAGGTGCGTCGGAGCCGCTGGCCGGTAAAACCTCCCAACACCGGTCACCGGTCGTCGCTTAACTCCGGCCTCCGCTTAATGTTGGCTCCCCAACAGTTGGCTAACATCATGTAATCCAAGTTTTTATGGCCTGAATCGAGCAAAACGAAAAAGAAAATGAAAACCATGGCAGATCTACGATATCTCGAATCAGATCTACAACCCTTTAACCCGATCTCTGTATCTTCATCACCAGATCTGATGAGGTGATGGACGAAGTCGTTTGTTGGCGGCAATAGCAAAAAAGAAACCTTCGTGTGAGACTTCGTTCAGATCTACCCGAAGTACTCAAACATTAACACCAGAACTGTCGGTACAGGAGAACTCGAGCACTAACATTTTGTTCTTCGATCTTCAATACTCGGTTAGAAATCGAACAAAAACAACAACAAAATCAGATCGAAGGTATTAACCAATTGCATAAATTAAACAACAAACGCATATGAAACTTACTGGCGAAGAAGTGGATCGCGAAGGGAAGAGTTGACTTGGTTTTGTTTGGGTGAAAGAAAGGTTTTGATTTTGTTTTGAGAGAAAGAAATTATAAATCTTGCTTTTGGTTTTGATTTTGAGATGGAGGTGTGATATTAACTGAAGATAGGAATATGGACGGTCAAGATTGTTCATTTCTTTATATATATGATGGCTAAGATTATGATCCGTGTGCCGTGCGTTTATTTGTTATCGTTAAACTTGAAAATATAATTACTCCCAAAACCATTATACTTTCATTTATAATTTTCAAACTTGATTGTTCTATAGTTTTATCTATTATTTTCAAACGAGCTTTATTTTAGTCTCAAGCTAAGCTCATGCTCGATAAGGCTCGACACGTTTTGAGCTTCTTCTCGAGCCGATCTCGAGTAGCTCGCGAGCTGCTCAACTCGTTTTCAGCCCTACGACTTGATTGTTCAAATTTGCCCGATAGAAACTCAATGTGCTATTGGGTGTTAACCATAGAGACTCAATTAAGGTTTACTCAATTTATTATTATGATATAGGCAAATAAACACGTTTAATACATAAATGTTTCAAGAAATTATATAGGACTAAATATAATATTCATTCATCAAAACTTAACTTGTATTTATCAAACTTGATTCGTTTTTAACTAAACTCAAATTGTGACATGACAAGTTGTTTTGTTTATTTATTGTTATATTTATATATATATATATATATATATATATATATATATATATATATAGAAAAAGTATATCGTACATTACGGCTTAACGTACTTCACGTACAACAACGTGCGTGATTTGTTCTATAACATGCGTGATTAATGTTTTCAATATGCGTGATTATTGTGTTTCAACATGCGTGATTTTGGATTTTTGAATTATAACGTGCGTGATTTTAAAATGAACGTGCGTAATTACCTGTCGTACGTGATGTACGTTAAGCCGTAATGTACGTTAACCTTCCTCTATATATATATATATATATAGGGTCAGGATCATTTCAGAACCATAAATATTTACAGAACTCGCAGAACTCCTAATAAACAATCTTTTTATTTACATATTTTTATGTTTAGGATAATTTTATCATTTATTATGTATATTTTTACGGTTACATACATGTTAAGAGTAATTTTATCATTTTTTATATGTAATTTTATAATAACACATATGTAAACTAGTTTTTTCACATATATGTAATTAGTTATGACACATATATATAATTTTGGCAATTAAACATATGTAAACTACTTTTAACATGTATGTAATCAAAGAAATACTTATAATAGATGATAAAAAGATCCTAAATACAAAAAATTATATATAAAATGATTGTTTATTAGAAGTTCTGAAAGTTCTGTAGTTATTTAGAGTTCTGAAATGAACTCAACCCTATATATATATATAGGTTCAAGAGTGAACACTAGTGTAGCTTGCGAACTGAGTGAACTAATCCTGACCATACACGTGTGTAGATCAATGGCAAGGATTTGATGTTGAAATACACTAGTGTATTTAACGATTTGATGATGAGATCCTGTCCATACACGTGTGTAGATCAATGGCCAGTATTTGTTCACTAAGTTAGCAAATACACTAGTGTTCACTCTAGAACCCTACCATATATATATATATATATATACTATGTTACAATTCCATGACATACATTGATTTCTTTTATTCGAAATTCAAAGTAGGATAAGATATAATATTAATTTTATTTATTTAATTAATATAAGATAAATAAAAAAGAGAGGCAGGAAAACTAAAAACCGGATGTCTCAAATGGATGACACGTAACATATATTGATTTTTTATTTTATATATATATAAATTTCAAAGTTGAATGTTTTCTAAAAGGTATAATTTTATATATACCGTATATAATAATTACTTTACTAAAAATTCATACTGATGTAATGTATTTCAAAAAGTATTTTATTTTAAGTGAAAAATTTAAGGGGGAATTACAAGGGAATAAATTTTAGTAGGAGGAAAATTTTTAAAATGTCAAAACTGGTCCCTGTAATAGTTTAGTTAAATAGGTAACTTGGTTAGTTTTCAAATTTGCCACCATTTTTTTCCGTAGCAAAATTTGCCACCATTTTTTCCGTAGCAAAATTTTCATGGTTTTGCTACGGATTTTGCTACCGGTTTTGCTACGTTATATGATTTATATTAATTTCGTCAATTTTGCTACGGATTTACTATGAGTTTTGCTACGAAATTCATTTGCGACGGAATTTCGTAGCTAATTCGTCGTAGCAAAATATGCTCGTAGCTAATCCGTAGCAAACTCGTAGCAAAATTTGCCACCATTTTTTTCGTAGCAAAATTTTCATGGTTTTGCTACGGATTTTGCTACCGGTTTTGCTACGTTATTTGATTTATATTAATTTCATCAATTTTGCTACGGATTTGCTATGAGTTTTGCTACGGAATGCATTTGCGACGGAATTTCGTAGCTAATTCGTAGCTAATTCGTAGCAAAATATGCTCGTAGCTAATCCGTAGCAAACTCGTAGCAAAATTTACCACCATTTTTCGGTAGCAAAATTGCCCACGGATTTGCTACGGATTTTGCTACCGGTTTTGCTACGTTATTTGATTTATATTAATTTTGTCACTTTTGCTACGGATTTGCTACGAGTTTTGCTACGAAATTCATTTGCGACGGAAGTTCGTAGCTAACGGGTAGCTAATTCGTAGCAAAATGTGTTCGTAGCTAATCCGTAGCTAAGTCGTAGCAAAATCTGCCACCACTTTTTTCCGTAGCAAAACTCCGTAGCTGATGCCTGTTTTTGTAGTAGTGGGACACAAGAGCTTTTAGTACCGGTTTATCCTCAACGTCTATTCAAATAAAAAATTTAGAAAAATGTTTTAAACTAGAAAATAAAACTAACTAAAAATGCTAAAAATAAAAATAAAAATAAAAACAGATAGACAAGATGAATCACTTGGATCCGACTCGTATTTAGTGTAACCTTTGATTATTTCCGCACTTTTGCACTTTTTAAGAGATTATCTTAGTTATAGTAGTAGGCCCCTCTTTTGAAGGTGACGTTACCCTCAACCCAGTAGGTTGAGTCAGCAAGGATACAATCCTAAAGGGTTGGATTATTGAAAGATAATTAATTAAGTTATTAATGCATATTGTGGTAGGCCCCTCTTTTAAAGGTGACGTTACCCTCGGCTAAGTAGTTTGAGTCAGCATGGATACAATTCTAAATAGCCGGGTTAAAGTTTTAATAGTAGTTTATATATGAGGGGGTCAAGGAGTTCGGACCCCCGCCATCCAATACCAGTGGGTATTGAAGGAGGTCCTACTAAAGTTAACCCAGGTCCTTGCAGGATCTATACACTGAACAAGGCAAGACTCTTACCAAACCATTCCCTTAACCCTCGACCAGGTAGCCAACATATCTCCATATAAACCGTGGAGATATGAATGGTGAAAATCTTTTATTTTATATAGACAGTAAAATAATGCCAAGACACCACAGACAAATGATAAGGAAGATTCACCTTCAACATAAGAAACTAATTATTAAAGTCATTAATACATAACCAAATAAAAAGTGCAAAAAGATTAAAAATAAAAAATATTACACTAAACACTTGTCTTCACCAAGTGATGTAAGAGACTTAGGCAAACATGGCCTTTGATTGTCAAGAACTCTTACGATCAATCTTGGATCCCGAGACTACTCACACACTCTATGATGGATGATGGATGATGGTGGTGGATGTGGGTTGTGATGGTGGTGGTGGGTGGGTGAAGTGTGAGAGAGGTGGTTTGCAAGTGAGCCAAGCACCCCTATTTATAGCCTGCACAAAAGCCCGGACACGGCCCCGTGTCCGTTGGGCACGACCCCGTGTCCACCCATCTTCTCTTTCTTCATTAAATGCAGTTTGTCTGCATTAGTTGACCACGCCCTCGTGTCCGCTGGGCACGACCCCGTGTGAAGAAGCGTATCTGTACTATCAAGATTTTCCTAGATTCTGCGAATCTTAGCGTTGACCACGGCCCCGTGTCTGCTGGGCACGCCCCCGTGGTGGGTGATAGAAGCTTCTACAACTGTCTTTTCTGCAGACACTTGGGCACGCCCCCGTGCTCAGTGAGCACGGGGCGTGTTCAACCTTCTGTTCTCTTGTTCACCCTAGATTCAATGCATCATTTAAATGCACGTGGGGTTACTAGTCTTTCATTTGCATAAATATTCAAAGTTAGTTTCCTAATATTTAGCATAGTAGGTTAGTGTAGTTTAATCTTGTTCACGTCCTTTTGTTTTGTATGCCTATAAAAGGCATACAAATGATATGTACCACTTGGTTTGATAGTTAGTGGGTTATTTGCAATTGAAAGATCATGAATGAAAATTATAAAAATTAGTCTGTATATCTCTAAATTTCTTCTGGTCTTCTCATATCATATTCTTGATTCAAGTTTGATACTTATCAAATGATATGTACCACTTGGTTTGATAGATAACCCGTTAAAGTGGGTCAAACTCCTAAGAAAATAGATGGAAACTAGAAGAATATTTAGAGAGAAACTCTAGACTTAATTCATTTCATTCATAATCTAAACATTAAACATACTTGCCTATTTATAGGCGTACAAAGAAATATAAAACTACCTCCCACTAATAATAACTAACAAACAATTAAAAGGAATATGCCAAATAATAAGGAATATTCATGTAAGTGGGCTACTGTTGGATGAAGGCATGAGTGAGATATGATTACGTGGGTGTGGGTACAAATAGGCACGTATCATTACACCCCACTCGAACTCGACTTGTCCGCAAGGAGAAAATCAGTATACGACTTGGTGGAAACCACGGCGGTCGCCATTCGAGTCGGACAATCTCATACGGAGCAGTAGCAACGGGTCGCAGACGCCACTTGAGATGCGCCACTACACGTGGTTGCAAGTCGGTTTCCCCGGTGGCTTCTACATTTGGTGACCCTTTCTTAATTTTCCAAACAAAATGGTTGAGCATTCTGTTGTCAAAATCCTCACCTTCAAGATGGACGATACTACCATTCTTTTCCATAGCATGTGTAGCCTTCTAGATAAACACACAAGTAAGGGTAGCCACTGTGGGTTTGATAACATTGGTATCAGAGCCAGAACTCAGAGTGGTGGCCTGGAGAGCCATCCGTGACCAACGTGGCCGTGACCAACGAGGCTCGGAGTGGTGGCCCATGGAGTGGTGGCCCATGGAGTGGTGGTCTGGAAAGAGCCAGCCGTGACCAACATAGCCGTGACCAACGAGGACGTTGGCCCTTAAGGAGGGTCGATTGTTATGGACTAATACCATTGCAAGGTATGGGACTTGTCCCACATCGGTTGTATGGGCAACTGATGTGGGGTTATATACCAAATAGGCTCTCTCACCCACCAGACTAATCTTTTGGATTGTTCTCTCGTTTGGTATGTAACACATCTAGCCTTAGATTTTCACACGTAAAAGGCGACACAAAATTTATTGAATATTATTTGAATTTCTTTCCCTCGTGTTGATGTATACCAAGTCCACCTTTATCTAGTATGAGTTGTATTATCTATTATTTAGCCTAGTCAGTTAGACATTGATGCGTGTGAAGTGTTATATATATTAGGTGTATAGTTTAAGCCCCTTTAACACTTATTTTAGCCAAGTTTTAAATTTATAAAACACGATATTTTACTAACACTAAACACACATATGGGCAAGTGCACCCATCGTGAGCGTAGTATAGTGTTGGCAAGATACCGAGGTCGTCCAAGGACACAAGAGCTTTTAGTACCGGTTTATCCTCAACGTCTAATCAAAATAAAAAGTTTAGAAAAATGTTTTGAACTAAGAAAAATAAAAACTAACTAAAATGCTGAAGATAAAAGAAAAACAGATAGACAAGATGAATCACTTGGTTCCGACTCGTATCTAGTATAACATTTGATTATTTCCGCACTTTTGCACATATTTAAGAGATTATCTTAGTTATTGTAGTAGGCCCCTCTTTTGAAGGTGACGTTACCCTCACCCCAGTAGTTTGAGTCAGCAAGGATACAATCCTAAAAGGGTGGATTATTGGAAGATAATTAATTAAGTTATTAATGCAAATTATGGTAGGCCCCGCTTTTGGCGGTGACGTTACCCTCGGCTAAGTAGTCTGAGTCAGCAGGGATACAGTCCTAAATAGCCGGGTTATAGTATTAATAGTAGTTAACTTATGAGGGGATCAAAGAGTTTGGACCCCCGCCATCCAATACCGTGAAGCATTGAAGGAGGTCCTACTAAATTTGACCCAGGTCCATTGCAGGACCTCTAAACGCTGAACAATGGCAAGACCTTTACCAAACCGTTCCCTTAACCCCCGACCAGGTAGCCAACATACCTCCATATAGACCGTGGAGATATGAATGGTGAAAATCTTTTATTTTATATAGACAGTAAAATAATGCCAAGACACCACGGACAAACGATAAGGAAAGATCACCTTCAACATAAGTAACTAGTTATTAAAGTCATTAATACAAAACCAAATAAAAAGTGCAAAAGATTAGAAATAAAAAGTATTATACTAGACACTTTGTCTTCACCAAGTGATGTAAGAGACTTAGGCAAACATGGCATTGATTGTCAAGAACTCTTACGATCAATCTTGGATCCCGAGACGACTCACACACTCTACGATGGACAATGGATGATGGTGGTGGATGATGGTGTTGTGATGGTGGTGGGTGGTGGATGAAGTGTGAGAGAGGTGGTGTGCCAAGGGATGAGTTGAAATGAAACCAAGCACTCCTATTTATAGGCTGAACAGAAGGCTGGGCACGGCCCCGTGTCCGCTGGACACGCCCCCGTGCCTGTCTGACAATCTCTCTCTTCATTAATTGTAATTCGCAATTACAATTAATGCGCCTGCTGTACTTTCGCCACGCCCCCGTGTTCACTGGACACGGCCCCGTGGTGGGCAATAGAAGCTTCTATAGGTTTGTCTTTTCTGCTGCTTCTTGGGCACGGCCCCGTGCTGGCTGAGCACGGGGCGTGTTCAGTCTTCTGCCTTCTCTATTTTGCCTAGGAAGATGCCGTTGAGGGGTCGGGCAGTCCACTTATGTTCCTTTTCTTGTATTTATGTTAGATTTAGCTGTCTTTTTGCTTCTTTTGTGAATTTGAGCTCATTTAATCCTGAAAATACAAAAGGAAGACAAAAACACTCTTTTTCCAACATTATTACTTAAAAAGGGTTAGTTTTATGCCTCATTTGATGTAATTTATATGTTGCATTTTACACATATCAACATGTTTTGTATATATGGATGTTTCATTAATGAAATCAATCAAGTTTGATACTTTCATAGGTTTTAGGGCTACAAGAGGAGTTCAAAATCGGTTCTAACGAATTCGGGTTTTTCGCCCTTGCAATCTCATAAGGCTGGACGGTATGGTTCCGTCTCCCCCTCCGTCTTGGTTCGGCGACGCGCGGCACACCATGCCGGCCCCCCTCCGTCCCGTCCCCATCGTCCGAATATTGCCGTTTGCGACGGACCAAACATGTGGGCCCCCATCTGAAAAGTAGCCGTTAATAAAAAAAAATTAAATTTGCATTTATTTCAATAAGTCCAACGGTTATTTTTAAAAAAAAAATACCCAATTCACTCCCACTTTTATAAATACTCACCTCTTTTACACATTTTTTCACAACTTTTCACCCACTACAATCTTATATCGCTCAAAATGAACCCGACGACATGGAAGACGAAGACTAGTAGCCTATTTTAATATATTAGGATTTTTTTAAGTTTATTTTTTTATGTTTTTTTTTAAGTTTATGTTTTTTTTTTTTAAGTTTATGTTTTTTTTTTAAGTTTATGTAATATTTTTTAATATTAATGAAAATATTGTGTTAGTTTATTTGTTAAATGTAAAAAAAAAGTAGAAGATTAAAAAAAAAAACATAAAAGTGGTGGGGAGGACTATGACTAGGACCATCCTCTATACCCTCTACTTTTGGGGGATGGAGCATCATTGGAAGGAATATGACGTGGCGCCTACGTGGCGGATCATCCTCCCTTGGAGTACTATCACCATACCCTCTAGCCTAAGTGGTTCTATTTTATTAACTTCATTGTCCTTAACTACTTTTTGATACATACAATTTATTAACCGCAAGATAATGGCAATACCATTTAAAAAGTAAAATGGCTAAACCCAGAATCTTTGTTATAAACTTATCATATAAACAAAGTTTTTCATAAGGTGACAACTTACTGTATTATTGGTGAAGCAAAAATCAAGTAAAATACAAATATATACATTTTGTAAATATAATTTTTAAAGTTTACGTAAGATCAAATGAGCCCCAAACTGAGGCTGAAGAGTGACGACACTGTGTGGGGCATGCGAATAGGATGGTGAGATATCAAAGCGAAAATGCTGCAAAATCATTGTGAGTGCCGTTTTTGCTTCCAACATAGCAAAATTTAGTCCAATACATATACGAGGACCCCCACCAAAAGGAAAGTATGAGGCTTGACCCTTGGTAAGCTTTGACACGCCATCGTAAAATCTTTCAGGCTTGAATTCCTTGACATCGTCACCCCATATATCACGGTCATGGTGTACAAGCATATTATGCAACTGTATCATAGATCCAGAAGGTAATGTTATGTCGCCTACTTTTGTTTCTTGATGTATCATGCGTAGTAATGATATCACTGGAGGGTAAAGTCTAAGAACCTCGTTAAAAATCATATTAACCTGTAAAACATAACAAGTAAAATATTCTTAATAAAAAACATTGAAATATCCTAAGATGGTAATTAATGCTGCACAATGAATCACAATATATAAGACTTACGATTTTTAAACGATTCAACCCATCGATATCAGGTTTTTTCTCCCCAAAGACTAGTGAAATTTCATCTCTAGCCTTGTCTTGCCAATCTGTGTTTTGAGCCAACAACACCATTGTCCAAACAAGCAAATTTCCGGTGGTCTCTTGTCCTGCAAAGTAGAAAAGCTTACACTCTTCGATGATTTCATCAATACTTAATCCTGAATTGTTGTTCCCATGCTGTTTAATTGCCTTATAATTGGAATCCAGTAGTATGCCCAACAAGTCTTCATTATTACTTTCTCCTTCTTTGATTGCAATGACCCGTTTGTCGATGATACTCCTTATTAAAACCTTCACTTCATGGGCATTTTCCTTCATCTTCTTATTTCTTTTTGTTGGTAAAAATCTGAAAAAATTGTGTTTAATACCAAAATAACACTCATATCAAAATATTAAGAACACAAAATCAAATTAACAATTTATCATCTTTTCAACAAAAGAATATAAAGTAATATCGTAAGAAGTGAAAATATATTGTAACAAAGTTATGTTATGATAATCACCTTGATCCAGGAATGTATATTGATTGTATAGCCTCTATAACCAACTCCGCTTGTTCTAGTTGTATCTCAAATATTCTTTTGCCTTCTTCAAAACTACTACCAAATGCAGTACGTGAAATTACATCACTGGAGAATGTTTGAAGGTAAGGCCAAATATCAAATTCGCACGAGCTTTCCCTCCTTAACATATCTTCCCATTTGTTAATCATCTCAGTGCAACACGTATAAAATGCAGGCACCATATGCTATAAACAAAACTTATTATTATCTAGTGATTAATCTAAACTTTCTTGTTGTAGTTGAAAGATATAAGACAATAAGAACAAACCTTGAGCTTCTCAACATGAAAAGCAGGATTGATTATCTTTCTGTGTTTGCTCCATCGATCACATTCAGCGTCTGCTAGACCTGTTGCTAGCAACTTTATTAAAGGGTTTCCTCCTCTTGGCTTTTGAAATTGATAGTTATTTGCCAAGATCTCTTTTATCATACCCGGTTCAGTTATATGCACTACAGGTATAGGCCCCAACCATGTGAAGCAGGTTTTGCCTATAAATTAAGCAAATAATATATATCCGTCATTTGAACAAATTTCAAAATTATTCAATTAGATTTTAGCGGCAAATACTTTGATTTTATACTCTTATTCGGATGCAAGATATATTTGTAATGAGTGTTGAAATGCATTAATTAAATGCTTTAGCTTCAGGTTTAGCGGGCGAGCTACGTCTTAAGCACCACACACATGAACTAGTATTTACATATGGTTGTCTTCAAAAAATATTTTTTTTCCTTAACAGCTTCCATTTTCAGTTTGGTTGTTTAACAGTTTTCAAATGATTTATAAACGGATTATTTGTTGACTTTCTCTCTTCGCATACAAGGTTAATGCATATTTCCCCCCATTTTTTAAACGTTCGTAACATTTTTATAGGAAATTATTTTTTTTGAAATCGCACTTTAAAAATTGAGTATTATTTTATCTTAAATTTGAGTACTCTATTGCTATATAAAATATGACATTTAAAAAACACAAAACATTGTGTTGTATTTCTACGTTGTATAACATTTTTGTGCTAAATTATTTGTGTTGAATATTTGTACTAGATTTTTTGTGCATGATTTTTTGGGCTAAATTTTTGTAATGGATTTTTTTTACTAAATTTTTTTGTGCTATATTTTTTTTATACTAGATTATTTGTGCTAGATTTTTATGTGTTGTATTTTTTTTAGAAAACAAAATGGTGAAAGTTTGTGTCTTGGACCAAATTGTCCTTCCATCCTACGACTTATAAGGAGTGTCACATGTAATCTTCACAATCATTCTTAAACTACTTAGACAAAACCCAATTTTTAGTGGATTCTTCCCCATTATCTAAATATTGTTTTATTAACCATCAAAATACACTTCTATTTTATGGGAAAATTATGGTATATGTGGCTCATTAGCGGACCTATGTGGTCCCAACCAAATCCTAAGAAATTATGACACCGGCGTCAATAAAATCTTGGTAGCGGCCCTAAGGAGATCGAATGAGAGAAAGAGAGGACAAGTCAAAGGCATCGGCTACAATTTTGAGCAGGATCAAGGAGATCAAATGGGAGGGAGGAGAGGGACTTGTTTGTCAGGGTTAGGGTTTCTACGAGAAGTACACTTTGGGGTTGGGATACATTTAACATGGTCGTAGCTACAGGGGATGAGGATTAAAGTTCCATGATTTTCCATACATTTGTTTCCAGGGAATAAAGGGAAATTGGGGACGTGTTGTATACTCACTGGTTGAAAGGAAGATCCGAGGGGTTGTGTTTTCCATTAGTATTGACTGTATGATAACACACACACACACGACGTTCAAGATGTTCAACTGATTTGCTTTCTTATTTTAAACTACTTTTATTTAACTCTTAACCATCACACAAACATGCGTGCGTGCATGCGTTCGTGTATTATCTCTAGCTAATAAGATGGTTAAAAGTTAAATAACAGTAGTTTAAAATAAGACGCAAACACATATTTTGGACTTAGGCATGATGTTTTTGTTTGTTTTGGTAAGAAAATCACCAAACATAACATATTAAGACACAATACAATGAATAAACTTAAAACTTAAAACATCATGCCAAGAACGTTAAATAGTGTGCTTTAGATGTGTTTTAAATTTCATGCATATAATACATGGCATTGTGTTTTAAATTGTTATATATGTTTGGTGTTTTCTTGTCAAAACAACCCAAAACACCAAACATAAGTCCAAAAAATGAAGTCTACATGTCATTTCCTATGTCTTCTCACAACTTTTAATGGGTAAGAGGGTGCATCCGCCCCTGACAATGTTTGGGTTAGTAGTGTAATTTTTCGGATTTTTCGTTCGAAATTTTTAAAATTATATAGGTCTGCCCCCGCCAATTATTTTGCTTAAAAATTCCTTGCCCCTACCAAGTTTATTGTCCAATAAATTTATATGTATTTTCGTATTGATTGAGTTAAAAAAAACTTGAAAACAGGACGATTAGTAATTTTTATAATTGTTTTTAAACTTGAAGTGAGTTTAAATAAAGTTTGAAACTAGTTTGTATATAAATGAAATTTGAGGGTTCATTTTTGTCTGATTTGAAAGATGTTTAAACAAAAAAGAACAATACTTGAGTATAGCGACACCCCATCTGTGTTGTTCGACTTCAACAAAAGAAAAAAAAAAGGTTTTGTGTTGGTGGTTCTTGATGTCTTTAAACATTCAATCCTCTATCCTTCGTCAAATTCGACGGAAACAGGGAAGAAATTGAGCTACATAGAGGAGTTTAATCACGAATTTAAACAAAGTAATCATTTATTTTAGTTTCTATGCTTATGATACTAACGTCATTGTACAACGACCCTTTTTTCTGATGTTCTATCCTGGCAGGAGTCACCCGGTAGAAATGGATGGCTGGAGTTCAGGGTCAGGTCCCAACAGTATAACGAAATTCTACGTCTCGAGGCTACCAGAGAGGTGTAGTTCGAAGGATATTTCGGATTCTTTAGAAGCCTTTGGGACGGTTGAGGGTGTTTATATCGCTAGGAAGAGAGACAAGCGGGGGTATCGTTTTGGTTTTGCTAGATTCAAAGGGATGAAAAACGTGGTGAAGTTAGAGAAGGAGATGGGAAATATCTGATGGGAAACTATAGGCTTATCATCAACGTGGCAAGATTTGCAGTGGAAAACGAGGGGGAAGAGACTACAAGAAAGAGATGGGGAAGAAGAAGAGTCAGACTTACATGGAATAGGAAGAGAGTCGTCACACCTTCAAGAAGCAGGAAGACATTAGAGGCAACAATTTTGTCAATAATGGGAGATCTTTCGCTAAACTCGGACCGGGTAAGGTTCAGGGTCCGGTCAAAATGAAGGAAGTGTTAGTATCCAGGTATGTTAAAGCTTACGGTGAGCTCCATGGTAAGGCGATTGTCGGCAAGGTAAAGGAATTGTGGACGCTTAGAAAGATTAATATTCTTCTAAAGGAAGCGAATTATGGGGATACGAAGATTAAGTATCTAGGCGGGCTGAACATCTTATTGGTTTTCCAGACATCTCTCAAGGCTGATGGCTTTAGAGCCAACTCACTAGGTTTTGGCTGGTTCGTTAATGTGGAGATATGGAGGGGACAATCGGTTGCTTTCGAGAGACTGGCGTGGCTAAACATACACGGGGTACCATTCCACCTGTCTGAGAATGAAACATTCGATTCGGTGGGGAGACGGTTTGGCAAAGTTATCCATGCCTCGCAAAGGTAACAGGAGGACAATATCTTTAACCTCAGATTGCGTGTGCGTTATGATGGACTGGGTTAAGAGGATTGAAGAAGAAGTCATCTTATTTGAAGATGGAAAACGCTTCAGGATATGGGTTGAAGAAGAAAGGGGGGATTGGATACCGGATTTGGTCGAGAAACAGGGAGACTTTACGGAAGAAGGTGACGGGTGGGAGTTCATGTCTAAGAGTGATAATCGAAATATCAAGGAGAATCTAGGTACGGAGGTTAGGGGATCGGCGATGGATGGTGATGGTCATGACCGTGTTAAAAAATCAGCGGAGGATGGTACATGGAATAAAGCTTCTTGATTTTCGACTTCATGTCAGATTATGATATCGTCATCATTGCCGGTAATCTGGCGGGAAGTGGGCCGGGTGAACAGGAGTTTAGATCTACGATGACACCGGAAGTTTGCAGTAACGAAGATGGAAGGAATCCAGCAGGAATTTTGAGGGATGATGGAGATGATCAGTCAGCTAAAATTAATGAGGATGGAATTCCAATAATAAGTAACGGTAATGTAGAAGAGAATTTATGCCAGGAGACTTTAAGAACATCAGCTTTCCCAAGTTACTTTGATAACACTGTATTGGAGAAAGGAGGATCAAGGAGTTTTGATGGTGATGAAGGCGGCGATAATCTTAATGTTTTTAATAAATCATGCTTCAGAGTCAACCTAAATTCTTGTGGGCTGGTAAAGGTTTTAAGATATATAGGAAGCCCAAAAAAAACAAAGTCATTGTGGAGAAGGTTGGTGGGCTTATTAGGCCAAGAAAGAGGATGAGAAAAAACGACCATTCGACTTGAATGAAATAATTGGAATTCAGGAGAATAGCGCTAACACTGAAGAAAAGGAAGAATGTGACGATCTCAATATGGGAAACGTAGGAGGTGATGAGATTTATCAGGAAGAATCAAGTGGAAATAGAAAGGAATTATTGGAGGAGGTGGTAGAAGATTTAAATTTGCAGCCCAAGGAGGAGGAGGAGAACATTAATATGGAGATGCATGTTACATCCGTCATGGGGGCATAGTAGGAGTTGAACTTCAGAACCATGATCCTTTGATTAAAGAAGCAATTATGGAAGAAGGAATTCAAAAAGAAGACAGATGAATTTGCTTTCTTTAAACATTAGAGGTTTAAGAGAGGGGGCCAAAAACAAAGCGGGGTGGATAAAAAATTTGAAACATGAGAATGGTATTGACTTCATCGCTTTACTAGAAATACAGTTTAGTGACGTTTCAGGGATTTAATTCGAGAATTTTTTGGTAGCAGGCAATTTCGAGATAGATCACGAGCTGACGGCCGGTAGATCTTGGATGGGTTGTTAGCATGTGGGACCCTAGTGTTCTCATGGTACACGATTCTATCAAAAGCATTCTAATTTCTTATTAACTTTGGGGACTTTAAAGGGGATCAAGAAAGCTATTAATATTATTAACGTGTACGCTCCGCAAAAAGTTCCTCGTAAAAAGGTACTTTTGGATGACACGGGGGGGGGGGGGTGATGGGTTGTCATCCGGGGTGGTGGATGATTATGGGTGACTTTAATGCGGTGCGCAATCGGGATGAAAGGAGAAATTCTACTTTTAATAAAAAAATGTGCTTTTTTTAATAATTTTATTTTTGAAAATCGGTTAAGAGAATATGATATGAAAGGTAGAAAAATCACGTATCTAAAGGATAATGGTAACAAACATAGCAAGATTGATAGAGTCTTGGTATGTCATGAGTTTTTTTCTGAGTGGCCGGTGGCATGTCTTCGGGCGACGCCGAGATATCTCTTGGACCATTGCCCTCTTGTGTTGACTTGTTCGAATAAAAACTTTGGACCCAACCCGTTTAGATTTTTTAACTCTTGGTTGGAGAGAAAGGATTTCGATGAGGTGGTTCATAAGGCAACTGTTAAGTTCATCGGGGGTGGGGAGCCTGATGAGGCGTTAATGCAGAAATTAAAGAGATCAGGGAGGGTATTAAAATTTGGAAAAAAACAGGTTTTATCCAAGGAAGGGGAAATGGAGATGACTTTTAAGGAAGAATTAGAAATCTTGTAAGATATGTCGGAAGGTAGAGAGTTATCCGAAGAGGAGGTGTGGGCCAAACTGGAATGTCTGAAAGATCTAAAAGTGCTTGAAGGTTTCAAAATTAAAGATCTTAAACAAAAAGTTAGAGCTAGATGGGATTTGAAAGGTGATGAAAATTCAGCGTTCTTTCATGGGTACATCAAAAGTAGACGGGCTTACAACAATATTCTAGGTCTTATGATTGACGATGTGTGGATCACTAAACCTTCTTTGATAAAAAAAAATATGGGTTTCTTCAAAAGGGCTTTCGAGGAAAAAATTAAAGATAGACCTAAACTCAAATGCCACAATGTTAGGCGTCTAACGGAGGTCGATGCAGCGTCTCTGACAGTTCCTTTTAGCAAAGAAGAGATCAAAATATTAAAGGAAATTGTTGTATTATTATTTATGCATTATGTACTGATTTCGTGATCCTTAAGTTTAGGAATGATTGGTATATTTGGATTGATGGGGATCCACAAATCATAGGAGACTTTTGTGGATCTGCCTCTCTTTATATTGGTAGGCTTGTATTTCATTGGAGGACACAAAAACATTAACAAGAATCCATTGTTGAACATGGTAATCAGAGCCTTAAACAAAACCTAAATTCATTTTTTTTTCTTCTTTACATGCAACATCCTCTTCGTCTCCCTGGTTCTCCATCTTCGCACCATGTCTTCACCTAATGATTCCTCAGCCACCAATAATCAAACCCCATCCAATAATACCAACACTACTTTTACAGAACATTCTCTAGACCATAGCCCACCTAACCTCAACTACATTGAGCATACCCCACCACCCCATGCATGTCAACCACCCCAAATTCCTACAAACGACCAACCCATGCAAACCATGCACAACCGGTCCAACCTTCCTGTGGAACCAAACCCACCACCACCACCTCCCATAAATGACCACCCCATGCAAACTCGCTCCAAAACCGGTGTCTCCAAACCTAACCCTCGCTATAATCTAGCGGCCACCACAAACATCTCACCCATCCCTAACTCACATACCAAAGCCTTATCGGACCATAATTGGTTGCGCGCCATGAACGATAAATATAGTGCTTTGCAGGCTAATAATACATGGGAGTTAGTTCCGCGGCCCGCAAACAGTCCGGTCGTCCGCTCAATGTGGCTATTCCGTCACAAATTTGATGCTAATGGCTCATTGGAACGATATAAAGCTCGCCTCGTGTGTAATGGAAAATCTCAAACCGTAGGCATTGACTGCACCGAAACATTTAGCCCGGTGGTTAAACCGGCTACCATTCGTACCGTTCTATCCTTAGCCGTCTCACGAACATGGCCGATACATCAACTAGATGTCAAAAACGCCTTCCTTAATGGCCGTCTTCAGGAAACTGTTTACATGTACCAGCCACCTGGCTTTATTGATCCCGCTCACCCCAATCACGTTTGTTGTCTAAAGAAGTCGCTATACGGGTTAAAACAGGCACCGCGGGCATGGTATACTCGGTTCTCGACTTTCATCACGACCTTGGGCTTTCGCAACAGCTTGTGTGACACATCTTTGTTTATTTACCAGAATGGTAACCACCTAGCATATCTTCTTCTTTACGTGGAAGATATTGTTCTCACAGCTAACCATCCTGACCTTCTCCAACTGTTCATCACCAAGCTTTCCAATGAATTCGCCATGTCTGACTTAGGGTCACTTCATCACTTCCTTGGCATCACGGTTACGTGGGATCACCAGTCTTTGTTCCTGGCCCAAACTCAATATGCCCGGGACATCCTTCATAGGGCAAACATGACCGCTTGTAAACCTTGTCACACTCCTGTCGATACTAACTCTAAACTTAGTGCCACCGACGGGACTCCATTACCGGATGGTTCGTTATACCGGAGTTTAGCCGGAGCGCTTCAATATCTCACCATTACCCGGCCCGAAATATCATATGCGGTACAACAAATCTGCCTATTCATGCATGCTCCGAGAGATATTCATTTCGACTTCATGAAACGTATCTTACGTTACATACATGGAACCATCGATCTTGGTTTACGGCTATCTGCTTCACCGAGTCACTTGTTAGTTGCCTACTCGGATGCAGATTGGGGGGGGGGGGGTGCCCGGATACTCGACGTTCTACATCTGGCTATTGTATTTTTCTTGGTGATAACCTAATCTCATGGTCCTCAAAACGCCAACCGACCATCTCTAGATCAAGTGCGGAAGTCGAATATCGGGGGGTGGCAAACGCCGTTGCAGAAGCTACATGGATTCGAAATCTACTTCTCGAGCTAAAGACTCCAACACACAAAGCCACAGTTGTATTTTGTGACACCATCTCAGCGGTTTATTTATCCGGGAATCCCGTGCAACATCAGCGTACCAAGCACGTTGAAATGGACATCCACTTTGTTCGTGAGAAGGTTCAGATAGGTCACGTTAGAGTGCTTCACGTCCCATCGCCAGAACAGTACGCCGACATTTTCACCAAGGGATTACCAAGATATTTATTTGAGAGATTCAGGACCAGCTTGAACGTTACTGCATATCCACGATCAAGCTGAGGGGGAATATTAAAGGAAATTGTTATATTATTATTTATGCATTATGTACTGATTTCGTGAGCCTTAAGTTTAGGAATGATTGGTATCTTTGGATTGATGGGGATCCACAAATCATAGGAGACTTTTGTGGATCTGCCTCTCTTTATATTGGTAGGCTTGTATTTCATTGGACACAAAAACATTGACAAGAATCCATTGTTGAACACAAAAGTGCGGTGTTCGAATGTGGTTCTTGACAAAGCCCCTGGGCCGAACGGTTTTAACTTCAAATTCATCAAAAGGTATTGGAATTTATTTGAAAATGATTTATATAACTTGTTGGTTTCTTTTTACAGCAAAGAAACTATCGCGGTGGGGTGTAGTTCATCCTTCATAACGCTTATTCCAAAAAACAAAGATCTGGTGGGGCTGAGAGAGTACAGACCAATCAATCTGATTGGGGTGATTAGCAAAACTATCTCCAAAGTTCTGGCAAATCGTCTCAAAATGGTTATAGGGACCATCATATCGGAGAATCAAACGATGTTTCTTAAAGGGAGGTACATTTTGGACAGTTCGTTAATGCTAAATGAGCTCATGACTTAGATTAAAAAAATATAATAAAAATGCTATTCTTTTAAAAATCGATTTTGAAAAGGCTTACGATAATGTTTGTTGGAGTTTTCTTTTAGACATAATGGGGCAAATGGGTTTTCCTGAATTATGGTGTAAATGGATCGAAGGAATCCTAGTTTCGGCTAGATACTCGGTTCTTGTGAACGGGTCATCTACCTTTGAATTTAAATGTACCAAAGGGGTTAGACAGGGAGACCCTTTATCCCCATTTATGTTCCTTTTGGTTTTGGAAGCCTTGTCTAGCATGTTGTGCAAAGCTAGGAATGAATGGTTTTTCAAAGAAATCCAAACTCCCAATAACGGTCCAATAATATCTCACCTTTTTTATGTTGATGATGTTGGCTTGATATAGGATTGGGATAGGGATAATTTGAAGAACGTGGCGAGATGTTTGAGAATATTTTATTTATGTTCGGGTTTAAAAATCAATCTTCTAAAATCTAACAGTAGCATAGCGGGGTGTTGGAAAAATATGGTGAAGTTGATATCCAAAATGAAATTAAATGGGAAGGGGTTAAATCGGCTTATCATGGGTAAGGTTGGGAATGGGGTTGATATTCGTTTTTGGATTGACACTTGGGTGGGCGATCTTCCCTTTATGGAAAGATGGCCTCATTTATTTGGTTTGTAGTTGTTTAAAATGTGTAGGATCGCAGAGAGAATTGAAGCGGGTCAAGGAGATGGTATTTTTACATGGAAGTAGTCTAGACAGCCTGAGTCAGATAAGGAGCTAAATGAATGGAAGGAATGTCACGAGGTTCTCAGTTTATTGAGACTCTCCAATGATAAGGATACATTGTATTGGAATGTTCATAACCAAAATGGTTTTTCGGTGAAGTCAGTCAAAAAGGCTTTGATTATAGATAGAGGTAATAGTCATCCTCCTGATTTTGTATGGTCTAAATGGGTGCCCATCAAGTGTAATTATTACCAGATTTAATTTAGGAAGAAGGAATGTGGATATAACCTCGGTCATGTGCCCTTTTTGCGATGAATTCGAGGAAATGGTGGAGCATTTGTTCACTGCTTGCCGGTGGCTTTTCGGGTGTGGTCGGCTTTCAGCGTTTAGTGTAACATCCCGTCGCTATTCTTTTTTGAGTTCAAAGATATTTTAGACATCCACAAGTTCATTATTAATGGCAAGAAAGCGGAAAAGATCATTTACGGGCTGGCTATTATTTCATGTTGGTGCATATGAAAAGAAAGGAAAGAGGTGGTTTTTAACCAGAAAAAATGTAGTCCCCATGATATCATTGAGGAGATAAAGTCGAGAAGTTATGCTTGGGTTAAAAATAGATCTCCTTGTAATTATATCAAAAGAGCGGATTTGTATAAATACACATTGTATATGTTGTAATTTTTTTGCCCTTCACCCGTTTGGGTCGGGGGTGCTGTTTGTTTGGCCTTTTACCTTTTGGGTCGAATGTGTGTTTTTAGTGAAGTTTATTTAAAAAAAAAAAAAACTATTTTAGTATCTCATTCGCTATTGTTTGGTTCTTGAATGGTTGGATGTGAACTAGGGATAATATTAAATCGAAATTTTGAGCATTTCAAGTGTTTTAGACCTTAATTGTATCATTTAATATGAGATTAAACTAGGCATTGCATCTATTGTGATTATAGTTCAATAATTCCAAACTTAGGGTTTATAATGGTGGAACTTGGGATTTGGGGAAGATGATCAATTAAGGAAGAACTATGGTGAAATTGTAGTTTAACCCATTCCTATGGATTGTTTTTTGTTGGGTATATCATGGGGAACGCCAAAACTATTCATCTGTAGTTATTATTGTTTGACCTGACCATAATCAAATAGCTAGGGCTGTTCATGAGCCGAGCCGAGCCAGGCCAAGCTCGGGATCGGCTCGATTATAAACCGAGCTGGCTCGGCTCGGCTCGGATTTGAAACCGAGCTGAAAATCTAAGCTCGGGCTCGGCTTGGTTTTAAACTGAGCTAGCTCGGCTCGGCTTGGTTTGGCTCGATTTTATAAAAATAAAAAAAACTAATATATACCTCTTAAAATTTAATAGCCTAAAATATTATTCAATAATTTAAAAGAATATATTCAAAATAAGTTCAACCTAATACAATTCAAACCAAAATCAAGTTTAACAACGCAAAATAAGTTTTAATTTCAATAAAATACAATATTAGTTCATTAGTATGGTAATCAATCTTCAAATATGCCATAAATATCAAATTACAAACATATATACATGTAAATAATAATCAGTTTTTTTGTAATATATTATAATGTATATAAAATTAAAACTTATTATAAGTAAAATAATTCGAGCTAAACCGACCCGAGCTACAAAGCGAGCCGAACCGAGCCAGCTCGGCTCGTTATGAGCCGAGCCGAGCTAGGCTCACTTTCTAACAGAGCCGAGCCGGCTCGGCTCACTTTTAAACCGAGCCAAATCGAGCGCGCTTTTTCCGAGCTAAATCCGAGCGAGCTCCGAGCCGCGAGCTTTTTGAACAGCCCTACAAATAGCCGTCCCAAACATATAATCCGAAATATATCGATAGGAAAAAAAATTTGGATCGCATGACTTTTCGTCACCGCAAAAATTTTTGGCTGTCTTTTTTTTATGTTACCCGAAATGACCTAAACTGATTTTTTTTTATTTCCTATTATTTAGCCACTAACAAGCAACACTAAAAAATTCCCAACCTCACAAAATAAAATTCGATCCATGGCTAACGTGGCACATAGGCTATATAATTAAAATTCGATCCATCGCAAACGTAACACGTAGAGAGCTACTAAATAGATCTCTTTTTTTTTTTCTTTTTATGAACCCACAACTTTTTCTCTCACCATTTGTCAATGTACCTTATTTGCAGCCATTGTCAGCCTCGTTATGATGGGGAGTCGATATTTTCCTAAGGGTGAACGGGGCACCATACGGGGAGTGGGGCGGTGACCCAAGTCCCCGAGCGGGAACACCGCCGCCATCACCGCGGGGAGGGGGATCGGGGAGGGTTCACCGCTTGAGAGAGAGGAGAGAGAGAGGGGGTGATTGGTTGTTAATGTGGGTCCACCCTTTTTCCACCAATCATATTTTTTCCTTCTTTTTTTATAAAAAAATAATTGTGTGAGTGGAGTGCCGCCATCAAATTGAGGGTGTGAGGGGAGTTAAGAGGTGAGTTGACGTGGCGCGTGCTGATTGGCCGTGCGTAAGAGAGGGGACTCCCCTAAGAGGGGAGTGTCCCTCTCACCCTAAAAGTCATGATTTTATTCAATGTTTTAAAAACCGGTAAATACCGGCCGGTTATACCGGTATTACCGTTTCTAGATGTAAATCCGGTACGAAACGCCCCGGTAAATAAGTGAAACGGCATAAGGTTTGTACCGGCGGTAAAATCCGGTATACCGGTTTGAAACGTAATACCGGTATCGGCCCAGGGTTATTTTAGTTTGGGTTATTACTTATTTTTATTATATATGTTGCTTATCTAACGTAATTTTTATATATTATGATTATACGTGACTAAAAGTTCTTATTTAATATTGTATGAAACGAAAATAGTTGATGTATTCAACACTCAAATGGTTTAAACATATCGTACACTTTCATTTAAAAGAGCCTTGTTGGAAAATTGAATGATTTTCGATTATCTTTTGGATTATTTTTTATTATGCATTTACTTTTGGATCATCTTTTAATATGTAATCTTACATTTTTTGATTAACTTTTGAGTTGATGTTGTAATTTATGAAATTATTGAGGTAGTTAATCAACCCGGTTGAACCGCTCGGTATAACCCGGTTCAACCGGTTGAACCATTTTTTAGCCTAATCCGGTTTGATTTAAAAACCGGTTTTTAAAACATTGATTTTATTCCATGTATTTACATTTCTATTAGTTACGGAGAAAATATGATTCCTACAGGATATGTTAATTTTTCTTCCATATTCTTTAAGTGTTAATTTTTTAGAATGGAGAATTCCTTTAATTCTGTCATCTATATAAGTTGAACCTAACACCTTAAACCTAGATGTTCTTAAAAGCTGTCTTTACTCTTTACCAACAGTCAAACGACCTCGTTGGGCTGCTAACTAAGACACTCTCTAATAATGATTATCTTTCCTCATCAGAAAACTGAAAATAAAGGAGCTAAATAAGACTATACGTATATTAAAAAAGTATCTAAATAAGACTATAGGTATATATGTGACTATGTGAGGACTAAAGACTAATGGGAAACATGAAGTAAAAAAGGAGCCAGAACGTGTACCATAAGCAGTGACCGATTTATAGTCGAAGGGCGTGACTCGGGAAACTATATCGTGGTTTAGGCTTATCGGTTTCGATTTGGCCTCTTTTACCATCTTCACCAACTCTTTCATGTCTCCAAACAAGAACTTATATGAACTTCCCTTGAGGCCTTGCTTTCTTAAGAACTTCTCCATCCTCTTTGGTTTGAACCACACCCAATCCAAAAATCTCAATGCACACCACACCAGTGTCATCAGTAGTAGTCCCAGACCGCACCATACTCTACTGACTTCCATCTTGGGGGATAACTGAGGGAACTTTGTGATAACAGTTAAGGAGAAGAAAAATGATATTTAATGATGGATGATGTTTGCTTTACTTCCCCTATACTATCGAGTAAATTTTTTATGCACCCTATAATGTAATAGTATTTCTTAAAGGCCCCATATTTACAATAGTATTCCGATGAGAAATTTTTTATGGACCCTATAATGTAATAGTATTTCTTCATCATGTTAACTAGGTTAAACCACCGCCGCGTTGCGGCCGGGGGCTTACAAATTAAGAAGAACAACAGGTTTAACCCCCACCGCAACGGTCTCTTAGCAAACGCGACATGCTCTTTTGATAATATAAACACAAATTATTGAAATCAAACTTTCATATACATCTTTTTTATTCACACAAAACTACGACCTCCATAATTACTCAAACATTCTCATCACGACTAAGTGCCAACACCAACCCTGCCCATCTATTAGCTACACCGCCCACACCAGATAACATCATTTTTAAAGTCAATAGGTATCAATCAAATTGAAAGATAATAATAAACAATATTTGTTCAAATGGTAAGTTTATGTGAACATATCTTCCCAAAGTTGAACTCATATTATGGAATCTTAAATCAGGATTTTTATAGTTTCTTATATACACAATGCAAATTGTTCAAATGTCCAACTCCAAACAATTATATTTCTTTCTCTTTGTTTTAAAAAAACAGTTATCCTCCATCTCACTCTTTTTTTACTTTGGTACGTCATCTCTTTCTCTAATTTTTCTCTTTGTTGTAAAAAACAACTATCCTCATTAAAAATCTCAGGGGCTGTTTGGCAACATCTGAACCAATAAGTGCTGAATGAATAAGAGGTCTGAATGGGTAAGTGTTGAACCAGTAAAGTGCTGTTTGGTTCCATATCTGAATGACAATGTAAAATGACATTTTTACCCCTCCCCACAAAATAAACCCGTTATAGATTTTTTTCTATAAAACCCAATATCATCATCATCATTCATCAGTATTCAGTCATCACCCCCCCCCCCTCTTCCCCTTTCTCTCCCTACCTGCAACACCGCCACCGCCATCATCATCATCATCATCTCCACCACCAAACTTTAACACCCCTTTTTCTGGATAGGAACATGAACATACAAACTGAACACCCCTCAACACAATCGATCTTCGATCCAGCGGCTCTGAACCAGCGTTCGTTCAATCGATCTTCGATCCAGCGACTCTGAACCAGCGGCTCGTCTTCGATTTCTCTCTCCCTTCCGTCTGTCTTGTCGATGTGTGCCACCACCGTTCGTTCAATCGATCCAAGGTGATGGGTTGTGTGGCGGTTTAAGAAGAAGAGGGTTTACGGTTGTGAGTTGTGAGTTCTCCGGTGACTGTGTCGAGGAGAGAGAGAAGAGCGAGGGTGGAGAGGGAACCGTGGGGAGGTGTGAAGGAGAAGGAGGAGGTTGTAGGTGTGGAGATGAAGGGGCAGAGACCTGTGGATGAGGGCAAGCTTGTCAACATTCCATTCAGACATGTATAATCGCTGACCCATTCAGCTCTGAATGGCTCCATTCAGAGGTGATGTCATGACCGAACCAAACACCTTCACATCTGACCGAATCAGAGGTGGACCTCTGAATGGTTTCATTCAGAGCCAACCAAACAGGCCCTCACTCTTTTTTACTTTGGTACGTCATCTCTTTCTCTAATTTCTGAAAATCAGCCCTTAACTTTTTCACAAGCTGCTTTTCTATTTTTTAGCCAAGCTGTATTATTTTTTGTTTTGTAAAACATCAACAACAGCAATGAACAATCATCGACACCATTGAACCGTCACCACCACCATCAATAGTCCATACCAATGTAAAAAAACATTAAAATTAACCGAATCAGAGGTAATGCATCATCACCGTCGGGACAAAACAAAGAGGCTTAAAGACAGTTCTTCATCGCCAAGAAACTATGACTCAGTGTCGTCACGGCTGCAACCGCAGTTGCCATGCCAAGAGACTGACCACCATCATTGCCAGCTAAAAACAACAGACCGACACCAATACTGGCGATTGATATGCAAGAACAACACCGGTTGTGGAAAAAAGCCGCCGGAAAAGTCGCATAAAATACACCGACAAAGAGATCAGTTTTTCAACCCAAAGGTGGGTACAACCCATACAACTATAGGCACAACCCTCACATGCACATAACACACACGGACAACAACACCGGCGATGGTGCCTACAAATCCGTCGTCAAATCCAAAGATAAACACACCGAGAAACCAACCGTCGGAGACCGACAAAACATGGTATTACGGTGTGAGCGGCTTCTAAAGCCAACATGATGATGTCTCAGCCATAAATACATACCACTGCCGTCACCACAGACGGCTCGAAAACCGTCAGGAAACAACACCAACAAAATCAATCATGAAACTCCCCCCCCCCAAAAAAAGGGCAATACTTCGCACCAACAACCACATGTTTTACAAAACTTTCAAAAAAACCATGAATCTATGACATGCCCAAAGATCTCTTCCCTCTCTAGACATAACACATGGTCTTTGACAATGTTTTTTGAGAGAGAGAAAGGACACTTTTTTTCAGAAAAGCAAGGGTTTTAGAGAGAGAAAGAGACGAAACCGCCGCCTTAGACGGTCAGAACCGCTGGCAACAGTAACGAAACCCTAAAACCCAATGTTTTCTTCTCTTTGTAAAGATAAACACATGGTCGCCGGCGACTTTCTTAGAGAGAAAGTGATGATATGTAGAGAATGAGAGAAAGCTTTTGTGAGAGACATGTCATTAAATGGGAAAGAAAACCTTCAAAAACCAAACCACAGTAACAACACCTGTCTGCCTATGAGGCCATGACCGCCCAAATAAACAAATGAGGTGAAACCATTACCATTTACAATAAAAGCAACACATGTTACAATACTTATATGCTAGAAACATGCCTAAAGCTAAAAGTACAACCACTTGAAGCCCAAGTGTGTTGCTAATTCATAATATTAAATATTAAATGATAACTAAACTAGAATTGAGACCCGCCGTAATGCGGCGGGGATTCTTTAGTTATAACTAAGTTGATCTAGGACGCGCACGTTATGTTAAACCTGTCAAACGGGAAAAAATAGACGATGTAAAAACGTTCACCCACACACGCACGTTGTGTTGTGTTAACTCGCAAAATTTAGAACGAAACGTAAAAATGTTAAACCAAATACGCATGTTGTGATGTGTTAAGTCACAAAATTTTGCAGTTTAACCACACAACTTTTTTACTTTCAACTTTGATCCCCTATATTTTTCATCTTTCGTAAATTTTCGTTTTACGTTTCTTACTAAATTTGCAAGTTAAGACGACGCACAGTGCGTAAATATTGAATAGATTAGTCCAAACGTTATATGATGTATTAACCATATGAAAACACATTTCGACGTATCCAGTTGAACTCAGTGTAACCAGTATAAGCGTTGTGATTGGATCAAACGTAAAGTAAATGGAATTCATATGGAACAATCATAACGTATTATATGTGACCCAACTTATACAAAGAAAACGTAATGGGTATGAAGGAAAATATGCACATGTAATCGAAAAAGATTAATTAGAGCTTTCGAAATAAGGGGAGAAAAAGAAACCGTAATTTGACTCCACTCGGTTCAAAATAAACTTTACGAAACATACATAAAATAAACACGAAAACATATTATATTTGACTTGAATCATTTCCCAAAAAAGTTTACGTCGAAACGTAGAACAACTTAAATTTATACGAAAACGTACAAAGAAATATGCACGTAAAAATGGTTTCTTTAAACGAAAACGTATTATATTTGACGTGACTCGTCTATAAAAAAGTTTACGTCGGAATGTAGAAGAAATCATATTTACAGATACCCGTACATAAAATACGCACGTAAAAAATAGTTTTTAAGTAAAGGAAGTATAGGGGTAAACCGAAACAAAAAATTAGTAAAAAATTTAATAGGTTAAAAACGTTTGTAAAACCGTGCCAAGTAGCACCAATGCCACAACCACATCGACTCTCAACATCATAAAAATAAAATAGATAAAATGGTAAAAATTACAGTTAACGAAAAGCAGACTAAAATCGTTAAACCACGCACACCCGTTACAGTGTCTTATTGCGAAGAAATTAACCAGAAACATAAAATGTAGAAAATAATAACTTAGTCGATCTACGACCCGTCCGTTGCGGCGAACTTTTCAAAAGGGGAAAAATGGACGTGTTGCGACGGGTCTGTCAAATATGAAAAAATAGTGCAAAAACGTTGAACCTCACATGCATGCTACGACATGTTAAGTAGCAAATTTAGAACGAAACGTAAAACGAAAAACTTGTTAAAGATAAAAAGTATGAGGGACGAAAGTTGTAAATAATAAAGTGTTGTGTTAAATTATAAAAGATGGAAAACTTTGGGTTAAAAGTAAAAAAAATTGAAAAGAGGTTAAAATGTAAAATATGAAATGTTTAGGTTAAAAGTGAAAAATCAAGTTCTTTTTAAAACACTCCCCAAGCTACAAGTCATGATGCTGATATTACCTGCTTATTTATA
This sequence comes from Helianthus tuberosus, assembly GCA_030545235.1. NCBI lineage: Eukaryota > Viridiplantae > Streptophyta > Magnoliopsida > Asterales > Asteraceae > Helianthus > Helianthus tuberosus. The sequence continues at coordinate 184,360,109 of CM060442.1, forward strand.
TATGGAATAATAGTAAGTTGATACTTTTTATATTTCATATTTTATATTTTATTATTAATTATTATAATTAATTTTAAACTTATTTTCTTTTGTTTTATAAAGTTCTTAGTATGTCATTATAAAATACAGATTTTTGTCCACGTCTTCATATAATTTTTTGGAGTATTAATGTACAAGCAATCAAAGCACAACATATATATTATCACGACTACCTCACATTTTGTGATAAATTGTTGACATTTGCCATTTTGGTTGATATTATAGTAATACAATATAATTCTATATAAAGCATTAAATATGTTGTTGCGACTTCCTTATTTTTCTCCATGTTTCAATAAAAGTTTTGTTCAAAATCAATCGTATAAAATATAATTAACTTTTTTGTTCGTATTTTGACGAACCACACCAATACCTCCCTAACAACTTAGGTAGCGTACTACAAGTTTTTATAAAGTTTTGAATATACCGTTAATACGTTCTTATTTTTAACATTTTGATAAAAGAAAATTGTTAAAAAACGAACATATCAAATATAAATGATTTTGATTTTTTTACCCTAATGAACACGTTAGCTATTTCAAAAAAAAGTTAAGTACGTCATTGTGTTTAAAAATTTCTATCGATGTTCCAATACTAATTTTGTTTGAAACGGAGTTTTAATAGAATGTTTTTTTGGTATTGTAAACTGTAGCGAGTCCTGGTACCATATTGGTGCTATAACAAACTGAACCGATTCCGACCTAAAAACACTGGTATCAGTATTATCGGTATTTGTTTTATCGTTTCCTCAATTTAAAACTTGTGTGATATCGTTTTAGGCATATCACGACTTTAGTTTTAGAGTTTTCTTTTTCGGTTGCTATACAGAGTGCGGGTACCGTATAGATACTTTAACGGACCGAATCAATACCTATTGACTTCTCGCCACAGCACATAGAAATTCCACTAATTATATAAAAGTATGGCATTTAATGTAGTAAGACGATACTCCAAATAGATGACCGGGAGCAATCCAAAGGCGAGGAAACCCAAATTTGTCATTGATCAGTTAAATCTTATAATTGTAATCACTAATTTTCTTTACATGTTTTAAAACGTGTTAATTTTTACTTCTTTTTATAACAAAGAAGTTGCATTCGGCTTTTGAGATATCAAACGAGTTTTAAAACGTGTTTCTTTACTCCTTTTTTATAGTGTGTGATATAGAAGCTGACCATAAGCTATTCGGCTTTTGAGATATACGATGTTGACCGTAAAGACAAAACTCGTTTAGGCTTCACATGAGAGCCAGAGGCCTCATTCTCGTATGAAATTTGTAATCGACAGATTATTCTACTAAAAAGACAAGTTCAATCTGAGAGTAATGGTTATTTTTTAAATTGTTCCCTCATTAGCGCATAGCAAGGAGGTGCTCTTCATCATTTGGTATTTTTAATAGACATTTATATAAAATAGGAAAATATTTGTTATATATGTCATGTATATCTCTCCTCAATATGAGGAGATTTGGTTGTAACTATTTATATTGATGATGTGAATGAGAAAGGGACAAGCTTTGTAATCTTTCATGGTATTAGAAAATCTATACATATAATAAAGTAAATCTATTAAAGACACGTGTCATTCTCTGGGGTGATTTCCATAGAGTTTTCCCGCCTAAATAAATGTATTTTTCCATTTATCTCTACTTAATTTTTTTAAATTCAGATAACTATCAATTAAAATTTACATATGTAATTTAAAATTATATTCTACATGCTAAAAGATAATTTCTTTTATTCAAAAGGAATTGGCAGTATCTTTACTAATTAATTTGCTTAAAGTTAACTATCAACTAAAATTTAGATAAGCAATTTAAAATTATATTCAACGTGCTAGAAAATATAATTTCTTTTATTCATAATGAATTGGCCAATCTTTACAAATTAATTTGCTTAAAAATACGTGTAATAATCTCAATGTTTAACAAATGGTTTAGGGATAAATCATTTTTTTTATTTAGTTGAGTTTAGTTATTGTATTGGTTTTTAGAAGAATACAACTTTTCATTCCTACGGGCGGGTGGGTTACCGGGTTTTCCCCGGAATTGGTGGTGGACTCGGGTTACTCTCGGAGTACTCCGTTTGTCCAGTGGGTGCCCCGAGAGTGCTCAGGATTGAGTTTGTTAGCCGTTCAAAAAAAAAAATACAACTTATTACAAGTGTTTTTATATTTCTATTTGAGTTAACTGTCATTTTCATCCCTGTGGTTTGTTCATTTCTGCTATTTCAGTCCAATTTTCAAATTTGCGCCAGTTCTATCCTTGTGGTTTGTTCATTTATGCCACTTCAGTCAAAAAAGATAACGCCTTGCGCCAGTTCCATCCTCAACGTTTTTAATGGGCGCTATCTTTTTGGACTGAAATGACACGTTTCTAGAACGTCGAGGAGGAAAATATCGCATTTTTGAAAATTGGACTGAAATGACAGAAATGAACAAACCACATGGACGAAAATGGCAGTTAACTCTGTATATTTTTATTTCCAATTAATTTGAGATATTAAATTGATAAAACAACTTCTGTTTAGCATAAACATATTTTCTTTATAATATGATGACATCTTTTCATTTTCATTCAAAAAAACAAAAGTTAACTATTTCTTGCAGGTTATACCCTCGACAATGCTTATACCAACGCTACCGAAAGGCCAAAATTTAAAAAGTTGTTGGATTATCATAGATCCAATATGATACTTAAAACAATAATTCTAACAAGATATTATCATCATCAAATTTGTCGAAATCTATTACGTATGATCTAAAAAATATAACACCAACAATACCAATTACCAAGTAAACAATATTTACAAATTTATGAATTATTTGTATATTTTTGTAATACATTCATATTCTCACCGAGTTAGTGCCTTAATTCTAATGCATTTTATGTCTCTCGGTTATTTAAATTTATGTGTAATCTCGGTTACTTATAGCTTTAAAGTTTATACAAGTTTTATTTATTATACCCGTGTGCCACACGGGAAATAACCTAGTATTTGTTATATATGTCATGTATATCTCTCCTCAATATAAGGAGATTTGGTTGTAACTATTTATATAAATGCCTGGATCTCAATACACGTAAAATTCTCATAAATAGACATGTCATTTTTGATGAGTCTATTTTTCCTTTTGCTAATAACCCCATCCCTTCTCCTTCCACGTATGATTTTCTTTCTGACCACATACATCCTCTTTATCGAATCACCACTCCTTTCCCTACTAATCTCAACACTACTAATTCTACATCTTCGGCCCAATCCACTGCCAATTCTACTCCACAGTTTCCTACTCACCTTGACTTATCTACTCCATCTACTCAAACACCTATTACTTCTGCACCAATTGGCCCACTTAACCCACCAACCAATACCCCTCTCGGCCCACTTATTCACACCCAAATCCCACCTCCTCATACCCCTCTCGGCCCAAACACTTCTACCGGCCCAAACATTTTTAGCCCAACCTCACCTCCTCACAGCCCCACACCCAACTCACCTTTCGGTTATATGTCACCCATTACCAGTCCTGTACACACCCTTCCATCCGATTCCATCTTCCATCCTACCTCCGAGTCCTCACCTCAAACGACCTTCTCATCGACTACTTTACCCACCCCACCCCCACCACCGCCACCCACTCGAACCATCCGTACTCGTTCTATGGATGGTATACATAAACCCAAGCATATCTTCAATCTCCACTCATCTTCTATCGAAGCCATTCCTAAAAACCCAAAGGATGCTTTGTCCAGCACGGAATGGCTTAATGCCATGAACACTGAATTTAATGCTCTTCTTAAAAATAAGACCTGGGTGTTAGTTCCAAGGCAGCCTCATATGCGTGTTTTACGTAGCATGTGGCTTTTTCGCCACAAGTTTCGCTCGGACGGTACATTAGAAAGGTATAAGGCTCGTCTTGTTTGTGATGGAAGCAATCAACAGATTGGGGTAGATTGTGGTGAGACATTTAGTCCGGTTGTTAAACCGACTACGATACGTACTGTTTTATCTCTTGCTTTGTCACATTCATGGCCGATTCATCAACTTGATGTGACAAACGCATTTCTTCATGGTAACCTTAACGAGACTGTCTACATGTATCAACCCATGGGGTTTCGACATAGGCAATATCCGGATCATGTGTGCTTACTTCAGAAATCTCTTTATGGTTTAAAACAGGCTCCTCGGGCCTGGTATCAACGATTCACAGACTTCGTTCTCTCTCTGGGATTTCAACAAAGTAAATGCGACAATTCCCTTTTTACTTATCAGCACCACGGAAATACGGCGTATCTTCTTATATATGTCGATGACATCATTCTCACAACGTCGACCGATTCTCTTCGGGTCAATCTTATGTCTCGTCTTGCAGCCGAATTTGCAATGAAGGATCTAGGGCCTCTGACTCATTTTTTGGGTGTTCATGTTCAAAGGCAAGGTAATAACATGTTTCTTTCTCAACAGGCATACACGAAAGACATTATCGACAGGGCTGGGATGTCCTCGTGTAAACCAGCCGCCACACCTGTTGATACTAAACCCAAGCTGGGTTCGGATTCGGGTGCAGATTATGACGACCCGACATTGTATCGCAGTCTTGCTGGCGCTCTCCAATACCTAACCTTCACGAGACCCGATATTTGCTATGCTGTTCAACAGGTGTGTATGTTCATGCACGCACCTAAACTAGATCATTGGAACGCTCTTAAACGAATCATTCGGTAGCTACAAGGCACCTCGTCTCATGGTTTAACTATTGGTGCATCCTCCGACTTCTCATTACGGGCCTACACTGATGCCGATTGGGCAGGGTGTCCGGATACGCGGCGATCTACCTCCGGGTATTGTGTTTATTTCGGCCCTAACATCATCTCCTGGTCGTCCAAACGTCAATCGGTTGTCTCACGGTCTAGTGCTGAGGCCGAATATCGGGGCGTTGCTAATGTTGTTGCGGAAATTTGTTGGCTTCGAAATCTCTTACTCGAACTACATAAGCCCCTCGCTTCTGCCAGTCTTGTGTACTGTGATAATATTAGTGCAATCTATCTGTCCGGGAACCCAGTTCAGCATCAACGTACCAAACACATAGAACTGGATCTTCATTTTGTTCGAGACCTGGTTCAACGTGGTTCTGTTCGGATTTTACACATACCAACACGTTTCCAAGTAGCGGACATTTTCACCAAAGGTTTACCAAAAGTGCTATTTGATGATTTTCGGTCCAGTCTCAGCATTCGGCCGCCTCTAGCTTCGACTGCGGGGGTGTAATAGATATTTATATAAAATAGGAAAATATTTGTTATATATGTCATGTATATCTCTCCTCAATATGAGGAGATTTGGTTGTAACTATTTATATTGATGATGTGAATGAGAAAGGGACAAGCTTTGTAATCTTTCAATTTTCCTCAGGTAATACCTTGATAGGGTCTACCATGATAGGGTCCTTTTTTCATACAAACACGCTATCTGTTAATGTTTTGTGAGGGCATTCAAGATGGTTTACTTCAGACATTTATAGATAGTAATGGTTCCTCCGAGTTGTTGGTCCAGACACAAGCAGTTTCACAATATGATCTAGGGATTAGATCGGTACCTTACCACAAACACAAAGTAACATAACCAGAAAATTTCTCATCATCAAACAAGATACTGTACCTACAGTGGTAGATCGCTATGGTACGGTATTGGCATAGTTGAAAATACCAAAACCAATGATAGATATCGATACCGAATTTTTTGATATCGGATACGCTATACTGTTAGTGTTTGCCTGGAATGAATAGGTACTGGTAATACCGATACCTCGTATTTTTTCACAAAAATCTCATCTGTAGTATGCTCACGTCATGCTCTAGTATTTGTTAGATTTTTTATTTATGTGACCAAAAACACATCAATTCGAAATCTTTAACCACACTTTAAAATAAAACTGTGACGTATATTAGCCACGTTAGAAAAGTGTGGCCAAATATGATCTCCGGCCATAATACTTTTTAATAATGTGACTAAACGCTAGTTTATATGGCCACTTTGTGTGACCGAAGCAAATTGTTTATTAGTCACTTAATTTTTTATATGTGCGGCTAAAGGTTATGAACGATGACGACAAAACAAAACATATGACTGTTACCCGTATATGGTCACACATTAATTCCTTCATGTGACCAACCATCCTCCACCTCCCAATTGAAACCCTAATCCATCACCTGCTGCTTCCATACATTCACCTTCACTGCGTATACTTTATAATATCGATTTTTAATCTTATAACCCTAATCCATCACCTGCGTCCACAATTTTTGCTGCAACTGAGAGTGCTAGCAGGAGCATTATTGGACTGGAGGTAAGTCTTGGTTTTGCAAACTGATGATTTTCGTATGTGGTTTTGTTGGTTTTTAATTTTCTGATAATAATGTTTGATTCGGCTATGAATGGTTGAATTACTTTGATGTTTGAAAATTAGGGCTTGATTTGAACCACTATTGATATGATTTTATTTGTTTAAGTCTGCTGCAAGTTTTGTAGTCTATATATATAATGTTTTCTATTGCTGATGTTTTGTAGTATATATATGTAACACCCCGTGTTTTGAAAGTCAAAGTCAAGATTGAAGTCAAAGGAAGAAAATATTGCTAATTGCGATCTGTCACTCCTTGCTCAACTACTGTTTTGACTTCTTTGATTGGTAATCGAATCTATTTATTTAACCGCTTTAGTTGTATTATGTTGTGTATCTATTAATAATCGAGGTTTAATCGCTATTTAATAGCATGTTTAATCGATTTATCGCTTATCGCTGTCGCTATCGCAATCGCAACTCGAATTATGTGTTCTGGATATTGTTTTTCGTGTGTGTGCTATTTATGTGTTACTTGTGCATGTTATGTTTATGTTGGGGTGATAATCGCAACCGCAAATCTATCACATCGCAATCGAATCGAAAACGCTAAACGCAAGATTATTGTAGTGATTGTATGTTAGATATAGTAGTTATGTTATTTGTGTAACTAATGGGTAATACTATCGCATCGCTCTCTTGAATCGCATCACAACGCTCAACGCGCGAATCGAAACGAAAAAACTCATCGCGCCAGACACTTGGATCGAGTGGCCATCCGATCGGATTGCCATCCGATCGAGTTGCCACCCGATCGACCAACCTTTTCCCCACTTTCCTTTTTGGGAAACCCTATAAATACCTACCTGTCACATCACTTGTGATGTGACAGCTCCTTGTTCGACCAGCCAACCTTCAGCCCTTATTTCTCTCGATTTCTCTTGATTCTTGTAAGTTTTCAACCTAAATCTTGTACTTCTATGATCTACACGCACTTTTACATCACTTTTACCTTTGAATCTTAACTTTTAACCGTGAAATCACAAGATTTAAGGTGTTCTAGGATGATGTCATCATGGAGTTCTTATGAACTTCAATGTTTGGCTTCACCCCACCAAGAACAACTTAGATCTGAAGGATTTCCACAAGATAAATCAATGTTTTTGCAAAGATCTACACAAATTCATGGTTAAAAGGATTGAGAGAAAGTTTTCCAATTTTCCAACTTTCTTTCAACTCTTTTACACTCAATGCACTCAAAACTGATAGAATCAGAGCTTGTTCTGATCTTCTACTCCTTCTTAGTGATGTATTAGTTCCAGATCTGACTTCTATCCGAGAGATATCGATTTCGGGTTTGAACATGAACGACCGACTCGAAACGTGAACCGGTCGGATTAACGTGATTCCTGTTCGGTCGGGCCACTTAGGTCGAGATAAGGATTCCGTTGTTCAAGCAAGATATCAAAACGTCTCGTTCAAATCTACGAAAACTTCAAATGAAATCAAGTGACAAGACGATTTGACCGTTGGGACGGATTGCCGTCCGATCGGATTGCCATCCGTTCAACCGGCCATCCGATTGGGTTGCACTTGGTTCCATACTTAAACTATTATTCAAACTTTTCAAAGAGCTGAACGTTGAACAGATTGCCACTTGATCGGATAGCCATCCGATCGAGTGACCGTCCGATCGTGTGACGTTTGGGACTTTGGTACTTAATCAATTTTCAACATGTTCAGTACGTACGGATTGCCACCCGATCGGATAGCCATCCGATCGAGTGACCGTCCTGCTGTGAACCTGTTTTCACTAAGTGTCCTACCAATCGGATTGCTATCCGATCGAATGACCGTTCGATCGACCGACCGTTCGACCGACCAACCTGAAGGGTAGAGATACTTCTCTATTTTTAACATGCTACAGCGAAAACTTCAAAGTAAAAACCATCATATACAAACATATCCTCACCAAACGAGGTGACAATCCAATCGAATGGCCATCCGATCGGATGACCATCCGAACGGATTGCCACCCGATCGACTGGCCATCCGATCGAATTGCCATCCAATCGGATTACCAGCCGATCCTTGATACTCTTGCACCGTTTACGCGTCGCTCATCTTTATGCTATCGTTGACTGTTCAGACTAATTTCTCTAAGCGCTCCCTTCAATCCAAGGCAGTGTTTATTAAGTTAAACTGTAACACCTCGTAAATTTATGTCCAATATAAGATCGACACATGTCATGGACTTTAAACGTGTAAAGAAGTGATTTAGAGGGACTAAAGTTGACAAACAAGGAAAGTATGTGAATATAAGGGTTCAAAGTGTCAACAATGAATAAATATACTTTATTATAACCCTACATGATGTTTATACTCTCAAACGAATGAATCATGGATCATACGAAGCTAATTGTGAAAGAAAGTGAAAAATTACAAACTACAGGGGTTAAATGTGTCAACATGTTTAAAGTATACCTCTGAGTGACCTTTTAGCAAACTCGAAGCTTTGTAATAATTAATTATACTCACTAGAATACGTGATAAAAATTTCACAAGGTTTCGATTAAGTATGAGAAAGTTATGACGATATTCGTATACGAGGGGTTAAAAGCGTCAATGAGGCAAAACTTGTGTTTTCGGTTATCATTTAATGAAACCGGACCTAATGATGAATGGTTTTATCTCATGGATCATATAAATATAAATTTCAAGGGTTAAAAGTGCCTAAAATGGAAGATATTGCGCATTAGAAAGTTCAGGGGGTGAAAGTGCCATTTCTGAAACATGTTTGGCTGAGAAGCTTGGTGCTGGCGTAGCCCAAGCACCTGGGCACCACGCCACGGCACCACGCCACGGACTGCCAGCTCCAAAAACTGATTTTTAGGTGGCAGCTTGCATGTATACGCGATTCAGCGAGTTTTGCCACCCTTTATCTGCATGTTACACGTCCCTTAACACCTGTTATCACCTATGGAGTAGCCCTAACACTTGTGTCCACCTCCTTGCACTTCCTTGGCTATATATAGAGCCCTTGGTTGCATTTGTGAACTCACACTTTGAGCATATCACTTGGAAAGCTTCCAAACTCTTGCTCTGAAGATTTCTGGAGCTCAGGGGCACTTCTCAAGCATTCTTAGTCGTGCATAGGACTTCAGTAAGTGCCCATAACCTTTCCTTAATTCGTTTTACTTAGTTAATTAGTCTAAAGTCAAACGGTCATAATTAAGATTTGACTTCGTCATTAATCTTAATTTGTCCAGTCAAATTCTAAATTGAAAGTACCTATGAGTTGGTAATTATGTGGGCAATAAACCCTTAAAAGGGCACCCTCTGATTCCCACTCTAACTAGGTCAATTGTCGGGTCAAAGTTAACTTTAAAAAGTCAACAGAAAACTAATTTTTGCATAAACACATAATTAACAATGTAGAAGCTATGCAACCTGTTTTATCATTCATATAACTTGGTAATTAATGTAAGAACATGTCTAAGCATGTTCAACCCGATAATTTTTAGTTTCAAGCTCGGTTCGGAACCGAAAGTCGCAAAAGTAGACTTTTTCTTTGACTTTCAGTTCTGACCCATTAGAGCATGTTTTAGAAATGCCTTAGGGTTCTTTTAGGATCAGGTTATTGATTAGTGTAACCCTCTGAGGTTATACAACTTGGTTCATTAGTTATCCAATTCATATGCAAGTTTCCGTTATATGCCTAAATATTTACCATAATGCCCTTTTGACCTTAAAACAAGAATTTTGAAAATGTGAGAGGACAATAATCTTTATTACTGATTTATAAACATGTCCCTAAATTTTCACATCAATTGGAGGTCTAGATTAAGAGTTATGCTCAATAGCGTAATTAGAAAGCTTTTTATTAATTAAACGGCGTAATTAGCATATAGCCTATCTAAACCCAATTTTTAATATCAAAATTTTTACCCACTGATGTAATATAATATTTTGGGATTTTTGAAGATTTTTATTTATTTTTAAGCTGAGCATAACATAGAGTTCTAAGCTTGATTCGGTTATTGTCGGTTTTGCCCTTTTGGGCTATAAAATGAGTTTTACAAATCCTTTTGATACCAAACCTTTTTCTACTGATCTAATATGATAAATAAAATATTTTGAGCCTTCTGGAATAATAAAAATATCATCTTTCCTTTGAAAACCCGGAAATGGCTCCAAATCGCCAATTTAAGCGTTTTTAACGCATAGTATGTATCAAAACTATTTTAAACATATAAGGGTTGATGCCTACTGATATATTAAGTAAATTTTTATATTCTATTAGTAAGTAAAATTTTTTAAAGTCAGATTCTAGATTTGACCTTATAAGCTTATGTGAAATTACCAAAATGCCCATTCGGTGCATAGTTTGGTTATAAATAATAAATTTCACATATATGTAATACCCTACTGATATAACCTATCAAATTAAGTATTTTTACTGATTATATCAGACTTGTAACTCATATTTATATTAAATCTCTTTTATAACCTTTTAAATGACCAAAATACCCTTCGGGGCATAAATTGAGTTTAAATTCATTTGGGGCATAATAGATGATATCTTAATGATATCACAACATATTTAAGGCATATTAACTTAGGAAACTTGTATATGACTCTTTTGGTTACTCGTTACGCACTATTCGCGTTCGGATCCGCGTATGTAACTAGTTTGCATATATTAGCCGAAACGGGTCAAACCATATCCTTTTCATCTCAAAATCCAGAATGTGTTTAAGTTACCCATATTAAACAAGCATACAAGCTTGTCGGGTCAAAACCACATTCTAAATCAGTCTTCGCTTTATCATGCGTTGAACCGTATCGTCCTTTTGAAAACTTACCGGTCTAAGTCTAAGCTTAATTAAAGACCCGTTAGGATTCTAATAGGTTAATAAAAACCTTCGTTCCAGATTTAGGAGCCCAGTAAAAGCTATCTGTACTTGCTGATTTGATACGGTTGGGATTGAATTTATATTTAGCTCAGGTAAATTCTTTTAACTTATTTTCCCTTATACGGGCTTGGGGTACGGTATATAAAATACCGCTTGGTCGGGCATTGCATCTTTAATTGTATAAAGGTTAAATCATTGAAATGTCCCGTTTGAAAATGTTATGTTTGCTTAAAGCCTTTGGGGGGTTAATGACCATGTCCCGGATATCCTTGGCATCATTTTACGAAATGGCCACGACCTAAGCACGGGGTGTAGGCGTACACCCGTCAGTGCATAAATAAATAATGTGGTGTGTCTATTAATCTTTAACCCGGTCTACAGATCGGGCTACTGAACGTATAACAAACATGTAATTCTTTTACAAGTATTATATACAAATAATTATCCCAAGTTATAAAAAGTTTTGTGCCGTTTGCACTCAAATCAATTTTTTTTAACATTTTCAAAATGAGTCAGTTAAATTGTATTTACCAGTGTAAACTGACGTATTTTCCAAAAAGGCTGAGTGCAGGTACTAATCGGAATAGGCTGGCTACTCCTAGCATCAATAAAGAGTCTCGCAAGCTTAGATGCCTAAAGTCTGTTGAACAATTTCCTTTTATTTGATCCGCATGTGGATCCTTTACATTCCGTTTGTAATACTTTGATATTACTTTATATCGGTTTGTAATATATTTATCTTTTGCTTCCGCTGTGCATTTAAATTGTGTTGTTTGTCTATGATGATATCAACTACGTCACGTTACTCCCCACCGGTAATACGTGGAAATATCAGGGTGTGACAGGTTGGTATCAGAGCCAACATTGAGTGAATTAAACACTAGTCATTTGTGTTTAATCTCAATGACACAGTAGCACATTCCTTGACCTTCTGAGTCTAGACTTAACGTAGGAATACTCTCGTCTCTATTCGGAGAATTATTGCTTTCAATTCTATATTTTTTTATTTGTCGCCAAGCAAAGAAGCCGTAATGGAAATTCTTCCCATTTGAAGCCTAGGAAAGGCCGAGCTTCATACTGCGACTAGGATTAACGTGCAACCAAGGAGAAAGCATTCAGAAATAAAATGAAGAAAAAACTCCTTTTGCTGAAGATCGTTTCCTTAGTAAGTCCTTATAAGGACATATCTATCTTTCTGTCCCTTCATGGACAACATCATTTCTTTCAAGTCCCGTTTAGGGCAATTCTGTACCTCTTTAAAAAATCATTGGAATGTTTTATCTAAATTTATTTAGCATTTGCATATGAACATAAAATATGAAATAATAACATTCCTTTTATAAGATCTATCATTATAATAAAATGGCAAAATCTAAAAAGGGCAGGACCTACCATGTGTCGTTTTAAGACAGGGCCAAGATGGTAGTTCCTTGATTAGATTCAGATCCTTATTAACATCTCAATTTAGGACTTTTCTGCGTTAAATATTAAAAAGAATCTTAAAGGTACAACCTAGCCTATATGTCATTTCAGACAAGGCCAAGATGGTAGAACCTATTCAAAAGATTCAAATCCTTGTTAACACCTGTAAACGTGTTAACATTCCTGGCAAATGCGATTCAATCACATAAATCATCCTTATACTGGATTCTCCCGAAATCCTTTCTTATTTGGTGAATTAAGCATCCATTAGGGATATATTGGTTACGGGCCGTATTCATTGTCATATAAGACAAAAGACAGTCGTAGCCTACAACTCCCTGTCAAGAAAAGGCATGAACAACGTTCAAGCCTAAATACCTTGATTCTACAAAATCATGGTTTATAATTTAAAGTTGCCCTTGTGACTTGGCCTTTTGTGCCATAGTTATATTTCAAATTAAATCTAGGAAAATTATAATGAAAATCCTGAATAAAATAAATATCATTCCTTTCATGCCAGTATACATATTAAAAGAAAGTCTTAAAAGGTATAACCTAGCTTGAATGTCATTAGAGACCTAGCTACGATGGTAAGACCTGTCTAAAAGAAATTCAGATCCTTGTTAACATCTGAAAACATGTTAACACTCCTGACAACAGTGATGCGATAAAATCACACTTGTCATCTTTATATTAGGATTTTTCCAAACCCCTTATTTAGCCTAAATGATCAATAGGAATCATGGTTAATAAACGTCGAACATGATGTACACATCAAAACATCCATTGGGATGAATACCTTCGGGCAAAGATGTATACATGAAAAAGATAGTTTTATTTCATAACTTCTTGTCAAGACAATGAACTATGAAATTTTCCGATCCAAAGGAATCATCGATTATGTTTTAAAAATTTCCCTAGTGACAAGGCATCTATGCCATCAAAAAGTCCTTCGGAACAAGCCCTTGTGCTATGTATAAAATGTCAGTACGACATTGACAGTCGTGACTTATGTCCCCTGTCTGATAAATATGAAGGATTATATTCCGTTTAAACGCCAAAGATGGATTATTTTAAAAACCTAGGCAAAACATAATCAAATAAATTTAATACTATCTATTCGCCTATATGGTTTATTTGTGCCATGGCTATTTAATCATCAAATTCGACAATTCACCATATAATTAAACCAATTATTACTACTTGGTTTGTAGCCTTCAAAGCTTAACCATGGCTGACTCATCTGAAGCTCACAATCATCCAGTTGATCAGAATGAAAATGCAAGACTGAACTTAACGGGCACCGAGTTACAGGCTATGTTGGATAGAGCTGTAAACAAAGCCGTGGACCGTGTATTAAAGGATCATAAGCGAAAGTACGATAATACCCCAAATAAAGGTTACAAAAAGGGTAAGACCGGTTCAAACTATGACCAGTCCAAGCCAAAGGAGGCAAAACCCAAATGTAAAGCCTGTGAGAAGAAGCACAAAGGTAATATGGACCACAAGAGGGAGTCTGGGTCCAACAAAGGTAATCAGCAAAAAGAGGAAAAGCCAAAGTGTAAGACTTGCCAAAAACGTCACTTTGGAAAATGCAGACTTGAGTCAAAGTCTCAGTCAGGACCAGCTGCCTGTGGGTTATGCAAGTCTAAAGAGCACAAGACTGTTGATTGCAAGAAGATTAAAGATGCCACATGCTACAACTGCAATGAGAAAGGGCACATTAAGACCAACTGCCCTAAATACGCTAAAAAGCATGAGGAAGCTAAGAAGATCAAAGCTGGAAGCTCTCAAATGGAAGCTCAAGAGGCTGTTCAGGATAACAATGTCACAACAGGTACTTTCTTTATCAATAACGCTCATGCTAGAGTATTATTTGATTCAGGTTCAGATAAGTCTCTCGTAGACAATAGATTTTGTAAATCATTAAATCTGCCTGTTAAAACTCTAAGCGTTAAGTATAAAGTAGAATTGGCCAATAGTACCTCAGAGACTGCTTCAGCAATATTAGATGGATGTTTTATATCCATTAGGAATCATTCTTTTTCCGATGTCCTAGTTTTCGTTAAAATAAGAAGGACTCAATATAGTGGTAGGAATGGATTGGTTGTCTTAAAACCAAGCCCATATTGTGTGCAATAAGAAGCAAGTAGTTATCAAGACTCCTTATAGTGAGCCTTTGACAATTTAAGGAGACACCGGGTATGGATTGCCTAAGCACCTGTTGAATTCGGTATTTAACACCAAAGCTTTGAGTATGGAAAACTCAAAAGAGACAACAACGGTCGTGATGCTAGAAATGCGACAAATGTTAATGGTGCATCACATGTGAATTTCAATATTAATGGAGTTAATCTCCAAAACTGTAATTAACGCAGCCGTCAGGAAGGCTATGAGAAAAGTCATGAAAAGGTTCAAGAAGCCGAATGCTGCTCACTTTAAAACACATGTCGCTGCTCATAGGAAGAGCTATATTCATACTTCAAATACGAAGAATAAACCCAACAAAAGCATATATGGCAAGGAGCCCCATTCTTTTTAGGATATACTTAAAGGTACTTCGTCTCTTGGAAGTCAAGAGACTTCAATAGTAAAAAGGGGCCATCGATTACAGGAAATTGTTGAATGAAGTAGAAACCATTAGGTGTATCAGCGGTTATGCTGGAAAGGACACGGTGAGGTATATATCTCAGTCATTCGATAGCAATACCCTTGATTGGTGAGGACATTAATGAAGTCCACAAGAAAGATCCTCTTATTAGAAAAACCTATTATCCGCTTCATGAAATGGAAAAAGATGGAATAAGAATTTTCTGACTCTCGCCATAAAAGTTCTAGACTGTCGGCAGTATGCTACAAATTTTAAATTCATTGGCCGAGATAGTACCCTATTCAGTTTACCCAAAATCTAAGCTTAATGCAAATAATCATAGGTGGTTAGCATCAGCAATAGAAGGGCACATTAAGGGTTCAAAGCCTGCTTATTATAAATCCATTATGGATCTACCTCAGCTACTCACGTTATATAGATTAAGAAATAACCAGTCAAAGATGAGACTGCCCTAGAATTTGTCAAAGATTCTACAGCTGAGTTTAAAAGGATTAAGAATGGAGACGTTTAACCCTCCTGATGAATGATTAGAGGCAAATCACATTAATAATGACACCAGATAAACCCTTTATTGTGATTTTAGTGCTAAGAATTACGTTTGGTTTCAGGTACTGCTAAGTCTCTCGTAAAACCATAAGTTTAGAAAACTTTTAGAAATTTTTCCGTAAGAACCCCAAATATTAAGTGTAAGGTAAAACTTACAGGTGAAATCATAAGAACCATTTCTTCTGTTCCCGTCAGAAACCTTCAGTCGTAAAATTTTAGAAGTATCCTCTCTATAGAGGAAGTGCGTCAGCATATATAGTTGATATCTCTTTAATCTCTATCGATTCCGAATACTAGATGGTATGATAAAAGCGTCATATGAGGATTGGTGTATCTTAATAAGTTCCATAGATTGCTTCCATTCCTGATCAGTATGGAGGTTTAATGCATGGGACCACAAAGATATTCTGATGGTCATATGGTACTAAAGTCAACTAATGATATTCAAAGGAGATATCCAGAATGGAATTGTCCAAGTAAATGTCTTCGATTAAGGAATTCGTGGACTTGTAACATAAACGTGTCACTTATTTGACACAAGCAATGATGGATGAACTGGAGCCTGAGATTTGGAAAATCTCTGTAACCTCCTTGTATCTTGAGTATCTTCTCCTAAGATTACCCTGTTTACCTCCTGAGAGGCAAGTAGAGTTAAGATTTATATCCCAGTTAGGGCTGTATTATTATGAAATCTCCAAGACGGCTAGTACCATCATTGGAAGAATCGAAACCCTGAGTAAGTAAGTTTTAAAATAGAGGATTCATATAGCCTAACTCAATATTCTGAGAATTCGGTATAGTTAAATAAGAAAGACGGTTCATTTTGCTTATGCATTGATTACCGCAACCCTGATTAGGCAACAATTAAGAATTTTCCATCAGCTGCCCAGGATCGTCGATTTGTTCGACTAACGGTAAGGATTAGCTATTCCTTAAGATTAGTTTTAAGCAGTGGTTGGAATAACAATCTCACCTTAAATTAAGCTTTTCTATAATAGTTGTCATATAAGTATCAAGGCTACTCCTTTGGAGACCTTGTATAGATGGAATGTTAAACATTTATTGTGGACAAAGGATTGGTAAGCCCAATTATCAGGATCTGAAAGTTTCCTTGGAAACAACGAATAAGATCATAAGAATCCATTATCATCTGTAAATTGCCAGTATTCGGCAGAAAATCAAGGACTAATGAAAGCCGCGAACCTCCTGAGTTCTTGTTAAGGAATAAGGTTCAACAAAAGATATCACCCTGAAAGGGTGTGCCAATTTGTAATTTTCAGGTTAGTTAAGCTCTGAATATATAAAATCATTAGAAGGAATCGAACGTATCAAGATTAAATAAGCTTATAAGCTAAAACCTATTTAAGGAGCTTGGCGGAGATCGCCATGTATTACACACTAATGATTTAAGGATGTGTTTAACGAATAAGTCGAGAAGCATTATCACATAATGATATGCAGATTTATGAGATGATCAGAGACCTGTATCGATTGAGGATCGATAGGTTAAGAAACTCCAAAAAGGATACATGTACATATTAGAGATCAGCTTGGGAGCTTGGAGAGGCTCCAGATACGCTATAGAAGTTAAAGTCCATTATGCGACAAAAAGTACTTCCAGCATTTTAACAAATCTCGAGGTCGAGATTTCTTTTAAGGGGGTGAGGATGTAACACCTCGTAAATTTATGTCCAATATAAGATCGACACGTGTCATGGACTTTAAACGTGTAAAGAAGTGATTTAGAGGGACTAAAGTTGACAAACAAGGAAAGTATGTGAATATAAGGGTTCAAAGTGTCAACAATGAATAAATATACTTTATTATAACCCTACATGATGTTTATACTCTCAAACGAATAAATCATGGATCATACGAAGCTAATTGTGAAAGAAAGTGAAAAATTACAAACTACAGGGGTTAAATGTGTCAACATGTTTAAAGTATACCTCTGAGTGACCTTTTAGCAAACTCGAAGCTTTGTAATAATTAATTATACTCACTAGAATACGTGATAAAAATTTCACAAGGTTTCGATTAAGTATGAGAAAGTTATGACGATATTCGTATACGAGGGGTTAAAAGCGTCAATGAGGCAAAACTTGTGTTTTCGGTTATCATTTAATGAAACCGGACCTAATGATGAATGGTTTTATCTCATGGATCATATAAATATAAATTTCAAGGGTTAAAAGTGCCTAAAATGGAAGATATTGCGCATTAGAAAGTTCAGGGGGTGAAAGTGCCATTTCTGAAACATGTTTGGCTGAGAAGCTTGGTGCTGGCGTAGCCCAAGCACCTGGGCACCACGCCACGGACTGCCAGCTCCAAAAACTGATTTTTAGGTGGCAGCTTGCATGTATACGCGATTCAGCGAGTTTTGCCACCCTTTATCTGCATGTTACACGTCCCTTAACACCTGTTATCACCTATGGAGTAGCCCTAACACTTGTGTCCACCTCCTTGCACTTCCTTGGCTATATATAGAGCCCTTGGTTGCATTTGTGAACTCACACTTTGAGCATATCACTTGGAAAGCTTCCAAACTCTTGCTCTGAAGATTTCTGGAGCTCAAGGGCACTTCTCAAGCATTCTTAGTCGTGCATAGGACTTCAGTAAGTGCCCATAACCTTTCCTTAATTCGTTTTACTTAGTTAATTAGTCTAAAGTCAAACCGTCGTAATTAAGATTTGACTTCGTCATTAATCTTAATTTGTCCATTCAAATTCTAAATTGAAAGTACATATGAGTTGGTAATTATGTGGGCAATAAACCCTTAAAAGGGCACCCTCTGATTCCCACTCTAACTAGGTCAATTGTCGGGTCAAAGTTAACTTTAAAAAGTCATCAGAAAACTAATTTTCACATAAACACATAATTAACAATGTAGAAGCTATGCAACCCATTTTATCATTCATATAACTTGGTAATTAATGTAAGAACATGTCTAAGCATGTTCAACCCGACAATTTTTAGTTTCAAGCTCGGTTCGGAACCGAAAGTCGCAAAAGTAGACTTTTGCTTTGACTTTCAGTTCTGACCCATTAGAGCATGTTTTAGAAATGCCTTAGGGTTCTTTTAGGATCAGGTTATTGATTAGTGTAACCCTCTGAGGTTATACAACTTGGTTCATTAGTTATCCAATTCATATGCAAGTGTCCGTTATATGCCTAAATATTGACCATAATTCCCTTTTGACCTTAAAACAAGAATTTTGAAAATGTGAGAGGACAATAATCTTTATTACTGATTTATTAACATGTCCCTAAATTTTCACATCAATTGGAGGTCTAGATTAAGAGTTATGCTCAATAGCGTAATTAGAAAGCTTTTTATTAATTAAACGGCGTAATTAGCATATAGCCAATCTAAACCCAATTTTTAATACCAAACTTTTTACCCACTGATGTAATATAATATTTTGGGATTTTGAAGATTTTTATTTATTTTTAAGCTGAGCATAACATAGAGTTCTAAGCTTGATTCGGTTATTGTCGGTTTTGCCCTTTTGGGCTATAAAATGAGTTTTACAAATCCTTTTGATACCAAACCTTTTTCTTCTGATCTAATATGATAAATAAAATATTTTGAGCCTTCTGGAATAATAAAAATATCAGCTTTCCTTTGAAAACCCGGAAATGGCTCCAAATCGCCATTTTAAGTGTTTTTAACGCATAGTATGTATCAAAACTATTTTAAACATATAAGGGTTGATGCCTACTGATATATTAAGTAAATTTTTATATTCTATCAGTAAGTAAAAGTTTTTAAAGTCAGATTCTAGATTTGACCTTATAAGCTTATGTGAAATTACCAAAATGCCCCTTCGGTGCATAGTTTGGTTATAAATAATAAATTTCACATATATTTAATACCCTACTGATATAACCTATCAAATTAAGTATTTGTACTGATTATATCAGACCTGTAACTCAGATTTATATTAAATCTCTTTTATAACCTTTTAAATGACCAAAATACCCTTCGGGGCATAAATTGAGTTTAAATTCATTTGGGGCATAATAGAAGATATCTTACTGATATCACAACATATTTAAGGCATATTAACTTAGGAAACTTGTATATGACTCTTTTGGTTTCTCGTTACGCACTATTCACATTCGGATCGGCGTTTGTAACTAGTTTGCATATATTAGCCGAAACGGGTCAAACCATATCCTTTTCATCTCAAAATCCAGAATGTGTTTAAGTTACCCATATTAAATAAGCATACAAGCTTGTCGGGTCAAAACTACATTCTAAATCGGTCTTCGCTTTATCATGCGTTGAACCGTATCTTCCTTTTGAAAACTAACCGGTCTAAGTCTAAGCTTAATTAAAGACCCGTTAGGATTCTAATAGGTTAATAAAAACCTTCGTTCCAGATTTAGGAGCCCAGTAAAAGCTATCTATACTTGTTGATTTGATACGACTGGGATTGAATTTATATTTAGCTCAGGTAAATACTTTTAACTTATTTTCCCTTATACGGGCTTGGGGTACGGTATATAAAATACCGCTTGGTCGGGCATTGCATCTTTAATTGTATAACGGTTAAATCATTGAAATATCCCGTTTGAAAATGTTATGTTTGCTTAAAGCCTTTGGGGGTTAATGACCATGTCCCGGATATCCTTGGCATCATTTTACGAAATGGCCACGACCTAAGCACGGGGTGTAGGCGTACACCCGTCAGTGCATAAATAAATAATGTGGTGTGTCTATTAATCTTTAACCCGGTCTACAGATCGGGCTACTGAACGTATAACAAACATGTAATTCTTTTACAAGTATTATATACAAATAATTATCCCAAGTTATAAAAAGTTTTGTGCCGTTTGCACTCAAATCAATTTTTTTAACATTTTCAAAACGAGTCAGTTAAATTGTATTTATCAGTGTAAACTGACGTATTTTCCAAAAAGGCTAAGTGCAGGTACTAATCGGAATAGGCTGGCTACTCCTAGCATCAATAAAGAGTCTCGCAAGCTTAGATGCCTAAAGTCTGTTGAACAATTTCCTTTTATTTGATCCGCCTGTGGATCCTTTACATTCCGTTTGTAATACTTTGATATTACTTTATATCGGTTTGTAATATATTTATCTTTTGCTTCCGCTGTGCATTTAAATTGTGTTGTTTGTCTATGATGATATCAACTACGTCACGTTACTCCCCACCGGTAATACGTGGAAATATCGGGGTGTGACAGCTATCTGTGAGTACACTCGATCCCTTTTTGCTTTATGCACTTTTGGGTGTTACATACATTACTTATTCTAAATCACATCGAACACACAACACAAACACTATTTATACGCTGACCTCTAATGCATGTTATACGTGACTCAATGAATGCCTGTTTGTTATGTTAACACATTGATTGCTGTCTACCTGCCTTAGCAACGATAGTACTATAGTTTGGACTCAGCACCTGTTTACTCAGGGTTGTTAAGGACAATTACTTCACGTGTTCACAGTGGTGAATATGTGATGCGCACTCGCTACTCGCAGTCATTGGTATTGATAGGATCTTTGTCGATAACTTACATGCTTCACATTATACGTTGTATATGCTGGTTATGCGTAAACGATTTCGAACTCTATTATGCTATTATCAAACTTGTATGCTCACCTTTACACTATATGTATTGACCCCTATTTTTACGTATGTGACAGGTGTTTGAATGCTTAGGATGTGCTTACCTGCTTTTGTGTAATCAAGTAGGATCGAGAGTCTAGAAACAAAGACAATTTATCTTTTATTTGAAATCTGAGTTGTCGAAACAGTTTTATTTGTTTAGGGATATTATGTCTGTAATAACTTGCTTGCTTAATGGGTTACGGTATGGGACGTAAGGTTTAACTATTCGGTAAAGTAGTTGTTATGGAATTTCTCTCGAACAATCTGTTTCGCTCAGTGAGATGCCCCGATGTTTCCGTCATCGGTTGGGGTGTGACTATATATATATATATATATATATATATATATATATATACACATTTGTGATTACTCTTCTTTAAATCATTATAATATTTTTGTTTAAGTCTACAGCAAGTTTTGTAGTCTACATTTTTAGCATTTTAATGATAACAACAGTTACTCTTTTTCTAATTGTGAATCTTCTTTCTTTGGTATAATCATTATAATATATTTCAGTTAGGGGTGTTCAAAAAAATCCGAATCCGAAACCGAATCCGAAATATCCGAAAACCCGTATCCGAAATATCCGAATTTTCGGATATCCGAATTTTCAGATATCCGAAAATCGGATAATCCGAAAATTCGGATTCGGATAGTGATTTTGAGAATTTTCGGATAATCGGATTATCCGAAAATATCCGAAAATTTAATTTTTATTTTTTTCGGATATCCGAATATCCGAAAATATCCGAAGTATCCGAAAAATATCCTAAGTATCCGAAAAATATCCGAAATATCCGAAAAAATATCCGAAGTATCCGAAAAATATCCGAAATATCCGAAAAAATATCTGAAATATCCGAAAAAATATCCGAAATATCCGAATTTTATATTCGGATATCCGAAACTATCCGAATAATCTGGTTCCAAATATTAAAAAATAATAAAAAATAAAAATTAAATAAAAAATTGGATATTCGGATATCCGATTAGATATCCGAACCCGAATCCGAAATTTCGGATATCCGAAATTTCGGATTCGGGTTCGGATGTCAATATTTCACTATCCGAATTTTGGATATCCGAAAACCGGATTATCCGATCTTGAACACCCCTAATTTCAGTGAATCAGGGAAAAGCGAATCCAAGAAGAGAAAGAACGTTAAATGCGTTCGATATGATGTAAATGGAGTATGCCAAAACCTTCTAGCTATTACCCATGATATAGCTAAAGGGGAGAGGCTATACCTTGATTATAATGGTTATGAGCATGAGTACCTGATGTAACATCCGTCAAAATGGATTCCCGAAATCCGACCCGTTTTGAATGTTTTTTTTTTCTTTGAGTTCTATTTTCTTTTGATACATAACCCTTTCGGTCAGAATTGTCGTATAAAACGCTCTATGCTTATACATACATACATACATACATACATATATATATACATATATATATATATATATATATATATATATATATATATATATATATATATATGATCCGAGCCGTTTGTGATCGGACTCTTGTAAATAAATACCAATGGAATTTTTATTTTATTTTACTTAACCCTTATTTATTAATTAGAAACAATGGTTAATTATTATTACTATTATTTTTTTAAATATAAACATATATAAACCTTTGGGTTGGTGCAAGAATTACCCCTGTATATATTAAATACATAATTTCAATTATCAATGTAATAATTAAAGTTTGCCGCCTAAGAACTCCAATGGCAGCAATGAAGTTTCTTTTTCTTTTCTCATTTGATTGCCTACTGATTCCTCGATATACTGAATGTCTTCTCGTTTCCGTTTTTTTAGCTAAGTCATGAACCTAGACTATTGTTAGCTCGCATACAAATCTATCATAATTCCTTCCATACTTAACGAGACCTTCGATATCACCTTCTCACAAACCGAACACCTTCTGCCAATTAATAATCATACACATTACTCAACCTTGTCTACTCTTAACGAAAGAAAGAAACCGTTCATCACCATCTCTCGCTAACTAGAAACCTTGCCGGACTCGAAGACGCCGGAACTCGTGTCCTTAGTCGTCGGAGAACACGTATCGTTTCCAGAGCTCAAACCGGGAAAACCAGCCGACTCCGTTGCAACATTAAACAGTGAGTTCGTCAGAGGTTTTGTAGTAACAACATCTGATGCAGGCCCAAGTGTGGAGGAGCGGGCTATTTTGTATTTGGAGGCCCAATATCGTGTAACAAAAGGGGCTTCACTAAAATGGCTCTAACTTGGGCTACGGGGCTCTGTTTTGGGCGTGCGACCAGGCGAAACGAACGTGAGAACGAGCTCCATCTTGCTGCAAACGCCCATGGCGGTTTGGGTCATCGTCCGAGTCAAAAAACACTTATTTCTATTAGTTATTTACATTTTTATGTTTTTTGAAGTATTTTGGGCATTTTGTTTTTGGGCTTGTGTTTGGCCCGTTGTCTTTTTGAGGCTCATTTCGAATTTCGGTTTCTATTTATATGTCCCTCTAGTAATATGAATGATCAGACTTGAATTTTGACATAATTGATTTTTCACTTCAAATTCCGTGCCTTTTGGGTGGAATCTTGGGGGTTGGGGAAGAACACACGGGTATTCTTTGAATCAACGTGTTTGATCTTCGTTTCCGTATCACACGCTACATCAACATCTCTCAACCATCTCCATCGTTCTCCTTCTTTCTCTCAAAACGCAACAGCCATTCACCGTAGTCGGAATTTCACCGGGGTTCCAAGCATCGCCGGAGAGGTCAGAAGTCGTCGGAATCGGAGAAGAAGCTCACGCTGGAGATTGAAGAGCTCAGTCGGAGTGAACCGAGCTCGCCGGAATTCTACAACGAGACTGTGCTCGCTCATCATTTCGGTATACCTCGTCTTGCCTTCTCACTCTCTAGACTCACGTCGCTGAAACCCGAAGAAAACGTCGGAGCCGTACGGAGACCACCGCGGAAACCTTTCATTTCATTCGGTATATTTTCTTTCCGTTTATCAATCGTTTCATGTAACCTTACTGTTAAAACTATTAATATCGATGATGATAAGCTTTTAATTAAACTAAAATTTGGTGGAAAAGTCTTATACAGTGAGTTTGAGTTTTGCTCTATATGAAGGACATATAAGTCTGTTTAAAAAAATAAGAGTAAATTACGTTTTTGGCCCCTGTGGTTATATCAGTTTTACTCTTTTGGCCCAAAATAAGAATTTCTAACAGATTTGCCCCCATGGTCCTTATATCTAACTGTTTTGGCCCCTAAATCTAACCAAACCCTAACCCTGGTTAATTTCTTGGTCACATGGGTTGCACATGATGGGTAAAATTGTAATTTCCCCTCCCCCTTTTATGACTTTATAAATAAAACCCAAAATCATCATTTTCTTGAACAAATCAGATCATCATCTGCATCTCTCTTGAACAAAAACCCAGATCTGATTTCTTGAACAAATCATATCATCATCATCTACGTGTCTTGAACAAATCATCATCTGCATCTCTTGAACAAAAACCCAGATCTGATTTCTTTAACAAATCAGATCATCATCATCATCTGCGTGTCTTGAACAAATAGTACAGTTGATTGATGGTATGGTGATGATGGTGGTGAAGAACGGTGACCGGAGAAGACGATTGTTGTGGGTTACCAGTGATGATGAGAGGGTAGTTCACGGTTGTAGGTGGTGGTTGTGGTGGACATCGGAGGTTGGTTCGACGGGGAAGACGATGGAGAAGAACGGCCGGTGGATATCAACTCCGTTCAAACATCCGGCGACGATTGACACAGCGACGATCGATTCCGTTCAAACATCCGGCGACGATTGAATCACCCAGGTCAGTCGGATTTGGGGGTTTCATTCGAACACACAAAACACTGAATTTGGGTTTTGTTTTTTATTTGTTCTTTGACAATTTTGTGTTAAGAATTTAGGGGGTGTTTGGATGTTGTTTATGTGGGGATGATGATGATGACGATGATCTGGGTTAGATGATGATTGTTCTTGAAGATTAGGGTTTGAAGATGATGATGTGCAGATGATGGGTTCTTGTTCTTGAATTTAGGTTTTGTTTTGTTTTTTTATTTGTTCATGTTCATGAAGATCTGAAACTGATGAAGATGAAGAGTGTTCTTGAAATCTGGGTAAGTTCATGTAGATGAAGAGTGTTCTTGAAATCTGATGAAGGTCTGATGAAGATCTGATGAAGATCTGAAACTGATATGCAGAAACTTTTGGTTTTTTTTTTGTTCAAGTTCATGTAGATGAAGAGTGTTCTTGAAATCTGATGAAGATCTGAAACTGATGTGCAGAAACTTTTGTTTTTTTTTTGTTCAAGTTCATGTAGATGAAGAGTGTTCTTAAAATCTGGGTAAATAGAAATTAGATTTAAAGGGGAAGAGAAATTACAAAAATACCCTTGCATGTGACAAATAATTAACTAGGGTAATGGATGGAGTTAGTCTCAGGGGCCAAAACGGTTAGATAATGGGACCATGGGGGCTGATCTGTTAACAATTCTTATTTTGGGCCAAAAGAGTAAAACTGATATAACCACAGGGGCCAAAAACGTAATTTACTCAAAAAATAATAATAATAAAAGGATTCTAAATCCTTAAACAACTCAGTGCATATGTATAACAGTGTATGTATATGAGAAGTCCCTGTCTTTTATTCCCTTAATTATAATCAATATATGAAGCATCTACTTGCAGCATAAATTGATTAAAAACTCATATTCCAAGCGGGTTAGACATGTAGCCCAGTTGGTTGGGCTGGACTACGTGCACACGAGCATAGTGACTCAAGTTCGAGTCCGGTCTCAAACTTTTTGTGCTTTTTATTTTATCCTTCTTTAACTTATTTTCTTTAGTTTTTTTCTCCTAAATGATAAAAGGTTTTATTTTGATTTGTTTTCCTTTTCTAACCAAAACCTCTAAAATAATTACGTAAATAAAATGACAATCATAATCCTTTATAAATAAATTTTATTAACAAGATAAGATATAATATAGGAATTTCTAAATTATAAATCAACAATATTAGGATTTTTACTTAACCAATAAATATTAATAGGACCGTTGTGTTATTTTAAATATCTAGGTTAACCCCCACATTCGTTCTCTTGGAATTCTCCATCTTACTCGTACGTTACTTACAAGAAATCGCTACGAAATCAATGTGAGTACACTCGCAACCCCCTTCTTATGTTTACCACTTTTGGGGTGTAACATATTAAATTATTAAACTACACTTAAACTTATTCTTTTTGCAATGCACGAAAAAATAATCCTTATACATGAATACTATGTTGTTATAATTGATGCTTATACGTGGACCATACTTATGTGATATGTTTTAGTCATTAGCTTTCACGAGCCTCCATTTGACATGTATAGCGCTATAGGAGTAACGCACCGCCCGTAGACTAGTGGTCATGTTGAATTATATCATTTTGCGTAAACAGAGGGTTGACTAGAAATATTGCATGCCATGTTAGGTTGATCTTGTATAAACTAAGTTGCCATGTGGATTCGTTATACTTATACTTATTTATAAACTTGTATACTCGCCTTTGCTTTTGCATTTGCATTGAATTGTATTTTAAACATGTTACAGGTTGAGGATTGATGATGCTATGAAAATGGACTAGCAAAGATGCCTAGATACTCACTTAGACGTTTAGGTTTAAAGTGTTGTATCAATTTTGTTATGTTATGTTTGAAAAATGTTGTTATTTGAATTTCTTGTAATGTTTTGACAATTTGTTTATGAAATGAAATCGGTTGAATTAAATATTGTCACAAATAGTGTTATGAAGTCTCTTACAATCTCGAACTAGTCCCACTCCGATGATTCCACCATTGGTTGGGGTGTGACACCTGACTCAGTATTTTGTTTAATTTCTCTCCGTACAGATGTTTGTACCCACACCCAAAAAATGTTGTTTGGGTCAATATGTTGTTATAGAAGTCTCATATGTTCTTTTCTTATGACATTAATCGGGACATCATATAGGAACAGTACTAATAATTTCCAGTTAAAAACAGTTAGTTAGTTTCATAATTTCGTATCTTGTGATTTAAAACTATGAATTTTTGAAGGACATAAAAGGAACTATAAGTGTGTTAAATGGGAAATGAGTGCTAACAATGTATTAAGTGCTTTTTGTTATTTTGCTGTGAAAAGAAATTAACAATTGATAAATTATATGTTCTCATTGATTAATAGATGAATGTGTATTTTGCTTATTTTGTTTGAAAAGAATCTGAAATATGTTGTTTCTCATTGATTAATTTGCTGAATATGATTGAATCATTTAGCTAAAAAAATTAATTGGTAAATTTGGTATGATGATTTGATTTGAGTCTAAATATGTTGTTTTCAGTTGGAATTTAGTTTAACTTCATTGCTTATATTGCCTCTGTTGACAAAACTATCTATAAGTTTCTAGTCACAAAGTGTTTAGACCACCTTAACTGATGTTGGGAAAATGTTTACATTTCTTTTCTTTCTCCTCGCAAATTTCTACTAACAAGGTGTTTAGGTTAGTTGTGTTGATTTTGGGAAAATGTTTACATGTTCTGTTTGGAAAACTGAATTGGTATCCATTTAGTGATATACGCTTTAATGACATGTAGCCTTTGTGTCACTAATTTATGTTATCAATACCACCTTGTGTATGTTATAAACTCTTCTATGATTTGTAATGGAGCCTTTTAGATTTGACTAACCACTTCATTGTTTGATCATTTCTTATATAGTTTGAACTCATTTCTACTCTATAAGAAATATTGTTTGAGGTGTTGTAGAAGTATGCTTTACCTTGGATATTTGATATTCTATTTTATATGTGTTTACTTGATTTAGACGATAAAGTTTATTATTATGCAAAATGATCACATGTGAAGTCACGAGCGCATGCACTTCATTTTTAAGGGGTATTATTGTAATTTTTCATTCAAATATAACACTACTTTTAGCACTCATTTCCTATTTAACACACTTAAATTTCATTTCTCTTGTGCCTCCTCGCTAGTCACAATTGTCTCGAGTACATCACCTACCCCAACTCCCCTCTCAACGCCGGTGCCGTGCCTTTGTGATTTTAGATTTGCAGGTATAGCATGGCTACTTTAATTGTTACCAAATTTGATTTTTTTTGGTTAAATTTAGTGTAGAAGTCTGTTCTTTTTGTCAAATTTTTTGCCTTGACTTTTTTTTTGTGACCTAATATGACATGATTTGAATTTTTACGCTTAATTGATTCTACGTTTAATGATCTGTTAATTTAGATACTGAAGCTGTTATTTAATTTACAAAATGAGATGTTGTGATCTGTAGGATGAATCAACTCATTTAACACTTGGATTCTCACATGAAAGATTTAGTAGTTTACTTGTTTTCACTGTAAATGGCAGTTTTTCTCGAGCTTTCTTTTTTGGAGTTGGTTAGAAATCAACGCCCATCCCCCAAAAGAAAATTACACATATATGCTTGATGCCTTTTGTAAGATTCGAGTAGATTTGCGGAGTGTAGTTTCTTTATGTACTTGTTCCTGGTTGACATTTTTTTGCATATTATAATTGTTCTTTTGCAACTGCAGGAATAGCCAATGCTAAAAAACTGAAGAAAGATGGTCCAGTATGTTCAAACCTTGATCTTGATCTCTGGTTTTTAATTATGATGCACTTGGGATTAGTTGATTTTATTGCTTTTGGTGGTGTCTGCAAGTCATGGAGATCACTTGTGGTCTCTAACTGGGATAAGTTTATGTTGGCTAAACAAGCCATTTGTTTGTCCATCTCTTCTTATTTGAATGAGAAGAAGTTTTACTTAGAGGACTACCGAAGGAGAAAACTGAAAACCAACATTCCCGATTCTAACTATGACATGATTTGTGTTGGGATAACTTGTGGTTACTTGATTTTTTTCGAGACAAGAACCTCTGATTTTTGGCTTGTGAATCTCTTCACAAGGAAAGAACTTCGTTTCCAAGGATTCCCCTTTTATGTGCATTCTATTCCAAAACATATCAGGGGCATTCTTGTCTTTTCACCATCAATGTCCGGGTGGGTTCTTATGGTAATCGACCCCATATTTGTTGGTTCAGGCCCCAAACTCTACACTCACACAAGACACACACACACAAAACAGTCATTGACACCAAATATTTATACAAATGTTGGTGGATTGTCATTAAAAACAGTCATTGGCAACAAATATTTATAGAAATGTGTTAGGTTGGGCATCATGGCTTAACGTAGAACAGAAAACGCAGCAGTCACGGCTGTTGAAGGAGATGAAGTTCATTACCTGAAGGATTCACGTGGCCTTCAATTTGGAACACTGAATTTCCGATGTCATTGAAGGAGATGGGAAGGAATTATTGATAGACATTGAATATGGTCAGTTAATGAAGTTCACAAGATTCAGTATAAAAGGAATTAAAATCCAATACTCCATCGGGTTAGACACTTGTCCCAGTGGAAGGGACGGGTGCACACGAATTTAAGCTCATGGATTCGATCCTCGTTTATGCCCGGTTTGCGGCGATTTTTTTTAAACTTTAATTCCTTTATTTTGCTCTTAAATTTCGCTATTCTTTCTGTCAATTTTAATTCATATAAACATATATATAAATCATTTTCTTTTTTATATAATCTATAACAATTAATTCTTTTTCTTTTTTTATATAATTAAAATTTTAAATCTAATCATAGATAAATAACAAATTATTAAGAAAAATTATTACCTATAAATAACTAATTTATAAACATTTTGGTTTATGTATTGTTTGATAGGATTATGCGTTACTCGGATTGTCTTTTAAATGGGAAATTAATAAATATTGGACTATTAAATAGTATGTCGTGAGCTTTGTATCAACCAATCATGCCCCGATCACCTTGTCTGCTGCGGGTCGGGTGTGACAGATTTCCTACCTTAGATTTCCTATTGGTGGGATTTACCAAGTATGATGATGATGATGATTCAAAAATCTTACAACAAAAAGTCATATATGGCTTAATGGACGATATTGGGCCTTATTGGATCACAATGGCCACTAGTATGTCATAGAGTTGCATAAATCGGCTAATTTCAATAAGCGGTTCAGTTAATTGGTATAACCGGTCAATTAGAACCAGTCATTTAGGCCCAATGATGGTTATTTGGGTTCTTAAAGGTCAATTAGGTCTAATGAAGGTCAGTTAGGGTTGTTGAGCTCAATGATTGTCAATTAGGCCCAATAACGGACAATTAGACCTAACGATGGTAAACTAGGTTCAATGAAGGTCAGTTAGAGTTGTTGAGGCTCAGTGATGGCCAATTAAGCCCAGTGGTGATCAAATAGACCCAATGATGCTCATTTAGGCCAAATGATGGTTAATAACGGTTTTTGAGCTCAATGATGGCCCATTAGGCCCAATGAAAGTCAACTAGGTCTAATGATTGTCAGTTAGCTTCAATGATAGTTAGGAGCTTAATAAAGGTCAATTAGGCACAATGACGGTCAATTAGACCCAACGATGGTAAACTAGGTTCAATTAGAGTTGTTGAGGCTCAGTGATGGCCAATTACGCCAAGTGGTGATCAAATAGACCCAATGATGGTCATTTAGGCCAAATGATGGTTAATTACGGTTTTTGAGCTCAATGATGGTCAATTAGGCCCAATGAAAGTCAACTAGGTCTAATGATTGTCAACTAGCTTCAATGATAGTTAGTTGGGCTTAATAAAGGTCAATTAAGCCTAATGAAGGCCAGTTAGGGTTGTTAAGCTCAATGATGATCAATTAGGCCCAATGAAGGTCAGTTAGGATTGTTGACCTAAATGACGATTAATCAGGGCCAATAAAGGTGAATTAGTTGTTAGAATTCTCTAGTGAGTAGAGTGTGAATTATAACACGACCCGAAAAATAACACGAACCTAACACGGAATTCACGGGTTTGAATTTAGTCTAAACGGGTTTGGGTCAGTTTTAGATTGAACCCGTGGACCCATTCAACTCAACAGGTCGGGTTCAGGTCAAACCGGTCGGGTTATCGGGTTGACTCGTTTAACCCATTTATATTATATTATATATTTTTACAATATGTTTTTTTATAAAATAATTTGGGTGTGTATTTTATGCTATAATTATAACTTAAAAGAGAAATTAACATAAGATGTATAACTTAAATGCGGTCGGGTCGTGTTCGGGTTCATATTTATAACATGATTTTCATACACAACACAAATCTTTCAAACGTAACATAAATATAAAATTTTATTATTATTTTGTGCAATATATGAAAAATATAACTTTAATTTTCGTTTCCCACCACTTCTCCAAAAAATTCCAATTTCCCTCTCCTTACTCTTGTGTCTCCCTCCTAAAACATGTTCATTTTTAGTTTTCCCCTGTTTTTCTTTAGAGTAAATTGTCATTTTAGTCCTTAAGGTTTGACCAAAATTGCCATTTTAGTCCAAATAGTTTTTCTTGCCATTTTAGTCCAAATAGTTTTGTTTTCTGCCATTTTAGTCCCTGAATTTTGTTATTTTTTGCCATTTTAATCCAACCCACTAACTCCATTAAAAAAATTTAGTTAACTTAGGTGAATTTTGGTCAAACCACATTTTTCTCTTTCTTTGCAGGTGCGATGGTATGGGGATGATATTGTGCTGGTTTACAATGAAGATGATGGCGGTGGTTGTTGGTTTTATGATGATGGCGGTGGTGTTGGTTGATGATGTGGGTGGCAGAAAAGTGACCGGTGGTGGTGGAAATGGTGGGTGGTGATGGTGGTGGGGTAGGTGGGTGGGTGGTGACGGTTCAGGCAGGTGGTGGCGATGATAGAAGGTTGTGATAGGGTGAGTGGTGGTGGTGGTCGATGAAAATGGCAAAAAATAACAAAAGTCAGGGACTAAAATGGCAGAAAACAAAACTATTTAGACCAAAACTTCAAAAAAAAAACAATTTGGAATAAAGTGGCAATTTTGGTCAAACCACCCTCCCAAAATTCATACCCAGATCGATACCCCCTCTTCTCTTTTTGTTTAATCAGCTTGTTGTTTTGGCATTACGATAAAGAGAGAAAGAAACCAGACACGCAACATCTCCATTGAATCCATCTAATCTCTCCTCTGATTGAACACGAACCGAAGGAATAGGAACATAAATCGGAAGTCATCCGATTCTAGAGCCCTTAATCGGAGCTCTGAAACCAATTAAGGACTGACGTGATTAAGGTAAGTGCAAGAACCCTATTTTCTTCGCATTTATTCAAAAAGCGTTTTGTAGTTGTTTATTCAGACCCTGTAAGCAGTAATCTGCAAGTTCATGTTTTTTTGTGGATATAATAAACTGAAAATGCTTCAAGATTTAAACTTTGTTGATAAAACTGCACAGATTTGTGAAAACTATTCGTCCCAAAGTTCATGTGTTTGATTTTTGATTTGTAGTGATTCGTTATGATCGGTTTTTGTTAATTTTAGTTCTAGTTAGCTAATTAGGTGAAAATTTGTAGTTAGTTTCAGATTTGTAGTGATTCATAATGCTCGTTTGTTGGTAATTTTAGTTCTAGTTAGTTGATTAGGTGAAAATTTCAAGTGGAATTTTAGGTTATGTAGAAGTTTGATTGATTATTTTGACCCGTTAAAGCAGTTCGGGTGGGAACAGTACGGGTTGTAAATGAGTAAATCGGAATGTGTTATGTTGTGATTGTTGGTGTTGATGATTAATTGATTGATTAATTTCAGGTTGATGTTACTCTTTCCGATGGAACTTTGGCCAGAGTCGCCGTACCTAGCGGTGCTTCTACAGGTTTGGTGTTTTAGTAGTTATTTATACTTTGAGTAGCTTGTATATAAGTGTTGTATCGGTTCATGAGGAATTTATAAAATTAATTTGAAAAAAAATGGCTTATATATGAAGCTTTGGAATTAAGAGATGGAGGTTCATATATCTTGGTAAAGGTGTCTTGAAGGTGTGTGTTACTCTTGATTTTCCATGGTTTTTCTCACGTTTTTAAGTTTTGACATTATGACACGAGATCAAATTTGATTTGCTTGTTTAGCTACAACTGAAATTAGGTTGTTGATTAACCTTGAGTGCTTGTAACTTATAAGTGTTTTAAACTTGATCCTTGAGATGCAGAGACATCGTTTTGATTTAAGTATCCTGATGAACAAAGTTTAATTATATATTTTATCTAACGTCATGCTTAGCAAGGATCACCTTTTGTAATCTAAAATTGTTCCCAAATTTTTTTTGGAGTTTAAAACGCGTAGAGTACGCAGACGGGCTCAACATAATTAAGGGGGATTTAAGGGAGTCACCCTATTTTTTAATGTTCATCATCTATAACTGTCTCAATTGTATAGCAATTTGTGATGCTTTTTGTGACCTTTACCTGAAATGTTCTCTTCCCATTTGCATGGGTTAACTTGGGGTTTTAGTCTTATTTTTGCCTTGTTTGTTTGTTATGTATTTTTTCTAGCTGTATGTTTGTTGCCTTCCTTTAGCTTCTTGCTAAGGGAGGCTGCTGTTTGTTTATTGTGGTAATAAAATCCCTTTTACTGGCAAAAAAAAGTAACAATTATTATTCTTATCTTGTTTTCTATCATGAGTTCATTCAAATTGTGTGTTTGTGGAGATTACTGATGTAGAACAGTTAAGCTTGCACTAAAACTTTGTTTTCAAGTGTATTGCCCGCAGTTTTATTTTTGTGTTCGCTATTTTCATTACATGAAGCTAACTTACACGCGTGTAATATTTTAGGGGTGCAAACGAGCCGGGCTAAGCCGAGCTCGATTAACTTATGAGAGCTCGAGCTTCGTTTTCAAAGCCCGAGGTCAGCTTGTTGGTCGTTTTTTAAGCTCGAGCTCGGCTCGTTTATTATATATTAATTAATATATTCAATAAAAATTATATAAATAATAGACTCATTTAGGCTCGCGAGCTCAATAAGTGAAGTTCAGGCTCAGAGTCGTTTACTAAACAAACTATTTTTTAGGTTCGGGCTTGGCTCTTAGAAAAGTTTAAAACCGGAAGATTTTACATGGAGATTAGTGAAATGGTCTAAAAATCATGAAGGTGCAATTTATGATGCTTTGTTTCTTTGATGGTAAATAGAACACAATTTTTTTATTGGCTGTGAAGTTATTATTATTATTTTTAATGCCTTTGGCTGTTTTTGAAGAGGAAGCTCTCTAATTTGCAGTGGATGGCAATAGAATTATTGGCTATTGGAACAACCACACCCTTGTAATTTCTATTGAGCATAAACTTTTAGTTGATATATATGAGAAGATTTTATTAAAAATATATAAAATAGGACTTGATAGTTGATACTTACAATTTGTTCAGCTGCGGGTATTTTATACCAATTAGTTCACATGTCTTGTATTTTTATACAAATTAGTCCAGTGATGTAGTGATGTTACTGCTTGTAAAATCTACTAGTGAGATGGTACCTTATCGAGCTATCGGTTATTCTGATATAGGTTAAAGGATGCGGAGAAGCATCTTGTGACTATCTCATCATTAATCCCGGGGTACATGTTGGGCGTCATGTCTGCTTGTCTTTCAACCTTGGCTGGGGTTTATACAGAATTCTTAATGAAGAATAATGACACCTTATCTAATATATTGATAGAATGTTTAGCACTTTAGTTGTATACGTAGGTTTCGTTATTCTTTACGTCATGAGGATGAAATCTTAACATTTTATGTTATTTTAATTTTCAAGAGCCAGCTCAAAAGCACACTAGGAGTCTCTTCAGCTCTACATGCCCGTTCTTTGACAACATTCCTATCCCCTCCATCTTCTCCAAGAGCAGGCAATACTTGTACTTTGATCATATAAATTACTCTTTTTTTTCCAAATTGGATTCATGGAACTAACATTTTAGTTCATCTTTCACAACAGGCGAGCGATCACCATTTCTAAAATCGGAGGTACTAGAATCAGGCAAAGGCAAGAAAGAAGTGGAAGCAAAACTTGTGAGTTATTCGTACATGTTTTTCCATCTGATTTTGCATTGGCGAGCATGTATCGGGCATGCTTTTATTGGGATGGAGCAGTTCAGAAGCTCGGATCTCATTGATGTCGGGTGACTGGTCATTGATTGAATTGTTCGGTGGTCATTGATTTTGCAATCAAATCTTGGAGCATTCCACAAAGGCAAAACAAGTGGATATATGTTTGCAACATTTTCAAGTCTAAATAGAATTAGTTCTTAGTTTATGTGTAGAGGCATTCCCTTTGCAACTTTTGTAGATAGGTTTTGATTAGAAGTTTATGTTTTTAATTAGTATTTAAATTAAAAACTTATGTATGGATTTTGGTTTATTATTGTTAATATTATTTGGTTTTCTTAAGGTTACTGTTGTTTTAATTTTATAAAAATTTAAAAATAAAATGGCTAATTATATGAAAATGGCCACATAAAACCATATGAGTAACCAAATGTTAGACAATAGTGACACTTAAATTATAAAATTTCATGTGGCTATACATAATTGTTAGCCATACTTTCATTAGTTTGTGTTTTGATGTGGCGGAACCATAACAAATGTCACAGAAAAACAAATTATGTGTGACAAAATGTTAGATAATAGACACACTTAAAATTACAAAACTTCATGTGGCTATGTATAACCATTAGCCACACTTTCGTGACATTGTTTTTTGTATGTGTGACGAAATTATAGAAAAAGTCACCGGAAAAATAAATATGTGTGACAGAAGGTTAGACAATAGCCATACTTAACATTACAAAAATGTCGTATGTCTAGTAAACGTTTTTAGCCACACTTACAATAAATTAATGTAACTATATAATAGAATCGGCCACAATTCGTGAGATTGTTTTTTGTTTGTGTGACGAAATTATAGCAAATATCATGGGAAAAACAAATACGTGTGACCAAAGGTTAAGCAATAGCCACACAATAGTCACTTTGTTTCTTGTTTGTGTGACAGAATGATAGAAATCGCCATAAGAAAAAAATACGTGTGACCAAAGATTAGACAATAGTCACACCTAAAATTACAAGATTTCATGTGGCTATAAATAACCATTAGCCACACCATCGACACTTTGTTTTTAGTTTGTGTGTATGTATAATAGAAACAACCACACTTACAGTAAGTTCATTTGACTATATAATAGAAACGGCCACACTCACAATAGTTCATGTGACCGTTGCTACCCTTTAGCCACACTTAATGGACAGAATGCTTGATTACAACCCTTTTTGCCACACTTTTTTTTAATTGATGTGGCTAAAACAAATTTTTTTTTTTTGTAATTTATATGGCTATATAGCAGTAAAGGTCACACTTAAAGTAACATACATGTGGCCGTTGCTACCCTTTAGCCACACTTAATGGATGAAATGTTGGATTTTAACAAAAAATGTTGGTACCCTTTAGCCATACTTTTAAGTTCTACGGCCACTAAAAATGTGTGTGGCCGTATGATACGTACGATGACTCAACCTTTGGTCACACTTGACCTGGAAAAAATATGTGAGGCGCCAGCGGACTCAGGAATTTTTTCATGGGGGTGCGGAATATTTTTAAAGATTTTAGACCACTAAGTATATAACAAAAATCGGTTCATATCGGGTCGGGTCATGTAAAGCAAAAGAACATCAAGCTAAAATTTATATAATCATCAAAAATACGTCAAACGTCGTTACAAACATATTTAAAATGTTGCCCTACAGGTTTTCGTTTTTTTTAAATCTATCCAAAATATCATCTAGAGCTACTTTTTCTAAGCAAATCTTTCTCTGTATAACATATACAACTAATTTTCAACACTAAACAATTAAATAATCATCACCAAACTTCATAATTTTCAACTTTAAAATCAAACCCTAATTTCAATTGTTAATTTCTTGTAACTAAACATTTAAACACAGTAAACTTTAACTTAAACAAGAAAATCAGCCAACTAAAGTTTCAAAAAACAACTAAAATTTCAAACTTTTTTAACAATTTTATTTCTTCTAAAATCCATATAAAACCAGAAAATAACAAAATAATCGAACCATACCCCGAAAAAGTGATAAAGATGTTGTTTTCATGAGTTTGGTGGCTGTAATTTACTATTCTCTGGCTAAATCCGATGCTGTAGTTGCCTAATGAAGACTTGTTGTGCGTTGTTGTTGGTGTCGTGGGTCTGGGATCACAAAACAAAGAGCGGAACGAGAGAAAGGGAAAGGGCGGTGGGTTAGGTTATTATATTTTAATTCAGATTAGATTATTAGTTTGAGTTAGGCTTAGGTTATAGAGTGTTTATTGGGCTAAAGACTAAGAGAAAGTTAATTCGGTTAAGTGAAAGTTAATTAGGTTGTTTCTTTTAACAAAAAATCAGTGTTTACATAATTTTTTTAATAAATTAATAAGATTTTTTTCTGAGGGGGGGAGGTCGAAAACTTTTAAGGGGTGCAGACAAAAATTTTCAAGGGATGCGGTAAGGATTTTATCAGGAATTTAGCACTAAAAATTTATCTTTTAAGGTGTGTGCCCGCCCACCTTGAAGAATATGTGGGTACGCCCCTGATGAGGTGAAAGACATATCGTCACACTTTTTTTGTGTAGCTGTATCTTTATTTTGGCGTAGTGTGTGCAACATGTTGGTGTGTAAATATGCAGATCCCATAATTTATTTAGTAAAACAAAGAAGCTAGCATGTTATTAGTGACTTTTTATCATGTTTTAAAAGAAGCTTCTGGACATAACGGCGCCATAGCACCTAGACATGGTGGTCTATGGGGCCAAATGTTATTAATGTTATTAAATCATTCGTAACAACATTAAATTTTAAGTGTGTTGATTATGAGTAAATCATTTTTAATTTCTTTTGTCTGTATATCTTTAAAAAATTATATTGGTTTGTTCTTTTTTTCTTGTTACAATAATCTGTTTAGTAGCTAAAGGTACATTACCAATTAATGTAATTCAAACAAATTTGAAGGCTAAAACTAATAGAATTTATTTGAGTATATATTGTCATATTGGGTTTATGAAATTGAACGTCACGAAACATTTTGGCTAAAAGAAAATTCAAGGTGAAACTTGGTCTTTCAAAAGCCTGATGTTTATGGGATTTGATCCATCTCATTTCTTTTTAAACGCAAATATCAGTTTCACTATACTTTCCACCAATAATTGTGATACTCGAACCAGAATCTCTTGTGCCTCTACCAGTGTTGTAAGAATCGCTAGGCGCTAGTCGGGTACACAATTCCTTTGTTGGTGCCATGAGTTGTTTTTTAATGATGTGGTTCCACTAAAAACCGCACCTCTAAATCTGATTTCCACCAAATTCAGATTCACCAGCACTATTTTGACTTCAGCCGCACCTTTAAAGATTAAAATAACAATTAAAAAAAAGAAAAACAACACAGTGAAATAAAAGCTTCATCCCCCCAAACATAAGTCACGAAAAGTACTCATTCCCCCCAAAATTTTCATTAGCAAAACCTTCTTCCCCCCTGAGTTTCTCAACACCCCTCGAAACCCTAACCAACCGGCGGCAGCCCTCTCCTCCCATACACGAAAATTTCCCTCCCGTGCTAATTAGGTTTTTACGCCATCGACTCCGACCCTTCATCACACCGCCGTCCCCGGAAAATATCCTTTCTGGCTCTATTACCACAAGTACTCACGCTTTATCTTTGTAAGTTATTAATATTATACTTTAAGATTCATATACTTATCGTTGAACCTATAGCCAATAATCTTTGGTTCACCTCATCAATTGAGCTCTAAACATGATAGGGTTTTTAATTTGAATAATAGGTTGCATGTTTGGCTCAGTCTGTTCTTTTTTAATCACGGCGTTGGATCTATGGGCATTATGTCCTGGTAAGTGGTTTTTATTAGGTTAACTTCTAGGGTTTATGTCGAATAGCTCTAAAGATAGATGCAATGGAGGGTTGGGTTTTTTTATGGTTTATGTACTATTAAATAACATCAATAATCTAGTTTTATGGATTGTGATTTTAGGGCTTTGCTGACATGAATTTGTTTATTAAAATTTGCTTTGTTCAATCGTGCACACCACATGTTTGACAATATGTCTAACAGAGATTCCATGTAGCCATGTAGAGTTTTTTGTTTGCTTTTGTGTTTTAAGTAATTTGTAACTCTGTTACTTAAGTATTGTTATGCATCAGAGATTCCATGTAGCCATGGTGTGTTGTATTGTAAATATATATATTAACTATTTTTGTTTAATATTAGCTATAGGTATGTTGAAAAGAAAAGAGGCGAAAGCTATAGGTTTTGCCTGATAATGCCAGCCTCACTTAATACTTTCAGAACACATCTCAAGAGAGAATGAAGGGCCATATTCCGCTTTCTGGCGACCTCCCTGCGGAAATGACAGGCAGGGGAGGGTATAGGCGCATTAGAGGCGATTGAGCGGGGTCTGTTGGTGACCGATCACGGCTGGTGATACGGTGACGATTTAAGAGGCGAATCCGTCGATTGGGGTTTTTATTTTAGACCTAGGGTTCCTATGGCAAGAAGAGGGACGAATACATATGATAGCAGCGGCGATTGCATGTCTCTGGTCTGTCCGATTCCTACAGACCCGACAACGGTCCATGACTTTGGTAAGTACTCGATCACTCATTAAAAGTGTTATATTTTTATGTACATGAAGTTTTGTATTTAATTTCGAGCATTTAATGTTTGTTTCTTGGCTATCATTATCAATCCGCCATTTATGTGTCTGGGAGCTTTTGTTGGATTTTGAATTATGTATTGAGCAGAGAGAAACTAATACGCTATGGGTGGTGATCAAACATATGATAGAGTTTGCCATATTCAATATGATATTTTTAAAAAAAGGTAAGTTTTTGTATACATTCATATACATTGTCTATTGCGATAAATTATATGTATTAATGATCTCACCATTTTATTGAAATGTGTTTAGTTATGGAAAGAAGATGGGAAACATCCGCAATCAAAAATTGAAGAATTAGTCTTAAAATTAATGTGAGAATTGATTCACAAGGCGTTTAATGGCCCGGAATGAAATTGTTAAAAATGTCTCAAGGTTAGCCCAAATTCTATCATCTAATAGTTAGTTTATCTCCAACAGCTAATTGTTCTTTTATCTCCAACGGGTCAAATAAAAACCCACTTATATCTGTGTATGCAGTATATATGTATGTGTGCGCGCGCGCGTGTTAGCATAGAACTCGATTAAAGGTAAACGGGTCAAATTCGGAAAACATGTACGCATAATCCCAAAGGGTATTAGCATTATTAGTTTCATATTCTTAAAGTTCTTTTTGTTAATGTCACATTATGTTTTGGTAGGCGGTGTCTACGGATTGGGATGCAAGGTTTGACGAGCCGAGTTCGGGTTGCAAGGTGTATGAATCGGCCGGTTTGACACTTTTTTGGGTTGAAAACTTTATTGGATTCATTTAGAGAACATGTATATTGCGTCAAATTGTATACGTTTTGTGTTTCGTTTTTTTTTTCATTCGAGAAACATGTACTTTTCGGAAACGTGTTCAATATTAGTTGAAAATTTGTTTGTTATCTTTGTATCAGCCATTTGTGTAATTTGTTGGAGGTATTTGTTATGAAATATAAATGAAAAATCATGAGATTTATTAATTTAAGAAAAAAAAAATATTTTTTAATAACAGTGGTGCGGTTGTTGTTGCCAAGCTGTTGTTGGTTCAAACTCAATGCTGTGTGGTCCAAATTGAAATAAAAGGTGCGGCTGGTTTATAAAGTGTTGCGGTTTCTCCACCCGCACCTTCAAAAACCGGAATTAATGGTGCGCATGTTGTTGGTGCGGCTTCAACACCGCATTTTCAACTCAATTTCACCGCACTTTTTAAGCATTTGTGTACTAGTGGCGGTGGGCAGTGGCGGATCTAGGATTCACGCCAAGCCGTAACGTTTTATAAATAAGCCGTAACGAAATCGAAAAAACATCAATTTTTTCCAAAATTTTCACTAAAAACGTCAAATTTTTCCGCGCCAAGCGGGGGTTGCCCCCCGGTATATGCTACATCCGCCACTGGCGGTGGGGTAACGCCTAGCGATTAATCGGGATTAATAAGGATTAATCAGAATTAATCGGATTGAGATTTTTATATGTAATTTTTAGTTACATATACACACACCCATTTTTATATGTAGTTTTTTAAAGTAGACATGTTTTAACCCCTCATTAACCTATTTTTTAAGTAATT
This sequence comes from Helianthus tuberosus, assembly GCA_030545235.1. Lineage (NCBI taxonomy): Eukaryota > Viridiplantae > Streptophyta > Magnoliopsida > Asterales > Asteraceae > Helianthus > Helianthus tuberosus. The sequence continues at coordinate 184,401,857 of CM060442.1, forward strand.
GGAAGGAATTTATATGGTTTGGTCAAAATTTGGCCGGCATCTAACCAAAATTTGGCCAGAATAGGACCGCCATTGACTGCCTAGCTATTAATCGGCCATTAATCGGTGAACCTCCGATTAGTGATTAATCGGCGACTAATCGGAGACTAGTCGGGATTTTTATAACCATGGCCTCTACCAAGTAGAATAGCCCCATATTACTCATTAGAGTTCAATGAGTTTAATGAGCAATTTTGGAGTTTCATGGCCTTTGGGTTCTAACCTCGTCACGATATTAACACCACGTTTGTATGTATGCATGTATTATATGGTTTAATATTATATATTATGGTCAAGTTTGGTTTGTATTTTAGGAGATAACTATAGTCAGTTATGCGCCCTTCATTAATAACCACTTTGGCATTCAACAAACATCATCACTCAATAAATACCACTTTTCTTCATCATTTTGTCATAGGATTCAGACAGTTATCCCTCGAGATGGAAGTGAGTGGAGCAGGGTTTGGTGTAGCGATAATAGTGATAATATTGGGGTGGTGTTCATGGAGAATGTATAATTTTCTTTGGTTAAAACCGAAGAGGACCGAGATGTTTTTAAGAAATCAAGGCCTCAAGGGAAACTCATATAAATTCTTTTTGGGTGACTTCAGAGAGATGGTGAAGATGGTTAACGACGCCAAGACCAAACCCATAAATCAAAAGAGCGATGCAATTCCCCGAGTCTTGCCCTTCGAGCATAAGTATCTTAGTGCTTATGGTACACTTTCTCCTCCCTTACACTATATTCATACTTTTGTACTAATCTAGATTTTTATCTATAAACATACCATTTGCTTAATGTGTAGGCAAAAACTTCTTCACTTGGTTGGGGCCTGTACCTGTGGTGCATGTAACTGAACCGGCTTTGGTAAAGGAGGTCTTGACTAATAGCTATGAATTTCAAAAGCCAAGGGGAGGAGACCCTTTGTTTAAGTTGCTAATCGTAGGTATAGCATCCTTTGATACTGATGAATGGAGCAAACACAGGAGAATCATCAATCCTGCTTTTCATGCTGAGAAGCTCAAGGTTTGTAGTTATTGTCTGATTAATTATGTCTCTCTTTTCATTACAAAAAAGTCACTCAAAACTTATTTTTATTCATTAAGGTTACGTGTAGAACTTAATTCAAATTGGTGAAAAATAATCACGAAATAATTTCAATATTCATATATGTTAGTGATGCTACATTTAAATAACTTTATTATAATACACATAAGAAGCACAAGGGAGTAATTTTACAAAATTAATTGAAAGTTTTAAAACATATTATTGACTTTTAAACCAACTTTCCCCATAATTTTTAAATAGACATTACTTTTATACATTAATACGTTTTTCAAAAGTATTACACCATAAACCGAGCATTCTATTCTCTTTAATTTGTGTATGATAGCACTGTATTTTGTTCTCAAGATAACCTTTCTCTATGTGTATATAACTCCTAATAAAGGTTGAGTGACTTGAGACATACAAAAAAATCTTGGTATGACTTCAAAAAACACATATAACACTTTATTACTGTTAGGTGAAAGTTTCCCTTCTAACCCTTACATAAAGAAATTTGAATAAATCATTAAATAATAACAATATTATTTTCAGAGTATGGTGCCTGCATTTTATAAGTGTTGTGCTGAGATGATCAACAAATGGGAAGATATATTAAAGAGCAAAAGCTCTGGTGAAGTTGATATTGTGCCTTGTATCAAAAGAATGTCATGTGATGTAATTTCTAATAATGCATTTGGTAGTAGCTTTAAGGATGGTCAAACTCAAAGAATATTTGATCTGCTAGCCGAACTAGTAGATTTTGTTGTCAAGTCTAAGCAAACAGTCTACATTCCTGGATCAAGGTGAGTATGTTTTTTGAAACATAAATTCTAAACTTGTTTCCAGTTCTAAATCGCAATATATAATTTATGTTCTACTGTCCAAAAGATAGAAATTTGACCATCAAAGTTTCATATCCTGTTGTAGTTTATTACCAACAAAAAGAAATTTGAGGATGAAGGAAATTAAGCGTGAATTAACTGCTATGATAAGGAATGTCGTTGAAGAACGAATCACCGCAGTGAAACAAGGGGAACCTAATAAAGAAGATTTGTTGGGCATACTACTAGAATCTAATAGTGAAACAATAAAAGAACATGGGGACGAAAAATCTGGATTAAGTATTGATGAAATTATCGAAGAGTGTCAACTTTTCTACGTTATAGGACATGAGACCACGGAAAATTTTATTATTTGGACTATGGTGTTGTTGGCTCAACACCCAGAATGGCAAACCCGAGCTAGAGATGAAGTTGTACAAGCCTTTGGGAAGAAAACACCAGACAGCAGAGATGCGTTGAATCGATTAAAAACCGTAAATGTTTTTTGATTGGAATATAGATTCTTTTAAACAGGGTTGTGATAAACGTACCCAACTCCCGACCCTCCCCATTTTTACTTGTTATACTTCCTTCAAGTTTCCAAGTCACTAATGTTCCCCATTTTCATACCTAAAGACAATCCCCTTGATATGTTCACAGGGGAGTATGATATTAAATATAAATGGGTCGGGTACGTTTAGCCTAAATCCTTTCTTATATAATAATAAAGCTTTATTGTGTTTGTAGAAATCTGATAATTCCATGATTGTCTACTTTTTCAGCATATGTGATGAATTTAGTTCTTAATAGTATTTACTGTTTATGTTTTGCAGCTTAACATGATTTTGAATGAGGCGCTAAGACTTTACCCACCAGCGCCAATAATGCCACGCATGATTTATCAAGACACCAAATTAGGGGACATGACATTACCTGCTGGAACTATCGTAAACGTGCATATAATGCTTATGCACCATGATCGTGACTTATGGGGTGACGATGTGAAGGAATTCAAGCCTGAAAGATTTTCCGAAGGTGTGTCAAAGGTGACCAAGGGTCAAACATCTTTCATTCCTTTCAGCACGGGTCCACGTATATGTCTTGCACTAAATTCTACTATGTTGGAAGCAAAACTGGTGCTCGCAATGACTCTACAACACTTTCGCTTTGAGCTCTCGCCATCCTATTCGCATGCCCCCTACGTCTACGTCGCTCTTGAACCTCAGTTTGGGGTTCCTATGATATTACATAAACTTTAAATGATCTGAACCAAACCAAATGCACTTGTTTCTATTTTGTTTTGTTTATGCTACGCGTTAAGTATAATAAGTTGTCTTCTTAAATAAAAGTTATTTTTATTTTATATCATAGCTAAGAACTTAATTTTGTGTAAGTTCAAATTATATTTCTCATCATGGTTTTCTCACAATGTGGTCAAGACTAAATTGCGGCATGTGGTTTGCCTAATTATTAAAAGATCTTTAATAAAATTAAGTTACAACTGTCATTAATAGGATAATTAATTCTACCATAAAATAAGATGAATTGACTAGTATGTAGTTTTAATTATTAACTACTGGTATCTCCTCGCGCTCTGCGACGGGAGTTTCACTGGTATTGGTTCGGCATGTAACATTGCTAGAATTTGGTCGGTATCGGTTTGATTCGTTACAATACCTGCACTTGCTGTAGCAATCGAGATAAAATAAAACCCAAATGCCCAACACGTGTGTTTTTTATAGCTAGGATATCTTTGGGATCTAATAAAACAACAAAAAAGAATTTAGCAGGTTTTCAGTTGGCATCGCTTCGTAGAGTTACAGTATGAGTATAATACCTGCACTTGATCAATTTGAAAAATATCACTACTTTTGGAGCCATTTTCCTTTCCATTTGACTAAGTTGACTTGCTAACTCTCATCTGGGTAAAGTATATATTGGATCCACCAACACAACTTGAGCAATTTGTTGGCATGCTTCTATTTCCCTTTTCAACACATTCTCAATTCTAGACTTTAACTAAGAGATTACACCTTTTCTAAACAGATACAAAGATTGGTAGCTAGTATATACAATATTTGAAAAGAAAAAAAGAATGGTAGCAAGTATAAATTGGATCCACAAAATAAACTGTTTATTACACCCCTGCATTTTTCATCCATTTTCAGCATAGCAATTCCTACATACTATTTAAGTTTTTTTTTAACGGCAAATTATCAACATTGACTCATTGCACCCCCCATTGGAGGCTCGGTCCCACTAAGGCCAGACAGTCGTTCATTACAACATGACCCATGCTGGCACAAAGAATGACACAGCGTTCGACGTTCAACTAGATAAAACCCCTGAAAGACTACCAGGCCAATTGAGTGCCCCCACCCAAAGTGCAATGGGTAGGACTTGAACCCGAGATTCAGGTAAAACCAGGATGCCTCAACCACGGTACCATGACATCATTGGCACTATTTTCCATGGCAACATAACAACTTTTTTTTTATCACTCATTCTATACGGCTAGTTTATGATAGAAGTTGGTTCTAATTTATATGATTGCAGCTCTTCAATAGGCGCATCCAAGAACACACACCATCACACCAAATATAAATTTAAAAAACAGAGAGGAAATTGAAAACTTATTCAAAGACATAGTCAATGCCCCAAATCAGAAGTAAAACCAAAGCTTACATTTCATAAAACAATTAGCCGGCATTAATGACCCAGCATGCTATTAATAACTGTTTAGAACAAACAACTAAGAAACCAAAGAGGTACTAGTTGTAAAGTTGATTTTACAACGTAATTTGATTTTACAGGCTTAAATGAGACAATTTAATTTTGCATCATTTGTGAAATATTTTTGCATGTAGCATTAGTTGTGATTTTGTTTTTGAAACAAGCATTACTTTGGTAAAAAACTCCAATCTGAAACATTAATCCCAGGTCCTATGATAAACAATGAGATTAATAGATTGTGGAAATTTATACTTTTAACCTTTTCAAATGAAACATATTACATAGTAGATTCAAACAAGATAAATTACAATTTTGTTTTCGGGTAGTTGATCTTATTAGTCGACTTCATGTAATTAATCAAGAATGAACTATGACAACACCAAAAGGATTACAGATAAAAGGGAAAAGTAGTAGAATTTGAACGTATACAATTCACATAAAACACCTATTATTAGAACCTGCTTAGCTTGTTTCATATTAACCTAACTATGATATCTTACCCGTGTGTAACGTGTCGTAAACAAATACGGCGTAAGTTGACAACTGCATCAAATATCAACTTTTTTTTTAGATTAATAATTGTTTTATTCACATCTAAATGCACTTTACATCAATATCGCAGGTAAGCGAGCAACAAGCTGCGCCGCTACCCCTTTCTGAATAGCAAACCCTAGCCTATTAAAGACAAACCCCTGCCCCCCTGTTGATGAGCCACTACTGTGGACAAACTTTTGGACCCTAGTCAACAAACGGATAGCTTCTGGAGCAAGGGATCCAAAGGTGTCGAAGGCGAAGGGGACAAATGCATGTTGGTTATCAGCACATGCTTTAGCGTGTTTATCCACATTTTTTGATTCTGCTTTCCTTATAGCTTGTCCTGCTACAAACCCGCTTTCCCTTAAACCAGCTAAGGGTGAGACTCCTGTGAGATCCACACAAGCATGTTTCCCTCCCGCCCAGCCAAAGACGAGCAGACCCGCTGGTCTCAATGTAGATCTCTCTTCCATGGGGTCTGTAAGGAAATTCACAGGGGTCTCCTTCTTGGCAGAAATCCCCGCTCTCCTCAAGATGTCCCCCAAAACATCCCTCACCCAGTCATGCCGATATTTGAAACCAGGGAACTCCTTGCAATGAACAACATGCTCCCCGTATTTATCCATGCAGGCTTTATGGCAGATTGGGCAGGTTTCGTCTTCTGGATACATAGGGATCATCAGCCGGTATTTGAGGATAGCCCTATACTCAACAGCCGACATGCATTGCCCCAGCCCCTCGATCGGGATAACAGTCAAAAAGTCTTGCGCATGGGGGCCTTTCAAGCACTCAATCACCGCCTTCTGGCGGGGAGACAGATCAAATGTTTCTCCCAGACTCCGAGCAATTTTGTCAAATAGAGCATTCGCCAAAGTTTTTAGTGGCTTTGGGGGGGGGTGCCCATATTAGAGAAACCGCCAATGTAAAGTCTGGAAGAGAGACACTTAAATACTCAAGGGCCTGTTGGTAGTCTACGTCAAGCTTAAAAACCCCACTGTTCCGAAGGATATGGTCTTGCAATACACACGACTAAGCTCTAGACGCCACAAAAGCATAAACTCCAACATCCCGAGCTAAGAGGAGGCCCACACCACCCAGACGCATCGGAAAAGATGCCAAACGCCACTGAAGGTCACCAAAGTAGGACCCCCCGCAAACAACAATGTCTTCAATAGCCTCTCGGAGACCATCGTCAAAACAGGATACCACATTTGCCATCAAGTGGGGTTGGCAGGTCCGCAGCCCAAACAACAACTTAGCTACCCCCATGCATGACCTTAAAAGAAGAAGCTCGCACTGGGGGTCCTGTAGGCAGGGCAAGAGTTTCATAAGGTCAACCGCTGTCGATGCCCGCCGCCCTGCTAATTCCCCGATAAAAGCAGAATCTCGGCTAACCCCCCCCCCCCCAAGGAGCTTAACCCCCCTCACAGGTCTACCTATCCCTCTTGGGAAAAAGGTCGTCCTGCACCTTGAGACCGTCACACGATGGCCAGTACACTTCCGTTTTCTTAATATTGAGATGGAGCCCTATGGATGGTCCCTCCGTGTTTGATGATGTCCAAGGCTTTAGCAACTTCCATTGCATTACCTATAATCGTGCCATCATCCAGATACCAAGCATGAAAGGGGAGGTTACAGTGCTCCTGGACACTGAGTGGTGGCCCCAAGGGATCTCCAAGGGATCTCCCTGTTGCACTCCAGCGGTGGCCCCAATACACTCGCTGCCAACATACAACCTAGCGGGTTGGGTGTACAGGAACTGAACCCACCGATAGATAGATGGGCAACGTTGGTGGACCTGTTGGAGGAACGTTGAGCGGTCAACCATGTTGAAAGCATTGGTGAAGTCTACCGTAAGCAAGGCCATGGACCCATCTTCATGAAAAGAGTTCAAGAACCTATTCGCACTATGAAGCCCGCCTCCGCCCCATTTGGTGTACCAACCCCGAATTGAAAATCCCCCAAATACTAGGCCATATCCTTCCCAACCTTCTTCATAGCCACCTTAGAGACCAACCTACGCCAGATGCCACCCACGGCGATAGGCCTAATACCATTATCAGGTTTCAATAAGGGGCGAGGGGGCTGAGGCCACAAACTCTGCCAACACCTTAGGGCAAAGCCCCTCAAGCCATAGGTTGACGACTCCAGTAATAGCTATGAGCAGACCCGAGGAACTTACCGAACCCTCACAACCAATAGCGTCCAACAAGTGTTGGGCCCGCATCCCATCTCTACCACAAGATGTCCCTCTAGGGAAGGATTGGATACATTTAAGCACGCAATCCTCTGCTGCAATAATAGTGGGTTGGACAATAGGGTTGGAAGGCTGTGATGGGGGTGGCACCACCAGGTGTTTATCAAAAAGAGCTTTCATGGTTGATTCTCCAAAGGGGGCAACCCCACTGGAACATAAAACTTTGACCGCCGCCGTAAAATGCCCATCCCTGACCTTCCGCAGGCATTGCTTGATATTGGGGTCCTTTTTATTGTCTTCACCCCTTCCGGAAACCCTCATAGGCACCTCAGTGTCCCCCCACTACTCAAGAGAGAAGAGACCAGATCTGTGAAACCAGACCCATCTTTCCACAATGTAAGCGCCTGCAAGATGCTGCTGCACTGCAGGGATTTTCTATTTCCTGATCTCCGCTCTTGCCTGGAAGAAGGCCTGACAACCCTAAGTGTACAACACGGTAACAAAAGCAACTGAACCCAATTTTCAACCGAGCCTGGAGACGCCACCACTTTACGTAAGGCACCCGTTAAAACCTGAGCGAACGCCAGTCGACAACTAGGGGGATGCATTTAACGGTTTGAAAACGGAGTGAAAAAACATGCTCGAGAAGGGCAACATCGGTTACCACCCCTTCCGGGGAGAGTGTAAAAGTGTCGGCAACCACTTGACATGGCTTCCTAATCCCAACAATGAAATCGTCTACGTCCCCCGATATTGGAGCAAAAGACACCATCTCATCACCATGCTTGCACCCCCTACTAAGGGCATGCAAAACCATGCACTCCCCACATAACCATTTGTCTCCTGCCTTTAGGACTTCCCCCACATCTAGAAAAAGGTCCAAATCCTTAGTGATAGCCTCCTTCACATAAATCTTCCTGTTTTCAGTCTTAAGGTGGGTGTTTTGCATGTGTTCAAGAAGGCGAAAAAACCCACTATGTCACACCCCAACCGTTGGCGGAAATATCGGGGCATGGCACTGAGCGAAACAGATTGTCCAGAAGTTCCCATAACAACTATATTTACCAAATATTTAAAGCAACATGTCCCATACCACGTCATATAAGATAATACAATTATTACAGAAAAGATCTAGTCAAATTGTTCTATTCCGACAACTCAGATTCTTATTACAGACAATTGTTTATTGTTGACCTAGGTCTTTCCTAGCCTCGATTTCACACCAAAGAAAGCAATTAAGCATCCTAAGCACCTGTCACATACGTTAAAGTAAAAGTCAATACACATAGTGTAAAGGTGAGCATACAAGTTTGATAATAACATATAGAGTTCGAAAGCGTTACGCATAACCAGCACGTACACAGAGTGAAATGAGGCATGTTAGTTATCGACATGAACCTATCGATACCAATGACTGCGGGTTGACTGCCCAAGGCAGTTCACGATACATTCTCAACACTGTGAGCCATGTAGGTAATTGTCCTTAACAACCCCCGTGTGAATGGGTGTTGAGTCCAAACTAATAGTACTATCGTTGCTAAGGCAGGTAGACAACATTCCATGTGTAAACATAACAAACAAGCATTCATTAAGTCACGTATAACATGCGGTAACGGTTAGCGTTTAAAGTATTGCGTAGGGTGTTCGATGTGATTTAGTATAAGTAACGTATGTAACACCCAAAAGTGCATAAAGCAAAAAGGGATCGAGTATACTCACAGCGATGATGGATTGAAGGGAGCACTAGAGAGTAGGGTTAGCCTGAATAGATTGATAGCATAACGATAAGTGACGCGTAAAACGGTGCAAGGTACAAGTGAGTCGGACAGCGGTTCGATCGGATGGTAGTCTGATCGGACAGCCGGTCGTGCGGGTGGCAATCCGTTCGGACGGTAGTCCGGTCGGACAGTAGTCCGGTCGGATGACTGTTCGAGTGGATTGTTTCTTCCTTTGAGAAGGATGTATTTGTGTATGATGGCTTGACTTTTGAAGCTTTCGTTGTAGTGTTTTGAAAACATTAAAGTATCTCTACCTTTCAGGTTGGTCGATCGGACGGTCGTCCGATCGGACGGCAATCCGATAGGTTGGCACTTCAGTGAGAACAAGTTCACAGGAAGTTGTCACTCGTTCGGATGATTGTTCGTTCGGGTGGCATCCTTTGTGAATTGAACATGTTGAAAATTGTTTAAGTATTAAAGTCCAAATGTCTCATGATTCGAATGGAAGTTCGGTCGGATGGTAGTCCGATCGGATGGTAGTCCGATCGGACAGCAATTCGTTCAACACTCAGGCTTCAGATCTTGGCAAAATTGGTTAGGTGTGGGACCCAAGGTGCAAGTCGTTCGGACAGCTGGTCGCTCGGATGGCTGTCCGTTCGGACAGTAGTCCGATCGGACGACACTCCGTCCTGGTCATTCCGTTCGTCCTACTCTTGGCCGGTTTGATTGTTTATCATGTTATCGAGATGTGTTGACATCGTGCTAACCAACAGAGTCCCATCCTAAGCTCTAGAGACCCGACTGAACATGAATCACCCAAATTCGGTCAGTCCTCCGGTTCAGGACGATAGTTCTTGGTTAACCCGGAATCGATAATCTCATGGATAGGATACGGATCTTGAACCAACACAACCACAAGATTGAGCAGTGAGTTGGCACAAGTTCCGATTCTACCGGTTTTGAATGCATTGAGTGTAAAAGAGTTAAAAGAAAGTTGGAAATCCTTCTCTCAATCCTTTTCACCGTGAATATGTTTAGATCTATGAAAGATCTTCATTTGTTTTTGTGGGAATCGGTTAGATATAAGTTGTTCTTGGTGGATTGAGGCCAAAACATGAAGTTCTCCAAGAACACATGATGACGTCATCCTAGAACACCTTGAATCTTGATGATTTCACGGTTAAAAGTTAAGATTCAAAAGATAGAAAGGTGTAGGGGTGCGTGTAGATTAAGGAAGTACAAGATTTAGGACGAAATCTTACCTGGATTACGAGAAATCGGAGAAAAAGCGAGGTTAGAGCACAGGTCGGACGTCACTTGCCAAAAGTGGAAAGAATGAAAGTGACAAGGGGTATTTATAGGGTTACCCAAAATGGAAAGGGCTGGTCGGTCGGATGGTATCTCGCCCGGGTGGCAGCCCGGTCGGACGGCACCTCGATCGGGTGGCAGCCCGGTCGGATGGCAATCCGGCCGGCTGGCACCTGGTTCGAGTGCTCGGCGCGACGAGTTTTACCGTTTTGATTCGCGTGTAGCGCGTTGCGATGCGGTTCGAGCGAGCGGTGCGATGGAGTTTCTTATCAAATTACTTTTAATCCCAACTACTATATCTAACATACAATCATCCTATTTTTCCTTCGTTTAGCGTTTGCGATTCGATCTGCGATTGAGTTCGATTGTGATTCGATTGATTACCACACATAACATAATTTAAACATGCACAAGTAACACATAAGGCACACACACACGTATACAATAACCAAAATGCGTAATTCGAGTTGCGAGTGCGATTGCGATAGCGATAAAGCGATTAAACATGCGATAAATAGCGATTAATATGCGATTATTAATAGATACTCCACATAATACAACTAAAGCGAAAATAAAGTAGACTAACTACAAGTCAAAGAAGTCAAAACAGGAATTGAGCAAGGAGAGACAGATCGCAATTAGCAATATTTTCTTCCTTTGACTTCAATCTTGACTTTGACTTTCGAAACACGGGGTGTTACAGCCTCCCCTAGTTGAGGGAATTGCGTCCCGAAATTAGGCCGAAGCCGTAACAAACAACTGCGGGTACTTCGCCTTCATGTCGCTTTCGAGTTCCCAAGTGAACTCTGCGCCTCGTTTGCCTTCCCATCGGACTTTCACAATAGGAATGCGCGAGCGTCTGAGCTGCTTGGTTTGGCGATCCATGATTTCGACAGGCTTCTCCACGAAGTATAGTGTTTCGTTTACTTGGATATCATCGAGAGGTACAATTAAACCATGCTCAGCCAGGCACTTTCGGAGGTTTGACACATGGAAAGTTGGGTGGACATTACTAAGTTCCTCCGGTAGTTCGAGTCTGTAGGCGACTTTTCCGATCCTTTCCAGAATCTTAAAAGGTCCAACATATCGAGGTGCTAGTTTCCCTTTCTTGCCGAATCTGACCACACCCTTCCAAGGTGATACCTTTAGGAGTACGTAATCGCCAACGTCAAATTCAAGGGGCTTGCGTCGTCTATCGGCGTAACTTTTCTGTCGACTTCGAGCTTTCAACAAGTTGTCTCGAATTTGGAGGACTTTGTCAGTCGTTTCTTGCAATAGCTCAGGACCGGTTAATTGTGAGTGACCGATCTCGTGCCACACAATAGGCGATCGACATTTTCTTCCGTATAAAGCCTCGAATGGTGCCATTTGATTGCTGGAATGATAACTGTTGTTATACGAGAATTCTACTAACGGCAGATATGTGTCCCAATTACCACTGAAGTCTATGACACACGAACGGAGCATGTCTTCAAGAGTACGGATCGTTCTTTCAGTCTCACCGTCGGTTTGAGGGTGGAATGCGGTACTTAAGTTAAGCGTGGTACCGAGAGCCGCTTGAAACGTTTCCCACAGTCGCGAGGTAAACCGAGCATCACGGTCAGAGATGATGTCGCGAGGCGTCCCATGATTACAAATGATCTCGTTGGTGTAGATTCGGGCTAATCGTTCTACCTTGTAGTCTTCCCGTATTGGCAAAAAGTGAGCAGATTTGGTCAAACGGTCAACGACAACCCAGATGTTGTCGTGACCTGATGACGCGTGCGGAAGCTTTGTTATGAAGTCCATAGCTATACTCTCCCACTTCCACATAGGGATTGGCGGTTGTTCGAGTAAGCCAGAGGGTCTTTGGTGTTCAGCCTTGACCCTTGCACAAGTCAGGCACTTTCCAACGTAGAGAGCAATATCCCTTTTCATGCCCGGCCACCAGTATTTGTAGCGAAGATCCTGGTACATTTTGTCGGCACCGGGATGAATAGAATACCGGGATTTATGGGCTTCGTCCATCAATATCTTTCACAAATCGGTCCGTTTAGGGATCCAAATTCGATCCAGATAATGGAATATTCCATTCGGCTTACTCACGAGCTGGGCTCCATCGTGATAGATTCGTTCCTTCTTCAGAGTGCGTTCATTAAAACAAGCATGTTGGGCTTCGCGGATGAGGGCTTCGAGGTCGTATTGGGCTTGGACATTACGAATGCTGAGCAAATAACTTCGTCTGTTGAGAGCGTCGGCAACGACATTTGCCTTGCCAGGGTGATAATGAATCTCACAGTCATAATTGTTGAGAAGTTCTACCCATCAGTGTTGACGCATATTAAGTTCTTTCTGATCAAAGATATGTTGTAGGCTCCTATGATCGGTGAAGATCGTACACTTGGTACCATACAGGTAGTGTCGCCAAATCTTTAACGCAAAAACAACTGCGCCTAACTCGAGGTCATGGGTTGTATAGTTCTTCTCGTGGATTTTGAGCTGACGAGATGCGTAAGCTATAACCTTGTCCCGCTGCATAAGAACACAACCAAGACCAAGGTTGAAAGCATCACAATAGACAATGAAATCGTCGTTTCCGTCGGGCAATGTGAGAACAGGAGCATTGCAAAGCATGTGCTTGAGGGTTTGGAAAGCAGACTCTTGTTCAGTTCCCCAAATAAAAGGCTTGTCTTTATGCGTGAGAGCGATAAGCGGCACAGCGATCTTTGAGAATCCCTCGATAAATCGTCGATAATAGTCCGCTAGTCCGAGAATAGAACGGACTTCAGAAGGGTTCTTAGGTGTAATCCAACTCTTAACTACTTCAATCTTCGCCGGATAGACATGAATACCTTGACTATTTACGATGTGACCCAGAAACTGAACCTCCTCCAGCCAAAATTCACACTTGGAGAACTTGGCATAGAGTCGATTCCCCTGGAGTAGCTCGAGAACCAAACGTAGATGTTGCGCGTGTTCGGCTTTCGATTTGGAATAGATCAATACATCATCGATGAACACGATGACGAAACAGTCGAGATATGGTTTACACACGCGATTCATCAGATCCATGAAAACTGCAGGTGCGTTGGTTAAACCAAAGGGCATAACAACGAATTCATAATGGCCATAACGAGTGCGAAATGCGGTTTTGGGTATATCCTCCTCTTGAATGCGTAGTTGGTGATAGCCTGAGCGTAGATCGATCTTCGAGAAACACGTAGCACCTTGTAGCTGATCAAATAAATCGTCAATGCGAGGCAGGGGACAGCGGTTCTTGATAGTTAACTTATTCAATTCCCGATAGTCGATGCACATCCTGAACGACCCATCCCTCTTTTTAACGAAAAGGACTGACGCGCCCCAAGGAGAGGTGCTCGGGCGAATGAAGCCTTTCTCAAGTAATTCCTGGAGCTGATTCGAGAGTTCACGCATTTCGGACGGTGCGAGTCAGTAAGGAGCTTTGGCAACAGGGTTGGCTCCAGGAATGAGGTCGATACGAAAGTCAATATCACAACTTGGCGGAAGACCTGGAAGATCTTCAGGAAAGACGTTGGGAAATTCGCATACAACAGGTACCTGGTTTACCGTTTTTTCTTTCATTTCCTTCTCCGCTACTACAATGTTATCCAAGAAAGCTCTGTATTCCTTGCGGAGATACTTGCTAGCTTGGACACATGACATGAGTTTGAGACCTTTCGAAGCAGTTTCACCATAGACGCACAATAAATCACCATTCGCAAGCGAGAATCGAATCATCTTATCGAAGCACACAACTTCAGCATGGTTTTCGAGAAGAAAGTCCATGCCTACTATGACGTCAAAACTTCCGAGTTGCATCGGAATAAGGTCGATTGGGAAGATGTGATTGTTGAGCTCAAGTGTACAATCTCGAAGAACAGAATTAACGGCGACAGTTCTTCCGGTAGCGACTTCAACATCGAACGTCGAGGAGAGTTGGGAGCGCTTACGACTAAGGAGCTTCTCGAATTCAAATGACACAAAGCAGTTTTCGGCTCCAGTATCAAACAAACATGAAGCATAAATACCATTCACAAGGAACGTACCATTGACCACGTTCTTGTCAGCCTGGGCTTGGCGCACATTGATGTTGAAAGTTCTGGCGCGAGTGGCTTGTTGCTGTTGCTGAGGCTGCTGCTGCTGGTGTTGTTGCTGCTGCTGGGGCTCTTGTTTCACAACCCTATTCGGGCACATGTTCGCAAAGTGGTTGGGATCACCACATGCGAAGCAGACTCGGGCTTTGACCGCGGGTGCCTGAGCCGCTTGTTGGCCTTGCGGGGCTGGGAGCAGAGCTTGATGAGCAGTGGCTTGAGCTGGTGCTTGACGAGGACCAATACGACAATTATCGGTGAAGTGGCCGTACATGTTGCAGTGAGCGCAGAAGCGACAGGCGAGACCCACTGGGTGATGATAAGAGCATGTTGGGCAAGCCGGGTGGGGGCCTGTGTATGCACGCTTTGCTGGTGGTGCATAAGTAACTGGTGCTGGACGGTGGTGAGACTGCTGCTGAGCCGGTACGGCTTGAAGTGGAGCAGCAGTGGTAGTGACAGCACAGTTCTTGTTGCTGGAGCTGCTGTTGTTGTTCTTCTTCTTGCGGCGTGAGGACTTTGACGATTGAGCGGCGGTGGTTTCGGTGGTTGGTGCGGCGGTAACTTGGTGCAGGTTCTTCGAAGTTTTATCCCAGAAACCAGCTTTTACTCGCTTGTCGTTGATTTCGGCGGCAAGCAAGTAAGTTTCTTCAATCGTTGCTGTCTTTGCGGCATGCACAAAATCCGCAACACAGTCGGGTAGAGCTCGGATGTATTTCTTGATCGCCATGTGGACGTCTTCACTTGATCTGGACAGATGATGCTGAGCTGCTTAAAGCGAGCAGTCAGGGCAGCGTTGTCACCTTCCTTCTGCTTAATGTTCCAGAATTCGTCCTCCAGCTTTTGGCGTTCATGGGGAGGGCAGAATTCATCCATCATGATGGCCTTCAACTCTTCCCAAGTCAGCTCATAAGCTGCATCATTTCCGCGTTTGTTTCTCTCGGCCGTCTACCAGTCTAATGCGCGGGACTGGAAGACGCCGGTAGCATTTAGAGTGCGGAGATTTTCCAGACATCCACTCTGGCGCAGAGTGACTTCGATGTAATCGAACCATTAAAACATAGTTGTCGGGCCATCTTCTCCAGTGAATACCTTTGGACCGCATGCCTTGAACTGCTTGAAGCTGAAAGCAGTCTTGGTAGCAACTTTAGGAGCTTCGGTTCTTGACTCCTCAGATGATTTGCTAACATTCTCGTAAATCTCACTCATGATCTGAGGCACAACCTTGGCCACTTGTTTAGCGAGGATGGCAGCAAGGCGCTTGTCCCTCTGTTCTTGGCGAGAGAGTCGTGGGTGACGGTGTCCAGATGATGGTCCAGTTGACATTGTCTGCAACAGACATCGTCATAGGTCTCAGACACGTCATAATCGAATCTCACCTCACACGTCTAGTACTTACTAAAGCTCAGGAACACAATAAAACACGTATCACATAAACACATAGGCACATAATCACAGATTCACATAGAGACACATAAGCACATAAACACATAAGCACGTAGGGCACAGAAGCACAGGAGAACATACGCATGTAATCACAGAGGTAGTCAGAATACAGAAACCTATCATTCAAAGCCTGCGAGCGTTCGGGAATAGCGACCGCGATTAATATATCGAGTAGTATAGTATAAGCGTATAACATAGCATAAGGTCGTCCACAATTTAGCGATTTGTCAGCGTTTTGAGATAGAAATGCAGTGCGAGTCGTGCGTGTCGATCGATGTGAAAGCAAAAATCGAATAAATCTCCAAAACATAAACAGGTAAACACACATACAAGCACATAAAAATCGACGAATCATCAGAGTCAGCAGTTGCGGGCTCAGAATAGAAACACATAAAAATCGGGAAATAGACCGTCTGCGGCTATTAGACATTGACTATCCAAAGTGATTCGACTATTCTCAAGGACTTGTTGTGCACATTTGACCTTCAGGACTGTGCTTTTGCCTCGATTCTTGGGCGTTTGGCACGCATCCCGTTAGTCATATCGTGACTTCAGGTCGTTTGAGTCCGTCGAGACTTTGGTGAGAGTTTCGTAAAAAGGGCGGAACAAGTTGTCAAGGTTAGGATTTCACCCCTGGCTTAACAACTTCGTCCCTGTTTCGATAAAATAAGAGAGAATTATGAGTCGAGGTATGGATTTCACTCCTATTTCAACGCAATTTCTCGTGTTTATAGATAAAAATGTGGGTTGATCGAGCAATTCAGTCGAGAGTTTTTGGTTTTCTCACCTGATCTCGACTTAATCGCTCATTCATAATTTGAAATTCCGAGTGCAGTGTAGTGTTGCATAGGCGAGAATAGCGAGAAATGGCAGTAAGCTCATACATAATCCATAACGGATATGCACAAGTCGGTCTGTTGGTTCCTAACTATAGACTAGGTCTCTAAGACATCGACCCAGACTAGGTCGAGTCTTGCCTAATTCCCTATAGTTATGGCTCTGATACCAATCAGTCACACCCCAACCGTTGGCGGAAACATCGGGGCATGGCACTGAGCGAAACAGATTGTCCAGAAGTTCCCATAACAACTATATTTACCAAATATTTAAAGCAACATGTCCCATACCACGTCATATAAGATAATACAATTATTACAGAAAAGATCTAGTCAAATTGTTCTGTTCCGACAACTCAGATTCTTATTACAGACAATTGTTTATTGTTGACCTAGGTCTTTCCTAGCCTCGATTTCACACCAAAGAAAGCAATTAAGCATCCTAAGCACCTGTCACATACGATAAAGTAAAAGTCAATACACATAGTGTAAAGGTGAGCATACAAGTTTGATAATAACATATAGAGTTCGAAACCGTTACGAATAACCAGCACGTACACAGAGTGAAATGAGGCATGTTAGTTATCGACATGAACCTATCGATACCAATGACTGCGGGTTGACTGCCCAAGGCAGTTCGCGATACATTCTCACCACTGTGAGCCATGTAGGTAATTGTCCTTAACAAACCCCGTGTGAACGGGTGCTGAGTCCAAACTAATAGTACTATCGTTGCTAAGGCAGGTAGACAGCATTCCATGTGTAAACATAACAAACAAGCATTCATTAAGTCACGTATAACATGCGGTAAAGGTTAGCGTTTAAAGTATTGCGTAGGGTGTTCGATGTGATTTAGTATAAGTAACGTATGTAACACCCAAAAGTGCATAAAGCAAAAAGGGATCAAGTATACTCACAGCGATGATGGATTGAAGGGAGCGCCAGAGAGTAGGGTTAGCTTGAATAGATTGATAGCATAACGATAAGTGACGCGTAAAACGGTGCAAGGTACAAGTGAGTCGGACAGCGGTTCGATCGGATGGTAGTCCGATCGGACAGCCGGTCGTGCGGGTGGCAATTCGTTCGGACGGTAGTCCGGTCGGATGACTGTTCGAGTGGATTGTTTCTTCCTTTAAGAAGGATGTGTTTGTGTATGATGGCTTGACTTTTGAAGCTTTCGTTGTAGCGTTTTGAAAACATTGAAGTATCTCTACCTTTCTGGTCGGTCGATCGGATGGTCGTCCGATCGGACGGAAATCGGATAGGTTGGCACTTCAGTGAGAACAAGTTCACAGCAGGTTGTCACTCGTTCGAACGGTTGTTCGTTCGGGTGGCATCCTTTGTGAATTGAACATGTTGAAAATTGTTTAAGTATTAAAGTCCAAATGTCTCATGATTCGAATGGCAGTTCGGTCGGATGGTAGTCCGATCAGACAGCAATTCGTTCAACACTCAGGCTTCAGATCTTGGCAAAATTGGTTAGGTGTGGGACCCAAGGTGCAAGTCGTTCGGACAGTCGGTCGCTCGGATGGCTGTCCGTTCGGACAGTAGTCCGATCGGACGGCACTCCGTCCTGGATGTTTCGTTCGTCTTACACTTGGCCGTTTTGATTGTTTGTCGTGTTATCGAGATTTGTTGACATCGTGCTAACCAACGGAGTCCCATCCTAAGCTCTAGAGACCCGACTGAACAGGAATCACCCAAATTCGGTCAGTCCTCCGGTTCAGGACGATAGTTCTTGGTTAACCCGGAATCGATAATCTCATGGATAGGATACGGATCTTGAACCAACACAACCACAAGATTGAGTAGTGAGTCGGCACAAGCTTCGATTCTACCGGTTTTGAATGCATTGAGTGTAAAAGAGTTGAAAGAAAGTTGGAAATCCTTCTCTCAATCCTTTTCACCGTGAATATGTTTAGATCTATGAAAGATCTTCATTTGTTTTTGTGGGAATCGGTTAGATCTAAGTTGTTCTTGGTGGATTGAGGCTAAAACATGAAGTTCTCCAAGAACACATGATGACGTCATCCTAGAACACCTTGAATCTTGATGATTTCACGGTTAAAAGTTAAGATTTAAAAGATAGAAAGGTGTAGGAGTGGGTGTAGATTAAGGAAGTACAAGTTTTAGGACGAAATCTTACCGGGATTACGAGAAATCGGAGAAAAAGCGAGGTTAGAGCACAGGTCTGACGTCACTTGCCAAAAGTGGAAAGAATGAAAGTGACAAGGGGTATTTATAGGGTTACCCAAAATGGAAAGGGCTGGTCGGTCGGATGGTATCTCGCCCGGGTGGCAGCCCGGTCGGACGGTGTAACACCCTAGTTTCTATTTAACGGTTTTACATGTAAATACCAACAATTAGATGTATAGTTAAGACTACACATACTATAAAAATATGGATTTATTAAAACTTTTCGCAAATCAAAAGTTATTCGACATAACGTGATCAGATTCGTCGTTAAAATTTATGACAATGCAATGTGCGGAAGCATGTATCTATATCGTGTTCGGTTCTTCGTTGAGTTTGATCGTCTTCCGGCATCCAAAGAGTACCTACATTTCATAAACATGAAATGCTTTAGTCATACGGGGTTTAAAACGTATCTAAACGAGTCCGGTAACGATAATGGAAGGAAAAATCCCAACGTTAATCTCTTGATCTCAAAACAAAATTTTCAACCTGGCCTCCACCGTAACTTACGGTGGTCACCGTAAGTTACGGTGGCCCCTGATTTAATATGTTCCTACCGTACTTCAGTAGGTATCCACCGTATCAATATCAGCCCCACCGTAACTTACGGTGGCACCGTAAGTTACGGTGGTCCCTGCATTCAATTTTTCCATTTTGCCGTTTATTGACACGAAAACTTTCGTATATTTCAATCCGCTCGTTCGTTTGACCTACCGTTTCTTCCTACATGTTTGTAATGTGATTCTCCATCATATGGATTTAAAATCCGACTTCCGGATTAACAAATTTATAGAGTTTTAAGCTTTTGGCTTAAATTAGAATAAACCCATTTTAACCCATTCATGTTATATATGAACACTTATCCTATAGCCCATAAAAAGACATTTCAGGTTTTGATTATTCTTGTCGTTTTCATATTTTCTCCGTTCAAACAGAGACAAAATGTCTCTAATTCATAACAGCCTACTTATCTCCTAACTCTATAATTTAACCAAAAAAAACAAAACACCTTTTAATTCTCGTTTTAAAAGAAATCTCACACGTCTCATTCCTATCGTGTTTCTATATTCTTTTTTTTTTAATTTCTTTATCTTTCTTCTAATCACAATCTTAACCATTTGTATAGATATAATTTTAATACGTCATGATATCGTGTTTATTTTTATCTACGTTTAGATATATAATTTATAAGAATTTGAATCATATTCTATAAGTATTTTTATAAACCGCATTAGAAGTGTATATTTGTATTTATATAAAACAATATATATTTAATTTTCACATAAAACAATAAACATTTAATTTTTACATAGTACTATATATATATGTACACACACATACATATATAGGGATAAATCATTTAGGAACCACCATTTATGACAAGAACCACGATAACTAGTGTGAACACAAACAAAACTAATTAAAAAAGCTTAAAAACAAAAAAATAAAAAATAAAAGTCACGATTTAACTGTACAAAATTTTAAAAAAAAATAGCATTTAGTTTTGGGTTTAACTTTAGGGTTTAATTTTTAGCATTTAGCTTGAGTGTGAGGATTAGGTTTTTGTGGGGAGGGGGGGGGGGGGGGGGGGGGTTTGGTGGGGTATAGGTCTTTTTTGGTGTTTATTTTGATTGTGTTCACATTAGTTCTTACGGTTCTCGTCCTAAAGTTGGTTCTCGCATTAACCCTACATGGCCAATAATTTTGGTTTTATAGTTTTCTTAACTAATACAAGCTTCTTCATATAAATGCCCTATATATATAATAGTATTTTAATATAAGAATTAAATAATAAAATAATAACTACAGGGGTGAATAATGACCCCTAGCATTTGGGGATTCAACATAACTTCCGTCAAAATTTGAGAGAGGGAGTTTGAAGATAGGTGCGTGGGGGAGGGGGGGGGGGGGGGGGTTGGTTGGGTTGGTGGGGTATAGGTCTTTTTTGGTGTTTATTTTGGTTGTGTTCATTTTAGTTCTCACGGTTATCGCCATAAAGTTGGTGAAGATAGGTAGGTTGACTGAGGAGAGGATGATATGATTTTAGGATTTTACCACAAGATTTACAAATGGGCTAAGGTTTAAAACACCTTTTATAAGTGCTTAGATTTTGGGATTTGGGCGTTGTTTAGGTCGGCTGCTTCATCCTCGGGCAAGTGTTGGGCATGGTGTTGCCCTTTTGGCGCAGGGATTGAGTCTGGCATGGGGCGGGAGGGGGGGGGGGGTGACATGGCTGGCTTTGGTTGGCTAGTTCGATCTACCTGTTGGGGTTAGCAGTTGCCAAACCTAAAAAAAATTCACATGGCTGCCCACGCCAAGCTAAGCCTGCCACACCACACCCCTAGATTTTGAGTAGTATCTTGTGGATCCCACCTTCGCCACGTGTCGAGCAATGCTCTTAACCAAATCTCCTCTACAATTAAAATGAAGGATTATAAAAGAAGAAATATCGCATCTTTATTACATGATGTCATACAAATTTTGTTTTTCTTTTTGAAAGGAATTAAATTGTTGATATGCTAAGGGTCAAGTGTGTTGCTGTTGGTACCTTCAAACTCCGAATAGCTGTCGGTTTCATTTGGGTTGGGTTGTTTTGTGGTCACTGTCGCGGCTTTGAATTCGGGGTCAGCTGGTGTTGGGTTCAACTGTATGGCCATACGTCTGCTGCGGTTATTTCAAATCATAGCAATGGGTATAAGTACGTGTAAGGTATGAACACATTTAGTTGAGATTTCCCTTACTTTTTGAGTCACTACTCTTCAAAAAAAATGGGAAAAAGATTATGTTACTGGTGGTTACGGTAACATTATGGGTTTTGTGGCTTGCGAGAAACTCAAAGGCAGTTTAATGGGAAGATTAAGCCTTGGAAAAAAGTTGTGGAGAATGTGAAAGAGTTGTCATTCCGATGGCTTATCAACATATTAAGAACCAGGATTTAGGATTTTTGGAGTGCTAGGAGACTATTTAATTTGAGTATGTAACATTCTTGAGCCCGGGAAGCAATCCCGGATAAAAACCTAGTAGTCTTATATGAGAGAGGGGGTTGTTCCATTCTCCTAAGTCCGTGGGACTTGTCCGTCTTCCAGGCCATATCATATTTTCTCCATTTTCTCCTAGAATGCATGGTGCCGCCCAAGATAGTAAAAAATTCATATTTTTTTTTTGTTTTTCTTTAAAAAAAGTGAGTAACTTATGTATATTTATAAGGTTGTTTTTTTAACAAATAACGAGTTAACACAAACTCGCGCGTTGCGGCGGGGTGTTGATTATAAATGACACAAACCCGCGCGTTGCGGCGGGGTGTTGATTATAAATGACTGTTATGCTTGATTTGAATCGAATAAATTTCGGTTGATCCGATCAACACATTATAAAATCCTAATGGTTTGGATTTGTTTATGCGATGATAACTTTTACAATCAAATTTATGTACCCCTAATAGTTCAGGTGTTTCACATTTAATTAATCGGGCAAATATCACCTAACCCAATCACATACCCATCTCAAACCCGCATGCATTTCTAAAACTATTTCAATACCCATCCAAAACCCATAAACATTTTTAAAACCGTTCTCCTACTCAAATACACGTCCCATTACCTATCTCTAATATTTTTGGTTTGAAGTTTTGCTTTAGAGTTTGAGTTTCTTCTGTCCCAATGTTCATGATAAGTTAAGTGAGCATTTTATATTCACAACCATATGCACACTGTTAGGCCATCCGTAGTCATAAAGCCCCTTGTGGGGCGTTATGCGACACGTGTCGTGCCACGTCACACGGGGGCTTTATGGGGCGTTATATCACTAGAGCCCGTAGTCATAAAGCCCCTACCCATCATTACCTATTTAATAATTTTCAGTTTTATTAATTAATATAAAAAAGGTTGCTGAAATGTGATTGGTCCAAGCTTTTACCACCCTCCCCATACCGCCGCGAAAAATATCGCGCCCTCCCCCCAAATTCAATTCATACCGCCCCAAGTATTGGTGTTCCGGGCGTTTTTTGGGCGCCATGCTTGGCCAAAGCGCCCCATTACACACAGGCTTATACAGGGGCGGACCTGTAGGCTTAACGGGCGTAGCCCGGGCTACGGCTTATAAGTATATTCCAATAGAATAGAATGAAATCATGTACACATTTTCACAAATAACACAACAAATAATAAAATAACACATCACAATCCTGAAATTAAATGGCACACCGGTAACCGGCAACCACATACTCCCATATATCTATAAGCCCTGCCACCGTAAAATCTTGCCACAGCCGCCCTAAAATATGTCTGAACAGAATCCACCCCTGAAATTAAGTCAGGTGCTAGTACCACTCAATAGATGTGGATCAAAATGCCACTGTTTTGGAATGGGTCACCGCGGCCTTGGGCGGGTATGGAGTTTGATTGTCTAGTTAGCGGTTTTCGGACTAAAATTACATAGTTTAGACCAAAAGTGATTGTCATTAAAATATCATCAACCCATAAAACATTGAAATGTTTTTTTTTTCTTTGAGTGTTTTAAGAAAACAACATGAAACCGAACAAAAAAAATCAGTGTTTGCAAAAACAAATTTACTATTACGAGTGATGAACATTACACATACAAATAGATTAATATGAATCTGCATATTCTTCAAACTCCATAAACTAAATTAGAGAACCGTATAATGAAAAAAGAAACAAAGTAATAAAACGATGGGAGTGAAAACATATCGAAATCGAAACTTTCAATGGAATTATGAAAACATATGTTGCCAAATTTGGGATGAACGAATTGAATAGAAAACCGTTTCAAATAACGGCGGTGGTCCAGAAATAACCGTTTCAAATGTGGCAGAATGATTACTTATTATATTATACTAGTGGGGAGCCCGCGCGATGCGGCGGGGACACAACATTTAATAACTATTTCACATGTCAACTTAGACAAATCGGAACAGTTAATGTAAAAAATATAACACTATATCTTAGGATGCATGTATAACGACAAGAAGAGACTTTAAATAATAATATATTCAATCGAATCACAATTATATCAACACGTTTTAATTTTCAAACGGTTAAACCTCATAGGTGTCTAAGATGAAAACTGGCTCATTCGCATCCCAAGTTTTTAAATACTAAAATTAAAAAAAAACAAATAAGAATTACTAAATGATAGTGAATAAAATTTAAACAAAGACCAAATACAAAGATAACGGTAAAGTAAGGCTGACTGTCGGAGGCGCTACAGGCTGCATCGGTCGCATCAGCCACTGCAATCCCGATATCGGCTTTCTTGAGGGCGGGAGCATCATTTACTCCGTCTCCAGTCATTCCACATATGTGTTTCCTAGCTTGTAAACATCTTACAATTTTGTATTTGTGTTCTGAAACAAAATTACAAGGATGCGTATAACATTAGCTTTGTTATGTCATTTCAGATCTGATTAATGAAATGGGGAAAACCAAAAACGTACCGGGGAAAACACCCGCGAAACCGTCGGCTTTTTCTATGAGTTCGTCGATGGGTAAAGCAGCAATTGACTCGTCTTTATTTTGACCGAGCAAAGCTGAAGAAGGGTACATGTTGGTTCCCATTCCAAGACGTCTTCCGGTTTCCTTTCCCGATTGCCAGTTGATCCCCTGTTTAGTGCAGATTGAAACGGGTCAGGTTGAACTCGAAGCACTTTTTTTAATCATTTATAGAATATAGACAACTCGTATCAACCACGATTAGAAAACTGTATTATTTTATTAATAATCCAGATCGTTAATAAAAAAAAGTTAGGAGGTTGTACACATTAAAAGTACGTTTGGGCATCTTTTGACCCGTTTGAGATAAAAAAAAAATCAAAATGACACCTATTGTATATGGAAACAAATAATATCAATGGAACAACCGAAAGAAACATTGCTAGCTCTCTTACAAGAAATGGGTACCATTCAAAACCGAAAATGAAACGGATTTTCTAGCAAATTAACACCGAAACTTTTCCGATTAATGAATATTGCCATTTTAAGTCTGAACCTTTGTTCTTGTCATATTTTTCAGGAAACTCGAAGGAATTGTATTTTTAAGGGTAATATGTGTCGCAACCCCCGATCCCTTATCTGTCCCGGGAATGGGCGGACGCGAACTCAGAGTTTCGGTGGTATCAGCTTGTTAATTTGGCAGCGGAAATTACATCAGGACCGTAGTTAGGAAATGTTTATCAGAGTAAAACCACCATATTTAATTATTAATAATCACATGGGCAAAACCCAAGTTTCTTATTGCAATACGTTTATAGGGATAAACCATATTTTATTGAATTTAAAACATCGTCTTTTAGGTAACTTTTATAGCCACATTTTTCCCAAGCCTTCAGTGCTCTCCAGTTGGCTTTTTACTAATTGGCTGTCACATTGTGTTACCTGAAACGTGTTTTAAAAACATTTGTCAGTGGAAAATACTGGTGAGTGAATCCCAGTTTAATCAAGAAACATTTTATCAATTAAAACAGTATTGAGAGCGATCACATTGTTTATTTCTACACAATTACTCATTCGGTACTGTCAATCCTGACTTGTGGGTCATATTACACATTGGCTAACTCGTCGTCCAATGGTAACGTACTGTCATCCCCGACTTACTACTCACGGTAGTAAATTTTGTATACAAAACCCCAACATACCGGCAGTAATTGAAGAACTACAAAGACTCAATCACCGCTTAATCGCATTGTAAAACAATTAAGGTTTTGTAAAACATTACAAAAAGGTTATCAAAAAGAGGATAAACTCAAATTGCTATCTTAGACTTCGCGTAAAGGTTTCCTGGATATAATCTATAATTTATACAAATGTACATTGGTTAGTATCATAACCCTTTGAAAATATTAATGATACCCTCCCCGAGACGGCATTCCAACAACTACAACGGGCAGAACCACGACAGTTATTACGGAACCCTAAATCAATTGGGCAGCGTATCTACTATGAAACTGGGGTTATAATACTTACAACGGAGCAGAACCTCGCTAATTAGGGGTATAATACCCTAGTATAATAAGCCTACTATCAGAAAGTGAGATTGAGAAATGAAATTTGAGCGAGTTCGACTGAGATCCGAGGCCTCCTTTATATAGTGCTGAAATCTGGTCTTCACGCGGCCCACGTAGAGAACAAACAAGGGTTACGCGGCCCGCGTCAACCCTGGTCAAACGTATAGCTTAGCTGGGTCAGCATGTAGGTCCGCCGGGTGTTAGGCCACGTGGCCGCACCGGGCTGCGCCACATCTTGGTCTCACACGGCCCGCGTAAGTGTTAAGGTTAGCTTACGCGGCCCGCCTTAACTTAAGATTCACCGAATTCAGCTTTAAGCCTTGATACCGCCTGCGTAAGGTTGAGGTGGGATCCAACGCGGCCCGCCTCGACTTATGTTTCAGATTTAAATTTTATTTTTAAATGTTATATTGTATTTCGGGCTCGGTTTTCAAATACAGGTGTATTTAAAATACTAGGGTATCGGTTTTACTGAGGGTTGTTACATTCTCCCCACCTTGTTTTAGAGCTCGTCCTCGAGATCTATTGGAATAAGTGCGGATATTTTCTTTGCATTTCAGATTCGAGTTCCCATGTGTACTCAGGTCCTCTTTTGGAGTCCCACTTCACTTTGACCAAAACTAATCTCTTGTGTTTGAGATTCTTGACTTTCCTTTCTTCAATTTGTAGAGGTCTTTCTACAAATTTGAGTTGTTCATTTACCTCTATATCCTTAAGAGGTACTATCAGTGATTCATCATCTAAACACTTTTTGAGATTAGATACATGAAATACATCATGTATTCCTGCCATTTCCTCTGGCAGTTGTAGCTGATAGGCTACAGGTCCTATTCTTCTAATAATCTCAAAAGGTCCAACATACCTGGGACTTAGCTTTCCCCGTTTGATGAATCTTACTACTCCTTTCCAAGGAGAGACCTTTAACAATACTTTATCTCCTACTTGAAATTCTAATGGTTTACGTCGGTTATCAGCATAGCTCTTCTGTCGATCACGTGCTGCTTTCAGTCGTTCTTTGACTTGAATAATCTTATCAGTTGTTTCTTGCACTATTTCAGGTCCAGATAGTTGCTTTTCCCCAACTTCTGCCCAACATACTGGGGTTCGGCACTTTCGTCCATAAAGTTCTTCAAATGGTGCAGCATTGATACTTGTGTGATAACTATTATTATAAGAAAATTCTATTAATGGTAAGTGATCGTCCCAATTACCTCCGAAATCAATTACACAAGCTCTAAGCATGTCTTCCATTGTCTGAATCGTCCTTTCACTTTGTCCGTCCGTTTGAGGATGATAAGCTGTGCTCAATTTTAACTTGGTTCCCATTGCCTTTTGGAAAATTGACCAAAAATGAGAGGTAAATCGACTATCCCTATCAGAAACAATTGATAAAGGAATTCCATGTAAAGAAACAATTTTATTTACATATAATTTGGCTAACTGTTCCATACTGAAAGTTTCCTTCATTGGTAAGAAATGAGCTGACTTGGTTAGCCTATCTACAATCACCCAGATTGTATCATTTCCTTTCTTTGTTTTGGGTAATTTAGTGACAAAATCCATTGTTATCAATTCCCATTTCCATATTGGTAATTCTAACTGTTGTAGAAATCCTGAGGGTTTCTGGTGTTCAACTTTAACTTGTGAACAGGTTAAACATTTAGAAACATAGGCTGCTATGTCCTTTTTCATTCCTATCCACCAGAAATTTTTCCTTAAATCCTGGTACATTTTATCATTTCCTGGGTGCATCGTATATTTAGATTTATGGGTTTCTTCTAAAATACGATAACGTAGATTTCCTAATTTAGGTATCCATATTCTCTTTTCATGGAATCTCCAAATTCCATCTGTTCCTTGTTCTAACTCTTTTAGCATACCTTTTAATTTTTCAGTATCATTCTTGATTACTGATTCTTGTGCTTCTCTTATCTGATCATTTAAATCTACTTGTAGATTTAATTTAAGAGAACGTACCATTTTTGGCTTTTCATGATACTTTCGACTTAAAGCATCTGCTACTACATTTGCTTTTCCTTCATGATACTGGATATCACAATCATAATCACTAAGCATTTCCATCCAGCATCTTTGTCTCATATTCAACTCCTTCTGCTTGAAAATATACCTTAAACTCTTATGATCAGTGAATATGGTAAACTTACTACCATAAAGGTAATGTCTCCAAATCTTAAGAGCAAAAATTATAGCTCCTAATTCTAAATCATGGGTTGAATAATTCTCTTCATGATTCTTAAGTTGTCTAGATGCATAAGCTATAACCTTTTGGTGTTGCATCAATACACATCCATAACCTAATTTGGAAGCGTTACAATAAACTACAAAGTCTTCGGCTCCTTCTGGTAATGCTAATATGGGTGTATGGGTTAATCTTTGTTTAAGGATTCTAAATGCTTCTTCTTGTTTTAATCCCCATTCAAACTTAACAGATTTACAGGTTAGCTTAGTTGAGGGAATGGCTATTCTAGAAAAATCTTGAATAAATCGTCTATAATAACCGGCCAATCCTAAGAAACTTCTAACCTCAGTTGGTGACTCAGGGGTTTTCCATTTAGTAATCGGCTCGATCTTTGTTGGATCTACATGAATTCCTTCATGATTGACTAGGTGTCCAAGAAACTGTACTTGTTTTAACCAAAATTCACACTTAGAAAATTTAGCATAAAGCTTTTCCTTTCTTAATAAACTTAAAAGTGCGTGCAAATGTTTTGCATGATCCTCTTTACTTTTAGAGTAAATTAGAATATCATCTATGAAAACAATTATGAATTTATCCAAATATGGCTTACATATTCGGTTCATCATGTCCATAAATGCAGCTGGGGCATTGGTTAAACCAAATGGCATGACAGTAAATTCATAATGTCCATACCTTGTTCTAAATGCGGTTTTAGGAATATCCTATTCCTGTACCTTTAATTGATGATAACCTGACCTTAAATCGATTTTTGAGAAAAATCGAGCTCCTTGCAGTTGATCAAACAGATCATCGATTCTTGGTAATGGGTATCGGTTCTTAATCGTAACCTTGTTCAATTCACGGTAGTCAATGCACATACGCTTGATTCGTCCTTCTTTTTAACAAATAGTATCGGCGCTCCCCATGGTGATGAACTCGGCTGTATGAATCCTTTTTCCAACAATTCGTCTAATTGTTTCTTTAATTCTTGCATTTCTGCGGGTGCCAAACGGTAAGGTGCTTTGGCAATCGGTGCCGTTCCTGGTATCAAATGGATTCTGAATTCAACTTCTCTATCTGGAGGTTGTCCTGGAAATTCTTCTGGAAATACATCTGAAAACTGAGATACTACTGGAATATCTTTTAAATCCTTTCCTTTAGTGTTAGTGATTATAGAAATCAAATACACTAATGATCCTTTTCTTATGTAACTTGCAGTTTTCATCACAGAGATAAATTTTGTAGATCTAGATGGCCTATCTCCTTTAATTGTGATCTTTTCACCTTTTGGTGAATTTACTTGAATTGACTTTTGATCACATAAGATACTGGCTTTATTGGCTATTAACCAATCCATTCCTAAAACAACATCGAATCCTGCCATATTCATGGGATAAAGGTTTGCAATAAATTTCTGATTTAAAATTTATATTCTTGCTCCCTGCAAGATTTCAGAAATTCTATCGGTTTCTCCATTAGCTGTCTCTTCTAAGCATTCTTGTGGTAGTTTAGTTAATGACTGATTTAGAAATTTGCAAAATGATGTATTAATAAAACTTTGGTTTGCACCAGAGTCAAATAATACTTTAGCAAAAATATCATTAACTAAAAACGTACCAGCTATGACATCTGGAATCATCTTAGCTTCATCTGCAGTTAGGACAAATGCTCTAGCATTTTGAGTATTCTTGTTGTTTGTAGCTGGAGCTAATTTTGGGCAATTAAGCTTGATATGACCTTGTTTTCCGCAGTTGTAACATATCCTGTTATTAGCTTTCTTCCTGCAATTTTCTTCCTTGTGTCCCGATATTTTGCAAAAGTTACAGTATATAGAGCATTTTCCTGAATGCTTTCTTTTGCAATTCTTACAGTAAGGTGCAAAGGTAGAACCTATATTTCTCCCACGGTTAGAACAAAATTCTTGTGTGAGCTTCTGGGTTAGGTTCCTCCTTTGGTCCTCTTCTCGGGTACGGACTAATTCATCTGTCAAGGTATTTGCTAGTTCTACAGCTTCTTCTATGGTTTGAGGTCTAGCTGCCTTGACTACGTGTCTAATCTCTCCAATTAATCCCCAAATATAACGGGAGATTAACACTGGTTCTGGTGAAGCAAGAGTTGGCACTATTCTAGCATATTCGAAGAATAATTTAGTGTATCCCTTACTATCCACACCAGTCATCCTAAGGTTTAGGAATTTGTTTGCTATCTGTTCCTTTTCATTTGGTGGGCAGAATTTCCTTTCTACCTTGTTTTTAAATCGTTCCCATTCCATATTGTAAGTTCTATCACTTCCTCTTGTTTGGAGGATAGTGTTCCACCATTCTAGTGCTGAATTCTTAAACAAATTGGAAGCAAACAATATCTTATCTTCTTCAGCACACTTGCTTATTCTTAAGACTGCCTCAGTCTTCTCTATCCAGCGTAGGGTTGCAATGGCCCCTTCATTGCCCGAGAATTCCATTGGTTTACAAGACCAGAATTCTTTATAAGAACAACCGTAAGACACGGTTCTTCTTCTTTTGGGAATGGGTACTTGAAGTACAGGTCCATTGTTTACACTGTTTTCGGGTTCGATTGGTCGCTTACTGCTATGCTTACTTTTATTATTCGCTTGTTGAATAGTTTGAATAATAAATGGCATGGCATCTATGATTCCTTGTGCCACTATATGTTGAACAACACTATTATCCATTTGGTTTCCATTGTTATTGATGCTTGGATTCTCATTAACCATGTTAATGTTACTCTGGTTATCAATATTCAGATTTCCTTGATTTCCTTCATCGGCCATCTGAATTTTAAACATTTACCCCATATTAATATCACAAGATAATATTTAATATAGTTAATCACATGATACGCAATCTAGCCAAAAACGTAGATCATTGCTACTTTTACTCTATTTCCATATACTATTATGCATCTATTACACACTAGTACTGAAATAAAAATTACAATACCAACAGATATAGAATCACACTAATAGTAATATGCATCCGTACACACATATTTTATTTTATTTTTATTTTATTATATTATTATTACTATTACCGTCTCCTTTATCACATCACGGATATGGATTTATCCAAAAATCCATATTGCGTTCATCGTATTTCCATACGAGACGCTCTCCCACCTGTCTCATTCTCTCACTGCTTTCTAAAATTTCCTCCCTAAAAGTCCTAAGTTCTTGGACGTTTTCTGCACTCATTGGGGGTACAGGTTCTAGGACTGGGTTCGGAATCTGGGATGCGGGTTCCTGATATGGGGGTGAAAGTGCCTAATCTCGGTAAGGATCTTCTAAGATTTCCCTAATATATTCATCGTGGTAATAGGGATCTAAAGGGTCCATACCTGGATAGGCTTCTATGTTATGTATAGGTGTGTCTTCATGTATCGGGTAACGTTGCACATAGTCCCATCGTTATACCACCAGGGATCGTAATTTGGGTCTAGCGGATTTGGTGCTGGTACCCTAAGGATTTCTTCTGGGTTGAAGTTCTGCATCTCCACTTGGTTTTCAGGGTTTTTGTAACATCCCAAAAACGGGTTTGGTAATCAAACCACGTTAATAGTAAAGACGGGTAAAATACCGTTAGTGGTAAAAATTAACCCGATAAATATTAGGACTAAAATAAATAAACCTAATATTAATTAAAAAGAAGGATAAATACTTTGAGGAAAACAAAGTATATAAAAGGCCCGAGTTAACGGGACTTAAAATATAACGGGTAGGGAAACACCCCAAAATATATAGGTTTCATATATATATTAAATATCGGTTATGAACAAGATAAAATAACTAGGAAGTAAATAACCTAGTTAAATTACAAGTCTTGTAGTAATAAGGAAGTTGGTTAAAAATACACTCAATGTAACTTGGGTGAATTAGAGGGGCCATAAGGGACAAACTAGAAACAAGTTTTAATTAAATAAAATTCTCTACACCAAAACACACACCTTGAGTGTGTGTTCTGGTCGATATTTTCCACAGGAGCAAAGGAACTCCTTTGTTCAACCCTAACTTGTCTAAATTCAAGAAATTGAGAGGCCAAATGAGTCCCAAATCGAAATCCAAGCACGAATTCACGAACACCTAGTTGAAAGGATCATAAGCTATGTAAAATTGTGATGTTTTGATCCATCTTAAATTCTAGGTTATTTGTAAGAAACTGAAATTGAGCTTGATTATGTCATGCATGGATGAATCTTGAAGTAATATTATGTCTAGGAGTAAACCCTAGTCATTTATTTGTTAAATTGATGTTCATGATTGTGAATTCATGATCATACTCTCATGTGTCAAGTGGGTTTTGGAGAATTATGTTAAACACTAGGATTATTCTTGTTAACTTAGTGTATTAAAGCTCTATGAAGCAAATCCAGAATTTTTGGTGTGAAGATTTGTCATGAACATGTAAAAAGATGTTTAAATCTTGGTTAAATAGTTAGTCTTGAGCTTGATTTCTAGTAGTAAAATTTCATGCTCATAAGGTGTTCGATGTAATGCCTAAGTGAAATTGGGTACTTACTAGTTCATATGAAGAACTTGATTATATAAGATGTCATGATGAATGCTAGTGATATGATGAACGAGTCTTACTTAAAGATGAGAACCCATTGTTCTTGTGAAATGAATGAATAAATTAGTCTTGATAATCGCTTGAACTAACTAAAGTGATTAAAATGTGATAAACGTGGTTAGAACTTTGGTTAAAACGGTGGTCTAAAGATAACGCCTACCGGGTAATTAAAGAATGCTAAAACTAGTTGATGAACTCGAATATGCAATTAGTATACTAATGGGCATTTGACTTTTAAAAAGTCAAACTGACCTACGATGTGATGAATGATAATTAGACATAGAAAATAAGTGAGGTGGAATGGTCATGATTGTTAATGACTAATTTAACCGCCTTGTAAATGATTGACAATAGTTTGACGCGTAACAAGCTAGGTGAAAGCTTGGAGGAGGGAGCGGGTCAAACGGAGAAAGAAAAGCGTGGCGTGGATGCGAGGTAAGTGTAATTTACACACTTATGTAGAATACCGGTTTATTCGATACGTTGTAAACATGATAACGATAATATTGGAAATATGGAAATTCGTCAAGTGTCGACTAATGTAAATCAAGGGTAAAAGGATACCCATGGCGTAAGCCGAAATGGGTTGAATTTGTAAGAAAAGAGTGTAAAAGAAAAAGGGTATGGTCATAAAATCCAGGATGGGATGGATGTATGAATTGGAAATTAAAAACGATGTTTTTGATTAAATAGATAATGTTGGGCATATAGTCCAAACGGGTCAAATGGTGGTGATAACACCATTTGACATTATCGACTAATGTGGTTGTCAAGTCTTATGTTAACAGGACCGATTAGTAAATTGGATAATTGTGTCACCATTGATGGTGTGATAATGAAAACGAGGTATAAATCGGGTCTACTTGTTGATCCGGACCAGGTACGCATAATTATGTTGTAGTTAAAAGTGCTATTTTGGTCGAATAATTTGAGAGAGAGTCCTTCGTCATAAAAGGACTAAAATCGACCAAAACGCCCTTGTAGGCTAAATGGAACAAACGACCCTTAAAGGTGTTTGGAAACAAGTTTTATGACTAGGTAAATACTTAGAATAAGTATAGAAGCTGAAAGAGGTATTATATTAGTTAAATGGCACTATTTGAGTTTTTGCCGTAAAATAATAATTCGAGAGGTAAAATTTGGTTTATATAGATCACTACATTAAACCCACCATAATTACAGTTGTGGTGGGAGAATATAGGATAAGAAATGTGGTGATGGAATGTTAGAAGCAATCAAAAGCGATTTTAGACTCGAAAGTACTTAAATACCCTTAACGGGTCAAAATAAGCATACGAACAAAATTGGGTTTAAATTGTGTAATAAACCTATGATTAGAACCTAAAATGGTAGATAACATTAATTGGAAGAAGTTTATGTGATATAGGAATCAAACAAATACGTTTGTTTGATAAAATGTGTAAATAGGTCAAAATTTCGTAAAAAGGTAATAAGCCGAAGCCATAAAAGTTTCAAAATTTATTAAGCCGGATGACGGATTTTAACTCCATATGATGGAGAATCAAATTACAAACACGTAGGAAGAAACGGTAGGTCAAACGGACGAGCGGATTGAAAGATACGAAAGTTTTCGTGTCAATAAACGGCAATATGGAAAAGCTGGATGCAGGGTCCACCGTAAATTACGGTGGCGGTGGAGTTGATATAGTTATGGTGGTAACCTACTGTTGTACGGTAGGGAAATATGAACACAGGGGACACCGTAACTTACGGTGCCACCGTAAGTTACGGTGGAGATCATTTTTTTTAAGTTCTTTTTTTTTTGGAATTAATTGTTTCCAGACTCGTTTGAACACGTTTTAAACCCCGTAAGACTAAAGCATTTCATGTTTATGAAATGTAGGTACACTTTGGATGCCGGAAGACGATCAAGCTCAACGAAGAACCGAACACGATATAGATACATGCTTCCGCACTTTGCCACGTTGTAAATTTTAAACAACGAATTCAACCACGTTATGTAGAATAACTTATGATTTGTAAAAGTTTTAATAAACCCGTATTTTTATAGTATGTGTAGTCATAGCTACACATCTAATTGTTGGTATTTACATATAAAATCGTTAATTAGTAACTAGGGTGTTACAGTTTTCTATCTCCATTGGTTGGTCAGGGATTTGCAATTGTGGTTGGGGTGCTATTGTTTGTTCCAGATTAGGGTCAGCAGTAGTTGTGGCTAGGATATAGAAATCGGCTAGGCTTCTATTAAGCATATCCTGTGTATGGGCATCTGTCTCTCGCTTAATAGCTGCTAAGGCTCTTTGCTGTTGCAACTTTCGCATTCTTTTCCTACGTGAAAAAGCTTCCTTACTGAACCATCCTCGTTTCTTATGAGGGAATGGCTCTTCTGACTGAGCTTTAAAAGCAAACATCCCTTCTTCCTGATCAGCAGAATACACAGAAAGGGCAGGCTGTGATGAGGTACCTTCACTCCTAGGTGAATCAGACAACTGGCGACACATGTCTGAGGGTCCTTGATCACTCATACTGTAAACTAACAAATAGTCAAATAACACATAACAAATAAATACAGTTATTCACGTATTTCCATAATTTAGTTCCTAACACAAAATTTAGAATTTTAAGTGTCAGCAGAACACTTCTTTGGCTCAGACCAGTGGCTAGGCTCTGATACCACCTCCTGTCCCAACCCCCGATCCCTTATCTGTCCCGGGAACGGGCGGACGCGAACTCAGAGTTTCGGTGGTATCAGCTTGTTAATTTGGCAGCGGAAATTACATCAGGACCGTAGTTAGGAAATGTTTATCAGAGTAAAACCATCATATTTAATTATTAATAATCACATGGGCAAAACCCAAGTTTCTTATTACAATACGTTTATAGGGACAAACCCTATTTTATTGAATTTAAAACATCGTCTTTTATGTAACTTTTATAGCCACATTTTTCCCAAGCCTTCAGTGCTCTCCAGCTGGCTTTTTACTAATTGGCTGTCACATTGTGTTACCTGAAACGCGTTTTAAAAACATTTGTCAGTGGGAAATACTGGTGAGTGAATCCCAGTTTAATCAAGAAACATTTTATCAATTAAAACAGTATTGAGAGCGATCACATTGTTTATTTCTACACAATTACTCATTCAGTACTGTCAATCCTGACTTATGGGTCATATTACACATTGGCTAACTCGTCGTCCAATGGTAACGTACTGTCATCCCCGACTTACTACTCGCGGTAGTAAATTTTGTATACAAAACCCCAACATACCGGCAGTAATTGAAGAACTACAAAGACTCAATCACCGCTTAATCGCATTGTAAAACAATTAAGGTTTTGTAAAACATTACAAAAAGGTTATCAAAAAGAGGATAAACTCACATTGCTATCTTAGACTTCGCGTAAGGGTTTCCTGGATATAATCTATAAGTTATACAAATGTACATTGGTTAGTATCATAACCCTTTGAAAATATTAATGATACCCTCCCCGAGACGGCATTCCAACAACTACGTCGGGCAGAACCACGACAGTTATTACGGAACCCTAAATCAATCGGGCAGCGTATCTACTATGAAACTGGGGTTATAATACTTACAACGGAGCAGAACCTCGCTAATTAGGGGTATAATACTCGAGTATAATAAGCCTACTATCAGAAAGTGAGATTGAGAAATGAAATTTGAGCGAGTTCGACTGAGATCTGAGGCCTCCTTTATATAGTGCTGAAATCTGGTCTTCACGCGGCCCGCGTAGAGAACAGACAAGGGTTACGCAGCCCCCGTCAACCCTGGTCAAACGTATAGCTTAGCTGGGTCAGCATGTAGGTCCACCGGGTGTTAGGCCACGTGGCTGCACCGGGCTGCGCCACATATTTGTCTCACACGGCCCGCGTAAGTGTTAAGGTTAGCTTACGTGGCCCGCCTTAACTTAAGATTCACCGAATTCAGCTTTGAGCCTTAATACCGCCCGCGTAAGGTTGAGGTGGGATCCTACGCGGCCCGCCTCGACTTATGTTTCAGATTTAAATTTTATTTTTAAATGTTATATTGTATTTCAGGCTCGGTTTTCACATACGGGTGTATTTAAAATACTAGGGTATCGGTTTTACTGAGGGTTATTACAATATGTTTGACCTCAAATAGTCAAAACTATAGTTAAAAAAGAAATGCACCTGTAATCATTTTAACATTTACTCCGAGATTCAAAGCCCTCCGTATCGTCTCGGCACTATCACGACGTGGCGGATCAAAGAGCGGCATTAGCCCAATGAACTGCCACGGTCCTCCTGGATTCTCTTTTCGTCTCTCTGGAACTTCCTATTTTTAAAAAAACACTACTAACAATCAAAACCCAAGCAAAATAATAATTAAAAAAACAAAAAAAGAAAACAACTTAATTAACATCATGTTTCACTTGGTATACAACAACAAGTGATCTTAACCCACGGTCCGCAAAGTTGTCGATGACAGCATGAACTCGGCGTTCTATGTTCGATTTGTTGTGTGCAAGATTCAAGATCTGAAATAATTTAAGAAAAAAAGCACAAATAAATAAAAAGGTGTACACGAAAACTTAATTATTATTTTTTTTTTCATGGAATTCGATAGACACACATACCTGCCCGGGGGCGCCTATTAAGTTAAAAGCATAAGTGAACAACTTATCTAAGAACAACAGCAACAGTAAACAAATTGAATATAGTAGGTTAAATATGATTATAGAAACTATGTTATTACAATGGCAATCTAATTTCAAAATAAAACAACATAGGAGACCCGTTCGACCCGTTTTCATTTTAGCTAAATGTTTTGATAAACCGGTACCGAAATTGACCCAACAAAAAGTAAATAGGTCAAAATCGCCACCTGGCCCACCTCTAGAAATTAATTTGAGAATATAAAGAGATCAACAGGCCCCTACCCTCCAAATTTAACGTGCGTTTTGGCTGTCTTAAATTTTACATATATATATATATTTTTTTTTTGGTATTTTTCGACTTTCTAAGCAACAATGACATATTTTGTTTTGCATTTTTGAGATAATATTTTACCTCTTTTGGATCAGCCAGCATACTGACTATTGCATCATCAATGGCATCTTGATTTTCGATTCTCGATGCTCGGGCCGCCATCAGAACGACAGTATCGACGTCTACTCCTTTGGCAAATACCTAACAAAGTAAGTCAACTCAAAAGTCAAGGTAAAAAAAACCCGAATTTGTAATAAAAAAAATACGCATCTACGAGACAGACATCGATAAGATTCTTGTCAACTGTAAGCTTGTTCAAAGTCAACGTTCCGGTTTTGTCACTACAAAGAACATCCATTCCC
This sequence comes from Helianthus tuberosus, assembly GCA_030545235.1. NCBI lineage: Eukaryota > Viridiplantae > Streptophyta > Magnoliopsida > Asterales > Asteraceae > Helianthus > Helianthus tuberosus. The sequence goes on from CM060442.1 coordinate 184,439,938, forward strand.
GCCATTTCTTCTATCGCTATCATTCTTTTTGTAATTGCTCCCTGTATTAATCATAAAATTTGACAAAAATGTTATAAAAATATAAAATTAGTAAAAGAAAGATGATGCAAGTCAAGAAACCTGTTGCGCCAATCGATGAGACCCGATAGCCATCGTTACAGAAAGAACGGTCGGCATAGCGATCGGGATTCCTCCGATCAAAAGAACGAGAAGATTATCGATCTCGGGGCGATACTGCCTATCTTGAATAGGGAACATCACAATTATCTCAATCACCATACCAACAGCAATAGAACAAATACAAAAATTCCCAATCGCAGTCAAAACCTAAAATGATCACAAACAAATTCAAAATCTCGAAAACACACACGGCCGGATGTGAAATTCGAATCCTTTTTGTGCTTACTTTCTGAAAATGACCAACTTGGTTTGTGCTATCAACAAGATGAGCAGCTTTCCCGAAGAACGTGTGGACCCCGGTAGCTATCACAACCTCCTCGATTTCACCATGTTTGCAAGTCGAACCGGAATAGACACCATCACCAGGACCTTTTGTGACCGGGAATGACTCACCGGTTAGAGCCGACTACAAAATGTGGGTTCACGGGTTCAGTACAAAATTACTAAAACATGATCAAGTAACAATTATACAAGTTTGACCACTCACCTGGTCAATCTTTAACGGAATATGAACATAACAACAAATGGGGAACCTGATAGGCTTCAATTGCCCTAGGCTGAGTATAGTTGCTTGAGTGTTATCTTCGTGTATCTCCCGTCACCCCCATTCTCCAACGGCATCTACTGCACTTGCCATCACAATTTGATATCGATTCCAAGCCCTATCAAAATCTGCATCATGATCGAGGTAGTTGTTTGAAAAACTCATTAGTACGTATCTAAAGAAATCGAAATGAACCGAAGATAATCACTGATCGAAATTTTGATTTGGGTTTACTCACCTTTTGTGAGATGGTCTCAAAATCATATCAACAAAACTGAAATACTGGTTAGTGAATTCAAAACTTTAACTACAGGATAATCGAACAAATGAAGAGTAAAAGTACCTGGCGTCATTGAAGCAGTGGCTAGGGTTCGAAATTTTGAATTAGAGGAATATGAAGATGGCAATTCGTTTACCTGCATCACAAGGACATTGAATCAATTTAGGGCTATTTAGAGTAGATGAATCGGATGGAATTACATCTATGATACGTTTTGACTTTATTGAAGACGAAGATGAAAGGATTTCGAAAATTAACGCAGGGGAAGATGAATTTTCTTTATAAATTTTATTCATTTTAATAGTAATGCAAAAATACAACTTTGCCCCTTTTACTACGCTAATTAAATGTTGTACCATAAGCATTATAGCTTGTAATTACTTAACTTTTGCAGGAACCCTTGTGAAATGCTTTATAATATAGTATAGATATATTAATACTAGGTTATAACCCCGTGTATTACACGGGTTGAATAAATGAATTTTATATACCAAATAATAAAACATTATCTTTTTAAAAGCATCCTTTATTGCACGGGTTGAAGAAATGTAATTTTATATATTAAATAATAAAATAAGTTATATCTATAGGAACCATATGTATTGTACGGGTTGAATAAATGTAATATTATATACCAAATAATAAAAAAAAATATATATCTTTAAAACCATTGTATTACACGGGTTGAATAAATGTAACATTGTTTACCAAATAATAAAAAAGTTATATTTTTAAAAACCCCCGTGTATACATGGGTTGAATAAATATGATTTTATATACCAAATAATAAAAAAATATTTAAAAAAACTAACGGTTTTTTTTATATTTAAAGTAGGATAAGATTGAATATTAATCTTTATTTATTTAGTTAATATAAGATTGAAAAATCATATGATTGAATAGGTGGGAGGTTGTATGATGATAAATCGGTTAACCGTACTGAATGATAAAGATAATAATGATTGTTGAACAAATTAATTAATCGAATTTAACAGAAACATTTGTGATGTTAGGTGGATTTTTTTTTAATTATTTGAAAGTTAATATCAAATTTGGAATTCGTATGAATTCTTATTAGATTTGATTAAATATTATTGATAATAAAAATTTGTATTAAATTAGATTTTAGATTTGGTTAAATAATATTAATAATAAAAATTTGTATTAATTAAGATTAAATATTATTATTAAGAATTAATTCGAAAGATAACTTTGGGTACTTTTTTTTCTGACCTAATTAGACGATCCCTATACCTATACCCATGGCCAAGCTAATAATTATTATGCATTTGTAAGAAAATCATAAGAATAGTTTTTTCCTCTAGTTTCTTATACCATATATTCATGTTAAAATAAACCTATACCTATAGTCATTTGACATGTAAATTCTCGGTTATATGTCTACGTTCGATTGCGTATTATAATTTATAGGTGCTAAAATGAATATCTATACTATATAATAAAAGAAACCTGTTTTGGGACACTTGTCATTCTCTCATTTAATTGATTAAAATTATTAATAATACTAATAATAATAATATTTAATCTAAATTAAAACAAATTTTTATTATTAATAATATTTAATCAAATCTAAAATCTAATATAATACAAATTTTTATTATCAATAATATTTAATCAAATCTAAAATATATTGTGATTTGAATGATGTATTATCAATTTGTTATATATTCAATGATTGTGGCCTACATTCATGTATTGCTTAAAACATTAAGACTAAGTTGTATGGGGGGCCGCTTAGGCCCGGCGAGGCGCGACGCCGGTCCCCCACACCGCCCCCTGCCCCGTTCCGGCTTCTTCGTCGCCCAGCAGCCGAAGTCGACGGGCATCTCCTCCACACACCAAGCTATACATACATACATACATACATACATATACATACATACATATATATATTTAGCCCCCATCCTCCACCCCCTAGGTCCATCCCTTTCAAGCCCCTCTTACGTGGCGGTGACGTGGCGGCCCATCCTTGGAGGACTTGCCTCCTCCATACCTTCCAGTCTAATAGATACAATCACATATCTACTTTTTGACTTTTACTTAGGTTCAAGAATGGATTGCATATGGATCTTTATATCACTTTCTCTTTAGTTGCTCATTAGAACTTATAAGCGCTCTCTAGGTGTTTTATTTATAAATGTACCGGCCTATGCCCCCAACCAAGTAGTATATAATAAGGAAAACACTTCTTCTATAGGATAGATCAATATTACACTATATGACATATTTGAATTTAACGTGTAACAATCTTAAGTTATTTGATTATTATGCTCTTAAAAATGCAATTTTTGCGATATAATTTTGATTTTGCAATTGTGTACATATGTATGTATGCATGGCTGCTAGATGGATTCTAAAAAAGAGAAAAGGAGAAGAGAAATTTGGCCAAAAGAAACGGTTTTAGAATTATGTCGGTTCCTAAACAAATATATCATGAAGCATGGTCGAACTTTCCCATTAATGATTTGATAGTATTATATTATGTTATGACTGTTTGTCAATAACTATGTTTTATTTAATTGAAAATGGCCATATTTTATTCATTTGAGAAATAACTTATATATATAGGGTCGGGATTTAGAGAAAATGGTAGAAAGTGTGAGAACGGTGAGAACGCTTATGGATCGTCCGACCAAAACAATCTATATACTAGATTGGCGCGGTGGCGTTTTCGTAAATAACATCAATTTTATTACGTGAACGCGCCTCAGTAAGGGTAAAAAGGTCTTTACACTTCTATACCAAAACGCCATACTGATGAATATAACGCCATTACGGACCAAAACACATCCCTATATAAACAAAAACATCCCAGACATAAAAACACACCCCCCAGAACCTGAAACGCCATATTTTCTACTATATACCATTCATCTTACAAACGCCAAAATCCCCAAAACATCAAACACAACTACTCAAAAAACGCCATATTTTCTACTATATACCATTCATCTTAGAAAACGCCAAAACACGTAAACATCAAAAGATTCCAAAAAATCGACGGTTCTTTCAGATACACTATTTCATCAGTAAAACGCCAAAAATGCCAAATATCGTTTCTTGTATATTCAAATATTGTTCTAAAAATGGAAAAAAACGCCAAAAACTACTTAAAGCCATTCAAAAACGCCAAACTTGGGAGATGGAAAGTCTATGACCCTAAAAACTCATAAAAAGCTGAACAAAAATACAGTAAAAATACAGAGTAACTGAAAAGACGGCTACTTTATTAATATCATTTATTATAAAACAAAATCTCGCCTAAACTACGCGCCAAATACATCCTATAAGAGAGACGTCTTCCCACAATCAGCTGATCACAAAACCAAAAACAAACGCCATATTTCCTAGAAACCATTCACTTTAAAAACGCCAAAAAAAAGTTAAGAAAGCCACAGATGCAAAACCTCGATTCTTCTATATTGAGTATTGATCTGAATGAAGTTTCACTGAATGGATTCTTCTCTGAGTTGGGTATCTCTATAATCTTTTGCTGAATGAGATAGACAAATATTCAAGAAAAAGAGACCGATGACACTGATATGACATCATGTCACTTTGTTCTTGATGGATATATTGATGGCATGAAGGGATCAATACATTAGAGCAGCGTTGGTCTTCAACATGTCATCAAACAAGTATATATCCACCCACCATAAAGGATACCACAAAAAATAAGCATCTTCTAAAGACGGGCGTTATGTAGGAAAATAAGGATTTACATAAGGTATTCAACAACAGGTTCAAAATGCCAAAAAAGTTAAAGTAGAAAAGGCTGATGACAGTGAAGATTTGGATGAGAAATTAGATTATGTTTTTTATTTATTTTTTTCATTTTCTAATGATTGTTATCTAATTCTTTGTTGTTTATTATCTAATTCTCTACTAATTTAAAAAAAATCTAGTATAAAACGCCAAAAACTACAAACGCCAAAACGCCTGATAATGTGAAAAACTGTGAGAACGAATGCTAGCAAAGCACGATGTTGCTATATAAAACGCCAAAAAACGCAAACAAAGTATTATTGGAAAAATCAACACTAATTGACAGATGAAAATTGAAAGAAACAGTAATTGCTAAAACAGTAGAATGAAGAGACGGTATCATTATTGTCAAACATTTATTTATATTAAAAGCCACTATATGGAAAATTGAAAATTTATTTATCTTTTCGCCATAATTGTCTGTCACATTATAGGCCTGTATCCTACATGGCAAAACACTTGATATAATAAAATCAAGAAAAAATAAAGACCTGCATCCTGATCTAAAAAACAATAAAAACGCCAAAACAATACTTAAAACGCCAAAATATTTACTATGATCCTGATCTAAAAACAATAAAAACGCCGCGTATTTATTAAACGCCAAAAAAATGGAAAGATGAAGTGACACGCGTTTAAAAAAAAGAAATATGAAAGGACAAAAAAACCCCTCCGCCCTTCTCTAAGCGGCGTGACACGTGTTGGGTCAGGATGCGTTCTCACCGTTCTCACACTTTTGAGCGTTTTCTCCCGAACCCGTTTATATATATATATATATATGTGTGTGTGTGTGTGATTACGTTTAGTATTATGTTTTTTTTTTATTTATGCCCATTTTGGTCATTTTATACATTTTATTAAAAGCTACAGCTACTCTGCCAAACACCTTAATATCTAAAAAGCTATAGCTACCAGCCATCAACTAGTTTTGCCAAACATACCATTAATCAAACCCATCATCACGATCCCTATACCTATACCCATGGCCAAGCTAATAATTATTATGCATTTGTAAGAAAATCATAAGAATAGTTTTTTCCTCTAGTTTCTTATATACCATATATTCATGTTAAAATAAACATATACCTCTAGTCATTTGACATGTAAATTCTCGGTTATATGTCTACGTTCGATTGCGTATTATAATTTATAGGTGCTAAAATGAATATTGAATATATAACAAATTGATAATACATCATTCAAATCACAATATATTTTAGATTTGATTAAATATTATTGATAATAAAAATTTGTATTAGATTAGATTTTAGATTTGATTAAATATTATTAATAATAAAAATTTGTATTAATTTAGATTAAATATTATTATTATTAGTATTATTAATAATTTTAATCAATTAAATGAGAGAATGACAAGTGTCCCAAAACAGGTTTCTTTTAGAATATAGTATAGATGAAGTCTTCATGAATAGTAAATTAGAGTTTTAATAATATTATATTTATTTTAATTTATTCTAATTTGATTTGTTTTTTTTAACTGAGAAAGAGTAGTAATTTATTTATTTTTATCGTAGAATATTAAAAAAACGCACATTTTATGTATCATAAACTATACGAGTATTTGATATGTCACTAACCGAACGAATTTCATAATATTATATTATATTTATATTTATTTTGATTTATTCTAATTGGATTTGTTTTTATAATTTAAAATGAATAGTAATTTATTTATTTTTCTCATAAAGTGTCCATAAGAATATTAAAAAAACATATATTTTTTGTATCATAAACTATACAAGTATTTGATATGTCGCTAACCGAACCGATTTCAATAGAACAACATCGGCACTAACATCGGTATCAGAACCAATATTCTTTTTATGGTTTTCAATTGATATAAATCATGTATCATTTTCAGCATATCACGACTTTATTTTTTTAGATTTCTCTTTCAGCTACTATAGTGAAGCTTGGTACTGGAAGGAACTGGACCGATACCAATTGAGTTCCCGCCGCATAGCGCGGGGGAAAACCACTAGTTTACAATTGAGCAATATTGAATAATTTGAACCGACGCAAGGTTTGGTAATGGCCCTTTGTTGCATTTTAATTTAATTTATTTACAATTACAATTGTGTAATATTCATTTAGAACCAATATTTTAAAAATCGGTTTTTAAATCAAACTGGATTAGGTTAAAAACTGGTTCAATCGATTGAACCAGTTTATACCGAACGGTTCAACTGGGTTGACTAGCTAACTCTATAATTTCATAAATTACAACATCAACTCAAAAGTTAATCCAAAAATGCATGATTACATATTAAAAGATGATTCAAAAGTAAAATCATAATAAAAAATAATACAAAAGATAATCGAAAATCATTCAATTTTCCAACAAGCTCTTTTAAAATGAAAGTATACGATATGTTTAAGCCATTTGATTGTTAAATACATCAAGTTCATGATCGCATAAAGATGAAATTCACTATTATCGACATCCTCATCAACTAGAGGATAACTATTTTCGTTTCATACACTATTAAATAAGAGAGCCCCGCTTGCGGTCTGCTCATATAATGTAATATATGTGTGGGCGCTCGGGGGGGCAAAAGCAAAAGTGCACTAATTTTTAACGTTATTTTACTAATTTCGTGAAAATAACGTTAAAAAGAGGGGATCGTTAATCAGGCATCATGTGGTGGCGTTGATAGCCGAAAGACAAGGGGGTACATGCACCAATTGGCGTTTGTCTCAATTGCTGAGTGTTATGTGCCTTATGTCCAAGGCTTGATGCAAAACCACAATCGAGCCGGGGGTCTCATTGGAAGCAGCCTCTCTATTTCTACGGGGTAGAGGTAAGGCTGTCTACATCCCACCCTCCTCAGACCCTACCTTAGCTTTGCTATAGGTGGGATATACTGAGTACGATGATGATGATGATGATGATGACACTATTAAATAAGAACTTTTAGTTACGAATAATCATAATATATAAAAATTACGTAAGATAAGTAACATATATAATAAAAATAAGTAACAACCCAAACTAAAATAACCATTGGCCGGTACCGGTATTACGTTTCAAACCGGTATACCGGATTTTACCGCAGGTACAAACATTTTGCCGTTTCACTTATTTACCGGGGTGTTTCGTACCGGATTTACATCTGGAAATAGTAATACCGGTATAACCGGTCGGTATTTACCGGTTTTTAAAAACATTGTTTAGAACCGTCTTAATGTTTATTGAATGGTAATGTCGCGGATGGCCGCTATCCATCCCTCCATCATTTTGGATGGATTTGGGACTCTCAATGATAATCATAAATTGTTTTGTTGGTTCACTGCGTGTATAAGTTACATCGAAGAAATAAATTTGTACATACACGTGTGTGTATATTTTGTATAGAAAAATCACACCTGCATGCTTTTCAAATGCAAGCCTTTTAATTTTCTAATTGGTGCATGCCATTTATATGGTTTAAATTTTAATTTATTCATGAACCGTCCTACCTTTTGCCTTTGTTTCCAACTAGGTGGATCCGCCCGCGCTTCGCGGCGGATACTCTTTTTTCCTAATGTCATTTGACGCAACACGTTTGAAGAGTTATAAATGAATACAACTTTTAGGCGGGCTAAACTATCTACACACCAAGTGTGTAGATAGTCACCTTTAAAATGTGTTTTTTGTCCTTATATGCACACCCTGCAGTGTCGAACTGTGGCCAAAACGCGGCGTTTTGGTCCGGTTAACCAGACAAAAACTGACGGGTGTCTGACGGGTCTGTTGACCGGACCAAAACGCCGAGCTTTGGCCGCGTTTTGGTCCTGTCAACCAGACCGGGTGTCAGTCTTTTGTCTGGTTGATAGGACCAAAACACGGCCAAAGCTCGGCGTTTTGGTCCGGTCAACAGACCTTTCAGACTCCCGTCAGTCTTTGTCTGGTTAACCGGACCAAAACGTCGCGTTTTGGCCACAGTTCGACACTGCAGGGTGTGCATATAAGGACAAAAAACACTTTTTTGGGTGTGTAAATAGGCAAAATGGTGTGTAGATAGGTATACCCTTTTTAGGCATCTGAAAGTTTGCTTGCTCTACTTGTTTCAATAGTTATACACTGTTTTGTTCAAAAGGACATATTTGCAGCTCTTGGAGAACATAAAAAGGGACCTTCAACTCCGTCAACAAACCCATCCATTTGGTAATCAGCACTGTGTACCAACCTCGTGTGTATTGAGTGAGTAAACATCTTGCTACTCCTTGTCCTAAAGATTAACCATCAAAACGATTATAGCTGAGCTGGTGTGTTAAGTGTTAACAATAAAATGCAATATGCTATCTAAAGCCGTAATGTTACACTGATTATAGTTACCTATGAAATACAACCTGCAGTTTCACCTGCTGACCCGTTACCTTACAATCGGACCAACTTTTACCGATGAAATAAAAGTTACACCCTTATTTGTTACAATCAACGAAATGTAATCTGCAACTCGTCCTTGCAATATATCATGTTATCAATCAAGATCCAACAAAAGACCTGTTATACAATAAGCACAAAATAGAATTAGGTGTTACAATATTACACAACAATTGAAAATTTTCCGTTGTTAAATCTATAATTAGAGACCTGTGACAGGTACATTTATGATTTATATTTTATAAGCCACCAATTTTTTGACTTTGTTTTCTTTAGTAGAAGGGCACCACTTTTGAAGGTGATGTTCTGCACCTAGGAAAATTAATAGCTTACCTCAAGTTGATATTCATAATTAAATAAGCGTCCTAATAATCCCACACCCCAAAATCTTAATTTCACACCATGTATACGGGCCGTATAACGTTATACGGCCTGTATAGAATAATCCGACATGACAAATATTGGGTCGTATAATGTTATACGGCTCGTATAATGCTATACGACTCGTATAGATGGAGAAAATATTAGGTCGTATAAACAATTTATACGGGCCGTATAACATTATACGGGTCGTATACATTATATGAGGTTTGGGTCGTATAACATTATATAGGTCGTACAACATTGTATACGGGACGTATAATGTTATACGGCTCGTATATATGGAGACAAAAAAACATTCTCTGACATTTTTTTAAACAATCAGTTATACGGCCCGTATAACTCTATACGGGCCCGTATACATGTAGGGGTGTGAAAATAAGATTTTAGGGGTGTGGGAATAGTAAGACCCTTAAATTATGAGTTAAAAGTTTAATTTAAGTTGTCTTATATAGAACTATTAGATTCTTAATCAACCAATTTAAACCAAGTGAATTGACCCTACCCTGTATCTTTTGTCCTTTTTTATTTGAATATGATAAATAGTTCAACAAAAATTGCTTTTGCAAGTGTATGTAAAATTAGTTACTCGATCTAACCTGTACTTCAAGAGCAGCCTCCCGCCCAAGTGTTAAAATCTGTAGAGTCCCACGTTCTTTTAGAGAGACGAAAATTAGCTAGCTAAGAAATAAATGTAAATCCATTCGAAAACCAACTGAAACCGAAATTCAAATATTACCACAGCACCACAACTCCAATGGAATCAAACTCTCAGCCTTTTAATTTCATCATAATCAAATCCTTCAGTGCCCAAGTACTTATATTCTTGAGACCATTTACAAGATTTTTGGATCTTACCAAACTAAATCCGTAGAAAAAAGACTGAACTAAAAAATATGCTTCGACTTCAAATTAAACAATCAAAGTATCAGTATTAACTAAATCAAACAAATCATGTATAAGAGACCCTAACCTGAACAAAAATGTGCACGCAGGGAGACCTGCGAAGTGACAGATTATAAGAAAATAGTTGGAAAAATTGTATTCAAAATGGTAAACGGAGATTGTGGTTACCTTCATCGCAGGCGGCACAGATTGGAAACAAACGGGACACAAAGCGCAAGAGAAGTGAGGCCTTGTCACCGTAGTTCCCTTTTCCGGCGAATAAAAATTTTTAGCCTCGAGAAATGTTTCTTCGTACACTTCTACAGCGACTTTCTCCTTGCAGATGTCCTTCAAAAGAAACCAAGAACCACTATAAAAATTCAACTAAAGAACAATAACTTTTTAAACTTCTATAGCAGAGAGAATACAACAATCAGTTGATATGTCAGCGCAGAGCATAACAAAACCACTATATATGCTAATCTTTCTACAATATTTGTAAAAACAAACAGGACAGTATGAAAAACACACCATGAAATCCTAAAAAAATGAAATGTAAGCACCTTAAATTCAAAATTATACAGCATTTGTAAGAAAAAAAACAGTTTGAAAAACACATCATTATACCCTATAGAAACCTGAAATGTACTAAGCACTTTAGATTCAAAAACTATACAGCAACATTGAACCCTAAACACTAAAAACCTGAAATGTAAAAAAGCAGTTTAACTTCAAAAGCATACAGCATTTGTAAGAACAAAGAAAACAGTTCAACAAACACATCATTAAACCCTAAACCCTAAAAAACCTAAAATATAACCACATAAAATTCAAAATTACACAACTCACACCCACTCCACAGCTACCACACAGCACAAACACTCACATCACAGCAACCTACTCCTTTTTATCACAAATCATAAACAACAGTAGATAAAATCAACAAAACAACAAAAATAGTATAAAAACAACACCATACCTCATCTTCAAGCACAGAAGTCGGAGAATCTGCCAACGGCTCTTCAGTCGCTTCATTTTTCGGCACCATCTCTCACTGAAAACCCTATAAAACATACACAAAAAACAGACGATACGTACCGATCAAGACGTTTATGAAGAGGCTGTGGTGGAAGGGGGAGAACCAGAGAAGTTGGAGGAAGCAGGAGGTGGCTACTTACCGGATTCTCGCCGGATGCCCTTCGTTCTCTCGTCGACTCTCTCTCTCTCCCAGCGCTCTCTTTGTTACTGAGGTGTAGATGTGTGTGTGGGACTTGAGTTGAGTTGTTGAGGGGGAAATCAAATAAGCGAACTTCAGTGGCAAAAATCAAAAGTCAAAAAGACTCCTAGCGCAAATGGACGATGTCAATTGATATATATAATAATTATGCATGCCATTCTTGTTTTATATAAGTGAGCACACGCATTTTAAAATTGTTTTTGAACCAATATGATTTATATACATTATACCTTTTCAAATGTAATGCGTGTTAAATAAAAGGGCATATCACATGTGTATTAAACAAAGAGGTACATGTTGTTTTTTGTAATATTATATAATTTCGTTTTATATTATGGTTGTGTCTTAAGTTGGTATTTGTATGTACATAAAATTCTCAAAAGGTGTGTTGGTTAATGTATTGTACATATAATAATTAAACAAAGGGGTATGTTTGTGTGGTTTTTTAAAAGTCACGACTTTTCATTCTAGAAAGAAAGGCAACCCAACTTGTTTTTTATAATTATCAAAAGATGTGTTGGTTAATGTATTGTACATATAATAATTAAGCAGAGGGGTATGTTTGTGTGGTTTTTTAAAAGTCACAACTTTTCATTTTAGAGAGGCCGCAAGTTGCTTTTTGTAGGGTTATATAATACCACTTCGATGACCATTACCCAACATTCGATTCCTTTCCCAATCGGTGAGTCCTCACTAACTATAAGGTAGTGTTTGGCGTGCAGGAATGAAGAGCGTAATGGAATGGAATTGAATGGACCATTGTGAGAGAATGAAGAAAAAAAGTTTGGTTGGTCAATGCAATAGAATCGTCCATTACTTAGGTATTTCATTCTTTCAAAATCATTTCATCTACCCTATTTTTTTTTCCATTCCTTCACCTATTTCACCCTTCGTTAACAACACCACAACCCACCATCGTCGCCACCACCCACATTGCCGTCCACCGTGGTCGCCGCTGCTGCCACTACCGTTGCCCGCCATCCCCACCATCGTCGCCACAAATCCGCCACCGCCACCACCTGACGTCACCCCCACCCACCACCCTCGTCACCGCTGCTACCAACGCCACCTATCATCGCATACCTTCATCGCCACCGACCACCACCTCACTCACCACCGATTTAATTCATTCGTCTTTTCTTGTCTACCAAACAACACAAAGTAATGTTTCATTTCATTTGCACATAGTAACCAAATAAGACATCAAATGGTAATAATTCATTCCATTACTTTATCCATTTCATTACCTAGTTCATCTCATTCTCTCGTATATATTACGCTATACCAAACATACAATTGAAAAAAGTGACTTCGGAATCACGGGGCCAACCTCGGCTTCCACACTGACCCGATAGGGTACAAGTAAAACACCGGTCTTCTAGAATATGATTTGGAATTTTGGATCAAGACCATGTCTGTCATACATCTTTTATTAAAGCATAAAGCAAGATTTAATGTTAAAATAATTATATGTAAACGAAATATTACGTTTCTTTTAGGTTAATATTCGCACACCCTTTCCCTCTGTCTTTATATATACATAGATTTTATAGAGAATGATAAAGTGAAACGGATGTCTGAATAAGATTTTAGGGATGTGCGAATACAATGACCATTCTTTTAATAAGAAATTGTTCTTTATTTTCAAAGGAAAAAAATGCAGACAAACACGTATTAGCTAGAAGTGCACCTGACAAAGATCGGCTACATAACTCGTCGGGTTGAGTTTTAACTGAATCGTCTTCATTGCTGGTTGGGCCAATTATATAAGCGACCCAAACCAAGTGGCTGGATCCGATTTTAAAACTTTTTTAAAAATCTCATCTACTTCTTTACTTTTTTGATAGTGTAGACTCACATCAGAATATAAAAGTTTTTTTTTTCTTTTTTTTTTTTGGTACCGCAAATTTGGATCATTATACCACCGAATCATATTCATTTTCTCTAGGCTATAATGCTCATACAGAAAAGTTTTTTTTAACGATTTGGATCACTGAACCACCCAATCATATCAATCTCTACTAGGGTATAATGTTTATACATCAATTTAGAAGGAAACCTAATACATAAATATAGGAAAAACCCTTTGTGAATATCCATCTCCATTAGGTTATAATGTCAATACACCAATTCAAAAGAAACCCAATAAATATGGTAAAAAACGTTTGTGAGAATTGAACTCAGAACCAAATATTCCCTAAGTTTTACCCCACCCAAGATGCCACTAAGCTATGTTAAATATACATACACTTCATATTTTTTAAATATTTATATCTATTAAATAATATACATATACTTCGTATTTTTAAATATTTATATCTATTAAAAATCATGTACGGCTAAGTCTATGCGTAATGGGGCGGTATGCCCGGCGCCATGACCGGAAAACGCCCAGGAACACCAAAACACAGGGCGCCATGTTTCAGAAACAAGGGGGCAGCGCTATAATTTTCGCGGCGGTATGGGGAGGGTGGTAAAAGATTGGACCAATCACATTTCAGCAACCTTTTTTATATTAATTAATAAAACTGAAAATTATTAAATAGGTAATGATGGGTAGGGGCTTTATGACTACGGGCTCTAGTGATATAACGCCCCATAAAGCCCCCGTGTGACGTGGCACGACACGTGTCGCATAACGCCCCACAAGGGGCTTTATGACTATGGATGGCCTAATGAACCAAAAAGACTGTCGATTTGGGAACCCTATAAAACATTGATAAATTCATGAGTTATTCGGTGATAAATTTTTCTACAAAATTCGAAAACTATGGAGATAAAATCATTTACGTAACTCTAAAAGTCATGACTCGCTACTATGGAGATTAGGGCTGTAAACGAATCGAACGAACACGAACAAGGCCATGTTCGTGTTCGTTCGTTAAGGAAATTAACATGTTCGTGAACCGTTCACGAACGCATACCGAACATAAGTTTATGTTCGTGTTCGTTTGTTAAGGAAATTCAATTGTTCACGAACAGTTCGTGAACACGGGTCTCGAACACAAACGAACATAAGCAAATAAAAACGAACATTTAAGTTGAAAATAATAAATAAAAACATTGTTATCCTTAAACATTGGAAATAAGTAGTTAAATACAACCATCAGATGATAAACAAAACACAAGAAATCTACTACAACCACCGAACGATGAATCAAGTTTAACTAACTTAGACATAATTATCCCAAAAAATGTCTTAGAATGTCAAAATTTTAGCTAACTTAGAAAAAATAGAGTTTCAAGTTTTCAGTATGTTTAGATAAAATGTTTATTATTTATTATTTTTTAATATAATCAAACGAACGAACATAAACTAACGTAACCGAACATATCACCGAACGTTCACGAACACAGTCGAACAAACGAGACCTGTGTTCGTGTTCGTTCGCTAAGCTAACCGAACGAATTTTTTTGTTCATGTTCGTTCGTTAAGCTAATAGAACGAACATAAACGAACTTCCCGCCGAACGGTTCACGAACTGTTCGCTGAACGTTCGGTTCGTTTACAGCCCTAATGGAGATAAAATCATTTACGTAACTCTAAAAGTCACGACTCGCCCTTTTTTCAACTTGTATGGCACACTTTACTTTTTATTCACATACACCAAAAATATAGAATTTTTTTTTTTATCTTTTCAACACATTGTATTTTATATATACACAGCCCCTAATTCAAAATTACGAATTTGTTCTTCTTTAAAGTTACGATTTTACCCATGTTTAAAAATTACAGTATTGTCATCACTTTATCTTTTCGCAAATTACGATTTTAACCTAGCCCAAAATTACAATTTTGCTCCGATTTAAAAATTACAGTATTGTCATCGTTTTAGTTTTTTTTAAATGTGTGTGATGAAATAGTGCCAGGCTATTGCATGACACTCCCCCATTGGCCCGTGTATATTACGATTTTACCCCAGTTCAAAATTATGAATTTTCCCCTGGTTCAAAATTACAGTATTACTATCACTTTAGCTTTTAGCAAATTACGGTTTTACCTCAGTCATAAATACAATTTTGCCTTCGGTTCAAAATTACAGTATTTTCACCGTTTTCGTGTTTTAGCAAAACTATAGAAGTTTTTTCTTTAATTGGTTGACTCGATTTAATTTTTTATCCGTGTCAAGAAGTTGCCTAACACTCACTCATTTGTCTTGACAAATTACAGTTTTGCCTCGAACTCAAAATTACGGTCTTGCCATCGTTTTAGTTTTTTTTCTATCAAAACTATGTTTTGTTTTTTTAATTGGTTAAGAAATATTTGACCTACCGCCCCGCAACGCGGACAGAGTTTCAACTAGTTTATCTATATGTTAAAACCATGGTTAGAAATAGTAGTTTGTGGCTGAGATTGATGCGGTGATATTTTTGTATATAATTGGGGCCTTGAAACTATCAAGAGGGGTAAAATAGGAATATCCAAACAAAGGTGCACATGCTAATCACATGTCATTTTCCCCCATCATATTTAAACGACAATAATTTTTTTATACGTGATTATTTTTCAAAAAAAAAAAAATTACACCATAAAACTCAACGTTTTTTATCTTTCTAACGAGTATATTATTGATATACTTTTCGAAAAAATTAAATGGGTTTTTTGGCGTTTTTCTGAACTGTGTGTTTTATGGCGTTTTGGACTATGTATTTTATGGCGTTTTTTCTGAACTAGGTGTTTTTATGGCGTTTTAACTATATATTTTCATGGCGTTTTTAACTGGGTATTATCATGGCGTTTTTCTGAATTGGGTGTTTTTATGGCGTTTTATTTGAACACCCAGTTCATGTGAGTGGGTTTTTTTTTTGACAATATTAGCCCTTAGTGTAATTTAACATCAATGCCACTTGTCACCATCAAAATCGTTCTCACACTTTTCTCCGTTCTCTCTAAATCCTGACTCTATATATATAGGGGAAGTTTCATTTGAGAAGAAAATTTAATTAAGAAGAAAAAGAACAAAGGGTAATTTTATAAAACATTAAATAGTTTTTTTTTTCACTTATCTCATTTATGATCATCTTTGACTAATTAATTAGTCATAAAAACTATCATTCTCCTCACTAAATTTTTTTGCCTACACACATCAAAAGTTATCCTACATATTTCGAAATTTATCCTACATGTTGAAATTTATCCTATAAAACTCATAATTTATCTTATACACCTCGTAATTTATCATACACTTTAAATTTTTTTTTTTAAATAATATATATTTTGAAAATAAGTTACAGAAAATTTAATGTAGTTAGCTATTAAAAAGTAAAACTACAAATTAATGATCTATATAAATTTAACAATGTACACTTATAGAAACATTAAATACTTATATTAAATAAAATAAAATAAAACATTCTTATTGGTTGAAATTTCTCCTTTTTTCTTCTTACAAAAAATTTCTTCTCATTTGAACTAATATATATATATATATATATAAACGGGATAAGGAGAAAACGCCTTAAAGTGTGAGAAGGGTGAGAACGAATCCTGGCTCAACACGTGGCAGGGGGCACTAAATGATATACAGGGGTACAATTGTCCTTTTGTACGTTCCCTCCTTATTTCGCGTTATAAATCTGTTTCAAATAAAACTCCAAAGATTTCGTATTAGCAGTTACCTTATTTCCAAGCTTTCTCAGATCTATTGCGTCTAACGTGGATTCTGTTCGACAAAGTAATATTTGATGACGTTTTCATATTTTGTTCCAGCAAATCATGCAACACATATACAACAAATATGACATTTTGTTCTTTTATGCTTGTTTCATTGTTTTTTTAAATTAATATTTCACAATGTGTTGTATGCTTTTAATGGCGTTCTTCATGTATCCAACTTTTTCGCGTTTTCATTGGTTGTTTAACAATTAGTAAGAACTGATAATTGGAGTTTTCATTATTAATTTTAATTGTCGTTTGGGATATAATATATTTCTTATATTTTACGATCATTGACGTTTTACACCTGATTAGTTTTGAATATTATTGAGTAATATTTGTAAACATCGGTTATTACTATTTGTTAATTTGTAAACATCAGTTTTGCTAACTATGGCGTTTTCATTATCATATTATATTTGTTAATTATTCATGTTGTTAATTATTTTTAATTATCCATCTCATGGCGTTTTGATTATCACGTTTCATTAATATTGTTAATTCATCACATTTGTTAATTTTTCAACTAATGGTGTTTGTATTATGGCGTTTTCAATTATATGTTTATTATGTCTTGTTTATTATTCAAGTAATGGCGTTTTCATAGATAATGTTATAAGGATACAATTTCTATTTTTAATGGCGTTTTTCTGAAATTGTTTCTCACTGTGTTTTCTCAGATGAATGTGTTTCTTCGAATGAAAGGTTTTTCCCCAAAATTGATTTACCATTTATCATTCCTGACGTTAGTGAGGAGATAAAGCCCAAAATGGACATGATATTCGCAAGCCTCGATGATTGTTATTCAATGTATGTTACGTATGCCAAGGCTTGTGGTTTTTCAGGCAGGAAAGGGACTGAAAAGATAAACGCCAAAGGTGAAAGACATATTAAGTATTATATGTGTATGAGAGCTGGGGTATATAAAGACAAGAATGTTGATAAATTGGCCCCAATCAAAAGGAATAGATTGTACGATCCAACTTTTCAAAGAGGACCGATTGTGGTGCACTGTTATGCGTAATTTTTTAGGCTGGATCATGGAAGGTCTATAAGTTTGTTGTGGACCACAACCATGATCTTGTTGAACGTCCCGATAAGCATTTTCTTCCAACTGAACGACACCTCACTCAGTTCCAGAAGCATGTTATACACAACATGTCTAAGTTGAATTTGGGTCTAGTTAAGGCGTTTAATGTTATGAAGACTTGTTTTGAAGGTTTTGAAGACGTGAGTGCAAGTAAAGTTGAATTTAAGAACTACAAGAGGCAAATTAACTTGTTTATAGAGGAACAGGACGCTGAGATGGTTGTGAGACAATTGGATGAAAAAAATAGTCACAACCTAATTTCTCGTACGATTACTTCACAGACGAAGAGAATCGTTTGAAGGGACTTTTTTGGTGTGATGATCAAGCCAAACGTAATTACCACGTGTTTGGTGATGTGATTTCGTTAGACGCCACGTATCGTTCGAACAAGTAATATTTATAATTCAATTTTTTTGTTCTTTAGGCGTTTTCACTGGTTACATGCAACGCGAAAAGATAATTGCGTATGCATCCAGACAACTGAAAAAACACGAAGAAAACTATACAACTCATGATTTAGAGTTAGGAGCAATAATTTTTTCCTTGAAAATTTGGAGACATTATTTGTATGGTAGTAAGTTTACCATCCTTACAGATCATAAAAGCTTAAGGTATATTTTTAGACAAAAAGAATTGAATATGAGACAGAGAAGATGGATGAAAGTTTTAAGTGACTACGACTGTGATATTCAATATCACGAGGGTAAAGCAAATGTAGTAGCTGACGCTTTAAGTCGTAAGTATCATGAGAAGCCGAAGCGGGTACGTGCTCTTAGATTAAATCGACATATAGATTTAATGGAACAATTGAAGAATACCTAAGAAACAACAATCAAGGATGATGCTGAAGGAATGAAAGGAATGATAAAAGAATTAGAAAAAAGGAACTGATGGAATTTGGAGATTCCATAAGAAAAGAATTTGGGTACCTATCCAAGGAAATCTAAGACATAGAATTTTAGAAGAAGCCCATAAATCTAGGTATACGATGCATCCTGATAGTAACAAGATGTATCAAGATTTGAGGAATAATTTTTGGTGGACAGGAATGAAAAAGGATATAGCTAGTTATGTTTCTAAGTGTCTGACTTGTTCACAAGTTAAAACTGAACATAAGAAGACTTTAGGTTTACTTCAGCAATTAGAAATGCCAGTATGGAAATGTGAATTGATAACAATGGATTTTGTTACTAAATTACCCAAAAAAAAAAGGTAACGACATAATCTGGGTGACTGTGGATCGACTAACCAAGTCAGCTCATTTCCTACCCATGAAGGAAACCTTTAGTATAGATAGACTAGCTAAGCAATATGTAGATGAAATAGTTTCACTACATGGAATTCCACTGTCTATTGTGTGTGATAGAGATAGTTGTTTCACTTCTCATTTTTGGAAAAGCTTCCAAAAAGTTATGGGAACATGACTAAATCTAAGTACAGCTTATCACCCTCAAACAGACGGACAAAGTGAAAGAACGATTCAAACATTAGAAGACATGCTAAGGGCATGTGTAATAGATTTTGGAGGAAGTTGGGACGATCATTTACCCTTAAAAGAATTCTCCTATAACAATAGTTATCATACAAGTATTAATACTGCCCCATTTGAAGCACTTTATGGACGAAAGTGTCGAATTTCCAGTATGTTGGGAAGAAATAGGAGAAAAACAATTATCGGGTCCCGAGATTGTACAAGAAACAACTGATAAGATAAATCAAATTAAGGGAAGATTGAAAACAACCCAAGATCGACAAAAAAGCTATGCCGATCATCGAGGTAAGCCATTGGAATTTCAGGTTGGAGACAACGTACTATTAAAAGTTTATCCTTGGAAAGGAGTAGTCCGATTCGGTAAGAAAGGAAAGCTAAGTCCCAGATATGTCGGACCATTTAAAGTCATCCAGCGAGTAGGGGCAGTCGATTACCAGCTATAACTACAAGAAGAAATGGCAGGCGTACATGATGTATTTCATGTATGTAACCTTAAGAAATGTCTAGCTGATAAATCACTGAAAGTACTTCTTCAAGACATAGAGGTAAATGAGAAGTTGAAGTTTGTTGAGAAACCACTACGAATTGAAGATAGAAAGATTAAGAATCTTAAACACAAGAGGTTAGTTCTGGTCAAAGTGAAGTGGGATTCGAAAAGAGGACCTGAATACACATGAGAACTAGAGTCAGATTTGACACAAAAATATCCTTACTTGTTCCAGTAAATCTCGAGGACAAGATTTAAAACAAGGTGGGGATGATGTAACAACCCTTAAATAAGGCCACAACAATCCGTAATCGTAAACCAACACATTTACGATTAAAATCTGCTTGAAAATAAAAATAAAAGGGTTAGAGGGCTATCACGGGGCGCGATAGCCTCACCCCAAAGTCTCGCGGGTGGCGAGACTCCCATAACCTCCTCGGACATGTGTCGACCACCTGTACAAGCTATTGGTTGAGTCACGACACCTAAGCCCTAGCTAGGGGGGTTTGGCAGGGAGCGATAGCCTACCCCTAGGCTATTGCTGGTGGTGAGACTCTCCAGAATCAGCTATAAATTGAGCATTCATGCTATAATTTAACTCGCTTAGTTCTTTTCTTTTCTCTAGACATTCTGCTCAGTATTATACCCACATAATACTCGGAGTGCTACACCGCTGCTTGTTATCAGGGTAATAACTCTTATAACTGGTACGGTACTTTGTCCGATCGATTGAAGCCAATCCAACAGATGTTTAAGTGTTGCCGGTATACGGCTATACTTTGTCATTCGTTGTGGGTTTTGATCTCGTGATTATCGTTAAAATTGAATTGAGTTATACAAGCATTAAATCAGTAGGCGAGTACCGACACCTTAAATCTGCAATGTGAGCCATTCTCTTTTTATCAAATTGATTTCAAAACCTTAAATGTTTTCTTAAGTTATATTACAGTGATTAAGACTTTGCATTCTGATACTATAGCCGGGATGTGGGGTATTGTATACATTACTTGATAAGCTATACTATTGGACAACGGGTTAGCCAATAGTAATATGACCACAGTCACAGATCCAGTCGAGTAACAAGTACTGTGGGTAATTGAAAGATATAAGCAAATATTAAAAATCTTAATGCTGTAAATTATAACAAATGTATTTTTACAACTGAATTAACTCACCAGTATTTTTCCTTGATCAAATGTTTTTAAAACGCGTTTCAGGTGATTTACAGTGAAGTGAAGAAAAGTGCCATGAAGCACTCCAGCTTAAATAAGTGGCTATGTAAACCTTTAGTAATATACCTTCATTTTTATTAAAATTAATTAAAAACAATTTTTATTAGTCTGTGGGGGGCCGCGAAGACCTAGGCTTGGTCTTACGCGGGCCGCGAGCGAAGGGACATGAGGCACAACCTGGTGCTGCCACGTGTCAAACGTGTGTCGAAGCTAGATCAATGACTGGGCCAGGCTAGGGCCTACCCAGCCTACGTAGCGGGCCGCGTAGCCCTTGGCTACCATCTTCGCAGGGCGCGACGAAGTGTTGGACAGACACTATAAATAGACGCAATCGACTGTTCAGTCGAAATCGTTCACAAATCTTTTCTCTCTCGAATTTCTACATAGTTAAAGTAATTTCCGGACATAATACCCCCTAAATAATGAAGTTCTACCTCGTTGTAAGTATCATAACCCCGGTTACGTATTAGATACGCTGCCCGATTGATCCAGGGTTCCGTAACGACTGTCGTGGTTCTGCCCGACGTAGTCGTTGGAATGCCCTCTCGGGGAGAGTATTACTAATGTAAATATTGGGTTATTATACTAACGCGTGTGCATTTGTGTGTAATTAATAGATAATCACCAGGAAATCTTTAAGGAAAACCCTAAGACAGCAATGTAAGTAATCTCCTTTTTATAAACTGTTTTCACAAAACCTTTAATTATTTTAATTTATAAATAGCAGTGACTGAGTCTTTGTAATCTTCAATTACTGCCGGTATGTTGGGGTTTTGTATACAAAATGTGGAACACGTTACCATTGGACAAAGAGTTAGCCAATGGGTAATATGACCCACCAGTTAGGATTGACAGTACTGAATGAGTAATTGTGTAGATATAAACATTGTAATCGCTCTCAATACTGTTAAATGATAAAACTCTTCTTGATTAAACTGGGATTCACTCACCAGTATTTCCCACTGACAAAATGTTTTTAAACGCGTTTCAGGTAACAAAATGTGAAAGCCAAATAGAAGCCAGCTGGACAGCACTGAAGGCTTGGAAAAGTGGCTATAAAAGTTACCTAAATAAAGAGATGTTTTTATTAAATAAAATAGGGTCTATCCTATGAAAATGCGTGTACTGAAAACTTGGGAATTTCCCATATGTTTAATATTATAAAAGTGTGGTATTGTACTCTGATAAAATATTTCCTAACTACGGTCCTGATGTAATTTCTGCTATCAAATTGATAATCACCGATACCACTGAAATTGGCCGCGGCCGCCCGTTCCTGGGTTGTTAGGGGATGGGGTTGCGACAGAAGGTGGTATCAGAGCTAAGCCATTGATTCAGCCACAGAAGTGTTCTGCTGACACCAAGAAATTATTCAAAGTGTTAGGAAATTATCTACGGAACTACGTGCATATTATTATTATGTGTTATTTGACTATTTGTTAGTTTAAAGTATGAGCGACCAAGGACCATTAGACGCTTACCGTCAGTTGTCCAGCTCACCTAGGAGCGAAGGCACCTCTTCACAGCCTGCCCTCTCAGGGTATTCAACTGACAATGAAGATGGGATATTCGTGTTTATGGCTCAGTCTGAAGAGCCATTCCTTCCTAATAAGAGAGGATGGTTCAGTAGAGGAGCGCATGAACGTAGGAAAAGGATGCGAAAACTCCAACAACAGCGTTTTTACCAGCCGCTAAGAGAGAAACAGATGCTCACACCCAGGAGATGCTTAATAGGAGTCTAGCAAACTTTCATATCTTAGCAACTATAGCCGCAGACCCTAACCTGAAGCAACTCATAGCACCCTAACCATTACCCTTGTTTCCCACACAACCAATGGAGATTGAGACCAACCCAGAAAATCAAATTCAAATGCATGATTTTGACCCAACAGAGATACCTAGAGTGCCAGCACCCAATCCCTTAGACCCAAACTACGACCCGTGGTTTGACGACCATAGGGATTACCAGCAACGCTACCCAATACAAGAAGAACCCATGCCAAACCTAGCAGCCTACCCAGATCTAGACCCTCTAGACCCCTATTATGATAATGATCAATTCATCAGGGAAATTCTAGAGAACCCTTACCCTTACCAAGAACCCATGCCCCAGTACCAGCACCTGCACCCCTAATGAGTGCAGAAAATGTGCAAGAACTCCGAACCTTTGGTGAGGAGATTTTAGAAGGTAGTGTGAGGATGAGACAGATCGGAGAACGACTCGTCTGGAAGTATGACGAGCGTAATATGGAGTTCTGGATGAACCCATATCAGTGATGGTGATAGTAATAGTAATAATATAATAATAATAGATATATATATATAATAATAATATGTGTGTATGTTTGAAAAAAAAACTAGACAATACCTATTGATGCCTAATAGTATTGTAATTTCAATTTCAGTTGTATTGTAATATATATGGATGCATCGTATCAAATAGAGTAAGTCGCAATGCTCGACGATTTTGACCAATATATGTGTTGTGTGATTGTTTGTATTGGATATTGTCTTGTGATATTAATATGTGGAAATTGTTTGAAATCCAGATGGACAACGAAGTGAACCAGGAAAACCAGAATAACAACGATAACCCTAACAACAATAATAATGGAAACAAAGTGGATAACAGTGCCATACAACACACAGTGGCACAAGGAATTATAGACGCAATGCCATATATTATTAAAACGGTTAAGGACGTGGATAATAAAAGTAACAATGGCAGTAAGCGACCGACTGAACCAGAAAACAGCGTAAACAATGGACCAATACTTCAAGTGCCCATTCCAAAAAGAAGAAGAACCATGTCTTATGGTTGTTCTTACAAGGAATTCTGGTCCTGTAAACCAATAGAATTCTCGGGCAACGAAGGACCCATTGCAACTCTACGCTGGATAGAAAAGACTGAGGCAGTCTTAAAAATAAGCAAGTGCGAAGAAGAGGATAAGATAATGTTTGCTTCCAATCTGTTTAAGAACTCAGCTTTAGAATGGTGGAACACTATCCTCCAATCTAGGGGAAGTGACAGAGTTTACAATATGGAATGAGAGGAATTTAAGAACATGGTAGAAAGGAAATTCTGCCCTCCCAATGAAAAAGAACATATAGCAAACAAGTTCTTAAACCTTAGAATGATTGGAGTAGATAGTAAGGGTTACACTACTACTTTCTTTGAATATGCTAGAATAGTGCCAACCCTTGCATCACCAGAACCAGTATTAATCTCCCGTTACATCTGGGGATTAATCGGGGAGTTTAGGCATGTAGTCAAGACAGCTAGACCCCAAACCATAGAGGAAGTTGTAGAACTAGCAAACACCTTGACTGATGAATTAGTTCGTACACGAGAAGAAGACCAGAGGAGGAACCTAGCTCAAAGGCTTACCCAAGAATTCCGTTCTGGGAATTCCAACCGTGGGAAAAATGTAGGTTCTACTTCTGCACCTTATTGCAAATATTGCAAAAGGAAGCATTCTGGAAGATGCTCCATATACTATAACTTCTGGAAAATATCTGGACACAAGGAAGAAGACTGTAGGAAGAAACCTAACAATAGGATATGCTACAACTGTGGAGAACAAGGTCATATAAAGCCAAACTGTCCTAAAATAGCTCCAGCCACAAACAACAAGACTACTAAGAATGCTAGAGCATTTGTTCTGACTGCAAAAGAAGCCAAAATGATTCCGGACGTGATTGCCGGTACGTTTTTAGTTAATGATATTTTTTCTAAAGTATTATTTGACTCTGGTGCAAACCAAAGTTTTATTAATACTTCATTTTGCAAACTTCTCAATCAACCATTAACTAAACTCCCACAAGAATGTCTAGTGGAAACTGCAAATGGGGAAATCATTAAGATTACCGAAATCTTGCAGGGAGCAAGAATAGAATTTTTAAATCAAAAGTTCATTGCAAACCATTATCCAATGAATCTGGCAGGATTTGATGTTGTATTAGGAATGGATTTGTTAATAGCCAATAAAGCCAGTATTCTATGTGATCAAAAGTCGATCCAAGTAAATTCACCAAGGGGTGAAAAGATCACCATTAAAGGAGATAAACCGTCTAGATCCAGGAAATTCATTTCTGTAATAAAAACGGCTAGTTATATAAGTGTAACACCTCGTAAAATCACGACCAATATAATGAAGACACGTGTCATGGACTTTAAACGTGTAATGGATTGATCTGGAGGGACTAAAATTGTCAAACAATGTAAATATGTTAATAAAAGGGATCCAAAGTGTCAACATGCCATTCTTGTGCCTCTGATTGACCTCACACGACGTTCGTATTCTTTAACGAATAATTTATCAAACTTGGAAAGTCGTTTATGCTCAAAATAAGGATCTTATGAAACATAGGGGTTAAAAGTGTCAACATGTTAAAAGTAACCTCTGAGTGACCTTTTAACGATCCCAAGAACATTGTAATAATTATATATTGTGCTCTCAAGAATAACGTATATTAATTTTGTGGAGTTGCGTTGAATACAAGACATTTTGGGTGATCGTATGACTAACCGGGAGCTTAACGGAGTTAGTTAATGACCTAAGGTCCTTAAAAGTTAACTATGGGGGTCCAAAATACAATAAATAAAAGATAGATAAAGTTTATATAGACCAGGGACTGAAATTGCAAAGTTGCAAAACTGTTTACTAGAGATAGGCCTTCACGCGGGCCGCATAGCCCTTAGGCCAACTCTTACGCGGGCCGCGTAAGAGTGCCAGATGCAGAAAAAGTGGACAGCTGCATGTACATCCAGTTCCACCGCCTTTGCATGTTTGTTTTCGATTCCAGGGACTGAGCCAACAGATTTTCATGCATAGGGGACACCTGGGATCATCAGAAATCAGTTGTAGGGTTATGTGGAATGATCTTGTGAAGTTTGAAATCCTATATAAGGGCCTTTGTTTGCTAGTTCATTTGCACATTCACAAAATTTATTCACAACACTCTCTCTGGAGCTTTCTGGAGTTCAAACAAGTTTTCCTCAGCTCCTAATTCGTGCTAAGGACCATTGTAAATGCTCTTAGCTCCTTAACTTCAAGTTTTATTAGTCTAATGACCAAAAGTCAAAGCCATCATAATTAAGCTTTGACTTAGTGATTAATCACTAATGGTCCAGCCATTATTCGAATTGAAAGTGGCTATGAGTTGGTAATTATGTAGGAAATAAACCCTTAAAAGAGCACCTACTGATTCTCACTCTAACTTGGTCAATTGTCGGGTCAAACTTAATATTAAAAAGTCAACAGAAACTATTTTTTGCAAATAAATTAATAACTGATAATGTAGAAGTTATGGAACACGTTTTAACAATAAAATAACTTGGTAAATGATGTAAGAACATGTCTAAGCATATTCAACCCAACAATTATGAGTTTAGACTCGGTTCGGAACCGAAAGTCGCAAAAGTAGACTTTTGCTTTGACTTTCAGTTCTGACCCGATTTAGCTTGTTTTAGATATGTCTTAGGGTTCCTTTAGGACCATAATATAGGTTAGTATAACCGTCTGAGGTTATACAACTTGGTTCCTTAGAAATCCTAGTTCATTGCATGTTTCCGTTAATTGCTTAAAAGTTGACCATTATGCCCTTTTGATATTAAAACGAGATTTTTAAAAATGTGAGAGGAAAAAAAAATTTATTACTGATTTATAAGCATGTCCTAAAAATTTTACATCAGTTTGTGGTCTAAATTAGGAGTTATGCTCAATATCGTAAATTGAAAGCTTTTTATTTATTTAAACGACATTTTAGCATAAAACCCATTTAAACCTGAGTTTTGACACCAAACTTTCTACCCACTGATGTAATATAATATTTAGGGATTTTTGAAGATTTTTATTTTATTTTTAAACTGATCATAACATAGGGTTCTTGCATTGATTCGGTAATTGACGATAATGCCCTTTTTACTAATAAAATAAGTTTTACATAACATTTTGATACCAAATCTTTTTCTACTAAATTCATATGTTAAATAAAATATTTTAAGCCTTCTAGACTGATAAAAATCTCAGCTTTCCTTATATAACCTGAAAATCGCCAAAAACCGACTTTTTACGCGTTTTAAACACATAGTATGGGGTTAAAACTATGTTTAACATTTAAGACCCATTACCTACTGACGTTTTAAGTAAATTTTGATACTTTAACATTAAGTAAAAGTTTTAAACTCAGATTTCCAGAATAGACCCTTAAAGCTTATGTGAAATGACCAAAATGCCCCTACGGTGCATAGTTTGGTCATAAATGATAAATTTCACATATATGCAATAACCTACTGATATAACCTACTAAAGTAAATATTTTTACTGATCATTTTAGACCAGAACCTCAGATTGTCATTTAACCTGTTTTATAATCTTTAAAATGACCAAAATACCCCTACGGGGCTTAAATTGATTTTAAATTCGTTTTGGGCATAATGGAAGGTATCCTACTGATATCACAACAGATTTAAGGCATATTAACTTGTGAAACCTGTACATGAGTCATTTGGTTACCCGTTATGCATTTTTCACGTTCGGTACGGTTTATGTGACTAGTTTGCATAAATTGACCGAAACGGGTCAAACCTTATCATTTTCACCTCAAAATCCAGAATGTATTTAGTTTACCCATAATACAAGTCTTCATACTTGTCGGGTCTAAATCGCATTCTAATCCGGTCTTCGTTTAATCTAGCGTTTTGAACCGTATACCTTTCTTTAAAACTAACCGGTCTAAGTTTAAACTTAAGTAAGAACCGTTAGGAATCTAATAGGTTATTAAAACATCCGTTCCAGATTTAGGAGCCCAGTAAAAGATATTCGCACTTGCTGAATTGTTATACGGCTGAGATAAATTTGTATATTTTGCTCAGGTAAATACTTTTAACTTATTTTCCGTTATACGGGCTTTGGATACGGTATTATAATAATATCGCTTGGTCGGGTATGTAGTTATTTAAATCGGATTGTGATTAATAAATTTACATAACCCGTTTTAATCTGTTTTGTTTGGTGCAATGCCTTTGGGGGGGGGGGGGTTAATGACCATGTCCTGCATATCCTCGGCTCATTCATTGAAATGGCCACGACTTAAGCACGGGGTGTAGGTATACACCTGACAGTTGCGTATGTATAAATGGTATCCCACAATAAGGAGTTATCCTTGTGGGCATTATACTTGTGGTGTGTCAGTTAATCTTGTCCGGCTCTTCTAACCGGCCCTGACGGACGACAAACATATAAAACTGTATACAAGATTATTTTTATAATTGTCCCAAGTTATAAAAGATTATTTGTGCCTTATGCATTTAAATCAATTTTCTTAAACATTTTCAAAAGAGTCGATTAATTGTATTTACCAGTGTAAACTGACGTATTTTCCATAAGGTTAAGTGCAGGTACTATGCGAAATAGGCTGGCTACTCCTGAGTGAATAAATAAAGAGTCTTGCAAGCATTATCACTTTAAAATCTGTTGAACAATATTTCCTTCATTTTGATCCGCCTGTGGATCCTTTTACATTCCGTTTGTAATACTTTTGTTACTTTCATTCGGTTTGTAATATTATTACTTTTAGATTTCCGTTGTGTATTGAACTGTGATAAATTGACTATGATGATATCAACTACGTCACGATACTCCCCACCGGGCCCACCGGTAATACGTGGAAATATCGGGGTGTGACAGGTTGGTATCAGAGCTAAGAACTCAGTTGGATGACTTATTGGCAAAAGGATTTATTAGACCTAGCTCATCTCCTTGGGGAGCACTGATTCTGTTTGTGAAGAAAAAGGATGGCTCGATGCGTCTATGCATCGAGTATCGCGAGCTAAACAAGGTTACAGTCAAGAACAGATATCCATTGCCCAGGATCGACGATCTGTTCGGTCAGCTTCAAGGAGCAAGTAACTTCTCCAAGATTGATTTAAGGTCAGGTTACCATCAGCTGAAGGTTAGAGATGAAGATGTGCATAACAGTGCATTCAGAACTCGTTATGGTCACTACGAGTTCTTGGTGATGCCTTTCGGGCTCACTAATGCACCAGCAGCGTTCATGGATCTCATGAATCGCGATTGCAAACCATATTTGGACAAGTTTGTCATTGTTTTTATTGATGACATACTTATATATTCTAAGAATCAGGCCGATCATGAAAAGCACCTTCGATGTATCCTTAAACTTCTTCAGCAAGAGAAGCTCTACGCCAAGTTTTCAAAATGTGAGTTTTGGCTTCGTGAAGTCCAATTTCTTGGAAATATGGTTAACAAGCGTAGTATCCAGGTGGATCCCGCTAAGATTGAAGCCATCATGAATTGGAAAGAACCGAAGACGCCCACAGAGATTCGCAGCTTCTTGGGTCTGGCTGGATACTATAGGCGTTTTATTGAAAATTTCTCAAGGATTGCTGCACCCCTAACTTCATTAACCCGAAAGAATATAAAGTTTGATTGGGGTCCTAAGCAACAAGAATCCTTTGAGATTCTTAAGCAAAAGTTGAGCAATGCTCCGGTTTTAACATTACCTGAAGGAATTGAAGAATTTATGGTATACTGCGACGCATCACATACTGGAATGGGTTGTGTACTCATGCAAAGGGGCAAGGTCATTGCCTATGCCTCGCGACAATTAAAGGTGCACGAAAAGAATTACACCACCCATGATTTGGAATTGGGTGCCGTTGTGTTTGCACTAAAACTTTGGAGACATTACTTATATGGTACCAATTGTGTGTTCTATTCTGATCACAAGAGCCTTCAGCATCTGTTTAACCAGAAGGATCTGAACATGAGACAGCGTCGATTGATGGAGACACTGAATGATTATGATTGTGAAATCCGATACCATCCAGGCAAGGCGAATGTAGTCACTGATGCTCTAAGCAGGAAGGAAAGGGTTAAGCCCATTAGAATCAATGCCAAGAGCATTAAATTGAAGAACAGTTTAAATGAAAGATTGTTAGCCGCTCAGAAGGAAGCTGTATTAAAAGCTAACTATCTGAATGAAAAGTTGGGAGTAACTGCTGAACAGTTATCATATGGCAAGGATGGAATTCTTAGATTGAATGGACGAATATGGGTTCCAATTTATGGAGGACTCAGGGACGTTATCCTTCAAGAAGCCCATACTTCCAAGTATTCTGTTTATCCAGGCAGTGATAAGATGTACTAGGATTTAAAGGCAAGTTATTGGTGGATAGGTTTGAAGAAATCTATAGCCGCTTATGTGGCCAAATGTTTGATGCGCGCACAAGTTAAAGCAGAACATCAGAAGCCATCAGGTTTGCTACAACAGCCTGAACTTCCCACCTGGAAGTGGGAAATGGTAACTATGGATTTTATCACTAAGTTACCAAAAACAAAGCGAGGAAATGATACTATTTGGGTTATAGTAAATAGACTGACCAAGTCAGCCCACTTCTTACCTATTAAGGAAACACACAACTCAGATAAGTTAGCTCAGCTGTACGTGGATGAGATTGTATCTCTCCACGGAGTACCAGTATCTATCATCTCTGATAGGGATACGAGATATACATCACATTTTTGGAAAAGCTTTCAGCAATCCCTAGGCAGTTGATTAAACTTCAGCACTGCATATCATCCTCAGATGGATGGTCAAAGTGAACGTACAATTCAAACGTTGGAGGATATGTTAAGGGCTTGTGTTATTGATTTAGGTGGAAGTTGGGATGATCATCTTCCATTGATTGAATTTTCATACAATAATAGCTATCATTCGAGTATTCAAGCTGCACCTTTTGAAGCTTTGTATGGAAGAAAGTGCAGGACGCCAGTTTGTTGGGCGGAAGTTGGAGACGTCCAACTAACAGGACCTGATATAGTCCTGGAGACGACAGATAAGATCGTACAGATACGTGATCGTCTCAAAGCTGCCAGGGCTAAGCAGAAAAGCTACGCAGATAAAAGGCGTAAACCTCTAAAATTCGAGGTAGGTGACAAAGTGCTACTTAAGCTATCACCCTGGAAAGGAGTGATGCGATTTGGCAAGAAAGGCAAGCTAAGCCCAAGATACATAGGACCATTCAAGATCATCGAATGTGTCGGGACAGTGGCTTACAAGCTAAACCTGCCTGAAGAGCTCAGTGGAATCCATAATGTATTTCACATTTGCAACTTAAAGAAATGTCTAGCAGATGAATCGCTAGCCATGTCACATAAGGATGTGCATATCGATGGGAGCTTAAAGTTTGTTGAAAAACCTTTGTCGATCGAGGACCGACAGGTTAAGAAGCTTCAAAGGAAGCACGTACCGATTGTAAAGGTTAAATGGGATGCCCGTAGAGGTCCCGAGTACACGTGGGAGGTTGAATCCACAATGAAACAGAAGTACCCTCATTTATTTCAGTAAATCACGAGGTCGAGATTTCTTTTAAGGGGGTGAGGATGTAACACCTCGTAAAATCATGACCAATATAAAGAAGACACGTGTCATGGACTTTAAACGTGTAATGAATTGATCTGGAGGGACTAAAATTGTCAAACAATGTAAATATGTTAATAAAAGGGATCCAAAGTGTCAACATGCCATTCTTGTGCCTCTGATTGACGTCACGCGACGTTTGTATTCTTTAACGAATAATTTATCGAACTTGGAAAGTCGTTTGTGCTCAAAATAAGGATCTTATGAAACATAGGGGTTAAAAGTGTCAACATGTTAAAAGTAACCTCTGAGTGACCTTTTAACGATCCCAAGAACATTGTAATAATTGTATATTATGCTCTCAACAATAACGTATATTAATTTTGTGGAGTTGCATTGAATACAAGACATTTCAGGTGATCGTATGACTAACCGGGAGCTTAACGGAGTTAGTTAATGACCTAAGGTCCTTAAAAGTTAACTATGGGGGTCCAAAATACAATAAATAAAAGATAGATAAAGTTTATATAGACCAGGGACTGAAATTGCAAAGTTGCAAAACTGTTTACTAGAGATAGGCCTTCACGCGGGCCGCATAGCCCTTAGGCCAACTCTTACGCGGGCCGCGTAAGAGTGCCAGATGCAGAAAAAGTGGACAGCTGCATGTACATCCAGTTCCACCGCCTTTGCATGTTTGTTTTCGATTCCAGGGACTGAGCCAACAGATTTTCATGCATAGGGGACACCTGGGATCATCAGAAATCAGTTGTAGGGTTATGTGGAATGATCTTGTGAAGTTTGAAATCCTATATAAGGGCCTTTGTTTGCTAGTTCATTTGCACATTCACAAAATTTATTCACAACACTCTCTCTGGAGCTTTCTGGAGTTCAAACAAGTTTTCCTCAGCTCCTAATTCGTGCTAAGGACCATTGTAAATGCTCTTAGCTCCTTAACTTCAAGTTTTATTAGTCTAATGACCAAAAGTCAAAGCCATCATAATTAAGCTTTGACTTAGTGATTAATCACTAATGGTCCAGCCATTATTCGAATTGAAAGTGGCTATGAGTTGGTAATTATGTAGGAAATAAACCCTTAAAAGAGCACCTACTGATTCTCACTCTAACTTGGTCAATTGTCGGGTCAAACTTAATATTAAAAAGTCAACAGAAACTATTTTTTGCAAATAAATTAATAACTGATAATGTAGAAGTTATGGAACACGTTTTAACAATAAAATAACTTGGTAAATGATGTAAGAACATGTCTAAGCATGTTCAACCCGACAATTCTGAGTTTTGGCTCGGTTCGAAACCAAAAGTCGCAAAAGTAGAATTTTGCTTTGACTTTCAGTTCTGACCCGATTTAGCTTGTTTTAGATATTCCTTAGGGTTCCTTTAGGACCATAATATAGGTTATTATAACCCTCTAAGGTTATACAACTTGGTTCCTTAGAAATCCTAGTTCATAGCATGTTTCCATTAATTGCTTAAAAGTTGACCACTATGCACTTTTGATATTAAAAAGAGATTTTTGAAAATGTGAGAGGAAAAAAACCTTTATTACTGATTTATAAGCATGTCCTAAAAATTTGACATCATTTTGTGGTCTAAATTAGGAGTTATGCTCAATATCGTAAATTGAAAGCTTTTTATTTATTTAAACGGCATTTTAGCATAAAACCCATTTAAACCTAAATTTTGACACCAAACTTTCCACCCACTGATATAATATAATATTTAGGGATTTTTGAAGATTTTTGTTGATTTTTAAACTGATCATAACATAGGGTTCTTGCATTGATTCGGTAATTGACGATAATGCCCTTTTTACTAATAAAATAAGTTTTACATAACATTTTGATACCAAATATTTTTCTACTAAATTCATATTTTAAATAAATATTTTAAGCCTTTTGGACTGATAAAAATCTCAGCTTTCCTTATATAACCTGAAAATCGCCAAAAACCGACTTTTTACGCGTTTTAAACACATAGTATGGGTTAAAACTATGTTTAACATTTAAGACCCATTACCTACTGATGTTTTAAGTAAATTTTGATACTTTAACAGTAATTAAAAGTTTTAAACTCAGATTTCCAGAATTGACCCTTAAAGCTTATGTGAAATGACCAAAATGCCCCTTCGGTGCATAGTTTGGTCATAAATGATAAATTTCACATATATGCAATACCCTACTGATATAACCTACTAAAATAAATATTTTTACTGATCATTTTAGACCAGAAACTTAGATTGTCATTTAACCTCTTTTATAATCTTTAAAATGACCAAAATACCCCTACGGGACTTAAATTGATTTTAAATTCGTTTTGGGCATAATGGAAGGTATCCTACTGATATCACAACATATTTAAGGCATATTAACTTGTGAAACCTGTACATGACTCATTTGGTTACCCGTTATGCATTTTTCACGTTCGGTACGGTTTATGTGACTAGTTTGCATAAATTGACCGAAACGGGTCAAACCTTATCATTTTCACCTCAAAATCCAGAATGTATTTAGTTTACCCATATTATACAAGTCTTCATACTTGTCGGGTCTAAATCACATTCTAATCCG
The DNA here is from genome assembly GCA_030545235.1 of Helianthus tuberosus. NCBI lineage: Eukaryota > Viridiplantae > Streptophyta > Magnoliopsida > Asterales > Asteraceae > Helianthus > Helianthus tuberosus. The sequence continues at coordinate 184,474,546 of CM060442.1, forward strand.
GTCTTCGCTTAATCTAGCGCTTTGAACCGTATACCTTTCTTTAAAACTAACCGGTCTAAGTTTAAACTTAAGTAAGACCCGTTAGGAATCTAATAGGTTATTAAAACCTTCGTTCCAAATTTAGGAGCCCAGTAAAAGATATTCGCACTTGCTGAATTGTTATACGACTGAGATAAATTTGTATATTTTGCTCAGGTAAATACTTTTAACTTATTTTCCGTTATACGGGCTTTGGATACGGTATTATAATAATACCACTTGGTCGGGTATGTAGTTATTTAAATCGGATTGTGATTAATATATTTACATAACCCGTTTTAATCTGTTTTGTTTGGTGCAATGCCTTTGGGGGGTTAATAACCATGTCCTGGATATCCTCGGCTCATTCATTGAAATGGCCACGACTTAAGCACGGGGTGTAGGCATACACCTGACAGTTGCGTATGTATAAATGGTATCCCACAATAAGGAGTTATCCTTGTGGGCATTATACTTGTGGTGTGTCAGTTAATCTTGTCCGGCTCTTCTAACCGGCCCTGACGGACGACAAACATATATAACTGTATACAAGATTATTTTTATAATTGTCCCAAGTTATAAAAGATTATTTGTGCCTTGTGCATTTAAATCAATTTTCTTAAAAATTTTCAAAAGAGTCGGTTAATTGTATTTACCAGTGTAAACAGACGTATTTTCCAAAAGGTTAAGTGCAGGTACTATGCGAAATAGGCTGGCTACTCCTGAGTGAATAAATAAAGAGTATTGCAAGCATTATCACTTTAAAATCTGTTGAACAATATTTCCTTCGTTTTGATCCGCCTGTGGATCCTTTTACATTCCGTTTGTAATACTTTTGTTACTTTCATTCGGTTTGTAATATTATTACTTTTAGACTTCCGCTGTGCATTGAACTGTGATAAATTGACTATGATGATATCAACTACGTCACGATACTCTCCACCGGGCGCACCGGTAATACATGGAAATATCGGGGTGTGACAATAAGGAAAGGATCATTAGTGTATTTGATTTCTATAATCACTAACACTAAAGGAAAAGAGCTGAAGGATATTCCAGTAGTATCCCGGTTTCCAAATGCGTTTCCAGAAGAACTACCAGGACTACCGCCAGACAGGGAAGTTGAATTCAGAATCCATCTGTTACCGGGGACAGCACCAATTGCCAAAGCACCCTATCGTTTGGCACCAGCAGAAATGCAAGAATTAAAGAAACAATTGGACGAACTGTTGGAGAAAGGATTCATACAGCCAAGCTCATCGCCATGGGGAGCACCGATTTTATTCGTTAAAAAGAAAGACGGGTCAATGCGAATGTGCATTAATTACCGTGAATTGAACAAAGTCACGATTAAAAATCGGTACCCATTACCGAGAATCGATGATTTGTTTGATCAGCTGCAAGGAGCTCGATTTTTCTCTAAAATCGATTTAAGACCAGGATATCATCAATTAAAGGTACAGGAAGAGGATATTCCTAAGACCACTTTCAGAACAATGTATGGCCATTATGAATTTACTGTCATGCCATTTGGTTTAACCAATGCCCCCGCTGCATTTATGGACATGATGAACCGAATATGTAAGCCATATTTGCATAAATTCGTAATTGTCTTTATAGATGATATTCTCATTTACTCTAAGAGTAAGGAGGAACATGCAGTGCATCTGCATGCACTTCTAAGCTTATTAAGAAAAGAAAAGCTTTATGCAAAGTTTTTGAAATGTGAATTTTGGTTAGAACAGGTACAATTTCTTGGACATTTAGTCAATCATGAAGGAATTCATGTGGATCCCACCAAGATCGAGTCAATTACCAAATGGAAAACCCCTGAATCACCAACCGAGGTTAGAAGTTTCTTAGGATTGGCCGGTTATTATAGAAGGTTTATTCGAGATTTTTCTAGAATAGCCATTCCCTTAACTAAGCTAACCTGTAAATCTGTTAAGTTTGAATGGGGACCAAAACAAGAAGAAGCCTTTAGAATCCTTAAGCAAAGATTGACCAATGCACCCATATTAGCGTTACCAGATGGAACTGAAGACTTTGTAGTCTATTGTGACGCTTCTAAGTTAGGTTATGGATGTGTATTGATGCAACGTCACAAGGTTATAGATTACGCCTCTATACAACCTAAGAATCATGAAGAAAATTATTCAACCCATGATTTAGAATTAGGAGCTATAATTTTTTCCGTGAAAATATGGAGACATTACCTTTATGGAAGTAAGTTTACCATTTTCACAGACCATAAGAGTTTAAGGTATGTTTTCGGGCAAAAGGAGTTAAACATGAGACAAAGACGCTGGATGGAAAATCTTAGTGATTATAATTGCAATATCCAGTACCATGCATGAAAGGCCAATGTAGTAGCTGATGCTTTAAGTCGAAAGTATCATGAAAGGCCAAAAAGAGTGCGTTCTCTTAAATCAAATCTGCAGGTAGATTTAAATGAACAGATTAAAGAAGCACAAGAATCAGTAATCAAGGATGATACTGAAAAATTGAAAGGAATGATTAAGGAATTTGAACAAGTAACCGATGGAATTTGGAGATTCCATAAGAAAAGAATGTGGATACCTAAATTAGGAAACCTACGCTACCGTATATTAGAAGAAGCCCATAAGTCTAAGTATACAATGCATCCTAGAAGTGATAAAATGTATCAGGACTTAAGAAAGAATTTTTGGTGGATAGGAATGAAAAAGGATATAGCAACCTATGTTACCAAGTGTTTAACCTGTTCACAAGTTAAAGCTGAACATCAGAAACCTTCCGGTTTGTTGCAACAGTTAGAGATGCCAGTTTGGAAATGGGAATTGATAACAATGGATTTTGTTACCAAACTACCCAAGACAAGGAAAGGTAATGATACAATCTGGGTGATTGTAGATAGGTTAACTAAGTCAGCTCATTTCTTACCAATGAAGGTAACTTTTAGTATGGAACAATTAGCTAAGTTATATGTGAATGAAATAGTTTCATTACATGGAATTCCGTTATCAATTGTTTCTGATAGAGATAGCCGTTTTACCTCTCATTTTTGGGTAAGTTTCCAAAAAGCAATGGGACGCAAGTTGAACCTAAGCACCGCTTATCACCCTCAAACGGACGGACAAAGCGAAAGGACAATTCAGACAATGGAAGATATGCTTAGAGCTTTTGTAATTGATTTTGGAGGTAATTGGAATGATCACTTACCATTAATAGAATTTTCTTACAATAACAACTATCATACAATATCAATGCTGCACCATTCGAAGCACTTTATGGACGAAAGTGCCGAACGCCAGTCTGTTGGACAAAAAATGGAGAAAAACAACTATCCAGACCTGAGATAGTGCAAGAAACGACCGACAAGATTGTTCAAATCAAGGAGCGATTGAAAGCAGCACGTGATCGACAAAAGAGTTATGCTGATTACAGGCGAAAACCAATGGAAATTCAGGTAGGTGACAAGGTGTTATTAAAAGTTTCTCCTTGGAAAGGAGTGGTAAGATTCATCAAAAGGGGAAAGCTAAGCCCCAGGTATGTTGGACCTTTTGAGATTATTAGAAGAATAGGACCTGTAGCCTATCAGCTACAACTGCCAGAGGAAATAGCAGGAATACATGATGTATTTCATGTATGTAATCTCAAGAAATGTTTAGCTGATGAATCACTGGTAGTACCTCTTAAGGATATAGAGGTAAATGAACAGTTAAAATTTGTGGAAAAACCTCTACAAATTGAAGACAGGAAAGTCAAGAATCTCAAACATAAGAGATTAGTTCTGGTCAAAGTAAAATGGGACTCCAAAAGAGGACCGGAGTACACATGGGAGCTTGAATCAGAAATGCAAAGGAAATATCCACACCTGTTCCAGTAGATCTCGAGGACGAGCTCTAAAACAAGGTGGGGAGGATATAACAACCCTCTTAAATAATTTTCGACACCCTAATATATTTAAAGTGTCCCTGTATGTCTTGAAATACACCCCGAATACAAAACGAGCCCTGAATACCTTCATTTTTATTAAAATTAATTAAAAACGTTTTTTATTAGTCTGTGGCGGGCCACGAAGACCTAGGCTTGGTCTTACGCGGGCCGCGAGCGAAGGGACATCACGACGTCAAAACTGGGCTTTAGCCACATTTTTTCCAAAACCGCCCTACCACATTTGCACTCCTATTGAAGACTGAAGTTTGTATTTTGTAGTTCAGAACATGCTTGTTTAACAAATTGTAGTCTTGGGTTTCTATTATGTAGTCTTGGTTTTCCAAATTTTTTTAAACCTGCTTATTTTGTAAGTCTTGGGTTTTTACTGTTGCAATGTTATTTGAACATGTGTCTCTAAATTAAATACAGAATGAGTAAGATATTGAAGTATAAAGTTGGGTTTTGCCATGTTATTTGAAGGGTTTCTGTAACACCTCGAAAATTCATGTCCAATATTATATCGACACGTGTCATGAGCTTTAAACGTGTAAAAGATCACTTTAGAGGGACTAAAGTTGACAAACAAGGAATGTATGTGAATAAAAGGGTTCAAAGTGTCAACAATGAATAAATATACTTCACAATAGCCCCACATGATGTTGATACCCTTAAACGAATAAATCATGGATCATACGAAGCTAATTGTGAAAGAAAGTGAGGAACTACAAACTACAGGGGTTAAATGTGTCAACATGTTTAAAGTATACCTCTGAGTGACCTTTTAGCAAACCTGAAGCTTTGAAATGATTAATTATACTCACGAGAATAAGTGATAAAAATTTCACAAGGTTTCGTTAAAGTATGAGAAAGTTATGACAATATTCGTAAACGAGGGGTTAAAAGCGTCAACGTTGGAATTTAAGGCTTTACGGGTGATCATAAAGTTAACCTTGGACTTAACGAAGTTTGTATATGTCTTGGAGCCCTTAAAAGTCAAGTTAGAGGGTCAAAAATGCAAGAAAAGAAGTTAAAACCACGTTTGGAGGGACCAGGGACCTAAAATGCAATTCTTGCAAACTTGTTGACCGGAGCCAACCTTGACACGGGCCGTGTAAGACCAGGCCAAAGTCTTACGCGGGTCGCCTGAGTCCACCAGCATCAGAAAAACTTCACAGCTGCCAGTTTCAGCCTGTTACACCGCCTCAATTCACCATTTTTTGATTCTAGGGGCTTGTTTGATGGTTTATTATGGCCTAGGGACACTTGTAATGCATCAAGGATCATCCATAGACCTTGTTGGCATCATCTTATGCAATTAAAATCCCTACATAAAGGACTTCATGTTGCAACCATGAACTTGTTCATTTGGAAATCCTTCTAACTCATTTTCTGGAGATCCCTGGAGCTCAAGACCACTTCCTAGTGATCATTAGTCGTGCATAGGACCTTGGTAAGTGTCATTAACCTTCTTAATTCTGTTTTGTCTAGTTTATTAGCCTAAAGTCAAACTGTCGTAATTAAGATTTGACTTCGTCATTAATCTTAATTTGTCCAGTCAAATTTCAAATTGAAAGTACCTATGAGTTGGTAATTATGTGGGCAATAAACCCTTAAAAGGGCACCCTCTGATTCCCACGCTAACTAGGTCAATTGTCGGGTCAAAGCTAATTATAAAAAGTCAACAGAAAGCTTATTTTGGCATAAATGCATAATTAACAATGTAGAAGCCATACAACCTGTTTTATCACTAATATAACTTGGTAATTAATGTAAGAACATGTCTAAACATGTTCAACCCGACAATTTTCAATTTAAGCTCGGTTCGGAGCCGAAAGTCGCAAAAGTAGACTTTTGCTTTGACTTTCAGTTCTGACCCATTAGAGCATAGTTTAGAAATGTCTTAGAGCTTTATTAGGACCAGGTTTCATATAAGTATAATTCTCTGAGATTATACAACTTGGTTCATTAGTTATCCGATTCATATGCATGTTTCCGTTAAATGCTTAAATGTTGACTATTATGCCCATATGACCTTAAAACGTGATTTTTGAAAATATAAAAGAATAGAAACCTTAGTTACTGATTTATAAACTTGTACCTAAAATTTGACACCAGTTTGAGGTCTAGATTAAGAGTTATGCTCATTAGCGTAATTAGAAAGCTTTTTAGTAATTAAACGGTGTAATTAGCGTATAGCTTATCTAAATCCAATTTTTGATACCAAACTTTTTACCCACTGATATAAAATAATATTTTGGGATTTTTGGAGATTTTTATTTATTTTTAGGCTAAGCATAACTTAGAGTTCATAGCTTGATTAGATAATTGTCGGTTTTGCCCTTTTGGGCTATAAAATGAGTTTTACAAATCTTTTTGACCCCAAACCTTTTTCTACTGATCTAATATGATAAATAAAATATTTTGAGCCTTCTGGAATATTAAAATATCAGCTTTTCATATAAAACCCAGAAATCGCTTAAAATCGCATTTTTACGCGTTTTAAACGCATAGTATGTACTAAAACTATTTTAAATATATAAGATTTGATAACTACTGATGTTTAAAGTAAATTTTTATACTTTAGCAGTAAGCAAAAATTTTAAACTCAGATTTCCATATTTGACCTTTAAACCTTAGGTGAAATTACCAAAATGCCCCTTCGGTGCATAGTATGGTTAGAAATTATAAATTTCACATATAGGTTATACCCTACTGATATAACTTAGAAAATTAAGTATTTGTACTGATTATATCAGTGTCACACCCCCAAAATCCACCATGCGGAGTATCACCGCTTGGAGGCGTGACATGACCAGGATCGAGCCACCAATCATATTGAACAACATAATTAAGTAAATAAAACCAACCACAATACAATTGGTGACCAAAAGGATGTAACCAACTCTAAGTTAACAGCGGAAGCATAAAACGTAAGTTCAAAACATAAGTTCCATAGTTCATAAGTTTAAAGTCCAAGGCGTAAGTTTAATAAGTTCATAAGGATTTAAATATTAAGCACGGGACATAACAATCCGTATCCCACAACGACCTCCTCCTCGTGCAAGCTCCATAAGCATCTAACGACCTGTAAGGCATGTAACAACGAGTCAACAACAAAGTTGAGTGAGTTCATGTTTGGTTGTTTAGTTTTAAGTTGTTTCCAAAAACATGGTTTGTCTTTCGCTGGCTTATTTGCCGTGGGGGTTACCCCATAGTTGAAAGTATGATTAACCAGTTCCTTCTTTATTACCCAAACCATATCCAAAATCAGTGGGGGCTTCCCCATGTGAACCACTAGACTATTACCATATCGACAACTGATGAACAATAGTTGTGCCCTACGCTGGGTTTTAAAAAGCGCGCCCTAGGCGCGCCTAGGCGCAAGGCGCAACAAGGCGCAGGGTCTTGGGCTTTTTTGCTTCTCGCCTTGTGTTTTTCCAGGAAGCGCCAAAAAAACGCATTTTTTGATGTTTTTTGTGGGCTTTTTGGCCTGAGGCGCGCGCCTCATGTACCCTAGGCATTTCACTGCTTAAAAATGTTGTACCTTGGCTTTTTGTTGACTTGTACATGTAATAAAAATGCTTAAAACCAACAGCAGAAAAGAAAGCTTAATTAAAAATGTTGTACCTTGGCTTTTTTTTGTTGTACCTAGATTTCTACCACCTCTTGATGAACATTTATTTATTTTGCTATTAATATTATATGGGCTCTAGATATGAATATATATATATATATGCATGATATTATAAATTAACTGCATAGATGGGATATATAAAAAAAATTATATAAACATCTTGCGCCTCGGGTACGAAAAACCCACCGCTTTTGCGCTTTGCGCCTCAATTTTAGACCTCGTCGCTTTTGTGCGCCTCTCGCTTTTTAAAACCAAGGCCCTACGTCAATGTCTATCATCATTGACAGTTTGCCATAGTCCATTAGTACACGCCCGTCCGACTGGAACGGTGTGAGGTTTGTTAAACCTAATAGCGCTATTAACTAATGACCCGCTCGCCATTGGCCTCGGCGATTAAGTCGATATAAAATGAGGGACTTAATGATAGAGTTTTGTCTAGTAGGTTTTAAGGTTGTTGTCCTACCCAAGGAGGACGAACGTACGTAGTCTACCCAAGGAGAATACGCATGATTAATATTGGCATCCTACCTATGGAGGATGGCGGTACATATCCTACCCAAGGAGGATATGTAGGTTCCGTTTTAATTCTTTAACCCATTCCCAACTACCGGGAATCCCATGCCTTAGAAAGTGTGTGAACTCACCTTGGTTTGCTCGGTTAGATTAGTTACTCTAATAATCAGAAATCAAGCACGTCCTAATAAGGTACGGATAACAATCAGTTTCTCATGCATAACACGTATCCTACGTACGGTTTATTTACTCATTACTTCTATCACATACCACGCAATTCAAATGTCAAGTTATATTGTTAAGTTACATTATTTTACCCTAAAATAATATAACTATCTCACACAATAAGCAAGTATCCACACAAGTGTTCTAATATAAAATATATATTCTAAATATATATTTATCCATTTTACTTGTAAAAGTCAACCTCCGATACTTTGTATTTTGTAACAAAACCTTTGGCGAAGTTTATTTTGAAAACAAAGCTAAAAATATACTTGTAACACTTGTTTTAGAAAATATTTTCTAAGTGTTGGAATTTTAGAAAATTTCGCCAGAGTTTCCTTTGTAAATGGAGATATCCATGCTTATTAGCATATCATTTTCTTTTCGGAAATCATTCAATCAATCAACAACAAGTTACCAAACAACATTACACTAGTCGAGTGCAAAAACAATGCACTTTTACATAACAACATGAACTTGGTTTTTCATAAAAACGCTTAGTAACTTGGTATGGTGTTTAGTGGGTTTAGTTACCCTCCAAAGTGTGTTTACTTTTGTTAAAATCTCATTCTCGGGATTTTTAGGTGTTCACAACTTGTGGACATACTTTACAAAAATATTTATTTACAATATTTTCATGTGTCACTAGTATCCATATACTTACTTTATTTCCAAAATAGTGTAAGGATCATGATCTTTCAAAACCGTCTTTTAGACTTGGTTTATTTAGGAAAAATCATTCACAAGTTTTAGATCTACAAGATCACTAGTTCACTTGGTTTATTATTTTTACAAGAAATCATTTTATCACCAAGTTCATGTCTAAATATGGAGGTGATTCTTTTATGCAAACCCCTAATCATCTCCTAACTTGTTAAACCATGTTTTTAATCATGCTTTAACAAGTTCCATATGATGATCAATCATCATATTACTAGTAATCACCAAGTAACATCATACATATCAAAATAGCATCATTCTAGCATTATTTCATCTTATGTAAAGCTTATGTTCAAGTTTTATGTTTATGATCTTTAGTGTTCTTGAGATTCCATCAAGATATAGCTTTTAACCACTAAAAACATGAAGTAACAAGAGTGTATAAGAAGCTTACTACTAGCTTGAAGCTAGGGGAAGAAACAAGTGAAAATGTAGAGGATAATAGCAAACGAAGGTGGTCCTTCAAGTTCCGAGAACACCAAGCCTCGTTGATGACCTTCTAGCACCTAGATGTACACTTGGATTGCTTGAAGCTTGAAAGAAAATGGTGATGGTGATATAGGGGGTGTTCGGCCGAAGCTTTAATGGAGAGGGAGAGAGAGTGATTTTGTTGTAGTGATGAAGATGATAAGCTTGATGTACTTATAAGCTTCTAACTTCTATTATCCAATGGACTTAATGTCGCCACAAGTACAAACATGATCATACAAAATCCCAAGGAAGGATTAGATGGAGATTATGGAAGATTGGAGCAATCTTGTGTTGTGGGTCCCCTTGGGGACGGTTACACACAAGGGGGGGGGGGGGGTAGTTGTAATTTAAATGGGAAATTGATAATTAGTAGGGTTTAAGATGTAAAATCTAATGTTTAGTGTGTACCATGCAATAAGTAGTGTGTTTAAGTGTTCGGGGACCAAGACTAGCTCAGAAATAGTGAGACAATGTTTTTAACAATATTTTTGTGTTTCGGGTAATGTCCGGTTGTGCGGTTAGATACCGTTTCGTTAAAGTGCTAAGTTATTCCGTTTAGTGTCGTATATATATCTTTTTATAACACTTTTAATTCCCAACACTTAGGAAAACATACATGACCATTTAATCAATTTTCTGCACAAGACAAGTATGTTAAAAAGCACATGTAAGTATGACGCAGTAATCAGAAAGCATTTAAGTAATTCAGCACAGTCATCAAGCACTTTAATAATCATTAATAAATCGTACGGATACATGTAATTATGAGGGTTGTCACATTCTCCCCTTGTTAAGAGAATTTCGTCCCGAAATTTAGCACGTGGTTACTGAGGAAGCTAGTTAAGTTGCGTGGTTTGCTGGTTTTTCCTGGGGTGTCACATCATCCCCCCGTAGGTTTGGAATTTCGTCCCGAAATTCTGTAGTAGCTTCAGTCTCAGTAGTGGTTGCACTTTTCTTAAACAACTGGGGATACTTGAGTTTCATCTGGTCTTCTCGTTCCCAGGTATACTCTGGGCCACGACGGGAGTTCCAACGAACTCGAACAAGGGGTATTCTAGTATGCTTGAGAATTTTAACATCTCGATCAGTGATCTCTACTGGTTCCTCGACGAATCGCAGCTGGTCGTCGATAGTGAGCACCTTGAGAGGAACTATGAGGGTCTCATCTGACAGACACTTCTTCAGATTTGACACGTGGAATACGTTGTGAACTCCACTGAGTTCTTCAGGTAGATTCAACTTGTAAGCGACTTTGAGTTTGCCGCGTTTGCCAAAGCGAACTACACCTTTCCAAGGTGAGACTTTAAGTAGCACTCGATCCCCAACCTGGAACTCGAGTGGTTTCCTTCGCTTATCAGCATAGCTTTTCTGACGGTCACGAGCTGCCGCCATTCGTTGTCGTATCTGAGCAATCTTCTCAGTCGTGTCTACCACAAGTTCTGGGCCTGTGATTTGGCTGTCACCAACTTCTGCCCAACAAAGAGGTGATCGGCATTTACGTCCGTACAATGCCTCAAATGGAGCGGCCTGGATGCTGGTGTGGTAACTGTTGTTATACGAAAACTCCACTAACGGGAGGTGTTTTTCCCAGCCATTACCAAAATCGATTACACATGCCTTAAGCATGTCTTCAAGGGTTTGGATGGTGCGTTCAGATTGCCCATCCGTCTGTGGATGATATGTCGTGCTCATGTCTAATCGAGAACCGAAGGACTTGTGCATAGCTTGCCACAATTCAGATGTAAAACGTGAGTCACGATCAGAAATGATGGAGATTGGCACTCCGTGCCTCGACACTACTTCCTTTAGGTAGACATCTGCTAGAGTAGAAAACTTATCTGTTTCCTTGATAGCCAGAAAATGTGCAGACTTGGTCAATCGATCCACTATCACCCAAATAGTATCATTTCCGCGTTGAGATCTAGGCAGGCCAGTAACGAAATCCATGGAAATTTGCTCCCATTTCCATGTCGGGATCTCTGGTTGTTGGAGTAGGCCTGATGGTTTCTGGTACTCGATTTTGACTCTCGCACAAGTCAAACATTTACTGACGTAGGTTGCTATGTTGGCTTTCATGCTAGGCCACCAATACGTAGTCTTGAGATCGTGATACATCTTATCCGAACCAGGATGTACTGAATAACGAGACTTGTGTGCTTCATCCATCACAAGCTCGCGTAAGTTTCCATAAAGTGGAACCCAGATACGCCCTGTTACATAGTAGGCGCCGTCTTCCTTTTTTCTAACCGTTTCCTCAATCCTCATAAGGACTCAGCCCTAATGTTTTCTGCCTTCAATGCTTCAACCTGAGCATCTCGTATTTGGGCAGAAAGACTAGATTGGATGGTAAGTTGTAACGCACGCACACGTTTAGGTATAGTATCCTTTCGACTGAGGGCGTCGGCTACAACATTGGCTTTGCCCGGATGGTATTTGATAGCGCATTCATAATCATTCAAGAGCTCGACCCATCGGCGGTGTCGCATGTTTAACTCCTTTTGCTTGAAGATATGCTCGAGACTCCTGTGATCGGTGTAAATGGTGCACTTGGTACCGTACAGGTAATGTCTCCATATCTTAAGTGCGAAAACAACTGCTCCCAGCTCCAAGTCATGCGTAGTGTAGTTCCTTTCGTGAACTTTAAGTTGGCGCGGTGCATAGGCAATGACCTTGTCACGTTGCATTAACACGCAACCAAGTCCTTGGATGGAAGCGTCGCAATAAACCACAAAATCATATGTGCCCTCAGGCAATGAGAGGATAGGCGCACTACAAAGTCTATCTTTTAAGTGCTGAAAAGTAGATTCCTGTGCATCACCCCAACGATAGGTGACACCCTTCTGAGTCAGTGAAGTGAGAGGTTGTGCAATCTTGGAGAAATCCTTGATGAACCTTCTGTAGTATCCTGCCAAACCCAAGAATTGGCGGATTTCTGTTGGCGTACGGGGTGCAGGCCAGTTATTGATCGAGTCAACCTTGGATGGATCCACATGAATTCCATCCTTGTTTACTACGTGGCCTAGAAAGTGGACTTCACGAAGCCAGAAGTCACATTTCGAAAATTTGGCATACAACTGCTCTGTTCGAAGAAGTTCCAAAATAAGCCTCAGGTGTCGCTCGTGTTCCTCCTGACTCTTCGAATAGATCAGGATGTCATCGATGAAAACTATGACAAACTTATCCAGGTAAGGCTTGCACACTCGGTTCATGAGATCCATGAAGACCGCAGGTGCATTCGTCAATCCGAAAGGCATAACCAGAAACTCGTAATGCCCATAACGAGTTCTGAATGCTGTTTTGGAGACGTCCTCATCTCGGACTCTCAGCTGATGGTATCCCGATCTCATGTCAATCTTGGAATAGAAACTCGACCCTTGCAACTGGTCGAATAAGTCATCAATACGTGGGAGAGGATAACGATTTTTCACGGTCACCTTGTTGAGTTCGCGGTAGTCAATACACATTCTGAAGGTACCGTATTTCTTCTTCACGAATAACACTGGAGCTCCCCAAGGCGAAGAGCTAGGACGTATGAAACCCTTTTCTAAGAGTTCTTGTAGTTTCATGGACAGTTCTTCAAGTTCTGATGGAGCTAGACGATAAGGTGCTCGAGCTATGGGTGCTGCTCCAGGAGCGAGCTCGATTTGAAATTCAACTTGACGATGAGGCGGAAGACCAGGTAATTCCTCAGGAAATACCTCAGGAAAATCACGTACAATAGGTATGTCTTCTATCTTCTTTTCTTCCGAGGATGTATCAGAAACGAGGGCTAGGATAGCTGTGTGGCCCTTTCGCAAACACTTTTGGGCCTTTAAGGAAAGAGATGATGCCCACAACAGCACCACTCTTGTCGCCGTGAATTATGAGAGGTTCTTCACCAGAACGAGGAATACGGACAATCTTCTCGTTGCAAAGAATTTCCGCTTACTGATGAGATAACCAATCCATCCCAATAACTACGTCGAAACTACCCAGAACGATAGGAACAAGATCGATAGAGAAGGTCTGACCAGCTAAGACGAGGTTACAACCCTTAACTATGTGTATGGCCTCAAGACTTTTACCGTTTACTAGTTCTACCGTGTGTTTGGTGTTCAAAAGTGTTGGAGTGCGCTTAAGCATTTGGCTAACTTTTAAGGATACATAACTAGCATCGGCACCTGAATCAAATAAAATAGTAACAAAGAAGTCGTCCAGAAGAAACTTACCCATCACAACGTTGGGATCGTTCCTTGCATCACCCTGACCCAGCACGAAAACACGTCCCCTGGCACCATTGCCATTATTGTTACCCCCGTTGTTGCCTCCATTGTTGCCTCCATTGTTGTTCCCGTTTCCTTGGTTGTTGTTGTTCTGATTCTGGTTCAGCTGAGGACAGTTCCTCTTAAAGTGGCCCTCAGTGCCACACTGAAAGCATCCTTTATTGCCCTGCTGTTGCTGCTGGTGGTGGTTCTGTGGAGCTTGTTGGTGTTGTTGGGGATTCTGATTTGCTGGTCGTGCGCCCCTGCAATCCTTTGCTTCATGACCAAACTTGTTACACCTCAGACAACGACCCTTGTGGCACTGCTCGCTGTGGTGCAAATTACATTGATTGCACTTAGGGTGATTTCCCTTATACCCACCCTGACCTTGATTCCCAGAAGACTGCTGACCGGGGCTCCTGTACTCATCTGTCTTTCGCTGCTGGGACTGAGACTGAACTGAAGTAGAACCCTTGCCCGAATTTCAATCCCACTTGCGCTTGTTATCACCGGGAGCATCAGTAGTAGTAGCGCTGACAAGCTTGGGCAGCATGTTCTGTTCAACTGCCTGATCGTGAGACGATGAGCCAACCGGATGATTTGCTGAATGGTACCCAGGTTAGCTGAAGTCACGTGACTCTGAATTTCTGGTACGAGACCCATGAGGTACAACTCAATACGTTTGATGGGAGGGTCCACCATAGTAGGCCACAAGATGGCCAGCTCGTTTGACCTCTTCGTATACGCCTCAATCTCAGACCCCGTCATCTTCAGATTGAAAAATTCTACTTCTAGCTTGTGGATGTCGTCACGACTATAGTACTCTTCCTTGATCAATTCTTTGAAGTCATTCCATGGGGTGGCATTAGCAACCGCCAGCCCTAGCAGTTGAACCTGTGCTTTCCACCAGGTTAACACAGCACCTTCAAGCGTTCCAGTAGCAAATTTCACCCTACGATCTTCAGGGCATTCACATATCTCAAAAACAGACTCAAGCTTCTCGAACCAGTGAAGAAGGCCTACAGCTCCTTCTGTGCCGCTGAAAGTACTAGGTCGGTAATCCATGAATGTTTTGAACGTGCACGCAGGAGGCTGAGCATGTTGACCTGTTGCGCGAGAATAAAAGACAAGGTTTAGCACGAGAGTTGGTTCGCGAGAGTAGGATCTAAACATCCTAGGATAGGTCGAAATAGCAGGTTATACCTCCTGCTGGAACTGCTGCGAGTGCCTCAGCAACTTGTTCGTTGATCAAAGCCGTCAACTGGGCTTGAGTTAGGTTGATACCACCACGTCCTCCGCGTCCGTTCATGATCTTCACAACGAAGCAACGTAAGTGAGAAAAGTGTCACGAAAGTGCGTAAGTGTGGGATGACAGTAGTAAGCACACAAGGTTCAAATAGCAGTTATCACGTTAACTAATGCACAGTGTGAACTATCTAACTGACAATATAACATAAATCATGCCACGTATTGTGTCGAGTCTTGCACGTGGAGCGAAGCGTCGTTGTGGATCGTTGAGCACTGTACAGGTTATAGTATGGTTTTGTCAAAAAGCTTTTCCCTTTTTAAAACCAAGTTCACTATAACCAATGGCTCTGATATCAATCTGTCACACCCCCAAAATCCACCATGTGGAGTATCACGGCTTGGAGGCGTGACATGACCAGGACCAAGCCACCAATCATATTGAACAACGTAATTAAGTAAATAAAACCAACCACAATACAATTGGTGACCAAAAGTAAGTAACCAACTCTAAGTTAACAGCGGAAGCATAAAACGTAAGTCCAAAACATAAGTTCCATAGTTCATAAGTTTAAAGTCCAAGGCGTAAGTTTAATAAGTTCATAAGGATTTAAATATTAAGCACGGGACATAACAGTCTGTATCCCACAACGACCTCCTCCTCGTACAAGCTCCATAAGCATCTAACGACCTGTAAGGCATGTAACAACGAGTCAACAACAAAGTTGAGTGAGTTCACGTTTGGTTGTTTACTTTTAAGTTGTTTCCGAAAACATGGTTTGTCTTTCGCTGGCTTATTTGCCGTGGGGGTTACCCCATAGTTGAAAGTTTGATTAACCAGTTCCTTCTTTATTACCCAAACCATATCCAAAATCAGTGGGGGCTTCCCCATGTGAACCACTAGACTATTACCATATCGACAACTGACGAACAATAGTTGTGCCCTACGTCAATGTCTATCATCATTGACAGTTTGCCATAGTCCATTAGTACACGCCCGTCCGACTGGCACGGTGTGAGGTTTGTTAAACCTAATAGCGCTATTAACTAATGACCCGCTCGCCATTGGCCTCGGCGATTAAGTCGATATAAAATGAGGGAGTTAATGATAGAGTTTTGTCTAGTAGGTTTTAAGGTTGTTGTCCTACCCAAGGAGGACGAACGTACGTAGTCTACCCAAGGAGAATACGCATGATTAATATTGGCATCCTACCTATGGAGGATGGCGGTACATATCCTACCCAAGGAGGATATGTAGGTTCCGTTTTAATTCTTTAACCCATTCCCAACCACCGGGAATCCCATGCCTTAGAAAGTGTGTGAACTCACCTTGGTTTGCTCGGTTAGATTAGTTACTCTAATAATCAGAAATCAAGCACGTCCTAATAAGGTACGGATAACAATCAGTTTCTCATGCATAACACGTATCCTACGTACGGTTTATTTACTCATTACTTCTATCACATACCACGCAATTCAAATGTCAAGTTATATTGTTAAGTTACATTATTTTACCCTAAAATAATATAACTATCTCACACAATAAGCAAGTATCCACACAAGTGTTCTAATATAAAATATATATTCTAAATATATATTTATCCATTTTACTTGTAAAAGTCAACCTCCGATACTTTGTATTTTGTAACAAAACCTTTGGCGAAGTTTATTTTGAAAACAAAGCTAAAAATATACTTGTAACACTTGTTTTAGAAAATATTTTCTAAGTGTTGGAATTTTAGAAAATTTCGCCAGAGTTTCCTTTGTAAATGGAGATATCCATGCTTATTAGCATATCATTTTCTTTTCGGAAATCATTCAATCAATCAACAACAAGTTACCAAACAACATTACACTAGTCGAGTGCAAAAACAATGCACTTTTACATAACAACATGAACTTGGTTTTTCATAAAAACGCTTAGTAACTTGGTATGGTGTTTAGTGGGTTTAGTTACCCTCCAAAGTGTGTTTACTTTTGTTAAAATCTCATTCTCGGGATTTTTAGGTGTTCACAACTTGTGGACATACTTTACAAAAATATTTATTTACAATATTTTCATGTGTCACTAGTATCCATATACTTACTTTATTTCCAAAATAGTGTAAGGATCATGATCTTTCAAAACCGTCTTTTAGACTTGGTTTATTTAGGAAAAATCATTCACAAGTTTTAGATCTACAAGATCACTAGTTCACTTGGTTTATTATTTTTACAAGAAATCATTTTATCACCAAGTTCATGTCTAAATATGGAGGTGATTCTTTTATGCAAACCCCTAATCATCTCCTAACTTGTTAAACCATGTTTTTAATCATGCTTTAACAAGTTCCATATGATGATCAATCATCATATTACTAGTAATCACCAAGTAACATCATACATATCAAAATAGCATCATTCTAGCATTATTTCATCTTATGTAAAGCTTATGTTCAAGTTTTATGTTTATGATCTTTAGTGTTCTTGAGATTCCATCAAGATATAGCTTTTAACCACTAAAAACATGAAGTAACAAGAGTGTATAAGAAGCTTACTACTAGCTTGAAGCTAGGGGAAGAAACAAGTGAAAATGTAGAGGATAATAGCAAACGAAGGTGGTCCTTCAAGTTCCGAGAACACCAAGCCTCGTTGATGACCTTCTAGCACCTAGATGTACACTTGGATTGCTTGAAGCTTGAAAGAAAATGGTGATGGTGATATAGGGGGTGTTCGGCCGAAGCTTTAATGGAGAGGGAGAGAGAGTGATTTTGTTGTAGTGATGAAGATGTTAAGCTTGATGTACTTATAAGCTCCTAACTTCTATTATCCAATGGGCTTAATGTCCCCACAAGTACAAACATGATCATACAAAATCCCAAGGAAGGATTAGATGGAGATTATGGAAGATTGGAGCAATCTTGTGTTGTGGGTCCCCTTGGGGACGGTTACACACAAGGGGGAGGGGGTAGTTGTAATTTAAATGGGCAATTGATAATTAGTAGGGTTTAAGATGTAAAATCTAATGTGTAGTGTGTACCATGCAATAAGTAGTGTGTTTAAGTGTTCGGGGACCAAGACTAGCTCAGAAATAGTGAGACAATGTTTTTAACAATATTTTTGTGTTCCGGGTAATGTCCGGTTGTTCGGTTAGGTACTGTTCTGTTAAAGTGCTAAGTTATTCTGTTTAGTGTCGTATATATATCTTTTTATAACACTTTTAATTCCCAACACTTAGGAAAGCATACATGACCATTTAATGGATTTTCTGCACAAGACTAGTATGTTAAAAAGCACATGTAAGTATGACGCAGTAATCAGAAAGCAGTTAAGTAATTCAGCACATTCATCAAGCACTTTAATAATCATTAATAAATCGTACGGATACATGTAATTATGAGGGTTGTCACAATCAGACCTGTAACTCAGATTAATATTTAAACTCTTTTATGACCTTTAAAATGACCAAAATACCCCTACGGGGCGTAATTTGAGTTTAAATCCGTTTTGGGCATAATAGAAGATATCTTACTGATATCACAACATATTTAAGGCATATAAATTAGGAAACTTGTATATGACTCATTTGGTTAGTCGTTACGCACTTTTCGCGTTCGGATCGGCTTATGTAACTAGTTTGCATATATTAGCCGAAACGGGTCAAACCTTATCATTTTTTGTCTCAAAATCCAGAATGTGTTTAGTTTACCCATATTAAACAAGTATACAAGCTTGTCGGGTCAAGACCACATTCTAAACCGGTCTTCGCTTTATCATGCGTTTGAACCGTATCTTCCTTTTGAAAACTAACCGGTCTAAGTCTAGGCTTAATTAAAGACCCATTAGGATTCTAATAGGTTATTAAAAACCTTCGTTCCAGATTAGAAGCCCAGTAAAAGCTACATGCACTTGCTGTATTTGATTTATACTTTGCTCAGGTAAATACTCTTAACTTATTTTCCCTATACGGGCTTGGGATACGGTATTATAATAATACCGCTTGGTCGGGTATGTAGTCATTTAAATCGGATTGTGATTAATGTATTTACATAACCTGTTTTAATCTGTATTATTTGGTGTATGGCCTTTGGGGGTTAAATGACCATGTCCCGGATATCCTTGGCATCATTCAAAGAAATGGCCACGACCTAAGCACGGGGTGTAGGCGTACACCTGACAGTTGCATATGTAAAAACTGGTAGTCCACTTAAAGGAATCAACCTTGTGGGTATTATACCTGTGGCGTGTCAGTTAATCTAGACCGGCCCTACAAACCGGCCCTGACGGACGACAAATAAGTAAAACTGTATACAAGATTATTTTTAATAATTGTCCCAAGTTATAAAAAGTTTTGTGCCATGTGCATTCAAATCAATTTTTTAAAACATTTTCAAAATGAGTTAGTTAATTGTATTTACCAGTGTAAACTGACGTATTTTCCAAAAAGGCTAAGTGCAGGTACTATACGTAATAGGCTGGCTACTCCAGGCATCAATAATCAAGTCTCGCAAGCTCTAGATGTTAAAGTCTGTTGAACAATTTCCTTTTTCTTTCGATCCGCCTGTGGATCTGTTTCAACTATTTTGTGATACTTAATATTACAATTTATTCGGTTGAAATATAAATCTATCTTTTGCTTCCGTTGTGCATTTAAATTTGTGTTGTTTGACTAGGATGATATCAACTACGTCACGATACTCCCCACCGGGCCCACCGGTAATACGTGGAAATATCGGGGTGTGACAGGTTGGTATCAGAGCCAACACTGAGTGAATTAAACACTAGCCTTTTGTGTTTAATCTCAGTTACACAGTTACACGTTCCTCGATTCTGAGTCTAGACTTAACATAGGAATACTCTCATCCCTATTCGGAGAATTATTGCCTTCAATTCTATATATTTTAATTTATCGCCAAGCAAAGAAGCCATAATGGAAATTCTCCCCATTTGAAGCCTAGGGAAGGCCGAGCTTCGTACTGCGAATAGGATTAACGTGCAACCAAGGAGAAAACATTCAGAAATAAAATGAAGAAGAAACTCCTTTGCTGAAGATCGATTCCTTAGTAGTCCTTATAAGGACATATTTATCTTTCAGTCCCTTCGAGGACAACATTATTCCTTTCAAGTCCCGTTCAGGGCAATTCTGTACCTCCTTTGAAATCATTGGATTGTTTTATCTAAATTTCATTATGAATGAATATAATATATGAAATAATTCAAAAAATTTCATTCCTTTTATAAGATCCACCATTATAATAAAATGGCAAAATCTAAAAAGGACAGGACCTAGCCCATGTGTCATTTTAAGAACAGGGCCAAGATGGTAGTTCCTCAATTAGATTCAGATCATTATTAACATCTCAATTTAGGATTTTTTCTGCGTTAAATATTAAAAAGGATCTTAAAGGTACAACCTAGCCTACATGTCATTTCAGACAAGGCCAAGATGGTAGAACCTATTCAAAGGATTCAAATCCTTGTTAAACATGTTAACATTCCTGGCAAATTTGATTCGATAAAATCGCATAAATCATACTGGATTCTCCGGAAATCCTTTCTTATTTTGTGAATTAAGCATCCATTAGGGATGTAATGCTTACGGGCCACATTCATTGTCATATAAGACAAAAGACAGTCGTAGCCTACAACTCCCTGTCAAGAAAAGGCAATGAACAACGTTCAAGCCTAAATACCTTGATTCTACAAAATCATGGTTTATAATTTAAAGTTGCCATTGTGACTTGGATTTTTGTGCCATAGTTACATTTTAATTAAATCTAGGATAATTATAATGAAAATCCTGAATAAAATAAATAACATTCTTTTTCTGCCGGTATATATATTAAAAAGAATCTTAAAAGGTATAACCTAGCTTGAATGTCATTAAAGACCTAGCTAAGATGGTAAAACCTGTTTAAAAAGAGATTCAGATCCTTGTTAACATCTGAAAACATGTTAACACTCCTGACAACAGTGATGCGATAAAATCACACTTGTCATCTTTATGTTAGGAATTTCCAAACCCCTTATTTAGCATAAATGATCAAGAGGAATCCTGGCTAATAAAAGTCGAACATGATGAACACATCAAAACATCCATTGGGATGAATACCTTCGGGCAAAGATGTATAGATGAAAAAGATAGTTTTATTTCATAACTTCTTGTCAAGACAATGAACTATGAAATTTTCCGATCCAAAGGAATCATCGATTATGTTTAAAATTTCCCTAGTGACAAGGCATCTGTGCCATCACAAAGTCCTTTGGAATAAGCCCTTGTGCTATATAAAATGTCAGTACGACATTGACAGTCGTGACTTGTGTCCCCTGTCTAATAGATATGAAGAATTATATTCCATTTAAACGCCAAAGATGGTTTATTAAAAAACCTAGGCAAAACATAATCAAATAAATTTAATACTATCTATTGGCCTATATGGTTGATTTACACCATGGCTATTTAATCATCAAGTTCGACAATTCACTATAATTAAGCAAATTATTACTACTTGGTCTGTAACCTTCAAAACTTCACCATGGCCGACTTATCTGAAGCTCACAATCATCCAGTTGATCAGAATAATAATGCAAGACTGAACTTATCAGGCACATAGTTATAGGCTATGTTAGATACAGCCGTAAACAAAGCCGTGAACCGCGTATTAAAGGACCATAAGCGAAAGTGCGATAATACCCCAAATAAAGGTTACAAAAGGGTAAGACCGGTTCAAACTATAACCAGTCCAAGCCGAGAGAGGCAAAACCCAAATGTAAAATCTGTGGGAAGAAGCACTTCGGAAAATGTTTTTATGAACAGACCAGGGGATGTGTCATCTGTAAAGAGAAGGATCACAAGACCCATGAATGCAAGGACTTGAAGGACGCCACGTGCTATGGTTGTGGCGAGAAGGGGCACATAAAGACCCGCTGCCCAAAGAAGGCGACTAAAGGGAAATGCACTTCAGGTTCACAAGCTAGGCCTTGTGAGATCTGTAATAAAGAAGGGCACAAAACTTTGGAGTGCCAAGACATAAAGGACGCAACCTACTATGGTTGTAAGGAAATAGGGCACATCAAGACTAATTGCCCAAATAAAACCAAGAAGCCTGGGGAGGCTAAGAAGACCAAAGCTGGGAGCTCTCAAATGAATGCTCAAGAGGCCATTCAGGATGACAACGTCACAACAGGTACCTTCCTGATCAATGACGTTTATGCTAGAGTATTATTTGATTTAAGTGCAGATAAGTCTTTCGTAGACAATAGATTCTGTGAATTATTAAATCTGCCTGTTAAAACTCTAAGCGTTAAATATAAAATAGAATTGGCCGATGGTACCTCAGAGAATGCTTCAACAATATTAGATGGATGTTTTATATCCATTAGGAATCATTTTTTCCGCTATCCTCGTTTCCGTTAAAAATAAGAGGGACTTGATATAGTGATAGGAATGGATTGGTCGTCTTAAAACCAAGCCCATATTATGTGTGATAAGAAGCAAGTAGCTATCAAGACTCCTTATGGTGAGCCTTTAACAATTCAAGGAGACACATGGTATGGATTGCCTAAGCACTTGCTGAATTTGGTATTTAATACCAAAGCTTCGAGTATGGAAAACTTAGAAGAGACAAACAACAGTCGCAATGCTAGAGATGCGACAAATGTTAATGGTGCATCAAATGTGAACATCAATGTTAATGGAGTTAATCTCCAAAACTGTAATTAAAGCAGCTGTTTGGAAGGCTATGAGAAAAGTCATGAAAAGGTTCAAAAAGTCGAATGCTGCTCGCTTTAAAACACATGTCGCTGCTCATGAGAAGAGCTATATTCATACTTCAAATGCGAAGAATAAACTCAACAACATCATATATGGCAAAGAGCCCATTCTTTTTAGGATATACTTAAAAGTACTTCGTCTCTTGGAAGTCAAGAGACTTCAATAGTAAAAAGGGGCCATCGATTGCAGGAAATTGTTGAAAGAAGTAGAAACCATTAGGTGTATTAGCGGTTACGCTGGAAAGGACACGGTGAGGTATACATCTCAATCATTCAATGGCAATACCCTTAATTAGTGAGGACATTAATGAAGTCCACAAGAAAGATCCCCTTATACAATATGTGATGGTCCAAGTTTTAGGGACCTTATTAGGATAACCTATTATCCGCATCACGAAATGGAAAAAGATGGAATAAGAAATTTCTGACTCTCACCATAAAAGTTTTAGACTGTCGACAGGATGTTACAAATTTTAATTCATTGGCTGAGATAGTACCCTATTCAATCTACCCAAAATTCTAAGCTTAATGCAAACAATTAATGGTGGTTAGCATCGGTATTAAGAGGGCACATTAAGATTTCAAGCCTGCTTATTATAAATCCATAATGGATCTACCTCAGCTACTCACGTTATTTAGATTAAGAAACAACCAGTCAAAGCTGAGTTTGCCCTAAAAATTGGTCAAAAATTTTACAGCTAGGTTTAAAAGGATTAAGAATGGAGACGTTTAACCCTCCTGATGAAAGATTAGAGGCAGATCACATTAATAATGATACCAGATAAATCCCTTATTGTGATTTTAATGCTAGGAGTTACGTTTGGACTCAGATGCTGCTGAGTCTCTCATAAGATCATAAGCTTAGCAACTTTTAGAAAATTTCCCTGTAAGAAACCCAGATATTAAGTGTAAGGTAAAACTTATAGGCGAAATCATAAGAACCATTTCTTCTGTTCCTATCAGAAACCTCCAATCGTAGAATTCTAGAAGTATCCTCTCTCTAGAGGAAGTGCGTCAGCATATATAGTTGATATCTATTTGATCTCTATCGATTGCGAATACCAAACGGTATGACAAAAGCACCACATGAGGATTGATGTATCTTAACAAGTTCCATAGATTGCTTCCATGCCTGATCAGTATGGAGGTTTAATGCATGGGATCACAAAGATATTCCGATGGTCATATGGTACTAAAGTCAGCTAATGGTATTTAAAGAAGATATCCAGAATGAAATTGTCTAAGTAAATGTCTCCGATTAAGGAATCTGTGGACTCGTAACATAAATGTGTCACTTATCTGACACAGAATATGATAGATGAACTGAAGCTTGAGATTTGGAAAATCTCTGTAACCTCCTTGTGTTTTGATTATCTTCTCCTAAGATTACCCTATTACCTTCAGAGAGGCAAGTAGAATTAAGATTTATATTCCATTTAGGGCTGTATTATTATGAAATCTCCAAGATGGCTAATACCATCATTGGAAGAATCGAAACCCTGATTAAGTAAGTTTTAAAATAGAGGATTCATATAGCCTAACTCAATATTCTGAGAATTCGGTATAGTTAATTAAGAAAGACGGTTCATCGTGCTTATGCATTGATTACCGTAACCCTACTTAGGCAACAATTAAGAATTTCCATCAGCTGCCCAGGATCGTCGATTTGTTCGACTAGCGGCAAGGATTAACTATTCCTTAAAAATTAGTTTTAAGCAGTGGTTGGAATAACCATCTCACCTTAAAATAAGCTTTTCTATAATAGTTGTCATATAAGTATTAAGGCTGCTCCTTTGGAGACCTTGTATAGATGGAATGTAAAACCATTATTGTTAGACAAAAGATTGGTAAGTCCAATTATCAAGATCTGAAACTTGTCTTGGAAACAACAAATAAGATCATACAAATCCATAATCATTTGTAAGTTGCCAGTATTGGCAGAAAATCGAGGATTAATGAAAGTAGCAACCCTCCTAAGTTCTTGTTAAGGAATAAGGTTCAACAAAAGATATCACCCAGGAAGGGTGTGCCAATTTGTTAATTATCAGGCTAGTTAAGCTCTGAATATATAGAATCATTCGAGGGAATCGAATGTATCAAGATCAAATAGCTTATAAGCTAAAACCTATTTTAAGGAGCTTGGCAGAGCTCGCAATGTATTACACACTAATGATTTAAGGATGTGTTTCACCAATAAGTCGAGATGCATTATCACATAATGATATGCAGATTTATGATATGATGAGAAACCTGTATCGATTAAGGATCGACAGGTTAAGAAGCCCCAAAAAGGATACATGTACATATTATAGAGATCAGCTTGGGAGCTTGGAGAGACTCCAGATATGCTATAAAAGTTAAGTCCATTATGCGAAAAAAAGTACTTCCAGCATTTAGCAAATCTCGAGGTCGAGATTTCTTTTAAGGGGGTGAGGATGTAACACCTCGAAAATTCATGTCCAATATTATATCGACACGTGTCATGAGCTTTAAACATGTAAAAGATCACTTTAGAGGGACTAAAGTTTACAAACAAGGAAAGTATGTGAATAAAAGGGTTCAAAGTGTCAACAATGAATAAATATACTTCACAATAGCCCCACATGATGTTGATACCCTTAAACGAATAAATCATGGATCATACGAAGCTAATTGTGAAAGAAAGTGAGGAATTACAAACTACAGGGGTTAAATGTGTCAACATGTTTAAAGTATACATCTGAGTGACCTTTTAGCAAACCCTAAGCTTTGTAATGATTAATTATACTCACGAGAATAAGTGATAAAAATTTCACAAGGTTTCGTTAAAGTATGAGAAAGTTATGACAATATTCGTATACGTGGGGTTAAAAGCGTCAACGTTGGAATTTAAGGCTTTACGGGTGATCATAAAGTTAACCGAGGACTTAACGAAGTTTGTATATGTCTTGGAGCCCTTAAAAGTCAAGTTAGAGGGTCAAAAATGCAAGAAAAGAAGTTAAAACCACGTTTGGAGGGACCAGGGACCTAAAATGCAATTCTTGCAAACTTGTTGACCGGAGCCAAACTTGACACGGGCCGCGTAAGACCAGGCCCCCAAGTCTTACGCGGGCCGCCTGAGTCCACCAGCATCAGAAAAACTTCACAGCTGCCAGTTTCAGCCTGTTACACCGCCTCAATTCACCATTTTTCGATATTAGGGGCTTGTTTGATGGTTTATTATGGCCTAGGGACACTTGTAATGCATCAAGGATCATCCATAGACCTTGTTGGCATCATCTTGTGCAATTAAAATCCCTATATAAAGGACTTCATGTTGCAACCATGAACTTGTTCATTTGGAAATCCTTCTAACTCATTTTCTGGAGATCCCTGGAGCTCAAGACCACTTCCTAGTGATCATTAGTCGTGCATAGGACCTTGGTAAGTGTCATTAACCTTCTTAATTCTGTTTTGTCTAGTTTATTAGCCTAAAGTCAAACCGTCGTAATTAAGATTTGACTTCGTCATTAATCTTAATTTGTCCAGTCAAATTTCAAATTGAAAGTACCTATGAGTTTGTAATTATGTGGGCAATAAACCCTTAAAAGGGCACCCTCTGATTCTCACTCTAACTAGGTCAATTGTCGGGTCAAAGCTAATTATAAAAAGTCAACAGAAAGCTTATTTTGGCATAAATGCATAATTAACAATGTAGAAGCCATACAACCTATTTTATCACTAATATAACTTGGTAATTAATGTAAGAACATGTCTAAACATGTTCAACCCGACAATTTTCAATTTAAGCTCGGTTCGGAGCCGAAAGTCGCAAAAGTAGACTTTTGCTTTGACTTTCAGTTCTGACCCATTAGAGCATAGTTTAGAAATGTCTTAGAGATTTATTAGGACCAAGTTTCATATAAGTATAATTCTCTGAGATTATACAACTTGGTTCATTAGTTATCCGATTCATATGCATGTTTCCGTTCAATGCTTAAATGTTGACTATTATGCTCATATGACCTTAAAACGTGATTTTTGAAAATATAAAAGAATAGAAACCTTAGCTACTGATTTATAAACATGTACCTAAAATTTGACACCAGTTTGAGGTCTAGATTAAGAGTTATGCTCATTAGCGTAATTAGAAAGCTTTTTAGTAATTAAACGGTGTAATTAGCGTATAGCCTATCTAAACCCAATTTTTATACCAAACTTTTTACCCACTGATATAAAATAATATTTTGGGATTTTTGGAGATTTTTATTTATTTTTAGGCTAAGCATAACTTAGAGTTCTAAGCTTGATTCGGTAATTGCCGGTTTTGCCCTTTTGGGCTATAAAATGTGTTTTACAAATATTTTTGACCCCAAACCTTTTTCTACTGATCTAATATGATAAATAAAATATTTTGAGCCTTCTGGAATATTAAAATATCAGCTTTTCATATAAAACCCAGAAATCGCTTAAAATCGCCTTTTTACGCGTTTTAAACGCATAGTATGTACTAAAACTATTTTAAATATATAAGATTTGATACCTACTGTTGTTTTAAGTAAATTTTTATACTTTAGCAGTAAGCAAAAGTTTTAAACTCGGATTTCCAGATTTAACCTTTAAACCTTAGGTGAAATTACCAAAATACCCCTTCGGTGCATAGTATGGTTAGAAATGATAAATTTCACATATAGGTTATACCCTACTGATATAACTTAGAAAATTAAATATTTGTTCTGATTATATCAGACCTATAACTCAGATTAATATTTAAACTCTTTTATGACCTTTAAAATGACCAAAATACCCGTACGGGGCGTAATTTGAGTTTAAATCCGTTTTGGGCATAATAGAAGATATCTTACTGATGTCACAACATATTTAAGGCATATTAACTTAGGAAACTTGTATATGACTCATTTGGTTACCCATTACGCACTTTTCGCGTTCGGATCGGCTTATGTAACTAGTTTGCATATATTAGCCGAAACGGGTCAAACCTTGTCATTTTTTGTCTCAAAATCTAGAATGTGTTTAGTTTACCCATATTAAACAAGTATACAAGCTTTTCGGGTCAAGACCACATTCTAAACCGGTCTTCGCTTTATCATGCGTTTGAACCGTATCTTCCTTTTGAAAACTAACCGGTCTAAGTCTAGGCTTAATTAAAGACCCGTTAGGATTCTAATAGGTTATTAAAAACCTTCGTTCCACATTAGGAGCCCAGTAAAAGCTACATGCACTTGATGTATTTGATTTATACTTTGCTCAGGTAAATACTCTTAACTTATTTTCCCTATGCGGGCTTGGGATACGGTATTATAATAATACCGCTTGGTCGGGTATGTAGTCATTTAAATCGGATTGTGATTAATGTATTTACATAACTTGTTTTAATCTGTATTATTTGGTGTATGGCCTTTGGGGGTTAAATGACCATGTCCCGGATATCCTTGGCATCATTCAAAGAAATGGCCACGACCTAAGCACGGGGTGTAGGCGTACACCTGACAGTTGCATATGTAAAAACTGGTAGTCCACTTAAAGTAATCAACCTTGTGGGTATTATACCTGTGTCGTGTCAGTTAATCTAGACCGGCCCTACAAACCGGCCCTGACGGACGACAAATAAGTAAAACTGTATACAAGATTATTTTTAATAATTGTCCCAAGTTATAAAAAGTTTTGTGCCATGTGCATTCAAAACAATTTTTTAAAACATTTTCAAAATGAGTCAGTTAATTGTATTTACCAGTGTAAACTGACGTATTTTCCAAAAAGGCTAAGTGCAGGTACTATACGTAATAGGCTGGCTACTCCAGGCATCAATAATCAAGTCTCGCAAGCTCTAGATGTTAAAGTCTGTTGAACAATTTCCTTTTTCTTTCGATCCGCCTGTGGATCTGTTTCAACTATTTTGTGATACTTAATATTACAATTTATTCGGTTGAAATATAAATCTATCTTTTGCTTTCGCTGTGCATTTAAATTTGTGTTGTTTGACTATGATGATATCAACTACGTCACGATACTCCCCACCGGGCCCACCGGTAATATGTGGAAATATCGGGGTGTGACAGTTTCATGACAAGCCACATCAGATTGTGTAAATGCAATTTAAAATCATCTAAGAGTTTCACTATAAATGCATAGGAGATTGTGTAAAGCTTTGCTTAAAACGTGAAACTTATGTAAAAGGCCTGTGTTGTGCCAAACACCAGCGTTGTCAGAATATTTTTTCTCTTTATTCTGCCTATATTTTTGACACAGTTCTTTCTAGGTTGGTTATCTTTTGTTGATTAATGAATGCACTGTAAACGTGTTGATTTTGGTTATGTATTTGCTGTTTATTGTGTAAATTAAAGAAGTTAGGGTTTGTATGTTAACTGTTTGGACTTGGGGGTAATGTTGAATTCTTTTGCAATTTTGTAGGTTAACATATAAACCCAAACTTTGAAGGTTAACTAACCTGATTACGTAATTTTGTTGGTTAACATACGCATATTGATTTCTTTTGCAACTTTGTTTATGGTACCATAATTTTGTAGCTTCTATGGAAAGAAACGACAAGCTTATGATATTTGTCTCATTGTCATATTTTCTAGGTAGACCTACAGAGACCCTTGATGAAGATTACAAAGGTATCAACAAGCATATGCAAAGTGCATAGGTACCATTGTTTAGCTTAGCTGAAATTTCTAAGGCTACCAATGACTTTTCGATCAACAACAAGCTGGGGCAAGGCAGGTTTGGACCAGTTTACAAGGTAAATGGTATAAATCAGATGTTCATTTTTGTACATTATAAACAGCTTTGGCAATCTCGATCCACCAGGGTGTGCTAGAAGGACAAGAGATTGCTGTGAAAAGGCTATCAAAGTCCTCTCGACAGGGGCTTGATGATTTTAAGAATGAAGTTATATGAATTGCCAAACTTCAGCATCGGAATCTTGTGAAGCTTCTAGGGTATTGCATTCAAGACGATGAGAAAATGTTAATCTATGAATACATGCCTAACAAAAGCCGAGACAGAATTTTATTCGGTTAGGCTCTCTTACAATCCTAAAAATAAAGATTTTATAAAATTGCAAGGAAATAATATATCAACTACCTTGTTGTAAATTGAGCAAATAAATCAAGGAAGTTGAAACTTGATTGGCAACAAAGATTCCACATAATCCATCGGATTGCTCGAGGACTTCTTTATCTTCATCAAGATTCCCAGCTTAAAGTTGTACATAGGGATTTAAAAGCATGGAACATTTTACTTGATCATTTGATGTGCCTAAAGATATCAGATTTTGGCTTAGCCAGAATGTTTAACGAAGACGAGAGGGAAGTAAATACAAAGAGAATTGTTGGAACTTTGTAAGAATCCCGGAAATCGATTAGTATTGTTAGGTACATTTTTATTTACATTTATATTTGTTTGTGTGTATTGATTCAGGGGCTACATATCTCCAAAGTAGGCAGTGAACGGTCTCTACTCATTTAAGTCGGATATATTTAGCTTTGGTGTTTTAGTACTAGAAATTGTGAGCGGGAAGAAAAATAGAGGATTTGTTGATGAAGACCATGATGATAACCTTCTTGGACACGTAAGTTTGTCGAATATAACTTTCCATTGATCGATGCATTTATGTATTTTAGTGTGAGTTCAAACATCTACAAATAGATAACGAGGAACAAAAAAAACTACTTTTTTACCCTTTATCATTAACTTAGGTCTCACTCTGTTATGTCTGTTTTGCTCCATGGTTGGCAATTGACCCCTGCTTTTTGTCCACTCCATGATCAAAGGCTAAAAAGTGGTTTCCTTGGTTCCTGTTATTCAACGGTTCTTATTTTAACACTAGTCCATATATGTATGTAACAATGAGCCTATATGTGCATATATGTTTGACTAATCTGTATGATTTTAGGTGTACCTTCTGATTAACTTCTGAGTTTATTTATTTTAACTGGATTCATATAGGCATGGAGACTTTACACAAATGGTAGGTCTCTCGATCTAAGTGATAAATGTTTACGCGGGTCCTCTTCTTCTGAAGTGTTACGATCTGTACAAGTTGGCCTATTGTACCTTTGAATTTTTTCTACAGTTCGAATTTGTAAATGTTATCAATGAGTTTCAATTTGTAGGTACTTAATGGACATAATGGGGGCAACAATAGCTATATATACCAAGGAGAATCTTTTGAACAATGATTGAGCTCATGTGAACAAGATGTAAGTGTAATATAATCAATTCAGTTTGCATGTACTTGTTGGTATATCTTATAACTTTCATTAACTGCAACTGAACATAGCATGCAGACAAAACATGATGAATTGCATGATGTTGTTTCGCAAAGGAGTTTTGATTGGCTGAGACAAAAAAGACCAACTAAGGGCCGAAATGAAAGTGGGGAAACTCTTTTAGAGAATGAGAGGAGGTTATGTTGTTGCAATTGTTGCTAGGAGTGATGCGGGCTGAGACCAAAGTGCTCTTGTTGTAAGTGCTGCAGGTTATGTTGCAGTTGCTGCATCATTTGTAGATAACTTTTGATTAGTGGTTTATGTATTTAGTATTAGTAGATAACTTTGGATTTGTAGTTTATTTATTTAGTATTAAAATTGAAAACTTATGTATGGATTTTGGTTTATTATTGTTAATATCAATAATTTGGTTTTTAGATTTGTTCATGTTTACTACGGTTTTAATTTTACAAAAAATTTAAAAATAAAATTGATAATTACACAAAAAAAGGTCACATAAAACTATAAGAAATATGTGTGACGAAATGTTAGACAATAGTCACACTTAAATTTACAATTTTCTATGTCTCTATATATAATTTTTAGCCACGTTTATAATAAATTCTTGTGACTATATAATAGTTAGGGTCACACTTACAGTGAATTCATGTAGTTGTTGATAATATTTAGCCACACGTAATGGACCATTTACTTGACTTCAACAACTTTTTCGCCAAAGTGTTTTTAAATTAATGTGGCTAAAACAAACTTTTTAGTGACTATATCATATAAACGAACACACTTATAGTAAATTAATGTAACTATGTAATAGAAACGACCACACTTATAATAAATTATGTGGCTAGCCACACTTAATGGACCATTTGCTTGATTACAACAACCATTTTGCCACATTTTTCTTAAATTGATGTGACTAAATCAATCTTTTTAGTGACTATATAATAAAAACGGCCACACTTACAGTAAAATCATGTGGCTATATAATAGAAACGCTCACATTTACACTAAACTCATGTGGTCGTTGATACCGTTTAGCCACATTTAATGGACCATTTGCTTGATTACAAAATCTTTTTGCCACATTTTTTTAAAAAAATTGATGTGGCTAAAACAAACTTATTAGTGACTATATAATAGAATTGGCCACACTCATAGTAAATTCATGTGGCTGTTGCTACACTTTTAGCCACACTTATCAGACAAAATGATTGATTTTTAATAAGACCTTTTAGCCACAGTTTAAGTTGCTACGGCCACACATAAGTGAGTGTGGCCGTATGATACCTACGATGACTCGACCTTTGGCCACATTCGAGATGGAAAAAAAAGTGTGGCGAAAGGCGTATGGTCACACTTTTTTTATGTGGCGGTAAACCTTTTTTGACGTAGTGCATGAGGCACATCCCGGTGCTGCCACGTGTTAGACGTGTGTCGAAGCTAGATCAATGACATGGCCAGGCTAGGGCCTAGACAGCCTACGTCGCGGCCCGCGTAGCCCTTGGCTACCATCTTCGCGGGGCGCGACGAAGTGTCAGACAGACACTATAAATATATGCAATCGGTTGTTCAGTCGAAATCATTCACAAATCTTTTCTCTCTCGAATTTCTACATAGTTAAAGTAATTTCCGGGCATAATACCCCCCTAAATAACGAAGTTCTGCCTCGTTGTAAGTATCATAACCCCGGTTACATATTAGATACGCTGCTCGATTAATCCAGGGTTCCGTAACGACTGTCGTGGTTCTGCCCGACGTAGTCATTGGAATGCCGTCTCGGGGAGAGTATTACTAATGTAAATATTGGGTTATTATACTAACGCGTGTGCATTTATGTGTAATTAATAGATAATCACCAGGAAATCTTTAAGGAAAACCCTAAGACAGCAATATGAGTAATTTCCTTTTTATAAACTGTTTTCACAAAACCTTTAATTATTTTAATTTATAAATAGCTGTGATTGAGTCTTTGTAGTCTTCAATTACTGCCGGTATGTTGGAGTTTTGTATACAAAATGTGGAACACGTTACCATTGGACAAAGAGTTAGCCAATGGGTAATATGACCCACCAGTCAGGATTGACAGTACTGAATGAGTAATTGTGTAGATATAAACATTGTAATCGCTCTCAATACTGTTAAATGATAAAACTCTTCTTGATTAAACTGGAATTCACTCACCAGTATTTCCCACTGATAAAATGTTTTTAAACGTGTTTCAGGTAACAAAATGTGAAAGCCAAATAGAAGACAGCTAGACAGCACTGAAGGCTTGGAAAAGTGGCTATAAAAGTTACCTAAATAAAAAGATGTTTTTATTAAATAAAATAGGGTCTATCCCTATGAAAATGTGTGTACTGAAAATTTGGGAATTTCCCATATGTTTAATATTATAAAAGTGTGGTATTTTATTCTGATAAAATATTTCCTAACTACGGTCCTGATGTAATTTCCGCTGCCAAATTGATAATCACCGATACCACTGAAACTGGCCGCGGCCGCCCGTTCACGGGTTGTTAGGGGATGGGGGTTGCGACAGCTTATGATGAATCGCGAAGAGATGCAAATCCCAGATCCATAATGTTTGAGAGAGAGAGAGAATGGAATAGAAAGGGACTGTAGGTTTGAAGTTTGAAATGAGATTTGGGGGTTTTGTTGGCCGCGCCTTTCATTATTTGACAATTCGGGGATCTTTTTAGCTATGCATAATATACTTGTAACCTAAGCTTTAAAGACTTGTAAATGTTGAAAAAGTGGCGAATGACGATTTCTGCCCTTCGGATATGCTTATTAATATAGTATAGATATATATGTATAGGGTTGAGTTCATTTCAGAACTCTAAATAACTACAAAACTTTCAGAACTCCTATTAAACAATCATTTTATATATAAGTTTTTGTATTTAAGATCTTTTTATCATCTATTATATGTATTTCTTTGATTACATACATGTTAAAAGTACTTTACATATGTTTAATTGCCAAAATTATATATATGTGTCATAACTAATTACATATAAAAATGATAAAATTACTCTTAACATGTATGTAATCGTAAAAATACACATAATAAATGATAAAATTATCCTAAACATAAAAATATATAAATAAAAAGATTGTTTATTAGGAGTTCTACGAGTTCTGTAAATATTTATGGTTCTGAAATGATCCTGGCCCTATATATATATATATATATATATATATAGTGGAGGGTTCAAATGAGAAGAAAAATTTTGTAAGAATAAAAAGAATAACTTTTAAACCAATAGAAATGCTATATTTTACTACATTTAATATGTGTATTTAATGTTATTAATAAGGGCATATATGTAAATTTCTAATTGTAATTAATTAGCTAACAAACTAAAATTTTAACTCACTTTTAAATATACTCTTTGAAGATAAAATAATTTAGGATGAAGGACAATTTCGACATGTGTAGGATAAATTTTAGTATGTGTAGGATAAATTCTTAAATATGCATGATTAATTTAGATATGCGTAGGGTAAATTTCGGTAAGTGTAAGATGTATGTAGGATAAATTTTGAAATGTGTAGGAATAAAATGTTTTTTTGCTTTATTAATGAGAGATAACATAATTAATAGGGGAGTTATAAACTATTTAGTGGTTTACTATTATGCCCTTTTCTTCTCAAATTAAATTTCTTCTCAAATGAACCTTCCCCTATATATATATATATATAAGGTGGGGTTCTAGAGTGAACACTAATGTATTTGCGAACTGAGTGAACAAATCCTGGCCATTGATTTACTCATCAAATCGTAAAATACACTAGTGTATTTCATCATCAAATCATGGACATTGATCTACACACATGTATGGCCAGGATTAGTTCGCTCAGTTCGCAAACTACACTAGTGTTCACTCTTAAACCTAATCATATATATATATATATATATATATATATACATACTACATATATAGGATAAGGATCTGTTAGGAACCACCCTTTATTGTGCGAATCGCGAGAACCAGTGTGAACACAAATAGTAATACCTAAAAAAATCTAAAAAACACCAAAAAAAAAAAAAATTTACTATTTACTACTTTTTTTTTTGGGAAAAATTGCTATATTTCGTCAATAATAAAAAAAATTCAAAAAAAAAGTTTTCGAATAACGGTTATCCATGCACATGTGCATATGTATCATTTCTTTGACAAATTCTGTAAGTTATTACAAATATTAGACAATTGCACTTTCATTTACACTACCATGTGTAATACACTACTTTTTACGTTAACAATATTAGAAATGCACATGTGCATCTATATGTATCAACATGAAATAAGGTGTTTTGGTACACTAGTTTGAATACACTTTCTCTTTCATCTATCATTCCATCCATAATACACAAACATACACATGTGCATTTTTGTCATTTCTTTGACAAATTCCGTAATTCATTAAAAAATATTAGACAATTGCACTTTCATTTACACTACCATATGTAATACACTACTTTTTACATTACCAATATTAGAAATGCACATATGCATCTATATGTATCAACATGAAATAAGGTGTTTTGGTACACTACTTTGAATGCACTTTCCCTTTCATCTATCATACCATCCATAACACAGTACCATTAACTCCTACCATCCATAATACAATACCATTACCTCCTACCATCCATAATACAATACCATTACCAATATTTTCACTTTATTACATGTATAAACACCATTTATACCATCCAATCAACATATTACATCATAAATTGACAACTATAACCAAACCATCAACCACTAGATATAACTAACCCAAAAACATGTATATGGGCCTACTTCTCTATTCAAAATCACAAACTTTTTGTACCAAAACACGTTATATCATGGTTATACATAATGATGCACATGTGCATTTTGAATATTGGTAATGTAAAAAGTAGTGTATTAAAGATGGTATTGTAAATTAAAGTGCCATTGTCTATTACTGATAATGTATTACGGAATTTGTCAAAGTGATGATACATATACACATGTGCGTGGATAACTATAACTCAAATTTTTTTTGGTAACGAAATATAGCGATTTTAAAAAAAATTAAAAAAATTTGAGTGTTTTTTTGATTTTTTTTAGATTTTATTTTGTGTTCACATTGGTTCTCGCGGTTCTTACAATAAAGGTGGTTCTCAAATGAACCTTACCCTATATATATACATATATATATATGGGAGGTTTTAAATGAGAACACCTGTCTTTTGGGAGAACACTGAGAACAAATCTCAACCAATCAATTTTGTTTTCTCTATTTAAATGAAAAGGGTAACCTGGTAATTGTGTAATCTTCGGGTTCATTCACGGCACGTTCTCTAATTTTGAAAGCCCCATGCGACATCAACCCAAGCTGCTCTTGATTCAATTACATTCTATGCAATTCCAAGTGCTCTGAAGCTAGGTCGATTTCATATGTTCTTAATCCAAGTCAATTTACTATGTTCTCTTTCATATTCTGAAATTAGGGAGAATTGTAGAGGAGATTTGTTTGATTTTACCAATGTTGTAGCCTATGTTACATAGTAATTGTAGATAATCGATTGGTTACATGTTACAAACTTCTCCTGCACTAAATTCTTATGGTATGATAACTGATCCATAAACTATTATTTGCTTCTTCCTATTGTTTATTTAACTGGCTACGATTGAAATGGTCACAAATTGCATGTTTTAGTGAGTTAATTGAACTTTGGTGTATGAAATTTACTTGAGTCTGTGTGCATTTTGGAAGTGTGGAACCTTATGAATGGGCTGAGTCTCTATAGCATACGATTTTCATACACTAGAATTATTTTCTGAAAGAATTTCTAATTAATGTGTGATATTTTGTTGTGATATGCCATTAAACATACATATTTTATGTGGCTGCTAGTTAAAAGAAACTTTTATTTATTTAGTTTGGTTTAGTATGTGTATTTGTGCTAATGCTATAAAAGCCTTTAATGTCAGTGTTTCAAGGGATTTTGTTATTCTTAAAATGGTCATAATTCATCATCCCTTTGTAATTAACATTTGTCATTCTGTTTGTGATTAACCATAAGTAAATGTATGGGAAAGACAGATTATAATATGTATTACCTGATTAGTTGATAAAAGTTAATTCTACTCGTGTCATTTGATTTGTTCAGTTGAGATTTGATTGACCATATGCTTGTTCTGTTCATTTGTCTTACACATGTGTAATGTTCAGGATATGCGAAGAGGCGACAAGTGCTTATGACATTGTGGCGACGCGATTAAGAGGGGAAAAACAGGAACGACTTTGAGATACCATTGGTGTTCCCATTGTTTACGACACCGACACCGAAAACGAAAGTAAAAAGAAGAAAACCAACGGTTGTAGTATTAACACTAGCAACAAGTGTCACGTGGTGACTTCAGTGGGCCAACTCTTCGTTACCATTGTTCAAATTTATATGGTGGTAAGGATGAAGATGAAGCCTAGCAATACCACCAATCAAGCAACTAAACGTAGTGACGAGTCGATTTGAATCTTGGTGTTCCTTTGATGAATAGGAGAAAAAACTATGTGCACACGTCATTAATTCGATTTAGTTCCTTTTTACGTCTTTTGTTTGTTATGTTGGTGGATTTCACATCCTTTTGTATTTTATATGTACAAGTTTGTTTTAAATCGTGTCAATTAAAATCACATTTGTGCACTTAATTTACACATATGTAATGTGTAATATGTTAGTGTCACATATCTATGTATGTTTTACATATGAGCAGTTGAATTACAAATGTGTAAACAATGCTCTATTACATACGTGCAGCTCAATTACACGTTTAAAGGGTTCAGTGTTACATATTTGTGCTTGTTTTACATATGTGCAGGTTATTTACACATGTGTAAATTGTTTAGTGTCACATATAATGTATTTGTCGTAGTTCACATGTGTAATACGCATGTGCAATATTACACATATATACATTACTTTAAATACACAGATAGGTAATATGACATTATAAAGACAAAATTCATATACAAAGTCTATAAATTTCAAAGCGAAAATTTATGTAAATATAAGCATTTCAAACACTGGATGTAAATTGTCAAACAAGATGATTTACACATTGTAACCAACTTATAATCCTTGACACACGGTAACCACGATTACATAAAAACAAAAGTTGATATACCCTAACCACAGTAACATAGAAATAAAATAAGTCATAATCCATAATATCATCTAGTCTTTTTTTTACTCTCTCAAACTCCATTGCTTTCTTGATCACATCTTCTCGGTGAATACTCGATTTCTAAAGTACAATCTTGGTCTCATTTTCCGGGCTTATACAATCGATACTCAAAGTTCTCTTTGTCATTTTCCATCCAACTAGAATGTACCATTTTTTCTGAAATGTGCCTTATAAAAGTGACAAAAGTACAAAACCCATTTTTACTAGCTACTCTAAACAAATAATCCGGCTCACTTGCACATGTGCAAATGAGCAAAACTGATCACTTACACATGTGTAAACAACCTATTTACACGTGTAAATTGCATAATTACACCTGTTTAATCATACTTATTTGTTCTAATACCATTGTTTCAAAGTGCATACGTGTAGATGTTTTGATACGCTACATATGTAAACATCTTATTTACACATGTGTAAATTGCTTAATCGCACAAGTGCATTATTAACTAAGATAACTTACACATATGTAAATACAATATTAACTAAGATGATTTACACATGTGTAAACATCTTATTTACATTTGTGTAAGTTGTTTAATTACCAAAATTCAATATTAACTAAGATGATTTACACATGTGTAAGTTGTTTAATTACACGTATACAATATTACTAAGATGATTTACACATGTGTAAACATATTACTTACACATCTTTACACAATTTTTTTTATAATAAACCGACCTGCACTGAGTTCAACCACAAAATTCTATAGCTTCTCACTATGACTCGTGAAAGCTGGTCGTGCATTCAATCACATCGACTTTGAAAGAATCTGCATAAACGGAAATTAAAGATCAAGGAGAGAGCAATAGATTTGAAGGAATCTAAAATTTGGAAACTGATTTTAATATAATATTAATTCGCTTTGAGGATTCCGTTCAAATTCGTTGCCCCAAATACAACCGTCAACAAAATCCAACATACCAACAAACAAATTTATATTTCAATTCCAAAACTGGTGGTTGGAACCGAATGGATCTAAGCTTGATTCAAAGGTATAAACCAGATATGGTTATTTTCTTTAACTAGTGTAACTAACACATGTGTAAACCTTCATACTCATGCTAATTTTATAACTATCATGATCTACACATGTGTAAATCTTTGAAACTATGTTGATTTTTTTAACTATAATGCTTTACAAATGTGTAAACCTTCGTATCTATTCTTTTTCTTTTAACCTACTATAATTTACACATGTGTAAGCCTTCATATCCAAGCTTATTCTTTTAACTACAATGATTTACACATGTGTAAACCTTCATCTATTCTTTTTTTTTTAAGCTATTATGATTACACATGTGTAAAACTTCATATCTATGCCTAGTTTTTTTTAAACTATTATGAATTACACATGTGTAAACCTTAATATTTAAGCTTATTTTTCTTACTATTATGATTTACACATGTGTAAACCTTCATATATGTTTTTTTTGGAACTATTATGATTTACACATGTGTAAACGTTTTATAACTTTGATGAAAAACACACAAAAAAAGACCAAAAAATTGATCTTCGAAATTACTCAATTGATGAAAACTTAGCAGATACCAATCATACAAAATAACATGCATCTTTCAATCAAGACTTCTTTGTTTTCCACATTCATCTTCTCTAACACCGTGTTTCACACTTGCATTCACAACACATTTCTTCTTCCTGATATGGGTGTTAGATTTTCATGTTATTTGTAGTTGTGGTTGCTGGATGTGATTCTAAACCCTAAAAAACAATATGATTTTCCAAATTACTCAACTGGTGAACACTTACCAAATACCAATCATGCATAATAACAAGCACCTCTGAATCACTACCAGCACAATTCCAACTCAATGACATCAATAGTTGTCGTATCCTAATTTGTTATTAGTTTTTGACACATGAACTGCAAGTTATGACACCAAAAATTAATCACACTTCAAAATCCTATTATTTTATCTCTCAATAAAACTAAAATTACGCTAAAACCCTAACAATCCTAAAAACGTAAACAAATTCAGTCTTTACAACGTTACCCTACTTTGTCTAGTGAACATAGGATGACACATAATTGATCAACAATCACCTTTCAAAATCAACTTTTTTGTAGTTGATTAACAACAAATCTGAAACCTGAAAACCCTAGATTAATAATATCAAAATACGAAATAGATATCATACAGGATCAAGAACATAAGGCTCAACGGCCCCTTTACGTTTACCGTCAGTTTGCTTGTCAATCATTCTTCCTTTTTTCTTCCACAAAACCTTCGATAACCTTTGATCTGCAGTTTAATTTCATGAGGAAGATATTGGATTTAGAATTTTTGAAGATGCGATTTCATTTCCAGAGGAAAAAGATGAATTCTGTAAGATGTGATTTTGGTTATTGAAATGTAATTTTACGATGTTGCCCTTTTGAGCCATATCTTATCTTATGGTCCCCTTCTCATTTAAACATCCATTTAATCTTGGCCCTTGATGGTTCTTAGTGTTCTCACAAAAATCATGTTCTCAAGATAACCCTCCCATATATATATATATATATATATATATATATATATATGTATGTATGTATTAGTGTTCTCACAAAAATCATGTTCTCAAGATAACCCTCCCATATATATATATATATATATACATATATATACACATATATATATATATATATGTGTGTATATATATATGTATATAATGTAAGCATCTATAGAAAACCCTTATAATTTAGAAAACTTGGGAGACTCTAACCTCCCGAACTTTAAAAAAAAAAATTACACATGTTATATACATGTTTTTAAGGGTATTGGGCAAAAAAATCAAAAAAGCGTCGAGTAGATATTTAAAAAAAAAATAAACAAGTTTTGGTGTAACACATGTTACATATATGTCAGATGAATGTAA
This sequence comes from Helianthus tuberosus, assembly GCA_030545235.1. NCBI lineage: Eukaryota > Viridiplantae > Streptophyta > Magnoliopsida > Asterales > Asteraceae > Helianthus > Helianthus tuberosus. Next base: position 184,515,607 of record CM060442.1, read on the forward strand.
CATGTGTTACACCAAAACTTGTTTATTTTTTTTTTAAATATCTACTCGGCGCTTTTTTGATTTTTTTTGCCCAAAACCCTTAAAAACATGTATATAACATGTATAAATTTTTTCAAAAAAAAAACATCGGGAGCTTTGAGTTTCCCGGGTTTTCTAAATTAAAGTGGGTTTTCTATACATCCTTCCCCTGTATATATATATGTATATATATATGTACACATATATATATACATATATATATATATACATACATAGATTTGAAAAGATAATTTAGTTAAATTTATATTTAATGTATTTTTATTTTTTTACCGTACCCGTGTCTTGGATTTTTGGGTTTTGCCGTTCCAAGTATCTGTATCGTCCCCGTTCCCGTGCTACCTAGTGGTGGGGTGGGTGTTTAGGTTTTTGGGTGGCGGTGAGGTGTGTTTATTTTAGTTGTATTCACATTTGTTCTCGTGGTTCTCACGATAAGGTGGTTCCCGCATGAACTCTACCCTATATATACAGGGTATGGTTCATTTGAGAACCACTCTTATTGCAAGAACCACGAGAACCAATGTTAACACAAAAAATACCTAAAAAACACACAATTTTTTTATATTTTTTAAATATTTTTAAAAAAAAATTGTTATATTTCGTCACTAAAAAAAATTCGAGTAACAATTATCGATGCACATGTACATATGTATCATTTCTTTGACAAACTCCGTAATACATTACCAGCACTTTCATTTACACTACCATCCATAATACACTAAATTTTACATTACCAATACTAGAAATGCACATGTGCATCTATATGTATGAACATGATATAACGTGTTCACATTGGTTCTCGCGGTTCTCGCAATAAATGGTGGTTCTAACGGATCCTTCTCATATATATATTAAATTACAAAACTTGTCCTTTATGTATGTTATTGCAAATCATTTCTTTTGTCTTCAATAATTACATTAATCATACCTAATGTTTACAAATCCTAACATGTTATATCATTTACCCCAAACCCAATTAATTTTCTCAATTAATTGTAATCACGTGGGGACCGCGTGTGGGTATTAATGTCTTTTAACCTACCCATCTGTTTCCCCCCATTTAAAACCCCAAATAACCCTAATTTGTTGACTGATATTGGTTGCCCTGTTTCACACTCATCTGCTACAGAAAGCTCATATAGATTTGGAGCTTCACACTCATCGGTATAAGTAGGTATTTTGAATAATGATAAACGATTTAGGTATAAAACATATCTTGTCATTCCTCAAAATTTCATACTTTTTACGTTTCAAAATTTTCGAGTCTCAATTTTTATCACCCTTTTTGCTAAGACTCTTTAACGTATTCTTCTTAAATAAATTTCAAGACGAAATTTCTGAAAGGAGGGGAGACTGTAACGCCTCGCTTTTTGCAGGTTTTTGTTTTTAGAAATTTCATCTTGTAATTCTATTTTCGGAAACCCGTTTCCTTTGTAATCGTATTTCGTTTCAATCTATTGTAAATCCGAGACTTGATCGTAATGAAAGGAATCTTTTATATGAAATATACATCGTTTATATATTATTTATACATTGATACATATGTTTGTTTGACACATGATTCATAATTCACATAAACATAAGCTTAACTCGTAAACAATGATCATGTATTCGTAATGCCTAAATCTTCATACATTCAAACACTTGGTTATTCGATTATAAGATTAAGTTGTATGTTTTTTACACTTGATCATACCAAACTATAAACCATACATACTTGTTACATTTCATGTGTTATACACACCTATGTTATCACACTTTTTGCTAAATTAAAACATGTCATTTATGCATTTTGGACCTTGTTACAAGTTACATACATACTAGACACCATGTAACACTTTATTAAACATCAAATATATACCTTCTAATGTCAAAAAAAATTAAAATAAAACAAAAATTATAGGGCTGTTAACAGCCTTGCATCAGCCCATTAATTTCCTTGTTTTGAGTTATTTAGCCCACTAAACACTTCCAAAGCCCAACCTAATGAAACCCTAATCCATCCCCTATATAACCCAAGCTTCCTCCAAGCATTTTTAACTTTCTAAACACTCTCCATTCACTCTCAAAAACTCCAAACCGTAGCTGATTACAGAAGTTCGAGCAGATTTATACCACTTCACTAAAGTGAGCATAACTCACTCAGTTCTTATCTGATTCACTCGATTCTTTTTCCTACTACTTTGTATTGACCTTAGCTACGTTTCCATGGGTTTTCCCTTGAAAACTAGAGCCTGGAATGTTGCCAAAAGGGCTCCAAAGTGGACTGATTTTTCTGTTCTTGTTTCAAACTTTGATAAACTTGTTTAAACTTGAGGAAACTCGTCTCAAACCTATGTCCTTATGCTTATAACCACTTATATGGTTAGTTAGGCTTAAAAACAAGGTTGAGACATTCAAAATCAGAGGTATAAACCTCACAAACTTTCTTTTTTGTTCAAGGGTTTTAACCCACAAGTGATGCTCAAGTTCAAGACTTGATGATTGTGTGATTTAGGATTAGCTTGGGCTAACCTACTTGAAAATCCACACATTGCTTGATGTTTTCTCATAGATTAGTTGTTCATTTTCTATTGTTTCTTGTAAGTTCATGACCCTCCGTGTTGTTCATAACAACAAGTGTAGTGGTGAACAATAGAGGTACCTAAATGGAAGCTTTGTTCTTCCTACCTCATGTATGAATTCCATGATACTTAGAGGTGCCTAAATGAAGACTTTAATCTTCTACCTCATACTTGACCTATATAACTATATGAACATTATATAATACTATTATATTATCCAAATAATCGAACCTTTGATGATGAATTAGTGTTCATATGTCAAGGTACTAGGTTATATCATCTTAGACTTTGATAACTTGTCATGATTCTAATGGAACCTTGTTCCATGAAAACATTTAAACTCCTTGGAGTTTCCCAGTGTCAAGAACAATTATCATATGTGCTAGATGACTATTTTCATATGCTTACTTTCATGTCCTTAAGCTTCGAATCCCTAAACCATATGTAAACCCCTCTTAAACTCTAAATCGAACATACTCAACACTCTAATCTCAACTCCGTCACATTGTATAATCGGAAAGCATATGCAACTTTGTGAGTATACTCCAATCCCCCTTTTTACATTTACCACTTTTTGGGGTGTAACATGTTTACTTACCAAAACTTACACATGAACATTTTACTTAAATGCACAAACATTCCTATAACATGCTTGTATACGTGATTGATTGATACTTTAAACTTGGGTTAATAACATCTTGTGTTAGACTTATCATTAACTTCGTACAAGCCTATCCGTGACATATATAGCGCTTGTGGTTATGTCATGAGCATATTACGTTTCATCATTGGTTTGATATGTTAGACACATGCCGAATTTAAGGTTTATCTTGTATCACATGCTTGCTATGAGGAATTGTTTAATCATATTTTTATGCTATGTGCGTATCAAACTTGTATACACGCCTTTGCTTTTGCTTTGAACTTTATTTTAAACATGTTACAGGTTGAGGATGACGATGCTTTGAAATCGAAGTAGTGTTGATGCTTAGATACACAATTAGACGTCTTAGGTCAAATACGTTGTATAAATTTCATATTTGTTGTTGTATTGTTTTCTTGTATTTAACATGTTGTATTTCAAGTTTCATGTATTGTAACATTTATTTATGAATGAAATCAATGTATCTTTAATTCTATTGTCACGATTAGCGTTATGTGTGATGAGCAATCTTTCTTCGTCTCACTCCGATGTTTCCGCCATCGGTTGGGGTGTGGCAGATTGGTATCAGAGCCATAACTATAGAGAATTAGGGAAAAAATTGCCATGCTTTTGACTAGTCTATAGTTAAGCACCAAATTCGACCATACTTGCTTCACATGCTATTTTATTGAAACATCTTTATGTGCTATTCTTGAAATGTCTTTTACGTGTTATTTCTTGAAATGCTTTATGTTCTTATGCTTGTTATTATTATTTTGAACATACGTCCTTTACACGTTTATACAAAAATCGAAACCACTCGTAATACACAAACGAGACGACTTCACCAAAATAGGCGTGAAACCCACAATTTGGTGAACAACTCTCAATCCATCTACTTTTCCTTTTTAAATGAAATTCACCATCAAGATAAGAGTGAAATCCTCACCTTGATGGAGAAATTCAAATTTCAAATTCTAGTGGACCCTCATCAAGGTGTTGAAATTAAATTTTGACCCGACGAGTACCAACCACACTTAGGATACGAAATCGCCAAGTTAGGGGTGAAACCCGCACCTTGTCGACTAGTTCCACTCCTTTGATTTTCATAAATCCCAACAAGTTTCGAAATTTTAATTGATTTGGGACATGTAGTAACCGGAAGGGTAAATACCGTTAATCGACTTGTCGGCGAGAGTATTTTACCTATTAGGCCAAAATATCTTATTATGCAAACTCGGAGATGTATTAAAAATATGTCGTATTAAGAAGGAAGATTTTGTACGAAACGGTTGATATTTTGATGGAAAGTGGGGTAGTTTACTAAGGAAGTTTTTAAGGATGGTATAAAATCACACATTGGTAAAAATTGTTTTTGAGAGGGATGAAAAGGTTTGGTACTTTTAAAATAAAGTGATAACGGTCTACTACATATATGTTAGTACAAGAATAGGAAGATAGTTTTAAACTAAGGAGATAAGTTAGGATTCGAACGTTTAAACAAACTTGATTGTAAACGGGTTTCGTATAAGGACAATGTCGCAACCCACATCCCCTATCTGTCCCGGGAACGGGCGGCCGCGAGACCAGTTTTGGTGGTATCGGTGTTTATCATTTTGGTAGCGGAAATTACATTAGGACCGTAGTTAGGAAATATTTTATCAGAGTAAATACCACACTTGATATAAATATATTGGGATAAAACCCAAGTTTCATTACAAACTGTTTTATAGGGATAAACCCCATTTTATTGAAATAAAACATCTTCTTTTATTTAGGTAACTTTTATAGCCACTTTTTCCAAGCCTTCAGTGCTGTCCAACTGGCTTCTAGTTGGCTTTCACATTTTGTGTAACACCTCGCAAAATCACGGCCAATATAATAAAGACACGTGTCATGAAGATTTATCGTGTGATGAATTGATTCTGAGGGACTAAAATTGTCAAACAATGTAAATATGTAAGTAAAAGGATCCAAAGTGTCAACATGCCATTTTTATGCCTCTGATTGACCTCACATAACGTTCGTATTCTTTAACGACTAAATTGTCGGACATAGAAAGTCGTTTGTGCTTAAATTAAGGATTTTACGAAGCATAGGGGTAAAAAGTGTCAACATGTTAAATGTTACCTCTGATTGACCTTTTAACGATCCCAAAAGCATTGTAATATTTGTATATTTTTCTCTCAAGAATATTGGATAGTAATCTCATGGAGTTTCAATGAAAACAAGATGTTTCGGGTAATCTCATAACTAACCGGGAGCTTAACGGAGTTAATTTGTGATTCAAGACCCTTAAAAGTTAACTATGGGGGTAAAAAGTGCAATAAATGAAACTTAATTAAACTAAAAATGGACCAGGGACTGAAAATGCAATAAATGATAGTTTTTATCCGGTTTGGGGGGAACCTCGCGGGGCGCGTAGACCTCATTTGGAGTCTACGCGGGCCGCGTAGCAGGTGCCAGCGACCAAAAAACTGGCAGCTGCATGTTGCAGCTCTTACACCGCCATTGCATGAGTTCTGAGCGATACCAGGGGCTTGTAAATGGTTTATACTGCCCTATGGACACTTGTGAACATCTGGTAACAACATAGGGACAAATGCAATGATCTTAGAACATCCAAATTCCTATATAAGAGCTTGGGTTTCCATTTGATCAATGCACACTTTGAAATTTTACTCTCAACACTTCTCTGGAGCCTCCTGGACTTCTAAGAAGCTTTCTCTAGTTCAAACTTCGTGCTAAGGACTCTTGTAAGTGTACTTAGCCTCTGTAATTAAGTTTTTATTAGCTTAATGACCGAAAGTCAAAGATATTGTAATTACGTTGACTTTGTGATTAATCACTAACGGTCCAGTCATTATTCGAATTGAAAGTGGCTATATGTTGGTAATTATATAGGTGTTAAACCCTTAAAAGGGCACCTTCTAATTATCACATTATCTCAGTCAATTGTCGGGTCAAAGTTATGAACAAAAAGTCAAACGAGTCAGTTTTTACAAAATAATTCACAACTGATAATGCAGGAGTTATGGAACATGTTTTAACACTTAAATAACTTGGTAAATAATATAAGAACATGTTTAGGCATGTTCAACCCGACAATTCTGAGTTTAGGCTCGGTTCGCAACCGAAAGTCGCAAAAGTAGACTTTTGCTTTGACTTTCAGTTCTGACCCGATTTAGCTTAGTTTAGATATGCCTTAGGGTCCCTTTGGGACCACATTATATGTTAGTATAACCCTCTAAGGTTATGCTACATGGTTCCTTAAAAATCTGATTCATTTGCATGCTCCCGTTAAATGTTTAAATATGGACCATTATGCCCTTTTACCATTAAAACGAGATTTTTGAAAATGTGAGAGGACAAAAACCTTTATTACTGATATATTAGTATGTCCTAAAAATTTGACATCAGTTTGTGGTCTGAAATAAGAGTTATGCACGATATCGTAAAACAAAAGCTTTTTATTAATTAAATAGCATTTTTGGCATAAATCATATTTAAACCCAATTTTTGGCACCAAAATTTCTACCCACTGTTATGATATAATATTTTGGGATTTTTGGAATTTTTTTTCGAATTTTATACTGACCATAACATAGAGTTCTTGCATGGACTCGGTAATTGACGATAATGCCCTTTTCTTTAATAAAATGAGTTTTATGCATCAATTGCATGTCAAACCTTTTTCTACTGATTTTATACATTAAATAAATTATTTTAAACAGTTGAGACTGTTCAAAATCTCAAATTTCCTTATACAACCCGAATATCGTCAAATACCGACTTTTATGCGATTTAGGCGCATAATATGGTTTAAAACCATATTTAGCACCTAAGACTTGTTACCTACTAATGTTATGGATAAATTTTTATACTTTAATAGTAAGTTTAAGTTTTGAACTCAGATTTCCAAATTTAACCCTTAAAGCATATGTGAAATGACCAAAATGCCCCTACGGAGCATAGTTTGGCCATAAATGATAAATTTCACATATATATGATACCTTACTGATGTAACTTGTTAAATAAATATTTTTACTGATTATTTTAGACCAGAACCTCCGACTACTATTTAACCCCTTTTATAAACTTTAAAATGACCAAAATACCCTTACGGGGCTTAAATTGGTTTTAAATTCGTTTTGGGCATAACGGGAGATATCCTACTGATATCGTATCATATTTAAAGCATATTAACTTGTGGAGCTTGTACATGACTCATTCGGTTACCCGTTATGCAATACGTGTTCGGTACGGTTTATGTAACTAGTTTGCATAAATTAGCCGAAACGGGTCAAACCTTATCATTTTTACTTCAAAATCCATAATGTGATTAGTTTACCCATTTATTTCAAGTCCTTATACTTTTCGGGCCTAAATCACATTCTAATCCGGCCTTCGCTTAATCCTGCGTTTTGAACCGTAAACCTTTCATTAAAACTAACCGGTCTAAGTTAAGACTTAAATAAGACCCGTTAGGAATCTAATAGGTTATTAAAACCTTCGTTCCAGATTAGGAACCCAGTAAAAGCTACTTGTACTTGCTGATTGATATACGGCTGAGAATAAAATTTTATTTTAGCTCAGGTAAATACTTTTAACTTATTTTCCCTTATACGGGCTTAGGATACGGTAAATTATTACCGCTTGGTCGGGTATTGAATCTTTAATTGATTAGTGGTTAAATCATTGAGATAACCCGTTTTAATCTATTTTGTTTGATCTAAACCTTTGGGGGGTTAATGACCATGTCCTGTATATCCTTGGCTCATTCATTGAAATGGCCACGACTTAAGCACGAGGCGTAGGCATACACCTGACAGTGCGTATGTAAAAAGATATACCCGCCTGTTGAGGATAACTCGCCGTGGGTTTATATTATGTGGTGTGTCTATTAATCTTGTTCCGGCTTCTATCCCGGGTCCTAAACGTACGACAAACATATAAATCTGTATACAAAATATTTTTAATAATTTTCCCAAGTAATAAATGAATATTTGTGCCTTGTGCATTTAAATCAATTTTCTTAAATGTTTTCAAAAAGAGGCAGTTAATTGTATTTACTAGTGTAAACTGACGTATTTTTCAAAATGACTAAGTGCAGGTACTACGCGTAATGGGCTGGAACTCCTGAGTATTAAATAAAGAGTCTTGCAAGCCTTTGATACTTCAAATCTGTTGAACAACATTACTTTCTGTTTTAGATCCGCCTGTGGGTCCTTTTACGAACCGTTGTATAATATTTTATTGTAATTTCAACTCGGTTTGTATAATTACTTTTAGACTTCCGCTGTGCATTAAACTGTGATTAATTGACTATGATGATATCAACTACGTCACGATACTCCCCACCGGGCCCACCGGTAATACGTGGAAATGTCGGGGTGTGACATTTTGTTACCTGAAACGCGTTTAAAAACATTTTTGTCAGTGGGAAATACTGGTGAGTGAATTCCAGTTTAATCAAGAAGAGTTTTATCTTTTAACAGTATTGAGAGTTATTACAATGTTTATTTATACACAATTACTCATTCAGTACTGTCAATCCTGACTAGTGGGTCATATTACACATTGGCTAACTCTTTGTCCAATGGTAACGTGTTCCACATTTTGTATAGAAAACCCCAACATACCGGCAGTAATTGAAGAACTACAAAGACTCAATCACTGCTTAATCGCATTGTAAAATATTTAAGGTCTGTAAAAACAGTTTACGAAAAGGAGATTACTCACATTGCTGTCTTAGGGTTTCCTTTAAGGGTTTCCTGGTGATTATCTATTAATTACATAAATGTACATGTGTTAGTATAATAACCCAATATTTACATTATCAATACCCTCCCCAAGACGGCATTCCAATGACTACGTCGGGCAGAACTACGACAACCATTACGGAACCCTGGATCAATCGGGCAGCGTATCTAATACGTAATTGGGGTTATAATACTTACAACGGGGCAGAACTTCGTTATTTAGGGGGGTATTATACCCGGAGATTATCTTTTCTATTCAGAAAATAGAGAGAGAGATCGAGAGATGAACGAATTCGACTGAAGACTGAAGGCCTCTATATATAGGCGACCTTTCGACTTCCCTCGTGGCCCGCGAAGGACGTAGCCAAGGGCTACGCGGCCCGCGTAGTTGGCTGGGTAGGCCCTAGCCTGGCCCAGTCATCGACTAGCTTCGCCACACGTCTGACACATGGCAGCACCAGGCTGCGCCTCATGTCCCTTCTCTCTTGCCCCGCGTAGACCGAAGAGGGGTCTTACGCGGCCCGCGACAGCCTATTAATTTTTTTTTAAATTAAATTTAATAAAAGTAAAGGTATTCGGGCCCGTTTTCGTATACGGGGTGTATTTTAGGACGTGTAGGGATAATTTAATTATTTTTAGGGTGTCGAAAATATTTAGGAGGGTTGTTATATCCTCCCCACCTTGTTTTAGAGCTCGTCCTCGAGATCTACTGGAATAAGTGCGGGTATTTCCTTTGCATTTCTGATTCAAGCTCACATGTGTATTCTGGTCCTCTTTTGGAATCACATTTTACTTTGACCAGAACTAATTTCTTGTGCTTGAGGTTTTTAACTTTCTTGTCTTCAATCTGTAGAGGCCTTTCTACAAATTTTAACTGCTCATTTACGTCTATATCCTTAAGAGGTACCATCAGTGATTCATCAGCCAAGCATTTCTTGAGATTGCATACATGAAATACATCATGTATTCCTGCCATTTCCTCTAGCAGTTGTAGCTGATAGGCTACAGGTCCTATTCTTCTAATAATCTCAAAAGGTCCAACGTACCTAGGACTTAGCTTTCCCCTTTTGATGAATCTTACCACTCCTTTCCAAGGAGAGACTTTCAATAACACTTTATCTCCTACCTGAAATTCCAATGGCTTTCGTATGTTATCTGCATAACTCTTTTGTCGATCACGTGCTCCTTTCAGTCGTTCCTTGACTTGAATGGTCTTGTCTGTTGTTTCTTGTACTATCTCAGGTTCAGATAGTTGCTTTTATCCAATTTCTGCCCAACAGACTGGCGTTCGGCACTTTCGCCCATAAAGTGCTTCGAATGGTGCAGCATTGATACTTGTGTGATAACTGTTATTATAAGAAAATTCTATCAATGGTAAATGATCGTCCCAATTACCTCCGAAATCAATTACACAAGCTCTAAGCATGTCCTCCATTGTCTGAATTGTCCTTTCACTTTGTCCGTCCGTTTAAGGATGATAAGTTGTGCTTAGATTTAACTTGGTCCCCATTGCTTTTTGGAAACTTGCCTAAAAATGAGAGGTAAAATGACTATCTCTGTCAGAAATAATTGATAAAGGAATTCCATGTAATGAAACTATTTCATTTACATATAATTTAGCTAATTGTTCCATATTGAAAGTTTCTTTCATTGGTAGGAAATTAGCTGACTTGGTTAGCCTGTCTACAATCACCCAGATTGTATCATTACTTTTTCTTGTTTTGGGTAATTTAGTAACAAAATACATTGTTATCAATTCCCATTTCCAAACTGGCATTTCTAACTGTTGCAACAAACCTGAGGGTTTCTGATGTTCAGCTTTGACTTGTGAACAGGTTAAACACTTTGCAACATACGCTGCTATATCTTTTTTCATTCCTATCCACCAGAAATTCTTTCTTAAGTCCTGATACATCTTATCACTTCCAGGATGCATCATATACTTAGACTTATGAGCTTCTTCTAATATACGGTGGCGTAGGTTCCCTAATTTTGGTATCCACATTCTTTTCTTATGGAATCTCCAAATTCCATCTGTTCCTTGTTCTAATTCCTTAATCATTTCTTTTAACTTTTCAGTATCATCCTTGATTACTGATTCTTATGCCTTCCTAATTTGTTCGTTTAAATCTACTTGCAGGTTTAGGTTAAGTGAACGTACTCTTTTTGGTTTTTCATGATACTTTCAACTTAAAGCATCAGCTACTACATTTGCCTTTCCTGCATTGTACTGGATATTACAATCATATTCACTAAGTATCTCCATCTAGCATCTTTGTCTCATATTCAACTCCTTTTGTCCGAAGACATACCTTAAACTCTTATGGTCGGTGAAAATGGTAAACTTACTACCGTATAGGTAATATCTCCAAATTTAAGGGCAAAAATTATAGCTCCTAACTCTAGATCATGGGTTGAATAATTCTCTTCTTGATTCTTAAGTGGTCTTGAGGATTAAGCTATAACCTTTTGACGTTGCATTAACACACATCCATAACCTAACTTAGAAACGTCACAATAGACTACAAAGTCTTCAGTTCCTTCTGGTAACGCTAGTATGGGTGCGTTGTTTAGTCTCTGCTTAAGAATTCTAAAGGTTTCTTCTTGTTTTGGTCCCCATTCAAACTTAACAGATTTACAGGTTAGCTTAGTTAAGGGAATGGCTATTCTAGAAAAATCTTGAATAAACCTTCTATAATAACCGGCCAATCCTAAGAAACTTCTAACCTCGGTTGGTGATTCAGGGGTTTTCCATTTGGTAATTGCCTCGATCTTGGTGGGATCCACATGAATTCCTTCATGATTAACTAAATGTCCAAGAAACTGTACATGTTCTAACCAAAACTCACACTTCGAAAACTTAGCATAAAGCTTTTCTTTTCTTAATAAACTTAGAAGTGCGTGCAAGTAAATTGCATGTTCCTCTTTGCTTTTAGAATAAATAAGAATATCATCTATAAAGACAATTATGAATTTATCCAAATATGGTTTACATATTCGTTTCATCATGTCCATAAATGCAGCTGGGGCATTGGTTAAACCAAATGGCATGACAATAAATTCATAATGGCCATACCTTGTTCTGAAAGCGGTCTTAGGAATGTCCTCTTCCTGTACCTTTAATTGATGATATCCTGATCATAAATCGATTTTAGAGAAAAATCGAGCTCCTTGCAACTGGTCGAACAGATCATCGATTCTCGGTAATGGATACCGATTCTTAATCGTGACTTTGTTCAATTCACGGTAGTTAATGAACATACGCATTGATCCGTCCTTCTTTTTAACGAATAAAACCGGTGCTCCCCATGGCGATGAGCTTGGCTGTATGAATCCTTTTTCCAACAATTCATCTAACTGTTTCTTTAGTTCCTGCATTTCTGCGGGTGCCAAACAGTAAGGTGCTTTGGCAATTGGTGTTGTTCCAGGTAGCAAGTGGATTCTAAATTCAACTTCTCTGTCTGGAGGTTGCCCTGGTAACTCTTCTAGAAATACATCTGAAAATTTGGATACTACTGGAATATCCTTTAATTCTTTTCCTTAAGTGTTAATGATTATGGAAATCAAATACACTAATGACCCTTTTCTTAAATAACTTGTTGTTTTCATTACAGAGATGAATTTTGTGGATCTAGAGGGTTCATTTCCTTTAATTGTGATCTTTTCACCCCCTTGGTGAATTTACTTGGATTGACTTTTGATCACATAAAATACTGGCTTTATTGGCTATTAACCAATCCATTCCTAACACGACATCAAATCCTGCCAGATTCATTGGGTAAAGGTTTGCAATAAATTTTTTATTTAGAAATTCTATTCTTGCTCCCTGCAAGATTTCAGAAATCTTAATGGTTTCCCCATTTGCTGTCTCTACTAGACATTCTTGTGGAGGTTTAGTTAATGGTCGATTGAGAAGTTTGCAAAATTAAGTATTAATAAAACTTTGGTTTGCACCAGAGTCAAATAATACTTTAGCAAAAACATCATTAACTAAAAACGTACCGGCGATCACATCTGGGATCATCTTTGCTTCTTCTGCAGAGAGAACAAATGCTCTAGCATTTTTAGTATTCTTGGTGTTCGTGGCTGGAGCTAGTTTTGGACAGTTTGGTTTGATATGACCTTGTTCTCCACAGTTGTAGCATATCCTGTTGTTAGACTTCTTCCTGTAGTCTTCCTCCTTGTGTCCAGATATTTTGCAGAAGTTACACTATATGGAGCATCTTTCAGAATGCTTCTTTTTGCAATACTTGCAATAGGGTGCAGAAGTAGAACCTACATTTTTCCCACGATTAGAATTTCCAGAACGGAATTCTTAGGTAAGCTTCTAGGCTAGGTTCCTCCTCTGATCCTCTTATCATGTACGGACTAACTCATCTGTCAAGGTGTTTGCTAGTTCTACTGCTTCTTCTATGGTTTGGGGCCTAGCTGCCTTGACTACATGCCTAATTTCACTGATTAATCCCCAAATGTAACGGGAGATTAATACTAGTTCAGGTGATGTAAGGGTTGGCACTATTCGAGCATATTCAAAGAATAATGTAGTATAACCCTTACTATCTACCCCAGTCATCCTAAGGTTTAGGAACTTATTTGCTATCTGTTCCTTTTCATTGCGAGGGCATAATTTTCTTTCTACCATGTTTTTAAATTCCTCCCATTCCATATTGTAAACCCTATCACTTCCCCTAGACTGGAGGATAGTGTTCCACCATTCTAGTGCTGAATTCTTAAACAGACTGGAAGCAAACATTATTTTATCCTCTTATGCGCATTTGCTTATTCTTAAGACTGCCTCAGTCTTTTCTATCCAGTGTAGAGCTGCAACGGCCCCTTCATTGCCCGAGAATTCCATTGGTTTTACAAGACCAGAATTCTTTATAAGAACAAACATAGGACATGGTTCTTCTTCTTTTGGGAATAGGCACTTGAAGTATGGGTCCATTGTTTACGCTGTGTTCAGGTTCAGTGGGTCGTTTACTATCACGTTTACTTTTATTTTCTGCTTCCTTAACCGTTTTGATAATATATGGCATCGCATCTATTATCTCTTGTGTCACTATGTGTTGCATGGCACTGTTATCCACTTGGTTTCCATTATTGTTGTTGTTCGGGTTTTCGTTATCCGGGTTATTGTTACTCTGGTTATCGTTATTCTGGTTTTCCTGGTTCACTTCGTTGTCCATCTGAATTTTAAACATTTGCCAATTATTAATATCACAAAATAATATTTAAGGCAAACATTCACACAACACACATATTGGTCAAAAGCGTCGAGCATTGCGACTTACTCTTTCTTATCTATTATACATCTAATACAAACTAAAACTGGAATTTAAAATTACAATACTAATATGCATCACTAACCACAAAGTGGTCTATACTATGATAGATATATGATTATTATTATTATATTTTTTTTCATACACACATATTATATATATATATATATATATATATATTATTACCATCACCATCACTGATATGGGTTCATCCAGAACTCCATATTACGCTCGTCGTACTTCCAGACGAGTCGTTCTCCAACTTGCTTCATCCTCTCACTACTTTCTAAAATCTCTTCTCCGAAAGTTCGGAGCTCTTGCACATTTTCTGCACTCATTGGGGGTGCATGTGCTGGTACTGGTTCTGGGTACTGTGGCATGGGTTCTTCCGGAGGATACGGATTCTCTAAAATTTCCCTAATGTATTCATCATTATTGTAGTAGGGATCTAGAGGGTCCAGACCTGGGTAAGCTGCTAGGTTTGGCATGGGTTCGTCTGTTAGGTGGTAGCGTTGTACATAATCCCTATGATCATCGAACCACGGGTCGTAGTCTGGGTCTAAGGGATTAGGTGCTGGTACTCTAGGTATCTCCTCTGGGTTGAAATCATGCATTTGGATTTGGTTTTCTAGGTTGTTTTCAATCTCCATTGGCTGCGTGGGAAACAAGGGTAATGGTTGAGGGGCTACTAATTGTACCAGGTTTAGGTCGGCAGCTGTGGATGCTAAAATATGGAAGTTTGCTAAACTCCTATTAAGCATGTCTTGGGTGTGGGCATTGGTTTCTCTTTTAGCGGCTGCTAGAACGCGCTGCTGTTGTAACTTTTTCATTCTTTTCCTACGCTCGTGTGCTCCCCTACTGAACCATCCTCTCTTTTTCTGAGGGAATGGCTCTTCGGACTGAGCCTTAAACACGAATATCCCATCTTCATTGTCAGCTGAATACCCTGAGAGGGCAGGCTGTGAAGAGGTGCCTTCGCTTCTAGGTGAGCCGGACAACTGACGATAGGCGTCGGAGGGTCCTTGATCGCTCATATTGTAAACTAACAAATAGTCAAATAACACATAACAATAAAATACAAATATGCACGTATTTTCGTAATTAATTTCCTAACAATTTGAATAATATATTGGTGTCAGCAGAACACTTTTGTGGCAGAATCAGTGGCTTAGCTCTGATACCACCTTCTGTCGCAACCCCCGTCCCCTATCTGTCCCGGGAACGGGCGGCCGCGAGACCAGTTTTGGTGGTATCGGTGTTTATCATTTTGGCAGCGGAAATTACATCAGGACTGTAGTTAGGAAATATTTTATCAGAGTAAATACCACACTTTATATAAATATATTGGGATAAAACCCAAGTTTCATTACAAACTGTTTTATAGGGATAGACCCCATTTTATTGAAATAAAACATCTTCTTTTATTTAGGTAACTTTTATAGCCACTTTTTCCAAGCCTTCAGTGCTGTCCAGCTGGCTTCTAGTTGGCTTTCACATTTTGTTACCTGAAACGCGTTTAAAAACATTTTTGACAGTGGGAAATACTGGTGAGTGAATCCCAGTTTAATCAAGAAGAGTTTTATCTTTTAACAGTATTGAGAGCTATTACAATGTTTATTTCTACACAATTACTCATTCAGTACTGTCAATCCTGACTGGTGGGTCATATTACACATTGGCTAACTCTTTGTCCAATGGTAACATGTTCCACATTTTGTATACAAAACCCTAACATACTGGCAGTAATTGAAGAATTACAAAGACTCAATCACTGCTTAATCGCATTGTAAAATATTTAAGGTTTTGTAAAAACAGTTTACGAAAAGGTGATTACTCACATTGCTGTCTTAGGGTTTCCTTTAAGGGTTTCCTGGTGATTATATATTAATTACACAAATGTACATGTGTTAGTATAATAACCCAATATTTACATTAGCAATACCCTCCCCGAGACGGCACTCCAATGACTACATCGGGCAGAACCACGACAGCCATTACGGAACCCTGGATCAATCGGGTAGCGTATATAATACGTAACCGGGGTTATAATACTTACAACGGGGCAGAAATTCATTATTTAAGGGGGTATTATACCCAGATATTATCTTTGCTATTAAGAAAATAGAGAGAGAGATCGAGAGATGAACAAATTCGACTGAAGACTGAAGGCCTCTATATATAGGCGACCTTTCGACTTCCCTCGCGGCCCGCGAAGGACGTAGCCAAGGGCTACGCGGCCCGCGTAGTAGGCTGGGTAGGCCCTAGCCTGGCACAGTCATCGACTAGCTTCGCCACACATCCAACACGTGGCAGCACCGGGCTGCGCCTCATGTCCCTTCTCTCGCGCCCCGCGTAGACCGAAGAGGGGTCTTAAGCGGCCCGCGACAGCCTATTAAAATTTTTTTTTAATTAAATTTAATAAAAATAAAGGTATTCGGGGCCCGTTTTCGTATACGGGGTGTATTTTAGGACGTGTAGGGATAATTTAATTATTTTTAGGGTGTCGAAAATATTTAGGAGGGTTGTTATAGACAAGGATAAAGGAGAAAATAGGAGATATGAAAAGTAGGCGATTGATCAAATGGGCGAATTACGAGTATCAGAATAGTATAAGTATCGGATAGACGAATGTGAGGTGTTAAGAATGAGGTCTCGTCGTGGATAATTGGATATAATGTGTTTGTGAGTTGTCTAAAATTTGTATTAGGTCCAAAGGTCTGCAAAACACTGAGTTTCTCATAGCACGTTTTACAAAAGTTTGGTAACATGGTGAAAACACTTATATATAGGAAGTACCAGCGACGTATCCACCATGTTTTGACCATATTACATCCGTTTCGTATCCGGTGTCATGTTACTTTCTGTGTCTTACCATATATAGCAGTACACTCTATGGTTCTCATGCGTTTATCACTATAACCCCGTGTGCACCCGCGATTATACCGATCGTCACATGATCTGCATAGCTTGTACTAGTTGCATATGAATTAAGGTATTTGAAAATATGAATGAGTATATATAAGAATGTAGTGTATAAGCAAGTCCATGCTTAAGTATGTATGGGACCCACGTAAGCGAATCCCTCGGATTCCACTCGCGCACGGGTACGAATGTATGAATCATGAGTATGAATGAAAGTATGAGCATAATATAAGTTTAAATATGAATATTCACGTAAGTATGAGTATAGACATAAAACGTACGAGTAGTATGAGTATAAGTGTAAGCATAAAACATATGAGTATAAGTATAAGCATAAAAGGTATGAGTATAAGTGTAGGTACGAATAATAAAAATTACGTATATAGTGTATGTTGAAGCATAACAAATTTGGACATATAAAACGCTCAAGAAATTTGAATATGTAAAACGAATGATATAAGCGATTTCGTCGCGAGGTATCGATTAAATTGTGTATGATGAATTACATGTATAGTTGTTTAAGCGAAATGTTGAGTTTATTGAATCAAAATAGATCGAGTTTGCTTTGGAAGGTAGAATATAGTTTGTAAATGCAAGGCGATATAAAGTATTCATTGGGTATTCATAACGTGTTTTGTAATGAATGGAAATGCTACTTTTGTTTTAAAAAGTTTACGTATGTTGAAGATTGTCGGTCCTCATGAAGTATCCTAGCCCACGTGTTTTGAAATTTGAAAGACGAATTAAGCCGTGTAGAAAAAGGTTTTCGGAGATAATAGGTTTGTTTCATTTGCATCAAAGCAAGACATTTTGAATTTTGGAGGTTCTTATGAAAACGTTGATCCTTAGAAAAGAAATTTAGCAAAATGGACTTAGTGATTATTGAAAAAAAAAGTTTTAACAAATGATTCGTTGATGTTGAAAAGAGTCTTTGGTAAAACGATCATATAATATCTATAAGATCTTATAAGTATACAAGAAAGTTGGTTTGAATTTCGATTGAGAATGAAAGTCTTTAGTATGGTGGTATAACGTGAGTGTGTGTTTTAGTGATTAAGTCGAATATGAAGTTTATGGGCAAGAGATTCATTGGACCGATTAAATTGATAGGTAGCATTTCGTAAGGTTTTGAAATTCGGGTAATAAAATGTTTTAAGACAAGATTAAGAATCTCGTGTATATGAGTTGAGTGAAAATAGATTGTAGGATAAGAAGTACGTTTGGTAAAACAATGTATTTTGAAATTGGTATACGTAGGTATTTTGAATAATGATAAACGATTTAGGTATAAAACATGATCGGGTTTGCATAATAAGATATTTTGAAGGAAAATTTTTTGTAACGATCACCTAGGTAAGGGAATCACCCCTAACTCGTTGGTGAGGTCGTTTTAAGAAAGAGGGAGTGGAGTTCATCGTCAAGTTAAGGAATTCACTCCTATCTTGATGATATGTCTCCATTTGTTGTTATAAGAAATATAAATAAAATTTTATGAAATCATGCATATGTATAAATGTATGAAATGATTTAATATGTTGTGTGTGTGAAAAGAGAATATCAGAAATTAGTTTGAATTTCAAAGATTGTATCGTATAAGACAAATAATAGAAACACATGTTTGATTAAAATTTGGATGGCTCCAAAACGGAACTCTGACTAACCAAAGTGGTCGAAAAGCCTTTTGAATTTAAGGAGCATGCTTTGGCCTAATAGGTAAAATTGCCGACAAGTCGGTTAACGATATTTACCCTTCCGGTTACTACATGTCCCAAATCAATTGAAATTTCGAGACTTGGCGGGATTTATGAAAATCAAGGAGTGGAACTAGTCGACATGGTGCGGGTTTCACCCCTAACTTGGCGATTTCGTATCCTAAGTGTGGTTGGTACTCGTCGGGTCAAAATTTAATTTCAACACCTTGACGAGGGTCCACTAGAATTTGAAATTTGAATTTCTCCATCAAGGTGAGGATTTCACTTCTATCTTGATGGTGAATTTCATGTAAAAAGGAAAACTAGATGGATTGAGAGTTGTTAACCAAATTGTGGGTTTCACGCCTATTTTGGTGAAGTCGTCTCGTTTGTATATTACGAGTGGTTTCGATTTTTGTATAAACGTGTAAAGGACGTATGTTCAAAATAATAATAACAAATATAAGCACATAAAGCATTTCAAGAAATAACACGTAAAAGACATTTCAAGAATAGCACATAAAGATGTTTCAATAAAATAGCGTGTGAAGCAAGTATGGTCGAATTTGGTGCTTAACTATAGACTAGGTCATAAGCATGGCAATTTTTTTTCCTAATTCTCTATAGTTATGGCTCTGATACCAATCTGTCACACCCCAACCGATGGCGGAAACATCAGAGTGAGACGAAGAAAGATTGTTCATCACACATAACGTTAATCGTGACAATAGAATTAAAGATAAATTGATTTCATTCATAAATAAATGTTACAATACATGAAATTTGAAATACATGTTAAATACAAGAAAACAATACAACAACAAATATGAAATTTATACAACGTATTTGACCTAAGACGTCTAAATGTGTATCTAAGCATCAACACTACTTCGATTTCAAAGCATCGTCATCCTCAACCTGTAACATGTTTAAAATAAAGTTCAATGCAAAAGCAAAGGCGAGTGTACAAGTTTGATACGTACATAGCATAAAAAGATGATTAAACAATTCCTCATAGCAAGCATGTGATACAAGATAAACCTTAAATTCGGCATGTGTCTAACATATCAAACCAATGATGAAACGCAATATGCTCATGACATAACCACAAGTCTACGGTCGGTGGGTTAATCCTATAGCGCTATATATGTCACGGATAGGCTCGTACGAAGTTAATGATAAGTCTAACACAAGATGTTATTAACCCAAGTTTAAGTATCAAGCAATCACGTATACAAGCATGTTATAGGAATGTTTGTGCATTTAAGTAAAATGTTCATGTGTAAGTTTTGGTAAGTAAACATGTTACACCCCAAAAAGTGGTAAATGTTAAAAGGGGGATTCGAGTATACTCACAAAGTTGCATATGCTTTCCGATTATCCAATGTGACAGAGTTGTTGAGATTAGAGTGTTGAGTATGTTCGATTTGGAGTTTAAGAGGGGTTTACATATGGTTTAGGGATTCGAAGCTTAAGGACATGAAAGTAAGCATATGAAAATAGTCATCTAGCACATATGATACTTTTTCTTGATACTAGGAAACTCCAAGGAGTTTAAATGTTCTCATGGAACAAGGTTCCATTAGAATCGTGACAAGTTATCAAAGTCTAAGATGATATAACCTAGTACCTTGACATATGAACACTAATTCATCATCAAAGGTTCGATTATTTGGATAATATAATAGTATTATATAATGTTCATATAGTTATATAGGTCAAGCATGAGGTAGAAGATTAAAGTCTTTATTTAGGCACCTCTAAGTATCATGGAATTCATACATGAGGTAGGAAGAACAAAGCTTCCATTTAGGTACCTCTATTGTTCACCACTACACTTGTTGTTATGAGCAACAAGGAAGGTCATGAACTTACAAGAAACAATAGAATATGAACAACTAATCTATGAGAAAACATCAAGCAATGTGTGGATTTTCAAGTAGGTTAGCCCAAGCTAATCCTAAATCACACAATCATCAAGTCTTGAACTTGAGCATCACTTGTGGATTAAAACCCTTGAACAAAAAAGAAAGTTTGTGAGGTTTATACCTCTGATTTTGAATGTCTCAACCTTGTTTTTAAGCCTAACTAACCATAGAAGTGGTTATAAGCATAAGGACATAGGTTTGAGATGAGTTTCCTCAAGTTTAAACAAGTTTATCAAAGTTTGAAACAAGAACAGAAAAATCAGTCCACTTTGGAGCCCTTTTGGCAACATTCCAGGCTCTGGTTTTCCAGGAAAACCCATGAAAACGTAGCTAAGGTCAATACAAAGTAGTAGGAAAAAGAATCGAGTGAATCGGATAAGAACTGAGTGAGTTATGCCCATTTTAGTGAAGTGGTATAAATCTGCTCGAACTTCTGCAATCAGCTACGGTTTGGAGTGTTTGAGAGTGAATGAAGAGTGTTTAGAAAGTGAAAAATGCTTGGAGGAGGCTTGGGTTATATAGGGGATGGATTAGGGTTTCATTGGGTTGGGCTTTGGAAGTGTTTAGTGGGCTAAATAACTCAAAACAAGGAAATTAAGTGGGCTGATGCAAGGCTGTTAACAGCCCTATAATTTTTGTTTTGTTTTATTTTTTTGACATTAGAAGGTATATATTTGATGTTTAATAAAGTGTTACATGGTGTCTAGTATGTATGTAACTTGTAACAAGGTCCAAAATGCATAAATGACATGTTTTAATTTAGCAAAAAGTGTGATAACATAGGTGTGTATAACACATGAAATGTAACAAGTATGTATGGTTTATAGTTTGGTATGATCAAGTGAAAAAAAAACATACAACTTAATCTTATAATTTTCGAATAACCAAGTGTTTGAATGTATGAAGATTTAGGCATTACGAATACACGATCATTGTTTACGAGTTAAGCTTATGTTTATGCGAATTACGAATCATGTGTCAAACAAACGTATGTATCAATGTATAAATAATATATAAACGATGTATATTTCATATAAAAGATTCCTTTCATTATGATCAAGTCTCGGATTTACAATAGCTTGAAACGAAATACGATTACAAAGGAAACGGGTTTCCGAAAATAGAATTACAAGATGAACTTTCTAAAAACAGAAAGCTACAAAAAGCGAGGCGTTACAAAAGTGATCGAAGATTCCTAATTTGTTGACAGATGCCTTGAAAGAGTTCTTAGGAATGCCACCAAAATGTCCCTGCGCACAGTTTCTGACTCGTTAAATTTCCTCGAGATCCTGTAGATTTGGATATTGTTGACAGATGCCTTGAAAGAGTTTTTAGGAATGGCGTCAAGGAGTTGGCCTTGAAAACATCGATATAGATGATGAAATGATCACGTATCTCACCACTAGTTGCCCTCTTCTTCAAGTATTTGTGTCACACCCCAACCAATGGCGGAAACATCGGAGTGAGACGAAGAGAGAGATTGCTCATTACTCATAACACTAAATTGTGATTCCATTGTAGAGAATTTTTTCAGGACGAAAAAAGATAAGTATGGGTATGTGATGTCGGGTCAAAATTTGCATATTTTGTACTAGTTAGCGTTGAGATTTAGTTTGTTAAATGTGTCAATCCGTATTAGATTATATACTTACTGTATGTTGATGTTTTTGATCTAACAGGTACTAAAATAGTTAAACGAGAGGAAGCGAAATTAAAAACAAGTATGGTGGGACAACACGAGACATGAAAAACAGAAGTCAACATGGCACATTCAGGCGACACGCGGAGCCAATCTAGTCCCTGCCCGTGATACGCTGAAGCATTCAAGTTCATGTCGGTAAATTAAAACGTGCTGGTCAATCAAGTGACCTTCGCAACACGCGGGGATGTTCATTATCTTTGCCGCGATGTGGGGACGATGAAGGTTACGGGAACAGTATTTAAACGATGCAAGTTAGGTTATTTTGGAGATTACTTTCATAATTCTTAATCGACAACCGTCATAAGCAAACCAAAGGAAGATTGGAGCATTACTTTTCATCTATCAAGCCGTTTTTCATGTCTAAATCATCCTCGATCAAGTTTGAAGCTTTGATAACAAGCATGAGCGGCTAAATCACTTGTAGCTTCCGCCCGGATGAACGATTATGTAGTTTTGCATTAAACTTTGTTTGTGGATTTGTTTTAACTGGTAAATCTTGACTACTTGTGTTGAGTTTGTGCAACGTTTTGTATATTTGAATTATTTGTCGTTTATCAAGCGTATTGGCAATTTCCTTGCGTTGTTAGTAGGTTGGTAAATTGGTGGGTAATTGATATAACTAAACGGATTATTAGATTGCATGGTGAATCTTAAAAACTATCTCTAATAATTAATCAAATTCATTAATCCCTAGGTCATGTCTATGTGGTGTTTTAAATCTATAAACGAGTTTTTGTGTAAAAACGAACAATCAGGATTCCAGGTGGGGGTTGCTTTTTCTCATATTGAACTCATATTGATCACAACTTTCTTGATTATTGGTTGGGTCAATTATATAAGTGACCCAAACCAAGTGGCTGAATCCGATTTTAAAACTTTTTTTTAAATCTCATTTACTTCTTTACTTTTCATATTTTTTCTAAAAAAAACTTCATACGTTTTTGATAGCGTAGACTCACATCAGAAGATAAAAGTTTTTTTTTGAACTGCAAATTTGAATCATTGAACCACCAATCATATCTATCTTCACTAGGCTATAATGCTCATACACAAAAGTTTTTTTAACGACAAATTTGGATATTGAACCACCCAATCATATACATCTCTACTAGGCTATAATGCTTATACAACAATTCAGGAGGAAACCCAATCAATATAGGAAAAACCCTTTGTGAATATCCATCTCCTTTATGCTATAATGTCGATACACCAATTCAAAAGAACAGAGCTAGCTATCCCCATGTGCAGCATGGGCTTGAGAACAGGGCCCAAATCATAAAGGGGCCCAAAAATTTTTAAATTTTCTTTATATATATGTAGCCCAAATCTGCACAGGCCCAAAGTTTGTAAAAAACCCCAATCTTATAACCGTACAAGGCCCCAAATCATTAAATCAATACTAGTATACCGGCAGGGATTTCTGATCGAACTGCGAACAGACGATTACGAACAAAAGTACACAACGTCGCGGCAGGGATTCATCATCATCGCGATTCGCAGTTAATAATCATCATCATCATCATCATCCGTAGATTCGCAGTAGGAGCCAGGAGGTATTTGTTTGTTGATTTTTGTTTGTTGTTATCTGTTACGAGTCGCAACCACGGTTCCGAGTTACGGTTTCGAGTCGCCCCATGATAGTAAATGAACCTGTTTTATGTTTTAAGATGTCTTTCAAGTTTATAAAAAGATCCTTTAGGCAACAGGAATAGGTTTGGCCAAGAATTTGACCTGATTTGAGGTTATGCAATTGTTAATCATCTCTATGTTACTAGTTGCGTCATAAAACAGCGCCCGCTATTTCATCGCTATCGCTACGTAGTTTATATGTAATTTGTTGCTATCGTCTGCTATTCGCTATTAACAACTATGCATACATACTGTCAACATTCCGAACCATGTTCTATTTCCATGCTAGTATTTTATAATCAAGTTTACGTTGGTTCCTTTTCAAAGCTCGCTCAGATGACACTCTATTGGCTATTGTAGTACTAGCTTCTTCTTTGGCTCTAAATTTTGTGATTATCCCCATCATATAAGTTCTCTGTTCTTCCTCAATTTTGGTATATTTGCTTTAAACGTTAATTGTTTTTCCAGTCTTTGATTCTTATCCTCAAAATGAAAAGTAATCAAGAGCAATCATCTGTTATATGAGACATGATTAATATGATGGTTTGTGTATGGAGTCAGTACATGAGATATGATAATAATAATTATTTATGTTTTTCTTAAAAAAATCATACCTTTATGACTAAATTGTCTGTTTCTTTAAGTGTTGTTTATTAATTATACTTTAAATGTATTAGACTTCGTGTGAATTGTGATTGAATGGATGTTTTTCGTTAATATGTAGAAATTATGCCTCCCGTTCCTAAATATAAATAGCTATCCGGCCATTGAATGGAGTTTATGTTATATGAAACGGGTGTGAATAAGATTTTAGGGATGTGAGAAGAGAATGACCCTTCTTTTAATAAGAAATTGTTCTTTATTTTTAAAGGAAAAAAATGCAAACAAACACTTATTAGCTAGAAGTGCACCTGACAAAGATCGGCTACATAACTCATCAGGTTGAGTTTTAACTGAATTGTCTTGATTATTGGTTGGGTCAATTATATAAGTGACCCAAACCAAGTGGCTGAATCCGATTTTAAAACTTTTTTTTTAAATCTCATTTACTTCTTTACTTTTCATATTTTTTCTAAAAAAAACTTCATACGTTTTTGATAGCGTAGACTCACATCAGAAGATAAAAGTTTTTTTTTGAACTGCAAATTTGGATCATTGAACCACCAATCATATCCATCTTCACTAGGCTATAATGCTCATACACAAAAGTTTTTTTTAACGACAAATTTGGATATTGAACCACCCAATCATATACATCTCTACTAGGCTATAATGCTTATACAACAATTCAGGAGGAATCCCAATCAATATAGGAAAAACCCTTTGTGAATATCCATCTCCTTTAGGCTATAATGTCTATACACCAATTCAAAAGAAACCCAATAAATTTGGTAAAGTCCTTTGTGGGAATTGAACCCAGAACCAAATATTCCCTAAGCCTTACCCTACCTAAAATACCACTAAGCTATGTTAAATATACATATACTTCTTATTTTTTAAATATTTATATCTATTAAAAAATATACATATACTTCTTATTTTTTAAATATTTATATCTATTAAAAAACATGTCCGGCTAATGAACCAAAAAGACTATCGATTTGGGAACCTTATAAAACATTTATAAAATTCTTAGTAATTCAGTCATAATTTTTTCTACAAAATTCGATAACTATGGATATAAATTCATTTACGTAACTCTAAAAGTCATGACTCGCTACTATGGAGATAAAATCATTTAAGTAACTCTAAAAGTCACGACTCACTCTTTTTTCAACTTGTATGCCCCACTTTACTTTTTCTTCACATACAACAAAAATATAGAAAAAAACGTTTTTATCTTTTCAACACATTGTATGGAGAGCATTGAATGCCCCACTTTACTTTTTCTTCACATACAACAAAAATATAGAAAGAATGTTTTTATCTTTTCAACACATTGAATACATTGTATTTTATATACACATAACCAATGGAGGTATATTACGATTTTACCCCTAATTTTAAATTACGAATTTAACCTCTGTTCAAAGTTATGATTTTGCCTCTGTTTAAAGTTTAAAGTATTGACATCGCTTTAACTTTTCGCAAATTACGATTTTAACCTAGCCTAAAATTCAATTTTGCTCCGATTTAAAAATTACAGTATTGTCATCGTTTTAGTTTTTTTTAAAGGTGTGTGGGGGAATAGTGCCAGGCTACTGCATGGCACTCCCCCATTGGCCCGGGTATGTTACGATTTTACCCCAGTTCTAAATTACGAATTTGCCCTCGATCATAATTACAAATTTGCCTCTGGTTCAAAATTACAGTATTGCCATCACTTTAGTTTTGGCAAATTACGATTTTACCTCGGTCAAAAAATACAATTTTTCCTTCGGTTCAAAATTACAGTATTGCCACCGTTTTAGTTTTTTTTTAGAAAAACTAGAAGAGTTTTGCTTTAATTGGTTGACTCGATTTAATTTTTTTATCCATGTCAAGAAGTTGCCTAACACTCGCTCATTAGTCTTGATAAATTACAGTTTTGCCCCGAACTTAAAATTACGGTATTGTCATCGTTTTAGTTTTTCTTTCTATCAAAACTATGTTGTGTTTTTTTTAATTGGTTAAGAAATATTACACCTACCGCCCCGCAACGCAGACGAAGTATCAACTAGTTTATCTATATGTTAAAACCATTGTTAGAAATAGTTTTCTTCTGTGATTGGCCAATTATGATGGCTTCTTAAAGTTTTTGATCAAATTTACTTCATGTTTGTATTAATTAATGTCAATTAAAGCCAATGAAGCCTAGCTCAATTGGTGGAAATTGGAGGAGCTAGTGCAGAGGTGTGTGGGTTTTCCCCATAGGTCAGGCTTTCGAGTCTTGCCTGTGGCGGTTTCCCACACTGGGGGATTTCACCTGGGGGAGAACCCCAATCCTGGGTGGACGGGTTACATGTACAGGCATGGCCCGGGGTGTAAGCGGAGCTCCACCGCCATCACCAATAGCCGTTCAAAAAAAAAATTAATGTCAATTAAAATGTCACATCCTGATTTCTCGGTGGGCCCAGACTTGGGGTATATGACAAATTGACATAGATGTTCACAATTAACACAGCAGAAGTATTGAGTATAAAATAATTATTTAAAATTTCAAGTGTCCAAAGTTCAAAAATATTATACAGACCAAAGTGTATAAAAGATCCACAGGCGGATCAGATAAAAATGATTACATAAACAGACTACTAGGCATCTTGCATGGAGTTTTAAATTCCACTTAAGCAATTACCGGGCAACTTCCAGCCTATTTACGTTATTTGCAACATGCGCTTAGTCTTTTGAAGATACGTCTGTTTTCACTGGAAAATACAAATAATCGACACATTTTGAAAATATTTCGAATTCATTTTATATACCATTTGGTATATTTATTTTCATAAATAACTTGGGATAACCTATATCTCTTGTTATCAGTTTTACATGCTTGTCAATACATATGGGTCCCCGAACTAAACTCCGATAACATGATTAACCGACACGCCACATTAACCCATAAAAGGGTATCCCCATAAAGGGTAAGAAAATATTTTATCATAGCATTAGCATATGCCGGGTGTATGCCTACACCTCGTGCTTAAGTCGTGGCCATTTGGAATTAAATGAGTCGATGATATCTAGGACACGGTCGCATTAACCCCCAATGTTTAAGCTATCAAGCAATACGAAATAAAACAGGTTATTTGGATTTTTAGACACAATCCGTCATTGATCCCATACCCGACCAAGCACTAATAATTTACCATATCCCAAACCCGTATAGGGAAAATAGGTTAAGAGTATTTACCTTGCTCAAGTCTTTACAATCCAAAGACAATTTATAAGCACAGTCGTTCAAAAAAAATAACAATTAAGGTTGCAATTTACTGGACGCCCTTAGTCTAGAATGAATGGTATAATAACCAATTAGAATGTTAACGGGTCCTATTCAAGTCATAGACTTAGACCGATTAACTAATATAAAGAAAACGGTACGATTCGCTAGATTAAGTGATGACCGGATAGAATGTGGTTTAAACCCTTACAAGTACTATGACTTGTATAATATGGGTTAACCATAATACATTCTGGATTTGAAGTGAAATTGAAGGAATTTGACCAAATTCGGCTAACTTATATAAACTAAGTTATATAAGTCAATCGTACGCGCATAGGCGGTATCGGGTGATCGGATGGGTCAATGTCAAGTTTATTATGGCAAAATGTGATTATTAAGTTACCACATTAGTAAGTATTACACTTTATATGTTTAATGTTTTAAAAACCAATTCATGCAGAAAAGGGCAAAACTGGCATTTTTATGGCATATTATAAGAACTTGCATAAAACCCAACAACTGATTATGATCAAATGGTATAACCTCAGAGGGTTGTTCCATACATTATTATGATCATAATACAGTTTTAGATTAGTAGCTAACTTAGCTAAATCGGGTCAGAATCGAAAATCAAAGCAGAAGTCAAACTGTTTGACTTTCGGTTGCAAACCAAACTATAAACTGGAAATAACGTGCTTAACATGTTGCGACATGTTCTAATATGTTTTGCCAACTGATATAATGTCAAAAATATGTGTTTAGATACTTAGAAGTTCATTTTATACATTTACCGAAAAACTGTGTTTTGACTTTCATTTTAAAATAGCGTTGACCCGTCATTTAACCAATTTAACCTGATCTTCAGGAGGTGCCTTCAAAGGGGATTATCACCTACCATATTACGATCATGTTTCCATGTTCAATTCAAACATTGGCTAGTAATGGTCATAACCGAAAGTCAAAGCAAAAGTCAATTTGCTTGACTTTCGGCTAATAACTTAGCCTAGAAATGAAATGAGCCATGAAAGAACACTTACAAGTGTTCCAGAAGAAGATTTAACTCAGTTGGAGGCCTCTAGGAAGAAGCAAACTCCAAATAGAGTGATAGAGAGAAAGATTGATAATTGAGCAAAGAAAATGGTTGGAACAATGGGGCTATTTATACTTAAAGCATGATCATAAGATCATGTCAAGTGTTAGCATCAGTTCTAGGATGACTCCAGGTAAGGGATGAGGTGTTACAAGCTACACAATGGTGGCAAGTTGTGAGATAGGTGGCAACAATGCAGGCTGCCTTAGGCAACAAACAAATCAGCTAGTTCAGTCCTTTACGGACCGTAAGGGGTCAGGGCTTACGGTCCGTAAAGACCTTTGGCGCCCATGGTTTTCAAATCCTTACGGTTCGTAAGTCCCAATGTCTTGCGGTCCGTAAGGGGTTGTCAGATACAATAATCTAATTGCCTTACGGTCCATAAGGCTTTAAGACTTGCGGTCCGTAAGGATCACTCAAAGGGGAAATTGTAGGCATGTTGACACAAATGGTCCCTCCACATTCAATCTTCCACAAATTTACACAATTCTCCTCCAATACTTGGCATATTTTGAGAGTTGATCGGACATGTGTTGTCATATTATTTGATACAAATTTCCGAGGTGTTATAGGGTAACATTCTTATTATTAATTGTATTTAATTAGGAAAAACATCATTAATATGTAATTAATTGTATTTAGAAGAGATGTTGAGCCGGAATGCTACAACCTGAATATCAATAATGCGTTTTGGATACAATGAACCTATGTAGTACGGAAACGGGTACGAGACTAAGGTACGGGAACGATACGGGTATGAAGAATGGTAAAACTCAAAATTGCATGATACGATTACGACAAAGGTACGACAAAAAAATATATAAAAAATAAAAATATATTACATATCGATGATGTGTTTCTTGAATATTACGTTTTAGACTTGGGTATTTTAACTTGATATATTACGTTTCAGACTCAAGTCTAAAAAAATATTAATAAATTAAAAAATAAGAATCACTTATCACTCTGCATTTTTTAGCTTTAGGTCTTTGACTGAAGAGTCTAATCAAGTCATAGAGACTTACAGTGTCTAATCAAGTCACAGAGACTTACAGTGTATTTCTGTTCATAATTTAGGAAATAGTAAAGTTGTGTTGGATGTTGTGAGTTTTTTTAGAATGCTATGAGTTTTTCTTTTTCCAAAGTAATATCGGTGCAAAACTATTTACTAAAATAGTGTTCTTTAAACACTATTTACAAAGTGTTCTTTGTTTATTTTGTATTTGTCTTTTCATTTTTAACCAACATATTAAACCTTTTTATATTTCTACTAGATTAACAAGTATCTATTCTTTTACTCTTTAATTTTATATTTCTATTAGATTAATAAGTATATATTCTTTTATTCTTTAATTATTTATACGAGTTTTAGGACCCGCGCTTTGCGCCAAGACTGTTAAACCAAATAGAAAAAGACGTCAAAACGTTGAACCACACATGGAATTTGTGGGCCATTATGTGTGACATTATCGTAGAAAAAAAATAATATTGGCATAGTATGGTCATACGGGCACTCGCTAGAACAAAGAAAAATCAAATACGAAAAAGGAATTACATTCATCAAGAAGTATAAAATGAATCCAACTATCGGTACAGATTATAAGCGATATTTAAATAAAATATTCGGATTCGTGCTTCGAATATTGGATTTGATGCTTAAAAGGACTAAATAATTTTAATTTAAAGGCTACTAAATATGTGAAAAATGACTAACTTGCATATACACTACACGTCAGAATTTGTATTGATATCAATTGTGAAATAATTTTATAAGTTAAATGCCACTTTAGTCCATGTGGTTTGACTATTTTGTCAGTTTAGTTTAAATGTTTCATTTTTTGTATGTGGGTTCAAAAAGGTTTCAACGTTGCCAATTTAGTCTACTGGGTTAACTTTACTATTATTTCCGTTAATGAGAAGGGCAATTCGTTCATTATATATGGCCGAATTGTCCTTCTACTTAATAGAATTACATATAAAATAACCGAATTGGTCTTCTCGTTAACAGAAATAATTGATGAAGTTAACCTAGTGGACTAAAATGGTAACGGTGGAATCTTTTTGTACCCATAAGCGAAAAATGAAACATTTGGATTAAACTGTCAAAATGGCCCAAACCACAGGGACTAAAATGACATTTAACTCTAATTTTATTTATTTTAATGTATTTTAAAAAAAGAAAAAAAAGTTATGATCAGACTAAGGGGCTGTTTGTTTACCTCTTAATGAGGCTCTTAATGGTTCAAACATCTTACTGGTTCAACACTTAATTGTTCAGACTGTTTGTTTCACGAGCAGATGTATGAATGGTTCAGATATTTGCCTCTGAATGAAACATTATACTGAGTCTAAATGGTTAAGACCTCTAATCTGAATTGGTCAGACATTTGCCTCTGAACGGTTAAGCGTTATACAGGCTCTTAATGGTTTAGACCTTTTACAAGTTCAGCACTTAATGGTTCAGATCTCTTACTAGTTCAGCACTAAACCATTCAGATGTTACCAAAAAGCCCCTAATGCAATATAGAAATGAGGAAAGGTAGCTTTTTCCTTTTGAACATGGTTTTCAACAGGGGCGTCTCCGAAAATCTTCGAACATATGTAGACCCTGTGCGAAGATAAAATATGGACCCCTAAAATATAAACTTCTTAAAAAGAATATACAAAAAAGTTTTAAATATATGAAAATGAATTAAAAATTTGTGGAATCACCTGCATGTTGCGGTGGACTAATTTTTTACGTGGAAACGTAGATAAAAAGCACATCACACACGCATTTTGACAACGAAACGTATAAAGAAAACACGTTATAAGGGTAAATTAAGAAAATGTGGAATAGTTATGTCGTATTTAAAAATCGTTATTTACTATCATGTAAAATCATCGTAACCTATCCAAATTTATTTAGAAAATACACATAGTTGAAAGAGAAAAAAAAACAAAATTAAATTTTAATTAAAAAAATGTAACACACAAAACTAATTGTAGATTGAATAATATTTTAATAAATTAACATAAATAAGCATTTTTAAACTAGATTTGAGAAAATAACTACGATTCTCATTTTGATTTATTGTAACACAAAATTAGTCAATTAATATCATTTGTATTTAATGCATAGGTAACAAACATAAAGAAACAGCGTAACTTTATTTTAAAAAAATAACTTTTTGGGCCCCCGGAGGGTTTGGGCTCAGAGCCGTCGTCCACCCCGCACCCCCTCCGGGCCGACGTGTGATTACACCTCTACCTCTCTCTCTTGATTATTACGCTCTCTCTCTCTCACTCATAGTGCTATAATTACCAACACAACACCGGTTACCACCATCACAAATTGCCACCGCCACCAACCACCTAGCCACCACCCTCGCACTACCGCAGCAACGCCACCAACCACCAGGAACCGCCGTTGCGGGTTCCGACCACTAAAACCCTCAAACCTCGCCGTTATGAAACCGCTGTCGCCGCCACAGAACCTGTTTCGTCCGATCTGAAGCTTGAACCACCACCATTGTTGTAACCTGGCTTCTGTTGCGCGACAACGGCCCATCATAGCACTGGGGTGGAGCACCGGTGAATGGATTTCTGGATGGTACTTCATTGGAATCGGGTTCCAATCAACAGTCTAACAGTTACGAGGAAATAACCTGGTGGGGGGAGGAGGGAATAAAAGTTGGAGTTGGCCGGAGGTGGTAGAGTGAAAAGGAAAGAGAGAATGAAACAGAGTGAGGTTACGAGAGCATTCACATCCAGCTCCCTAAAATTATACATGCATTCCACTAAAAAATAACTTCTATATCAATATATTTTTATAAAAAAAATATTTTTTCTCTATCATTTTCAATTAAATAATATTTTTATACATTTATCATTACATTTTTTTCTCTTTCCTTCACTCACAACCACTTTCAATATATATTAAAAAATTATAGTGGGTGAACAGTGTCCCTCCAAATATACAGACGAACAGTAACATCTTCTCTCTACTCCACTTACAACCACTTTTTATACTCTTTATATTTTAAAAACCTCATACACCGATTTTGATTCCTAGGATGTGAATGGTTGAGGTGGTTAAAGTGTACATTTGGACAAATAGAAATCAATAACATTGAATAGTGTACTCACAAACAAAATTCATGAATTAATATAGGGTTAATATGTTCAATTAACTCAATAATTTTATGTCTTTCATTTTTCCTAACTCTTTATACTTGGTTATTATGTAATGAGACTGAGTCGTTTATCCAGTGAATACTGAATATCCACTAAACATCGAAAAACATAAAAAAATAAAAGGTGAACGATTTTACGAAACTGGTATGTTATCAAGGTTTGGAAACAATTTTTATTTTATGTATGTTGTTCCATTCTTTATTTATATAAAACAGAAGATTACACACATTATAAAACTTATTTTTTTACGTATGAACTCTATATTTATATAAGAAGAGAAGACTACACACATTATGAAACTCATTTTTTACGTATGAACTACAGAAGATTACACAAACATTGCAAAATTCATTTTACGTTTTTCAGGTGTCCATGAACGTAAATGAACTTCATGCCCATGAACGTTCATTGATTGTTCAATTCATTTAAAGAGGTAGTGTTGAGCGGAAAAAAAAAAAGAATTATTGCTAAAAGGTATAAAGAGTTGATCAGAAAAAACCCGAATAAATAAAAAATATTGGATTGATTTAAAAAATATAAACAACTAAAGAATTAAAAATTAATGGATACTTGATTAATTAAATAGAATTATAAAAAAGTTTTAATATGTTGATTAAAAAAGAAAAGGCAAATACAAAATAAACAAGGAACACTATTTTGGTAAATAGTTTACAAGAAACACCATTTTGATAAATAGTTTTTCTATCAACACTACTTTGAGAAACTATAAAAAAGAAAGTCCACCTTAGATGCTTTATTAATAGAAATTACAAGTCGCTGGAGAATCCTTCTACACCTCCACTCCGATCTCACTCTTAAACATTGAATCCTTGTGTTAAAACCCTAAATTTATTAAGGAAACGTCCCCGAAATGTGGAACTGCCGTCCCCATATACCCGGAAGCGTATCGGTGTCATCCCATATTCCCAGAAATGTCCAAGGGACGTCCCATGGCGTTTCCGGTGCGTTTCCGTCCCCATGCAATCCCCGGGGCGGGTGCTCATGGCTCCAAGCCATCCCGGTGTTTCATAGCAATGAGCGTGCTTGAGTAGGAGTAGCACTAAAATGTGTGCTCTTCTGGGAGTCTTCACTCAAGCAATGAAAATCAAATTTGAGAGCTCTTTTTAGAGAGTACCCTACCTCAAATATCACAAATGTGTTTTAAGAACAATGAATGGGATGAATGAAAAATACTCAGCGTGCTCCAGTAATAGTAATACTAAAATGGGTGATCACTAGGATTTCTTCACTCAGACAATAAAAAACAAATATGATAACACTTTATTAAACAAACCAATAATGTTGATGGTATATATGATATGCCAAATATTACTCCATAAATGTGAAAAATACATAAGAAATTAGCATTCGTATTTAGTACATCATACTTAACAACTTGGGTAAATTCCATTTTCTTCCTTTGTGTTTGTATTGAATTGTAATGGATAGCCATTATCTTCAATAATTACAGTCACAATTCTTTATTTGTATAATCCATTACACTGTATGTCCTTTGGCCATAACTTGGTTAAAATTTTCAGTGAAGTATGGCATGTGGTTTGCACATGAGGGTAGATTGGTAATTTAACTCATTTCTTTATCTAAAATAAATTTAAGCAATATAACAAATCAGATTTAGTAAAATTATACAATATACATAGAAAAAACATAAACCCGTCTCTCTAATCTCTCTCTTCAACCAAACCCCACTGTAGGTCCAACTAGCGGAGGATCTAGTCGCCTAATCCTTGTATATGAACAGACCCGGTTGTGCGGAATCCAACCGGAGATGCAAACCGAGATAAGAACACGAACACAAGATTCAATCGTTAAACAGTTCAATGTATATTCAGAACCAGAAAGGTTTGTTACAAGACTATGTTACATAAAGCTCACACACACTAAACTCTCTCTAGTTCTCGGTTCTCTTGTGCTTTCGTTCTCTCTCGTCTGTCTGTCTTCAGTGCTGCTTATATAGAGGAAACAGTCGACGAAACATGAATGTAGTCGACGAAACATGAATGTAGTCGATGAAACAACTCGACGAATCATCATTGGAGCCAACGAAACACATGTCTGACGAAACACATGCAGGTCGACGAAAGACATGCAGGTCTTTCGTCAACAGCAACAAGTCAGGAGTTTCGTCATCAACAGCAGCAGGTGTTTCGTCATCAGCAGGCTGGGCTTTCGTCGCAGACATACAGCAAACAGAAGATAGTTCAGCAGCAAGCATCCACATTCAGAACAAAGTTGATTACAATCCGAGACACGACGGAGGATATCGAGTCTCGGCCTTCACTTCGTAAAGTACTCGAACTGAGCGAGCCGTATCCACACTTATGTATCAACAAACTCCCCCTTGGATGCTGCTCGTGAGGGTTCATCTTCCATGTCTATCATGTCGGAGGATCTTCAAAGTCTTCACTCGTCGTAAGTAGAAAGTGTATCAACAAACTCCCCTTTTCATTTAGGAAGTGTGTTAACAAACTCTCCCTTGAAATAAACTTCATTTTCAGCACTTAGATCCTTGAGGTGTTGATGATAGGTCAGCGGCAACTCGATCATCTTTATCTTTTGAGTGCCTCCACGTCGTGTCTTCATTCCGAAGCTTGTCATCGAACACGTCCTCTTCGCCTTTAGCTGGCTTGATTGTAGCATCTGCACATACAAGAAAGCTAAACACGTAATGAGAACAACTTCTTGGAATATAGTTAACATAAACAAACGACACACATGTGACCATGTTTCAATCAACTCTCGTCCGATAGTTTGAAAGTTTAACAAATTGTTCAATTTTGGTTTTTAACTTTCAAAGCTTGGAAATTTTGACCGTTTATGAGGAATCAGTCGTTTTGGTTTTCAAACAGATTTCAGGTAACGAAGACTCGAGTTCCATCATCGGGCAATCAAAAGAAATTAGAAATAAAATCTTTTTGGCTTTTATAAAGTTTATATTAAAACATATCTAAAATCTTTTTGGAATTTTGAATATTTCAATTGTAAGGACAGAAAGCAGTAAATAAATATATACAGAGATGCAGAAACTGAAAGCATTAAATAAATATTTACAGACATTCTTTTTGCGAGTTTCGAGGGTAAGAGAATCATATCAGTGTACGGTCACGCCAAAACGATCTTGTTGTTCAGTTAGTTAACATTTTGATAAGCATCCTATAACGATTATCGGTAATGTTGTCCACTTAAGCTCAACTTATCAGATGTAATCATGGCGAGGGGATACGATTAGTGTATGATTTATACTTACCGACCGGTGTTCATCCACACACGACACATTCCCGTATCAAGGTATGCACGAGAGTTCATCTTACTGGTGAGTATACCATTTATCATCTGTTTTGACGTATAAGAAAATGTGAGATACTCACTTATTTTGGATTGAAAACAAGCCCTATGTGATAGAATCACTTATTGATGAGGAATTTGATTTTCAAATGCATGAAGGGCACAGGAGCAAGTCCGTGAACAGGTCAGTACAAACGTACAGCAAAGAGACGAACTTGACTCCCGGATAAATGTGATATATTATCACTTATTTTGTTTGGACATGTGATTGTTGATCACTTATTGAGGTCGTATGCAGTATGTACACGTATGTATGGTATCATGGAAGATCTAGACTTCGTCTCCGTTATATTTCGGTAAAAGAAACAACCATGATACCCAGATGATAAACAACATAAAGACCAGGTATCTCAGAACCTTGGCAATCTCTCAAACGAAATTTCGGTACCAAGACCATATGCCAATGAGCGGTTCCCGCCTGGTCTTCAGTCGATTTAAGTTTATATCACCCTGCACACTTTAAAATGATTGTGAGCCTACCGATACATCTTATATAGAGCTGCTTATCGTTTTTCATTTTAGGTTTAAAGAGGTTTGGACAGACCACTGATGTACTATCATTTTCTCTTTTGCTCGTCAGGAACTCATTTTTGTTTTTCTATTGTTTTTGTGTTTTTTAAATTTTTCGATGTTTTTGAATTTTTCAAATTTGGATTTACTCCCCCTAAAATGTAAAAACTATGATAAATTAAAAACACAAAGATATTTACAAAAACGATTTTCCGATGTCGGTTTTACTCTTGCTTGACCTTAATGTCGTTTACCAATAATAAAAAGTCAAATCTTGATTTGTCAAATGCTTTGGTAAAAAGGTCGGCACGTTGGTCATTAGTGTGGACCTTAACAACATCGATTAGCCTTTTATCAAAGCAATCACGTATGAAGTGATATTTGATTTCGATGTGTTTGGTATTTGAATGCTGCACAAGATTTCTAGTGATCTGTAAGGCGGCAGAATTATCAACGAAAATAGAAGTAGTTAGGAATTCAAAACCGTAGTCGCGCATTTGTTGTTGGATCCACAGGACTTGGGAGCAACAACTTAAGGCAGCAATGTATTCAGCTTCGCATGTTGATGTAGCGACACAAGTCTGCTTCTTGCACTGCCATGTGACTAGTCGATTTCCTAAAAACTGACATCCAGCCGTTGTGGATTTGCCGTCGATTTTGCATCCGCCAAAATCAGAATCACTGAAAGCGATCAAGTCAAAGTTATCATCCTTAGGGTACCATAGACCGGTGTCAGGGCAACCCTTCAAATAACGAAAAATCCTTTTTACAGCTGCAAGATGTGAGGCCTTCGGGTTGACTTGATATCTGGCAAGCAGGCACGTTGGGTACATTATATCTGGTCTTGAAGCTGTGAGGTACATAAGAGATCCGATCAAAGCGCGGTAGTATGAGGAGCTAACAACTTCACCCTTCAAGTCAGGATGAATTCCATGATTTTGCTGCAATGGGGTACCAATGGGCGATGTGTCGGACATCTGGAATCGGCTCAAGATGTCATTGACATACTTAGTCTGATGGATGAATATCCCAGACTTCGTTTGTTGCACTTGTAAGCCCAAAAAGAAAGTCATTTCCCCCATAGCGCTCATTTCAAATTTCTCCTGCATAACACGCTCGAAATTCCTACACAAAACATCATTAATAGAACCAAATATAATATCATCTACGTATACCTTTACCAATAGAAGATCTCCATCCCGTTCTTTGATGAAAATAGTGCAATCGATAAGACCTCTACGAAATCCATTCTCCAGCAGATAATTAGATAAGGTTGCATACCAAGCTCGTGGTGCTTGATGTAGACCATAGAGAGCTTTGTTGAGCAACCAAACCCGATCAGGGTGAATAGGATCTTCAAAACCTGGAGGCTGTTCGACGTACACCTCTTCTTCAACCACACCATGTAAGAATTCACTTTTCACGTCCATTTGGTAGACCTTGAATCCTTTGAAGGAAGCATAGGCTAGAAAAATCCGAATAGCTTCTAGACGTGCAACCGGTGCATAAACTTCGTTGTAGTCGATCCCTTCAATCTGACGAAAACCTTGAACGACTAACCTTGCTTTGTTTCAAATAACTACTCCACGGTCATCCTTTTTGCACTTATAAACCCAACGGGTACCAATCTTCTTGTAATCATCCGGTTTATCAACTAGTTTCCAGACACCTAGCTTCTGGAATTGCTGCAGTTCTTCCTGCATAGCTTCAACCCAAGAATTATCTTTCAAAGCTTCTTTAATAGATTTTGGTTCTTCTTGTGATACATAACACGCGAAGGACCAATTGTTTTGTTGACCAGATTCTCGAATAGCCGCATACAAGCCCGCATTGTTGTCGTTTCGCAACATGTTTCTCGTTTGAACGCCACTTTGTACATTACCGGTGATGTTTTGTTGAGGATGGGTATTGTGAATTCTTGTTTCTGGATTTTCTGGAACTGGAATGTTTGTACCTAGATTGTTGAGATTGAGATCAACAACCAATTCAATACCCTGAACTGGCGTAGAGGATGATGCAGTAGCTTCAGCTGTTTTAGGGGCGTCCACTGGAGGTGTAGCCTTTGAAGTACCATGAACAACTTCTTGGTATGTATCGAGAAATTCATCATCCTCTGAAGATTCGTTCAGTTCGTTGGCATCGTGAAAATCCTCATTGTCGAGAGCATTATTGTTCACTGAAGATGGTTCTTGATGGTTAACAATAATTGGACGAACCAACGGTGAACCTGTTGCGTTGTCACTCTCGAAAAACATCCTTGCCGCATCACTTTCTTTGACTTCTTGAATATTGATCGAATTGAAAAAGTCATCATACTCAAACATCCATGGTTGACCTGGACATTTGACTAGCAATGTGTGTCGTTGTACCCTGACCTCAGACCATTCCTCGACCCTTTTAGTCTCTAGATTCCAGACTCTTAAGTTCGGGGTGGCATAACCAAGAAAGTAACCTTCAATAGCTTTTGCCCCAAACTTTCCATTAGGATCGATCATTGTGCAAGGAGCTCCAAACGGTTCAAGATATGACAAATCTGGTTTCCGTTTGTGAAGAAGCTCGAAGCAGGTCTTGTTGTGCCTTTTGACTGTAAGGACTCGGTTCAATGTATAACAAGCAGAGGACACAACTTCAGTCCAGAAGGGAATCGGCAATTATGACTCTACCAACATCGTCCTAGCAGTCTCGATCAAC
This sequence comes from Helianthus tuberosus, assembly GCA_030545235.1. Classification (NCBI taxonomy): domain Eukaryota; kingdom Viridiplantae; phylum Streptophyta; class Magnoliopsida; order Asterales; family Asteraceae; genus Helianthus; species Helianthus tuberosus. Next base: position 184,555,458 of record CM060442.1, read on the forward strand.
GTACGGTTTTTACGTTCAGCGATGCCGTTCTGTTGAGGAGTGTAAGCCGCACTAAATTCGTGAAGAATACCTTTTGATCTATAGAACTCCTCCATGGCATGATTCTTAAACTCAGTTCCATTGTCGCTGCAAATCCGTTTAACCTTTAAAGTATACAAATTCTCAATCTGAATGATCAAGTTTTTGATAATACCAAAAGTATCACTCTTGTGAGCCATGAACGCCACCCAAGAAAATCATGAATAATAATCTGTTATCACGAGGCAGTATTGATCATTCCGAATGCTTTTATGCTTGACAGGATCGAACAAATCCATGTGCAAACGTTCAAGCGGTACGACCACCGTGTTGATCTTCTTAGTCGGGTGTCGCTTCTTACTTTGCTTTCCTTTTTGGCATGAAACACAGACGTCTTGAAGATGGAAGTTTTTAAGAGGAACACCATTCACTAATTCATTCGACACCAAATGATTCATTTTGCATAAGTGAATGTGACCCATCCGTCTATGCCAAGAGATTGAGTCTTTTTCTGTTGCTTTGGTAATGAAACAAGTTGCTTGTGCAGACGTTGTAATAGTTTGGCTCATATCAAGGACATACAGATCATTAATCCTTGGAGAAGATAAGAGATTCCATTCTTTAGGAATCTTGAAGCCGGGTTTCAGCACATAACATCCATTTGCATCAAAGTGTACTGAAAACTGCTTATCACAAATTTGTGAAACACTGAGAAGATTGTGATCAAGTTGTTGCACAAAGTTGATCTTATCAAAGCTTACAACCCCGTTGGATACCATTCCTTCACCAGTAATATATCTGCCTTTATATCCAGCAAAAGCAACATAACCACCTCTAATAGATTTGACGTCGTAGAGAAGCTTCATGCCGCCTGTCATGTGCCTGGATGCCCCACTATCAACAATCCAATGACTGCTGAAAGTTCCTCCTGGAACACCCTGCACATGAACTCACATGATTAGTTGGAGCTGGGGATCCAAGCCTTTGTGGTCTTGGGTCTTCCGCTTTCATCGACAAAAGTTATTTCAATTTCTCGATGGTTTGGAAATTGTGATGCTCCCCCTGAATTTGTGGTCAATTTGGGTTTCCATGTCTGTTGATTTTTACCAGTTTGATTGTTTGAAATTTTAACTTCTTGTTTGTTTGAAGTTTTAGAAATTTCTGGTTTGGCAGAGACATGTTGTTTTTGAACCATGTCAGTTTTAATTGCCTTCTCAATTACCTTGACTTGATGGCGTCTCTGTTTCTTTTCCCTTTCTTTTACAAGGCGGGGATCTTGTTTTGAAGAAACAGATCGCTTTCGGTAATTTTGTTCACGGGGATCATCAACTTTAGCCTTTAACTTATGAAGATACGGACAATTTCGAATGATATATCCAATTTCACCACACTCAAAACATGATCTTCGTTCAACAAACCCCGAAGTAACATGTGACTGTCTTGTTGATGAACTTTGTGATCCCGAGGTACTTGGTTTTGAACTATTTGGTTCATTTATTTTCAACATTTTAACTTGATTAACATGATCTAAGTTAGATTTATTGGAAAATGTTTCAAGTTTATCCGTTCCCGTTGATTTCACAAAGTTCACTTTCTTGTTCTTCTTTTGGTTCGGTTCCTTTCGACCTTGAGTCGTTGATTTACCTTTTGGTTTGGTATGATTTTGCTGCTTTTTCACTGTTGGCAATCTTTGATTTCCATATTGTTTTTGAATTTCGGCCTTTGGAATCGGAGGGCATTGTGTTACCACAACGTGTGAACCCGACTTTCCCAAAAACCTACTTGTCGAATCTTCAAAAACTTTACTGATTAAAGATTGATTTACATTTTTAATCGGAAAATTTTTGTCAGAATAGATTTTATCATCACCAACAAGAGTGTACAGCAAATTCACACTCTCAGACTCTTGTGAGGAAGTGGACGTGGACTTGGTCAGAACAGTCGTAGCAGGTTTTGCGGGAGGATCACATAGAATATGATTCTCGAGAGGTAAGTCCTCTTCTTTGATTACCGCATCTGACTGTGTTGAGTCAGTATCATCGGATTCATCATCTGAAGAATCAACATCCTCAACAATGACTGGAGGATCCTGATTCTGTTCTGCAGTTACAAATGTATCCGCTGAGACATCCGAATCTGATGATACTTCTTGTTTGTATCCAAGTCCAGTTGTAAACTCCTCAAGGTTTAAAGAAACAGATGGCGCAAAATGAGTTCTATTTTCCTCATCAGGCATTGTGTCATAATTGTGTCTAACCGGTGGTGGACATTTTTTATATCCAATGCACGTGACATCCTTTTTCTCTTTCTGAACATCGATGATGTGATCCAGCACATAACTAGAGTTTAAATAACTATTAAGCTTAAGATGGATCGCCTCACTTTCAGATTTAACACAAGCCATTTCTTTTTGCATTATCTCGAGCCTATTGATGTAACAGTTAATGGTTGTTTGTTTTCTTGAAACCATTTTCGTTAGCTCGGATTTGTTTTCCCTTAATGTTTCAATCATTGTTTTATACTCATTTTCATGGTTTGTATGAAACATGTTGGCTTCTGTGCATTTGGAAAGATCCACGATCAATTTCTGATTGTGGATAAATGTCACATCATACTTACTTAGCAAATCATCATATTTGCTTTGCAAGTCTGACAACTTATCACCTAAGTCGGCACAATTACTACTTAAATCAGCACATTTATCACATTTAACTACAGTTGATTCATCGACACATACCTGGCTTGATGAACTGCCACCATTAGCCATAAAGGCTGAATGAAGAGAAGAAGAAGAATAAGTAGCTTGATCCACCAGAATAGATCTTCTATCATTCCCTGCGGCAGTTTCTTCCAATAATTCATCGATGTTGGAATCGACTGTCACCCTCGATAAATGGTCATCACCTGACATTGAGGTTTCCTCATCTGAACTCCTAGAATAGCCAGAACTTTCTTCATCTGAAGATTCACCACCACTGGCGGAAGATTCTCCACCACTGGCGTGATTCAAATCCTTAGCAACTTCAGCAAAACAAGCTGCTCCTCCCTGATCACCAATGCCTAATTGCATTGACCAGTCACAACCTTCATCCACTTGTACCACAAGAGCTTGATTGTTGTTGTTTGATGGTCCTGCTGCTTGATTGTTTACAGGTATCAAGGTGCGTTCATCATTCCTGTTTTGATGTTGATTCTGCTGGTTGCCTTGACTTCTGAAAGGGTTTTGGTTCCCATGCTGAGCTGGCTTCGTGCATTCCCTTTTGAAGTGACCACGTTCACCACAATTAAAACACTTGACTGATTGTTTATCGAACCCGTACTTGGTGTCTTTCTTGCTTTCCAAGCTGGTTCGACCAGTCCTTTCCATGAAGTCCTTTGCTCGCCTAACAGCACTAGCGAAGGCCCACTTGATGTCCATCAAATCCATTTCCTCCTTATCAATCTGCTGATAGTCTTCTTGTGTCAGATTGATGTTACCAATCTGACCTGCTATCAACCCACAATATGCGCTTACCAGAGTGTTCAGTAACTCCATGTGATCCTTAGCTACTTCAACACTAACTTTGGAGAAACTTGACGTGTCTAGCCGAACTGTAGATGGTTGACCAGCAGATGACGTGCTTCCATAACAAGCTTGCTGTTGAACAGGTTGTGGATTTTCGTACATATCTGTTGTTCTAGTAGATCGATAGCTTTGCTGTTGAGGAACTGATTGTACTGGTTGTATTGGATTTCCATACAAGTCTGTTGTTCTTTGCGGTTAGGCAACTATCTGTATCAGATTTCCATACAAGTCAGTGCTTGTGACAAATGCTGTTTGTAGCGGAGCATGTGGAGCGGGTTTTGCGGCTGTGCTAGAACCTCCACAATTACCATAATACATATCCGGATTCTGTTGCACAAGAATTCTTTTTGCCTTCCGGATTTCTTTTTGATCTTTGTTCTCCAAGAGCTGAACGAAATCATTGATGTTTGTCGTAGCCAAAGTGCCATTGTATTTCAAGATTTCTAAGAAACCATTCCATTGAAGTGGCAGCGCATCGGTAAACTTTGTGACAACCTCTGCTGGAGTTGTTACTACCCCATAATTGTTCAATTCAGTCAACAAGTGATAAAATCGACTTGTCAAATCTCCCAAAGATTCTCTTTCCATACATGTGAAACCATCAAACTCTTTCTTGAGTAAATCATGTCGTAATTTGTGTGACGCTTCATTTCTTTCACCTCTCGTCCTTAATGCATCCCATAAACGCTTTGTTGTCTTGAAGCTTACAAACTGATGATAGATTTCCTTGTTTATCACTTGATTTAGAATAGAAAAAGCCTTCTTTTCTAAATCGTAAATTTTCTTATCATCTGGAGTAAGATCTGCAAATGACGCGGCAGTTGAAGCGGCGACATCAAGTGCTTGATCGAAGTCTGTAATGAATCGTAACCATAACTCCGTGTTTTGCCCAAGAATATACGTATGGAATCTGTCTTCCCATCCAGGATATTCATTCATGTGCATTAGCTTCGGTGGACGATTATTGCTTCCGGTTTCATTTTCGCTTAAAAGTATACTTTGAATACTTTGATTTTGATTTGAAACGAACGCCCATTGACTTGACAAAACTTGAGATGAAGACGATGGTGCAGAAGGTTCGGCCCATGATGGAGATAAACCCGTGCTTCTATACTTGCTCTCCGTATTGGATGGAATTCCCCACCAATCTGAACTCATTTTGAATATATAACGATGAATACCTGCTTAAATCACTTAAACCAAACCGTTAAAATAACTTTTGAAAGCTTCTGTGAAAAATTAACTAAAGTGATCCACGAAAAATTTGGTTCTTGGCGAAAGACTTAACTGACGAAATTGGGTTTTTGTAAATGACCAAACTGACGAAAAATAAGGTCTTTCGTCAAAGACCAATTTTGATGAAAAATAAGGGTGTTTCGTTGACTAATGTGTACAAAGTTGGTGAGATATTTTCAAAAGAGATAGATCTTATCCTCAGACACTTAGATGGTTGGTAAACAAACTTTCAAACACCCATGCCTTTGAACCACTTTTTCAAGCAAACACTCATCACTTCCAGAAGGCCATGCTTTTCTTACCAATAGTCATCATTTTGAAGGACAAGATTTTCAAACAAATAATATAATAACAATCAATAAAAATGCAGCCTTCAAATCTTCAAACACTAAACCCAGAATAATGAAGAACTTCCGATGAGTTTATGAGTTTTCCGGTGAATAATACGAGTTTTCCGGCAAACCGAAAAATTTTTGAACACAATTTTTGCAATAAAACTTCAATAAAAACCTTGACACAACATATATAAATGAGATTTAACAAGGTTTTGTATGAACTAATCAGCAAAAACACCAAGTTTTTCAAGATTTCTAGCTTGTTCACACGACTCACGACTCGGTTTTAACAAGGAAGAGAGCCACGACTCTGATACCACTTGTAGGTCCAACTAGCGGAGGATCTAGTCGCCTAATCCATGTATACGAACAGACCCGGTTGTGCGGAATCCAACCGGAGATGCAAACCGAGATAAGAACACAAACACAAGATTCAATCGTTAAACAGTTCAATGTATATTCAGAACCAGAAAGGTTTGTTACAAGACTATGTTACATAAAGCTCACACACACTAAACTCTCTCTAGTTCTCGGTTCTCTTGTGCTTTCGTTCTCTCTCGTCTGTCTGTCTTCAGTGCTGCTTATATAGAGGAAACAGTCGACGAAACATGAATGTAGTCGACGAAACATGAATGTAGTTGACGAAACAACTCGACGAATCATCATTGGAGCCGACGAAACACATGTCTGACGAAACACATGCAGGTCGACGAAAGACATGCAGGTCTTTCGTCAACAGCAACAAGTCAGGAGTTTCGTCATCAGCAGGTGTTTCGTCATCAGCAGGCTGGGCTTTCGTCGCAGACATACAACAAACAGAAGATAGTTCAGCAGCAAGCATCCACATTCAGAACAAAGTTGATTACAATCCGAGACACGACGGAGGATATCGAGTCTCGGCCTTCACTTCGTAAAGTACTTGAACTGAGCGAGCCGTATCCACACTTATGTATCAACACCCACCACCACTTACAGCCACCACCGCCACACCTTTTTCTCTCTAAACCCGGCATCCAAAATGTAAGGACCTCCAAAAACGTCCCAAAATGAGCCATAAGTGAGAACCCGGACCCCTGAAACCCTAATCCATATAAAAAACCAAGAAATCAAGATTCTTGGTCTTCAGGAGGGCCGCGTAAAGGTTCAACATAGTCTCACGCGGGCCGCGTCAACATGTGTTTGACCGGATAAGCGTTCCCGATCCACGTGTCACCCACGTGGCATGCCTACGACTAGGTGCCCTCGCGGGCCGCGTAAGAGTCAAGCTAAGGTTCACGCGGGCTGCGTGAACCTCATTTTTCACCTATAAATAGATTCGACCATGGCCTGTTCACTGGTGTCGAAATCTCAATCAAAATCACGAAGTATACTGCTCAAAAGTCGAAATTACAATTCACAGTAGTGAGGTGCTGCTACGATACCGGGTATTAACTCGATCGCTGCTACGATTCAATGTCCGATCGATTGAAACTATCCAATGGATGTTTAAGTGCTGCTCAAACTTGGGTTATACTTTGTCATTAGTCGTGAATTCGATGGATGTTTAAGTATTGCACTTTGTCATTCGTTGTGAAGGTTTTAATCTCGTGAGTTATCGTAAATGATGTATTAGTTACTAACCTAGTTCGTATGCATTGTTATTTAAATTAGGTTACAAGGCTAATCAGTAGGCTAAACTCTGCCCGTTTAAATCTGCAAAGTGAGTCATTCTCTTTTTATCAAATTTGCTTTCAAAATCATGTTGGTTTTCAAAGTTATAATTACAGGGATTAAGTCTTTGTAGTCTTCAATTACAGCCGGTATGTGGGGTTTTGTATACAATACTTGATAACCGTCACCATTGGACAACGGGTTAGCCAATGGGTGATATGACCATAGTCACAGAAATGAGTCGAGTGACAAATACCGTTGGGTAATTGGTTGATATATAAACATTGTAATCGCTCTTAATACTGTAAATTATAACAAAGTGTCGTTTTGTGCAAAATGAATGATTCACCAGTATTTCCCCGCTGACAAAATATTTTTAAAAACATGTTTCAGGTGATCTGCTGTGATCCAAGAAAAAGTGTCGTGTATCACTACAGGCTTGAGGAAGTGGCTCAATAAAAATAAAGAAACATGTTTTTTGGTAAAATAGGGATTTCCCAGTGAAATTCCCTTATTGTAAATTACGGGGTTTATCCCAAATTATGAAATAAAATAATCGGACATTTTCCAGTTTTAATCGATCCTGTTAATAATTCCGCTGCCACATTAAACAAATACCATGGGATTTCTGTCCCGCGGCTCCTGGACCGGGTCAAACCGGGCCAGGGGTCGTGACAGGAAAAGGAGGAAAAGGTGGTATCAGAGCCACTGATTTAAGCCAATTAAGTATTTAGAAATACTTAATTTTACTGATTGCCATTTTTGTGATGACGTGTTTTATTAATTGACTACTTGTTAGTTTCAGTATGGGTAAGCAAAGACTTTCGGACATCTATCGTCAATTAGATAGTTCACCAAAAGATAAGGGAACTTTATCCCAATCAAATTCCTCAAAATACTCAGCAGATACTGAGGAAGGAATATTTGTCCGTAAGGCACAGTTTGAGAAACCACTTACCCCTAAGAAAAGAAGTCGGATTATTAGAAAAAGTCAAGAGAAAATAAAGAAGTTACAACCAAAAGGAGTGATGAGTGATAAGGAAACTCAGGAAATAGGCAATAACCCACCGTGGGAAGACGAATTGGATGAAAAATGGGCATATCTCTATATGTTAGCCACTACAGCAGTTAATGTTAACTTTTAATTAAGTTAATTTGCCAACACCCTGACGCAGTACTAGCACCCATAACACCTACAAGCCAGAAACCTTAAAGAAACTTTTTAAATAAATAAACTTAGTAAAAGAAAATACAATAAATTATGAATCCACCAACCCAATTATATTTATTTCAGTTGTACTCTGTATTAGACATATATATATATATATATATATAAGTCACACTGTGTGCAATAATATTTGAATAAGTTATGCTAAATATTAGTCTGTGAAATTTTTTATTATAAAATTTTAACTTAGCATTTTGTGTGCATTTTTGCATATATGCTAAACAGCATGAATGAGTTATCTGAAGCCCTTCAGAATCTCAATCTCTATCCTGTGAAAATAGAAGTTTCCAGAGACTTTACTGGTTACTTGGCCGATGTTGAGGAACCTATGGAATTTCAAGCTCCACCTCCGGAAAAACAAAAGCCAAAGAAAAGAATAAGATTTGTGGGCCGGAGACGTGTACGCAGGAGGAAACCAGCAACTAAGAAAATTCCCAAAATAGAGAATCCTATGGATAAAGGAAAAAGGGATCGAAATTGGGGAAAGTTTTAGGCAAGCAGGAAGAATTGGATCACATACTAGCAAGCTGTGATATCCTTAGGCCTATTAATACAAACCTCTTTCCTTATCTTGCCGAAACCCAACTTCCAATAAACTTGGAACCGGCTATCCCAGACCCTCTGATCCACACCCAACCTCTAGGAGAAATGGACGAATGGTGGACCAACGACTGGCAGTTTCAAAACCTCCTAAATAACCCTTATACCTTTTTCCCTCAGTTCGACCCAGAACCTGCACCAAACCCACCAATGAGTAATGAAAACTTAGCTGAACTCCGCCATTTTGGCGAGGAGCTGATAGATGCAGGGAATAGGATCCGGGAGGTAGGAGAACAGATCTCCTGGAAGTACGACGAGAGGGAACGTCGTGTCTGAGGTGCCAGCTGACGGGGGACAGTGTGGGTGTGAAGCTGTGGTTGTATAATAATAATAATAATAGTAAACATATAAATTCTGTAAAATAACAAAAAAAAATTTTTTTTTGTAAGATAACAGTGTGTACGGATGCATAATATAATATATAAAAATGGAAGTCGAGAAATCGATAATTTTGGCTATACATGTGTTGTAAAATTATGTGATTGTTTTGCATATAGCTATTATTTATTTTATACTAATAATTTATATATATATATATTAATTACCAGATGGAACATGCTAGTAATGAACCAGTTAACGAAGTTAACCAATCTGAGCAACACCAGGAAGATCAATTTATGAATAGGCAAGATATTGAGAATATCGTTGCTCAGGGAATAGCCAATGTTATTCCAGCAATCCTTGCTGCTGCCCAAAAGCCAGTTGAACCTCAACAAATTATTCCTAGTAAACGTACTCATGAAGATAACTTCAGTAATAGTGTAAACGGAGGCGGCAACCACACTAATAATAATGATGTACTACAAGCCCCAAATCTCAAAAGAATGAAAGTTGCAACGCCTGGTTGCACTTACAAGGAGTTTCTTGCCTGTAAACCTGCTGAATTTGCAGGCAATGAAGGGGCGACTGCAGCGCTGCATTGGTTGGAGAAACCGAGGCAGTAATCAAAATAAGTAAATGTGCCGCGGAGGATAAGGTTATGTATGCTTCTCTCCTTTTCAAGGAAGAAGCATTAGAATGGTGGAACACGGTATTACAAGCTAAGGGAAGTGACATGGCCTATGCCATGAATTGGGAGGAGTTTAAGCGTCTGGTGGAAAGAACATTCTGCCCTGAATATGAAAAAGAACAGATGGCGAATAGGTTTCTGAGCCACCGGATGGTGGATGTTGATTGTCGAGGGTATACTTCGAAAATTTTCAAATATGCCAGAATTGTGCCTACTCTGGCTTCACCAGAGCCGGTACTTATCTCTCGCTATATCTGGGGTTTAATTAGCGAGATACGTGACATTGTCAAAGCTGCGAGACCCTGCACGATCGATGATGCGGTGGAACTAGCTAACACTTTGACTGATGGACTGGTGCGTACGCGAGAAGAAAATCGGAAGAAAGAACTGGCTCAGAAAATTACCCAAGGATTTCGTGTGGGTAATAATAGCAATTTCAAGAAAAGAAGAACTGGGCAATCTTCCACTCCGCCGTTGGCAGGAATTGCAGAAAGAAACATTATGGAAAATGTAATGTAACCTGCAACTTCTGCAAAATTGTAGGACATCGTGAAGAAGATTGCAGAAAGAAAACAAGGATCTGCTATAACTGTGGAGAAGCTGGGCATTTCAAACCAGAATGCCCCAAATTGGTCAAACCTGCAGACAATAAAACCAAACCAGCAGATGGAGCTACCAAGAAGAATGCAAGAACATTCCAACTGACCACACAGGAAGCCGAACTAATTCCTGACGTGATAGCTGGTACGTTCCTAGTTCACAACGTGTATGCGAAAGTATTATTTAACTCTGGTGCAAACCAAAGTTTTATAAATACTTCATTCTGCCAAGCTCTTAACTTACCGTTAACCAACCTTAGGCAGATTTTTATAGTCGAAACGACAGATGGGAGTTCGGTTAACATAAATAAGGTTTTACGAGAAGGAAAGATAGAACTCTTAGGCCATAAATTCTCTGCAAACCTGTTACCTATGAATTCAGCTGAATTCGATGTGGTGTTAGGAATGGATTGGTTAGTAGCCAACCATGCTCGAATCCTATGTGATAAGAATTCCATAGAAATTCATACACCCACAGGAGAATTAGTGGTGATTACAGGAGATAAGCCACGAAAGCCACTGAAATTCATTTCAGTCATGAAGTTGGCCAGTTATTCAAGAAAACAAGAAATAGTGTATATGATCTCAGCTATCATTAACACTAAAGATAAGGAACTTATGAAAATTCCGGTAGTATCAGATTATCCGGATGTATTCCCAGAAGAACTACCTGGGTTACCACCAAATAGGGAAGTAGAATTTAGAATTCATCTAATTCCTGGAACTACACTGATAGCTAAGGCACCTTATCGGTTAGCACCCACCGAAATGCTAGACTTGAAAAAAGCAGTTAGATGAATTACTAAGTAAAGGATTTATACAACCTAGTTCATCCCCTTGGGAAGCACCAGTGTTGTTTGTAAAGAAAAAAGGATGGTTCGATGCGAATGTGTATCGATTATAGGGAATTGAATAAGGTTACAATTAAGAATCGATATCCATTACCTAGGATCGATGATCTTTTTGATCAACTCCAAGGAGCTAGATATTTTTCTAAGATAGATTTACGCTCCGGATATCATCAATTGAAGGTACAAGAAGAAGACATACCTAAAACTGCTTTCAGAACTAGGTATGGTCACTATGAGTTTACAGTCATGCCCTTCGGATTAACAGATGCTCCGGCAGCATTTATGGACATGATGAATAGGATCTGTAAACCGTGCTTGGAGAAATTTGTAATTGTCTTCATCGATGATATACTTATTTATTCCAAAAACCAGGATGAACACTGTCAGCACCTGCATGCACTCTTAACTCTTCTATGAAAAGAAAAGCTTTATGCCAAATTCTCGAAGTGTGAATTTTGGCTACAGGAGGTGCAATTTTTAGGACACATGGTGAATCACGAAGGTATTCACGTAGATCACTCCAAAATAGAAGCAATCACCAAATGGAAAGCCCCGCAATCAGCTATGGAAATTAGAAGCTTTTTAGGGTTAGCTGGATACTATAGATGATTAATTAAGGATTTTTCCAAAATAGCTGTACCATTAACTAAGCTAACCTGTAAAGCAGCTAAGTTTGAATGGGGACCTAGGCAAGAAGAAGCCTTTAGGATTTTGAAACAAAGGTTAACAAACGCTCCAATCCTTGCCTTACCAGAAGGAACAGAGGATTTTAAAGTATACTGCGATGCTTCTAAGCTAGGATTAGGATGTGTGCTAATGCAACGCAAGAAGGTAATTGCGTATGCCTCAAGACAATTGAAAAAACACGAGGAAAATTATACGACTCATGACTTAGAGTTAGGAGCCATCATTTTTGCCTTTAAGATTTGGAGACATTATCTGTATGGAAGTAAGTTCACTGTCTATACAGATCATAAGAGTTTAAGATACATATTTGGGCAAAAAGAATTAAACATGAGACAAAGAAGATGGATGGAGATTCTAAGTGACTACGACTGTGATATTCAATATCACGAAGGAAAAGCAAACGTAGTTGCTGATGCTTTGAGTCGTAAGTATCATGAAAAGCAAAAGCGAGTTCGTGCTCTTAGATTAAATCTACAATTAGATTTAATGGAACAATTAAAAAAACGTTCAGGAAACAGCAATCAAGGATGATGCTGAAGGAATGAAAGGAAGAATAAAGGAATTAGAGCAAGGATCTGATGGAATTTGGAGATTCCATAAGAAAAGAATTTGGGTACCTAAGCAAGGAGAATTAAGAGATAAAATCTTAGAAGAAGCTCATAGATCTAGGTATACCATGCATCCTGGTAACAATAAAATGTACCAAGATTTAAGGAATAATTTCTGGTGGGTAGGAATGAAAAAGGACATAACTAGATATGTTTCTAGATGTCTTACTTGTTCACAAGTTAAGGCAGAACACCAGAAACCTTTAGGTTTACTACAACAATTAGAAATGCATGTATGGAAATGGGAACTTATAACCATGGATTTTGTTACTAAGTTGCCCAAAACCAGAAAAGGTAATGATGCGATTTGGGTAATTGTGGATCGATTAACCAAATCAGCTCATTTCCTACCTATGAAGGAAACCTTTAGAATGGAAAGCTTAGCCAAGTTATACGTAGACGAGGTAGTGTCTTTACATGAAGTTCCGCTCTCCATTGTATCGAATAGAGATAGTCGTTTCACTTCCCACTTCTGGACAAGTTTCCAGGAAGTAATGAAAACCCGACTAAATCTAAGCACTGCATACCATCCTCAGACAGACGGACAAAGTGAAAGGACGATCCAAACCCTGGAGGACATGCTCCGGGCATGTGTAATAGATTTTGGTGGAAACTGGGATGACCACCTACCCTTAATCGAATTCTCCTATAACAATAGTTATCATGCAAGCATAGAAGCTGCCCCATTCGAAGCACTATATGGACGAAAATGTAGAACTCCAGTTTGCTGGGCAGAAATAGGAGAAAGTCAATTATCAGGTCCTGAAATAGTGCAAGAAACCACCGACAAGATCACTCATATCAAGGAAAGATTGAAAACGGCTCGAGATCGCCAGAAGAGTTATGCCGACAATCGACGCAAGCCATTAGAATTTCAAATTGGAGATAAGGTACTCTTGAAAGTTTCTCCTTGGAAAGGAGTAGTCCGGTTCGGTAAGAAAGGGAAGTTAAGCCCAAGATACATAGGACCATTCCCAGTAATCCAACGTATAGGACCAGTTACTTATCGCTTACAACTACCAGAAGAACAAGCTGGGGTACATGACGTATTTCATGTATCTAACCTCAAGAAATGTCTATCTGACGAATCATTGGTAGTACCTCTTCAAGATGTAGAGGTAAATGAAAAGTTAAAGTTCGTAGAGAAACCACTTCAAATAGAAGACAGAAAGATCAAGTTTCTCAAGCACAAAAGACTGGTACTAGTCAAGGTCAAATGGGATTCCAAAAGAGGACCCGAGTACACTTGGGAGCTGGAATCAGAAATGAAGCGAAAGTATCCTCACTTATTTCAGTAAATCTCGAGGACGAGATTTTAAATAAGGTGGGGAGGATGTAACGACCTCCAAAAACGTCCCAAAATGAGCCATAAGTGAGAACCCGGACCCCTGAAACCCTAATCCATATCAAAAACCAAGAAATCAAGATTCTTCGTCTTCAGGCGGGCCGCGTACAGGTTCAGCATAGTCTCACGCGGGCCGCGTCAACATGTGTTTGACCGGATAAGCGTTCCCGATCCACGTGTCACCCACGTGGCATGCTTACCAGTGACACGGATGCCCTAATCTACGACTAGGTGCCCTCGCGGGCCGCGTAAGAGTCAAGCTAAGGTTCACGCGGGCCGCGTGAACCTCATTTTTCACCTATAAATAGATTCGACCATGGCCTGTTCACTGGTGTTGAAATCTCAATCAAAATCACGAAGTATACTGCTCAAAAGTCGAAATTACAATTCACAGTAGTGAGGTGCTGCTACGATACCGGGTATTAACTCGATCGCTGCTACGATTCAATGTCTGATCGATTGAAACTATCCAATGGATGTTTAAGTGCTGCTCAAACTTGGGTTATACTTTGTCATTCGTCGTGAATTCGATGGATGTTTAAGTATTGCACTTTGTCATTCGTTGTGAAGGTTTTAATCTCGTGAGTTATCGTAAATGTTGTATTAGTTACTAACCTAGTTCGTATGCATTGTTATTTAAATTAGGTTACAAGGTTAATCAGTAGGCTAAACTCTGCCCGTTTAAATCTGCAAAGTGAGTCATTCTCTTTTTACCAAATTTTCTTTCAAAATCATGTTGGTTTTCAAAGTTATAATTACAGGGATTAAGTCTTTGTAGTATTCAATTACAGCCGGTATGTGGGGTTTTGTATACAATACTTGATAATCGTCACCATTGGACAACGGGTTAGCCAATGGGTGATATGACCATAGTCACAGAAATGAATCGAGTGACAAATACCGTTGGGTAATTGGTTGATATATAAACATTGTAATCGCTCTTAATACTGTAAATTATAACAAAGTGTCGTTTTGTGCAAAATGAATGATTCACCAGTATTTCCCCGCTGACAAAATATTTTTAAAAACATGTTTCAGGTGATCTGCTGTGATCCAAGAAAAAGTGTCGTGTAGCACTACAGGCTTGAGGAAGTGGCTCAATAAAAATAAAGAAACATGTTTTTGGTAAAATAGGGATTTCCCAGTGAAATTCCCTTATTGTAAATTACGGGGTTTATCCCAAATTATGAAATAAAATAATTGGGCATTTTCCAGTTTTAATCGATCTTGTTAATAATTCCGCTGCCACATTAAACAAATACCACGGGATTTCTGTCCCGCGGCTCCTGGACCGGGTCAAACCGGGCCGAGGGTCGTGACACAAAACCACCTACACTCCCACTGCCATCACCACCACCCACCCACCACCCACCACCAACAACCCAAAACATACACTCTTTGTACTCTCTCTCTATATATCTCTCTAAAAAACACACACTGTTGAATAAAAAAAAACCACAACATTCTGAAGCACAACAGAGACGAATTCACCTTTGGCCATTTCATTGGTTACAACCATGACAATGCAATCAAGAATGGTGTGTTGGCATAATAACAAGTGAGGGACCAAGTCACTAGACTCTACTCTGGCCAGAATCTCAATATTAGCCCAAAATCTCATGTGGAACAATAAAAAACCACCATGACATTCCTCTAAATATATATACTCTAGCTTTAAGAATCTGAAGTGCACAAGTTGTTTAAGGAACTGATATAGAACCAAGGTCGTTTACGGGTCACTAATTTCCATCTAGATCTTAACCCCTATTCATAGATCTGAAACTTCATCACCGTAATCAAAGATCCGAGTCCATCACTAGCGTAGATTTGAAATTTCATCCCGTTGTGGTGTTCGTCACAGGAGATGGTGGTGATGGCCATAAGCGATGGTGGTGTTTTGAGTTCAGAGAGAGGCAGACGGCGGTGACAGGTTGCGGAGATGGTGGTGGTAGCGGTTTCGGTGGTGACATGGTGCATTCGAAGATGGTGGTGTTTGTTGTTGGAGGTTGGAAGTAGTGATGGGTGGTGGGTGGTGGCTGGGATAAAGAGAGGGGTGAGAGATGGTGCTGTTGGTTGGAGATTAAAGAGGGATGTTAAATGACATTTTTGCCCTCACATGGGATGCACGTGACCCTATGTTTAAAATTAATTGGGTATGGTCAAAGGACGTAGAATGTAATATGTTTTACAAATAAAAGATTGCGGCTCTAATTAATAAAGTTAAAGATGATCCATTGCAATTTAATACAAACATAAAGGACAAAAACTGTAATTTACCCTAACAACTTAAACAAAACTTCACAATTGCAATGATTTGACTTACACATTTTTTATTGGGGAGAACATTTCTATAATAAACAAATATAGAGCTTGAATGGGTCAATAAATCCTTACAATAAGATTAAAGAAAACTGACATCCGGTTCATCTATGTAACCGGCTGGTTCAAAAGGAGAAGATTCAAATGGACTCAACCAAACCGGTAATGTAGCCGGTTTATATCAGACCTATCAGTTCAATTGTCATTTTATTAAGCAGTCAATAAATGTGAAGGACCACAAGATTAATCCGAGTTGAGGACATGCTTTACTACACCATACAATGAAGCTCTCGAAGAAACAGGTTCCGATCCACTTACTTTGGCAGGAATGGTAGAAAGTGATAAGAAGGCTTATGATCTTGAGAAGAAGGCCTTTGCTATCCTTACTCAAGCACTTCGTAAGGTAATTAACTTTGCCCTACCAGCTTAAAGTTTATGCCAGTCCGATATTGGCTTGATATTTCGGATAATTACACTATACTCTACACTTTACTTTATAAGGACTCTTAATTAATACTATAATTGTTTATTTCTAGTCATTATCATAAGACCCTTAGGCTATGGGGTATACTTTCACGCCTCTTAACTACACGTAGGCACCACATCACCTACTTGATCCTCTTTCACTTCACCGCACACCAAGGAAATGGTTTAACGCCCCTTAAAATACATATATATAGGAGTATGATCAAATACAAACCACATTTCGCATACAAACTGTAAGAACCATTTAAAAAGTGTCACGTGGCATCCAACCAATTATAGAGAAATGATAAAAAAAATATCTTAAATAATATCAATTATATTGAATTCTCTATAAATATACTAACAATCAATTAATTCTTTATTTGGATCTTCCTTTTGTTTTCAATGTGCTGATTAAGAAAAATGCTGATATCATTCAAATATGTGCTAAAATCAATTATCTTGATTAATTTTCATGTGCTAATATAATTCAAAATTGCTACTTTTATGTATGTATTATTTTTGTATGTGCTAATTTAACTTTTTTTAAGTGCTAGAATCTGTTCTTACGGTTTGTAGGATAAATATGGTTTGTACCGCAACCAACCCCCATATATATAGCATGTTTTTGTGTGTGTGTGTGTGTAAATTATGTAATGCTTGATTCCCTCCCTCTCTCTCCTAGTTAACTTCTTAACATGTGAAGCTTTTTAATGCCTCTTACCCTTCAGGAACGGTTTAACAGGTGTTAAAGGATGTCAACTAGGATTAACACCTATGGGTGTTAGAGTATACCAGGTGGCCTCAATATATGCGCTTGTTATTGAGTTATTACCCGATATTAAATGAGTTTTTTAAAAAGGATTGATAGAAAAAGACTTTACCAAAACATTATTACTTCAAAATTGCTTTATAAATATTTTACGGGGTTAACGGTGCATTTTAATTATGTATAATAAACCTCCAACGTTAAAAGTTACCATCTCTTACAGAATGCTATGTGAAAAGAAAGTTAAAAACTATTGGATTGAAACTAAGCAGAAAATATTAGAAAAGATTGACGATAAAAAATAAAAACGTTTCTTGTTTGAAAAGCATGTAAAAGAGTCCTGTTTAAACGAATAAAAAATAATTTAGAAAATAGTTCTAAACTGTAAAAGAGGCCTTTTTAAACAAATAAAAATTAATTTAGAAAATAGTTTTAAACGAAGCAGACTTGATAAAATAAGGTCAAGAACAAAAGTTGAAAAAATAATTTTGTTACAGTTAAAATGTTTTTATTAACAGTGAGAAATTTAATTTAAGTATTATATATATATTATATTATATATATTATATATATTTTGATTTCCAAATATGATGAATAGTAATTTTATTTTTATAATAATATATGTTTTTTTATTATTTTATTATTTAATATATTATAATAGTTTATTATTATACTTACTTGGGTAAATTACACTTTTCGTCATTTATGTTTGTATCGGATTGCAATAGATAATCTTTAATTTTAATAATTACAGTCACAATCCTTTATTTGAAAAACTTGTTACAACTTTCGTCCTTTACCACTAACCATGTTAGAATATTGAGTTAAGTCTAGTCACATGAGGGTATTTTTGTCATTTCACCCTTATATCTATATTGTTTTCAATAAATAAAACCAAGAAAATAACAGCACACAGTTGGCCCACGTACTCTTAATCTTGGAATTATTTCTGGATATACAAACTGTTTGTGATTAAATCACCAAATACCCAAAAGATGTTCCCATAGCAATAACCTGATATCATCAAACACAACAAGCCACTCAAGTGCAGACAAATACTCTACTTCAATCGGGACAGAGTGGGTCGGATCTTGACCCAAAAAGAAGCAGGAGCGGAATTGTGGGACCACTCAAGAACAAGGAGGAAGTGGCGGTTCACGGTTGCAAGAGAATCTGTATCGAATGCCCAGAGAAGCAGTGGCGAAGCTTGCCGGAGAAAACGGAGGGGTCGGGCGTATATATACCAAAAAATTTCTATAGAATCGGGGGGGTAAAAACGTATATATCCAAAAATTTCTATACGAAAACTACATATATAACACTACTGAGCGAAAAATCCCGGGGGTCGGGCGACCCCCCCCGCCCCCAAGAAGCTGCGCCCCTGCAGAGAAGATTTGGGTTGTCGAGCTAGCCTTCTATTCCTGCACCCAGTGGCGGACCCAGAAATTATTTACTGGGGGTACGGATGAGGTGTTCAACTATATTTTCAAGGGGTGCGGTCAGGTTTTTGTCCTAAAATATACACTATTTTTTTTTCAAGGGGTGCGGCCGCCCACCCTGACCAAAGGGTAGGTCCGCCCCTGCCTGCACCCAGTTCGCTTCCGAGATTTGTTAAGTGGGTTCTTCGAGCCATTGTTGTGTTGGGTTTTGGTTCGGTTTAGGGTTTGAATGTTAAATTACTTGTGCACATACTGAGATGAGAGTGTTGGAATGATGAATGTGATTTGATTATTTAGGGTTGGGGATGATGAAAAAACCAAAAAAATAACACACACACACACACACACACATATATATATATATATATATATAGGATAAAGATCCGTTAGGAACCACCCTTTATTGCGAGAACCGCGAGAACCAGTGTGAACACATGGCATTTTTGTAATTATATTATCTTTATACAAAAAAACACGCGTTCTTTTTTCCTTATGTCCCTGATGTCTCCATTTTAGGGTTTCAGTAGTTCACCAAGAAGTTCACCAGTTCATGGTCTCCACGGTCGGCTGAGAGGCATTCACGGCGGTTTCACGGTGGCGGAGAGTCATGCACGGTGGTTTTCACCGCATATATATAGTCGGTGTTCACGTATTTCACGGTGGTTGTAGTTGGCACGGTGTTTACGACGGCGGCCGACGGCAATCACGTAACTCACCGGATTTCACGGCGGTGGCAGCCGGAAACGGTGTTTACGGCATCCTCTACATCACCATTTACATCTGATGTTCTTCCTCATACATTCTCTGATAATCCTCCTCATACATCTGATGCAAACATTGTTGGTGACATTGTTGGTCCATCTGCCGATAATACAGTTGACAGTCACAATACACCTACAAATACAGAACATCAAGAGTTGCAATTCATTCGATTTGTGACTAAAAGGTATTATGTTGACTGTAAATGATGTATATACTTTGTGAATGATATTGTAATAAATGATATGCACATGTGCATTATATTTATTGTAAATGATGTTGTATTAAATTATATGCACATGTGCATTATGTTGATTGCAAGTGATATTGTATTAAATTATATGCACACATGCATTATGTTGAAAATTAGACTATGTCGTTGATGTATGGATTATGAACAAGTGCCTTATGGATAACTATCCAATTATGTGCAGAATGGCAGCAAACAAAAGGTCTTGGGTGGCGGACAACTACAAAAAATAGGGGAGGTGACTATGTGGGATTGCAAATGGAAGAACAAGTCGACAACCGGGGAGACATGGGTGGAGTTTATGCAGCTTGGCACTGCTGAGAGACACTGGAATGAAGACGGGTCAATATGGGTGGGATTGGCACTCGGAAAATAAGTCGACTTTTAATGTTAAAACCGTTAGAGAGGATTTGTGTGTCATAAGCGGGGACCTGTCGAGTGGCTTTGTAATGACCTGGAACGGCTGGGCTACACCTAAAGCCATTATGTTAGCATGGAAAGGCGTCAAACGCAGGTTACCGACAAAGACAGAGCAAAAAACACCAGGCGTTGAAGGCAGGAAAAAGAGCAAAGGAAATATGGTAGTGTATGCAGAGTGCAGCAGCACAACTAAGGTTGAACAGACAAGTGAGGTGAAAAATCATGTCAATGAAACATGTGACGATCTAGTTGTAGTCGAGAATCAAAGTGCAGGTTGTAACACTCAGGAAGTAACATACAAAAAAGGGAAAGGCATGAAGAATAAAAAGAGGAGTGGTAGAAAGAAATGATGTTATGAATCTATGGATAGATGATCCCCTATTGCTTTAATTTGCTTTCGATCGTTTTTTTTTCCAGCTAAGATTTCCAAGTTTCTTTTCAAGGCTTTAATTTGTAATTTTACAACGGCTGGGAAGATCATGTCTTTTGAGCTTGAGAATCATCGCTTTGTGAGGTGCCTATATATATATAATGGAATCGTCATTAAAGTGTTCATCACCTGAATGTAATGAATATCTTATTGAAAGATGCAAAAAATAACTTGTGGACATGCAGGTCATTTTCACCCTGTGGGTGGTCTGAGTCATCGATGGTTGGTTCGAGTTTTTGACCCTTGTGTATAAGCAGACAATGCCATCGTTTTTGAACACTTAATCTCCTGTGATACCACCTCAACATCAACCGCAACAACATCTACAAATTTAAATTAACAACGGTTGCAATTCATACTTTTTGAGATTAAAGGCATTATACATTTATACGTGTTTCGTAGTTTACACTCACATGATTCGTTATTATATCCCTTAAAGTGTGTTTCATAGTTTACTATTGCATGCTTCATTATTCTCTTATCAAATAAATCACATTTATTTACAATCATACCATAATAATGCACATGTGCATTATTTTGCCAATACCCCATAATCCATGTTTAATTATTAACCATTTTATTTTTTTATCATTGAACATTAAACAAACAATTAGTTTATTACATAAGTTACTTATATTTTCGTACATCACGTAATCCTGCACATGTGCATTATGTTGCCAACCATCCGTAATCATCACAAAAATAAACTGTTAACCAACAATACATAATTATGCACATGTGCATCACATTATTAACACCCAATACTCATCACTAATAAACATTAAACAAATAACGGTTATTTTTTACAGTCATTACTTTTATTTTCATATATTACATAATCATGCACATTTGCATTATGTTGCTAACAATCCATGATCATCACAAATAAACTGTTAACCATCAGTACATAATGTTATGCACATGTGCATCACATCACCAACAGTAATCATCATCGAATAAATGTTGAAAAAGTGCGTACACAAGCCACATACCTTATTAATTAGAATGTTATATGTTTTACTTTTTATGTGTATATGAACAATTACAAGTGTTGTACTTTCTACACTACAAGAACAATTACAACTATTTTACATTCTACACCTAATGGCACGCTATATTGGATACCCTATGTTGAATATGAATACAACCATATGGTCATCAGTATCAACCGTCCGCCGTTACCGTTGATCTTGCAAACTTCTTGTTCTTTACCGCACGCACTCCATCGCCTCCTTTTTCTTTTTTTGATGTTTCATCACGAGTTCGATTACATGCCCGCCCTTTTGTGTTTATTTCTTATTGCGCACCTGCACGATATATTTAATGTGTTTACATAAATGATATCATTTAACATGAATTTCATAAAGGGATGCTCATGTGCATAAACTCCCAACTGAACCATCAAACATTAATCAACCTTTTTTACCTTTTTGTTTAACCGTCGCGTAATCATATTCCATTCCATTTGGCATTTTATTTGACCTTTCATCCCTTGGTTTAAAAAAAGTTACTTTCTTCGATTTCTTCCATTGTTGATCTACAATAATAAACGAAACAAAAAAAAAATAAAAAAAATAGGATCAATAAACATGAATTATCAATTAATATGTGCGTTAACATTAACTTTATCATCACCATATACATTATGCACATGTGCATCAACATAAACGACCTTATTAACATATTATGGCAAATTATGCACATGTACATCAGCATGAATGACCTTATTAACCGATTCTGTCAAAGTATGCATATGTACATAATTATGCACATTTGCATCCATATGCCTACACTTATTAACTTACTCTAGCAAAACATGCATATGTGCATTACTATGCACATGTGCATTAACATTACTGACCTTATCAACAGGCTTGATTCAATAATAAACCTTATCCTGTACCAAATCAAAATTCGTATTATCACTAACCATATATAACATTAATCATCAACAAATCTATTATGGTAAAATATGCACATGTACATAACTATACATATGTACACCATCATAAATGGTCTTGTTAACCTAATACTAAATAAACAACTTCTAACCTTTTTGTTTAACATTCGCATATTCGTCTTTCGTGTTGCGTCAGGCATTCGTGATGACCCTTCATCCCTTGACTCTAATACAAATGTTACTTTTTTTCGATTTTTTTCCATTGATTATCTACAATGAACATGTGGATAAACATTAAATACCTTACTAACCTATTATGACAAATTATGCACATGTGCATATTAACATATTTTGTCAAGCTATGCACATGTGCGCATATATATATATATATATATATATATATCACATAATACTACCTTATTAACATAATCTAACATTAAATACACATGTGCATAACTATACATAACACCAAAATACAACTAAATACCTTATTCAATGGCATCTGCATCAACATTAACTACCTTATTCACATGTTATTGCACAATATGCACATGTGCATATTGACTTATTATTACAATCTCTGCACATGTGCATAACTACATATCACACAAAAATTACCTTAATAGCCAATTCTGTTAAACCTATGATGTCAAAATATGCACATGTGCATAATTATATATCACACAATACAAAACGAAGTTTGAATTTACAAATTATCTATCATATAAAAGTACAACGACAAATTATCTACCGTATAACAGTATAAACGAATTGTATAAACTTGCAAACGGTGTCTCGATTTATATGACAGTATCTATATTACAAATCCGTCAACGATTCCGTTGGCGGCGACGATTCCGACGGCGATTGATTCCCGATGATACCGTCGTAGTGACAAACTCGTTGAATCATCTATTCTTATAATGTGCGGACAAATTTTGGGAACTAACCTCGATTATATGACGAAATATGAAATATCTGCTGGTAAAATCTCAAATCTGAGATACAATCTCAATCCAGATGCTTCAGATGCTTCGATATGGTGAACTGATGATGGTGAAGTGATGATGTATTCGTGATGATGATGTAAACGATTGTAATCGACGAATTGTTAAGAGAATCAGGTTGATAAATGTTGAGATATTTAGATGTAATCACAGTTCAGATGATAGAGATGATAGTGGACGTGAAAGTTTTGATTAAATGTAATTTAATTTATGTTGAAGTCCGATGGTAAAGGGAGGGTTTTTAAAAGATGTTTGGTATTTACAAAATTGCCCCTGTTCACATTGGTTCTCGCGGTTCTCGCAATAAGGGTGGTTCTCGCATGAACCCTACCCTATATATATATATATATATAGGAGTTCATGCGAGAACCACCCTTATTGCGAGAACCGCGAGAACCAATGTGAACACAACCTAAAATAGCTAAAAAAACCTAAAAATACCTAACCCCCACCCCCGCCCCAAAAACCTAAACCCCCCACCCCCCCCCCCCCCCCAAAAAAAAAACCTAACCCCCCCCCCAAGCTAAATGCTAAAAACTAAAAACCCCCCTCCCCCACCCCCTAAAAACCTAAACCCCCCTCCCCCACCCCCTAAAAACCTAAACCCCCCCACCCCCCCAAGCTAAAATGCTAAAAACTAAACCCCCAAAAAACCTAAAAAATCTAAAAAAATAAAAAAAAAATCTAAATTTTTTTTTTAATATTTTTTATGCTCAAATCGATACTTTTAGTGGCAAAAAAAAAAAAACATTTTTTTTAATTTTTTTTGGCTTCGAAAAGTAGCGATTTTTATATAAAAAGTATTAATTTATTTTTTTGTGTGATTTTTAGCTATTTTTAGGCATTTTTGGTTGTGTTCACATTGGTTCTCACGGTTCTCGCAATAAGAGGTGGTTCTCGCATGATCTTCTCCCTATATATATATATATATATATATACTCTGCAGATCTGAATGTTCTTGGCCAAAAAAAACGATGGTGGTGGTTGGGCTGTATTCGGTGGTTATGGTGGTGGTGGGGTTGGATTTGTTGGTTGTTGTGGTTGAAGAGAGAGAGTGGAGGGGGAGTTGTGATGGTGGTTGGAGAGAGAGAGGGGGAGGGGATAGATAACTGAGTGAAATATTTAGGGTTTATATGTTATATATAATTTTTTTTTAAAAATGAGTAAAATTACGAAACTACCCTCTTGTGCAAGTCACATGACTAGACTTAACTCAAAATTCTAACCTGGTTAGTGGTAAATGACGAAAGATGTAACAAGTTTTTCAAATAAAGAATTGCGACTGTAATTATTAAAGTTAAAGGTCATCCATTGCAATCCATTGCAAACATAAAAGACGAAAAGGGTAATTTACCCGACTTACTTTTAATAACATATTTTTCTTTTTTTTAAACATATATTTCCTTTACCTTTTTTAATAATTTTTTTAAATATATTAATTTATCGATTAATTTGACACTTTTTTAATAAGTTACGTTTTTAACTTTTTTCTAAAAACTTAAGTACGTAGTTGTGATTGATTTCTTTACATAACATTCCGTTATAAGTTTTGTTAAAATGAGGTTATACTCAAAATAAGTATTTATTTGGTATCATAAAACGGTACGATAATAAAATAAATCGTTCTAATGGTTTGACTTTCTATACAACATGCTTTATTTTTAAATCACGTTTGTTTTACATTATCATTTGGTCGGTTTCGCCGCGACAAGATAAAAAAAAACTAGTTACTATTATATTCTAAGTACGTAGTAGTATTTTTTTTTATTTTAAGTTTAATAAATTCTAAGATAAAAAAGAAAGAAAACATAATTAAAAAACCTATTACAATTTAATTTAGAAAACAATTAACTCTAGATATTAATTAGGTTTAACTAACTATCAAATTCTAATTGGTTTGTTATAGTTACCTTTTGGTCAAATCTAATTAATGATATAGAGTAGTTGTAAATGAAAATTAGAGTATGGTTTATTTAGAATAATCCATATCAGTAATTACTTTTATAAGTAAGATTTTTTTTAAAGATAACTTTTATTCACACCACCACCACACCCAAAAACGAGCAGAACTACTGACACAAAAAGCGCCAACACAAACCTACGAACCAAACATGTACAACGGAAAGTTAGACCAATCTACCCATCTAACATTTAAAAGACTAGCTCTAGTTTTTAACCATAAAAAGCCAACCAATTTAACCGAACATATGATATTTGCAGCGTTGCCGTCCTTGTTTTCCATACGCTTCTCGTTCCTAGCCTTCCATATATATAAGCCAACACGTGATTATCACCTACCCGTGCACCACCTTAGCCTCCTGTTACTCAATCCATGTCGACTTTAACTCTTGCAAGTCCCTGAAAGGAAAAGCGAACACCGGCGGAATCCTACACCACGAGTAGAACATACCCCATACGCCGGTGTTCGCTTTTTCTTTCAGGGACTTGCTGGAGTTAAAGTTGATGTCTGGATTGAGTAAACAGGAGGCTAAGGTGGTGCACAGGTTGGTGATAATCACATGTTGGCTTATATAGAAGGCTAGGAATGAGAAGCAGGGGCGGATTTAGACATGTTTATCGGGTTCCCAGGAACCCAGTCTTTTTGGAAAAAAACGTTTTTTTTGTAGTGTAAATCTTGTATGATTTGGAAAAAAAACGTTTTTTTGTAGTGTAAACCTTGTACCGGGTTCCCAGGAACCCAGTCTTTTTGGAAAAAAAAACGTTTTTTGTAGTGTAAATCTTGTATGATTTGGAAAAAAAACGTTTTTTTGTAGTGTAAACCTTGTATGATTTGGAAAAAGGAACCCAGTGATTTCTCCGGCTGGATCCGCCACTGACGAGAAGCATATGGAAAACAAGGACGGCAACGCTGCAGATATCATATGTTCGGTTAAATTGGTTGACTTTACATGGTTAAAAAATAGAGCTAGTCATTCAAATGTTAGATGGGTAGATTGGTGTAACTTTCCGTTGTACATGTTTGGTTTGTAGGTTTGTGCTGGCGTTTTTTTGTGTCGGTTGCCGCTCTGCCCGTTTTTGGGTGTGGTGGTTGTGTGAATAAAAGTTATCTTAAAAAAAAAAAAACCTTCTTATAAAAGTAATATACTACCTGTGATGGGGAGGGTTTGCTATGACAAATATAGAAACATAAGGAAGATATCGAACCAGGACTCAAACCATAAGGTGGTTAACTGAACATTACCTCTTCAATAAATACCAGCATTTCTTTCATTATCATCACCAGCTTGCATAAAACACTTTTTTCTACTAGCCACCAACCATGGAGACAACTATAGTCTTTTGTGTTCTTGCAGTAACAGCAATCTTGTTTTATACATGGAGAAAACTGGACCGATTGTGGTTCAAACCAAAAAGGATTGAGAAGTTTCTAAAAGAGCAAGGGCTCAAAGGTACGCCTTATAAGTTTATGTACGGAGATTTTAAAGAGATGGCACAGACGATGATCGAAGCCAAGTCTCAGCCCATGAGTTTAACTCATGATATCGCTCCTCGAGTCTCGCCTTTCTTCCACAAATCTCACACCACTCTTGGTATGTAAATTTCGTTTTCTTATTTTTGTTACAATGCCTTTTAAGTAGAAATGGTGTGATGTTTGTAGTTCGGTTCTGTTAGAATATTATAAACATAATTTCGTATTTATGTTATGTATTAAACCTAGGATATAAATACCTATATGTATGTGTGTAACAATATATTCGAAGGGATGTGTCTGATGGTTGGTATCGGTTTCGAATGGCAGTTATTCCCGCCAAATTCAACCGCCATCACAACCGTCTCTCTTCTCAAGGTATATATGTCTGTTGCCGGGAACATCACTCGGTACCAAGACAATTATTCGTTCAATTGTCCATTCCATACTCTTAATCACATATTGCTATCAATACATCATCAATCGGTGTCGATATGGAACCAAGTCAAGATGATGTTTCCGCTGCAAATCTGTTTAAGGTCCAACAATGTGGTATCAGAGCGCCAGGTTATTCTGATCCCAGGGCATCTTCTACAACATTACCGTGTCAACACTGTGCAGACGAGAGACGGGAACGGAAGTGGTTGATGAAGAGATGTTACTATTGTAATGTTCCTGGCCACCAAATTTCTAACTGCAAAAGAAAAGAAGATGATGAAGAATCTCAATTGATACGTGTCGCCATAAACACTGGTGTGAGGCAACAAGATGATGATGAAGAAGAAGATTACAGAAATGATCAGAAAACAGAGTATCTCGTAGTCGGAACCGACGGAAGTTTTTGGTCGGATATGTGGTATGTAAGCAAAACTCTGAAACATCATTTTTATGGAAATCTTGATATGTTTAAGCGAATCAAATGTATGAAAGTTGTCGAAACAAAAACTGGTGAAAATCAGTTTTATTTCATTCGGGGTATAGGAGTCGTAGATATTGTTTCAGGGGCCGAAAAGATCAGGGTTCAAAGTGTATTTTATACACAAGATATAGATAGAAACGTTCTAAGTTATGACCAGTTAATTACACAAGGTTTTACAGTAAAGTTCACCGGCGATAAGTGCAAACTCTTTCCAACGTTTAGTGTACCCCTAAATAATAACATAAGCATGAGGTCTGGTTTAACGAAAGAGGAGGAGATGGGTATGCAGAAAAACAGAAGATGATGAATAAAGAAACATAATTTATGATGTTCAAAACAAAATACTTGAATAATTATTTCGAAAAACTTGAAATATCATCTAACGAACCAGATTGGAACGTGATGATACTTCAAACAATGAAGTTCAAGGATTTTTTAGATTGTAATGCACTACTTAACATGATGGACGATGATGATTATGTCCGGAAATACAAGTTAATTCTGCAAACGAAGTTTGACGAAATGGTGGAGTGGTTCATAACAAAGAATCTGGGGATAACAACAAGGCCAATTCCGGCTTGTGGCTCAAACAATCGAAGAATAAGTCTGTTAGATATGTATCTAATAATAGAACGAGAAGGAGGACATCGACACGTAACGGAAGATAATCTTTGGCCAATGATAGCCAAAGAAATGGGGTTCGAATATAGTGACGGTGAATTAATGCGTCTGGTATACGCGATGTATTTAGATGTTCTTGTCTATTATTATAAGTTTAAAACCATTCAGTCACATGTGCATGACAAGGAAGTGACAGAAGAAAAAAGAGTGCTGGGAAGAAAAGGAGATCCGAGAAACAGCCGGAGTGAGGGGGACGCTGCTGAGCAAGATGCAGGTCAAGATGATGGGGATAAAGCCGATCACGTGGATGCTGGAAGTTCGTCGGAGCACTACGCATTGTTTACCAACAACGGATGGAATGCAAACAAGGGGATACATGCAAAGAGAAGAAAGTTCGATTTCAATAGAGCACGAGCAGCAATGGATGATGCTAATGAGAGTGTTCTTAAATACTCCCGTAAACACGATTATGTTTAGGGGAGAGTGTTAGAATATTATAAACATAATTTCGTATTTATGTTATGTATTAAACCTAGGATATAAATACCTATATGTATGTGTGTAACAATATATTCGAAGGGATGTGTCTGATGGTTGGTATCGGTTTCGAATGGTAGTTATTCCCGCCAAATTCAACCGCCATCACAACCGTCTCTCTTCTCAAGGTATATATGTCTGTTGCCGGGAACATCACTCGGTACCAAGACAATTATTCGTTCAATTGTCCATTCCATACTCTTAATCACATATTGCTATCAATACATCATCAATCGGTGTCGATATGGAACCAAGTCAAGATGATGTTTCCGCTGCAAATCTGTTTAAGGTCCAACAGGTTCTCAAATGTTTTATGCACTTTTGATAGTTATTGCCTGCCTAGCTAGGTAACTGCTAAATTTTGTTAAAAAAATTGATGCATACTTGTAACTACATAAAAAATAAAATGAATAGGAAATGAAAATCTTACAAGTAAAATCCATTATATCTTGGTTAACAACTTAGCATATTTTGTAGATTATAAATAAATTTGGAGACACCGAACAAAGACCGATAATTCTGTGTTATCAGGCATTTTGTATTCTGGAATTCTGTAGTTTGTAGTTTGGGATTCTAAAATACATGTATATTTGGATTTGTCTTGATTAAATATAATTAAACAGGTAAGACTTGTTTTACATGGATGGGAACAAAACCTATGGTACACATATCTGAACCTACAATGATACGAGAGATCTTAACTAATTATAACAAATTTCAAAAGCCGAGAGGAGGTAATCCATTATTACAGTTGCTTGCTAGAGGATTATTGGATGCAGAAGGTGATCAATGGATTAAACACAGAAAAATCATCAATCCCGCATTCCACATGGAAAAGCTCAAGGTTTTTAGCACTTGCCTTTTCTCTTGTTGTTACTAGATGTACCCTTAATTTATTATAATTCTTTCTGTAGCATATGCTACCTGCATTCTATGTGAGTTGCCGTGACATGATTGAGAAATGGGAAGAACTTGTAAACACCGAAAACTCATGTGAAATTGATGTGTGGCCTCATCTTCAAACTTTTTCAAGCGATGTAATTTCACGTACAGCCTTCGGTAGTAGTTTCAAGGAAGGAGGAAACATATTTGAACTTCAAAGAGAACTAGCAGAGCTGATTATAAAGGCTACAAATTCAGTTTACATTCCAGGATCAAGGTAATTAGTTCCCGAACTATGGCACTTTTAAGTTTTGGTTAGTTTAAGCTAATAAAAAAAGAGTTGATAGATTTTTACCAACAAAAAACAATAAGAGGATGAAAGAGATTGAACGGGAGGTGAAGGCTTCAATAAAGGGCATAATCAATAAACGAGTTGTTGCGATGAAAGTTGGGGAGGCTAGCAATGATGATCTTTTGGGCCTACTTTTAGATTCAAATCACAAAGAAATTAAACAACACGGGAATAACAATTTTGGATTAAGCATTGAAGAGGTCATCGAGGAATGCAAACTCTTCTACTTTGCAGGGCAAGAAACCACAGGAAGTATGCTTGTTTGGACTATGATTTTATTAGGTCAGCACATGGAATGGCAGACACAAGCTAGAGATGAAGTTTTACATGTCTTCAGAGATAAAAATCCAGATATTGATGGCTTGAATCATCTAAAAGTTGTAAGGTTTTAGTATTATAAATTTACTAAATCCTTGTTATTATGTTAATTCTTGCTTAACTATTTTGTATTGCAATCTCTCATTTTATAGATGAACATTATCTTTAATGAGGTTCTCAGATTATATACGCCGGTAGCCTTACTTAGACGCCTAATACCAGGGGAAACCAAAATAGGTAACTTAACCATACCAGCAGGAACCCTTGTCCAAATAAACACATTGATTTTGCATCACGACAAAGATATGTGGGGTGAAGATGTGAACGAATTTAAGCCTGAGAGATTTTCTGAAGGTGTTTCAAAGGTTAGTAAGGAACAAGCTGCATACCTCCCATTTGGTGGTGGCCCACGTATATGTATTGGCCAAAATTTTGCTATGTTGGAAGCCAAGTTGGCTCTTGCTATGATTCTGCAACGTTTTTCTTTTGAGCTATCTCCATCATACTCACATGCTCCCCACGCTATGGCTACTCTACAACCCCAGTTTGGCGCTCATTTGATTCTACGGAAACTTTAGGCCACTTATCACATATATTTGTCTAATAAAAATATGTTGGTCTCGTATTATCATCTATTAGTTGTTCTCAATGTTGGTGTGTGGAAACAAGCGACCAATAAAGTTAATGCAACGCATGTAAAATGTTGTAACAAGTCTTGAAAAAGGTTGCATTGCATTAGACATAAAGCAATCTTTTTGGTAGAAAATACAATCTTTTATGAATGCGTTTCTTGTGTTATTCAAATGCAACATTTTTAATATGCAACATTTTTACATGCAAATGCAACTTTTTTATATATTTAAAGGGGGCACATTACTCGCCACCCCGAGTATGTAGATTCACGTATGGCTGAGTAATAAAGTACGTACCGTCGCCACCCTGGTGAGTTGTTGGTTAACTCGCCTATGGTGAATCTAGTGAACCCCGAGTGTTATGAGTGTTGGTTTAGTTAGGTGTGTACCCTCTTCCATTTGGATGCCCTCCACCCTTAATGCAACCTTTATTATAGTTATATTTTAAAGAAGGCAACATTGTCTACACTCTAACTCAAATGCAACCATTAAAAAGTTGAAACCTTGTTTTAAAGTAAATGCATTATTTTTTGAACGATTTAAGTTACAACTTTTATTATGCCCTAAACGGTCACAATGTCAGATTAAGAATTTCAACTTACAAGAAATACACTACATGGTCACAATGCACAAACCAAAAAGAGCATTGAAATGCAACTTTTTTTTTACCAAAATACAACATCACAATCTTCAAGTAACTGAAACTTAAAATACACATTAGCAAACATTTCAAAATGAACTAAAAAGAAGATAAGTGTGAAACAACAGTGAAATAAAACTAGTTTTCAGTCTTTTATCTTCTTGATCACAATGTGGAAAACGGTTTTTGACTATGACCCTTCTTTATCTTCGCCTTAGTAAGCTGCATAACTACTTTAATGGCAGCACCAAAAACTTGCTTCACAATTTGAAAACAAAATTATATATTTGTATTTAGGAACTCTCATAGTCTGATTGTCTTCTTTAGTGAGTGGAAACTAATTAGTCAAAGTGTCATCAAAAGAGAAGTCAAACTGTCATCAGAAGAGAAGCATAGATTTCTCATTAATTCAGATCCCAATAGTAAGATATAGAACACAACCAACACAAATTTAACAAAATAAAAGGCTATGCAAATTCCAAAAGTTATTTATATAAGTTCAAATCAACTTAGTGGACTCTTGGGTTTCCATAAATATCTACAACTTCATTAAAACACATTAATCAGGTAGATGAGTTAAAAAAATTTGTACCCTAAAATCCATAAAACATATGAGGATGTAGAAACTAGAGGTATATGAACAATACATACCTAGTTCACATTTAATGCACACATGTATGACAAGTCTTAGGCCACCCGGGGTGGAAGACTTTTAGCACGTGATGAAGATTTATAACGAGTTATTAGTTATACACGGCTGCCGGTCACCACCATCACGCGTTAACTTGACAACGCGTGGCCACTATCACACGTATATTCAACTTGTTTGTTGTTTTGTGAATGATTTTGATGATGGAGATGCGTGTGTGGTGAATGATGGACATTTCCACTAAAAACCATAACTATTGATGGAATAAAGCTCGATAACATGGCGGAAATTGATTGGATGTTGTGAGTGATGACCACCCCTACCCCCTTAGAAGAATGTTTGTTAAAAGTGCAGTGTTCCTACCACAATTGTATGGCCAACAATCTAAAAAAATAGTAATAAATACAAAAACTCATTAAAACAATCATTTAAGCATAAGATCAATAAGTTTACTACATGTTTAGTCCCACAAATATGGTGAATTTCGTTTCAAGATATACAAAAATTTAAGACACCAACTTAATTGAAAAAAGTTCCTACGTCTACTGGCATTCGATCTTCTCGTTTGTCACTTTTAGCCAGTCAACTGCAACAGTTTGCATAACTAAGATCTCAAAGTGTAAAGATGAGATTCACTGAATCTAAAAAATTCAATATTTTAACGAGACATGATCAGATATGTACATTTGTTCTTCAACATTTCATGTTAATGGATTCACATTATATATATCTTGGAACTAGTGGCGAAGCTTAACATTTCCGACCGAGGGGTCGAAAACGTTTATGCCTAAAAAAATTATAAAACCGGGAGGTCGAAAACGTATATACCTAAAAAATCTATACAAAAATTAAATACCTGGCACTTCTGAGCGAAAAGTTCAGAAGCCCCCCCCCCCCCCCCCTCCCCCCCCCCCCCCCCCCCCACACACACACACTAAGCTACGTCCTTGCTTTGAACTAAAAGGTAGGTGGCTATGCGCCCCAGAAAAAGACAAAACACATTAAAGTTTAAAAGTTAAAATAGTCCTAATAATGAGGCAAAATAGCCTCTAAACTTTCAAACTTCACAAAAAAACCTTCTGCACTTTCAAACTTTCAAAGTTGACATTTATACCTCCTACACTTTCTAAATACATCATAAAATGTCATTCTCGCATCTTTGAGTTCTAACATTTCAAAATTTACCCTCCGATTTTCATTCTTTAGCATAAAAGAAAAAAGAAACAAAATTATTTTCTTACATGCATATTATTAGGTACGTGTTGGTATAAATTGATATTTCCATGTAAATATTTTCGGAAACGAGTAGGGTCAAACATAAATAAGTTTTCATGCTTAATTTTATATATGTTTTTAGTTGGTCTACGTTTTGACACTTTAATGTACGTGTTGTTATAAATTCACGTTTCGAACCCACATGTCATTCATGTATTGGTCCACAACTCTTTTTCTATTTTTCATATAATTTCTATGTCAAATAGATTTTTTTTAACCTACTCTTAATAACAAAGGTAAACTTGTTCAGATCGCTAAGGCGAATGCTGCATTTGATTTCATTGACGCTCGAAACTGGTCCTTAGCATCAAAATATAAACACACGTAGTAAACTAACATACATATCAAATTACTTAGGGAATGGGTTAATTTTAAGATGTTGGACCTACAAAAGAACATATGATTCCTGAAAGCCAAAACATGCTAATCAGATCAAGAAATAAATGGATAATAATGCACACTCCTCCCAAAGATAGTGAATCTTGAACACTAATCAGAACATCTGTTTGAAGATTGCAAAGATCTGTCAAGGCATGGAACATCTGTTGAAGAAAAAGAAACCACTATTTGATGGTCAAAGCCCTATTGAAGACAGGCACTGATCATGAAGACCAAACATATGGTTGGCCAAACAAATGTTTGAAACAAGTCAACAACGGTTTAAAGGACAGTGGTCAAATCATTGTATAAGTGTATGCTTGCAACATATATTAGTTATACTTAAACAACTGTTTGATTCCCGTATATGTTTCACTACTAGAAAATACACTCCTCTTGACACGCTAACAATGACACGCGCATATTTTATGATATTCAAAATAGTATGTCAAGAAAAATGTCATAGTTTACAAAATTTAATAAATCAATGACATTCTTTTTTGTGTGTCGTGTTTTTAGCGTCATAAAAAAACAAAATTCATCTTGACACGCAAACAATGACACACGCTCATTTTATGACATTCGAAAGTGTTTGTCAAGAAAAAAAATGTCATGGTTTTACAAAATTCAATATATTTTTGACACACTTTTTTGTGTGTCATCCTTTTAGCGTCATAAAAAACAAGATCTATCTTAACATGCGAATAATGACACTTTTTGTGTATCATCCTTTTAGCGTCATAAAAAACAAGATCTGTAGCAGTTATTGTTTATGTAATATGGACATCATGGTTAATTTCCAATAGCAAATCATGGGAAAAAACTTGAAAACTGTTAAAGAGAAAAAATTGTACGGACTTATGAAAGGTGATATATATCTAATATATTAATTAAAATTATATTAACAATGTCTCGTTTAGACTCATAGCTGGGTTGTTGTCACACCCCAACCGATGGCGGAAACATCGGGGCGCGGCACTGAGCGAAACAGATTGTCCATGAGTATCCATAACAACTATTAATTACCAGATATTTAAACGTCATGTCCCATACCACAACATATCCAAATAAAACAGTTATTACAAATAATTGTCCCAAAAACAAACACTATTCCGACAACTCAGATTTAGCATGACATAACTAGACCCCTAGCTTGATTCACCAAAGCACGACATCCTAAGCATTAAAACACCTGTCACATACGTTAAAATAGAGGTCAATACACATAGTGTAAAGGTGAGCATACAAGTTTAAATAGTAATAGTAGAGTTCGAAAACGTTTACGCATAACCAGCATGTAACATGTATAATGTGAAGCTAGTAGGCTATCGACAATGAAATATGCACAGACAAGACTGCGAGTTGTAGAATGCGCAACACATATCACCACTGTGACACGTGAAGAGGTAACCTTAACAACCCCTGTCCACGACAGGGTCAGGTGCTGAGTCCAAACTATAGTACTATCGTTAATAAGGCTTTAGGCAACAATCACTGTGTTAACATAACATACAAACATTCATCGAGTAACACGTAACATGCATTAATGGTCAGCGTATAAATAGTGTTTGCGTTGTGTGTCGATGTGATTTCGAATAAGTAACGTATGTTACACCCAAAAGTGCATAAAGCAAAAAGGGATCGAGTATACTCACAGCGATGGTTGTAACATCCGTCAAAATAGATTCCCAAAATCCGACTCGTTTGGAAAGATCCGGATCCTAACCCTAGAAACTCAGAAATTTTCGCGGATTAAATAACCGTTGAAAAGATTTATTCTTTAAATCAATTCAACTATTAATTTTAGTCATTTATTTATTTTAATTAAGTTAATTAAAATTTATTTAATTTCGTGATATAACCTAGTTAGTTTGATTGGTGTTATTGAAAATTTTCAAGTAATATACGTTTAACCAAATTAGCTCAGTTAGTATAATTGAGGGGTGTCTTTGTAACTTTTTGAAACCTTGAGTAAAAAAAAAAAAAGAAAGACAAAATGATGAGAACCCACCATACAATTTTATTAAGGCTCGTTCCTTTCAATATCTTTTTCTTGTTTGTTTGCCGCCCAAAAATTTACAGTTCATAAATGTCTCGGGAATTGCTGGTAATTAAAACTTCCATGTTTACCCAGAGAATGAGTATACTAAGGCCATCCGTAGTCATAACGCCCCTTTGTGGGCGTTATGCGACACGTGGCGCGCCACGTCAGCGTGTGGGCGTTATGGGGCGTTATGCATTTAAGCCCGTAGTCATAACGCCCCTACCTCATCATTACCCAATTAATTAATAAACCCTTAAATTATACATATATATGTATGTATATATGTCTGTGTGAGAGTGGAGGGAAGAAAAGCAAAATGCATAGCGCCGCGAAAAATCTCGCGCCTCCCCCAAAAATTCGATTGATGGCGCCCCTTGTGGCGGTGTGCCGGCGCTATACCGGCGCTATGAGGGCATACCGCCCAATTATGCCGCCCCACTACGTTCGGACTAATACAAGTATACAACCACTCATTTTCCCATACTTAAGAACCTGTAAAAAAAAAGCTATACAAACGACCACCGCACACAACCAAACAACCTCTTCTCCCCTCTCGTCACTCTTCTCCGGCTCCGGCGACTAGAGTGGCGTCGGTTAACCGACCGTTCCTTTGTCGACGAATCTCCGGCCACACCCACGCTCCTTCTCTTCTTCTCCGTTTTGACGACCGTCGCACACCCCTAGCCTTTCTATCATCACCTCACCCTCACTCACTCTCGAACACTCTCTGTTTCGTTAACAAGTCACCGGAGAACACCCTCAAGTCGCCGAACTCACCGGAGGTTTGGCGGAACTTTCGAACCAAACGTTGGGTATACGATTCTTATTCCTTTTGTTACTCGTATCCTGTTGACTATATTCCAACGTTTTTTTTTTCATCATTCTAAATAGTTGAATCCTTGAATTATGATCAACAGTTACGAAATGTTCTGTTGTTTAACAAAGAAGATGGCGCCAACCGAGCTCGCCGAAACCGAAACTGACGCCGGAATTCCCTCTCTTCCTTGCTTAACGGTATACCTTTCTTTAATCCTTTGTTTTCTTGTTCGATCCACTGTTGAGATGCCATACATTCTCAATGTTTATGAACTCCAAATCAACTAAACATGCGAATCAAGATGTCACAGTCTGCATATTATTATCCAAATGATGAAGTTAAATAAACTCCCATGTCTTGTTCTGTTTTTCTAAAAATAATCAAAAGACGAAATCGGCAATTTAGTTTTATTTGATGATAGTGTTTGTAAAATTTAATAAAGAAGGGAGCCATGGAGATAAGGTAAGGTCGCCGAATTGCCGCAAATTTCGGAAGATGAAACGTTGATTTGAAAAACAGATGCCTTATTTATTAATATATTTGTATCATACTTTTCTTTTAATTGTTTTCATTTACGTAACAAAAAAAAAAAAATTAACAAAATAGAACATGCATGTGTATTTTAAAAGAACATAATAATAGTTAACAAAATATAAAGATTTTTTATACATTTTTGTTATTACTATTGTTAATAAGTTTATGTATTTATGAATATTACATATGCAAATCATAAATATAAATATTGGAATATTTATTTAGACTTATAGTAATCACCTCTCGTGTGGTACTTTAAATATCTAGGATAATCGATTCCATTCGTTCGTTGGATTTCTCATTCTTTACTTGTGCGTTATTTCAAGAAACCTCCATACGCTACCACTGTGAGTATACTCGAACCCATTTTTACTTTTAAACACTTTGGGTGCAACATGTATTCTATATTAAAGTCACGAAACTTTGAAACTATTTGAATCACTCTCTATCCATATTTGACATGAAACTATATGATGCTTGTTAATCTCGTATGTGATGTTAAACTTTTGTGTCTATATGCTCATTAACTTCGTACAAGCCTACCTTAACAATTATTGCGCTATAGGAGTAATGCACCGCCCACGATTCTTGGGGTATTGTT
The DNA here is from genome assembly GCA_030545235.1 of Helianthus tuberosus. NCBI lineage: Eukaryota > Viridiplantae > Streptophyta > Magnoliopsida > Asterales > Asteraceae > Helianthus > Helianthus tuberosus. Next base: position 184,593,576 of record CM060442.1, read on the forward strand.
AAGTCAAACATGTTAACCTCCCTTTATTCTAAATGGGGATAGACTATTTTAACGCATTGGATTCTTGGGTTTGAACATATACTTGACACCGTTACGACATACTAGTAACTTGCATATTGTGATTCATGTTGGATACGAGCCTTAGACTATTTTAAAACCATTTTTATGCTATGTATCAAAACTTGTATACTCGCCTTTGCTTTTGCATTGAACTCTATTTTAATACATGTTGCAGGTTGATAGACAAGATGATGAAGAAATCAAGTTAGGACGGACTTAGATACTCATTTCAATAATAAACAATGTTTGTTGCAATTTGTCTTTATTTGAAACGTTGTATTTGAATTTAAGTCATTTATGAAATTGGATTTAAATAATATTGTCACATAGTGTTATGATGTCTCTTGCAATCTAGTTTTCGTCTCATCCCGATGTTTCCGCCATCGGTTGGGGTGTGACAGATTGGTATTAGAGCCATAACTATAGGGAATTAGGAAAAGTAGGAATGTTTTTACCTACTCTATAGTTTTAGAGCTTTATTCTTATGTTTTGCATGAAACTACTACATGATACTTTATTTGTTTCTTATTTATGCTTTTTTAAAACATATATGTTACTTATGTGTAATATTTGACATGTTATTCTTATGTCTTAATACTTGTTTTATTATGTGTTTATGCGTGTTTCATTGTTCGATTCTTTATGTGTTATTCTTGACATATTTCTCTATGTGTTAATACTTGTTTTATTGTCTCATTCCTTATGTACTATTCTTGATATGCTTTCTTATGTGTTTATACTTGTTTGTGTATTCCTGTAACATACGCCCTTTTCTAAGGCATTTACTCGATTTTTCTTAAACTCGAAAACACTCGTATTATACAAACGAGACGAGTTTACCAAAATAGGCATGAAACTCACAATTTGGTAAACGACTCTCATTCCGCTTAATTTTATTTTTGCACGAAATTCACCATCAAGTTAAGAGTGAAATCCACATCTTAATGGAAATTTCAAATTTAAATTCTATTGGACCCTCGTCAACGTGTCGAAATTTAATTTTGAACCGACGAGTACCAACCATACTTAGGGTACGAAGTCGTCAAGTTAGGGGTGAAACCCGCACATCGTCGACTAGTCCCACTCCTTGATTTTTATAAATCCCGCCAAGTCTCGAATTGTTGATTGAATTGGAACATGTAATAACCGGAAGGGTAAATACCGTTAACCGACGTGTCGGCGAGAGTATTTCACCTATTAGGCCAAAGCATCCTCTCAAATTCAAAAGACTCTTCGGCCACTTTGGTTAGTTAACGTTCCGTTTTGGAACCATCCAAGTTTCTTTTTATCAAACTTACGCTTTACTATTTCCGATCTTTTATAATGAAACTCTCTTTTGTCAATTTTGAACCATTTTTGAGAATTCACTTTTGCGCATACATCGTACCATTACTTTTCGTACGATTATACATTATTAGCATGCATAAATTCACGTAATTTTTTTACACTTTTGTAACAACGAGTGGAGACATATATCAACATAGGAGTGATTTCTTTACCTTAACGATTAACTCCGCTTCTTTTCTCATATTACAACGACCTCACCAACGGATTTGGGGTGATTCCCTCACTTAGGTGATCGTTACCAATACTTCCTTTAATAGACTATATTACGTAAACACGATCATGTTTATATCTAAATCGTTTATCATTAGTCAAATCCCTAATTATTTCAAAATGCATTGTATATATAAACGAACTTCTTATCTTACAATCTATTTTCATATAGATCACACACATGAAATTTTTAACTTTTCCATAGACGCTTGTTCCCCAATATTCAAAATTTCACAAAAATGCTACTTATCAACTTAGTAGGTCTAATCAACCCATTGCCCACAAAATTTTGTATTCAACGTAATTATTAAAACACGCTCACCCCACATCATTAAGCTAGAGATTTTTATTTTCAGTTGGGAATCAAACCAACTTTTTCGCACACACCTATACATTATTATTTAGTCGTTTACTAAAACTCCTTTCCAAAATCGATGAAACATTTTATACACTTTTCAACAATCACTAAGTTCATATACCAAACTTCCTTTCCCTAAGGATCAAATTTTCACAAGAATCGGTAAGTTTCAAAATTTTCTAACACAAAGTTACGTAAAACGATGCAAACTTATTAAGCTCTAGAACTTTACAAAACCTCACTCGATACGTCAAATTAATTCAAAACACGTGGGCAAGGAAACTTCAATGGAACCAATAACTTTCAACTATATCAATTCTTCAAAAACCATAGTAGCATTTCCATTCCTTTACAAAATACCTTTTCACATAACCAATGGACGTATTATATTCTCGTTACATTCACAAACTGGAGTCTATATTTCGTGACAACTCGATCTATTTTAACTTCACGTTTTGCGCAAACAACTATATATGCATATTGTTTTACACGTTTTAGTAAATAACTCACAACAATCTCACTCGTGTCACTCGTTCCCTTTCTCTTTCATACTCAAAACTTTTAATCTTTTACGTGCATAAACTCGTGTATTTTGATTTTATACTATAAACAAAATCATTATTTCCTACATCCATACTTATACATTTTATGCCTTCACTTGTGTTCACACTAACGCATTTATGTTATACTCATGATTCAAAATTCATATGTTTTACGTTTATACATACACTAACAACTATACATTTACGTTGTACTTACATTCATGTTTATACTACATTCATACATTTTGTGTTTTCGTTTACACTTATACAACTTTGTTTATACTTATATTCATACACATATATTTTATCCATACTTAAACCTTCATGTTTTACACCTATATTCACGTTCATATTACATCTTATGTTCACACTTATACTAGTATTCATACTCATGCGCTTTGTGTTTATACTTACACTCGTGTTTGTACTCACATTTATACTTATTTTTCATACACGTTATGCTTAAACTTGTAATCATACTCTTGTCAGGCGATTTGTGTTTAGGCTCACATGCATATTCATGTTTAAACTTATACCATGATCATGCTTATCGTGTTACTCAAAATTTATACACTTGCACCTGTACGCGAGCGAAACCCGAGGGATTCGCCTACGTTGGTCTTATACTATTTGGAGCGCGAACATGCTTATATATTACATTTTTATATGCACACAATCTTATCTTCAAAATTTATGTATACCTTAACTCATACGCGACTAGTACAAGCTATGCTGATCATGCGACAATCAATATAATCACGGGTGCACACGGGATTATAGTGAAAGGCGTATGAGAACCATAGAGTGTACTACTGTGTATGGTAAAACACGGAATGTAACATAACACCGAATACGAGACGGACGTAATATGGTCAAACATAGTGGATACGCCGCTTGTACTTCCTATACATAAGTGTATGCACCATGTTACCAAAGTTTCCTAAAACGTGCCATGAGAAATCCAGTGTTTTGTAGGCCTTTTAGGACCTAATACAACTTTAAACGACTCACAACCGCATCATATCCGATTATCCACGACGAGACCTCATTCTTATCATCGTTTTCGTTTATTCTGTACTTATGCTATTCTTATACTCGATTTGTGTATCAAAATCAATCGTTCGCTTTTATACTCCCATTATTCTCTATCATTCTTCATCTTTTATACGAACCCCGTTCGCAATCAAGTCTATTTAAACATTCGGATTCTAATCTACCTCATTGTTTTTAAAACTATGTCTCTATTCTTTATTCTTGTGCAAACACCCCGTAGGTGGTCGTTACCTGCAAAACCAAATTGTACTAAATTTCTTTTTCCTCTTAAATGTGACACATTTTATATATATACATCTCCAATTTGATTCAAAACTGTTTAAACTCACACACTCGCACACACTTTTTCATATGCTAAATATCTCGATTCTTTTAGCCAAAATGTTTTTTTTCCTCCAAGGTCTTCCTCTTGAATAAATTTCGGGACGAAATTTCCTAAAGTAGGGGAGACTGTAACGCCTCGTATTTTCGTATTTCCATGTTTTTCTAGGAAATACGTGATCGTTTTTTCTATTTTTGGAATCGTAGTCCAAACCAGATCGAAAAACGGATTTAAAACGCGAAACGACGAATACCGATACTATTTTACATATTTTTTTAAATATAAAATTTTATTTTACGATCTTAGATAATGTTCGGTTTTGGAAAGGGGTTCGTAGGTGATGACGGGCCACTCAAAGCATGGGGATTTGGCTTGTGGGCCTTAGGCCCAAGCCCATTAAAGAAACCTACCCATTTAAGGGAAACAAAAAAAACCTATCATCCTTTCAAAAAGTCTTCCTCTTAGATTTCGAGGACGAAATCTCCTAAAGTAGGGGAGACTGTAACATCCATCAAAATAGATTCCCAAAATCCGACTCGTTTGGAAAGATCCGGATCCTAACCCTCGAAACTCAGAAATTTTCGCGGATTAAATAACCGTTGAAAAGATTTATTCTTTAAATCAATTCAACTATTAATTTTAGTCATTTATTTATTTTAATTAAGTTAATTAAAATTTATTTAATTTCGTGATATAACCTAGTTAGTTTGATTGGTGTTATTGAAAATTTTCAAGTAATATACGTTTAACCAAATTAGCTCAGTTAGTATAATTGAGGGGTGTCTTTGTAACTTTTTGTAACCTTAAGTAAAAAAAAGAAAGACAAAATGATGAGAACCCACCATACAATTTTATTAAGGCTCGTTCCTTTCAATATCTTTTTCTTGTTTGTTTGCCGCCCAAAAATTTACAGTTCATAAATGTCTCGGGAATTGATGGTAATTAAAACTTCCATGTTTACCCAGAGAATGAGTATACTAATACAAGTATACAACCACTCATTTTCCCATTGAAGAGCCAAAGAATCGAGTTTAGGCCGGAGCCTGTAATCGAGGGTTTGGATCTTATACAAGAGCTGGAGAATCGTCCTGCAAAACAGAAAACCGTTAGGCTAGCCGCAGAGATGGGAGGGCCCCTCTGCGACCACCCTCCGGCGTGAGGATAAGTATTGGTAGAGAGAGAAAGTAGAGAGTGAAAATAAGGATGAAGGTTCAGAAAATCGTACTTGGCCTTGTACTTGATGGGGTATTTATAATGGTCAACTGAGATGACATCATTCGTCCAGACGCACTTGAGTGGAGGTTCGTCCTCGGAGTTATGGGGAACGGACATTTTAGGAATGCCCGTTCAGGTATAGTCCGGTTCGTCCCAAGGGACCATGTCCGGCCCCGAATATGTATCTTCAAGTCCCCCAGTTTGTTAAGTTCCGTAAGGGACTTAACAAAATGTTTGCATAAGTTATTTCGCCCGAATGACGTGTCGTTGTAGGAGTGGTTCTGGTCGAATGACGTGGCCCGATCTGAATGGTGCCAACATGGCGTGGGTGACTCAAGTAACTTGACCGTCAGTCACCCACGTGTGACGGTTACGAAACCCGTATTGGAAACCGTGAACGCCTGTTGAGGTGATGGTTTGATTTGACCATCCCTAACCGACTTAAATCTTCCTATAAAAGCTGTTTATACCATTTTGTTTTTACCCTTTTTATCTCATCTTCTTCTCTGGCTTGTTATCCTCTTTGTTCTCTTGTTTTCTTCTTCTTCTTTTTTCTTTAAAAAGGTGCATTCCCTTTCTATTTGGTTTTCTGTATTATGGCTCCGGGTAAGGATAACCTATCGGAGAGTGTGAGCATTCTTACCCAACGACAGTTGGACAAGTTTGTTCGAGAGTACCGGATTCCCTTAGATCTCCATCCGACCCTTCCTTCTAAAGATGAAACCATATACCCCTTTCGACAGGGAAAATTTCCCTTTTATACCCGTGTCTGTAACTTTGCGAACTATCGAGTCCCCATTCTCAAGGTTTTTAATTAGGGTACTTCAGTTTTTTCGGGTTCATATTTTTCAAGTGAACCCGTTCGGTCTTAGTTGTATAAGTCATTTTGAGATCTCCTGTCGGGCCCAAGATCGGAGACCGGACTTAGATGTCTTCCGGTATTTTTACGAATTTATTACCGCCGGGGACTGGTATACCTTTGCGCATAGGAAGGGTATCCCTCCCCCCTCCTCAGATGAACGATCTAGCTTGAAAAACTGGAAGGATCATTTCTTCTGGTTGGACGATCGTTGTCTTCCGGAGGAGATGAGGTGGCGTTTTAAGGACCAGTCGATGTCCTTCGATCTGGGCGAAGACTTTGTTTTCGACCAAGAACTGGCCCGTGCCCTAATTGAGCACCTGTCCCCGATCCGTCCCCTTCATGAGCATTTTCTTAGTTGGGTCGAGTTTGTTTTTCTTGGAGCCAATGGGATAGGGATTGGCCGGTTATTCGCAGAAAGCGTGATCGTAAGTTCCGGCCCTTTACCTCCCCTTCGGCATTTTTCTTCCCCTATTTTACTAACTTGTTTTTTATTCTGAAAATGCAGGAGTTGAAATGTCTCTTAGTCGTGCTCTGAAGGTTCCCAGTTTTGACGCTCTTGATTTTGATTTTGACGATCAAGGCGAAGGTGAAGTTCATCTCATGAAGCAAGTGGCTTATGCAGCCCAAGAGATTCGTCCCCTAGTTACTCAAGATGCATCCGAACCGTCTACGGCTGAAGCTACTTCTTCTGTCCCGACACCTACAAAAGGTGTGGCTGGTTCTTCCGGATCTCAAGCTGGAAAGAAGTCTATCTTGGATGATGTGGAGGATGATGTGGATGTGCGCAGTTTGGACGAAGCTCTACAGTATCGTCCTTCCTCTGTTTCTTTGAAGAGTAAAGGAATGATGTCCGATGCCGACCAGAAGGGTCTGGTTCGCAAGAGGAAGAATGAACCTTTACAAATTCGTTCCTCCGATCCTCTTCCTATGCCGAGGACGAAGAAGATTAAAAAGGGTTCCTCTCACTCTGGCAGTGATGTGATGGTTGAGTTGGATGAACACCTTACTGGTGGCAAATTTTCTAGGGAAGAAGCTGCACTGGCTCGATCTGCACCAACTCCTACCTTTTCTGGTGGTTTTCTTCCTGTCAACGAAGTGGAAAATATGGAAGTGGAGAATCCGGAGGCTACGAGTAAGGGAGACGGAAAAACTTATGGTGAACAGAAGGTGGTGACTTTTTCAGGTACTATTTTGGACTCATCTTTGGGTCCGGACTGTTTTATTGATGATGAGGAAGATCAATTATCTTCGCTTCCTCCATCTTGGTTCGGACCTGAGTTGATGTCCTTTTTTCGATATGCAGATGTTTTTTCAGACGATATGGAGATTGATCCAGCGACGGCTGATGAGAAGTTTGTTTCGGATTGGGACATCCGGAACAAAGACTCGGTGATGGATGAGTTTGTTGCAAGAACTCTTCTTTTTAACATCAGCACTCCGCTGGATCATGCCAGGAGTCGAAAGATGAAAAGTTAAGATCTAGGTGCCATGGTTCTATCCAATCAAGCTCAATCTAATATTTTTGTGACGGAGCTTTATCGAAGGTGGGTTGAGGCGGAGTCGGTGAGAGAGAGCTTGGAGAAAGAGACCCTCTCTTTGAAGCGCAAGATTCAGAGGAATCCGGATGTTGAGAGAAAGATCGCCCAGCTTACCCAAGATCTTCAAGCTGAGCAGGAGAAAGTTAAGTCCCTGACTACCCAGAATCAATCGTCTCAAGCGGCTGCCGCCTCTGCGGCTGAGGATAGGGACATGATATCTGCGGAGTTAAAAGATTTCTCCGAATCTATGAAGAGGAAGGACGAAGAGCATAAAGCGGTTTTGGCAAAGATGGAAGAGTCTTTCACAAATGCTCGTCTGGCTTATGCGAACATGATGGCTGGTACATACCTTACTTAACTTAATCACTTTTTTATTTTACTATTTCTTTCTAACACTTTGGTCAGAGCGGGATGTGCTTAAAACAGGGGAAGCCGATTTGAAGGCTCAGATTGAAGAGATGAAATGGAATCATGTAACCGAAATTGAGGATATCAAGTCGGAGAATGCTGCTTTGAAAGCGAAGGTGGAGGATCTCCAGGCAACAAAGACCTGGCTTCTTTCGGAAGGAGCGAAACTTCTTGCTAAAAACATACACAAAGGTCCGGAGATGACTGCTGCTGTTGCTGCTGTAAATAACGCGATGAGCGCCGTGGGTGTCAATTCGGGACTTCAACATGGATACATTCATGCTCTGAAGAAAAAGACTCCGTATGCTGAAGTTCCGTTGCTGAACCGCAATGCTGGTGAAGAGTTAAACGCAACGGTTGCTTGCTTTGATTCCCTTACTTTTCCGGTGATAGAAGATCTTCCGAAGCTGGTGAACGAACCGCTTTCTAAGATCAAGGATGCTCTCTTTTTTGCGAGCGGGGAATCTTCAAAAGAATGAGGCGGACATGCCCGGTTTCTTGGGGTATGCACCTTGGAAAGTTTCTTAATTTGTTTAGAAGGTGGACATATCCAGCAACTTGGGATATGCACCTTATTTTGATTCGGAACGAATGTAATGATGTGTTTACCGTTCTAGTGTATGTGACAATTATCCTTTGATATATATAAATGGCTTCCGGTAATATTGGTCCGGTAAATTTTGATGCAATCACTTTTCTTTTTTGTGCATGCGTCCATGCTTTTTGTGCTTACATCCTTCTTTTTTAGAACGTTCTTATTAATGTACGGATCCGACTTGTTTTTTTTTAGGATAATTTTTTAGATGAAAGAAAGAATACGAACGGAGACAGTTCGTCCTTATCTTTTTAGGGTTAGTATCCCTGATTCGGCCGATGATAACTTATGTGTTGCAACTTTGTTAATGATAGAAGTTTCAAGCATTCTATTTAATCCATCCGGAGTATACTTTCTCCGGTTAACACACGATAAAAACATTAAAATAATCTGCGGGTAAAACCCTCCGCAGTTCATGGAAATATAAAATAGTTGTGCGGGCAATACCCTCAGCATTACAAGGAAAATAAGAACGATGCGGGCCGTAGCCTTCGCATTACAAATTTATTTTGAAATACTCTAAACATTTTCAAAGGAAACATCGTTTTAGGTGCATCCCATTCCAAGTACGTGGAACGGGAGTACCATCCATTCTGCTGAGTGTGTAAGCTCCATTTTTTCCAACAGTTTCAATTTGATAGGGGCCTTCCCACTTCGGAGCCATCTTTCCCGTACCTTCGGCCAGGCTTGCCTCATTGCTTCGCATAACGTAATCTCCAACCTTGAACCGGACCTCCTACTTTTGAGTTGTAATGTTTTTCCAACTCTTTTTTGTACTTTGCTTCTCGGATAGCCGCAAGTTCTCTTCTTTCTTCGGCCAGGTCGAGGTTCAGGCGGAGTTCTTTTTCGTTCACTTCTTGACTTTGCTGCATGCGGGGTAGGTACGCCTACTTCAGCGGGGATGACTGCCTCAGTACCGTACGTTAAACTGAAAGGAGTCTCCCTTGTGCTTGTTTTTGGCATCGTCCGGTGAGCCCACAGGACGTGCGGAAGTTAATCTGCCCAGGAGACGCCCTCTTTACCCAAACGCTTTTTAATGCCCTCCACAATGCTGCGGTTGGCTTTTTCTACCTGTCCATTGGCCTAGGGATGGGAAACCGAAGCAAAACTTTGTTCAATGTGCATTCTTGCACACCAGGTTTTGAATGGTTTTTCTGCGAACTGCTTCCCGTTATCACTGACGATGCAGAGCGGCATTCCGTATCTGCATACTATATTTTCCCAAACGAACCTCAGTACTTGATCTCCGGTGATAGTTCGGAGAGGTTTGGCTTCAATCCATTTTGTGAAGTAATCGATGGCTACCAGCAAAAACCTCACTCCTCCGGTGGAAACAGGGAAAGGACCAACAATGTCAATTCCCCATTTCTGAAACGGCCAAGCCGAAGTCAGAGGGACGAGGTTGTTTTTAGCTCGGTGGCTGATGGGGGCGTGTCGCTGACAATCTTCACATGCTTGTAATTCATCGACGACACTCTGATGCATGCCTGGCCAGAAGTACCCAGCATTCATAGCTTTCGCCACAACCATCCTCGGCCCGGAGTGGATGCCACATATCCCCCAGTGGATTTCTCTTATAACATAGCTGGCTTCCGCCGGAGTCAGGCACTTTAAGAGCGGACCTAAAAAAGTCTTCCGATAAAGTTTTCCGTCGTGAACCTGATATTGTAGTGCTTTTACCTTCATCTTTCGTGCCTGGGCTTTTTCCTCTGGAAGCGTGCTGTCTTTCAGGTAGTCTAAGATCGGAGTCATCCATGACCTTTCCTGTATGGAGATTGACATCACGGACTCCGCTTGATGGATGGCCGGGGCTTGTAAGGTTTCGACCAGCACTTCTTTGGACAAATGGCAAAATGCTACGGACGCAAGCTTGCTTAAGGCATCCGCCTTTTTGTTCTTGCTCCGTGGTATGTGAACTATTTTGCAAGAGTCAAATGAGGAGATTAAACTGTTAACTTGACTTAGATACCGGATCATGTTTTCTTCTCGTGCTTCGTACTCTCCGCTGACCTGGTTGGCGACTAGTAATGAATCAACATGAGCCAGAACGGAGGTTGCGCCGGCCTTAGCTGCGGTTTGGAGTCCTGCGAGAATGGCTTCATACTCTGCTTCATTGTTTGAAGTTTTAAACTCAAAACGCAGGGCATAAGTATATTCAATTCCTTCTGGATCTATCAAAATTAAACCGGCTCCCGACCCTTCCTTACTGGAGGCTCCGTCAGTATACAGGTTCCATACCCTTGGGAGAGTAGACTTTTCTTTGGTGCTTTCTCCGGTTGGTACCTCCGTAAGAAAATCTGCCACAGCTTGACCTTTTACCGAACTAGATTCTCCGGTTGGTACCTCCGTAAGAAAATCTGCCACAGCTTGACCTTTTACCGAACCTCTAGTTCGGTAGGTAATATCGAAAGCGCTGAGTTCGATTGCCCATTTGGTGAGGCGTCCGGAAACCTCCGACTTTCTGAGGATTTGCTGGATTTGAAGGTCAGTCTGAACTTCTATATTGAAAGCCTGAAAATATCTTCGGAGTCGCCTGGATGCATGCACCAACGCGAGTGCCAATTTCTCTATCATCGGGTAACGAGTTTCATAATCTTTTAATATGCGGCTTACGTAGTAAACCGGTATTTGTGCTTGATTTCGATGTACCACAAGTACCGCACTGATGGCGAAATGGGAAGCGGAGAGATATACAGTGACGATTTCTCCGGTAATCAGGGCAGTTAACGTGGGCAAGGACCCAAGACAAACTTTTAACTCCTGAAATGCTGAATCGGCCTCTGTTGTCCATTCTATCTGACCCTTTCCAGTACGTTTTTTCAATACGTTCATGAAGGGAATGGTCCGGTCAGCTGCCTTGGAGACAAAACGGTGAAGAGCTACTAGCTTACCATTCAGTGATTGGATTTCTTTTACTGTTTTCGGAGGCTGCATGGAAACCACGGCTCGAATCTTGTCCGTATGTGCTTGGATTCCGGACTGAGTTATCCATACACCCAGAAACTTCCCTTCTTCTAAACCGAAAGAACATTTTTTAGGATTTAACTTGAGGTTGATACTCCGAAGCCGGGTGAAGGTTTCGAGTATATCATCGATCATGTTATCTTCGGCTTCGCTCTTGATGACCAAATCATCTATGTAAATTTCCAAATTTCTTCCTATCTGATCCTTGAATGCTTTATCCACCAACCTCTGGTACGTAGCTCCGGCATTCTTTAGCCCGAACGACATTTTGGTATAACAGAAGAGACCATCATTTGTTATGAACGCCGTCTTGTCCTCATCTTCCAAAGCCATCTGTATTTGGTGGTAACCTTTATATGCGTCCAAAAAGTATTTAAGGCGAAAGCTTGAAAGATAATCAATTTTCAAGTCGATCTCCGGTAGAGGGTAGCAATCCTTCGGATATACATTGTTTAGGTCAGAAAAATCAACGCACATTCTCCAAGTTTTGTCTTTCTTTGTTGCCATCACCGGGTTGGAAACCCATGTTTGATACCGCACTTCCCTGATAATACCGGCGCTTAACAACTTTCATACGTCTTCGGAGATGGCTTTATGACGAGCTGGAGCCATGTTTCTTTTTCTTTGAGCGACTGGTTTTGCCGAATGTGACACTTTTAACTTGTGCTCGGCCAAACACCGAGGGACTCCGACCATGTCAGAAGTTTGCCAAGCAAATACATCAAGTGAGCTGGACAAAAGTTTCCATAGCCGTTTTTTGGTACGTTCGGGGAGCTGGGCCCCAATGGCAATTTTTTGCTCTGGAAAATGTGGGTGAATAGCCCATTCCTCTGTAAGGAGTGTCAGAGGTTGCACATTACCCTCGCTTTGCCATATTTCAGCTACGCACATGGTTGATTCAGAGTGTAAAGTTGCTACTCCTGCTTCGGTGGGAAACTTTAATGACCCATGAATGGTAGAGCTAATAATACCGAAAGCGCACATTCCTGGTCTTCCTAGTATGACGTTGTGGACGGACCTTGCTCCTACTACCAGGTATGTCAGGTTGACAGTTCTGACAAGGCTTCAGGTACCCAACGTTGTTGGTAGAGTGATTTGCCCAATCGGCTGGACCACCTCTCAGGAGAAACTCACCAACGGCATAGATACTTGTATCAGTTTTGCTTTGGTTTGGTTTGCGGGGCTAGTTGTTGGAAACACTGTTTATACATGATTTTAGTGGCACTTCCACTATCGACATAGATCCGTCGGATCTTGTGCCCTGCGATCACCGCAGATACTATGATCGGTCCATCTTTGATTTCTCCGGGAGTGATTGGGGGGAAAGCGATTGGCTGTTGCATCCAAGCGGCCATATGAACATTGGTCCGCTTTATGCCCTGGTTAATCGCTTTCCCTATAATGCAGATTGCTGGATGGTTATTCGGGTTTTCTACCGAACTTCCTGAAGATTTTCCTTCCTTTACCTCATTTACCAAATGCGACAACTTACCAGATCGAACTGCTTTTTCTATTTATTGCTTTAGAGACCAGCAATCGTCTGTGTTGTGGCCTCGCGCATGATGGTAATCACAATATTTTTTGGAGTTTTTATCACCTGGATTCCGGAGCTTTGGTGGGGCGGGGAAATTTGCTCCTTCGGCACTGAGAATTTCACCAGGAGTTTTGGAAAGATCCGATAGATTATAAAATCTTGATCAGGAATTTCTTCCCCGCTAAGGCCTATCGTTTCTGCTGTAAGGGTGTGGTCGTCCCCTACTCCCGGACGGATTTTTATCGAATACGGACCCACCATTTTTCTTTCAAGAGGACATTTTATGATCTGACTCCGGAGCTAGATTACATGCGTTTTTTTCTCGAGCGAAAGCTCTAGCTCGCTCCATGAGAACTTCCATTGTCTTCGGGAGATTTTCGTGTAACTTTTCGACCAACTGGTTATTCCGGACACCGTGACAGAATCCGGAGATCCTTAATTGGTCCACGACCCCACTGATCTGCATACTTTCTCGATTGAACCGATCAATGAAACTATCCAAAGATTCGCCATCTTTTCTTCGGATGTTGTGTACTTCGGTAATTTCTTTGGAGTAGTGCCTTTGCTGGCTGAAGTTCTGAAGGAACAACCTTCGGAACTCTTCAAAATCATTGATTTCGCCTTCATTTAGAGCGTCAAACCACACTCGTGCTGCCCCTGTTAATGTTTGTGCGAACATAAAACACCAAGCGGGCATCGGCCATTGCTCGACTCGTGCGGCCCCATCGAAGTCAAACATGTGATCATCCGGATCAGTGGTACCATCATATTTCTTTACCGTGGTTGGCATTTTGAGCTTCGGAGGGAGCTTGGCGTGTGTGATGCGGGCACTGAATTTGGATTTAGCCGTCATGGAAACCGGATGATAAGGTTTGGTGAGCTCAGGATCATTGACCATTTCTGTTTGAGTTTCATTTCATGTTGTCATTGCTGGAGATGGTCCGGAGGATCCCGGTGTTTCATCATGGTAGAGCCTGGTTCGTAAACCGAGGATCTCTTCATCTCTAGTCTGCTGAGCTTTTAGTCTTCGAAGAAGACTTGCGTTTTTGGAAAGGAATTCCGCATCGAATTCTGATGTCTGTGAAGTGGGAATTAAAATAAATGGCAAGGTTGTTCCTGGTCCCGAGCTCAAAGGAGCTGATACTGTGGAAACAATGCTTGTTGGTGCTGTAGTTTGCGTGCTAACAACTATGGATCCCGAATTTATAGAACCCGAGGCCGCCATAGATCAGTTCGTTGCTCAAGAAATTCACCAAAGTGAAGGACTGTGAGCTGTGAAATCAGATGGCGCCAATTGAAGAGCCAAAGAATCGTCCTGCAAAACAGAAAACCGTTAGGCTCGCCGCAGAGATGGGAGGGCCCCTCTGCGACCACCCTCCGGCGTGAGGATAAGTATTGGTAGAGAGAGAAAGTAGAGAGAGAAAATAAGGACGAAGGTTCAGAAAATCGTACTTGGCCTTGTACTTGATGGGGTATTTATAATGGTCAACTGAGATGACATCATTCGTCCAGGCGCACTTGAGTGGAGGTTCGTCCTCGGAGTTATGGGGAACGGACATTTTAGGAATGTCCGTTCAGGTATAGTCCGGTTCGTCCCAAGGGACCATGTCCGGCCCCGGATATGTATCTTCACGCATACTTAAGAACCTGTAAAAAAAAGCTATACAAACGACCACCGCACACAACCAAACAACCTCTTCTCCCCTCTCGTCACTCTTCTCCGGCTCCGGCGACTAGAGTGGCGTCGGTTAACCGACCGTTCCTTTGTCGACGAATCTCCGGCCACACCCACGCTCCTTCTCTTCTTCTCCGTTTTGACGACCGTCGCACACCCCTAGCCTTTCTATCATCACCTCACCCTCACTCACTCTCGAACACTCTCTGTTTCGTTAACAAGTCACCGGAGAACACCCTCAAGTCGCCGAACTCACCGGAGGTTTGGCGGAACTTTCGAACCAAACGTTGGGTATACGATTCTTATTCCTTTTGTTACTCGTATCCTGTTGACTATATTCCAACGTTTTTTTTTTCATCATTCTAAATAGTTGAATCCTTGAATTATGATCAACAGTTACGAAATGTTCTGTTGTTTAACAAAGAAGATGGCGCCAACCGAGCTCGCCGAAACCGAAACTGACGCCGGAATTCCCTCTCTTCCTTGCTTAACGGTATACCTTTCTTTAATCCTTTGTTTTCTTGTTCGATCCACTGTTGAGATGCCATACATTCTCAATGTTTATGAACTCCAAATCAACTAAACATGCGAATCAAGATGTCACAGTCTGCATATTATTATCCAAATGATGAAGTTAAATAAACTCCCATGTCTTGTTCTGTTTTTCTAAAAATAATCAAAAGACGAAATCGGCAATTTAGTTTTATTTGATGATAGTGTTTGTAAAATTTAATAAAGAAGGGAGCCATGGAGATAAGGTAAGGTCGCCGAATTGCCGCAAATTTCGGAAGATGAAACGTTGATTTGAAAAACAGATGCCTTATTTATTAATATATTTGTATCATACTTTTCTTTTAATTGTTTTCATTTACGTAACAAAAAAAAAAAAATTAACAAAATAGAACATGCATGTGTATTTTAAAAGAACATAATAATAGTTAACAAAATATAAAGATTTTTTATACATTTTTGTTATTACTATTGTTAATAAGTTTATGTATTTATGAATATTACATATGCAAATCATAAATATAAATATTGGAATATTTATTTAGACTTATAGTAATCACCTCTCGTGTGGTACTTTAAATATCTAGGATAATCGATTCCATTCGTTCGTTGGATTTCTCATTCTTTACTTGTGCGTTATTTCAAGAAACCTCCATACGCTACCACTGTGAGTATACTCGAACCCATTTTTACTTTTAAACACTTTGGGTGCAACATGTATTCTATATTAAAGTCACGAAACTTTGAAACTATTTGAATCACTCTCTATCCATATTTGACATGAAACTATATGATGCTTGTTAATCTCGTATGTGATGTTAAACTTTTGTGTCTATATGCTCATTAACTTCGTACAAGCCTACCTTAACAATTATAGCGCTATAGGACTAATGCACCGCCCACGATTCTTGGGGTGTTGTTAAGTCAAACATGTTAACCTTCCTTTATTCTAACTGGGGATAGACTATTTTAACGCATTGGATTCTTGGGTTTGAACATATACTTGACTCCGTTACGACATACTAGTAACTTGCATATTGTGATTCATGTTGGATACGAGCCTTAGACTATTTTAAAACCATTTTTATGCTATGTATCAAAACTTGTATACTCGCCTTTGCTTTTGCATTGAACTCTATTTTAATACATGTTGCAGGTTGATAGACAAGATGATGAAGAAATCAAGTTAGGACGGACTTAGATACTCATTTCAATAATAAACAATGTTTGTTGCAATTTGTCTTTATTTGAAACGTTGTATTTGAATTTTAGTCATTTATGAAATTGGATTTAAATAATATTATCACATAGTGTTATGATGTCTCTTGCAATCTAGTTTTCGTCTCATCCTGATGTTTCCGCCATCGGTTGGGGTGTGACAATGGTAGTTAATGGATTGAAGGGAGCGCTAGAGTGATTAGCCTGAACAGTTAACGATAGCATAAGCGAAAGAACGGTGCTGTAAACGGTGGAATATGAGCAAGTGACGAATGGTCATCTGAGCGGATGACGATCCGAAAGGATGGTCATTCGATCGGATAACAATCCGTTCGGATGGCCATTCGGGCGGGTTGACATTCATTTGGGATGGATGTGTTTGTGTATGATGGCTTTGAAGTTTTTGTTGTAGCATTTTGAAAACAGAGAAGTATCTCTACCTTTCAGGTCGTTC
Source organism: Helianthus tuberosus (assembly GCA_030545235.1). Classification (NCBI taxonomy): domain Eukaryota; kingdom Viridiplantae; phylum Streptophyta; class Magnoliopsida; order Asterales; family Asteraceae; genus Helianthus; species Helianthus tuberosus. The sequence continues at coordinate 184,610,441 of CM060442.1, forward strand.
GATCGAATGGTCGTTCGATCGGGTGGCGATGCGATCGGTAGTACACTTTGTGAGAACAAGTCCAAAGCAGGATTGTCATTCGATCGGATAGTCTTCCAATAGGATGGCAATCCGTTAGAAACTAATGATTTTTGAAAATTACAAAAAGGTTTAAGTGTTGAAGTCCAAGTGCAAACCGATCGGGTTGTCGTTCGATCGGTTGGCAGTCCGATCGGATGGCAATCTGATTGGACGGCAATCCGTCCCAACGATCTGATCATTTTGAACTTGTTGTTTTTGATAAGTTTTGCGGTTTGCTTGAGGCCATATGACCACGTTCTAAACAACGGAATCTCGTCAAGTCCCAAGTCGTCCGATCGAATAGGAACCACCCAAATCCAACCAGTCCGCTGTTCTTTGACGGTTGTTCATGTTTAATCCGAAATCGGTCATCTCGTTGATAGGAATCAGGTCTGGAACTGACACTTCATCTTTCAATCCTTTTAATCATGAAAAAGTTTAGATTTGGATGAAAATAATGTTGAATCATGTGGAAATCCTGTAGATCTGGGTTGTTCTTTGTGGAATAATGCTCAACTTTGAAGTTCATAAGAACTCCATGATGACATCATCCTAAAACACCTCAAATCCGTTGATTTCACGGTTAAAAGTTAAGATTCAAAGGTGAAAAAGATGAAGAAGTGCGTGTAGATCATAGAAGTACAAGATTCGAGTTGAAGACTTACAAGAATCGCGAGAAATCGAGAGAAAGAAAGCCTTGAGTGTGCTGGTCGAATGAGGAGGAGCTGACAGGGAGTATTTATAGGTTGCCAAAAAGGGAAAGGAGGAGCAAGGGTTGGATGGCGCACCGATCGGATGGCACTTCGTTCGGTTGGCAATCTGATCGGACGGCCATTCGATTGATTGGCCATTCGATCGAGGTGGTCCGACGAGTTGAGTTTTGGCGTTTCGTTTTGCGTGTTGAGCGTTGCGATGCGATTCGAGTGAGCGATGCGATAGTATTACACAAATAACCTAACTTCTATATCTAACATACAATCACTATAAATAACTTGCGTTTATGATTAGATTGCGTTGCGATAGAGCTGCGATTGCGATTAAACACCTCAACATAACATAACATGGACAAGTAACACATAGTAGCACACACACGTAAAACAATATTCAGAACACATAATTCGAGTTGCGAATGCGGTAGCGATGCAAGTAGTGATAAGTCGATTAGCGATTAAATCATGAGATCAAACCTCGATTGCTAATAAATACTCCACATAATACAACTAAAGCAAATAAAAGGATTCAATTACAAGTCAAGAAGCACAGTTCAGTAGTTAAACAAGGAGTGACAGATCGCAACTAGCAATCTTTTCTTCCTTTGACTTTCCAAAAAGCGGGTTGTTACAGTTGCCGGGCTAGTTTACTTAACGAGCTTGTGTTTAGGTTCAAACTCGTTACAGTTAGGCTCGTCATAGTGGTTTTGGGATATGGCCATGCCGTTTGGTGTTGGTTTTGGAAGGTACCCTATCGATGAGGCGATGTTCTCGTCGGTCTCTCATGATTTCTCATCCCACCTGCATCTTCCCATATCCAATTTTTCACTATAATAGTTATGATGACTCTTAATGAACTTGTTACACGCTATTTTATATGTATATTTTATAAAAAAAATACAGTAAATGTGGAAGAATATATGCTTCTTATTTCAATCCTGTAACAAAGAAAAAACCTAAAATAGTAGATGTGGAAGAATATACGCTTCTTATTTCAATCCTGTAACAAAAAAAACCTAGAATACACTTATTTTTTCAGTATATACTTGTATTTATAAAAAAAAAGAAAAAACCTCTTTCATCTCTATTTCATCGCTTTTTTGGCGCTAAACATCCTATAGCGGGAAGCTCCCGCTTTGCTACACTATTCTCTATAACTCATTTTCTCTATGCCTCAGTTCCTCACTAAACACACACTATTAAAAGATTATCCATCTCTTTGTTGGATTTTGAAGAAACCATTGGGTTCCCAGTTAGTAAATTTGTAACCATTTGAGTTCAATTTTTTAACTTCGTTAAAATTATTTCGTCAACTCTTGTCAAATAACCAAAATGCCTTAAACCCAAGCTGTGACATCCACAAACCACCATCAACCTCCTTTGTAACTACCACAACATCATGAGCAACCACCATCTTCACCCTCGTTAGCCACACCCACCATTGTCACCGCTAACAACCACAACTATCACTGTAGCCATCAACTGCCACGACCGTCGCCACTCGAAAACCCAAACCCCACCATCACCGATCTAAAAGAAAGGCAAAAAATGGACTCAAATGGTTACAAATTTACCAACTAGGTACTTAGAGGGTTAAAAATTACAATTTTGGACTCAGGTTGTTAAAAGCATCAAAACACAAGGACTTGAAAAAGGTATTTACTCTATAATATAACTAGTGGGGTGTACTCGTGTTTTGTGGTGGGGCGAACCGAGTTTTACATTATTTTATATTATTACAATAACCAAAGGTCAAATGGTGTCGATATATAAAAAGAAAAATTATATCCATAAGTAGATAAATAGGCACGTCACAACGGGAAAATGTCACAGAATAGTAACCAAGTTTTAAAAGTAGGTCACTCGTATCGTTTTTGTCCCAATTAAATAATTTAAAATTCAAATCAAGTCATGTCCTTTTATCCATGTGTCAAGAAAAAAATGGAGCATAAGATGTTGAGGTCGGATTATTTTAATATATGAAATTACATTTGTAAAAATTAAAAACACTTTAATTACATTAAAAATAAAAAAAAACAAGTTAAAATCCACGTCATCACTCGACGTTAGTATCAAATAAAAGTAAAAAAATAAACAAAAATCCACATAACCATGGTTAGCTATGAAATATATGAAAAACCCCTTAATTTTAATGAAAAATGAATGTTGAGTGACCTAATTGGAACACTTTTAAAACTTGAGTAACCTAATTGTAATAATTTTAAAACTTGGTTTTATATTATAAAAGTTATAAGAGAGAAATGAAATATGTCCAAAAACTTGGTAACGATTCATATTGAAATATTTAGGGGCTGTTTGGTATGGCGTAATGGAATAGACGAGGGAATGGAATGGACGAAATAATGGAATGAACAAAGGAATGAAATGGAACATTACATTCCATAGTCTTGTTTGTTTACTATGCAGGAAATGAATAAATCATTACCTATGTGTTGTTTGGTAGGTAAGAAAAGAGGAATGAATTAAATCGGCGATGGGTGGTGGCGGTGATCGGTGGCGGTGGCAGCGATGGGTGGCTGTGGTGGTCGGTGGATGACGGCTGTTAGCGGTGGTGGCGGCGATGGTGGTCGATGGTTGTGGAGACGACGGCGGGTGGTGGTGGTCGACGGTAGCGGGTGGTTGCCGCGAAGGATAGTGGTGGTGGTCAGCGGAGGGTGACGGTAGTGGTCGGGGTGGCGGTGGTCGGTGGTGGCTGGTGGCGGCGATGGTGGTCGATGTTGGTGGCGACAACGACGGTGGGTGGTGGTGATCAAGGTAGCGGGAGGTGGCCACGGAGGATGGCGGTAGTGGTCGGGGTGGCGGTGGTCGATGGTGGTGGGTGGCGGCGATGGTGGTCGATGGTGGTGGCAGCGAAGGATGGTGGTGGTGGTCGGCGGTAGTGGTCGGGGTGGCGATGGTTTATGATGTCAGGTTGCAACGATAGTAGTCGATGGCGGTGGCGACGGGCGGCAGAGGACGGTGGTGGTCGTCGGCGTAGGTTGGTGGCGAATGGTGACGACGGCAGGTGGTAGTGGTGGCAAATGGTGGAGGTGATGGGCGGTGTTTGTGACGTAGGCTGAGAGATGGAATGGAATGGAAAAAAAACAGGGAGAGTGGATGTAATGAATTTGAAGGAATGGAATGACTTATGTAATGGGTGATTCCATTACGTTGACCAACCAAACACACTTTTTTTCATTCCCTCGTAATAGTTCATTACATTCCACCTCCCATTCCTACATACCAAACACTACCTTAGTTTCCCTCTTTGGCTCTTTTCATCCTCAAACCCTTATTTTAGTTTCCCTCCTATCACTCTCAAACATAGTGAGTGTTTGGCTTAGCTTCTATTTCAACTTATTGACTTATTGAACAGGGAAAATGACTTATTGAAGTGTTTGGGAAATGTGTGTATGCGAGGCAATAAGTCAATAAGCAAGAAATTCTAGCTTATTGAACAGTGAAAATGACTTATTATAAGTCACAAATAATCATACCCGATTCATCCTCAAACTTCACAACAAACCTAATTTCCGATGATCGTTATGTGGTTCAATCGTGGTGATCTTCGGTTCAATAGCCAGAAGTTGCTTGGGTTCAATCGGCGTGTAAGAGTGGTTCCATCGCCCTGGTTAATTACTGCTCTTCAATCGATTAAGAAGATGTCGTTCTGAAATGCTTTTTTAAACAAATTCTATATACACTTAAAAGGCTATGTCGGCTGACCACTCCGACATAGCCATTTGTCCTCTTATGAGTGGTCAAAATAATTTTTCGCTTTTACCCCTTAACTTTTCTAATTTATGTGTTTAGTCCTTCTATTATAACTATCATAATATACATGTTTAGTCCCTCTACTTAATAACTTTATTCCTCATTAGTTAACTTTGCTAATATACATGTTTAGTCCCTCTACCTAATTTACGTGTTTAGTCCTTCTATTATAACTATCATAATATACATGTTTAGTCCCTCTACTTAATAAACTTTATTCCTCATTAGTTAACTTTGCTAATATACATGTTTAGTCCCTCTACTTTAACTTTGATGTCCTTCTACTCTAGCTTTCCTAATATACATATTTAGTCCCTCAACTTAATAAATTTGATTCCCCATTAGTTTACTTTGCTTATATACATGTTTATGTTTTCTAAATACTTTTCTAATTTTTCCAGTCAATGTAAGACACGTGTCGACATACTTTTGTTTCAGATCAAAAATCGGGTCGCCCCGCCGCGAAGCGCGGGTGCAAGACCCTAGTTATCTATAAAAGGTGAAATTACGTGTCTAAGGATCATTTTATTGTTCTGTTAATTGTGCATACAAACACATGCTGGTTCAATTGCCACTTTATTGTCTTCCATCATTGTTTATACATAAAAAGTGAAATCACGTGTCCTGTGATCATGTTAATATCTGACTATGATGATACATTATGAGATTCCATGTATGCGGATGAAAATGATGCTAATATAGTTATTTTTCAGTGATGGAACTGAACCTCGTTATCACAAAGAGATCGAAAACACTCTAAATTCATCGGAAATCCGAAGAAAGTGAAGAGAGAAGTTTGATTTTATGCATCAAGATAGATTTCAGTAAATAGGAACAAATTCAAGGGACTAAAGGTATGTTCTAAGGACTCGAATTGGGGAATCGGGACCTATGTTCAGATGATTATTTGCATTCAGGTTATTGTTAAGACTCTTCGAATGGTACATATACCGCCTTTTTTGCTTCTGTTTTGGTTTTTTTCTCCACAATTTAGTTGGTCTGATTTGGCAGTTAGTTGATTAGGTAAGAATATATGCAGGTAGATCGTAATATGTATATGGTCAAAAATTTTTAATAGCAATTGCCACTTGTTTAAAAGTATTTACACTTATAAAAGATTGTGATATAGTTTGGTTAGTATCAGATAATTCTACCATGGTGTATAACTTGTCAGTTTGGGGGTGAATTGACCAATAAAATGTGTTTTTTTATTCACAAATGCACTCTAGCTGTTTGATAAAATGCCTCAGTAAACTGTATGTTGTAGGCTTGTAGCATAACAAAAGTGTTTGATAAGTTGCAGTAGGCAAAATAATCGTCTCCACAAAGATGTTGCCATTCAGTTATGAACTCTATGATGTTTTTATAATTTAAACAAGGTTGTACCTATTTGCACACCCATTTGCCTATTGGCACACCAAAAAGGTGTTTTTTGTCTTGTATGCACACCCTGCAGTGTCGAGCTGTGACCAAAGCGCGGCGTTTTGGTCCGGTCAACCAGACAAAGACTGACGGGTGTCTGACGGGTCTGTTGACCGGACCAAAACGCCGAGCTTTGGCCGCGTTTTTGTCCTGTCAACCAGACAAAAGACTGACACCCGGTCTGGTTGACAGGACCAAAACGCGGCCAAAGCTCGGCGTTTTGGTCCGGTCAACAGACCCGTCAGATACCCGTCAGTCTTTGTCTGGTTGACCGGACCAAAACGCCGCGCTTTGGCCTTAGCTCGACACTGCAGGGTATGCACATAGGACAAAAAACACCTTTTTGGATTGGCTATCTACACAGTGTGTAGATAGTTTGAGACTTAAACAATCTTGACTCTTCTACAGGACAATTGATATGAATGTACCAATTACTGACCATGTTTCAGTTCGTGTTGTAGGAGCTAAGTTTTGAGAGGGTAAATGTTAAAATAAGCAAAACCAAATCCATTAGTTAATGATTTGATTAAAGTATTCTGCCCTTTCAATTTGAGGTAATTATTGGTTTAAAAATCAATTCAGGTTTTCTTTGTCTAACTGAGACCGAGATCGGGATTATATGAAACATGGGACCGAAGAGCACCAAATGCAATCCTATTCTGTTTGCGAGTCAAGTAAGATCTAACAGGTATATGAATTAAATCCGGGTCATGTCTCTTCAATTAACTGGGTTTGCGAGTTTAGTAAGGTCTAACAGAGATAAACAAATGTTATGTCTTTAGTAAAAACTTTTAGGAAATCCTTTTTTTTTGGCAGAAATAAGCACAAGGCGGATCTGAGTTTTTCTTTGTCATCAACGTACAGGTTTGGCTTTGTGTTTTTATTAAGTTAATGATGTTGACCATTAGAGTTTTTTAATTGAACTGATCGTGGTTTGTGATGAACCTAGGTCCTGGGGCTACTGTATATTCTTATTTTTATTACACGACAAGGAGTCCTTTGAAAGAATCTCCTTCACTAGAATGGTTTGTGAACGGTGATGATACTTTTAGAAATTCAAGATTTAAGCTCACGGCATACATGTCTAAGGTTAGTCCCTAATGTCATTTCTTTTTAGTTTTTTTGCGCACACTATTTGCTAGGTAATTGTAGTTAAGGTTCATCATGGATGACAACGTATCAAACTCGCTCCGGCGCATGTCTACTCGAGCTCATAATGTAGCGCCCAAAACTGCAGCGCCACTTGCTAGCACTGGTAATTGATCAACTCAGGTTGTTTAATTTATATTTTAATATTTAAGTGTCACTTTATTTGGTTAACTTAAATTGGTTTACAATATAATAGGCCATTCTAGCTCGTTTTGAAGCGCTCGAGAATGACAATTTTGGAGCTGAAATCGTAGAAGCTAACGTGTTCGTTCAGTTCTGTTTGAACATAATGGAAAACATGAAAACGTACCTTTGATTGCATCAGCACAGTAGAGAATCCAGTCAGAGATGCAGCCATTGAGTTCGACATACTTGTCTGGATGATCTGGTTCCTCCTTAGGGTGTAAGGTGATGATGGTGATGAACCGAAACTAGGGAGGGTTTCGGTTTAGGGAGAGAGAGCCGACTTGATGTTATGAGGGTTGTAAGATTGTCTAACTTGTGTAACCCCTAAACTCTCTAATAACCTCATTATTTATACACCCAAGAGGAAACCTAATTAGTTAATAAGGGTAATATGGTCCATCAACAATTACCAACTAATTATTAATAGGTTATCAATATATTTTGATCTATATAATATAAATGATTATAATGGCTACAAGATTAAATAATATAACAATAATATATTTAATCTCACATTCTCCCACTTAGCCGAGTAATCATTTATCATGAGTATTAGATAAGCCTGATCAGGAGTTAACACTCATTTTAGCCTTACACAAGTACTATAGCAGAGAAATACAGCAGTTGAATCATTATGCGACTCAAGACCCCCATTAATCATACTATAGCCTTAATTTAAAACCTAATCGTTATGATCAAAATACGTATAAGCCCTTTGTTTGATTTGTAACTATATTTGTCTATATGCGATTATGCTAGCTTGACATATTCTTAGAGACATACAAAATCAAACTGATGAGGAAAATTACCTAATACTTAGTCATTCATAGTACGATATGCAATTGCGCATGGCCATTAATTAATACCCATCTCTGAGCTCTCTTAATAAGACTTATGGGTAATAGCCCTTCAGTTATAGGATCTTTAAGCATATCATGAATGTATTCGATACAAAACTTAGTTTCCTCAATTCGTTCATAAACGAATAATTAATTGCGTATCGAAACTTAATGCAGCACCTCTTGAACTGTTACTGTTCAAGTAGTCATGGTAGCTGACTTTATCACACTAAGTCTTTAAAACATTAATTATATGGAGTCAATAAACTTATGAGTCTACTGATAAATTTCCAACAACATTTAGTGACTATATTATGTCGTTATAACTTAAGTTGTTAATATCAGTGCATTATGACTCCTCCATGAAATAGGTTTTGTCTGCTGACATAAAGATATACCCGAAATTACATTTTTTCATCTTTGAATATCTCAAAGTTAGAGTAATAAACCGGTTTTAATTCTCACTTCTTCTTCAAATTATAGCTTCTCGTTTCTTTTAAAGATATTGTAATACTCCATTAGATGCTTCACATTAATCTAGACATATCTAGTGTGTTGCAATGTGAGTAATACCTAAACGAGTATAGACTTAAACTTACATAAGGCTTCCAATTAATGAAGCGTAAGGAAATAATCTCATTTATCCTATTATCCTCTAAAGGAGAGCAGTATTGTTTGTTACACATGTAAGGACCCATTTAATGTTAAACTTATGGAACGAAACTAATGTCCCATTGGGTCTATCTCGGTACGTTATGATATCTATTACATAAGAGACATCTCTGAGATCTATTATATCAAAGTTTGTGTTAACAATGCTTTGACTTATGTAACATATACTTGTCAAAAGAATATCATCTATACAGACAAGTTTAATTTAGTTGCTCCCACTCATCTTGAGGTAGGTACATGAATCCACTGGGTTGTTGATGAAAATAATTACGTTAAGATTTCATCACATTATGATGCTTGCATTAACCCATATATGGATTTTATTGGCTTACAAATAAAGTGTTCTTTAACCTTCAGTTTAGAACTTTCAGGTTGTTTTATGAACATGTAAATATGTCAGCCATTTGTTAGGGAAAATTGTTTTAATGTTCATCTAATGTAGCTTAAAACTATTATAAGCTACTAGAACAGTGATGATCCTCAAAGAAATCTTTTGTTAGATATGTAATAAAGATTCTTTAATAATATATCTCTTCCTGAGTATAACCTTTGACAATCAATCATGCTTCTTTGTGTCTTAACGTTTATATTAGGATTTGGTTTAGTTATGAACACTCTTAGGTAATTCAATCAAATCCCAAACGTTATACAAACACATAAAATCAGTTTTACTAGAAAACTATTTTATTCCATTTAGAAGATTGATTGACACTAATGGCTTAATTTGAAGAGATAGAATCAGTAAACATTTCCAAAATCCATTTCAACTTCAGTTAGGGAGGTTATGTAATCATCAAAGTTAGTAGGCTTTTAAACCTAGATGACCTCCTTAGTTGATTATTGGGTTTGTTAGAAGTTTCAGTTTTATGGATTAGCTCTTGGTTAGGTTTCTATCATTTTCATTCTAAGTTTGTAAGAGTTGGTGCAGCATGGTGTACAAGAGGTGTAATCGGAGTTAAATTCGAAGTGAAATTTAATGACATTCTTCCCCCCGCCTCTTGTATTCCTTGCAAGTCATGATAAGGACTCTGACTGCTCCCACTGACCTTAGAAATCTTTAGGAACTCAGTATGCTTAGGGTCAATACTTAACGACCAACAAATTCTAATAGAGAAAACAAATTAATGACGTTAGTAGTTGTGATTTCTCTTGTTGAGGATTATGTTAGTTTAGGTTAGATATCTAAGTGTGCCCACAATTAAGCAACAATGAAACTTTGTAAGAGTAGCATTAGATTTAAGGAGATAAGTTTGATAGAACAGTGTCGTGATGGAGCGGTGTCTTGTACAAGAGGTGCAAATTGAGGTAACATAAAATTTTCACTCCCCACCTCTTGCAACTATTGCAAGTTGTTTTAAAACACTTAATGCTCCCACTGATCTTTAATATCTCTAGAATGCTACAAGAGAAGTTTCAATGAGCTACGTGACGTGGGAACCTATCACATATACGTTAGACTTTATTTGATTTCTTTAATGTCCAGATGTCATAAGAAACTTTAGGGACATATTTAATAGAAATCTTATTAAGTATATATATGAATAGACTTCTTCTAAGACCATGTGCCATATGCGACAAAATTTAGATACAAGTTGATAGTCTGTTAAAAGATAAATAAATTATGTCTGAATATTCCATTTGGAATAAGTTCCACGAATGTCAATGAATGACTTATGATGGACCCACACTTATTCCTTAAGCCAAGTCATATTTAGGGCTTTAACGTCATGATTTAAAATCACTTAAAATGAGATTAGATGAATAATCATCCTCATTAACCATGTCATGATTTCTCATGAATTTCGGTTATAATGGATGAAATTTATAAGTCTCATTTTCCTTTTGTCAAATTCTCATTTGCATGATGACAAAAGTTGTGAAAGTGTAAGGTATCATCTAATTTCATCTAAGTAATGTTTCTATCCAGATGTTTAGAACAAATAAGATGGGAGTTTAAGATAAGTGTGACTTTATGTTGACTATGCAAACCTCACAACCTTCATGACATAGCATAAGTAATGATACTGTACTCTGATTAATAATCAAAACATGTAAGGTATCGAAAAGCTTTGTTAGAAGACTGCTTATTATGGTTCTTATAGCCTTAACAATTAATTTTGTCACTAACTCTCATGTTAATTATTTGTCAAGTTCTGGTAAGGAAACGTATGGAACTAGAGTCAACTAATCATGTGTTAATTGGAATATTGAAATTACCAGACTTAAATATCATTAGTAAGTGACTATCTAATTAAGTTATCCAACTGTTCTTTAGAATAATGGATAGTCTCGTTGCTTATGTCTAGTCTAACAGCATAATTATGCAGTGAGATTTTCTCTTGAAGAACCTTAAAGTTGGAATTAGCACTTGTAATTTGTCTATGGACCTTAGAACAATCCTCTTTTAAAGTATTAGTGGTTGTAAGGTGAGTAACAACTTATTTTCCAGCTTCAAACATTTATTTCTTTGTACATATGTTGCTTATCAACACACTCGTTATACTTTGGTATTTTTTGAGTGTTATAGTTGATTTATAAGGCATCAAATTGTACAAGTGAAAATCTTAATATGTAATGTACTGGAAAATTGTACTTATTTCCATGAGTAAGCCCTTAACTTTATGGATCATGGTTTTGTACATTATAATGTATTCACATATACCACTTAACTTTATAGTTTAGAGTTTTAAATGAAGGCATGCATCTTAGGAGTTCTAGTGATTATTCCACAATAATAGATTAGTCTTAGGAAAGACTTAATCTGGAATAACTTTAGTGATAGCATTTGCGTTAGAGAGTTCTTGATTATCATAAGAGACATCATGTTCGATTTGTCCTATTCATCATGCTCTAATTTTCTTCTTTATAATCCTTATCAGAAGAGAGCAATAGGACTATCGTGTCTTAAGAAATAATCAAGGATTTAATTTTAAGAGCTAATTCTAATAGAAACTTTAAATAAAGCAAACATTTTAGGTTTAGGAATTAGAGTGGATGAGATATTGATATATAGAAGAAAATTATAGTGAGTAAAATTATGGGTACTAAGAAATAAAGCAGACGAAATGATCATAAAAATTAATTAAGGATCATTAATCTAAGGATCATTATGTGAAGAGATTGTGATATGTCTATTACTAACATCAAAATAATAGACTATTTAAAGTTCTACTTAAACGAAGACAAATCAGTTTTGGCCAGAAGTGTAATCATTTAAGCATGTGTGCAAAGTATTTGTGACAAATCAGCTTTGGCCAGAATTGAAACAATCACTTTAGTTATGCACTCGTTAAGTATGCCATCTATGAAGGAATTAAATCAGCTTTGGCCAGATATTAAGACATTCATGTTTATGATGCACACTTAACATAGCTTTCATAATACTTGGATGATAAGTAGATATACCAAATCAGCTTTGGCCAGAAGTGATACATCAGAAGCTCACTCAAGTAAAGCCATTTTGGTTTTGTAAAACATTATTTGATCCTTATTAATTAACTAAATATTTACAAAAACCAATTATTTAGTAGCAAACCACCCGTTAGTTCACATTAAACAGCCTAAGGTAATGAGATTTTGAGTCTTGTGCGATCAATAATGCCCAAGTCTTGTGCGATCAGTAAAGCCTAAAAACTTGTGCGATCAATAAGGCCCAAAACTTGTGCGATCAATAAGGCCCAAAACTTGTGCGATCAGTGATGCCCAAAACTTGTGCGATCAGTCAGGCCCAAAACTTGTGCGATCAGTGAGGCCCAAAACTTGTGCGATTAGTCAGGCCCAAGTTTTTGTGCGATCAGCACTGTCTTGTGCGATCCACAAGTCTTGTGCGATCAGCAATGTCTTGTGCGATCCACAAGTCTTGTGCGATTACCCTTGTGTGATTGTCTTGTGCGATCAGATCATATCATATGTAATCTGATCTTGTGCGATCAGATCATGTCTTATGTGATCTGATCTTGTGCTACTGTCTTGTGCGATCAGACCATGTCTTATGTGATCTGATCTTGTGCGACTGAAGGGAAACTTGTGCTATTAGTACATTGATTATTTCGAACCTACTGTTAATAGCTGTTTCTTGTGATAATAACTAAAACTCGAAATTTAAGGGATTTTGGGATAGTGTTTCCTATTTTATTTATGATCTAAACTTATCAAAAGATTTCGAAAATAATAACTGAAAATCTATTAACAGTTTTCGAAATTTAATAGATAAAATTTAGATCAAACATTGGAGAAACATCCACTAATCCAAATTATATTCCAAAATCAAGGAATTTTCGAGTTTTTATTTAGAACAAAAGATGAACCCTAAAAAATAAAATAAAACATGATTCTGGGTTCCGAAATCTAAATTTTAATGACTTTTGTTAACAGATTTCAGATATAAGGTTACCCATTATAATTTCGAGTCAATTCATTAACCATCAACTTCCGAAAACAGTGATTTCGGCACATTATAACCCGAAATCAGCCGTGATCATGAAGGCTTAAAAAAATTTTCTGTTTTCCAGATTTTTGATCCCAGAATAATGGATACGAAAACAGAACTGATTTATCAACATATGCTCTGATACCACATGTTGGTTCAGTTCTGTTTGAACATAATGGAAAACATGAAAACGTACCTTTGATTGCATCAGCACAGTAGAGAATCCAGTCAGAGATGCAGCCATTGAGTTCGACATACTTGTCAGGATGATCTGGTTCCTCCTTAGGGTGTAAGGTGATGATGGTGATGAACCGAAACTAGGGAGGGTTTCGGTTTAGGGAGAGAGAGCCGACTTGATGTTATGAGGGTTGTAAGATTGTCTAACTTGTGTAACCCCTAAACACTCTAATAACCTCCTTATTTATACACCCAAGAGGAAACCCAATTAGTTAATAAGGGTAATATGGTCCATCAACAATTACAAACTAATTATTAATAGGTTATTAATATATTTTGATCTATATAATATAAATGATTATAATGGCTACAAGATTAAATAATATAACAATAATATATTTAATCTCACATAACGATGACGATGATGCTTCCCTTGATGAAGATGATGACAAGATGGGTCGTTATGCTCTCATTTCATTTAATATTCAATCACTTTAAAAGTTATGAAAGGGTTTAAATTGAAATGTGTTCATCAATTTGACTACAATATGAAACTGAAAGCTGGGATGCGGTGGACAATTCTCAATTAACTACAGTTTTTAGTGATGCGGTCCAAATTTATAAAAGGTGCGGGTTCCCTAACTGCAGCTTCATACAAAGTGATTTAATGGTGCTTAATTGTTGGTGCGGGCCTCACACCGCATCTCTAAAAGAATATCACCGCACCTTCAATTGAATTCTGTACTAGTGTGTTGCAGTGATTAATTCCGCAACAGTCAAGGACTTGAAACTTGCAGTCAAGAAAAAAAGTCAATGACATGTAGCAGTCAAAGATGGGTCATCGCCACATTTCTTGGTTTCTCCCTTAACTTTATCATTTATCGTTTTAAAAAGTTCTATCATAGTACTCTACTCATGTGCTGCGATAGTTCTTCAAATATTAGTCTCTGCTCATGTGATAGTCTCTACTCATGTGCTTGGTTTTAAAAAGCGCGCCTTAAGCGCGAAGCGCATCTAGGCGCCGGCTGAATCGCCTTGTGTGACCTAAGGCGCACTATGTACAAGAAGCGCAGCTGACGCGCGCTTTTTAGGGGAAAATCGACCTAAGGCGCAGGCTGAGGCGCACGCTTTTTGTACATGGGTTGTTTCTATGCTTCTAAGTGTTGTACAGCAGGCTTTTTATGCTGTACATTTATGTTTTTTTCTTTTTAAAACATATATAAAGCTTAATTATAGCTAAATCATAGGTATTGGAGGCTACACACTTATGGGATATATAAAATAAATTTTATAATCACTTTGCGCTTCGCGTACGAAAAGCTCACCGCTTTTGCGCTTCGCTTTAAAAAAAGCTTTTTTCGGCCTCATCGCTTTTGTGCGCTTCCCGCTTTTTTAAACCAAGCTCATGTGGTGCGATAGTTCTACTCATGTGATAGTCTCTACTCTTGTGATACAAAATTTCAAACGTCTTAGTCTCTACTCATGTGCATGGCCGGCCCTGGGGGTGGGCGGGGAGGACCACCGGCTAGGGCCCGATATTTCGAGGGGCACGTTTTTTATGAAAAAAACCCGATGTGTATATGTAAAATATTTTTTTAATAGGGTACACCAATACAAATACCAACATATAGGCCCCCTTACGAAACTAATCTTATGGTTTAGATTAGTTATTAACCCCTTTGGCATTAGGTTTAAACCTTTAGTGAGCCCAATACCCAATTTCGTTAAGGTCTAAGGGCACATTTTTTCGAGCTCGAACAGGGTACACGAATTCTCAGGGCCGGTCCTGCTCATGTAATACAAAATTTCAAATGTCTTAGTCTCTACTCATGTGATACAAATTTCAAATGTCTTAAGTCTCCACTCATGTGATAGTCTCTATTCATGTGCTGCGATAGTTCTTCAAATATTAGTTTATTGGTAAGATTAAGTCAAGCTAGTTTAGGATAATATTTTAATACCAAGTTGTGATTTTTCCTTATAGTTGATGAACATTATTGTTTCTTGCACGAATGAGATTCTCATCCATTTTCTTAAACAAGACTAAATATATAGAGTGAAACCCCCGCCCAAGGGGCCACGCCGAAACCCAAACCCACCCAGGGTGGTGACTTGGGCGTTTGTACCCAACCCCGCCCCATACCCATAGTCTTAGCATGTGAGATTATTAACACCAAACAATTATTCATACCTTTTTATAAGGAGACGTAAGTCTTCTAGAACACGTTTTGGTAAAATATGAATAATTAAAATTGATTGGGTTTCCTATAATATCCATTGCTGTGAACGAAAAAAGATATTATACTCCCCGCATCCACTGTTCCATACTCTATAGGCAAGTGAGTGGTCCGTGGAGCATCAATCCAACAATAAATACCCTTTAATCATTCTCTTTCTTTTCCTCACCACAGTTTCCACTGCCCATGGAGATCACCACAGTTTCTTGTGTTCTTGGAGTAGCAGCAATCTTCTTGTTTTATACATGGAGGATTTTGAATTCGTTGTGGCTCAACCCAAAGAAGATCGAGAAGTTTCTAAGAGATCAAGGACTTGAGGGTACCCCTTATAGGTTCTTGTATGGAGATCTGAAGGACATGATGCAAATGATGATCGAAGCCAAAACCAAACCCATGAGTCTTACTCATGATATTGCGCCTCGTACTTCCCCATTCTTCCACAAATCCCTTGCCACTCTGGGTAAGAAATTTTGGTTCTCTTAATTTTGTTTTACCATCTTTGATTAAGTTGAATTGTTGTGATATTAAATAATTTACCATGTGTATATTTAATAAAGTTTGATATGTACATGTAACTGTATAAAAAAAATTAACTAAACAGAAAATGAAAATCTTACAAGTAAAATTCATGCTTTATTAGTTAATAATTAATCAAATATTTTAGACTGTAATTCGCTGCTATAAACGATTACAAGTGGTAATCAATCCAGTGTTATCCTTGCTTGAAACGGGAAACACAATTTTTGGTTAAACACGACACTTATATAATTAGGTTAAGGGTTATCATGTTTAACCGTTTAACAAATGGGTTGTGTTCTTGTTGAATTAATTAAACGGGTTGTGTTCGAGTTGATTTGTTTGACTTGCATAATTAAATATGTCGACATGACAACACCTGTTAAATTAAACAAGCCGCTATGCCAACTAATTACAACTCATTTAACCTAAGTTGTAAGTTGATCACTACTCTGAGTAACATGTTTGTAACTTGATCAATACTCGCTAACTCACCAAGGTTGACACGTCTAGATAAATGGGTTTAACGGGTTGTGTTCAGGATACACAATTTTAAGTGTGTCCGGGTTAGGGTTGATGTTAATGACAATAATATTGTGTCCGGGTTGAACCTGCTAACCCAACATGATTAACACTTTATATATGCTTTGGATTATTGTTTAGAGAATTGGTGTCTAAAATATATGTCTATGGGGTATTATGTTTTTTTTTTCTATATAGGTAAGAGTTGTTTTACATGGATGGGAACAAGACCCGTGGTACACATATCTGATCCTGCAATGATACGAGAGGTCTTGGCTGATTATAACAAATATCAAAAGCTAAGGGGAGGAAATCCATTAATAAAGTTGCTAGTAGCAGGATTACTAGATGTTGAGGGTGATCAATGGGTTAAACACAGAAAAATCATCAATCCTGCATTCCACATGGAGAAGCTCAAGGTTATTTTCTTGCTATTTCCTTCTTGTTACATGATCATTGTACCCTTTGTTTAACTACACAACAAAGACCATTGGCTAGTATTTTTGCCTAAAATTCCTTTTGCAGCATATGGTACCAGCCTTTTATGTGAGTTGTAGTGAGATGATCAACAAATGGGAGAAACTTTTAACCCAAAAAAGCTCATGTGAGCTGGATGTGTGGCCTTATCTTCAAACATTTTCGGCTGATGTAATTTCACGTACAGCGTTTGGTAGTAGTTTTGAGGAAGGAAGAAAGATATTTGAACTTCAAAGAAAACTGGCAGAAATAGTTATGAAGGCTGCAAATTCAGTTTACATTCCAGGAACAAGGTAAGTTTGTTCCTATACTCTTTTTCATCTTTAATGGAAACTTAAACTGGTAATATCATTAGAATTCCGGGCTAATAAAATAAGATCCAATAGATTTTTGCCAACAAAAAACAATAAGAGGATGAAAGAGATTGACCTTCAAGTGAAGGGTTCAATAAAGAGCATAATCAATAAACGAGTTGATGCAATGAAAGCCGGAGAAGCTAGCCATGATGACCTTTTGGGCATACTTTTGGATTCCAACTACAAAGAGATTAAACAACAGGGGAATAGCAATTTCGGATTAAGCATTGAAGACGTAATTGAGGAATGCAAACTTTTCTACTTTGCTGGGCAAGAGACCACAGGAAATATGCTTGTTTGGACTATGATTTTATTAGGTCAACATTTAGAATGGCAAACTCGTGCTAGAGAAGAAGTTTTACAAGTATTTGGAGATAAGAAACCAGATATTGATGGCTTGAATCATTTAAAAGTTGTAAGTTTTCCTACTATAAAAGACAAATATTGATGACTTTAGAATTATGTTGGTGTTCTTATCTCTTTTGTATCTCATTGTATAGGTGAGCAATATTTTTAATGAGGCTCTCAGACTATATCCACCAGCAACATTACTTAGACGACTAATACATGATGAAACCAAATTAGATAACTTAACCTTACCAGCAGGAACCATTATCCAAATTAACACATTGATTTTGCATCACGACAAAGATATGTGGGGTGAAGATGTTAACGAGTTTAAGCCGGAAAGATTTTCCGAAGGTGTTTCCAAGTTTACTAAGGGACAAGTTGCTTACCTTCCATTTAGTGGTGGCCCACGTATATGCATAGGCCAGAATTTTGCTATGATGGAAGCAAAACTCGCTCTTGCAATGATTCTGCAATGCTTTTCTTTTGAACTATCTCCATCCTACTCCCATGCTCCGCACACAATGATTACTCTACAACCTCAGTTTGGTGCACACATAATTCTACACAAACTTTAGGCAATTTACCATATATGTTGTTTAATTAAAGATATGTGTGGTGTGATTTATAGGTGGTTGATCTATTTCATGTAACTAGTAGGAATGCATGCGCGTTGCCGAGGGTATTTATGTTTTATGCCGCAAGTTGCAGACCGGGTTTCACATATTTTATTTATAAAAATTGCTAATACAACTAATATATCAATTCACGAAGAGCAATTGAGTATAAACAAAAAGAACTGATCTAAAAAAACATATAATAGATGGTAGACCAGGAAGCCCTTGACTTTATTGAACAGATCGTCTTTTCAACATATATTTCTTCATATATAACATTGATTACACTCTTATTTTCTTTACATTAGAGATATCAACTTTACATTTTGTATAACAATCGGCTTCCTATTGGAGCTAAAGAGTTGTGCTTTCTAAGAGCCAAAAAAACTTCAAAGGGAAGTAAATGGTTCATAATAAACTGCAATTGTGGAATCACTACCGCTATAAACTGTAATCAAATTAAAAAAAGAAAAATCATTTTCAAGATTTCACAAACAAAGTCAATGGATATAAATCTATAAAACCACTCTCTCGATATTTCAACGAAAGACCAAGAAAAATGGTTATTTTGACCTTTGGCAATAACTGCAGCCAGAGAAGCTAAGGTGCCAGAAGCAGCTACTTTTGCACTAGAGGTTTTACATCGGCATCAGCAAGTGATATAATGTCTCCGGTAGAAACACCCTTCTATCAGACAAAACAACTTGTGCTTGTTATACATAGGGTAAGGATCCGTTAGAGATGCCGGTTTGGAAATGAGAATTGATAACAATGGATTTTGTTACCAAACTACCCAAGACAAGGAAAGGTAATGATACAATCTGGGTGATTGTAGATAGATTAACTAAGTCAGCTCATTTCTTACCAATGAAGGTAACTTTTAGTATGGAACAATTAGCTAAGTTATATGTGAATGAAATAGTTTCATTACATGAAATTCCGTTATCAATTGTTTCTGATAGAGATAGCCGTTTTACCTCTCATTTTTGGGCAAGTTTCCAAAAAGCAATGGGAACCAAGTTGAACCTAAGCACCGCTTATCACCCTCAAACGGACGGACAAAGCAAAAGGACAATTCAGACAATGGAAGAAATGCTTAGAGCTTGTGTAATTGATTTCGGAGGTAATTGGAACGATCACTTACCATTAATAGAATTTTCTTACAATAACAACTATCATACCAGTATCAATGCTGCACCATTCGAAACACTTTATGGACGAAAGTGCCGAACGCCAGTCTGTTGGGCATAAATTGGAGAAAAACAACTATCCGGACCTGAGATAGTGCAAGAAACGACCGACAAGATTGTGCAAATCAAGGAGCGATTGAAAGCAGCACGTGATCGACAAAAGTGTTATGCTGATAACAGGCGAAAACCATTGGAATTTCAGGTAGGTGACAAGGTGTTATTAAAAGTTTCTCCTTTGAAAGGAGTGGTAAGATTCATCAAAAGGGGAAAGCTAAGCCCTAGGTATGTTGGACCTTTTGAGATTATTAGAAGAATAGGACCTGTAGCCTATCAGCTACAACTGCCAGAGGAAATGGCAAGAATACATGATGTATTTCATGTATGTAATCTCAAGAAATGTTTAGCTGATGAATCACTGGTAGTAACTCTTAAGGATATAGAGGTAAATGAACAGTTAAAATTCGTGGAAAAACCTCTACAAATTGAAGATAGGAAAGTCAAGAATCTCAAACATAAGAGATTAGTTTTGGTCAAAGTAAAATGGGACTCCAAAAGAGGACCGAAGTACACATGGGAGCTTGAATCAGAAATGCAAAGGAAATATCCACACCTGTTCCAGTAGATCTTGAGGACGAGCTCTAAAACAAGGTGGTGAGGATATAACAACCCTCCTAAATAATTTTCGACACCCTAATATATTAAAGTGTCCCTATATGTCTTGAAATACACCCCGAATACGAAACGAGCCCTGAATACCTTCATTTTTATTAAAATTAATTAAAAACGATTTTTATTAGTCTGTGGCGGGCCGCGTAGACCTAGGCTTGGTCTTACGCGGGCCTCGAGCGAAGGGACATCACTACGTCAAAACTAGGCTTTAGCCACATTTTTCCCAAAACCGCCCTGCCACATTTGCACTCCTATTGAAGACTGAAGTTTGTATTTTGTAGTTCAGAACATGCTTGTTTAACAAATTGTAGTCTTGGTTTTCTATTATGTGGTCTTGGTTTTCCAAATTTTTTTTGAACCTGCTTATTTTGTAAGTCTTGGGTTTTTACTGTTGCAATGTTATTTGAACATGTGTCTCTAAACTAAATTCCAAATGAGTAAGATATTGAAGTATAAAGTTGGGTTTTGCCTTGTTATTTGAAGGGTTTCATGATAAGCCACATCAGATTGTGTAAATGCAATTTAAAATCATCTAAGAGTTTCACTATAAATGCATAGGAGATTGTGTAAAGCTTTGCTTAAAACGTGAAACTTATGTAAAAGGTGTAGGTCCCTCGTGGTGGATGAGGTTAAACCTTAACCTTGTTATATTAACACACTAGCAAGTGCGGAATCCAAGCTAGAGTGCAACCGAGTTGAGACAAGCATAAACACAAAACACACAAGGTTCACCGATTAACACCACTTGTATTAATGCGTATGAAAGGTTCCGGTTACAAGCACAAGGTTTACAAATCTGTATTGCAAACTCTCTAATGTGTGTGTGTGTGTTCTTGACAGAATGCTCTCACTATCTCTCGAGTGTATCTTTCTGTCTCTTGTATCTGTCTCCGCTACTTCGAACACACACTGCATGGGTATATATATACCCAGCACAGGTTGTATGGTCGAAGGATCATGTGGACTGCCCGAAAGATGATCTGTCGATCATGAAGCCATCGAAGGATCCACAAACACTTCGAAGGATGGCATATCCTTCGAAGTCCATCAGTATCCTTCGTGGGATATCTTTCGAGCTTATCGAAGGATAGAAACAATCCTTCGAAAGCCCAACCTTCGACACAGAACATTTTACAACCATTTTCTAACTGTTTGGCCAAGTCAAACCAGGAGGATGGTTGACTTGGTCAAACTTACATGACTAACAAGGACATCGTTTACATCGTGACCGAATACAGACAAAGTACAGACACAAGTGCACCAACAAACTCCCCCTTGGCTGTAGCTTTGTCTCGATCTTGATTATCTTTGATCTACGTGTCTTCAAGACTCTGATGTCCTTTCAAGTCTTCAATGTCGGAGGATCTTCAAAGTCTTCACGTCTTGAAAGCAGAGAGTGTATCAACAAACTACCCGTATCATGTAGGAAGTGTGTTGACAAACTCCCCCTTGGCATAGGCTCCTCCTTGAGTTATGCTCGTGAAAGACTTGATCTTTATGAAGTGAGATCCTTGTGGTGTTCCTGATGGTCAGCGGCAACTCGATCATCTTCATCTTCTGAGCGCCTTCACGTTGTGTCTTCATTCCGAAGCTTGTCATCGACTATGTTCTCCTTGCCTTTAGAATCTGCACATGCAAGAAATCTAAACGCATAATGAGAACAACTGCTTGGAATAGTTAGTATAAACAAATGACACACGAATGACCATGTCACAATCAAACACCGTCCGACAGTTTGAAAGTTTAATAAATTTGTCAATTTTAGATTTAACTTTCAAAGACTTGCAAATTACGACCATTTATGAAGATTTAGTCAATTCGGTTTTCAGTCAGGTTTCAGGTAACGAAGATTCGAGCTCCAACATCGTACGATCGAAAATAAAGAAGAAGTAAAATCTTTTTGGCTTTTATAAAGTTTATATCAAAACACACCTAAAATCTTTTTGGTATTTTTGAATAAATTAAAAGACAACAATTTTAATATCCTTTGAGTGTTATCAAACGACATCACCGCTAATGTCGTGCTGATATGCACCAAACGACGAAACTGTTTAAAAATAAAACAATAAAAGTTAAGCAGTAAATAAATATATACAAACATTCTTTTTGCGAGTTTCGAGGGTAAGAGAATCATATCAGTGAACGGTCATGCCAAAACGCTCTTGTTGTTCAGTTAGTTAACATTAAGATAAGCATCCTATAACGATTATCGGTATTGTTATCCACATAAACTCAACTTATCATTTGTAATCATGGCGAGGGGATACGTTAAGGTATGATTTATACTTACCGACCGGTGTTCATCCACATCACGACACATTCCCGTATCAAGGTATGCACGAGGGTTCGTCTTACCGGTGAGTATACCGATTATCATCTGTTTGACCGTATATGATGTGAGATTCTCACTTATTTTGTTTTGAAAACAAGCCCTATGTGATATAATCACTTATTGATGAGGAACTTGATTTTCGATGCATGAGGGCACAAGAGCAAGTCCGTGAGCAGGTCAGTACTTTCGTACAGCAGAGAGACGAACTTGACTCCCGGATAAATGTGATGAATTATCACTTATTTTAAGGGACATGTGATTGTTGATCACTTATTGAGGTCGAATGCAGTATGAAATATGTACACGTATGTATGGTATCATGGAAGATCTAGACTTGCATCCCCGTTATTTTTCGGTAAAAGAAACAACCATGATACCCAGATGATAAGCAGCATAAAGACCGAATATCTCAGAACCTCGGCAATCTACCAAACGAAATTTCGGTACTAAGACCATATGCCAATGAATGGTTCCCACCTGGTCTTCAGTCGATTTAAGTTTATATCACCCTGCACACTTTAAAATGATTGTGAGCCTACCGATACATCTTATATAGAGCTGCTTATCGTTTTTCATTTAAGGTTTAAAGAGGTTTAGACAGACCACTGATGTACTATCATTTTCTCTTTTGCTCGCCAGGAAACTCATTTTTGTTTTTCTATTGTTTTTGGGTTTTTGAAATTTTTCAATGTTTTTGGATTTTCAAATTTTTGGATTTACTCCCCCTAAAATCAATAAACTAAGACAAATTTAAAAACATAAAGGTATTTACAAAAATGATTTTCCGATGTTGATTTACTCTTGCTTGACCTTAATGCCGTTTACCAATAATAAAAAGTCAAATCTTGATTTGTCAAATGCTTTGGTAAAAAGGTCGGCACGTTGGTCATCGGTGTGGACCTTAACAACATCGATTAGCCTCTTCTCAAAGCAATCACGTATGAAGTGATATTTGATTTCGATGTGTTTGGTCTTTGAGTGCTGCACAGGATTTCTAGTGATCTGTAATGCAGCAGAATTATCAACGTAAATAGGAGTAGTTAGGAATTCAAAACCGTAGTCACGTAATTGTTGTTGGATCCAAAGAACTTGGGAGCAACAACTTGAGGCAGCAATGTATTCAGCTTCGCATGTTGATGTAGCGACGCACGTCTGCTTCTTGCACTGCCATGTGACTAGGCGATTTCCTAAAAACTGACATCCAGCCGTTGTGGATTTGCCGTCGATTTTGCATCCGCCATGATCAGAATCACTGAATGCGATCAAGTCAAAGTTATTATCCCTAGGGTACCATAGACCGGTGTCAGGGTAACCCTTCAAATAACGAAAAATCCTTTTTACAGCTGCAAGATGTGAGGCCTTCGGGTTGACTTGATATCTGGCAAGCAGGCACGTTGGGTACATTATGTCTGGCCTTGATGCTGTGAGGTACATAAGAGATCCGATCATTGCGCGATAGTATGAGGGGCTAACAGCTTCACCCTTCAAGTCTGGAGTAATTCCATGATTTTGTGGCAGTGGGGTACCAATGGGCGTTGCATCAGACATCTGGAACCGGCTCAAGATGTCACAAACATATTTAGTCTGATGGATGAATATCCCAGACTCAGTTTGTTGCACTTGTAGGCCCAAGAAGAAGGTCATTTCCCCCATAGCACTCATCTCGAATTTATCCTGCATAATGCGCTCGAAATTCCTACACAAGACATCATTAGTAGAACCAAAAATAATATCATCAACGTATACCTGTACCAGAAGAAGATCTCCATCTTGTTCTTTGATAAAAAGAGTACAGTCGATAAGACCTCTTCGAAAACCGTTCTCCAGCAGATAGGTAGATAAGGTTGCATACCAAGCTCGCGGTGCTTGATGAAGACCATAGAGAGCTTTGTTGAGCAACCAAACCCGATCGGGATGGATAGGATCTTCGAAACCTGGGGGCTGTTCGACGTACACCTCTTCTTCAACCACACCATGTAAGAATGCACTTTTCACGTCCATCTGATAAACCTTGAATCCTTTGAATGAGGCATAAGCCAGAAAGATCCGAATTGCTTCCAGACGTGCAACAGGTGCATAGACTTCGTTGTAGTCGATTCCTTCTATCTGACGAAAACCTTGAACGACTAAACGTGCTTTGTTTCGAATAACCACTCCACGGTCGTCTTTCTTGCATTTGAAAACCCATCGAGTGCCAATTTTCTTGCAGTTCTCAGGTCTTTCAACAAGCTTCCAAACACCAAGCTTTTGAAATTGCTGCAATTCTTCCTGCATGGCTTCAACCCAAGCATTGTCTTTCAACGCTTCTTTCCACGATTTTGGTTCTTCTTGTGACACATAACATGCGAAGGACCAGTCATTCTGAAGACCAGATTCTCTTATAGCTGAATACAAACCAGCATTCCGGTTGTTTCTCAGTTGATTACGCGTCTGCACACCGCGATGGACATCTCCTATAATATTCTGCTGGGGGTGGGTATCGTGAATCCTCATTTCAGGATTTTCTGACACACGTGCATTGATACCCAAATTGTTAAGATTAAGATCAACAACCAACTCCACACCAGGAATGTGTGTAGAGGTGGATGCATTCCCTTCAGCAGTGTCTACATTCTGCATATGAGGTGTATCAACAGAGGCACCTTGAACAGGAGCATCTTGAGCCGAAGATCCTTCAGCTGCATCATGAAATTCATCATCTTCAGAAGATTCATTATAATCAGCAGCATCATCATAAACCTCATTTTGAACCATATTGTTGACAGACGAAGAAGCTTGTGGGTCAACAACAATAGGTCTAACCAAAGGCGAGTCAGCAGCGTTGTCACATTCAAACAACATTCTAGCCGCTGCTGATTCTTCGTCAAAGGTTGGCAGATTGAAGGAGTCAAATAGTCCATCATAATCGAACATCCACGGATCACCCGGAGCCCTAACAGGACTCGTGTACCTTTGAACCCTCACTTCACTCCATAGCTCAATCTTTCTGGTAGCCAGATTTCAAACACGAAAATTCGGAGTATCATATCCAAGGAAGAAACCCTCGATAGCTCTAGCTCCAAACTTTCCATCCGACTCAATCATAGTACATGGAGCACCAAATGGTTCTAGGTAAGAAAGATCCGGTTTTCTTTTCTGAAGGAGTTCGAAGAAAGTTTTGCCATGTCTCTTTACTGTAAGAACTCTGTTTAACGTGTAGCATGCAGCCGATACAGCCTCCCCCCAGAATTGAATAGGGAGTTCCGACTCTACTAACATTGTTCTTGCAGTTTCGATAACCGTCCGATTCTTCCTCTCCGCGACACCATTTTGTTGTGGAGTATAACGAGAACTGTACTCATGAAGAATGCCTTTAGAAGTACAAAACTCATCCATAACTTGATTCTTGAATTCGGTTCCATTGTCGCTTCGGATCCTCTTCACTTTCAACGAATAGAGATTCTCCAACATTGTAAGAAGATCCTTGAGGATGCCAGGAGTTTCACTCTTGTGTGCCATGAAGGATACCCAAGAAAATCTAGAATAATCATCAGTAACAACTAGACAATAAGCATCTCCGAATGTTGTCTTGTGCTTCATAGGTCCAAAAAGATCCATATGAAGACGTTCAAGAGGTATGCTGACAGTGTTGATTTTCTTCAAAGGGTGAGACTTCTTTGTTTGCTTCCCTTTTTGACACGAGACACAGATATCTTGTAAATGAAAACTTCTCACATGCACACCATTCACAAGATTATTTTTCACCAAATGGTTCATCTTTCTCAAGTGAATGTGTCCCATTCTTCTGTGCCAGGATATAGACTCCTTTTCTGTGGCTTTCGAGACAAAGCAAGTGACTTGAGCTGATGTTGTAATCGCCTGGCTCATGTCGAGAATATAAAGATCATTAACTCTCGGAGCCGATAAGAGAATCCATTCTTGTGGAATTTTGAATCCAGGTTTCAGCACATAGCAGCCGGCATCATCAAAATGCACTGAGAACTTTTTATCGCATATTTGCGACACACTGAGAAGATTATGATCAATTTGCTTAACATAATTGATCTTATCGAAGCACACAATACCATTTGAGATACTTCCCTCTCCAGTGATGAATCCGCCTTTGTCTCCCGCAAATGCGACATACCCTCCTCTAATATTTCTCACGTCGTATAAGAGCCGTAAGTCGCCAGTCATGTGCCTGGATGCTCCACTATCAACAATCCAGTGACTATTAATAGTTCCTCCTGGAACACCCTGCACATGTCATTTAAAAACATCAGTTTAGGATGGGGACCCAAGCCTTAGTGGTCTTGGGTCGTCCCTGAGCATCACGAAACGTGATCTCGACCTGTTGATGGTTTTCAAACACATTAACTCCCCCTGAACTATCACCCTTTTTAGATCTCCAAGTTTCTTTTTGCCTACCAGATTGAGTGTTATAAATTGTTTTTGAAGATTCTGGCTTTAACGGCTGTGACACACTTGGTTCCCTTTTGACTGTTTTAACTTCAGGTTTTAAAGCTTTTTCAACAGTTTTCATGTTCTTACGTCGCTGTTTAGTTTCTTGTTCTTTTACTGTTCGTTTATCATGTTTAGCTGAAACTGACCGACGTTGAGGGTGAGCTTTTTCAGGTGAAGATTTCTCAACAAACTTTTCTTTTGGAACGTTTGGGCAATTTTTAATGATATGCCCAAATTCCCCACATTTAAAACATGTTCTCCTTTCAACAAATTTGGGAGAACTTGATTGACCATGGGATGTCGAGCTCGTGGAACCAGAGGTACTAGCCTTTTCATCACATCCGTTTGTATGTTGAGTGTAATTGTTATCACTGTTACGTTTTAAGATTGTGACTTGTTTTACAAAATCAGTGTTAGATTTGTTCTCAAAAGTTTCAATCTTATCAGTACCCTTGGATGTCACGAACTTGACATCTTTTGCTTTCTTTTGAAATCGAGCTCCTTTTGGTTCAGACTTCATCTGAGAGACTTTATGCTTTTGAGCTCGTTTGACTGGTTGTTTACCATTAGAAGCACTAGGTTGTTGAGTGGTTGAAGATTTTTGGTTACCAAACTGTTTTCTAATCTCAGCCTTAGGAATTGGATCACATTGTGTTACAACAATTCCCGGAAGTGTTTTTCCCAAAAATTTGTTTGTGTTGTCTTCAAAGACTTTATCAATCAAAGATTGATTTACATTTTTAATTGGGAAATCGTGATCTGAGTAGATTTTATCATCTCCAACCAATGTATACAACACATTACTGCTTTTAACAGTAGACACACATGTCTTATCAACTTTGACAGAATCAATCACTTGTTTCTTAACAGAGGAGACATCAGGAGTATCAGGATCACAAAGAATGTGATTCTCTCGTGGAATAACTACTCCTTTCATCTTGTTAAGTGATTTATCCTGATCACCTACATCCAATTCTGATTCATCATCCGATGTCTCATAGTCCTCGATAACTGGAGGACTTTGCTTCATGGATGATGAAGTTTCTTGTTGCTTAGAGGATGTGTTTAAAGAATTGTCCGGTTTGAACCCTAGGCCAGTAGTAAATTCCTCAACATCAAGAGGCACACTGGGTTCATACCGAGGCATTTCCTCCTCATCAGGCATCTTGGTATAGTTATTCATCAAAGGAGGCGGACATTTCTTATACCCTATACCTTTCTGATTTCCCTTCAGTTGTTGAACATCGATAATGTGATCAAGCACAAATTGGGAGTTAGAATAACTCTCCAATTTTTGTTTGATCGCATCATGCTCGCATTGGGCAATGGCTAATTGCTTCTTAGTTTCTTCCACAATGTTGATGTATTCATTTATACTTACTTGCTTGTGGTAAACTACTTTGTTCACTTCGGACACGTTTTTCTTTAATGTTTCAATTACTGATTTAAAATCTTTTTCGTTCCGAGTTAAAGCCATATTTGCCTCTTTGCATTTGGAAAGTTCAATAACCAAATTTTGATTATGACTATGAAGCTTTTCTAATTCAAGCTTCATTTCAGCACATGATTCACAAACACTAGGAGCAGGAGGTTCAGAATTTACCTGACTCGAAGAGGCTGACACATTTGTCATAAATGCAGTTTGAAAAGAAAAAGATCCATCTTCAGAAAAGAACTTTTCCATTTCCCTGGATGTAGTAGCAGCCTTCTTGATCAGAATTGATTTCTGACATATAAGTTCATCAGCTTCATTCAATAAATCCTCCATACCAGAACCTGCTTCCTCCTTCTCATCAGACTCTGATTGATTATCCCCAGAAACAGAGCCTTCTTCATCAGAACTTCCAGAATAACCAGAACTGTCATCACTTTCAGAGGACTCTTCTTTATGAACATGCTTGATATGATTGATGATCTTTGCATAACAAGCTGTTCCACTTCCTTGATCACCTTCACCAAGCTGCACAGACCCGTCACATCCCTCATCAGCTTGAACAGTCAACGCCCGATTGGGATTTGCAGTTCCAGGCTGTGCCTGATTGTTATTAACTGCCACAATCCTCCTTTCACGGTTATCTTGCTGGGCATTCACATTTGCAGTACTCGTCTGGTTTCTGAAAGGGTTGTGATTGCCTTGTTTTGTTGGTCGAGTGCACTCACGTTTGAAGTGCCCTTTATTACCACAATTGTAGCATGTAACGGCGTTGATATCAAACCCATACTTTGTATCTTTCTTTCCTTCCAACGAAGTTCTTCCAGTTCGAGCCATGAAATCTTTTGCCCTTCTTACTGCACTAGCAAAAGCCCATTTGATATCCATCAACTCCATTTCTTCCTTGTCGATCTGTTGATAATCTTCATCGGTCATGTTGATGTTTCCAAGCTTACCTGCTACCAAACCACAGTAAGCACTGACCATTGTATTGATAATTTCCATATGCTCCTTAGCAACTTCAATGCTGATGTGTGAAAGGTTTGAATTATCGACTCGGATTGTGTTAGGGTTTTGAGGTTGAGGTTGAGGATTGTTTGTATAATGAGCCTGTTGTTGTTGTTGTTGCGGTGGTTGGACTTGTGGCTGTGTTGGGACGGGAATGTAAGACCTCGGATCAAA
Organism: Helianthus tuberosus; assembly: GCA_030545235.1. Lineage (NCBI taxonomy): Eukaryota > Viridiplantae > Streptophyta > Magnoliopsida > Asterales > Asteraceae > Helianthus > Helianthus tuberosus. Next base: position 184,640,180 of record CM060442.1, read on the forward strand.
AGCCGGAGCAGCAGTTGATTGAGGAAACGGAAGAGAACTTGTGTTGGACACAAATGCAGTTTGCAGTTTAGGTTGCTGAGCTGCAGCGGATCTTGCCAAAACATCGAATCTTGGAAGGTACATTTCTGTATTCTGAGGAGCGGGAGCTCGCTTTGCTTTCCTGATTTCTTCATCATTTTTATGTTCCAGTTTCTGAATAAACTCATAGATGTTAACCGTGTCTAGAGTTCCAGTATGCTTCAACAGCTCAATAAACGAACTCCATTTTGGAGGTAATGCGTCAGCAAACCTGTTCACCATGTCTTGTTGAGTAGATACAACCCCATAAGCACACATTTCACTAATCAAATGATAGAACCGTGTGGTCATATCATTTAGAGTTTCGTTTTCCAAAAACTGAAACGATTCAAACTCTTTCTTCAACAAATCATGACGAGACTTTCGAGTAGCTGCATTGCCTTCACCTCTAGCAACTAAGGCATCCCACAATGTTTTCGTGGTCTTGCAGTAGGAGAACTGATGATAGATATCTTTGTTGAGTGCTTGTGTAAGTGTAGCAAAGGCCTTTTTCTCCAATTCATAAGCCTTCTTGTCATTTTCGAGCATGTTAGCATAACCTTCTGAAGTGGACGCTACAACCTCAAGATTAGCATTGAATGCATTGATGAAACATGTCTAAAGATCGGTACTTTGCCCTTGAACATACGTGTGAAAACGGTTTTTCCATGATGGAAAGTCATTCATATGGTTCAGCTTTGGTGGACGATTGTTGCTTCCCGTTTCGCTTTCACTAATCAAAAGATTTTGAATGCTTTGACTTTGATTGGATACCAAAGCCCATTGACTTGGACTGATTGATGGCGGTGGAAACATACTTTTCGCCCAAGCTGCAGCAGAGGTTAGCTCTTGACTAGATTGTGAGTCAATACTCCAGTCCCAAGGACTTGTACAACTCATTTTGATGAAATACTAATAGACGACCTACACAAACACAAATTGTTAAGTTCAAACAGACACGAATTGAAAGATACAGCCTTGTTCGAAAGATCAAGACTTGTTCGAAGGATCAACAGTGTTCGAAAGATCACTGTTGAGTTTCGAACAAAGACTTCGAAAGATTCACAATTTGAAAGATCCTTATCTTTCGAATAACTATCTCGAAAGATTCACAATGAAAGATCCTTATCTTTCGAAAATGTATCCTCCGAATAGATTCCCTTGAGCTCGAAAGATAGAACACAAACTTCGAAGGATGGGTCGAAAGATGATTATCTATCGAGCCTTCCTTGATCGAAAGATGATCGTTCGATATCGAAAGATATCCTTCGATCGCTTCTGACACAAATGACGCTGATATGATAGGTTGGTGAAAAGGTGATGGGTTGGTAAAGTCAACTTTCGGCAAAAGAGTATGATCAGACTGTACTTTCTGCCAAAACCAGATTTGGTTTGATTATTTTAACCAAATATCCCTTCCCAATACACAAACAACTCTCAACACTAATTAAACAAGATCAAAAGGTGTAAAGCTTTGAAGAACACTAGAATATATGATGAACACACCCAGAAAATTTGAATTTTCTGGTAATCAGACAACTTTCCGAACACGAATTTTTGCCCGAAACTTCACTAAAAACCACTCTTTAACATGTGAAAATGATAAACAACAAGGTTTTTATAAAAACTTCAAGCAAAACAACAGAAATTTCGAAGTTTTGAACAGATTTTTCAGAAAAAAAAGAACTTCAAAAATCTGAAACAAGCCCGAAAACTACTCGGTTTTAACAAGGAGAAGAGCCAAGGCTCTGATACCACTTGTAGGTCCCTCGTGGTGGATGAGGTTAAACCTTAACCTTGTTATATTAACACACTAGCAAGTGCGGAATCCAAGCTAGAGTGCAACCGAGTTGAGACAAGCATAAACACAAAACACACAAGGTTCACCGATTACCACCACTTGTATTAATGCGTATGAAAGGTTCCGGTTACAAGCACAAGGTTTACAAATCTGTATTGCAAACTCTCTAATGTGTGTGTGTGTGTTCTTGACAGAATGCTCTCACTATCTCTCGAGTGTATCTTTCTGTCTCTTGTATCTGTCTCCGCTACTTCGAACACACACTGCATGGGTATATATATACCCAGCACAGGTTGTATGGTCGAAGGATCATGTGGACTGCCCGAAAGATGATCTGTCGATCATGAAGCCATCGAAGGATCCACAAACACTTCGAAGGATGGCATATCCTTCGAAGTCCATCAGTATCCTTCGTGGGATATCTTTCGAGCTTATCGAAGGATAGAAACAATCCTTCGAAAGCCCAACCTTCGACACAGAACATTTTACAACCATTTTCTAACTGTTTGGCCAAGTCAAACCAGGAGGATGGTTGACTTGGTCAAACTTACATGACTAACAAGGACATCGTTTACATCGTGACCGAATACAGACACAAGTGCACCAACAAAAGGCCTGTGTTGTGCCAAACACCAGCGTTGTCAGAATATTTTTTCTCTTTATTCTGCCTATATTTTTTACACAATTCTTTCTAGTTTGGTTATCTTTTTTTGATTAATGAATGCACTGCAAACGTGTTGATTTTGGTTATGTATTTGCTGTTTATTGTCTAAATTAAAGAAGTTAGGGTTTGTATGTTAACTGTTTGGACTTGGGGGTAATGTTGAATTCTTTTGCAATTTTGTAGGTTAACATACAAACCCTAACTTTGTAGGTTAACTAACCTGATTACGTAATTTTGTAGGTTAACATACATACGCATATTGATTTCTTTTGCAACTTTGTTTATGGTACCATAATTTTGTAGCTTCTATGGAAAGAAACGACAAGCTTATGATATTTGTCTCATTGTCATATTTTCTAGGTAGACCTACAGAGACCCTTGATGAAGATTACAAAGGTATCAACAAGCATATGTAAAGTGCATAGGTACCATTGTTTAGCTTAGCTGAAATTTCTAAGGCTACCAATGACTTTTCGATCAATAACAAGCTGGGGCAAGGGGGTTTGGACCAGTTTACAAGGTAAATGGTATAAATCAGATGTTCATTTTTGTACATTATAAACAACTTTGGCAATCTCGATCCACCAGAGTGTGCTAGAAGGACAAGAGATTGCTGTGAAAAGGCTATCAAAGTCCTCTCGATAGGGGCTTGATGATTTGAGAATGAAGGCGATGGTGGTCGATGTTGGTGGCGACAACGACGGTGGGTGGTGGTGATCAAGGTAGCGGGAGGTGGCCACGGAGGATGGCGGTAGTGGTCGGGGTGGCGGTGGTCGATGGTGGTGGGTGGCGGCGATGGTGGTCGATGGTGGTGGCAGCGAAGGATGGTGGTGGTGGTCGGCGGAGGGTGGCGGTAGTGGTCGGGGTGGCGATGGTTTATGATGGCGGGTGGCAACGATAGTAGTCGATGGCGGTGGCGACGGGCGGCAGAGGACGGTGGTGGTCGTCGGCGTAGGTTGGTGGCGAATGGTGACGACGGCAGGTGGTAGTGGTGGCAAATGGTGGAGGTGATGGGCGGTGTTTGTGACGTGGGCTGAGAGATGGAATGGAATGGAAAAAAAAAACAGGGAGAGTGGATGTAATGAATTTGAAGGAATGGAATGACTTATGTAATGGGTGATTCCATTACGTTGACCAACCAAACACACTTTTTTTCATTCCCTCGTAATAGTTCATTACATTCCACCTCCCATTCCTACATACCAAACACTACCTTAGTTTCCCTCTTTGGCTCTATTCATCCTCAAACCCTTATTTTAGTTTCCCTCCTATCACTCTCAAACATAGTGAGTGTTTGGCTTAGCTTCTATTTCAACTTATTGACTTATTGAACAGTGAAAAGGACTTATTGAAGTGTTTGGGAAATGTGTGTATGCGAGGCAATAAGTCAATAAGCAAGAAATTCTAGCTTATTGAACAGTGAAAATGACTTATTATAAGTCACAAATAATCATACCCGATTCATCCTCAAACTTCACAACAAACCTAATTTCCGATGATCGTTATGTGGTTCAATCGTGGTGATCTTCGGTTCAATAGCCAGAAGTTGTTTGGGTTCAATCGGCGTGTAAGAGTGGTTCCATTGCCCTGGTTAATTACTGCTCTTCAATCGATTAAGCAGATGTGGTTCTGAAATGCTTTTTTAAACAAATTCTATATACACTTAAAAGGCTATGTCGGCAGACCACTCCGACATAGCCATTTGTCCTCTTATGAGTGGTCAAAATAATTTTTCGCTTTTAACCCTTAACTTTTCTAATTTATGTGTTTAGTCCTTCTATTATAACTATCATAATATACATGTTTAGTCCCTCTTCCTAATTTACGTGTTTAGTCCTTCTATTATAACTATCATAATATACATGTTTAGTCCCTCTACTTAATAAACTTTATTCCTCATTAGTTAACTTTGCTAATATACATGTTTAGTCCCTCTACTTTAACTTTGATGTCCTTCTACTCTAGCTTTCCTAATATACATATTTAGTCCCTCAACTTAATAAATTTGATTCTCCATTAGTTTACTTTGCTTATATACATGTTTACGTTTTCTAAATACTTTTCTAATTTTTCCAGTCAATGTAAGACACGTGTCGACATACTTTTGTTTCAGATCAAAAATCGGGTCGCCCCGCCGCGAAGCGCGGGTGCAACACCCTAGTTATCTATAAAAGGTGAAATTACGTGTCTAGGGATCATTTTATTGTTCTGTTAATTGTGCATACAAACACATGCTGGTTCAATTGCCACTTTATTGTCTTCCATCATTGTTTATACATAAAAAGTGAAATCACATGTCCTGTGATCATGTTAATATCTGACTATGATGATACATTATGAGATTCCATGCATGCGGATGAAAATGATGCTAATATAGTTATTTTTCAGTGATGGAACTGAACCTCGTTATCACAAAGAGATCGAAAACACTCTAAATTCATCGGAAATCCGAAGAAAGTGAAGAGAGAAGTTTGATTTTATGCATCAAGATAGATTTCAGTAAATAGGAACAAATTCAAGGGACTAAAGGTATGTTCTAAGGACTCGAATTGGGGAATCGGGACCTATGTTCAGATGATTGTTTGCATTCAGGTTATAGTTAAGACACTTCGAATGGTACATATACCGCCTTTTTTGCTTATGTTTTGGTTTTTTTTCTCCACAATTTAGTTGGTCTGATTTGGCAGTTAGTTGATTAGGTAAGAATATATGCAGGTAGATCGTAATATGTATATGGTCAAAATTTTTGAATAGCAATTGCCACTAGTTTAAAAGTATTTACACTTATAAAAGATTGTGATATAGTTTGGTTAGTATCAGATAATTCTACCATGGTGTATAACTTGTCAGTTTGGGGCTGAATTGACCAATAAAATGTGTTTTTTTATTCACAAATGCACTCTAGCTGTTTGATAAAATGCCTCAGTAAACTGTATGTTGTAGGCTTGTAGCATAACAAAAGTGTTTGATAAGTTGCAGTAGGCAAAATAAACGTCTGCACAAAGATGTTGCCATTCAGTTATGAACTCTATGATGTTTTTATAATTTAAACAAGGTTGTACCTATTTGCACACCCATTTGCCTATTGGCACACCAAAAAGGCGTTTTTTGTCTTATATGCACACCCTGCAGTGTCGAGCTGTGGCCAAAGCGCGACGTTTTGGTCCGGTCAACCAGACAAAGACTGACGGGTGTCTGACGGGTCTGTTGACCGGACCATAACGCCGAGCTTTGGCCGCGTTTTGGTCCGGTCAACAGACCCGTCAGATACCCGTCAGTCTTTGTCTGGTTGACCGGACCAAAACGCTGCGCTTTGGCCTTAGTTCGACACTGCAGGGTATGCACATAGGACAAAAAACACCTTTTTGGATTGGCTATCTACACAGTGTGTAGATAGTTTGAGCCTTAAACAATCTTGACTCTTCTACAGGACAATTGATATGAATGTACCAATTACTGACCATGTTTCAGTTCGTGTTGTAGGAGCTAAGTTTTGAGAGGGTAAATGTTAAATTAAGCAAAACCAAATCCATTAGTTAATGATTTGATTAAAGTATTCTGCCCTTTCAATTTGAGGTAATTATTGGTTTAAAAATCAAGTCAGGTTTTCTTTGTCTAACTGAGACCGAGATCGGGATTATATGAAACATGGGACCGAAGAGCACCAAATGCAATCCTATTCTGTTTGCGAGTCAAGTAAGATCTAACAGGTATATGAATTAAATCTGGGTCATGTCTCTTCAATTAACTGGGTTTGCGAGTTTAGTAAGGTCTAACAGAGATAAACAAATCTTATGTCTTTAGTAAAAACTTTTAGGAAATCCTTGTTTTTTGGCAGAAATAAGCACAAGGCGGATCTGAGTTTTTCTTTGTCATACAAGTTTGGCTTTGTGTTTTTATTAAGTCAATGATGTTGACCATTAGAGTTTTTTAATTGAACTGATCGTGGTTTGTGATGAACCTAGGTCCTGGGGCTACTGTATATTCTTATTTTTATTACACGACAAGGAGTCCTTTGAAAGAATCTCCTTCACTAGAATGGTTTGTGAACGGTGATGATACTTTTAGAAATTCAAGATTTAAGCTCACGGCATACATGTCTAAGGTTAGTCCCTAATGTCATTTCTTTTTAGTTTTTTTGCGCACACTATTTGCTAGGTAATTGTAGTTAAGGTTCATCATGGATGACAACGTATCAAACTCGCTCCGGCGCATGTCTACTCGAGCTCATAATGTAGCGCCCAAAACTGCAGCGCCACTTGCTAGCACAGGTAATTGATCAACTCAGGTTGTTTAATTTATATTTTAATATTTAAGTGTCACTTTATTTGGTTAACTTAAATTGGTTTACAATATAATAGGCCATTCTAGCTCGTTTTGAAGCGCTCGAGAATGACAATTTTGGAGCTGAAATCGTAGAAGCTAACGATGACGAGGATGCTTCCCTTGATGAAGATGATGACAAGATGGGTCGTTATGCTCTCATTTCATTTAATATTCAATCACTTTAAAAGTTATGAAAGGGTTTAAATTGAAATGTGTTCATCAATTTGACTACAATATGAAACTGAAAGCTGGGATGCGGTGGATAATTCTCAATTAACTACAGTTTTTAGTGATGCGGTCCAAATTTATAAAAGGTGCGGGTTCCCTAACTGCAGCTTCATACAAAGTGATTTAATGGTGCTTAATTGTTGGTGCGGGCCTCACACCGCATCTCTAAAAGAATATCACCGCACCTTCAATTGAATTCTGTACTAGTGTGTTGCAGTGATTAATTCCGCAACAGTCAAGGACTTGAAACTTGCAGTCAAGAAAAAAGTCAATGACATGTAGCAGTCAAAGATGGGTCATCGCCACATTTCTTGGTTTCTCCCTTAACTTTATCATTTATCGTTTTAAAAAGTTCTATCACAGTACTCTACTCATGTGCTGCGATAGTTCTTCAAATATTAGTCTCTGCTCATGTGATAGTCTCTACTCATGTGCTTGGTTTTAAAAAGCGCGCCTTAAGCGCGAAGCGCATCTAGGCGCCGGCTGAATCGCCTTGTGTGACATAAGGCGCACTATGTACAAGAAGCGCAGCTGAGGCGCGCTTTTTAGGGGAAAATCGACCTAAGGCGCAGGCTGAGGCGCACGCTTTTTGTACATGGGTTGTTTCTATGCTTCTAAGTGTTGTACAGCAGGCTTTTTATGCTGTACATTTATGTTTTTTTCATTTTAAAACATATATAAAGCTTAATTATAGCTAAATCATAGGTATTGGAGGCTACACACTTATGGGATATATAAAATAAATTTTATTATCACTTTGCGCTTTGCGTACGAAAAGCTCACCGCTTTTGCGCTTCGCTTTAAAAAAAGCTTTTTTCGGCCTCATCGCTTTTGTGCGCTTCCCGCTTTTTTAAACCAAGCTCATGTGCTGCGATAGTTCTACTCATGTGATAGTCTCTACTCTTGTGATACAAAATTTCAAGTGTCTTAGTCTCTACTCATGTGCATGGCCGGCCCTGGGGGTGGGCGGGGAGGACCACCGGCCAGGGCCCGATATTTCGAGGGGCACGTTTTTTATGAAAAAAACCCGATGTGTATATGTAAAATATTTTTTTAATAGGGTACACCAATACAAATACCAACATATAGGCCCCCTTACGAAACTAATCTTATGGTTTAGATTAGTTATTAACCCCTTTGGCATTAGGTTTAGACCTTTAGTGAGCCCAATACCCAATTTCGTTAAGGTCGGGCACATTTTTTCGAGCTCGAACAGGGTACACGAATTCTCAGGGACGGTCCTGCTCATGTGATACAAAATTTCAAATGTCTTAGTCTCTACTCATGTGATACAAATTTCAAATGTCTTAAGTCTCTACTCATGTGATAGTCTCTATTCATGTGCTGCGATAGTTCTTCAAATATTAGTTTATTGGTAAGATTAAGTCAAGCTAGGTGGGTGTTTGGCTTAGCTTCTATTTCAACTTATTGACTTATTAAACAGTGAAAATGGGTGAAAATGACTTATTGAAGTGTTTGGGAAATGTGTGTATATGAGGCAATAAGTCAATTAGCAAGAAATTCTAGCTTATTAAACATTGAAAATGACTTATTATAAGTCACAAATAAGCTAAGCCAAACACCCCCTAGTTTAGGATAATATTTTAATACCAAGTTGTGATTTTTCCTTATAGTTGATGAACATTATTGTTTCTTGCACGAATGAGATTCTCACCCATTTTCTTAAACAAGACTAAATATATAGAGTGAAACCCCCGCCCAAGGGGCCACACTGAAACCCAAACCCACCCAGGGTGGTGACTTGGGCGTTTGTACCCAACCCCCGCCCCATACCCATAGTCTTAGCATGTGAGATTATTAACACCAAACAATTATTCATACCTTTTTATAAGGAGACGTAAGTCTTCTAGAACAAGTTTTGGTAAAATATGAATAATTAAAATTGATTGGGTTTCCTATAATATCTACTAGTGGAATTTTCCCGCGCGTTGCGGCGAAAATTCAGTTGGTATCAGTTTGGTTGATCATGGTTCAATTACTCACTAATGATAGCTTAAATTTGTGTTACGTATAAAAACAATATAAAAAACGTATGAACATGTTTATCTACTATTTTAAAAAATGATGCAAAAAATTCTGATCATTTTGGCAGTTGCAAGAGTGTGCTTGGAAATAAAGGAATGAAAACATAAAGAAGGAATTAGTTATATACAAATTGTTACCTTATTTCAGATGTAAATATGAACCATGAGTTTACAAATAGTTAACCGGACTTGTATATAGTTAACCGGACTTGTATGTAAATTGTTTGTATAAAATTTTGGTAAGGATTCAAAAATTAAAAATCAATACTTGGGGACATGATTATATTGAATAATAAAGTTATTATAAAACCTTGCTTCATGTCTCATTTTTTTCTCCGGACTCCAAAATTAACTTCAATCCAATTTATTTACTCCACTAAAGCTTGTCTCTCCACAATTATCATAGTTTCTCTCCTCTCCGTATGTATTTTTGATATTCATCATAGGGCCTACCCGGCCATATGTCTTTGAAGCTGGTTTCTTGAGCCGATAAAAGGTTTCCGGCGAAGTTAACCGCCACCGTCTGATTAGAAATCTCTGGCCATTTTTAACCTCATGCTCACACCGTGCACGCGTCCATCACCGCTGGTCGGAGCAACACCGGTGTTATGTTTTATCCCCCCTTCTCTCTCTACTTCACCAAGATCTCCACAGCCTCCGCCGAAAATATATAAACCTGCTGCATCAGATGCCGGCAAGATAAAACAAAACGAAAGGTAAATGTGGACTAAACATGCATTAGTTCTCATCATTGCTTAAGAAAAAAACATGCCTACATCTATTAACTCTTATACATGATCATTGTTTCCAGCAAAGTGCAAAGAATTTAAAAAAAAAATATGGTTCAATCATTTTGATTGCAACATCTACCAAGAATATCTACCGCCGGCCTAACCCACCCCCGATCCCTCTATCTCTCTCTTGAGTCTTCAAATGAACCAACAAATGCCATCACCGCTTCTTGAATCTTTGATCTCATTGCCAGAAGTTGTTGATGTTGCTACGAGTTCACCGGACGCGAGACGTACCCTTTCTCTCTCTACCTTTCTTTCAGTTAGCTAATTCAATTAGTCTGACTCTGACTCATTCTGTATATCCTTTAATGGAGAAGAACCATGAGGTGTAAAAATGTAAAGGGTAATGTGGCACACAGGGAAAATGCCAGAAGGAAAGGCAAAGCTTATTATCCTTTAGATGTGTAAGACCAACAATCCAACAGGTGGCCCAATATATAATTAACACCTGTCCAAGTAGTGAGCAAAGAAAACCACTATGACACTATTCATCCGCCTTCGCCAACCATATATAGTTAATTGCTGTGAACGAAAAAAGATATTATACTCCCCGCATCCACTGTTCCATACTCTATAGGCAAGTGAGTGGTCGTGGAGCATCAATCCAACAATAAATACCCTTTAATCATTCTCTTTCTTTTCCTCACCACAGTTTCCACTGCCCATGGAGATCACCACAGTTTCTTGTGTTCTTGGAGTAGCAGCAATCTTCTTGTTTTATACATGGAGGATTTTGAATTCGTTGTGGCTCAACCCAAAGAAGATCGAGAAGTTTCTAAGAGATCAAGGACTTGAGGGTACCCCTTATAGGTTCTTGTATGGAGATCTGAAGGACATGATGCAAATGATGATCGAAGCCAAAACCAAACCCATGAGTCTTACTCATGATATTGCACCTCGTACTTCCCCATTCTTCCACAAATCCCTTGCCACTCTGGGTAAGAAATTTTGGTTCTCTTAATTTTGTTTTACCATCTTTGATTAAGTTGAATTGTTGTGATATTAAATAATTTACCATGTGTATATTTAATAAAGTTTGATATGTACATGTAACTGTATAAAAAAAATTAACTAAACAGAAAATGAAAATCTTACAAGTAAAATTCATGCTTTATTAGTTAATAATTAATCAAATATTTTAGACTGTAATTCGCTGCTATAAACGATTACAAGTGGTAATCAATCCAGTGTTATCCTTGCTTGAAACGGGAAACACAATTTTTGGTTAAACACGACACTTATATAATTAGGTTAAGGGTTATCATGTTTAACCGTTTAACAAATGGGTTGTGTTCTTGTTGAATTAATTAAACGGGTTGTGTTCGAGTTGATTTGTTTGACTTGCATAATTAAATATGTCGACATGACAACACCTGTTAAATTAAACAAGCCGCTATGCCAACTAATTACAACTCATTTAACCTAAGTTGTAAGTTGATCACTACTCTGAGTAACATGTTTGTAACTTGATCAATACTCACTAACTCACCAAGGTTGACACGTCTAGATAAATGGGTTTAACGGGTTGTGTTCAGGATACACAATTTTAAGTGTGTCCGGGTTAGGGTTGATGTTAATGACAATAATATTGTGTCCGGGTTGAACCTGCTAACCCAACATGATTAACACTTTATATATGCTTTGGATTATTGTTTAGAGAATTGGTGTCTAAAATATATGTCTATGGGGTATTATGTTTTTTTTTCTATATAGGTAAGAGTTGTTTTACATGGATGGGAACAAGACCCGTGGTACACATATCTGATCCTGCAATGATACGAGAGGTCTTGGCTGATTATAACAAATATCAAAAGCTAAGGGGAGGAAATCCATTAATAAAGTTGCTAGTAGCAGGATTACTAGATGTTGAGGGTGATCAATGGGTTAAACACAGAAAAATCATCAATCCTGCATTCCACATGGAGAAGCTCAAGGTTATTTTCTTGCTATTTCCTTCTTGTTACATGATCATTGTACCCTTTTTTTAACTACACAACAAAGACCATTGGCTAGTATTTTTGCCTAAAATTCCTTTTGCAGCATATGGTACCAGCCTTTTATGTGAGTTGTAGTGAGATGATCAACAAATGGGAGAAACTTTTAACCCAAAAAAGCTCATGTGAGCTGGATGTGTGGCCTTATCTTCAAACATTTTCGGCTGATGTAATTTCACGTACAGCGTTTGGTAGTAGTTTTGAGGAAGGAAGAAAGATATTTGAACTTCAAAGAAAACTGGCAGAAATAGTTATGAAGGCTGCAAATTCAGTTTACATTCCAGGAACAAGGTAAGTTTGTTCCTATACTCTTTTTCATCTTTAATGGAAACTTAAACTGGTAATATCATTAGAATTCCGGGCTAATAAAATAAGATCCAATAGATTTTTGCCAACAAAAAACAATAAGAGGATGAAAGAGATTGACCTTCAAGTGAAGGGTTCAATAAAGAGCATAATCAATAAACGAGTTGATGCAATGAAAGCCGGAGAAGCTAGCCATGATGACCTTTTGGGCATACTTTTGGATTCCAACTACAAAGAGATTAAACAACAGGGGAATAGCAATTTCGGATTAAGCATTGAAGACGTAATTGAGGAATGCAAACTTTTCTACTTTGCTGGGCAAGAGACCACAGGAAATATGCTTGTTTGGACTATGATTTTATTAGGTCAACATTTAGAATGGCAAACTCGTGCTAGAGAAGAAGTTTTACAAGTATTTGGAGATAAGAAACCAGATATTGATGGCTTGAATCATTTAAAAGTTGTAAGTTTTCCTACTATAAAAGACAAATATTGATGACTTTAGAATTATGTTGGTGTTCTTATCTCTTTTGTATCTCATTGTATAGGTGAGCAATATTTTTAATGAGGCTCTCAGACTATATCCACCAGCAACATTACTTAGACGACTAATACATGATGAAACCAAATTAGATAACTTAACCTTACCAGCAGGAACCATTATCCAAATTAACACATTGATTTTGCATCACGACAAAGATATGTGGGGTGAAGATGTTAACGAGTTTAAGCCGGAAAGATTTTCCGAAGGTGTTTCCAAGTTTACTAAGGGACAAGTTGCTTACCTTCCATTTAGTGGTGGCCCACGTATATGCATAGGCCAGAATTTTGCTATGATGGAAGCAAAACTCGCTCTTGCAATGATTCTGCAATGCTTTTCTTTTGAACTATCTCCATCCTACTCCCATGCTCCGCACACAATGATTACTCTACAACCTCAGTTTGGTGCACACATAATTCTACACAAACTTTAGGCAATTTACCATATATGTTGTTTAATTAAAGATATGTGTGGTGTGATTTATAGGTGGTTGATCTATTTCATGTAACTAGTAGGAATGCATGCGCGTTGCCGAGGGTATTTATGTTTTATGCCGCAAGTTGCAGACCGGGTTTCACATATTTTATTTATAAAAATTGCTAATACAACTAATATATCAATTCACGAAGAGCAATTGAGTATAAACAAAAAGAACTGATCTAAAAAAACATATAATAGATGGTAGACCAGGAAGCCCTTGACTTTATTGAACAGATCGTCTTTTCAACATATATTTCTTCATATATAACATTGATTACACTCTTATTTTCTTTACATTAGAGATATCAACTTTACATTTTGTATAACAATCGGCTTCCTATTGGAGCTAAAGAGTTGTGCTTTCTAAGAGCCAAAAAAACTTCAGAGGGAAGTAAATGGTTCATAATAAACTGCAATTGTGGAATCACTACCGCTATAAACTGTAATCAAATTAAAAAAAGAAAAATCATTTTCAAGATTTCACAAAGTCAATGGATATAAATCTATAAAACCACTCTCTCGATATTTCAACGAAAGACCAAGAAAAATGGTTATTTTGACCTTTGGCAATAACTGCAGCCAGAGAAGCTAAGGTGCCAGAAGCAGCTACTTTTGCACTAGAGGTTTTACATCGGCATCAGCAAGTGATATAATGTCTCCGGTAGAAACACCCTTCTATCAGACAAAACAACTTGTGCTTGTTATACATAGGGTAAGGATCCGTTAGAGATGCCAGTTTGGAAATGGGAATTGATAACAATGGATTTTGTTACCAAACTACCCAAGACAAGGAAAGGTAATGATACAATCTGGGTGATTGTAGATAGGTTAACTAAGTCAGCTCATTTCTTACCAATGAAGGTAACTTTTAGTATGGAACAATTAGCTAAGTTATATGTGAATGAAATAGTTTCATTACATGAAATTCCGTTATCAATTGTTTCTGATAGAGATAGCCGTTTTACCTCTCATTTTTGGGCAAGTTTCCAAAAAGCAATGAGAACCAAGTTGAACCTAAGCACCGCTTATCACCCTCAAACGGACGGACAAAGCAAAAGGACAATTCAGACAATGGAAGATATGCTTAGAGCTTGTGTAATTGATTTCGGAGGTAATTGGAACAATCACTTACCATTAATAGAATTTTTCTTACAATAACAGCTATCATACCAGTATCAATGCTGCACCATTCGAAGCACTTTATGGACGAAAGTGCCGAACGCCAGTCTGTTGGGCAGAAATTGGAGAAAAACAACTATCCGGACCTGAGATAGTGCAAGAAACGACCGACAAGATTGTGCAAATCAAGGAGCGATTGAAAGCAGCACGTGATCGACAAAAGTGTTATGCTGATAACAGGCGAAAACCATTGGAATTTCAGGTAGGTGACAAGGTGTTATTAAAAGTTTCTCCTTTGAAAGGAGTGGTAAGATTCATCAAAAGGGGAAAGCTAAGCCCCAGGTATGTTGGACCTTTTGAGATTATTAGAAGAATAGGACCTGTAGCCTATCAGCTACAACTGCCAGAGGAAATGGCAAGAATACATGATGTATTTCATGTATGTAATCTCAAGAAATGTTTAGCTGATGAATCACTGGTAGTAACTCTTAAGGATATAGAGGTAAATGAACAGTTAAAATTCGTGGAAAAACCTCTACAAATTGAAGACAGGAAAGTCAAGAATCTCAAACATAAGATATTAGTTTTGGTCAAAGTAAAATGGGACTCCAAAAGAGGACCGAAGTACACATGGGAGCTTGAATCAGAAATGCAAAGGAAATATCCACACCTGTTCCAGTAGATCTTGAGGACGAGCTCTAAAACAAGGTGGGGAGGATATAACAACCCTCCTAAATAATTTTCGACACCCTAATATATTAAAGTGTCCCTATATGTCTTGAAATACACCCCGAATACGAAACGAGCCCTGAATACCTTCATTTTTATTAAAATTAATTAAAAACGATTTTTATTAGTATATGGCGGGCCGCGAAGACCTAGGCTTGGTCTTACGCGGGCCGCGAGCGAAGGGACACCACTACGTCAAAACTAGGCTTTAGCCACATTTTTCCCAAAACCGCCCTGCCACATTTGCACTCCTATTGAAGACTGAAGTTTGTATTTTGTAGTTCAGAACATGCTTGTTTAACAAATTGTAGTCTTGGGTTTCTATTATGTGGTCATGGTTTTCCAAATTTTTTTTGAACCTGCTTATTTTGTAAGTCTTGGGTTTTTACTGTTGCAATGTTATTTGAACATGTGTCTCTAAACTAAATTCCAAATGAGTAAGATATTGAAGTATAAAGTTGGGTTTTGCCATGTTATTTGAAGGGTTTCATGACAAGCCACATCAGATTGTGTAAATGCAATTTAAAATCATCTAAGAGTTTCACTATAAATGCATAGGAGATTGGGTAGAGCTTTGCTTAAAACGTGAAACTTATGTAAAAGGCCTGTGTTGTGCCAAACACCAGCGTTGTCAGAATATTTTTTCTCTTTATTCTGCCTATATTTTTGACACAATTCTTTCTAGTTTGGTTATCTTTTTTTTATTAATGAATGCACTGCAAACGTGTTGATTTTGGTTATGTATTTGCTGTTTATTGTCTAAATTAAAGAAGTTAAGGTTTGTATGTTAACTGTTTGGACTTGGGGGTAATGTTGAATTCTTTTGCAATTTTGTAGGTTAACATACAAACCCTAACTTTGTAGGTTAACTAACCTGATTACGTAATTTTGTAGGTTAACATACATACGCATATTGATTTCTTTTGCAACTTTGTTTATGGTACCATAATTTTGTAGCTTCTATGAAAAGAAACGACAAGCTTATGATATTTGTCTCATTGTCATATTTTCTAGGTAGACCTACAGGGACCCTTGATGAAGATTACAAAGGTATCAACAAGCATATGCAAAGTGCATAGGTACCATTGTTTAGCTTAGTTGAAATTTCTAAGGCTACCAATGACTTTTCGATCAACAACAAGCTGGGGCAAGGGGGTTTGGACCAGTTTACAAGGTAAATGGTATAAATCAGATGTTCATTTTTGTACATTATAAACAGCTTTGGCAATCTCGATCCACCAGAGTGTGCTAGAAGGACAAGAGATTGCTGTGAAAAGGCTATCAAAGTCCTCTCGATAGGGGCTTGATGATTTGAGAATGAAGTTATATGAATTGCCAAACTTCAGCATCGGAATCTTATGAAGCTTCTAGGGTATTGCATTCAAGACGATGAGAAAATGTTAATCTGTGAATACATGCCTAACAAAAGCCTAGACAGAATTTTATTCGGTTAGGCTCTCTTACAATCCTAAAAATAAAGATTTTATAAAATTGCAAGGGAATAATATATAAACTACCTTGTTATAAATTGAGCAGATAAATCAAGTTGAAACTTGATTGGCAACAAAGATTCCACATAATCCATCGGATTGATCGAGGACTTCGTTATCTTCATCAAGATTCCTAGCTTAAAGTTGTACATAGGGATTTAAAAGCAGGGAACATTAAAGATATCAGATTTTGGCTTAGCCAGAATGTTTAACGCAGACGAGAGGGAAGCAAATACAAAGAGAATTGTTGGAACTTTGTAAGAATCCCTGAAATCGATTCGTATTGTTAGGTACATTTTTATTTACATTTATATTTGTTTGTGTGTATTGATTCAGGGGCTACATATCTCCAAATTATGCAGTGAACGGTCTCTACTCAGTTAAGTCGGATATATTTAGCTTTGGTGTTTTAGTACTAGAAATTGTGAGCGGGAAGAAAAATAGAGGATTTGTTGATGAAGACCATGATGATAACCTTCTTGGACACGTAAGTTTGTCGAATATAACTTTCCATTGATCGATGCATTTATGTATTTTAGTGTGAGTTCAAACATCTACAAATAGATAATGAGGAACAAAAAAAAAACTACTTTTTTACCCTTTATCATTAACTTAGGTCTCACTCTGTTATGTCTGTTTCGCTCCATGGTTGGCAATTGACCCCTGCTTTTTGTCCACTCCATGATCAAAGGCTAAAAAGTGGTTTCCTTGGTTCTTGTTATTCAATGGTTCTTATTTTAACACCAGTCCATGTATGTATGTAACAATGAGCCTATATGTGCATATATGTTCGATTAATCTGTATGATTTTAGGTGTACCTTCAGATTAACTTCTGAGTTTATTTATTTTAACTGGATTCATATAGGCATGGAGACTTTACACAGATGGTAGGTCTCTCGATCTAAGTGATAAATGTTTACGCGGGTCCTCTTCTTCTGAAGTGTTACGATCTGTACAAGTTGGCCTATTGTACCTTTGAATTTTTTCTACGGTCTGAATTTGTAAATGTTATCAATGAGTTTCAATTTGTAGGTACTTAATGGACATAATGGAGGCAACAATAGCTATATATACCAAGGAGAATCTTTTGAACAATGATTGAGCTCATGTGAACAAGATGTAAGTGTAATATAATCAATTCAGTTTGCATGTACTTGTTGGTATATCTTATAACTTTCATTAACTGCAACTGAACATAGCATGCAGACAAAACATGATGAATTGCATGAAGTTGTTTCGCAAAGGAGTTTTGATTGGCTGAGACAAAAAAGACCAACTAAGGGCCGAAATGAAAGTGGGGAAACTCTTTTAGAGAATGAGAGGAGGTTATGTTGTTGCAAATGTTGCTAGGAGTGATGCAGGCTGAGACCAAAATGCTCTTGTTGCAAGTGCTGCAGGTTATGTTGCAGTTGCTGCATCATTTGTAGATAACTTTTGATTAGTGGTTTATGTATTTAGTATTAGTAGATAACTTTGGATTTGTAGTTTATTTATTTAGTATTAAAATTGAAAACTTATGTATGGATTTTGATTTATTATTGTTAATATCAATAATTTGGTTTTTAGATTTGTTCATGTTTACTAAGGTTTTAATTTTACAAAAATTTAAAAATAAAATTGATAATTACACAAAAAAGGCCACATAAAACTATAAGAAATATGTGTGACGAAAGGTTAGACAATAGTCACACTTAAATTTACAATTTTCTATGTCTCTATATATAATTTTTAGCCACGTTTATAATAAATTCTTGTGACTATATAATAGTTAGGGTCACACTTACAGTGAATTTATGTAACCGTTGATACAATTTAGCCACACTTACAGTGAATTCATGTAGCTGTTGATAATATTTAGCCATACGTAATGGACCATTTACTTGACTTCAACAACTTTTTCGCCACAGTGTTTTTAAATTAATGTGGCTACAACAAACTTTTTAGTGACTATATCATATAAACGAACACACTTATAGTAAATTCATGTGACTATATAATAGAAACGACCACACTTATAATAAATTATGTGGATAGCCACACTTAATGGACCATTTGCTTGATTACAACAACCATTTTGCCACATTTTTCTTAAATTGATGTGACTAAATCAATCTTTTTAGTGACTATATAATAAAAACGGCCACACTTACAGTAAAATCATGTGGCTATATAATAGAAATGCTCACATTTACACTAAACTCATGTGGCCGTTGATACCGTTTAGCCACATTTAATGGACCATTTACTTGATTACAAAATCTTTTTGCCACATTTTTTTAAAAATTGATGTGGCTAAAACAAACTTATTAGTGACTATAGAATAGAATTGGCCACACTTATAGTAAATTCATGTGGCTGTTGCTACCCTTTTAGCCACACTTATCAGACAAAATGATTGATTTTTAATAAGACCTTTTAGCCACAGTTTAAGTTGCTACAGCCACACATAAGTGAGTGTGGCCGTATGATACCTACGATGACTCGACCTTTGGCCACATTCGAGATGGAAAAAAAAGTGTGGCGAAAGGCGTATGGTCACACTTTTTTATGTGGCGGTAAGCCTTTTTTGACGTAGTGCATGAGGCACAGCCCGGTGCTGCCACGTGTCAGACGTGTGTCGAAGCTAGATCAATGACTGGGCCAGGCTAGGGCCTACCCAGCCTACGTCGCGGGCCGCGTAGCCCTTAGCTACCATCTTCGCGGGGCGCGACGAAGTGTCAGACAGACACTATAAATAGATGCAATCGGCTGTTCAGTCGAAATCGTTCACAAATCTTTTCTCTCTCGAATTTCTACAAAGTTAAAGTAATTTCCGGGCATAATACCACCCTAAATAACGAAGTTCTGCCTCGTTGTATGTATCATAACCCCGGTTACGTATTAGATACGCTGCCCAATTGATCCAGGGTTCCGTAACGACTGTCGTGGTTCTGCCCGACGTAGTCGTTGGAATGCCATCTTGGGGAGAGTATTACTAATGTAAATATTGGGTTATTATACTAACGCGTGTGCATTTGTGTGTAATTAATAGATAATCACCAGGAAATCTTTAAGGAAAACCCTAAGACAGCGATGTGAGTAATCTCCTTTTTGTAAACTGTTTTCACAAAACCTTTAATTATTTTAATTTATAAATAGCAGTGATAGAGTCTTTGTAGTCTTCAATTACTGCCGGTATGTTGGGGTTTTGTATACAAAATGTGGAACACGTTACCATTGGACAAAGATTTAGCCAATGGGTAATATGACCCACCAGTCAGGATTGACAGTACTGAATGAGTAATTGTGTAGATATAAACATTGTAATCGGTCTCAATACTGTTAAATGATAAAACTTTTCTTGATTAAACTGGGATTCACTCACCAGTATTTCCCACTAACAAAATGTTCTTAAACGCGTTTCAGGTAACAAAATGTGAAAGCAAAATAGAAGCCAGCTGGACAGCACTGAAGGCTTGGAAAAGTGGCTATAAAAGTTACCTAAATAAAGAGATGTTTTTATTAAATAAAATAGGGTCTATCCCTATGCAAATGTGTGTACTGAAAACTTGGGAATTTCCCATATGTTTAATATTATAAAAGTGTGGTATTTTATTCTGATAAAATATTTCCTAACTACGGTCCTGATGTAATTTCCGCTACCAAATTGATAATCACCGATACCACTGAAACTGGCCGCGGCCGCCCGTTCACGGGTTGTTAGGGGACGGGGGTTGCGACAGCTTATGATGAATCGTGAAGAGATGCAATTCCCAGATCCATAATGTTTGAGAGAGAGAGAGAGAGAGAATGGAATGGAAAGGGACTGTAGGTTTGAAATTTGAAATGAGATTTGGGGGTTTTGTTGGCCGCGCCTTTCATTATTTGACAATTCAGGGTTCTTTTTAGCTATGCATAATATACTTGTAACCTAAGCTTTAAAGACTTGTAAATGTTGAAAAAGTGGCGAATGACGATTTCTGCCCTTCGGATATGCTTATTGATATAGTATATATATATATATATATATATATATATATATGTATAGGGTTGAGTTCATTTCAGAACTCTAAATAACTACAAAACTTTCAGAACTCCTAATAAACAATCATTTTATATATAAGTTTTTGTATTTAAGATCTTTTTATCATCTATTATATGTATTTCTTTGATTACATACATGTTAAAAGTACTTTACATATGTTTAATTGCCAAAATTATATATATGTGTTATAACTAATTACATATATGTAAAAAAACTAGTTTACATATGTGTAATTGTAGAATTCCATATAAAAATGATAAAATTACCCTTAACATGTATGTAATCGTAAAAATACACATAATAAATGATAAAATTATCATAAACATAAAAATATATAAATAAAAAGATTGTTTATTAGGAGTTCTACGAGTTCTGTAAATATTTATGGTTCTGAAATGATCATGGCCCTATATATATATATATATATATATAGGACAATGCTAGACAAAAAACCCTCATTTTGGTAGAAAACTCTGGAAACCCAAATCTCCACCCATTTTTACCCAACCTCCCGACATTTTTTTTTTCTTTGAAAAAAATAACACATGTAATATACATGTTTTAGAGTGTTTTGGGCCAAAAAAATCAAAAAAGCGCCGAAGGGATATTTTTTAAAAAAATAAACAAATTTCAGCAATGTCCGGTCGCCTAACACGTGTTAGCCACAAATGACAGAAATTGCTGAATTTTTTATTTTTTTTTTAAAAGATCCCTTCGGCGCTTTTTTGATTTTTTTGGCCCAAAACTCTTAAAAACATGTATATTACATGTGTTAATTTTTTCAAAAAAAAATGTCGGGAGGTTGGGTTTTCTAGGGTTTTTCATATAGATAGGGTTTCCTATGTAGCCTTGCCCTATATATATATATATATATATATATGGTAAGGTTCATGCGAGAACCACCTTTATTGCGAGAACCGCGAGAACCAATGTGAACACAACCTAAAATAGCTAAAAAAACCTAACCCCCCCCCCAAAACCTAACCCCCCAAGCTAAATGCTAAAAACTAAAACCCCTAAAAAACCTAAACCCCACCCCCCACCAAAAAAAAAAAAAACCTAAACCCCCCTCCCCCACCCACCAAAAACCTAACCCCCCCACCCCCAAGCTAAAATGCTAAAAACTAAACCCCAAAAAAACCTAAAAAATCTAAAAAAATCCAAATTTTTTTAATATTTTTTATGTTAAAATCGCTACTTTTAGTAGCAAAAAAAAATTAAATTTTTTTTTTGCTTTTTTTGCTACTAAAAGTAGCGATTTTAACATAAAAAAAAAAATTTTGTGTGTTTTTTAGCTATTTTTAGGCATTTTTGGTTGTGTTCACATTGGTTCTCGCGGTTCTCGCAATAAGGGGTGGTTCCTAATGGATCTTTGTCCTATATATATATATATACATACATATATAGGATAGGGATCCGCTAGGAACCATCCTTTATTGTGAGAATCACGAGAACCAGTGTGAACACAAATGGTAATACCTAAAAAAAATCTAAAAAACACCCAAAAATTTTTTTTTTACTATTTTTTTTTTGGAAAATCGCTATATTTCGTCAATAATAATAAAAAATTAAAAAAAAGTTTTCGAATAACAGTTATCCATGCACATGTGCATATGTATGATTTCTTTGACAAATTCCGTAAGTTATTACAAATATTAGACAATTGCACTTTCATTTACACTACCACGTGTAATACACTACTTTTTACGTTAACAATATTAGAAATGCACATGTGCATCTATATGTATCAACATGAAATAAGGTGTTTTGGTACACTACTTTGAATACACTTTCTCTTTGATCTATCATTCCATCCATAATACACAAACATGCACATGTGCATTTTTGTCATTTCTTTGACAAATTCCGTAATTCATTAAAAAATATTAGACAATTGCACTTTCATTTACACTACGATATTTAATACACTACTTTTTACATTACCAATATTAGAAATGCACATATGCATCTATATGTATCAACATGAAATAAAGTGTTTTAATACACTACTTTGAATGCACTTTCCCTTTTATCTATCATACCATCCATAATACACTACCATTAACTCCTACCATCAATAATACAATACCATTACCTCCTACCATCCATAATACAATACCATTACCAATATTTTCACTTTATTACATGTATATAAACACCATTTATACCATCCAATCAACATATTACATCATAAATTGACAACTATAACCA
Organism: Helianthus tuberosus; assembly: GCA_030545235.1. Classification (NCBI taxonomy): domain Eukaryota; kingdom Viridiplantae; phylum Streptophyta; class Magnoliopsida; order Asterales; family Asteraceae; genus Helianthus; species Helianthus tuberosus. Next base: position 184,662,990 of record CM060442.1, read on the forward strand.
AACCATCAACCACTAGATATAACAAACCCAAAAACATGTATATGGGCCTACTTCTCTATTCAAAATCACAAACTTTTTGTACCAAAACACGTTATATCATGGTTATACATAATGATGCACATGTGCATTTTGAATATTGGTAATGTAAAAGTATTGTATTACAGATGGTATTGTAAATTAAAGTGCCATTGTCTATTACTGATAATGTATTACGGAATTTGTCGAAGTGATGATACATATGCACATGTGCATGGATAACTATAACTCAAATTTTTTTTTGGTAATGAAATATAGCGATTTAAAAAAAAAATTGAGTGTTTTTTTGATTTTATTTTGTATTCACATTGGTTTTCGCGGTTCTCACAATAAAGGTGGTTCTCAAATAAACCTTACCCTATATATATGGGAGGTTTTAAATGAGAACACCTATCTTTTAGGAGAACACTGAGAACAAATCTCAACCAATCAATTTTGTATTCTCTGTTTAAATGAAAAGGGTAACCTGGTAATTGTGTAATCTTCGGGTTCATTCATGACACGTTCTCTAATTTTGAAAGCCCTATGCGACATCAACCCAAGCTGCTCTTGATTCAATTACATTCTGTGCAATTCCAAGTGCTCTGAAGCTAGGTCGATTCCATATGTTCTTAATCCAAGTCAATTTACTATGTTCTCTTTCATATTATGAAATTAGGGAGAATTGTAGAGGAGATTCGTTTGATTGTAGCAATGATGTAGCTTATGTTACATAGTAATTGTAGATAATCGATTGGTTACATGTTACAAACTTCTCCTGCACTAAATTCTTATGGTATGATAACTGATCCAAAAACTATTATTTGCTTCTTCATATTGTTTGTTTAACTGGCTGCGATTGAAATTGTCACAAATTGCATGTTTTAGTGAGTTAATTGAACTTTGGTGTATGAAATTTACTTGAGTCTGTGTGCATTTTGGAAGTGTGGAACCTTATGAATGGGCTGAGTCTCTATAGCATACGATTTTCATACGCTATAATTGTTTTCTGAAAGAATTTCTAATTAATGTGTGATATTTCGTTGTGATATGCCATTAAACATACATATTTTATGTGGCTGCTAGTTAAAAGAAACTTTTATTTATTTAGTTTGGTTTAGTATGTGTATTTGTGCTATTGCTTGTAAGTCCCAAAACCGGATCTTTCAATGATATCAAACAACCTATTGATTGTGCGGAATCCAATCAATAGGTGATTCAAGAAATAAGATGAAAAGAACAAGAACACCGAAATAACTTTTAACTCACACACATTTCGATTACTTTAACAAGCAAAAACGTCTGGTATGAGTACACAACCAAAATCGCCTCCCTCTCTAGCTCTCTAGAATTTCTGTAACAATGGAGGTTCTAACCTAAAAACAAGTTAAAAACTTGTTTATATACATAGACAAGCCCATTTCCCACATGGGCTCCCCTTGGGCCTGCTTGGCCCACATGGCCTAAAGCTTGGCCCAAGTGACCTATAATGGTCCAAAACCTAATATTAACTAACCCGATAAGGCCCAGTTCGTAAACATAGCCTGTTATGTTAATTTGATGCGTCAGTCTCACACTTTAGGGCCTAACAATCTCCCCCTAGACTGATGCCATCAAATTGTCTTCATAACTTGAATTCAGCAACGTCTTCAACGAAGTCTATGGTTGTCACAATGTTGTAGATGTTGTGGAAGTTCTTGACTTCTTAACTCTCAACACTGGGTCTCTTTCTTCAGCTCTTGTGGTTAGCTTATATCAGGATCTCGATCAGCTTTGCTTGAAAATCTTGTTAAAAAGAATGTGAGAGGAGGATTCTCAACAGCTCTTTTTTTCTTCAATCTTTGTCTTTCAAGCAGGTTAACGGTACTTCTTCAAATGACTATCACTGTCAGGCGGCAATTCGTATCCGATTCTTCTGACTCAGGTACATCTTGATGTTGTTCTGCTTCAGGCTTCTTCAGCAACTAACAGCATCTCAGTCTTCATCAACCCCTGTTCTTGATTTAAATAAAGTTCTGCACATGCTCACAAACTCATAAGCAAACATTTCTTATGGAATAGGGAGAGTACCATATGAACACTAGGTACATTCAAGTACTTGTACTCAGATTTCACAATTTAAATTCTTTCAACTTTTGATGATCAGTCAAATCTTCAAGAACGGTTATTTTTTTAATTTTTAAGAAAACAAATAAGCACTCTATTTTTGGATTTTTGGTTTTATAGAAAAGCAAGACACTATTTTTGTATTTTTGAATTTTTCATTTTTTTAAAATTTTTTTAATTATAAGAATTAGAAACAAATAAAAATTCAAAATATAAACAACTACCATAATATACAATTACAATTGCAATGGGATCAAAATTCGTTCTCAGGCAGACTAAGGAACACTTTTCAGTACGAGCCTAATCAAACTGGTCTATGCGATTGCCAATATGTTTGTCCACTTAAACTTTAACGCTCAACTTTCAATTTTTCAACTTCGTGATATGCTTAAGGTAATATTATACTATTATACCCATGTGTCCCATTCCAAGGCATACCCCCACGATTCATCGTAGCAGGTGAGTATACTGATGTCATCCTTTTTAATTTACAATGTTAGACCATTGGTGACAGGTCAGTACTTTCGTACAGCAGAGCGACCAATGATTGTGTCCAACGAGGGCGAGGCAAATACCTTTTTGGTACGAATTTGGCTCTTTGAGCATTGGGAATTTTCTCATATTGAGATTTTATTCCTTAGGGTTTTTGTCCTCTTGGGATCTTTTAAGATATCCTGACTGTGTCTAGGTCTACATATAATCTGGATGCAACAGAAGGACAACCAAGATATCCCCGGATGATTCAACAATATAAAGACCCGAAACCTCAGATGTTGGCTATCTATCAACACAAGATTTAAGACCATAAAATCATACGTTGTTGGTATGTTACCTACATGGTACATAGTTCGTTATGTTTATATCACTTAGTATCTTTTATTATTTTGAGCGTCAAGCCTATCGACATATCGCAGTAGATCCTAGTCTTTTCAGCTATGGCACCTTACATGTGTTAGTCAAACCCTTTAACACGACATTTATTTCACTTCCCATCTCATGCAATTTTTCTTTTTGGCTTTTTCATTTTTCTAATGTTTTTATATTTTTCTCATTTTCTCCCCCTAAAACAATACATATATATATATACAACAAACTCTTTTTGTATTTTTCTTTTCTGAGTTTTCTCCCCCTAAACTCTATATCTATCTATATGTCCCCCCCTAAATTTGTGCATAAATCTTGTATTTTTTACCAAATTTACCATTTACTAGAGAAAGGACACTTTATATATAAAACTATAAACTAAGAAAAAGAGAAAAATATTTTTGCTTAACCGTTCTGTCATCAGATTGAAGACTAATCAATTTCAAATCAAAGTACTGAATTTAAACGGTACCTTTTGCTGATCTTATCTTACTTCTGTTATCTCCTCCAAAGGAAAGATATCATCTGTAAAAAAAATTGAACTTTTTGCAACTGTGAAATGTTACCTGTTTTATCTCTGGAACAACCGCTATCAACATTCCAGAGATTGTCAACAGCTCCTCCTTAGTTGTTCCTGAAAAGTAAGGAGATTAGTAAGACATGGGTACCCAGGCCATCGTGGTATTGGGATTTCCTGAGGCATCAAAGTAAGGCACTTCTTTCAAACAAAAGTCCCCTTTCGTTTCAAGGATTTGAGACGTTGCTGCTTTGGATTTGGGTTTCCAAATCTGTTTCGGTTTAACAAACATGTTTGTTGCCTTCTGTTGAGCAACTTTAGCTGATTCTAGCTTGTTAGTTTTAGAAAAAAACGTTTTTTTTTTCTTGAACAGCCTTGCGTTTGTTTTTAGCAGCGTTCCAATCCCCATCAGAAGGTTTAACCTTGGGATTCACATTCTTCATTGCCTTAGGTGAAGATACCTTCATTGGCTTGGAATGATTGTTATCCTTTGGTGTAACCCTCTGATTTTGCATATAGTAGGGTACATAGGGACGATTTGTGCAGTTCCGAGCAATGTGACCAGCAATGCCGCAATTGAAGCATGTTTGTCTCTTCACGTAGAAGGCATTCTGATCAGCTTGTGTAGCTCTTGCAGGCCCTGAAGGATGAGCTGGTCCTTTCTGTGCTTGTTTTTGTTGCACATTTCTTGCAAACGAGGATGAATTTGGATGTCTATACTTATCGTTTGCAGGGGCCTTCTGTGGTGGAGATTTCCTTTGATTCTTCTTGTTTTCCTTAGACTGCAAGTCTTGTTCAGAAATCTCACCAGTCTTTCTGAAACCCTTGTTAGCACAGTCAAATGCATATTTCTCACATTTGCCATTACAGACTGGCTTAACAAAAGTATTTTTCACATTACGAGCCTTTTGCGGATGATTGCTGCCCGTTGAGGACTGTGGAGAACCTGGTTGTCTTTGATGTTTAGGCTTCTCATTCCTTCTCCTTCTATTTGCTCGTTTCGGCTCTTGTTGCTTGATCTGAACCTTTTCATTACTAACAGAAGGTTCAGACTTCTCAGATTTTGTACTTGGAGCCTTGTTCACATCAGTCTTCTCTTTAACTTTCATGTCATCAGCTTTGACAGAATCGGAGATTTCTGGTTTGTCAGATGAAACACCAGAAACTTCAGCTGTAATATTTGACGAATTTTCAGCACAAGACTCACGTGGGTTCAAGAGTGGTTCACTTGCAACTTCATTTTTCAAAGAAGTCTCCTGATCCTGATCCTTTTGAGGATGTGTTTCAGTGATCCCACTAGATACATCATCAGTCTTGCCAAAAAGATCAGGCCCACTAGACGCCAAAGAACAAAGCATACGAAAAATATTTTGTCCCAACATAAAACCAAAATCAGTTTCATTTATTGAGTTTTCTGAAAAATCAGACTTTGAATCTGGTTCATTCCCAAGAATATCTCCAAACTTTTCTTCAATTACTTCATCTGCACATGAAGACGAAGCATTAGGATCTACGGTAACTTTTGAGACAAAATTCATTGAAGGAGCTGGTTGTTTATTATCAACAAATTTATTGTTGAATTATGACTTATCGGTTTTTGGGCCATAAGTCATCTTGCCCTCATTCATTAATTCCTCTTCCGAATAAGGCATGTAGGTACAATTATGATTGTACGGAGGAGGAGTTTTATTGTATCCCAAACCAGCCCCTTTCTTCTCTTTATACTCTAACTGAATATCACAAATGTCCTTGACCAATTTGCTAGAAGTGTCATATTTTTTAATATTAATTTCATTAACCTGATATTTCAACTTTATGTCTTCTAGCTCTTTGGTCAAGTCCTTAATTATTTCTAGAGCATCTTTAAAATTACAATTCTTAACGCTGATTTCTTCTTTCAATTGAATGATATATTTCCTTTGGGCTTCAATTTTTTCTTTATAAAGTTTTTCATTTTTAACCAAAGTAAAGTTTTTATTTTTAATATCTTTGTAATCTTGAATCAACTCAGCGTTGTGTAACCGATAAGCCTCATTTCTTTCTCTACACTCAGGAGTGCAAAAGACAGAAAGTATCTCTTCACGTTCTTTAGTCACGGGTTTGTTAAACATAAATGCCATAATTTCAGTGGGTGGTTGATACTTTTGTTCTTCTCCTCAAAACACAAACCAAATGAGAACCCGTGTACTCGCTAACTCAAACCCTTTGTAGGCGAATGAACCCGCTTTCTGAACCGCACCTCAAAAACCTTTCAAAACCGTTATCACAAAAAAACCCTTTTTTTAAATTATAAAGTAACACTTATTATTATTATAATAAATATAGAATACTAAAAGTCTAATCACCAATATTAAACTATTTACCCGACAACACCTCTTTCCCAACCAAATCTAGTGTCACAAAAAATAATGTTTCTTTTCTGATTCTATCGGCACCCGTACGTCAATAACCAACAATAGTCCGAACTGGGGTTGGTTTACAGATGGTGCGGTGGTGCGGTTGAAGGAAAACGGAGGTGAAGGTGATCAGTAAATGGAGAAGATGATGGGAGGACGGCAGTCGGTGACGGAAGTGGTGTAGACGATGACTGATGATGATGATGAACGGAGAGATGAAGTATGACGATGGTGATGGCAGTTGCAGGTATTGGCTATGGTGGTGTAGGTGATGATAGAATCGTGTGAGAATATGGCCGGAGGAGTTGTATGATCTGTTTGGAATGACGGAACGATGATCGGTGATATGTGGTTGTGAGTCGGAACAGTGAAAGAGATAACTCGAGACCTCTTGTGCGTCGATACCTTGAAACCATGAAGAGTCGAGACCTCTTGTGAGTCGAGACCTTGAAGGATATAGTGAGTCGAGACCTTGAGAAGTTGTGATGACTCTAAACCGTGGTTGCGACTCGGAATCTAGGTTGCGACTCGAGACCGTTTTTGGAAGATGATGACTCGAGACCTCCTGAAGAAAGATGAGTCGAGACCTTCTGTGGAATGTTGATAACTCGAGACCGTGTGAGGGTGATGAGGAGTCGAGACCGTGACTCAAGACCTCCTTGACTCGAGACCAATTGATGATTGAATGGACATAAGATGTGGTTAGTCGAAACCGTGGAGATGGGACTCGAGACCTGTGGAGAGCTTCTTTGCACAAAAATGACTCGAGACCTTGAAAGTAGTGAGTCGAGACCTCTGTGGTGATTGAACTCGAGACCTCTGTTTCCTTAAAAGATGGACTCGAAATCAATTAAAACAAAAGCTCAAAGTCGAAACCGTGGAAGTGATTGAAATTGAAACTTGATGACTTGTCAACTCCACTATTCTTGCAAGAAGTTTAGGAAGCAGTGTTTATTTTTTTTAAATAAGATTTCAAAAATTGAAACGGAACAAATGCTTTTTGATAAGATTTGAAAAAAAAAATAACTAATTTCCAAAATAAACTCGTAAACTTTCGGAAAAACTTGGGATTTTCTAAAATAAAGAATTTTGGAATCCTTTTAAAGATAGAAACTAATCCCTTTAACAAAATTTCGAATAGATCAAGTAGCAAAATATAATGAATTTTCAATAAAAATCGATGAATATCACGAAGAACACGAAGAACACCAACCCAAAAATTACAAAAATCTTGAATCTTTGATATCACACCGAGCCTAGAAATAGATTCTAATGGCTCTGATACCAATTGTAAGTCCCAAAACTGGATCTTTCAATGATATCAAACAACCTATTGATTGTGAGGAATCCAATCAATAGGTGATTCAAGAAATAAGATGAAAAAGAACAAGAACACCGAAATAACTTTTAACTCACACACGTTTCGATTACTTTAACAAGCAAAAACGTCTGGTATGAGTACACAACCAAAATCGCCTCCCTCTCTAGCTCTCTAGAATTTCTGTAACAATGGAGGTTCTAACCTAAAAACAAGTTAAAAACTTGTTTATATACATAGACAAGCCATTTCCCACATGGGCTCCCCTTGGGCCTGCTTGGCCCACATGGCCTAAAGCTTGGCCCAAGTGACCTATAATGGTCCAAAACCTAATGTTAACTAACCCGATAAGGCCCAGTTTGTAACCATAGCCCGTTATGTTAATTTGATGCGTCAGTCTCACACTTTAGGGCCTAACATTTCTATAAAAGCCTTTAATGTCAGTGTTTCAAGGGATTTTGTTATTCTTAAAATGGTCATAATTCATCCTCCCTTTTTAATTAACATTTTGTCATTTTGTTTGTGATTAACCATAAGTAAATGTGTGGGAAAGACTGATTATAATATGTATTACCTGATTAGTTAATAAAAGTTAATTCTACTCGTGTCATTTGATTTGTTCAGTTGAGATTTGATTTACCATATGATTGTTCTGTTCATTTGTCTTACACATGTGTAATGTTCAATTAATGTTCAGGGTATGCGAGGAGGCGACAAGTGCTTATGACATTGTGGCGACGCGATTAAGAGGGAAAAACAGGAACGACTTTGAGATACCATTGGTGTTCCCATTGTTTACAACACTGACAATGAAAGTAAAAAGAAGAAAACCAACGGTTATAGTATTAACACTAGCAACAAGTGTCACGTGGTGACTTCAGTGGGTCAACTCTTCGTTACCATTGTTCAAATTTATATGGTGGTAAGGATGAAGATGAAGCCTAGCAATACCACCAATCAAGCAACTAAACGTAGTGACGAGTCTATTTGAATCTTAGTGTTCCTTTGATGAATAGGAGAAAAAACTATGTGCACACGTCATTAATTCGATTTAGTTCCTTTTTACGTCTTTTGTTTCTTATGTTGGTGGATTTCACATCCTTTTTTATTTTATATGTACAAGTTTGTTTTAAATCGTGTCAATTAAAATCACATTTGTGCAGCTAATTTACACATGTGTAATCTGTTAGTGTCACATATCTATGTATGTTTTACATATGAGTAGTTGAATTACAAATGTGTAAACAATGCTCTATTACATATTTGTATTTGTTTTACATACGTGTAGCTCAATTACACGTTTAAAGGGTTCAATGTTACATATTTGTGCTTGTTTTACATATGTGCAGGTTATTTACACATGTGTAAATTGTTTAGTGTCACATATAATGTATTTGTCGTAGTTCACATGTGTAATACGCATGTGCAATATTACACATATATACATTACTTTAAATACACAGATAGGTAATATGACATTATAAAGACAAAATTCATATACAAAGTCTATAAATTTCAAAGCGAAAATTTATGTAAATATAAGCATTTCAAACACTGGATGTAAATTGTCAAACAAGATGATTTACACATTGCAACCAACTTATAATCCTTGACATACGGTAACCACGATTACATAAAAACAAAAGTTGATATACCCTAACCACAGTAACATAGAAATAAAATAAGTCATAATCCATAATATCATCTAGTCTTTTTTTTACTCTCTCAAACTCCATTGCTTTCTTGATCACATCTTCTCGGTGAATATTCGATTTCCAAAGTACAATCTTTGTCTCATTTCCGGGCTTATACAATCGATACTCAAAGTTCTCTTTGTCATTTTCCATCCAACTAGAATGTACCATTTTTTCTGACATGTGCCTTATAAAAGTGACAAAAGTACAAAACCATTTTTTACTAGCTACTCTAAACAAATAATCCGGCTCACTTGCACATGTGCAAATGGGCAAAACTGATCACTTACACATGTGTAAACAACCTATTTACACATGTAAATTGCATAATTACACCTGTTTAATCATACTTCTTTATTCTAATACCATTGTTTCAAAGTGCATATGTGTAGATGTTTTGATACGCTACATATGTAAACATTTTATTTACACATGTGTAAATTGCTTAATCGCACAAGTGCATTATTAACTAAGATAACTTACACATATGTAAATACAATATTAACTAAGATGATTTACACATGTGTAAACATCTTATTTACATTTGTGTAAGTTGTTTAATTACCAAAATACAATATTAACTAAGATGATTTACACATGTGTAAGTTGTTTAATTACACGTATACAACATTACTAAGATGATTTACACATGTGTAAACATATTACTTACACATCTTTACACAATTTTTTTATAATAAACCGACCTGCACTGAGTTCAACCACAAAATTCTATAGCTTCTCACTATGACTCGTGAAAGCATTGGTCGTGCATTCAATCACATCGACTTTGAAAGAATCTGCATAAAAGGAAATTAAAGATCAAGGAGAGAGCAATAGATCTGAAGGAATCTAAAATTTGGAAACTGATTTTAATATAATATTAATTCGCTTTGAGGATTCCGTTCAAATTCGTTGCCCCAAATACAACCGTCAACAAAATCCAACATACCAACAAACAAATTTATATTTCAATTCCAAAACTGGTGGTTGGAACCGAATGGATCTAAGCTAGATTCAAAGGTATAAACCTGATATGGTTATTTTCTTTAACTAGTATAACTAACACATGTGTAAACCTTCATACTCATGCTAATTTTATAACTATCATGATCTACACATGTGTAAATCTTTGAAACTATGTTGATTTTTTTTAACTATAATGCTTTACAAATGTGTAAACCTTCGTATCTATTCTTTTTCTATTAACCTACTATAATTTACACATGTGTAAAGCTTCATAACCAAGCTTATTCTTTTAACTACAATGATTTACACATGTGTAAACCTTCATCTATTCTTTTTTCTAAGCTATTATGATTATACATGTGTAAAACTTCATATCTATGCCTAGTTTTTTTTAACTATTATGAATTACACATGTGTAAACCTTAATATCTAAGCTTATTTTTCTTACTATTATGATTTACACATGTGTAAATCTTCATATATGTTTTTTTTGGAACTATTATGATTTACACATGTGTAAACGTTTTATAACTTTGATGAAAAACACACAAAAAAAAAAAAACCAAAAAATTGATCTTCGAAATTACTCAATTGGTGAAAACTTAGCAAATACCAATCATACATAATAACATGCATCTTTCAATCAAGACTTCTTTGTTTTCCACATTCATCTTCTCTAACACTGTGTTTCACACTTGCATTCACAACACATTTCTTCTTCCTGATATGGGTGTTAGATTTTCATGTTATTTGTAGTTGTGGTTGCTGGATGTGATTCTAAACCCTAAAAAACAATATGATTTTCCAAATTACTCAACTGGTGAACACTTACCAAATACCAATCATGCATAATAACAAGCACCTCTGAATCACTACCAGCACAATTCCAACTCAATGACATCAATAGTTGTCGTATCCTAATTTGTTATTAGTTTTTGACACATGAACTGCAAGTTATGACACCAAAAATTAATCACACTTCAAAATCCTATTATTTTATCTCTCAATAAAATTCAAATTACGCTAAAACCCTAACAGTCCTAAAAACGTAAACAAATTCAGTCTTTACAACGTTACCCTACTTTGTCTAGTGAACATAGGATGACACATAATTGATCAACAATCACCTTTCAAAATCAACTTTTTGTAGTTGATTAACAACAAATCTGAAACCTGAAAACCCTAGATTAATAAAATCAATATACGAAATAGATATCATACCGGATCAAGAACATAAGGCCCAACAGCCTCTTTACGTTTACCGTCAGTTTGCTTGTCAATCATTCTTCCTTTTTTTCTTCAACAAAACCTTCGATAACCTTTGATCTGCAGGTTAATTTCATGAGGAAGATATTGGATTTAGAATTTTTGAAGATGCGATTTGATTTCCTAAGGAAAAAGATGAATTCTGTAAGATGTGATTTTGGTTATTGAAATGTAATTTTACGATGTTGCCCTTTTGAGTCATATCCTATCGTATGGTCGCCTTCTCATTTAAACATCCATTTAATCTTGGTCCTTGATTGAGGATGAAAATGGTTCTTAGTGTTCTCACAAAAATCATGTTCTCAAGATAACCCTCCCATATATATATATATATATATATATATATATATATATATATATATATATATATATACGTACATACAAACATAGATTTGAAAAGATAATTTAGTTAAATTTATATTTAATGTATTTTTATTTTTTTACCGTACCCGTGTCTTGGATTTTTGGGTTTTGCCGTTCCACGTATCTGTATCGTCCCCGTACCCTTCCCGTGCTACCTAGTGGTGGGGTGGGGTGGGTGTTTAGGTTTTTGGGTGGCAGTGAGGTGTGTTTATTTTAGTTGTGTTCACATTTGTTCTCGTGGTTCTCGCGATAAGGTGGTTCCCGCATGAACTCTACCCTATATATACAGGGTAGGGTTCATTTGAGAACCACTCTTATTGCAAGAAACACGAGAACCAATGTGAACACAAAAAATACCTAAAAAACACATAATTTTTTATATTTTTTAAATGTTTTTTCAAAAAAAAATCGTTATATTTCGTCTCTAAAAAAAATTCGAGTAACAATTATCGATGCACATGTACATATGTATCATTTCTTTGACAAACTCCGTAATACATTTCCAGTATTAGACAATTGCACTTTCATTTACACTACCATCCATAATACACTAAATTTTACATTACCAATATTAGAAATGCACATGTGCATCTATATGTATGAACATGATATAACGTGTTTTGGTGCAAAAAGTTTGTGATTTTGAATGATGAAATAGGCCCATATATATGTTTTTGGTTACTTATATCTAGTGGTTGATGATCTGGTTAAATTTGTCACTTTATTATTTAATATGTTGTTTGGTATGGTATAAAGGGTGTTGATGTACATGTGCATAAAGTGAAAATATTTTACATATTGGTAATGGTAGTGTATTATAGATAGTAGGAGGTAATGGTAGTGTATTATAGATAATGTGATAGATGAAAAGGAAAGTATATTCAAAGTAGTGTACCAAAACACGTTATATCATAGCGATTTTTTATAAAAAATATTAAAAAAATGTGTTTTTAGAATTTTTTTATGTATTTTTGGTTGTGTTCACATTGGTTCTCGTGGTTCTCGCAATAGGGTAGGGTTCACTTGAGAACCACTCTTATTGCGATAACCATGAGAACCAATGTGAACACAAAAAAAATCTTAAAAATACCTTAAAAATACACATTTTTTTAATATTATAAAAAAATTGCTATATTTCTTCCCTAATTTTTTTCCAAGTAACAATTATGGATGCACATGTAATGTGTCATTTCTTTGACAAATTCCGTAATACATTATTAGTATTAGAAAATTGCACTTTCATTTACACTACCATCCGTAATACACTACTTTTTAAATTAGCAATATATAAAATGCACATGTGCATCTATATGTATTTACATTATATAACGTGTTTTGGTATAAAAAGTTTGTGATTTTGAAAGATGAAGTAGGCCAATATACATGTTTTGGTTTGCTATATCTAGTGGTTGATGGTTTGGTTATATTCTTCACTTTATGATGTAATATGTTGTTTGGTATGGTATGAAGGGTGTTGATGTACATGTGCATAAAGTGAAAAATATTATACATATTGCTAATAGTAGTGTATTATGGATAGTAGGAGGTAATGGTAGTGTATTATGGATAGTAGGAGGTAACGGTAGTGTATTATGGATGGTATGATAGATGAAAAGGAAAGTGTATTCAATGTAAGTGTATTCAATGTAGTGTACCAAAAACACGTTATATCATGTTCATACATATAGATGCACATGTGCATTTCTAATATTGGTAATGTAAAAAGTATTGTATTATGGATGGTGAGTAGGAGTTGGCTACAAAGTCCAAATTTCCTAAAAAGTGTAACAAGTCATAAAACATAATAATGTCAATCATAAAATACACAAAACACCGAAAAATAACATAATGAAGATTACGAAAACATCATATAAGTACGTTTTGTGTTGTATTTTGTATGATAAGACTCTAATTATGGAATGACAAACATTACTGTGTTTTATGTTGATTAGCATGTAGAGTTTTTATTCATAGTTCTACGATGATGTGCTTGAAGTTTTTATGGACTGTTAGGGTTTGAATATGGTGTTTTAGTAAAATTGTTAATCTATTATTTGTGGGTTTTAGGTGTATTTTATGGCTGAAACTCCATTGTTTTATGACTTTTTAGACTTTTTAGGAAATTTGGACTTTGTAGCCGAACCCCACCCGATGGATGGTAGTATAAATGAAAGTGCAATTGTCTAATACTGGTAATGTATTACGGAATTTATCAAAGAAATGAGACATATGCACAGGTGCATCCATAATTGTTACTCGAATTTTTTTTAGAAAGGAAAAGTAGCGATTTTTATATAAAACATAATAAAAAAAATTTGTGTGTTTTTTAGGTATTTTTGGTTGTGTTCACATTAGTTCTCGCGGTTCTCGCAATAAAAGGTGGTAACTAACAGATCCTTACCATATATATATATATAGGGTAGGGTTCATGCGAGAACCACCTATATTGCGAGAACCGCAAGAACCAATGTGAACACAACAAAATAAACCCACTACACCACCAAAAACCAAAGAAAAACCTAACCCTCCCCCACCCCTTCCCCCTAAAAAACCTAACCCCCCCTCAAAGCTAAATGCTAAAAACTAAACCTCCCAAAAATAAAAATAAAAACCCTAACACCCCCCCAACCCCCAAAAACCTAAACCCTCCCCCACCCCCCAAAAACCAACCCCCCCCCCCCCCCCAACCCAAGCTAAATGCTAAAAACTAAACCATAAAGCTAAACCCCCCAAAAAACCTAAAAAAAATCTTAATGACACACAATTTTTTTTTAATATTTTTTAATAAAAATCGCTAGTTTTAGTCTCCAAAATTTTTTTTCTTTTAATAAACGGAAAGTAGCGATTTTTGTTAACAAATGTTAAAAAAAATTGTGTGTTTTTTAGATTTTGTTAGGTATTTTTGGTTGTGTTCACATTGGTTCTCACGGTTCTCGCAATAAATGGTGGTTCCTAACGGATCCTTCTCATATATATATATATATTAAATTACAAAACTCGTCCTTTATGTATGTTATTGCCAATCATTTCTTTTGTCTTCAATAATTACATTAATCATACCTAATATTTACAAATCCTAACATGTTATATCATTTACCCCAAACCCAATTAATTTTCCCAGTTAATTGTAGTCACGTGGGGGCCACGTGTGGGTATTAATGTCTTTTAACCTACCCGTCTGTTTCCCCCCATTTAAAACCCCAAATAACCCTAATTTGTTGACTGATATTGGTTGCCCTATTTCACACTCATCTGCTACAGAAAGCCCATATAGATTTGGAGCTTCACACTCATCGGTATAAGTAGGTATTTTGAATAATGATAAACGATTTAGGTATAAAACATGACCGGGTTTGCATAATAAGATATTTTGGCCTAATAGGTAAAATACTCTCGCCGACAAGTAAGTTAACGGTATTTACCCTTCCGGTTACTACATGTCCCAAATCAATTGAAATTTTGAGACTTGGCGGGATTTATGAAAATCAAGGAGTGGAACTAGTCGACAAGGTGCGGGTTTCACCCCTAACTTGGCGATTTCGTATCCTAAGTGTGGTTGGTACTCGTCGGGTCAAAATTTAATTTCAACACCTTGATGAGGGTCCACTAGAATTTGAAATTTGAATTTCTCCATCAAGGTGAGGATTTCACTCCTATCTTGATGGTGAATTTCATGTAAAAAGAAAAAGTAGATGGATTGAGAGTTGTTTACCAAATTGTGGGTTTCACGCCTATTTTGGTGAAGTCGTCTCGTTTCTGTATTACGAGTGGTTTCGATTTTTGTATAAACGTGTAAAGGACGTATGTTCAAAATAATAATAACAAGTATAAGCACATAAAGCATTTCAAGAAATAACACGTAAAATACATTTCAAGAATAGCACATAAAGATGTTTCAATAAAATAACATGTGAAGCAAGTATGGTCGAATTTGGTGCTTAACTATAGACTAGGTCAAAAGCATGGCAATTTTTTTTCCTAATTCTCTATAGTTATGGCTCTGATACCAATCTGTCACACCCCAACCGATGGCAGAAACATCGGAGTGAGACAAAGAAAGATTGCTCATCACACATAACGCTAATCGTGACAATAGAGTTAAAGATAAATTGATTTCATTCATAAATAAATGTTACAATACATGAAATTTGAAATACAACATGTTAAATACAAGAAAACAATACAACAACAAATATGAAATTTATACAACGTATTTGACCTAAGACGTCTAAATGTGTATCTAAGCATCAACACTACTTCGATTTCAAAGCATCGTCATCCTCAACCTGTAACATGTTTAAAATAAAGTTCAATGCAAAAGCAAAGGCGAGTATACAAGTTTGATATGTACATAGCATAAAAAGATGATTAAACAATTCCTCATAGCAAGCATGTGATACAAGATAAACCTTAAATTCGGCATGTGTCTAACATATCAAACCAATGATGAAACCTTAAATTTGTGCATTTAAGTAAAATGTTCATGTGTAAGTTTTGGTAAGTAAACATGTTACACCCCAAAAAGTGGTGAATGTAAAAAGGGGGATTCGAGTATACTCACAAAGTTGCATATGCTTTCCGATTATCCAATGTGACGGGGTTGTTGAGATTAGAGTGTTGAGTATGTTCGATTTGGAGTTTAAGAGGGGTTTACATATGGTTTAGGGATTCGAAGCTTAAGGACATGAAAGTAAGCATATGAAAATAGTCATCTAGCACATATGATACTTGTTCTTGACACTAGGAAACTCCAAGGAGTTTAAATGTTTTCATGGAACAAGGTTCCACTAGAATCGTGACAAGTTATCAAAGTCTAAGATGATATAACCTAGTACCTTGACATATGAACACTAATTCATCATCAAAGGTTCGATTATTTGGATAATATAATAGTATTATATAATGTTCATATAGTTATATAGGTCAAGCATGAGGTAGAAGATTAAACTCTTCATTTAGGCACCGCTAAGTATCATGGAATTCATACATGAGGTAGGAAGAACAAAGCTTCCATTTAGGTACCTCTATTGTTCACCACTACACTTGTTGTTATGAACAACAAGGAGGGTCATGAACTTACAAGAAACAATATAATATGAACAACTAATCTACGAGAAAACATCAAGCAATGTGTGGATTTTCAAGTAGGTTAGCCCAAGCTAATCCTAAATCACACAATCATCAAGTCTTGAACTTGAGCATCACTTGTGGGTTAAAACCCTTGAACAAAAAAGAAAGTTTGTGAGGTTTATACCTCTGATTTTGAATGTCACAACCTTGTTTTTAATCCTAACTAACCATAGAAGTGGTTATAAGCATAAGGACATAGGTTTGAGATGAGTTTCCTCAAGTTTAAACAAGTTTATCAAAGTTTGAAACAAGAACAGAAAAATAAGTCCACTTTGGAGCCCTTTTGGCAACATTCCAGGCTCTAGTTTTCCAGGGAAAACCCATGGAAGCGTAGCTAAGTTAAATACAAAGTAGTAGGAAAAATAATCGAGTGAATCGGATAAGAACTGAGTGAGTTATGCTCACTTTAGTGAAGTGGTATAAATCTGCTTGAACTTCTGCAATCAGCTAAGGTTTGGAGTGTTTGAGAGTGAATGGAGAGTGTTTAGAAAGTGAAAAATGCTTGTAGGAGGCTTGGGTTATATAGGGGATGGATTAGGGTTTCATTGGGTTGGGCTTTGGAAGTGTTTAGTGGGCTAAATAACTTAAAACAAGGAAATTAAGTGGGCTGATGCAAGGCTGTTAACAGCCCTATAATTTTTGTTTTATTTTAATTTATTTGACATTAGAAGGTATATATTTGATGTTTAATAAAGTGTTACATGGTGTCTAGTATGTATGTAACTTGTAACAAGGTCCAAAACGCATAAATGACATGTTTTAATTTAACAAAAAGTGTGATAACATAGGTGTGTATAACACATGAAATGTAACAAGTATGTATTGTTTATAGTTTGGTATGATCAAGTGAAAAAAACATACAACTTAATCTTATAATCGAATAACCAAGTGTTTGAATGTATGAAGATTTAGGCATTACGAATACACGATCATTGTTTACGAGTTAAGCTTATGTTTATGCGAATTATGAATCATGTGTCAAACAAACGTATGTATCAATGTATAAATAATATATAAACGATGTATATTTCATATAAAAGATTCCTTTCATTACGATCAAGTCTCGGATTTACAATAGCTTGAAACGAAATACAATTACAAAGGAAACATGTTTTCGAAAATAGAATTACAAGATGAAATTTCTAAAAACAGAAACCTGCAAAAAGCGAGGCGTTACAGTCTCCCCTCCTTTCGGAAATTTCGTCCCGAAATTTATTTAAGAGGAATACTTGAAAGAGTCTTAGCAAAAAGGGTGATAAAAATTGAGACTCGAAAATTTTGAAACGTAAAAAAGTATGAAATTTTGAGGAATGACAAGATGGGTTTGCAAAGGAGTTCGTTTTGTCCAAAATAATTTGAGGTGCCAAACATAATTAAAAATGTGTAGGTGCGTATATAGGTAAAGAGAGTTTAAGCAAGTTTGAATAACTTAAATTGGAGATGTATTAAAAATGTGTCGTATTAAGAAGGAAGATTTTGTACGAAACGGTTTATATTTTGATGGAAAGTGGGGTAGTTTACATAGGAAGTTTTTAAGGATAGTATAAAATCACACATTCGTAAAAATTGTTTATTGAGAGGGATGAAAAGGTTTGGTACTTTTAAAATAAAGTGATAACGGTCTACTATATATATGTTAGTACAAGAATAGGAAGATAGTTTTAAGCTAAGGAGATAAGTTAGGATTCGAACGTTTAAACAAACTTGATTGTAAACGGGGTTCGTATAAGGAAAATGTCGCAACCCCCGTCCCCTATTTGTCCCGGGAACTGGCGGCCGCGAGACCAGTTTTGGTGGTATCGGTATTTATTATTTTGGCAGCGGAAATTACATCAGGACCGTAGTTAGGAAGTATTTTATTAGAGTAAATACCACAATTTATATAAATATATTGGGATAAAACCCAAGTTTCATTACAAACTGTTTATAGTGATAAACCCCATTTTATTGAAATAAAACATCTTCTTTTATTTAGATAACTTTTATAGCCACTTTTTCCAAGCCTTCAGTGCTGTCCAGCTGGCTTCTAGTTGGCTTTCACATTTTGTGTAACATTTCGCAAAATCACGACCAATATAATAAAGACACGTGTCATGAAGATTTATCGTGTGATGAATTGATTCCGAGGGGCTAAAATTGTCAAACAATGTAAATATGTAAGTAAAAGGATCCAAAGTGTCAACTTGCCATTCTTATGCCTCTGATTGACCTCACACGACGTTCGTATTCTTTAACGACTAAATTGTCGGACATAGAAAGTCGTTTGTGCTTAAATTAAGGATTTTACGAAGCATAGAGGTTAAAAGTGTCAACATGTTAAATGTTACCTCTGATTGACCTTTTAACGATCCCAAAAGGATTGTAATATTTGTATATTTTTCTCTCAAGAATACTGGATAGTAATCTCATGGAGTTTCAATGAAAACAAGACGTTTCGGGTAATCTCATAACTAACCAGGAGCTTAATGGAGTTAATTTGTGATTCAAGTCCCTTAAAAGTTAACTATGGGGGTCAAAAGTGCAATAAATGAAACTTAATTAAACTAAAAATGGACCAGGGACTGAAAATGCAATAAATGAAAGTTTTTATCCGGTTTGGGGGGGACCTCGCGGGGCGCGTAGACCTCCTTTGGAGTCTACGCGAGCCGCGTAGCAGGTGCCAGCGACCAAAAAACTGGCAGCTGCATGTTGCAGTTCTTACACCGCCATTGCATGAGTTCTGAGTGATACCAGGGGCTTGTAAATGGTTTATACTACCCTAGGGACACTTGTGAACATCTAGTAACAACATAGGGACAAATGCAATGATCCTGTAATTAAGTTTTTATTAGCTTAACGACCGAAAGTCAAAGATATCGTAATTACGCATTCACTTTGTGATTAATCACTAACGGTCCAGTCATTATTCGAATTGAAAGTGGCTATGTGTTGGTAATTATATAGGTGTTAAACCCTTAAAAGGGCACCTTCTAATTATCACATTATCTCAGTCAATTGTCGGGTCAAAGTTATGAACAAAAAGTCAAACGAGTCAGTTTTTACAAAATAATTGATAACTGATAATGCAAGAGTTATGGAACATGTTTTAACACTTAAATAACTTGGTAAATAATATAAGAACATGTTTAGGCATGTTCAACCCGATAATTCTGAGTTTAGGCTCGGTTCGCAACCGAAAGTCGCAAAAGTAGACTTTTGCTTTGACTTTCAGTTCTGACCTGATTTAACTTAGTTTAGATATGCCTTAGGGTCCCATTGGGACCACATTATATGTTAGTATAACCCTCTGAGGTTATGCTACATGGTTCCTTAAAAATCTGATTCATTTGCGTGCTCTCGTTAAATGCTTAAATATGGACCATTATGCCCTTTTACCATTAAAACAAGAGTTTTGAAAATATGAGAGGAAAAAAACCTTTATTACTAATATTTTAGTATGTCCTAAAAATTTGACATCAATTTGTGGTCTGAAATAAGAGTTATGCAAGATATCGTAAAACAAAAGCTTTTTATTAATTACATAGCATTTTTGGCATAAATCATATTTAAACCCAATTTTTGGCACCAAAATTTCTACCCACCGTTATGATATAATATTTTGGGTTTTTTGGAAATTTTTGTTGAATTTTATACTGACCATAACATAGAGTTCTTGCATGGACTCGGTAATTGTCGATAATGCCCTTTTCTTTAATAAAATGAGTTTTATGCATCAATTGCATGTCAAACCTTTTTCTACTGATTTTATACATTAAATAAATTATTTTAAATAGTTGAGACTGTTCAAAATCTCAAATTTCCTTATACAACCCGAATATCGTCAAATACCGACTTTTATTCGATTTAGGCGCATAGTATGGTTTAAAACCATATTTAGCACCTAAGACTTGTTACCTACTGATGTTATGGATAAATTTTTGTACCTTAATAGTAAGTTTAAGTTTTGAACTCAGATTTCCAAATTTAACCCTTAAAGCATATGTGAAATGACCAAAATGCCCCTACGGAGCATAGTTTGACCATAAATGATAAATTTCACATATATATGATAACTTACTATTGTAACTTGTTAAATAACCATTTTTACTGATTATTTTAGACCAGAACCTCAGACTACTATTTAACCCCTTTTATAAACTTTAAAATGACCAAAATACCCTTACGGGGCTTAAATTGGTTTTAAATTCGTTTTGGGCATAACGGGAGATATCCTACTGATATCATATCATATTTAAAGTATATTAACTTGTGGAGCTTATACATGACTCATTCGGTTACCCGTTATGCAAATACACGTTCGGTATGGTTTATGTAACTAGTTTGCATAAATTAGCCGAAACGGGTCAAACTTTATCATTTTTACTTCAAAATACATAATGTGATTAGTTTACCCATTTATTTCAAGTCCTTATACTTGTCGGGCCTAAATCACATTCTAATCCGGTCTTCGCTTAATCTTGCGTTTTGAACCGTAAACCTTTCATTAAAACTAACCGGTCTAAGTTAAGACTTAAATAAGACCCGTTAGGAATCTAATAGGTTATTAAAACATTCGTTACAGATTAGGAACCCAGTAAAAGCTACTTGTACTTGCTGATTGATGTACGGCTGAGATTAAAATTTTATTTTAGCTCAGGTAAATACTTTTAACTTATTTTCCCTTATACGGGCTTGGGATACGGTAAATTATTACCGCTTGGTCAGGTATTGAATCTTTAATCGATTAGTGGTTAAATCATTGAGATAACACGTTTTAATCTGTTTTGTTTGATCTAAACCTTTGGGGGGGGTTTAATGACCATGTCCTGGATATCCTTGGCTCATTAATTGAAATGGCCACGACTTAAGCACGGGGCGTAGGCATACACCTGACAATGCGTATGTAAAAAGATATACCCGCCTGTTGAGGATAACTCGTCGTGGGTTTATATTATGTGGTGTGTCTATTAATCTTGTTTTGGCTTCTATCCCGGGTCCTGAACATACGACAAACATATAAATCTGTATACAAGATTATTTTTAATAATTATCCCAAGTTATAAAAGAATATTTGTGCCTTGTGCCTTGTGCATTTAAATCAATTTTCTTAAATATTTTCAAAAAGAGTCAGTTAATTGTATTTACCAGTGTAAACTGACGTAATTTTCAAAAAGACTAAGTGCAGGTACTACGCGTAATGTGTTGGAACTACTGAGTATTAAATAAAGAGTCTTGCAAGCCTTTGATACTTCAAATCTGTTGAAAAACATTACTTTCTGTTTTAGATCCGCCCGTGGATCCTTTTACAAACCGTTGTATAATATTTTATTGTAATTTCAACTCGGTTTGTATAATTACTTTTAGACTTCCGCCGTGCATTAAACTGTGATTAATTGACTACGATGATATCAACTACGTCACGATACTCCCCACCGGGCCTACCGATAATACGTGGAAATATCGGGGTGTGATAGGTTGGTATCAGAGCCAACATTGAGTGAATTAAACACTAGCCTTTTGTGTTTAATCTCAATGACACAGTTCGCACATTCCTTGAATTCCGAGTCTAGGCAAATGACTTAGGACTAATCCTAATCTTATTGTTTTCTTTTTGTTGGTTTCTTTTGTTGGTTTTGGCAGGAACAAAGACAATGCCGCCACGTTTAAAGGTAGAGGTGGAAGAGGAAAGGCACCAATAACTGCAAGGAATGATCACGAATCCGGGCCATCCCACTCGGCGAATACCTTCGGCAACCTTTAGCTCTAGTCCCCATGAGGATTGGAGAACTTATTTGGAGCCAGCGAGACGCTCAGTCTTCCTTAGTTCATCCCTGTCTTATCATCACTCTTTCGGACCTCATCAAGACGAGGAACATAGCGATTCGCACCATTCCTTCATACCGTTGCAGCGGTCGAGTTCACACCGTGCCTTCCAGGACCCGACCCCCTACTTCCAAAGCCGGTTCAATCCGATGAACCAAGTTCAAGAACCAGAGGGTCCAAACCCTTTGGGGCCAGCTGATCACTATCCTGAGATGCAGGACATGGAGATGGATGAAGATCCAGATCTTGAGACGCCACCAAGTGGGACACCGACGCATCCCATTGAGATTTCCAGCGGATCATCATTTCATGGTTCGCCTTACAGGGGCCCAGACAGTTTTACTGAAAGATGGGCCACATACAACTGGGAGTACACTCCCCCTTTCAACCCACCTCAACAACAGCAGCAGGATCCCTCTGAGGATTCACGTTTCCAGGCGGTTACGCCACCGCCACCACCGCCGCCAGAACAACAACTGCCTCCAGGACCACTGAGGCGAAGAAGATCAGGTGCAAGGATGTCCGTGCGAGGGGGTTTCCATTTCAGCACCCCCAACACTCCAGCGGCAGCCACCTCTATATGAAGACCCGCAAATGGGTGGGCCTTCAAACCCAACTTCTGAAGTCGACTCTGCTCCAGTCGCACCACCACCGCCCATGGGTTATGATAACCCAATCCCTTCCTACCCCGGTGCAGCAGCATATAACCCATTTGAGCATCAGGCTTATTCAGGTTACAATTACTACAATGCCCCTGCCGTCGACCCGTACCACGAAGCGGCAAACTACAATGCTCTCCACCCTGAAGGACCCTACGCAGCTTCATACCAAACTTGGTACCCAGCTTATGGGTATCAATACCCACCACCTCCTCAACCTCCGCAGCAGCAGCCGCCGCAGCCACCACATATCCAACCACCACAGCAGTAGGAAATCCTTCAACGGTTGCACGAGGTGGAACAACAGGTACAAGAGGAACGTAGGAGCCGCCGGGGTCTAATTAAGGGTTTGGCAAACCTGATAAAGGGGAAGAAGAAGAAGAAGAAGAAGAGGGATTATTGAAATTCCTTATTTATTTTGTTTTGTAATTTTTATTTTCAATTAAGTCCCTATATGGACATCTTATTTATGTACTTAGTCCCTGCGTGGACTTATCTTTCTTATTTCTGTCCCTGCGAGGACAATGTTATTTATTTAAAAGTCCTGTTTATGGCAATTATGTACTTCTTTCAATTATTGGGATGTTTTAATTTAAAATTTCATTTTGTCAGTATATGTAAATCAAAATATCATTCCAATTTACAATTGATTTGCCATTCAATATTAAAGGAATTCTTGAAGGTATAACCTAGCCTATATGTCATTTTAGACATAGCCCTGATGGTAAAATCTTTTTAAGATTCAACTCCTTGTTACCATCTGAGAACATGTTAACACTCCTGGCAAATGTGATTCGATAAAATCACACTAGTCATCCTTGTATTGGATTCTTCCAATTCCTTTTCTCTCCAAATTTAAATATCCATTAGTGATAAAGTGCATGCGGGCCATATTCATTGTCCAATCAGACAAAAGACAGTTGTTGTCTATGAATCCCTATCAAGAAAAGGTGAAGAACTACGTTCAAACCTTAATGCCTCGATCTTATAAGATCATGGATATTAAATTTTAAAACTGTCCTTGTGACTAGGCCTTTTGTGCCACTTTAAAATCTTTAATGATTTATAACTAAGGATAAATTATAATGAAAACTCTAAACAAATATGACTAACAAAATAACCAATAGGGTTTGTATTTACCATGGTTAATGAATTCTCAAAATGACAATTCCATAATAAGACTTCTGAATAAATTATTGTCATCATTTTTATGTAGCAATCAAGCTACATGGCTGAATCAGATGAGGTTAACAGTCACCCCAGGGAGAGAAACAATACCACCAAAATTAATGTAGCTGGTGCAGATTTACAAGAAATGATAGATGATGCTATCACCCGAGCTATGGATAGACAATTCAAAGAATCAAGTGGTACTCGTAGCAGGACCCTATCTGTACCTCATACAAAACCACCTTCCAAGTCGCACGCATCACATAAGGACGATTCTCATCATTCGTCGAATCAGAGGAGTGTTCCATCCAAGCGTATTGTGCTCAATAAAGAGCCACGTGTTAAGACCTGCTCCTATAAATACTTCGTCTCTTGTAAGCCAAGGGACTTCACAGGAGAAAAAGGAGCCATTGATTGTATGACATGGCTAGATGAGATGGATACGGTGGTTGATATCAGTGGTTATGCGGAACAAGATATTGTGAAGTTTGTTTCACAATCATTTAAAGGTGAAGCTTTAGCTTGGTGGAGGTTACTAATCCAAGCTACAAGGAAGATTCCGTTCTATAACTTGTCTTGGGATTAGTTTGTTGCATTGATCAGGGAAAATTTCTGCCCTCAGCATGAGGTGGAAAGGATTGAAACCGACTTCTTGACCTTGGTCATGAAGAACTTGGACTGTCAGGCATACCTTACAAGTTTCAACACCATGTCCCGATTGGTTCCTTATATAGCCACACCGGAACCAAAGCGCATAGCTTGTTTTATTGGAGGTCTAGCTCCAGAAATCAAGGCAAATGTGAAAGCATCCAGACCTACCACCTTTAGGTCAGTGGTTGATCTGTCTTTATCACTTACTCTCGATGCGGTTAGGCAGAGGTCGCTTAAGAATTCTGATGAAGGGAAGAGGAAATGTGAGGATGAGAACTCACGCCGTTCTGATAAGAAACGTAAGGGGAACTCTGAACATAAGAAGGGTTTTGGATTCAAAAAGGATAACCAATAAACAGGTGCGAAGCCCAAGTGTAAAACCTACCAGAAGCGCCATTTAGGGAAGTGCAGGTTCGAATCAAAATCTTAGTCATAGCCTAGAGTTTGTGGGATCTGCAAATCAAACGAGCATAGAACGTTAGATTGCAAGAACATAAAAGATGCAACTTGTTACAATTGTAACGAGAAGGGGCATATCAAGACCAACTGCCCAAAATTTGCAAAGAAGCCTGAGGAGGCTAAAAAGACCAATGCTCGGGTCTTTCAAATGAATGGTCAGGAGGCCATTCAGAATGACAATGTTATAACAGGTACATTCCTTATCAATGATATTTATGCTAGAGTGTTGTTTGACTCAGGTGTAGACAAGTCTTTTGTAGACAATAAATTTTGTAAGTTATTAAATCTGCCTGTTAAAACTCTAATCATTAAGTATGAAGTAGAATTGGCCAATGGTACGATAGAGACTGCTTCACCAGTATTAGACGGATTTTTATATCCATTAGGAATCACTCCTTTCCATTGTCCTTACTTCCGTTGAAATTAGCAGGATTCGATATAGTGATAGGCATGGATTGGTTGTCTCGTAACCAAGCCCAAATTGTATGTGATAAGAAGCAAGTGGTAATCAAGACTCCTTATGGTGAGCCTTTAACAATTCAAGGAGATACGCAATACGGATTGCCTAAGCAAGTGTCTATGCTTAAAGCATCGAAGTGTTTGAAGAAAGGTTGTGTCATTTACATGGCACAAGTAACTGTTGATGAACTAAAGCCCAAGATCGAAGACATCCCTGTTATTTCTGAATATCCAGATGTATTCCCTGACGAACTACCTGGTTTACATCCAGATATGCAACTGGAGCTCAGAATCAATATTATTCCTGGAGCAGCACCAGTTGCAAGAGCACCTTACCGGTTAGCACCGACTGAGATGAAAGAGTTAAGGACTCAATTGGATGATTTGTTGGCAAAGGATTTTATTCGACCTAGCTCGTCCCCTTGGGGAGCGCCAATTCTGTTTGTGAAGAAAAAGGACGGCTCGATGCGTTTATGCATTGACTATCGCGAGTTAAACAAGGTTACAATCAAGAACAGGTATCCATTACCCATGATCGATGATCTATTCGATCAGCTTCAAGGAGCAAGTTACTTTTCAAAGATCGATCTAGGGTCAGGATATCACCAGTTGAAGGTCAAAGACGAAGATGTGCACAAGACTGCATTCAGAACACGCTATGGTCACTATGAGTTCTTAGTGATGCCTTTCGGGCTCACTAATGCACCGGCAGCATTAATGGACCTCATGAATCGCGTTTGCAAACCATATCTAGGCAAGTTTGTCATTGTCTTTATCGATGACATACTCATTCATTCAAAGAATCAAGCCGATCATGAAAGACATCTCCGGTGTATCCTTAAACTTCTGCAGCAAGAGAAGCTCTACGCCAAGTTTTCAAAATGTGATTTTTGGCTTCGTGAAGTCCAATTTATTGGACATGTGGTGAGCGAGCGTGGTATCCAGGTGGATCCCGCTAAGATTGAAGCGATTATGAATTGGCAAGTGCCTAAAACTCCTACAGAGATTCGCAGCTTCCTGGGTCTAGCAGGATACTACAGGTGTTTCATTGAAAACTTTTCAAGGATTGCTGCACCCTTAACTTCTTTGACTCGCAAGAATATAAAGTTTGATTGGGGTCCCAAGCAACAAGAATCCTTTGAGATTCTTAAAAAAAAGTTGAGCAATGCTCCCGTATTGACTTTGCCAGATGGGATTGAAGAATTTGTTGTGTACTGTGACGCATCGCACACTGGCATGGGTTGTGTGCTTATGCAGAAAGGCAAGGTTATTGCATATGCCTCCCGTCAATTAAAAGTACACGAAAAGAACTTCACCACCCATGATTTGGAATTAGATGCCGTTGTATTTGCACTAAAGCTTTGGAGGCATTATTTATATGGAACCAAGTGTGTGATCTATTCTGATCACAAGAGCCTTCAACATCTGTTTAACCAGAAGGATCTTAATATGAGGCAACGTCGTTGGATGGAGACTCTGAATGATTATGATTGTGAAATACGGTATCATCCTGGCAAAGCAAATGTAGTCGCTGATGCTTTGGGCAGGAAATAAAGGATTAAGCCTATTAGAATCAATTCCAAAAGCATTGAACTAAAGAACAGCTTGAATGAAAAGTTGTTAGCCGCTCAGAAGGAAGCTGTTTTGGAAACTAACTTTCCGAATGAGAAGTTAGGAGTGACTGCCGATCAATTATCATATGGCAAGGATGGAATCCTTAGTATGAATGGTCGAATTTGGGTTCCAATCCATGGAGGGCTCAAAGAAGTAATTCTTTAAGAAGCTCATAGTTCAAAATATTCAGTCCATCTAGGCAGTGATAAGATGTACCAGGATTTAAAGGCAAATTATTGGTGGATAGGTTTGAAGAAATCTATAGCCACTCATGTGGCTAAATGTCTGTCGTGCGCACAAGTTAAAGCAGAACATCAAAAGTCGTCAGGTTTGCTACAACAGCCTGAACTTCCCACTTGGAAATGGGAAATGGTAACCATGGATTTTATCACTAAGTTACCGAAGACAAAGCGTGGAAATGATACGATTTGGGCTATAGTCGATAGGCTGACCAAGTCAGCCCACTTCTTGCCTATTAAGGAAACGCACAGCTCCGATAAGCTAGCTCAGCTGTACGTGGATGAGATTGTATCTCTCCACGGAGTGCCAGTATCTATTATCTCTAACAGGGATACAAGATACACATCGCATTTTTGGAAAAGCTTTCAGCAATCTTTAGGCACTCGATTAAATTTCAGCACTGCTTATCATCCTCAAACGGATGGGCAAAGCGAGCGTACAATCCAAACTCTTGAGGATATACTACGAGCTTGTGTTATAGACTTGGATGGAAGTTGGGATGACCATCTTCCTTTAGTTGAGTTTTCATACAATAATAGCTATCATTCGAGTATCTAAGCCACGCCTTTCGAGGCCTTGTACGGAAGGAAGTGCAGAACGCCATTTTTTTGGGCGGAAGATGGAGATGTCCAACTGTCAGGACCTGATATAGTCCTTGAGATGACGGAAAAGATTGTTCAAATCCGTGATCGTCTGAAAGCTGCCAGGGATAGGCAGAAAAGTTATGCTGATATGAGGCGCAAACCTTTAAAGTTTGAAGTTGGCGATAAAGTGCTACTTAAGGTGTCACCCTGGAAAGGGGTGATGCGTTTTGGCTAAAAGGGCAAGCTGAGCCCAAGATACATAGGACCATTCGAGATCATCGAATGTGTCGGAACTGTAGCTTACAAGCTAAATCTGCCAGAAGAGCTCAGTGGAATTCATAATGTGTTCCACATTTGCAACTTGAAGAAATGTCTAGCCGATGAGTCGCTAGCAATGTCGCATAAGGACGTGCAGATTGACGAGAGTTTGAAGTTCGTTGAAAAACCTTTGTCGATCGAGGATCGACAGGTTAAGAAACTTCAAAGAAAGCATGTGCCGATTGTGAAGGTAAAATGGGATGCCCGTAGATACACGTGGGATGTTGAATCCATGATGAAACAGAAGTACCCTCATTTATTTCAGTAAATCCCGAGGTCGAGATTTCTTTTAAGGGGGTGAGGATGTAACACCTCGCAAAATCATGACCAATATAATAAAGACACGTGTCATGAAGATTTATAGTGTGATGAATTGATTCCGAGGGACTAAAATTGTCAAACAATGTAAATATGTAAGTAAAAGGATCCAAAGTGTCAACATCCCATTCTTACGCCTCTGATTGACCTCACACGATGTTTGTATTATTTAACGAATAAATTGTCGGATATAGAAAGTCGTTTGTGCTTAAATTAAGGATTTTACGAATCATAGGGGTTAAAAGTGTCAACATGTTAAATGTTACCTCCGATTGACCTTTTAACGATCCCAAAAGCATTGTAATATTTGTACATTTTACTCTCAAGAATATTGGATAGTAATCTCATGGAGTTTCGATGAAAACAAGACGTTTCGGGTAATCTCATAACTAACCGGGAGCTTAACAGGAGTTAATTTGTGATTCAAGACCCTTAAAAGTTAACTATGGGGTCAAAAGTGCAATAAATGAAACTTAATTAAACTAAAAATGGACCTGGGACTGAAAATTCAATAAATGAAAGTTTTTATCCGGTTTGGAGGGAACCTCGCGGGGCGCGTAGACCTCCTTTGGAGTCTACGCGGGCCGCGTAGCAGGTGCCAGCGACCAAAAAACTGGCAGCTGCATGTTGCAGCTCTTACACCGCCATTGCATGAGTTCTGAGTGATACCAGGGGCTTGTAAATGGTTTATACTACCCTAGGGACACTTGTGAACATCTGGTAACAACATAGGGACAAATGCTATGATCCTAGAACATCCAAATTCCTATATAAGAGCTTGGGTTTCCATTTGATCAATGCACACTTTGAAATTTTACTCTCAACACTTCTTTGGAGCCTCCTGGACTTCTAAGAAGCTTTCTCTAGTTCAAACTTCGTGATAAGGACTCTTGTAAGTGTACTTAGCCTCTGTAATTAAGTTTTTATTAGCTTAATGACCGAAAGTCAAAGATATCGTAATTGCGCTTTGACTTTGTGATTAATCACTAACGGTCTAGTCATTATTCGAATTGAAAGTGGCTATGTGTTGGTAATTATATAGGTGTTAAACCCTTAAAAGGGCACCTTTTAATTATCACATTATCTCAGTCAATTGTCGGGTCAAAGTTATGAACAAAAAGTCAAACGAGTCAGTTTTTACAAAATAATTCATAACTGATAATGCAGGAGTTATGGAACATGTTTTAACACATAAATAACTTGGTAAATAATATAAGAACATGTTTAGGCATGTTCAACCCGACAATTCTGAGTTTAGGCTGGGTTCACAACCGAAAGTCGAAAAAGTAGACTTTTGCTTTGACTTTCAGTTCTGACCAGATTTAGCTTAGTTTAGATATGCCTTAGGGTCCCTTTGGGACCACATTATATGTTAGTATAAGCCTCTGAGGTTATGCTACATGGTTCCTTAAAAATCTGATTCATTTGCATGCTCCTGTTAAATGCTTAAATATGGACCATTATGCCCTTTTACCATTAAAATGAGATTTTTGAAAATGTGAGATTTTTGACATCTGTTTGTGGTCTGAAATAAGAGTTATGCACGATATCGTAAAACAAAAGCTTTTTATTAAATTAATAGCATTTTTGGCATAAATCATATTTAAACCCAATTTTTGGCAGCAAACTTTCTACCCACTGTTATGATATAATATTTTGGGATTTTTGGAATTTTTTTTCGAATTTTATACTGACCATAACATAGAGTTCTTGCATGGACTCGGTAATTGTCGATAATGCCCTTTTCTTTAATAAAATGAGTTTTATGAATCAATTGCATGTCAAACCTTTTTCTACTGATTTTATACATTAAATAAATTATTTTAAACAGTTGAGACTGTTCAAAATCTCAAATTTCCTTATACAACCCGAATATCGTCAAATACCGACTTTTATGCGATTTAGGCGCATAGTATGGTTTAAAACCATATTTAGAACCTAAGACTTGTTACCTACTGATGTTATGGATAAATTTTTATACTTTAACAGTAAGTTTAAGTTTTGAACTCAGATTTCCAAATTTAACCCTTAAAGCATATGTGAAATGACCAAAATGCCCCTACGGAGCATAGTTTGGCCATAAATGATAAATTTCACATATATATGATATTTACTGATGTAACTTGTTAAATAAATATTTTTACTGATTATATTAGACCAGAACCTCAGACTACTATTTAACCCCTTTTATAAACTTTAAAATGACCAAAATACCCTTACGGGGCTTAAATTGGTTTTAAATTCGTTTTGGGCATAACGGGAGATATCCTAATGATATCATATCATATTTAAAGCATATTAACTGGTGGAGCTTATACATGACTCATTCGGTTACCCGTTATACAAATACTCGTTCGGTACGGTTTATGTAACTAGTTTGCATAAATTAGCCGAAACGGGTCAAACCTTATCATTTTTACTTCAAAATCCAGAATGTGATTAGTTTACCCATTTATTTCAAGTCCTTATACTTGTCGGGTCTAAATCACATTCTAATCCGGTCTTCGCATAATCTTGCGTTTTGAACCGTAAACATTTCATTAAAACTAACCTGTCTAAGTAAAGACTTAAATAAGACCCGTTAGGAATCTAATAGGTTATTAAAACCTTCGTTCCAGATTAGGAGCCCAGTAAAAGCTACTTGTACTTGCTGATTGATATACGGCTGAGAATAAAATTTTATTTTAGCTTAGGTAAATACTTTTAACTTATTTTCCCTTATACGGGCTTGAGATACGGTAAATTATTACCACTTGGTCGGGTATTGAATCTTTAATCGATTAGTGGTTAAATCATTGAGATAACCCGTTTTAATCTGTTTTGTTTGATCTAAACCTTTGGGAGGGTTAATGACCATGTCCTGGATATCCTTGGCTCATTCATTGAAATGGACACGACTTAAGCACGGGGCGTACGCATACACCAGAAAGTGCGTATGTAAAAAGATATACCCGCCTGTTGAGGATAACTCGCCGTGGGTTTATATTATGTGGTGTGTCTATTAATCTTGTTCCGGTTTTATCCCGGGTCCTGAACGTACGAAAAACATATAAATCTGTATACAAGATTATTTTTAATAATTGTCCCAAGTTATAAAAGAATATTTGTGCCTTGTGCATTTAAATCAATTTTCTTAAATGTTTTCAAAAATAGTCAGTTAATTGTATTTACCAGTGTAAACTGACGTATTTTTCAAAAAGACTAAGTGCTGGTACTACGCGTAATGGGCTGGAACTCCCGAGTATTAAATAAAGAGTCTTACAAGCCTTTGATACTTCAAATCTGTTGAACAACATTACTTTCTGTTTCAGATCCGCCTGTGGATCCTTTTACAAACCGTTGTATAATATTTTATTTTAATTTCAACTCGGTTTGTATAATTACTTTTAGACTTCCGCTGTGCATTAAACCCCGAAATTATCAGAGCTAGCGTGACTGGACCGGTATGTTCATTGCACAGCGGAAGCAAATAAGCTAAGACTTCTAGAAAATGAACGCCCACTAAGTAATCGAGTCTCCAATGGTTCTCCTATTCCAACCGTGCCATTACTTTGAAAAGTAACCTGAGAAAGAAATATGCGAAAAATCAACATAAAGTTGAGCGAGTTCATAGTTTGTTTTGAAAAAGATTTGAAATAAATCTTTTGAATAACTGGTTTTTGAAATATTGTTGAGAAAACGAATTTAAAATCATTTTCTTGTCATGTTATATGGAAACTCTGTATTTATAACGCATTATATTCGCAAAAACCTTGCTTTTGTAAACTCTTGTGTTTGTAAAACTTGTATAACCGTCAATGTCCACCCCGACATTGACAACATGCATGCATAATCTTATGCTTTGAATTTATATAGAACATGGCATGTAATTTGTAAAGACGTATTGAAACTGAGTTCTGTATATGTAAGGAATACGAGATCGCTAATGGTTCGCGAGGCCACTAAAATATGTAACGACATAGGAAGCCACCAAACCTAGGCATTTTTACTTGTCGATTCACGAATTGAGACACAAAAGCACTCCAGGTAGCACGTGGCCCAGAGTGTGGCTGCCTGAAACCCATTAGATCTAACTTTTTGTTCTGCGGTCTAGGTATATTGTTGATTAATGGTGCTTATGTTACCCTATTAGTGACATGATCTATTGTGTCATTCCTTAGTTTAATGTACCTCTTGGTACTTGTATTTTCCCGTAGTTTAGAAAACAAGAATTCGTGTGTATGCATATTTCGAAAAATACGCTTGTTTGAAAAACCGGTATAAAACATAAGCTTTTCATAAACCATTTGTGTCAGTGAAAACTTGCTTGTAAAATGGTTTAAAATTATATAATTCTTGTATGCTTTGCAAAAAGTGCATGTCTTTCCACCCCGAAAACATTTAGAAAAATGTAAAAC
This sequence comes from Helianthus tuberosus, assembly GCA_030545235.1. Lineage (NCBI taxonomy): Eukaryota > Viridiplantae > Streptophyta > Magnoliopsida > Asterales > Asteraceae > Helianthus > Helianthus tuberosus. The sequence continues at coordinate 184,696,296 of CM060442.1, forward strand.
CGTAAAAGGTGGGGTTATGAACTCACCTGAATATTCCTGAGCAAAGCTAGCTAAATATGACTTCGTGATGTCGTTTCCAAGACGAGACTCGCTAGCGTGCATTCTACAATATTCCTAACACGGAATATCTTATAAGTTTCTAACTGAAAGCGGTAACTAAACAACGTGTCACCGAGCTCCACCGAATCGTTGACCGAACGATTTGACGGTAAATTGTTAACTTAACGAAAATGACTAAGTTAAACTTTGTCGCCCCAAGAAGTCGTTTGTGTATATAGGAATATTCGTATGAAAGTAATATATAATAAACTCGTATTATATATATTGCGTCTTGTATATATTTGCCAAGACATATGTATATGTCGTTTCGGCATTTGAAACAAATACAAAGAGTTATGTTTATTCAATAGAGTTTTCATGTTGATGTCGTTTAGAATAAATATAATAGTTATACTTATTTCTATAAAAGAATCATCGAGTTATTGTGTTTGAAAATAAATATACAACTATATTTATTTTTATAAAATAGAATCGATGTTGTTTTGCGAGTTGAAACAAATATATAAACTATATTTATTTTTAATAAAAGAATCGTCGAGTTGTGTTTGAAAATAAATATATAACTATATTTATCTTTACAAAAGAATTCGGTTTGTTTGCGGTTGGAAGTAATTATATAAAAGAATTCGGGTTATCGGTGTTTGAAAATAAATATAAAGTTATTATATTTATTTTATAAAATAGGTCGTGTCATTTACGTTTTTGTAAGTTTTAAAATGTCGTTGAAAGAAACTTTATATTTGTATCTTGTTTTATAAAAGTCGTTTTATATCAATAATTGTTGTTTTACAATAAAGTACGTTTTGTTTTATAATAAAACTCGTTTTATTTTACGGATTTTCTCGAAAAACGGGCAGAGTTTCCTCTGTTTTTGGACGGCCCCGACAACACAAGTTGTCGTTATTTTATCAAAATTCAACAACATAATCAATACTAATAAGTATAACTTTCGTAAAAACGACAAAATGTAAATTAAACACTAATCTGAATCGGTTCGAGCTCGTTCATGAAATAAAATAAGGAATAATTAACGAAATTAATGTTCGCGTCCTAAATTCCTTACCGAGTCTTCGCGTCGAAACGTTGACTGAGTCAACTGAGTTGACTCGCTTTAACTGTGTTGACTGAGTTGACTTGGGTTGACCGAGTCAATCCAAACTGCACCGAACCTCAAATCTGATTGACTTGACCCACTTGACCGCGACTGACCGACATCCGAAACTGTCCCGAGACTCGAACCTGCTGACTTGAAACTGAGTCTGACCCTGTTTGACGTCTGTTGACCGAACCGAGAACCCGATGCGCGACCCGAACCTGAAACTGAGCCGAGACTTCCATGAAACCCAAACCAAAACATGTTTTCTTACAACTCAAACCGAAGCATACTTGAACCACAGTGAATCTGGAGGTGAACCGAAACAAAACCCGGTTCCCGAGTTGAAATAGAAACGAATAAAACCCCTCTGATGTTGAGCAAGCCTGACCCGACAAAATCACCGCCATTTCCGTTGCAGTCGAACCACCCGCCGTCGTGTACAGCGGCGCTGCCGCCGTCATCAACCTCCGTCGTCCCTCTCCCTTTCCTCGGTCTCTCTCTCTCTCTTTCTCTCTATCTCGTCTCTCTTCTGTTCGTAGCCGCCGCACCACCACCGGACAGTGGTGGTGGTGCTCCGATTGTGAATCGAAGAAGAAAAGGGGAGGGGGGTTGCTATGTCGTCACTCAGAGCCACCACCGCCGCCGCTCACGGCGGCGCGTCTGCTGCCGAGATCGGAACCGAGAGGGGAGGGGGGTATGCGGCTGTGGTTGGGTTTGGTTGTGGGTCTTGTGTGTTGAATATATTTGACATTCTCATTTGATGTAGGCTTAGTGGTATATTAACAGTAGCATTCGAGAGAGGGAAGAAGACATAGTGTAGTGTTTGTGTGATTGTTGTGTCTGCTCAAAAAAATCAAGGGGTAGACCTCTTTTATAGATGTTGATGAAATCTTGTGTAAATCTTGTAGGGATTTTGTAAATCTTTTAGGGATTTTATATAGATTTGATAAGATTTTGTATAGATTTATAAGGAAGAGATCTAATATATTATGTGAAGGTTTAGACTTGTGGGTTTTGGGCTTCGGCCCAGGGCCCACAAGCCTATCTCATATGTAAGTGGTCCGTAATTCCTACGAGACCCTATATCTTAACCCAAACTCCATAAGTGCCGAAAGAATAATTTTTTTAATTAAAAGGCGTATAATAGTGGCGTTGTCAGTATTTTGTATGGTATCAGTTCGTTGTCTTTTGATGTTCCGCAGATTCCACGCGAATCTTCATACGCGTACTGTAAAGTCAGATAAGCGTTCCTAGGTACTCCAAAGGCCTAAATAAGTTAATTTGTGCTGTAAACACTATTTATTGTCGCGTTAATCACCTGTTAATCACGTAATTAAGAGCCGTAAATCACCGGTTGTCACATTCTCCCCCTGTTAATAAAATTTCGTCCTCGAAATTTAGACTACGTCAACTCCTTAGAGTTATATAAAAGAATTCGGTTTGTTTGCAGTTGGAAGTAATTATATAAAAGAATTCGGGTTATCGGTGTTTGAAAATAAATATAAAGTTATTATATTTATTTTACAAAATAGGTCGTGTCATTTACGTTTTTGTAAGTTTTAAAATGTCGTTGAAAGAAACTTTATATTTGTATCTTGTTTTATAAAAGTCGTTTTATATCAATAATTGTTGTTTTATAATAAAGTACGTTTTGTTTTATAATAAAACTCGTTTTATTTTACGGATTTTCTCGAAAAACGGGCAGAGTTTCCCCTGTTTTTGGACGGCCCTGACAACACAAGTTGTCGTTATTTTATCAAAATTCAACAATATAATCAATATTAATATGTATAACTTTCGTAAAAATGACAAAATGTAAATTAAACACTAATCTGAATCGGTTCGAGCTCGTTCATGAAATAAAATAAGGAATAATTAACGAAATTAATGTTCGCGTCCTAAATTCCTTACCGAGTCTTCCCGTCGAAACGTTGACTGAGTCAACTGAGTTGACTCGCTTTGACTGTGTTAACTGAGTTGACTCGGGTTGACTGAGTTGACTCAGGTTGACCGAGTCAATCCAAACTGCACCGAACCTCAAATCTGATTGACTTGACCCACTTGACCACGGCTGACCGACATCCGAAACTATCCCCGAGACTCGAACCTGCTGACTCGAAACTGAGTCTGACCCTGTTTGACTTCTGTTGACCGATCCGAGTACTCGATGCGCGACCCGAACCTGAAACTGAGCCGAGACTTCCATGAAACCCAAACCAAAACATGTTTTCTTACAACTCAAACCGAAGCATACATGAACCACAGTGAATCTGGAGGTGACCCGAAACTAAACCCGGTTCCCGAGCTGAAACAGAAACGAATAAAACCCCTCTGATGTTGAGCAAGCCTGACCCGACAAAATCACCACCATTGCCGTTGCCGTTGAACCACCCACCGTCGTGTATGGCGGCGCTGCCGCCGTCATCAACCTCCGTCGTCCCTCTCCCTCTCCTCGGTCTCTCTCTCTCTCTCTCTATCTCGTCTCTCTTCTGTTCATAGACGCCGCACCACCACCGGACAGTGGTGGTGGTGCTCCGATTGTGAATCGAAGAAGAAAGGGGAGGGGGTTGCTGTGTCGTCGCTCAGAGCCACCACCGCCGCCGCTCACGGCGGTGCGTCTGCTGCCGAGATCGGAACCGAGAGGGGAGGGGGGTATGCGGCTGTGGTTGGGTTTGGTTGTGGGTCTTGTGTGTTGAATATATTTGACATACTCATTTGATGTAGGCTTGGTGGTATATTAACAGTAGGATTCGAGAGAGGGAAGAAGACATAGTGTAGTGTTTGTGTGATTGTTGTGTCTACTCAAAAAAATCAAGGGGTAGACCCCTTTTATAGATGTTGATGAAATCTTGTGTAAATCTTGTAGGGATTTTGTAAATCTTGTTGGGATTTTGTAAATCTTGTAGGGATTTTGTAAATCTTGTAGAGATTTTATATAGATTTTATAAGATTTTGTATAGATTTATAAGGAAGAGATCTAATATATTATGTGCGGGTTTAGGCTTGTGGGTTTTGGGCTTGGGCCCAGGGCCCACAAGCCATTTCATATGTAAATGGCCCGTAATTCCTACGAGACCCGATATCGCAACCCAAACTCCATAAGTGTCGGAAGAATAATATTTTTTTTTAAATTAAAAGGCGTATAATAGTGGCGTTGTCAGTATTTTGTATGGTATCAGTTCGTTGTCGTTTGAAGTTCCGCAGATTCTACGCGAATCTTCATACGCGTACTGTAAAGTCGGATAAGCGTTCCTAGGTACTCCAAAGGCCTAAATAAGTTAATTTGTGCTGTAAACAGTATTTATTGTCGCGTTAATCACCTGTTAATCACGTAATTAAGAGCCGTAAATCACTGGTTGTCACAACACATTGGCTAACTCTTTGTCTAATGGTAACGTGTTCCACATTTTGTATACAAAACCCCAACATACCGGCAGTAATTGAAGAACTACAAAGACTCAATCACTGCTTAATCGCATTGTAAAATATTTAAGGTTTTGTAAAAACAGTTTACGAAAAGGAGATTACTCACATTGATGTCTTAGGGTTTCCTTTAAGGGTTTCTTGGTGATTATCTATTAATTACACAAATGTACATGTGTTAGTATAATAACCCAATATTTACATTAGCAATACCCTCCCCGAGACGGCATTCCAATGACTACGTCGGGCAGAACCATGACAGCCATTACGGAACCCTGGATCAATTAGGCAGCGTATCTAATACGTAATCGGGGTTATAATACTTACAACGGGGCAGAACTTCATTATTTAGGGGGTATTATACCCGGAGATTATCTTTGCTATTCAGAAAATAGAGAGAGAGATCGAGAGATGAACGAATTCGACTAAAGACTAAAGGCCTCTATATATAGGCGACCTTTCGACTTCCCTCACGGCCCGCGAAGGACATAGCCAAGGGCTACGCGGCCCACATAGTAGGCTGGGTAGGCCCTAGCCTGGCCCATTCATCGACTAGCTTCACCACACGTCCGACACCTGGCAGCACCGGGCTGCGCCTCATGTCCCTTCTCTCGCGCCCCGCGTAGACCGAAGAGAGGTCTTACACGGCCCGCGACTGCCTATTAAAATTTGTTTTTAATTAAATTTAATAAAAATAAAGGTATTCAGGGCTCGTTTTCGTATACGGGGTGTATTTTAGGACGTGTAGGGATAATTTAATTATTTTTAGGGTGTCGAAAATATTTAGGAGGGTTGTTATATCCTCCCCACCTTGTTTTAGAGCTCGTCCTCAAGATCTACTGGAATAAGTGTGGGTATTTCCTTTGCATTTCTGATTCAAGCTCCCATGTGTATTCTGGTCCTCTTTTGGAATCCCATTTTACTTTGACCAGAACTAATTTCTTGTGCTTGAGGTTTTTAACTTTCCTGTCTTCAATTTGTAGAGGCCTTTATACAAATTTTAACTGCTCATTTACCTCTATATCCTTAAGAGGTACCATCAGTGATTCATCAGATAAGCATTTCTTGAGATTGCATACATGAAATACATCATGTATTCCTGCCATTTCCTCTGGCAGTTGTAGCTGATAGGCTACAGGTCCTATTCTTCCAATAATCTCAAAAGGTCCAACGTACCTGGGACTTAGCTTTCTCCTTTTGATGAATCTTACCACTCCTTTCCAAGGAGAGACTTTCAATAACACTTTATCTCCTACCTGAAATTCCAATGGCTTTCGTCTGTTATATGCATAACTCTTTTGTTGATCACGTGCTGCTTTCAGCCGTTCCTTGACTTGAATGATCTTGTATGTTGTTTCTTGTAATATCTCAGGTCCAGATAGTTGTTTTTCTTCAATTTCTTCCCAACAGACTGGCGTTCGGCACTTTCGTCCATAAAGTGCTTCGAATGGTGCAGCATTGATACTTGTGTGATAACTGTTATTATAAGAAAATTCTATCAATGGTAAATGATCGTCCCAATTACCTCTGAAATCAATTACACCAGCTCTAAGCATGTCCTCCATTGTCTGAATTGTCCTTTCACTTTGTCCGTCCGTTTGAGGATGATAAGTTGTGCTTAGATTTAACTTGGTCCCCATTGCTTTTTGGAATCTTTCCAAAAAATGAGAGGTAAAACGACTATCTCTGTCAGAAACAATTGATAAAGGAATTCCTTGTAATGAAACTATTTCATTTACATATAATTTAGCTAATTGTTCCATACTGAAAGTTTCTTTCATTGGTAGGAAATTAGCTGACTTGGTTAGCCTGTCTACAATCACCCAGATTATATCATTACCTTTTCTTGTTTTGGGTAATTTAGTAACAAAATCCATTGTTATCAATTCCGATTTCCAAACTGGCATTTCTAACTGTTGCAACAAACCAGAGGGTTTCTGATGTTCAGCTTTGACTTGTGAACATGTTAAACACTTTGCAACATACGCTGCTATATCCTTTTTCATTCCTATCAACCAGAAATTCTTTCTTAAGTCCTGATACATCTTATCACTTCCAGGATGCATCGTATACTTAGTCTTATGGGCTTCTTCTAATATACGGTGGCGTAGGTTCCCTAATTTTGGTATCCAGATTCTTTTCTTATGGAATCTCCAAATTCCATCTGTTTCTTGTTCTAATTCCTTAATCATTCCTTTTTACTTTTCAGTATCATCCTTGGTTACTGATTCTTGTACCTTCCTAATTTGTTCGTTTAAATCTACTTGCAGTTTTAGGTTAAGTGAACATACTCTTTTTGGTTTTTCATGATACTTTCGACTTAAAGCATCAGCTACTACATTTTCCTTTCCTGCATGGTACTGGATATTACAATTATAATCACTAAGTATCTCCATCCAGCATCTTTGTCTCATATTCAAATCCTTTTGTCTGAAGACATACCTTAAACTCTTATGGTCGGTGAAAATGGTAAACTTACTACCGTATAGGTAATGTCTCCAAATTTTAAGGGCAAAAATTATAGCTCCTAACTCTAGATCATGGGTTGAATAATTCTCTTTATGATTCTTAAGTTGTCTAGAGGCGTAAGCTATAACCTTTTGATGTTGCATTAACACACATCCATAACCTAACTTAGAAGTGTCACAATAGACTATAAAGTCTTTAGTTCCTTCCGGTAACGCTAGTATGAGTGCGTTGGTTAGTCTCTGCTTAAGAATTCTAAAGTTTTCTTCTTGTTTTAGTCCCCATTCAAACTTAACAGATTTACAGGTTAGCTTAGCTTAGTTAAGGCAATGGCTATTCTAGAAAAGTCTTGAATAAACCTTCTATAATAACCGGCCAATCCTAAGAAACTTCTAACCTCGGTTGGTGATTCAGGGGTTTTCCATTTGGTAATTGCCTCGATCTTGGTGGGATCCACATGAATTCCTTCATGATTAACTAAATGTCTAAGAAACTGTACCTGTTCTAACCAAAACTCACACTTTGAAAACTTAGCATAAAGCTTTTCTTTTCTTAATAAACTTAGAAGTGCGTGCAAGTGAATTGCATGTTCCTCTTTGCTTTTAGTATAAATAAGAATATCATCTATAAAGACAATTCTGAATTTATCCAAATATGGTTTACATATTCAGTTCATCATGTCCATAAATGCAGCTGGGGCATTGGTTAAACCAAATGGCATGACAATAAATTCATAATGGCCATACCTTGTTCTGAAAGCGGTCTTAGGAATGTCCTCTTCCTGTACCTTTAATTGATGATATCCTGATCGTACATCAATTTTAGTGAAAAATCGAGCTCCTTGCAACTGGTTGAACAGATCATCGATTCTCGGTAATGGATACCGATTCTTAATCGTGACTTTTTTTCAGTTCACGGTAGTCAATGCACATACGCATTGATCCGTCCTTCTTTTTAACGAATAAAATCGGTGCTCCCCATGGCGATGAGCTTGGCTGTATGAATCCTTTTTCCAACAATTCATCTAACTGTTTCTTCAGTTCCTGCATTTCTGCGGGTGCCAAACGGTAAGGTGTTTTGGAAATTGGTGCTTCCAGGTAGCAAGTGGATTCTAAATTCAACTTCTCTGTCTGGAGGTTGCCCTGGTAACTCTTCTGGAAATACATCTGAAAATTGGGATACTACTGGAATATCCTTTAATTCTTTTCCTTTAGTGTTAATGATTATGGAAATCAAATACACTAATGACCCTTTTCTTATATAACTTGTTGTTTTCATTACAGAGATGAATTTTGTGGATCTAGAGGGTTCATTTCCATTAATTGTGATCTTTTCACCCCTTGGTGAATTTACTTGGATTGACTTTTGATCACATAAAATACTGGCTTTATTGGCTATTAACCAATCCATTCCTAACACGACATCAAATCCTACCAGATTCATTGGGTAAAGGTTTCCAATAAATAATTGATTTAGAAATTCTATTCTTGCTCCCTGCAAGATTTCAAAAAGCTTAATGGTTTCCCCATTTGTTGTCTCTACTAGACATTCTTTTGGAAGTTTAGTTAATGGTCGATTGAGAAGTTTGCAAAATGAAGTATTAATAAAACTTTGGTTTGCACCAGAGTCAAATAATACTTTAGCAAAAACATCATTAACTAAAAATGTACCGGCGATCACATCCGGGATCATCTTTGCTTCTTCTAAAGTGAGAACAAATGCTCTAGCATTTTTAGTATTCTTGGTGTTCGTGGCTGGAGCTAGTTTTGGACAGTTTGGTTTGATATGACCTTGTGCTCCATAGTTGTAGCATATCCTATTGTTAGACTTCTTCCTGCAGTCTTCCTCCTTGTGTCCAGATATTTTGCAGAAGTTACAGTATATGGAGCATCTTTCGGAATGCTTCCTTTTGCAATACTTGCAGAAGTAGAACCTACATTTTCCCATGATTAGAATTTCCAGAACGGAATTCTTGGGTAAGCTTATGGGCTAGGTTCCTCCTCTGATCCTCTTCTCGTGTACGGACTAACTCATCTGTCAAGGTGTTTGCTAGTTCTACTGCTTCTTCTATGGTTTAGGGTCTAGCTGCCTTGACTACATGCCTAATTTCACTGATTAATCCCCAAATGTAATGGGAGATTTGTGACAACTGGTAACTTACGCCCTTAATTACGTGATTAACAGGTGATTAACGCAATAATAAATAGTGATTACAGCGCAAATTAACTTAATTAGGCCCTTGGAGTGCCCAGGAATGTTTATTCAACTATACAGTGCGCGTATGGTGATTTATGGGAAATTTGCTGAATATTACGCGACAACGGACTGATACCGTATGAAATACTGACAACGCCGACAAATATGGATGTTACGCGAATATTTTATAATCATGGAGTTTGGGTTGCGATATCGGGTCTCGTAGGAATTACGGGCCACTTACACATGAGATGGGCTTGTGGGCCCTGGGCCCAAGCCAAAAACCCACAAGCCTAAACCTGCATCATATACAAGATCTCTAGGAAATCTTATAAAATCTTACAAAAAATTTTTTTTACAAATCCCTACAAGATCTTATAAGATCTCTGCAATCTACTAAATCTTGATCAAATATTCATGAGATCTCTAAAGATCTATATACAGAGGACATAAGGAGATAACATTAGTCAATATCCACATGAATTAGTATAAAACCTTACCCCCTCTTGATCCTCAATTTCACAAGCAGACAACACCCATCCTCTTTGTCTGCATATTAGCAAACTCACACATAAAATACCTTCTCTCTCTATTACATAAACAAACACAGAGAAATCAACTCCTCACAAACAAAACCCAACCCAACCACACCCCTGCTCGCCTCTCTCAGCTCCGACAAAAATCGATTGGCCACCACTCTCCGGTGGTGGCACACGGCAAATGTGAACCCTCCGGTGGCCGACGATGGCAACCCGGTAGCGGCGGTGGTGAGGCTTGACCTCCGACAGCCCTCCCCTTCTTCGTTGGATGGAACGGACCACCACCGTCTGGTGGTGGTGAGTGACGGCTGAAAAGGACAGAGACGAGATAGAAAGAGATGAGAGAGAGAGAAAACGCCGGAGATAGGAGCGGCACCGCCGCTCACGGCGGCGGCGGTGGAGGCAACGGCGGCGGCTGTGGTGGCTCGGTTCAGCCTTGGTTCAATCAGATCAGCAACATCAGGTTTGACTCCGATTTGTTTCTTCTGTTCGGGTTAACTTCGGGTTCGAATCGGTTAAGGTCAACAAGGGATACGGGTCAGTTCAGAAATCTGATGGGTGTTGTGGTTCAAGGTGTTACAGATTTCGGTTCGGGTCAGACCTGGTCAGGTCTCGGTGCGGGACAGCAGCGGGTTCGAGTTACGGTTTGGTTCGGGTCAGACACGAAGCAGTTCGAGTCGACTCGGTCGGACCGAGTCCACTCGGTCAACCTGGTCAACTCAGCGAGCTCACTCGACATTTCGGCGTGAAGACTTGGTAAAAATTAATGATGCGTTTAAATATTTGTGTTTTTATAAATTTAATCTTACGTGAACGAGCTCGAACCAATTTGATTATAGCTTCCATTTTGATACTTTTGATGAAAATAGTTATTGTTCATGTTGTTGAAATGTTTGAACCTTGATCGAATTTTTACAAAATAACGACACTTTAGTTGTCGGGGCCGTCCAAAAACAGAGGAAACTCTGCCCGTTTTTCGAGAAAATCCGTAAAATAATTACATTTTATTATAATACAAAACATAACCAATCGACTACAAACGACTTTTATAGAATTAAATACAAGTGTATAACATTTCCGACGGCACTTTACAACATACGAAAACGACAATTCTTTTATAAAAACGAGCATAGCTTATATACTTATTTCGAACATCCAAATTCGGATATTTTTCATAAACGACTACGAGGTTTGGTTTAAACATCAAGAATCCGGAAACTCTTTATAAAATAAATATGATTATTCTATTTATTTTCAAGCACGACAACTCGACGATTCTTTTATAAAATAATTATAACTTTTCATATTTATTTTATACGCCGGAACGGCATATACGAAAATCTTGTCAAAGATCAAACGAAACACAATATATAATGCGAGTTTATTATATAATTTTCGTACGAATTTGTTATATATATATACTTTCATGTAAGTATACTTTACATACACGTACGATTTCTCGAGACAACTAACGCGATTATAACAATATATTTATATACTTACATAAATATGCATATATTTTAAACCCTCGAGAACTAAGTCTTTTCAAGACTTCTTAAATACCGACGAATAAACGAACTACGCAAGCATAACTTCTTCGCTTCTTTCAAGTTAACAATTTACCGTCAAATCGTTCGGTCAACGATTCGGTAGAGCTCGGTAACACGTAGTTTAGTTACCGCTTTTATTTAGAAACTTATAAGATATTCCGTGTTAGAAATATTGTAGAATGCACGCTAGCAAGTCAAGTCTTGGAAACGACATCACAAAGTCGTATATAGCTAGCTTTGCACAGGAATATTCAGGTGAGTTCATAACCCCACCTTTTACAGTTTTACATTTTTCTAAATGTTTTCGGGGTGGAAAGACATGCACTTTTTGCGAAGCATACAAGGTTTTCAATAAACATGAATTACATATTTCTAAACCATTTTACAAACAAGTGTTAACTGACACAAATGGTTTATGAGAAGCTTATGTTTTATACCGGTTTTTCAAACTAGCATATTTTTCGAAATATGCATACACACGAATTCTAAGCCCAGTGAGTTCATGCTCCCCCCTTTTCTTTTAACTGTTTTCAGTTTTATAACTTCGAGGGTGAAATACATGTTACAAATAGTACAATGTTTACAAATGGTATGATGGATACAAAAACAAGAAGCACTCTTGGTGAGAACGAGTACCAAGTATGATGCGTTTTGAGAATACAAGAATACAAGAAGCACTCTTGGTGAAAACTAGTACCAAGTATGATGCGTATTGAGGAATGATACGAGAAATCATGTCACGAATAGGGTACCATAAGCACCATTAATCAACAATATACCTAGACCGCAGAACAAAAGGTTAGATTTAACGGGTTTCGGGCAGCCACATTCTTGGTGAGAACGAGTACCAAGTATGATGCGTTTTGAGAATACAAGAATACAAGAAGCACTCTTGGTGAAAACTAGTACCAAGGATGATGCGTATTGAGGAATGATACGAGAAATTGTGTCACGAATAGGGTACCATAAGCACCATTAATCAACAATATACCTAGACCGCAGAACAAAAGGTTAGATTTAACGGGTTTCGGGCAGCCACACTCTTGGTGAGAACGAGTACCAAGTAGTGCTTTTGTGTCTCAGAAAAACTTGATAAATGCCTATGGTTTGGTGACTTCCTATGTCGTGTCACATGTTAATGGCCTTACAGCCCATTAACAACAAGATACATACAGAAATACTTGATTTATACATGATACATACAGAAATACTTGATTTATACAAGATACATACAGAAATACTTGATTTATACAAGATACATACAGAAATACTTGATTTATACATGATACATACAGAAATACTTGATTGACGGTTATACAAACTTTACAAATACAAGAGTTTACATACATAATGCATTACAAATACAAAGTTTCCGTATAACAAGACAAGAAAATGATTTTAAATTCGTTTTCTCAACAATACTTCAAAAACCGGTTATTCAAAAAGATTTATTTCAAATCTTTTACAAACAAACTATGAACTAGCTCAACTTTATGTTGACTTTTTCGCATGTTTCTTTCTCAGGTTGCATTTCTAAGACAAGGCACAGTTGGAATAGGAGAACCATGTGGAGTCGAGTACTTAGTGGCGTTCATTTTCTAAAAGACTTAGCTTATTTGCTTCCGCTGTGCAATGAAGATACCAGTCCAGTCACGCCAATGCTCTGATATTTCGGGGTGTGACAGATTGGTATCAGAGCTATAGGTTACAGCGAATAAGGTTTTCTATAGAGATACCTAGGCTCTAACCTCACATTTCTCTGGCACTTAGACTATTAAGGCTTTGAACACGTACATAACGCCTAATACTCGAATATGGTCTCCAACCATTGCCGAAAAACAAACAGTCAAGATTTTGTTTTCAAACATACGCTATTGTGGTATTATACACATTGTACACAAAAACAATTACATACAGTACATAAAACCCTGAGAGTTTAGGAAACATGCATTTAAGACCTTCGGAAACTCATGTTGAAGTTCATTAAAGGTCATCATGTAGGAACCTCGTTTATTAACTCGGACAAACGCCATTATTATGTCGTCTTTGCTATTTTAGTTAACCGAGCAGGTAACCTACGCAAAACAAAGCACGGGCGTGCGAATTTCACGAAACGCAACTATACATCAACGGAGGTTGAAGTATGTTACATACGACTTATGAGGCACGGTCTTTGAGAAGACAAGATGGAGCCTTTCAGCGCCAATACAAATTCTATCAGTACGAAAACTATCAATCAGGAAGCGGCGGTTTGGCACGCGGTCCTGCAATGACACGAATCACTCTAAGGAGAAGACGTATGTCTCTGCACTCCCCCTATCGCATTAACGACGAATACGCCATGTTCGACATTCCATGGTAATGTCACCTAACAACCGGTTATCACATGCAACCCCAGGTAAAGTCCTTAAATTTCTTTTATTAAAATTTCGACTTTCACATTTACTGAGTAGATTTTCGTATCTCTACTCCTCTTAATGGTCATTGTGTCACGACCATTTCTTTCAGTATAGCGAATATTCATTTGCTTCATTTCTTGAAAATTCATATGTTACACATGCATCATTTGTTACGCATGTGGTTTTGTTTCGAATAAAGCGTTTCATTAAAGTTCAAATATTATTTCTCTTGTGATTCGAATGACCCGCATTATTGAGATTGTTGGCTTCTTTGTTATCAAGTCAACACACTTTATTGAAATTTCTTTTCTTTTCAAGTTACATACATGGTTTTTTGTTGTGACCATGCCGAAAGTTTTCTTGTCGATACATGTATTTATTGTCGGCTTGCGCCGAAATCAAATTCAATTGTTTGAACTTGTTCATTACACATATTCAATTCAAGACACCATATGATGTATTGAAAACATCATATTCTAATTCGTTTTAACAAGTGTTTCATTGTTCTGAGTCGTAGTAGATTTGTTTAGTCTACGACTCCATTAAGTCGTTTGTTGATTTCGACACCTTGTGGTGTCAGTATAAACTTGTAGCTTGGGCTAATTATGATTGAGCATTTGATATAAAACACAGGTGATACTTGATCAATCACCACTATTATTGAATTGTTTCATTCACTACGACACCTTGTGGCGTCAGTAGAACTTGCAGCTTGGGCTGATCATGATCGAGCGTTTCATGCAAACTATTACATTTGAGCTTGTTGAAATCTAAATTCATTTATTGGATGCAATCATTTCTAGAATTCATTTGCATATTGTGATACGTCCTTGAATTCACATCATTCGAATAAGTCTTGATTCGACTTCATGATCGTTCACTTTGGTACTAATCGTATTTTCTACGCATAACGTAACTCTAAGGAGTTAACGTAGTCTAAATTTCGAGGACGAAATTTTATTAACAGGGGGAGAATGTGACAACCGGTAATTTACGCCCTTAATTACGTGATTAACAGGTGATTAACGCAATAATAAATAGTGATTACAGCGCAAATTAACTTAATTAGGCCCTTGGAGTGCCCAGGAACGTTTATTCAACTATACAGTGCGCGTATGGTGATTTATGGGAAATCTGCTGAATATTACGCGACAACGGACTGATACCGTATGAAATACTGACAACGCCGACAAATATGGATGTTACGCAAATATTTTATACTCATGGAGTTTGGGTTGCGATATCGGGTCTCGTAGGAATTACGGGCCACTTACACATGAGATGGGCTTGTGGGCCCTGGGCCCAAGCCCAAATCCCACAAGCCTAAACCTGCATAATATACAAGATCTCTAGGAAATCTTATAAAATCTTACAAAAGATTTTTTTACAAATCCCTACAAGATCTTATAAGATCTCTGCAATCTACTAAATCTTGATCAAATATTCATGAGATCTCTAAAGATCTATATACAGAGGACATAAGGAGATAACATTAGTCAATACCCACATGAATTAGTATAAAACCTTACCCCCTCTTGATCCTCAATTTCACAAGCAGACAACACCCATCCTCTTTGTCTGCATATTAGCAAACTCACACTTAAAATACCTTCTCTCTCTATTACATAAACAAACACAGAGAAATCAACTCCTCACAAACAAGACCCAACCCAACCACACCCCCCTGCTCGCCTCTCTCAGCTCTGACAAAAATCGATTGGCCACCACTCTCCGGTGGTGGCACACGACAAAGGTGAACCCTCCTGTGGTCGACGATGGCAACCCGGTAGCGGCGGTGGTGAAGCTTGACCTCCGACAGCCCCCCTTCCTCGTTGGAAGGAACGGACCACCACCACCGTCTGGTGGTGGTGAGTGACGGCTGAAAAGGACAGAGACGAGAGAGAAAGAGACGAGAGATAGAGAAAACGCCAGAGATAGGAGCGGCACCGCCGCTTACGGCGGCGGCGGTGGAGGCGACGGCGGCGGCGGCTGTGGTGGCTCGGTTCAGCCTTGGTTCAATCAGATCAGCAACATCAGGTTTGACTCCGATTTGTTTCTTCTGTTCGGGTTAACTTCGGGTTCGAATCGGTTCGGGTCAACAAGGGATACGGGTCAGTTCAGAAATCTGATGGGTGTTGTGGTTCAAGGTGTTACAGATTTCGGTTCGGGTCAGACCTGGTCAGGTCTCGGTGCGAGACAGCAGCGGGTTCGAGTTACGGTTTGGTTCGGGTCAGATACGAAGCAGTTCGAGTCGACTCGGTCGGACCAAGTCAACTCGGTCAACCTGGTCAACTCAGCGAGCCGACTCGGTCAACTCAGTTGACCCGGTCAACTCAGTCAGCTCACTCGACATTTCGGCGTGAAGACTTGGTAAAAATTAATGACGCGTTTAAATATTTGTGTTTTTATAAATTTAATCTTACGTGAACGAGCTCGAACCAATTTGATTATAGCTTCCATTTTGATACTTTTGATGAAAATAGTTATTGCTCATGTTGTTGAAATGTTTGAACCTTGATCGAATTTTTACAAAATAACGACACCTTAGTTGTCGGGGCCGTCCAAAAACAGAGGAAACTCTCCTCGTTTTTTTGAGAAAATCCGTAAAATAATTACGTTTTATTATAATACAAAACATAATCAATCGACTACAAACGACTTTTATAGAATTAAATACAAGTGTATAACATTTCCGACGGCACTTTACAACATACGAAAACGACAATTCTTTTATAAAAACGAGTATAGCTTATATACTTATTTCGAACATCCAAATTCGGATATTTTTCATAAACGACTACGAGGTTTGGTTTAAACATCAAGAATACGGAAACTCTTTATAAAATAAATATGATTATTCTATTTATTTTCAAGCACGACAACTCGACGATTCTTTTATAAAATAATTATAACTTTTCATATTTATTTTATACGCCGGAAAGGCATATACGAAAATCTTGTCAAAGATCAAACGAAACACAATATATAATGCGAGTTTATTATATAATTTTCGTACGAATTTGTTATATAAAATAAATATGATTATTCTATTTATTTTAAAGCACGACAACTCGACGATTCTTTTATAAAATAATTATAACTTTTCATATTTATTTTATACGCCGGAAAGGCATATACGAAAATCTTGTCAAAGATCAAACAAAACACAATATATAATGCGAGTTTATTATATAATTTTCGTACGAATTTGTTATATATATATACTTTCATGTAAGTATACTTTACATACACGTACGATTTCTCGAGACAACTAACGCGATTATAACAATATATTTATATACTTATATAAATATGCATATATTTTAAACCCTCGAGAACTAAGTCTTTTCGAGACATCTTAAATACCAACGAATAAACAAACTACGCAAGCATAACTTCTTCGCTTCTTTCAAGTTAACAATTAACCGTCAAATCGTTCGGTCAACGATTCGGTAGAGCTCGGTAACACGTAGTTTAGTTACCGCTTTTATTTAGAAACTTATATGATATTCCGTGTTAGAAATATTGTAGAATGCACGCTAGCAAGTCAAGTCTTGGAAACGACATCACAAAGTCGTATATAGCTAGCTTTGCACAGGAATATTCAGGTGAGTTCATAACCCCACCTTTTACAGTTTTACATTTTTCTAAATGTTTTCGGGGTGGAAAGACATGCACTTTTTGCGAAGCATACAAGGTTTTCAATAAACATGAATTACATATTTCTAAACCATTTTACAAACAAGTGTTAACTGACACAAATGGTTTACTAGAAGCTTATGTTTTATACCGGTTTTTCAAACAAGCGTATTTTTCGAAATATGCATACACACGAATTCTAAGCCCAGTGAGTTCATGCTCCCCCCTTTTCTTTTAAATGTTTTCAGTTTTATAACTTCGAGGGTGAAATACATGTTACAAATAGTACAATGTTTACAAATGGTATGATGGATACAAAAACAAGAAGCACTCTTGGTGAGAACGAGTACCAAGTATGATGCGTTTTGAGAATACAAGAATACAAGAAGCACTCTTGGTGAAAACTAGTACCAAGTATGATGCGTATTGAGGAATGATACGAGAAATCGTGTCACGAATAGGGTACCATAAGCACCGTTAATCAACAATATACCTAGACCGCAGAACAAAAGTTTAGATCTAACGGGTTTCGGGTAGCCACACTCTTGGTGAGAACGAGTACCAAGTATGATGCGTTTTGAGAATACAAGAATACAAGAAGCACTCTTGGGGAAAACTAGTACCAAGTATGATGCGTATTGAGGAATAATACGAGAAATCGTGTCACGAATAGGGTACCATAAGCACCATTAATCAACAATATACCTAGACTACATAACAAAAGGTTAGATCTAACGGGTTTCGGGCAGCCACACTCTTGGTGAGAACGAGTACCAAGTAGTGCTTTTGTGTCTCAGAAAAACTTGATAAATGCCTATGGTTTGGTGACTTCCTATGTCGTGTCACATGTTAATGGCCTTGCAACCCATTAACAACAAGATACATACAGAAATACTTGATTTATACATGATACATACAGAAATACTTGATTTATACAAGATACATACATAAATACTTGATTTATACAAGATACATACAGAAATACTTGATTTATACATGATACATACAGAAATGCTTGATTGACGGTTATACAAACTTTACAAATACAAGAGTTTACATACATAATGCGTTACAAATACAAAGTTTCCGTATTACATGACAAGAAAATGATTTTAAATTCGTTTTCTCAACAATACTTCAAAAACCGGTTATTCAAAAAGATTTATTTCAAATCTTTTACTAACAAACTATGAACTCGCTCAACTTTATGTTGACTTTTTCGCATGTTTCTTTCTCAGGTTGCATTTCTAAGACAACGCACGGTTGGAATAGGAGAACCATGTGGAGTCGAGTACTTAGTGGCGTTCATTTTCTAAAAGACTTAGCTTATTTGCTTTCGCTGTGCAATGAAGATACCAGTCCAGTCACGCCAATGCTCTGATATTTCGGGGTGTGACAAGATTAATATTGGTTCAGGTGATGCAAGGGTTGGCACTATTCGAGCATATTCAAAGAATAATGTAGTATAACTCTTACTATCTACCCTAGTCATCTTAAGGTTTAGGAACTTATTTGCTATCTGTTCCTTTTCATTGGGAGGGCAGAATTTTCTTTCTACCATGTTTTGAAATTTCTCCCATTCCATATTGTAAACCCTATCACTTCCCCTAGACTGGAGGATAGTGTTCCACCATTCTAGTGCTGAATTCTTAAACAGATTGGAAGCAAACATTATGTCACACCCCCAAAATACCACTTGCGGAAACACCGCAGGGCGTGTGACGTACCATGATCTACCACCAATCACATTGAACTCGTAAATATATTTAAATACAACTTTCATTCATAAAGTGTTACAAAACGTTACATATAATTCAATGTATACAGCGGAAGCATAACTCATTTGTTAAGTGTTTTATAAATCACAAGTACAAAAACCATTAGTCTTGTGTTGCGATACCATGCATCTCGACCCATGACCACTCCAGCCTTCCAAACAGCAAGTTCCCAATGCTACAACCCTATAGACCTGCAAGCATGCAGACAAGTGTGTTAGACGACGCTTGTGAGTTCAAGGTTTTGTTAACGTGATTAGTTACCGGTTATCAGATTAAATCGTTTCACAGATTTGATGTTGTTAATCACACGCTTACCGCCGATGGCTCCAGATTATTTTCCCTATTCCCCAATGCCTCTATCATAGCAATGGTCAAGATGGGGTCATTAGTTCACTCCCGACCTCCTCGGTGCGTTGTGAGGGTGCCAAACCTAAATAGCGCTATTAACTAATACCCCGTTGCCTCTCCGGCAACAATTGGTAGGAGGGACTTGAGTGATAGATATACGTGTATTAACCAACAACCCAGGTTTAACATTCCAGTCAAACCCATATACCCGACATTCCTCCCCGGAACGTTTACCAGATGTCCCTCCCCGGGACGCATGCTTGGAAAAAGAGCAGTGAACTCTCCTTAGGTTTGCTCGGTATGTTTAGTTATATTACCCGTTCCAAGTTGGCCAACCATACCCTACCGTGGTTACCAAAGACAAGTCAGTTACACATGGATCACAAATTCTTCTTACACATCATTTCAGTACGAACAAGTAATTCACATATCACCTTACATGTCACCATACATGGCATACCAGTTAATCATGCAACTTATCAATTCATTTCCCTTATACAAGTTATAACAGGTTATCATGAAGTCCATAGTCCATAACACACATCATTTTCCTCTTAACAACTAGCATATAATGTAAGTCATTTTTTTATAACATATATCGAGTACTGCAAGTTCACAATATATGCAACAGTTAACTAATCCAATGCATCAAACATTCATGTACGTGACTACCTAACTGGTCTCTTTACATGGTTCGGCCCAGCTATTATCTATGTGTATATGTGCGGCCCAACTCTAGTGTTCGGCCCAAGTAATGCCATCAAAAAAGTATGCACGTGTGTTTGTGACCCATCGAAGCCCAATCTAACTTCCCTTCGGTGAAACACCGTCCGACGAACTACCCCGGCGAAATACCCATATGTTTCGTCGGTACTGATGTTCGGCGAAACACCCATATGTTTCGTCGATACTGATGTTTGGCGAAATACCCACATGTTTCGTCGCACCAACAACAGTGTTTCGGTTCGTCTCCATCAGATCAGTCTAATACTTTTGGGTACCATTATATGCAATCAGATTCATCAACAATAACAATTAATCTCATCGATCATCAGTCCACAACATCCTATTCAGATTAATAATACAATGATTTCAATCATCAGCATGCAACCCTAATCATTCTATAATAGTTACAAACATCACTATAGTTACCTATTCAAACTTGACATGAATTCTAAATCATCTATTCATCAACATGCATAATCGCATCATTCATTACAATCCCTGACAATCCCGAATCATGCTAAGCCCGCGATCGGCATAACAAATCATAATAAATCACACATGATCAAGAACAATTAACAAGAAACTATAAACATATAATCAGCAAGGGTTGAGAATAGATATGAATGTACTGACCGAGCAAGCAAAACAGAAAATCGAGACGATCCTTCGGGGTGAATCACGGCTGCCGTCGACTTGTTTTAGAGAGTAGGAGGGTTAGGGTTTGATGTATTTCTAATGCAGTTAAGTCACCAAAGATACTTATAACTCTCGGGCTCGCATTGGGCCATGGATTGGGCCGAAGGCCTTCTCTGCGAGAAGTACCCTTCGACGAAGAGTATGATGACGAAAGATATAGTTCGTCACGAACTATTGGTGACGAAGGACAAGTCGACGAAGAATCTTAATTGAGAGATTACCAAACATAACAATTCTTACATTACTCACTAAACAAATCTACATTAATATAGTTCAGTCATTCATCAAATACGCAAGTTACAACATAACAATTATGAAAAGATAATTCATGAAACAAGTAACGTGTTAAGGAAAGACCTTGAAAACGCGGGATGTCACATCATCCCCAACTTGAAAGAAATTTCGTCCCGAAATTTGATAAGTACTCCAAAAGTGACAAGGTGTTAGATCAGGATGACTGTGGATTTTCCCGGGTACCACATCATCCCCAACTTGAAAGGGAATTTCGTGCCGAAATTCACCAATGACAACAAAAGTTGGTTCAAACACTTGAACAATTTAGGATATTAGAGCTTTAACAGATCTTTACGTTCCCACGTGAACTCCGGTCCACGTCTTGAGTTTCAACGAACTCTCACGATTGTCATACGACTTATGCTAACGAACCTTGACTTCTTGGTCCATGTTTTCGATAGATTCCCTGATAAATACAACTGGTCAGATAACCTTAGACTCTGGTAAAGGTATCACAAGTGTTTCATCAGACAAACACTGCCTTAAATTCGAGGTATAAATATCATCGCGAACGTTATCCCATTTCATCAGTTAACTCGAGTTTGTGAGCCATGTCACCGATTCGTTCCAAAGATCCGGATGTTCCAACGCATCGTAAACTAAGCTTTCCACATTATCTATAGCGTACCGCACCCTCCCAGGGTGGGACTTTCTATTATGACACGTTCGCCTACAGTGAACTCCTAGTGTTTCCAAAGCCTATCAACTTTCCTGACAGTCACGCGTTCCCGTCAAGCAATTTCCGATCTAAGAAATCTTCATGAGTTTCGAGTACAAGTCCTGGATCTGTGATTAGGTTGTCACCCACCTTAGTCCAACAAGAAAATTGGTATTATCATCCAGGTAATGCCCCAAATAGAGCTGTCTGAACACCAGAATGGTAACTGCCGCAGTAGAACTCAACCAAAGGTAAATATCCCTCAAGTTTTACTAAAGTCAATCACACACATGCTCGCAGCATGTATTCGAGTGTCAGGATGGTTCGTTTACTCAGATCGCTTGTCCTACGGTGATAATCAATGCTCATGTCTAGACGTGAGTCGAGGGTGTTGTGTTTTGGCCGCCATAAATCAGGTATAGTTCAAAATTTGGAGGTAACAGGAGTTGGCAGCTCGTGCCTAAAAGCCGCCTATCCCAGAGGAATATTCACAAACTGTGACGACTCATCAATGTCCTTGATTGCAATAAAGTGCGCTGGTTACGTAGGATAATCAACGATTACCCAGGTGTTATCATTTCTGTTTCGGTGCTTCTGGTTGCTGATACTCCACCTTGACTTTCCCATAAGTCAAACATCATTCACATACTTTGCTGTGTAGGCCTTCAAGCCCAGTCGCCAGTACCAAATCCTTAGATCCTAATATATTCCATCAAAATCTAGATGACTAGAATATCGAGGCTGGTGTGCTTCACTCAACACAAGTTCCCTTGGATTGCTGTATATTGAGAGCCATATTCGTTTCCTGAATAGCGAGTATCGTCCGTCTTGGCAAAAGTTGCTCCTCCATGCCCCGCATGGACCCAACTTGAAAATTTTCTTCCTTCAGTGTTTCAGTTTGGACAGACGAATCTAATCAGATAGGGTGGAATCGCTGGTGTGCTATGAGGCTCATACGCGTCTAGGCTTCACAACCGAAATCATTCAAAGGTTTCATCCGGCGATGTCATTACATGTTTAACTCCTTCGAAACAGGGGTACGCGGGAGGCCCTTGTGATCGGTCTAAGTAGTGCATTTGGTACCGTCCAAGTAATGCCTCCAACTTAAATCCAAAGACCATGGTTTCCACCGCAGGTTGTGAATCATGCAACTCTCCTGGTAAACCCACTATGTAAGCCATCACTTCCTCGTGTTGCATTGGCATGTAACTGGGACTCTGATTTGAACCATCATGGTATACCACTAGATCACCCGCATCCTCGGGTAAAGGCGATGCTCAGTGCATTGCAGAGTTGGGGTTCGAAACTGAAGAGACGTCCTCCTGTTTTGTCTTCCACGAGCACAGCACCCTGCTGTGCTAAAGGGATTGTTGTATCCTCGAAGGGATCTTTGGTGTTGATCAGTTTCTAACAAAATGGATCTTGGCGAGATCCACGCGTATTCCCACTTCGTTGCTTATATGTCCAAAAATGTACCTCTCGAATCCAGAAGTTACCTTTAACATGACTTCGGGCGTAGTGGCTCCTCCCTCAGGAGCTCTAAAATAAAGTACAAATGCCGCCCAAAACGTCATCAACAAACACGGTCGATTCTTGTGGTCCATAAAGCTGCTGTGTGTTGATCAACCCAATGATCATGGTGTACAAAGTCGAAATGGCCGTATTGCGTTCGATATGCCATTCTAAGAGCATTCTCCCCTTGGACTTCCTTCTGGTGATAGTTCGTTCGTTAGTCAATCCCCGAATGGAAGCTTGTCCCTCGCAACTCGTCGACAAGTTGTCAATACATGGTCGAGTCAAACGCTTCTTGACCACCACCTTGTTGAGTTCTCGATAGCCAGTACATATGTCCTTCGATAAGGCTTATCTTCACGGATATAATCGGGGATCCCTGGAGCGAAAACTAGGTCTGACCAAACTTCTGTCCCACAGTTCCTGTAGTTGATTTGACAGTTCTTGCAATCCTCCTGGCACAAGACGGTAAGAAGTACGAAGAATCATGGCTGCCTCTGGCGTGAGGTCAAACTGAGAGTCTATCTAACAGTCGTGGAAGTAAACCTGAAAGTTCCTCAGGTAGCACACCGAGAAGAATCATGAACAATTGGTGGATCCCCGATCCTCTTTTCCTTAGCCTTAATATCAGTAACGGTTGCTAACGTAGCGGGGTATTCCCTCCGTAGACACTTCTGGGCATTCATAGCTGAAATGGCGCTAACCCTTGTGCCACTCTGACGCTTTTAGAACAGTTAACGATTTTCCAATAGGAAGAAGGATACGCAAAATTTTCTTCTCACAGGGTATATCTGCGCGATATCTGGATAACCAATCCACACTAACTACTGCATCGTATCTACCAAGGATAGCAGGAGGAAGGTCGATGTTGTACACTCGTCCCATAAGGTCGAGTTTGCATCCCAACAAGCATATGAGGTTCCAATTGACTTGCCATCAGCCAATTCCACAACAGATTCAGTTTCAAGAAGCATCAGGGTTAAGCTGGACAGAGACAAAGCGTTTAGCTACTCATGCTAGCTACCATGTTGCTAAAATCCTGGCGTCGCCCACGCCAATCCTAAATGCCCTTCCATGAGTATCATTTCCAGTGTTGTTGTTATCGTTACGAGGATTTCCAGTACTGACGTCGTTTCCTTGGTTGTTGTCGTCTTGATTTAACCATGGCCAATCCATGTTGTTGGCACCTCCATTTCCATATTGTTGGTTACAATTACGAGTATCTTGATGTTGCCGTGACTGTTACCTCTAACGTCATTGCCTGAAACGGAGTCTTACGATCTTTCACCAACAAAGTCCATCTTGTCACATTTCCGTGCTACGTCCTAAGGCGCTGCTCATTGTGCTGGCCGTTACACATTTCCGCACCATGGTCAATTGTCATCGTTTATGTCCCGATTAATTCGTAGGAGTTGGCTCCCATGAGCCGCTGACTAGGGTTAAGAATTCGATTAAAGTCAATTTGCTGGTGTTCATGGTCGGTAACCAATGCCGTTCTAATACTGAGGTCGGCAAGGTACTACGCTCACCTTCTTGTCCATCGATCTTGCATGTCGATTGGGTAATACACGGTATACTGCTAGAGTGTTGCAGAAGTGATCGCACTTACGGAATCTAAGGCGTCAATACACTGAGTTCCAACCAATGAAAATGAGTGAGAAAGGTTTAGACCAATCATTCGACGCTGCGACATCCAACACAGAGACGTTCGTACTAGCACCTAACATTCTACACAATTCGCTAGGCGTTCAGATGGGTGTTCGGGTAATACTCGATAGCATCAAGGTTCGAAAGGATTCAGAGAGAAGTGAAAAGATCACGTTCGAGTAGGAGATAATCACTGCTATGACTCCTATAGACTTGTTACGTTTCACATTGATCGAATAACAGAGCAGAACCCCTTTTTCACTTGTTAAGCCTCACTGGGACTTACATGCACCCCACATTATTATTATGTGTGCACCCACAATAATATTGCGATTTGCATGCTCATCTCAGTTCCTCCTAACTCATGTCAAATGGTTCCTCAAACTCGAATGCCAAACAGAGGTTATAAAAATGATAAGATTACAAGAATCTAAGGACTATGACATGCTATCAATGCATCATAATGTAAGCAAGCAACTCATGTAATCATGCTATAGTGTCGAGTGTGTGTTTGTACGCTACATCATAAACAAATGTACACTACTCATGTAATGTATACCACAGATGAAAAGACGAACCTTGCAATCTGGAGCTGAGTGTCATGGTCGTATTCTCGTTTTCAGAACTGTTCGGTTATAGTCTGGTTTTATAAAAATGTTTTTAAAACCAAGTTCACTATAACCTGTGGCTCTGATACCAAACTGTCACACCCCCAAAATACCACTTGCGAAAACACCGCAGGGCGTGTGACGTACCAAGATATAGCCACCAATCACATTGAACTCGTAAATATATTTAAATACAACTTTCATTCATAAAGTGTTACAAAACATTACATATAATTCAATGTATACAGCGGAAGCATAACTCATTTGTTAAGTGTTTTATAAACCACAAGTACAAAAACCATTAGTCTTGTGTTGCGATACCATGCATCTCGACCCATGACCACTCCAGCCTTCCAGACAGCAAGTTTCCAATGCTACAACCCTATAGACCTGCAAGAATGCAGACAAGTGTGTCAGACGACGTTGGTGAGTTCAAAGTTTTGTTAACGTGATTAGTTATCGGTTACCAGATTAAAACGTTTCACAGATTTGATGTTGTTAATCACACGCTTACCGCCGATGGCTACAGATTATTTGCCCTATTCCCCAATGCCTCTATCATAACAATGGTCAAGATGGGGGTCACTAGTTCACTCCTGACCTCCTCGGTGCGGTGTGAGGGTGCCAAACCTAAATAGCGCTATTAACTAATACCCCGTTGCCTCTCCGGCAACAATCGGTAGGAGG
This sequence comes from Helianthus tuberosus, assembly GCA_030545235.1. Classification (NCBI taxonomy): domain Eukaryota; kingdom Viridiplantae; phylum Streptophyta; class Magnoliopsida; order Asterales; family Asteraceae; genus Helianthus; species Helianthus tuberosus. The sequence continues at coordinate 184,722,618 of CM060442.1, forward strand.
GACTTGAGTGATAGATATACGTGTATTAACCAACAACCCAGGTTTAACATTCTAGTCAAACCCATATACCCGACATTCCTCCCCGGAACGTTTACCAGATGTCCCTCCCCGGGACGCATGCTTGGAAAAAGAGCAGTGAACTCACCTTAGATTTGCTCGGTATGTTTAGTTATATTACCCGTTCCAAGTTGGCAAACCATACCCTATGACGGGTGGTCCATAGGACAACCCTTAATGATGTTAAAAGACGAGTTTATCCCTCACTTGATCGCATAATTATCTTGAATTAGATGACTACAGTTGCTTATGTTTCAGGTATACTTTGGAGCTTAAAATGGAGAAAACACTGCTTTGGATGGATTGGAGTGGAACGGGTCGTGCATGGAAGGAAAGAAGAAACAAAACCCAAGATTCAGAGGTCCACCGTAACTTACGGTGGCTACCGTAAGTTACGGTAGCCCTGAAACCCAGATTCTTCCACTGTACCACAGTAGTCATCTGCCGTAACAAATTGAAGTCTACCGTAACTTACGGTAGGTACCGTAAGTTATGGTAGAGTCTGCGGAAAAAATGTAACTGCCTCCATTAAACCGTTTTTGGGGTGTCTTTTCACATTATCTCTTCATTGAACGTTTTCTCTGGATATTGGGGGCGATTTTGGCTAGTTCTTCTTGGTTCCAAACAATTCTAAACAATTGTTTTGTGTTTTCAATTTGTATGAACATTAATCGTTGTGTGATGATGACGTACCAAGTCATGAGTGGCTAAACTTGTGGGGATCATCCTAGGTGTAAGGTTTGTTTTTGAAACACTATGTTTGTGCTTGAATTTCTAGAATAATAACTTTGAATGTTTGTTTGAGTTATTATGGTGTTTGAATGTTTGTTTGTAAAGTGTTGATTTTTGTTTGATGTTAATCTAAACCATACGTTCTTGGTGCTGTTGGCAATCGAGATATCATGGGAGGGATTAGGGTTGGATAATTGTCAATTGATCATCGGGTATCAACCTCGCATTTTATAATCCGAGTACTTAGTTCTCTTTCATCACAAACAGATAATCAAACACGAGCCATGTCTATGTGGTTCTTTCTAGTTAAGCATAAACCTTGTTCCTAATCTGTTTTCAAAACCAATATTTGATTTGCAATCTAATTAGTTAACATTAGTTCTTAAAACCAAAACAATCAACTCTTGAATTTTAATTTCTGTAATTTTAGTTTAATTTTAGTTAAAGTGCAAAGCTACATAATCGATATACTTTCCACAAACACCCTGTGTTCGATACCCATTTACCACTATCTATTAGTTGTAATTTGGATTAAATTTGCGTGAGACCACGACATCCACGTCAAATTTTGGCGCCGTTGCCGGGGAGTAGTGCGCAACGTGTGTCAGTTTGTTAGTTTTGCTTTGTTATTTTCGGGTTTACGCTGGTGTGTTTAGTGTGCAGGTTCTACAGGTGCATGCATACTAGAGGCTTTCACAAGTCGTCACCATTATCGTTTGATCCGGAGATCGAAAGAACGTCAAGGCAAAACCGAGTTTTAGTACGAGAAAACAGAATTATTGGTTCACCTACCTCACCCATCACACCACGAAACATCATGCAAGAATCTCAAATACCACCCACAACGGGTCAAACGACCTCATCATTTATACCTACTTCCACACAACCATCACCAAACACAACCATACCTAATACCACTACAAATCCTATTCCACCTCATGACACTACACCAACCAAGACCACACAACCGATCACTACTCAAGTTGAACCCAATCTCACTTTTAGCCTTTCTGCCACAATTCCACCATTGTCACACTTCTTTCCCCCAACTACTGGTTAATCATTCTCTAATTATCCAATACCACTAAATTCAACCATTGTCCATGCTACTTCTACATTTAGACCATTGAACAAATTGGGCTTTCAATACTCATCCCTTCCATTCGGGCAATCCTCGGGTATTCAAGGGGACGGATATGATGATGGTTATGAAGAAGATCTTAGAGGGTATGAAGAAGAAGGTTTTTATTATGGGGGTGATGGAGGATATTTGGGACCTCAAGGAGGAGTGGGTCAACAAAGTCAACCGATCCAACAATTTCAAGACACGAGTAGATTACCGGTCGGGGTGCAACATATTAGACCGCAAGGGCCACAATTGCAATGCCCTACACCGCTACATCAAGTGCGACCTCAAAATACACAATCGCAATTTCAAGGGCCGATTCAACAACAACCACCAATGCATCAATATCAATATCAACCACCATTTGCTCCTCAAGGGCCTATGCAAGGGCAAATGGGTCAACTTAGAGCACCATTGGGCGCCCCTCGAAGACATCATCGTGAAGTAGTACGGGGAATCGAAGCTCACTTTCGGCCTATTATCACTAACAATCCTTCGCCGGTAGTGAAGGGTTTTCTTCGGATGTTGGGTCTAAAATTGAGACTGAAACTTGCCAAATTGAAGATTACAATATGCATGAAGTTGACGGTTCTAAAGATGATGCAAGAGTTTGATAACATTAGCCTAAGGGGGAGATTGTTGGGTCTAAAACATGTAGTCTAATGTTATCAACGAATCAAGTCAACAAAGTCAACGCCATCAAGTCAAAGTCAACGCGCAAGTCGACACGAGAAGATCGAAGAAAGATATGGCGTGTGATCGTTCGAGATTTGATAGTTCTATTGCTTTGGATAATTAAATATATTTTGTTTTAGACAAAATATATTTATTATCTTATTTAACTAGTTTTCATCTTTATTACTAGTTTTGGCAAGTTATCATCTCTAGGGTCCTAAATGTAATTAGCCAAAGTTGTTTAGGCTATATATAGAAAGAGATGATTAGGGTTTTGGCAAACACATTTCTAGAAAGATTTGGGGGCTAATTGTATTCATCTTATGCAAATCATTATTCAAGGGTTTTCAAGTTCATATTTTGTGTGTTCATCTTGATTTGTTTATCAAAATCAGATTTTTGGCTCGATTTGATCCTACAATTTGGTATCAGAGCTTGGTACTCGAATTTGGGATTCAACAATCTTCAAATTCATCATAAAAATCTGATTCTTTGTTTGAAAAGTTTTGAAGTTTTTAGGGTTTTTAATTTTATTCACTATTTCTTCAAAATCTTGTTTTTAAAAGGGTTTAACGTCTGTTTGTTGATTGAGAGTTGATAAAAGTATGATTAGAAAGATTTAGAGTCATCATTTATATCATTTTTGGGGTTTCAAACAGATCTGGGCATTTATATTCAAGTTCTGGGCGATTTTTTTTTTGAATACAACGATCTTATTTTGAATACAGCGATTTTATTGAAAGTTCCGGCGAATTTGGTTTTTTTGGCAATTTTCCGGCGAAATTAACTTTTCCGACGAACTTTTCCGGCGAAATTAAATCTTGAACGCGAGTTCAAGTTCTCCGGCGTATTAAATACGCCGGTAAGTCACCGTTTTCCATCGCCGTGATTCCGCCGGTCTTAATCCGGACAGCGAATTTATTTGAGTTGTTAAGAAAGAGTAGAAAAATAGAATGTTTTGAGGATTCTGTTTTTAAGCCAGCGAATTTGTGTTTTTGGTCTTTGAAACCCAACATACACCACCAACTGCAAACTCACACCCTTAACAACACAAACAACATTTTTATAAAACTAATTGTTTTCAATTTTCACAAAACAAATACTGTGAATGATATTAAAAAAAAAAAAAAAATAGCTAAAACAAAGGTTTGCCTTAACAAAATTAGCAGATCCAAAACCACCACCTTCTTTGGCCGCCCTCTTCTCACCTGTTGACGCCACCGATGTGACGTCAGCACCACCCTCCATCCTCCGCCTCCGGCCGTTTGTCGCCGCCGCCAACATCCTCCGTTACCGACCTTCTTCACCCGCCACACCACCACCTCTCCGAAACACCTCCACTTATCACACTCATTCATAATCTCACCACCATCTTCACCGCCTGTCGTCACCACCGTCAAACCATCCATAACCTCCGTCGCAACCAGTCTCTCCATCACCGTAAACCTCCGGTCTCGAGCCACCTTTTTGATTGCCGGAACCAGACCATCCACGCACAAACACACATTTTCGTTTAACGATTCTATCTTGCTTGGCGGCTGGATTATTGTTTCAAAAAATTAGGATTTCTAGATTGTTAGAAAGATAGAGATAGGAAAGATCTATGAATCGTGAAACAGAGAAGTAGAGGTTGTTTAGTGTGACTAGGGTTTGTAGAGAGTTGAAGAAGATGCTGATGTTGTTTTATCAGAGAGGGTAGCGACGTTATTTGTCTGGGAGTGGCATTAGGGTTTTTCTCATTTGACTAAACCCAATTCTATCAATGTCGAAGTGGGCTTGGTTATTATGTGTTTTGTGGGCCACTAATTAGAGTGGGTCAAGGTGGACTAATTTTATTAAGCCTACAAATTTGCAAGTGTTGTGAGGTGCTAGTTAATCACTTGTGGGCTTCAGTTTTAGTGAACAAATTCAACAATTTGATAATATACGTGACTTGAGCTGGGTATCAACAATTAAAAAAAAAAAAAAAAAAAAAAAAACGGTCAGGTTCTATTAAACAATTTTTGGGCCGGGTCTTAAATTTTTTATTTGTGGGCCTCGAATTTTGATCAGTTTTGGGTCGGGTTTTCATAGTTTATTTTTGGGCCTTTTAAAATTAACTTGTGTTCGCAGAATTTCACCGGGCCAGGCGTTTCAAGTTCATTTGGACCAATTACTACTAACATTTGGAGTTGATACGGGTTTAATTTTTGAAGTAACTTGAACCGGGTTTTAAGTTGAGACAAATATTTTTCGAGCTTTAAAAAAAAAAAAAAAAAAAACATGGATGAAACTCAGAAGGAGTACGATAACTTTAGAAGTGCTCGTGGTGAAAGTTTGTCTGATCATATTACAAGGTTCATGAATTTGCTGACAAAGATGAAGAAAGCTGGAATTCCCGTTACCAACCGTGCTAAAATCAAAAGGTTGCTAGATTCACTACCAAAAGAATGGAGTATCCGGTGCATGAAGATTAAAGATGACTTTATAAGGTATCCTACGACGCTGACAGATGTCGTGGACGCTTTGAAATCTCTTGAAATGGCGGTGAATCAGATTGGTGTCACTCCAAAAGCAAGCCCAACAACACCTACCAACATGAGTTTCCCTTCCCCAATCAGTGTAGGAAGTTCATCATTTGTTTCAGCCAGGATTCTAAATAATCTTCCAGCAAGTTCTGCAAAAACATCTTTAAGTGAAAAAGAAATGGTGGAAATTGCAAAGTCAACAACTGATAATGGGAGAAAAGTTACTGAGGAGGATGATAATGTGAAGCAGATTGAGAAGGTGGATGCATGATTCAGTGAAGCAGGTAGAAAGAATGAAGAGAAGACGCCTTTTGAAGCCCAGCATGCAGAATCTAGCAAGGAGAAGGAAGAAAAGGACTTGGTAAACAGCATTCCGCACGAATTTAAAGTAAAGTTATGCACACCAGCATGCGTTGATGTCGTGGCACATTACAAGTCTCTTAATCTAGAATTTGAGAGACAGAAAGACAAAGCTTTAAAATTTAACAAAGAACTTAAACAGAACGAGGCCGCATATCAGAGAAAGTTGAATTCAACTTTAGCTGAAATGCAAACTCTAAAAGAATTTGTGTTTAGAAAAGATTTTATCATTAACGATCTCACAGATAGACTAGAAAAAGCTTTGAGCGAAAAGAATAAATTGCAAATTATCATAGACAAATGGAATGTCAGTCAAAAGGCCTTTACTGACATCAAAAACTGCCAACGACCAACGTATGTGAAAGACGGGATCGGGTATAAGGATAGGCAAGGAAATGAAAGAAAACTTTTCTTTCCACCACATAGCAAAAACTATGTGCCTATGCCAAATCCTCATCCCGACAATGATTTCATTGATGAAAAGGCCTCTGTAGATCAAAACGATTCTTTCGAAAACGAAACAACCGCTAACATTTCTAAAAGTAATGCAGATCCAAGTGTGTGTAAAGAGGATGTGTGCGATGAGGATTGTGGTGGTTCGAAGATAGGCATAGGCTATTCAGGCGACAGTTATTCCACCGTTAACTGGTTCGCCTGGAATTGCAATAAGGAAAACAATACATCGTTTCAAAATGACTGTAATGGACATGTGCCTAAATTTAACATTCGGGATGACTGTAATGGTTGTGTGCCTACATTTAAAAACCACAACCATGACAATGTAGTGATTGAATGCCATGATTTAAATTCTGTTTTTTGTGATGAAAAAGTGGTGTGTGAACCTCCCGTGTTTGTTCCAGAATTGAAACAAAACAGATTCGGAAAATTCCTCACCGAGGAAATTCCAGAATTTGTTCCATCTCATACAGGTATGTCAGAGTCTGATAAGAAGCCAAATGAAGAAAGCAGCAGTGAAGACTCAAGCACCACAACTTCAGAAGGTGGCGAAGGAAGCTCAAGTGATGATCACGATTCAGATTTTCAGTCATACCAAGAATGGGAAAGCTCAAATGACTTAGAAACTTCAGTAACAGATGCTTGTAAAATGGTTGAAGACCTTGAAGCATCGGGTGTTCAAGAACCAACAACCTCAAATGACACTGCAAGTCTAGTTAATCAAGATCCACTAGAAGAACACTTAGTTATTGAAGACTGCACAAGCTCAGATGATGAATCAGTGTTGAATGAAAGTCTTGGGGAGTCAAAGATCAAAAGATCATCTGAAGTTATCGAACCTCACGTGTGTCAACATGCTGAGTCAAGCTCAAAGCAATCCCCGCCCCTAGTTGCATCACACGGAACTTCAAAGTCTCAAAAGCCATTCAAGGCTTGTTTTAGGTGTGGAAAAGAAGGTCATGTGCTCAAGCAATGCCCAGAACGACACGATCCAGACGGTAAAGGCAACCAATATTGCTTCTTTGGATCAAAAGGTAAAAATCACACATCTTTGAAAGATCGGATGAAAAACTTTCAATCCAGATCTCCACATGTGAAGTCGGTTTCACATGATTCAAAGATGAAAAGGACCAACACATCAAAACCTCAATCTTTCCCTCCGGGTCTTAAACATAAGATTGTTTCAAACTTTAAATCTTTTACAAACAAAATTTTTAAACCAACACAAGTTTGGCGAGTCAAACAAGTGGTTGTAAAAGAAATCAATGAGGGAAAAGATTTGGCGTATCGGGAAGTTTATTATTTTGATGAAAGGGGACAACCCAAGACTACGATGGCTTGGGTTCCACTCTCTAACTGAATTGCTTATGAGTGTAGGAACATCCAAGGAGGACTGTTAGTAACACCGGTTATTATCAGTGGTTGTTCTAGATACAAGTTTGAAGAGGAAAATCACAGGTTTGGTTATGGTATCTAACCTGGTCGCGCACTCAACTACACTGTAACACACTCATTTTCTTGCTGACATATGCTTTTGTGTGCCTGGTGTGGAAGACTTTATTTTGTAAATACATGTTTTATAATTTTTAGTTCTTCAGTAAATGATTGTACATAAATAAAATTTTAAGGGGGAGTATTAAAATACTTCCTAGACCATGAGATGTGATTATTGCAAAATAATCATGATCTTATATGAGAAATGATAGGAACTAATCTGATTATGTCTTCGCATGAATAGGATCTGATGGAGGATACGGCTCCAAGTTAACGATATGTCGGTAGGTTCAGCATTTCAGACAAGTAAACTGCATCTTGGTGATAAAGATAAAGTCTACACAAAAATTCTGGATTTCCACAGCATTATGCATTCTTGTGGGTAACACGTTGCGGCATATGGCTTAATGGTCTTGAATCTTGCGTTGACAGATTGCCAAAGTCCGAGATTTCGGGTCTTTATATTGGTTTCCATTCGGGGGGTATCATAGTTGGTCTTCTGCTGCATCCAGATACATGCTGACCTAGAACTTCTATGATATCCCTTCATAATAAGCGCCTTAAAAAAAAAAAAAAAAAAAAAAAGGCCAAACCCTTGCTTAATAAGTGCCTTTTGTGGCCAAAACCTTTGATGGATTAGTTTCGGTCTCTCTGCTATACGAAAGTACTGACCTGTTCACCGAACTATCTGTCTCGCCCTCGATAGTCCTTGGAATCTCTGTTGTACGAAAGTACAGACCTGATATCTGCTCTATCGTTGAAAATGAATGGATCCAATATACTCACCTGTTATGAGGAACCTTTGTGCATACCTTGATCGCGGGGGTATGTCCTGACGTGGGACTCACGGGCGTAATGTTTTCTATTCTAAATAGCCTGTGTGGGGGCCATCGAATTTTTGTCAATATTTACCAAAACATGATAACAAGTTCACCGGATGTATGTCGAAAGAATGGTGCATGGACTTAAGCGGACAAACATACCAGCAATCGTTCTTGAGTCGTAGTTATCCTAAAGAAATTTGAAGTGTGACTAGGCTTTTCAAGTTGGTATGATCTTGTATTTGATCAGCTCTATATCTCAAAGGTTGAAAGAAAAAAAAAATAAAAAAAAAATATCTAAAATCCAAAAATATTTTGATTTGTGTACAGTTGTTTTTCTAAGTCTTCCATATCACATCAATCGTGTCTCAAACCGCTTAAGATACACTTTCCATTACACACTACAGATGAATACGGTTTTGTCTGTACTTTGAATCAGTCTAAAAGAAAATGTGGAGTTGTGTTTATGTCTGTGAACAGGTTGCTTCGACTATTTGCTGCAATGATGGCCGATCATCAATTGAGCAAGATACCAAACCAAAGCACCTGTTTCCCTAAAGATTACAGAAGATACCGAGCTAGGAATCCTCCTCCTACGTCTTCTGATTCACTCAAGCTAAAGAGAGTTGGAAAAAGTTTGTTCCGGCTTGTTAAAGATGATGCATGCAAAAAGGGGGAGCTTATCCAGATAAAGTATTCAAAGTGCAAAGTGTCGAAAGAAAATCTTCAGTAAAGAAAATTTGGAAAGCATCAGTCTAGGGGGAGATTGTTGGGTCTAAAATTGAGACTGAAACTTGCCAAATTGAAGATTACAATATGCATGAAGTTGACGGTTCTAAAGATGATGCAAGAGTTTGATAACATTAGCCTAAGGGGGAGATTGTTGGGTCTAAAACATGTAGTCTAATGTTATCAACGAATCAAGTCAACAAAGTCAACGCCATCAAGTCAAAGTCAACGCGCAAGTCGACACGAGAAGATCGAAGAAAGATATGGCGTGTGATCGTTCGAGATTTGATAGTTCTATTGCTTTGGATAATTAAATATATTTTGTTTTAGACAAAATATATTTATTATCTTATTTAACTAGTTTTCATCTTTATTACTAGTTTTGGCAAGTTATCATCTCTAGGGTCCTAAATGTAATTAGCCAAAGTTGTTTAGGCTATATATAGAAAGAGATGATTAGGGTTTTGGCAAACACATTTCTAGAAAGATTTGGGGGCTAATTGTATTCATCTTATGCAAATCATTATTCAAGGGTTTTCAAGTTCATATTTTGTGTGTTCATCTTGATTTGTTTATCAAAATCAGATTTTTGGCTCGATTTGATCCTACATCGGATGATGTCAAGTTGGTTCTCTTCCAATTTTCCTTGGAAGACAAAGCAAAGAGATGGTTTCACACTCTACCTTCCGCGTCGATTTTTACATGGGCCGACATGCAACAAATATTTTTGGATGAGTTTTATACTTCTCAAAAGACCAACGATGCAAGGAGAGGGTTGAGAAGCTTCTAACAACAATCGGGGGAGATGTTTCATGAGGCCTTTGAAATATTCAATATGATGCTAAGGAATTGTCCTCATCACGGTATCCAACTATGGGAGTTGTTGAATGCATTTCATGAAGGGTTGAGTTCGGAGGATGCACGTGATTTTATGTCGATTACCAATGGTACGTTTGGTACAAACTTTGAACATGTTGATTAGGAATTTTTAGAACAAATGGCGGTGACTTCCAAAAGGAAGGCCCAATCTTCAAGACGGGCAAGGCATGTGATACAAAGGCCACAAGTGCATGGAGTAAAGAGTGGCAATGTTCAAGCCACAAATCAAGTGTACAACGTGTGCACTAATTGCAACGAAATAGGCCACACGGCGGAAGTTTGTGTAGTGGGAGTGGTTGATGAGCAAGTAGAGGAAGTGAATGCAATTCAAGGGGGTGGTCGAAATTTCAATATGAATTCCAACACATACCACCCCGGGTTACGAAATCATCCTAATTTTCGCTACGGGAACGCGGCGAACCAAGCTAACCCAAACTTTCAAGGAGCTCAAGGTAACTTCGCACCTCGCCAACAATACAATCAAGGCAACTATAGGGGTGGAAACAATTATGGCTACCAAGGGCAATTTCAACAAACGGGTCAAAGTGGTTCGGGTCAAAATTCGTCAAGTGGGAATGAAGTCATGGATATGCTTCGAGCTATGCAACAAGACATGCAAAAACGGAATCAACTTGATGAAGTCCGGATGCAAAAGGATGAGGTTCGTGACAAGAGCATTCAATCACTAACAACCCAAATGGGTCAATTGGCAACCGATGTGGCGGAATTGAAGAAAAGCAAGGGTCAACTTCCTAGCGACACCAAGGTAAATCCTTCACATGGTTCGTCACGAGGTAACAATGTTAATATTAGTCATGTTAGTGTGTTGAGAAGTGGCAAGGAATTTAAAGCAAATTTGTCACCGAGTTTGGTTGAGGGGGTAGTTGAGGATATCACGGGTAATGAAAGTGATGATGAAGTTTCACCGGTTACACCTAAAGAATCAAATGTTAAAAAACCGGGTTTGGGTGAAAATGAAAAAAGTGAAAAAGATGAAGGTGAACCGAGTCAAGTCCCGTTTCCATCGGCCTTACTTGACCCGGGTAGGAAAAATTTTATTGCATCAAGAGGTCCCCAAAAAGAAGAATTGTGGGACATGTTTAAACGAGTAAAAATCAATCTTCCACTACTTGAAGCAATAAAACAAGTACCCGCATATGCCAAATTTCTAAAGGAATTATGTACACAAAAAAGGCAACAAAAGAAGAAAATGCCTAAGCGGGTGGATTTAACCGGGCAAGTAAGTGAAGTTTTGAATGGGGAGCTTCCTCCTAAGCTCCAAGATCCGGGCACGCCATTAATTAATATACAAGTTGGTAATTTTCAAATGGCAAAGGCGTTACTAGATCTTGGAGCCGGGGTGAGCATTTTACCGGGGGGGCTTATACGACCAATACGACTTTGGTCCGTTAGCAAGGGTAGAGATAACGGTTGTTTTAGCCGATTTGTCTCATAAGCTACCTCGGGGGATGGTTCAAAATGTGATTGTGAAAATTGTTGAGTTCTATTACCCGGTTGACTTTTTAGTCTTGGATTACTCATCCGCGGACCCAAAACAACAACAAAATGTTATTTTGGGTCGGCCATTTTTGAGCACCGCGCATGCTGTGATCGATTGTAGATTTGGTACAATCGATATGACCTTTGGAAATCGAAAAATGCGATTGAATGTTTTTACTAACAATTCTAATGACGTTGGTGTTTATGAGTGTTTCATGACAGATTTGGTCGACGGATGCAACCCGCACGAGTACGAGGAGGATAGTATGGATGTTTGTCTTTGTGATTTTTCTGAACAGGTACATGCTTGTGCACTAAGGGTTGAAGAGGAAAAACAGGATGCTATGGCTTTGAAAGAAGGTCGACCGCCATGGACTCACCAATTCGAAGGCTTGCCGGCGGAAATAAGCTCGGGTACTAAACCATCACTAGAAGAACCGCCAAAGTTGGAACTCAAAGACTTGCCAAGCCTATGCTTTTCTAGGGGATAATGACACTTTACCGGTCATTATTGCCTCTAATTTAGAGATGGTGCAAGAACAAGTCTTATTGGAAGTCTTGAAGGAGAACAAGGGAGCTATCGGATGGACGATTGCCGATCTTAAAGGAATTAGTCCATCAATCGTCATGCACAAGATAATCACCACCGAAGATGCAAAACCGACACGAGAAGCTCAACGGCGATTGAATCCGAACCTAAGGGAGGTAGTAAAGAAAGAGATAATTAAATGGTTGGATGCGGGAATTATCTATCTGATCTCGGATAGTGCTTGGGTAAGTCCTACCCAAGTTGTGCCTAAGAAGGCCGGTATTCAAGTAGTCAAGGATTAAAATGGTGAACAAATTGCCACCCGACCGGTCACCGGGTGGCGTGTATGGATTGACTACCGAAAATTGAATGCCGCCACTTCTAAGGACCATTTCCCGCTACCTTTTATTGACCAAATCATTGAAAAATTGTCGGGTCAAAAGTATTACTGCTTTTTGGACGGGTATTCGAGTTACAATCAAATAGCAATACACCCGGATGACCAACACAAGACCACCTTCACTTGTCCATATGGTACCTTTGCCTTTCGGCGAATGCCATTTGGCTTGTGCAATGCACCGGTAACTTTCCAACGATGTATAATGAGTATCTTCTCGGACATGGTTGGAGAGTCTCTTGAAGTGTTTTTGGATGACTTTTCAATTTTCGGCACTAGTTTTAAATCGTGTCTCAACGAATTACAAAAAGTTTTAAAAAGATGTGTTGAGAAAAATTTCGTGCTTAGTTGGGAGAAAAGTCATTTCATGGTGCAAGAGGGCATTGTGTTAGGCCATGTAATATCGAAAAGGGGTATGGAGGTGGATAAGGCAAAAATAAGGGTAATATCATCTTTGCCACCACCAAAAAATGTTAAGGGTGTAAGGTCATTTTTGGGACACGCGGGTTTTTATAGACGTTTCATTAAAGGTTTTAGTGTTATCACGAAACCTTTATGTAATTTGTTGTTAAAAGATGTTCCATTTGACTTTACTGACGAATGTTTGCAAGCATTTACTGTTTTGAAGGAACATTTGGTCAAGGCTCCCATCTTGCAACCGCCGGATTGGTCAAAGCCATTCGAAATCATGTGTGACGTAAGCGACACTACAATTGGTGCAGTTTTGGGTCAACGAGTTGACAAAAAGCCGGTGGTAATTTATTATGCAAGCAAGACTTTATCCGAAGCGCAACTGAATTACACCACAACCGAAAAGGAATTACTAGCGGTGGTGTATGCTTTGGATAAGTTTCGTTCGTACATTTGGGGGAGCAAAGTTGTTGTATATTCGGATCACGGTGCGGTCCGGTATTTTATGGAGAAAAAAGACGCGAAGCCTCGTTTAATCCGGTGGGTGTTGTTATTACAAGAGTTTGATTTAGAGATCCGAGACAAAAATGGAAGTGAGAACGTAGTGGCGGATCACTTGTCTCGGATCCCGGTGGAAGGAATTGACGATTTGAGCGAGATAAATGAAAGGTTTCCCGATGAGCAATTATTAGCCGTGTCCACCTTTGTTGCACCGTGGTAAGCTCACTACGTAAACTACTTAGCCACGGGTGCCATCCCAAATCATTGGACCAAGAAGCGAAGACAACAATTTATGGTCCAAGTGAAGCAATACATTTGGGATGAACCGGATCTTTTCAAGAGCGGGCCGGATCAAGTTATTCGGAGGTGTGTATCCGAAATAGAGGTGTTGGAAATCTTGACTCATGCCCATTCATCCGCACGTGGAGGTCACTTTAGCGGGCATAAAACGGGTTACCGGGTTCTCTCATGTGGGTTTTATTGGCCCACAATTTTCAAGGATGCGTGTGAGTTTGCAAGAAATTGTCTAAATTGCCAAAGGATGGGAAGCATTTCAAAGAGGGACGAGATGCCATTACAACCAATTTTGGTTGTGGAAGTATTTGATGTATGGGGCATTGACTTTATGGGTCCCTTTCCGAATTCCAATGGGTTTTTATACATTTTGATGGCGGTGGACTACGTCTCGAAGTGGATTGAAGCTATTGCAACAAGAACAAATGACCATTCGGTTGTTTGTAAATTTGTTCAATCCAACATCTTCTCCCGTTTTGGCATTCCAAGAGTTATCATAAGTGACGGTGGTTCGCATTTCAAAAACTTTAATTTTGGGAAATTGTTGAAGCGGTATAGCGTGAATCACCGGATTGCCACACCTTACCATCCGCAAACGAGTGGACAAGTCGAAGTGTCCAACCGTCAAATAAAAGAAATCCTCATGAAAACGGTAAGAACGGATAGGAAGGATTGGTCGAGCAAGTTGGATGATGCGTTGTGGGCATACCGGATGGCCTACAAGACTCCAATTGGCACAACACCTTACCGGATGGTGTATGGAAAGGGTTGTCACTTGCCAACAGAGTTAGCTCATCGGGCACATTGGGCAATCAAGACGGTGAATGTGGACTATGATGAAGCGGGAAAGATGGGGAAGTTGCAATTGAGTGAAATCGAAGAAATTAGAGATGAGGCGTATGAGTGTGCATCGGCTTACAAAGACAAGCTAAAAAAGGTACATGATGCAAAATTGAGGAAGAAAACCTTTGAAGTGGGTCAAAAGGTATGGTTGTACAACTCAAGGCTCAAGATGTTTGCGGGCAAGCTTAAAAGTAAATGGATGGGCCCATATGTTGTTCGGCGAGTCGGGAGGTTGGGTGATGTAGATATCCAAGATGAGCAATCCAACAAACAACAAACGATGAATGGCCATCGGTTGAAGCCATACTTGGAGGGGAACTACATCAACAACTTGGAGCTTGACAAAGCGGGCTACATTCTACGCCCGGTAGATGATGATCAACCATGAAAGGCCCAGGTTTGGTAGTGTACATAGTTAGCATTTTATTTTATTTTGTCTTGTTTTGTTTAGTTTGCACATTACCGTATTCATTTGAAGTCCATGTTTGAAACAAGTGTGGGGACGTTCGGGTGACGAATAGTTCTAGCATTGTGTTGAGGACAACACGGGACTTTCGAGGGGGTAGGGTAATTTTTACATGTTTTTGAAAAATTTTAAAAACACAAAAAAATTGAAAAAACTGAAAAAATACAAAGAAAAACCATGAAAATTGCAATTTTTGGCGAAGTTTGAATTCCCAGATGCCACCGTAACTTACGGTGGCACCGTAACTTCACCGTAAGTTACGGTGGGGGTCAAAACCTTTTGGGCTTTATGGTAGAATCCTACTGACTTACGGTGGGAATTTAGTGCCAGAGTCCACCGTAAATTACGGTGCCTACCGTAATTTACGGTAGGCCTGGCGGACTGAAGGGTCGATTCACGTGCAGCAGTTATAAAAAAAATAATAAATAAAAAAAATATTAATTACTCATGTGAACTCTTCCCATCCACACGAATTCTTCCCCTTTCTCCTCCATTCATTCTAATCTATCACTTTCTCTAACCCCACAAGATCTCCTACAAACTCCATAACCCCACAATCTTTCAAGCTTCATAACTCTCTCAATTCTTGGTCAAATCAAGTGAAATTTAGGTCTATCTTGACTAATTTTTCACGTACTTGCTGATTTTGCGAAGAGATTTGTGAGAAAACGACGTTTTCTGGTCCGATTCACAAGCCCTAGGTTCGAAAAGTTTGGGGGTTTTTGAAGTTCTTGTTTCACTTGTGTTCTAGCATCTTCAAACAAAGGTATGGAAGTTTATTTGTTATGTTTTGATGATGCATTGTGAAGATTAAGGTTGTTTTTTATATTTGTTCATACACACTTGCTTGTTCTTAGATATTATCATGAAAAATTGTTACTTGAACATTGTTATGGTTGTAGATGTAGGATTGATGACAAAGTTGTGAACTTTTTGGGAATCTCTACATTGTAGAGACACCATGCCCAATTTTTGAAAAAGATTTATAATATTTTTGTTCACTAACATCTACAACCATAGTAACAAGCAAGTGTGGGGATGCTTTGGAGAAAAGGGTCTAACTTTTTGTGTTTGGTTGTGTTGTTTGCTTTGCAATGTGTGTAGGAAAATGGTAAGAACGAAGGAAAGAGTGGGAGCTAGTTCGTCTTCTTCGTCTAAAGGAAAAGGCAAACAGCCGGAAGAACAACCAAAGAAGAGGCAATATTTGGGAAGAGTTAGTGAGAGTGAAAGTGAGGAGGAAGAGATGATGGAGTTGGACCAGGCTGAAAAGCCAAGGTGGGAATCGGGTCCATTGGATGAGCAACCGGATGAGTGGCAGCCGACACTATTTCATGACAGTATGAACCGGTTAAAAAACAAGGCTGCTGCGTTTATCTGTGAGAGGGAGGTGAGAGAGGTTGAATTTGGGCCGTTTAATGTGTTTGCCCTGTTCTGTGCCTTAGGATGGGAGGCGGCGCTCAGTTGTTATGATAAGGACAACAAGAACCTGTTTATGGATGAGATTCAAGAATGGATGGTGACGTTGAAGTGCAACAAATACGATAGGCCAGCACAGATGAAGTTGACGGGAACGGTTAATGGGATAAGGTAGAAATGTCATTTGATACGCTACGAAAATTGGGGAAATACGAAAATCTACCTGCTCGTGATTACATAATCCCTAGTCTTGATGATCTGTTGATTAAACCGGAGAAGCATCCGAGGTGGAATGATATGTTAGCGGCTTTGTTCTTGCCCGGTACGTATACTGGAATATTGTACCGGAAGAACTTGAAGATTGAAGCAAAATTGATGCTAACGATTTGCATTTTGAATGTCATTCCACGAAGAGGAGATAAGGAACAGGTGAGGTACCCGGAGATACCCGTCCTTTATTCGTTGCTCAATGGGTCTCCTCGCTTCCCGATTCGGTATTTGATCATGAACCATCTTTGGATTTACCGAAACAAAGTGGGGAGGAGCATTATCCCGTATTGCCGAATTATTACTGAATTGTTGAAGCAGTTTAAGGCGATCACATCGGAGGATAGAGGAGCACCGAAAAGGCACAAGCCTTTTGATATTCAAAAGATGGGTATTGGATGGACCTACACTCAATCGGAAAGATATCACAAGCTTAAATCGGAGGGTCAAAGATGGAGGGCATTGAAAGTTGATGCAAGGGATCTCTTACTAGGTGAAGAGGATGAACCGGAGAGTGAGGCGGAAGCCCCGAGTGGGGATGAGGACTATGCGGATGAGCCTCACGGTGAGAATGTGAATGTGGGCCAAGGGGGCCTAGGTAGGGGATATGGTGGTGCTTTCTATGATTACACGGAGCGTTCATACGAGCCGAATTGGGCTTACGATGGCACTATGCAAGAGGTTATTGAGAACCAACGTCCTCCAGCACCCGTTTTTGACTCATGGTCGGGGTCAGAGCGTACTTTATTTGATCAACAAACAATGATGAGTGCTAGTATGGAACGGGCCTTAAAGCATAACTTCGATCGTCAAGAATCATGGAATCGTGCACATGCTTATTCCTGTGAGTTAGAGATGAATAACCGATATGAAGATGATCAAGCTCGAAGGATGCATGCGGATTGGCATGCGGGGCGGCCCGTGGTTGTGGATCCACCTCCGGTGGATTATGCGTCTCTACCACCATATGATGGTAGTATATCGTATCCGACCCCGCCGCTCCATCATTCGCAGTGGTTAGACCCGCGTCAACAACAAGGAGCATCGCAACAAAGTGGAAGTGGTAGCGGTGCATTCGCGTTCGGAGAATGGAATGAGATGATGTCTTCCATTTTCGGGCCTCCTCAACCGCGCTACTATTAGTCAGGTCGTGCTCTTTCTTGTACATTTTGTGAATATTTGTTGGTTATTATGTTTATGGCTGGGTGGTTGGGTGGCGTTTAGTTTGTTATGTCATGTTTTGGGGTGTGCGAGTTGGTGGTGTAATGTTTAAAAGAAGGAAAATATAAAAATATAAAAAAATATAAAATGAAAAATACCAAAAAGAAGTTGTGGTTTGAGTTTATGAGCTTTGGTTGATGTTAAAGAGTTTAAGCGATCAAATCTTTCCAAAACCGTACATTGGGGTCAATGTATCCCAAGTGTGGGGATGGGGAGAAATTTTGAGGTTTTTGAAAAAAAAAAATTAAATCAAGCAAAACATTGTGAGAATTTGAACACCTTGGACTAACCCCAAATGATGCACCGGCAACCCTTAATACCCTTTATTCTTGATGAGAGTTGAAGCCACACATGTAAATAAATAATACTTGTCTTTGATGAGAGTGGCTACGGGTGGGGTGCATTAGAACTTGTGCCTTAATACGGTCCGAGGCCTTAGTTGGATATGAATGTGAAAAGGATAAGGGCATTTAGGTAGCCTTGTCATAAGTGTGTGCGAGTGTGGGATTTGGGGGGTTGGACCTCATTAATTATATATATGAGCATGGTTGCGAGAGGAGCGGGGGTTTGGACATTTAGTTGCCCAATTTTGTGCTTTAAGCCTATCATTTATTACCCCTTAGCTAGTTACCTAAAAATTGACCCGACTTGACCCGATCTTATAGTGTTAGTAGTAGTTCTAGTAGTATGTAGATATATTTGATGTTATGTTGAAGGTTTGCTTTGATAGCTTGAAAGTTTGTTTGAGTTAGAAAAAAAAAAAACAAAAAAGAGAGAAAGAAAAGAAAATTAAAAAAAAAATGGAAAAAGCAATGAAAAAGAAAAAAATATTGATGTTGAGTTATCTTGTATTTAGTAGTTAAGTTTGGTAGTTGTTGTTTATTTTATTGTGTAATAAAAGATCGGGTTAAGTTTTCGCTACTACATATATATTCCATTTCCTACCATACACCTAGGCACGTTACAACCTTGAAGCCCCTTTGATTTGCATTCATGTTTGGCACTTGTGAGGAGAAGGACCGATTTAGGTACAAGACTATAGTTGTGCAACCACCCGTTTGCCTTTTGTGTGTCTAGCTCATAGTTGCTAGTGCTTACTTATTGCCGAGAGGAGAGATATAGCGAGGGGTGTTTTATTTTGGGTGTTAAGAAAGGGTTAGTAAAAGGACTACATGTTTATGCTTGGTTTATGTGATCGCTTGTTTTGAGAATGGTTTTGATGAGTTGCTTGGGACAAGCAACGGTTAAGTGTGGGGATGTGATGGGTGGTCCATAGGACAACCCTTAATGATGTTAAAAGACGAGTTTATCCCTCACTTGATCGCGTAATTATCTTGAATTAGATGACTACAGTTGCTTATGTTTCAGGTATACTTTGGAGCTTAAAATGGAGAAAACGCTGCTTTAGATGGATTGGAGTGGAACGGGTCGTGCATGGAAGGAAAGAAGAAACAAAACCCAAGATTCAGGGGTCCACAGTAACTTACAGTGGCTACCATAAGTTACGGTAGCCCTGAAACCTAGATTCTTCCACCGTACCACAGTAGTCATCTGCCGTAACAAATTGAAGTCTACCGTAACTTACGGTAGGTACCGTAAGTTACGGTAGAGTCTGCGGAAAAAATGTAACTGCCTCCATTAAACCGTTTTTGGGGTGTCTTTTCACATTATCTCTTCATTGAACGTTTTCTCTGGATATTGGGGGCGATTTTGGCTAGTTCTTCTTGGTTCCAAACATTTCTAAACAATTGGTTTGTGTTTTCGATTTGTATGAACATTAATCGTTGTGTGATGATGATGTACCAAGTCATTAGTGGCTAAACTTGTGGGGATCATCCTAGATGTAAGGTTTGTTTTTGAAACACTATGTTTGTGCTTGAATTTCTAGAATAATAACTTTGAATGTTTGTTTGAGTTATTATAGTGTTTGAATGTTTGTTTGTAAAGTGTCGATTTTTGTTTGATGTTAATCTAAACCATACGTTCTTGGTGCTGTTGGCAATCAAGATATCATGGGAGGGATTAGGGTTGGATAATTGTCAATTGATCATCGGGTAACAACCTCGCATTTTATAATCCAAGTACTTAGTTCTCTTTCATCACAAATAGATAATCAAACACGAGCCATGTCTATGTGGTTCTTTCTAGTTAAGCATAAACATTAGTGTGGATTAAAACCTGAAATCTAGGATGGTCGCTTGTTCCTAATCTGTTTACAAAACTAATCTTTGATTTGCAATCTAATTAGTTAACATTAGTTCTTAAAACCAAAACAATCAACTCTTGAATTTTAATTTCTGTAATTGTAGTTTAATTTTAGTTAAAGTGCAAAGCTACATAATCGACATACTTTCCACAAACTCCCTGTGTTCGATACCCATTTACCACTATCTATTAGTTGTAATTTGGATTAAATTTGCGTGAGACCACGACATCCACGTCACCCTACCGTGGTTACCAAAGACAAGTCAGTTACACATGGATCACAGATTCTTCTTACACATCATTTCAGTACGAACAAGTAATTCACATATCACCTTACATGTCACCATACATGGCATACCAGTTAATCATGCAACTTATCAATTCATTTCCCTTATACAAGTTATAACAGTTTATCATGAAGTCCATAGTCCATAACACACATCATTTTCCTCTTAACAACTAGCATATAATGTAAGTCATTTTTTTATAACATATATCGAGTAGTGCACGTTCACAATATATGCAACAGTTAACTAATCCAATGCATCAAACATTCATGTACGTGACTACCTAACTGGTCTCTTTACATGGTTCGGCCCAGATATTATCTATGTGTATATGTGCAGCCCAGCTCTAGTGTTTAGCCCAAGTAATGCCATCAACAAAGTATGCACATGTGTGTGTGACCCATCGAAGCCCAATCTAACTTCCCTTCGGCGAAACACCGTCCGACGAACTACCCCGGCGAAATACCCATATGTTCGACGGTACTGATGTTCGGCGAAACACCCATATGTTTCGTCGATACTGATGTTTGGCGAAATACCCACATGTTTCGTCGCACCAACAATAGTTACAGGTTTTTGGTTCTGCTCCATCAGATCAATCTAATACTTTTGGGTACCATTATATGCAATCAGATTCATCAACAATAACAATTAATCTCATCGATCATCAGTCCACAACATCCTATTCAGACTAATAATACAATGATTTCAATCATCAGCATTCAACCCTAATCATTCTATAACAGTTACAAACATCACTACAGTTACCTATTCAAACTTGACATGAATTCTAAATCATCTATTCATCAACATGCATCATCGCATCATTCATTACAATCCCTGACAATCCTGAATCACGCTAAGCCCGCGATCGGCATAACAAATCATAATAAATCACACATGATCAAGAACAATTAACAAGAAACTATAAACATATAATCAGCAAGGGTTGAGAATAGATATGAATGTACTGACCGAGCAAGCAAAACAGGAAATCGAGACGATCCTTCGGGGTGAATCACGGTTGCCGTCGACTTGTTTTAGAGAGTAGGAGGGTTAGGGTTTGATGTATTTCTAATGCAGTTAAGTCACCAAAGATACTTATAACTCTCGGGCTCGCATTGGGCCGAAGGCCTTCTCGGCGAGAAGTACCCTTCGACGAAGAGTATGATGACGAAAGATATAGTTCGTCGCGAACTATTGGTGACGAAGGACAAGTCGAGGAAGGATCTTAATTGAGAGATTACCAAACATAACAATTCTTACATTACTCACTAAACAACTCTACATCAATATATTTCAGTCATTCATCAAATACGCAAGTTACAACACAACAATTATGAAAAGATAATTCGTGAAACAAGTAACGTGTTAAGGAAAGACCTTGAAAACGCGGGTTGTCACATCATCCCCAACTTGAAAGAAATTTCGTCCCGAAATTTGATAAGTACTCCAAAAGTGACAAGGTGTTAGATCGGGATGACTGTGGATTTTCCCGGGTACTATTGTTTACGCTGTGTTCAGGTTCAGTGGGTCGTTTACTATCACGTTTACTTTTATTTTCTACTTCCTTAACCATTTTTATAATATATGACATCGCATCTATTATCCCTTGTGCCACTATGTGTTGCATGGCGCTGTTATCCACTTGGTTTCCATTATTGTTGTTGTTCGGGTTTTCGTTATCTGGGTTATTGTTACTCTGGTTATCATTATTCTAGTTTTCTTGGTTCACTTCGTTGTCCATCTGAATTTTAAAAATTTGCCAATTATTAATATCACAAAATAATATTTAAGGAAAACATTCACACAACACACATATTGGTCAAAAGCGTCGAGCATTGCGACTTACTCTTTCTTATCTATTATAAATCTAATACAAACTAAAACTGGAATTTAAAATTACAATACTAATATGCGTCACTAACCACAAAGTGGTCTATACTATGATAGATATATTATTATTATTATTATTATATTTTTTTCATACACACGTATTATATATATATATATATATATATATTATTACCATCACCATCACTGATATGGGTTCATCCAGAACTCCATATTACGCTCGTCGTACTTCCAGACGAGCCGTTCTCCAACTTGCCTCATCCTCTCACTACTTTCTAAAATCTCTTCTCTGAAAGTTCGGAGCTCTTGCACATTTTCTGCACTCATTGGGGGTGCAGGTGCCGGTACTGGTTCTGGGTACTGTGGCATGGATTCTTCCTGATGATACGGATTCTCTAAAATTTCCCTAATGTATTCATCATTATCGTAGTAGGGATCTAGAGGGTCCAGACCTGGGTAAGCTGCTAGGTTTGGCATGGGTGGTAGCGTTGTACATAATCCCTATGATCATCGAACCACGGGTCGTAGTCTGGGTCTAAGGGATTAGGTGCTAGTACCCTAGGTATCTCCTCTGGGTTGAAATCATGCATTTGGATTTGGTTTTCTGGGTTGTTTTCAATCTCCATTGGCTGCGTGGGAAACAAGGGTAATGGTTGAGGGGCTACTAATTGTTCCAGGTTTCGGTCCGCAGCTGTGGATACTAAAATATGGAAGTTTGCTAAACTCCTAGTAAGCATGTCTTGGGTGTGGGCATCGGTTTCTCTTTTAGCGGCTGCTAGAACGCGCTGCTGTTGTAACTTTTTCATTCTTTTCCTACGCTCGTGTGCTCCCCTACTGAACCATCCTCTCTTTTTCTGAGGGAATGGCTCTTCAGACTGAGCCTTAAACACGAATATCCCATCTTCATTGTCAGCTGAATACCCTGAGAGGGCAGGCTGTGAAGAGGTGCCTTCGCTTCTAGGTGAGCCGGACAACTGACAATAGGCGTCGGAGGGTCCTTGATCGCTCATACTGTAAACTAACAAATAGTCAAATAACACATAACAATAAAATACAGATATGCATGCATTTTCGTAATTAATTTCCTAACAATTTGAATAATATCTTGGTGTCAGCAGAACACTTATGTGGCTGAATCAGTGGCTTAGCTCTGATACCACCTTTTGTCGCAACCCCCGTCCCCTATCTGTCCCGGGAACGGGCGACCGCGAGACCAGTTTTGGTGGTATCGGTGTTTATCATTTTGGCAACGGAAATTACATCAGGACCGTAGTTAGGAAATATTTTATCAGAGTAAATACCACACTTTATATAAATATATTGGGATAAAACCCAAGTTTCATTACAAACTGATTTATAGGGATAAACCCCATTTTATTGAAATAAAACATCTTCTTTTATTTAGATAACTTTTATAGCCACTTTTTCCAAGCCTTCAGTGTTGTCCAGCTGGCTTCTAGTTGGCTTTCACATTTTGTTACCTGAAACGCGTTTAAAAACATTTTTGTCAGTGGGAAATACTGGTGAGTGAATCCCAGTTTAATCAAGAAGAGTTTTATCTTTTAACAGTATTGAGAGCTATTACAATGTTTATTTCTACACAATTACTCATTCAGTACTTTCAATCCTGACTGGTGGGTCATATTACACATTCGCCAACTCTTTGTCCAATGGTAACGTGTTCCACATTTTGTATACAAAACCCCAACATACCGGCAGTAATTGAAGAACTACAATGACTCAATCACTGCTTAATCGCATTGTAAAATATTTAAGGTTTTGTAAAAACAGTTTACGAAAAGGAGATTACTCACATTGCTGTCTTAGGGTTTCCTTTAAGGGTTTCCTGGTGATTATCTATTAATTACACAAATGTACATGTGTTAGTATAATAACCTAATATTTACATTAGCAATACCCTCCCCGAGACGGCATTCCAATGACTACGTCGGGCAGAACCACGACAGCCATTACGGAACCCTGGATCAATCGGGCAGCGTATCTAATACGTAACCGAGGTTATAATACTTACAACAGGGCAGAACTTTGTTATTTAGGGGGGTATTATACCCGGAGATTATCTTTGCTATTCAGAAAATAGAGAGAGATCGAGAGATGAACGAATTCGACTGAAGACTGAAGGCCTCTATATATAGGCGACCTTTCGACTTCCCTCGCGGCCCGCGAAGGACGTAGCCAAGGGCTACGTGGCCCGCGTAGTAGGCTGGGTAGGCCCTAGCCTGGCCCAGTCATCGACTAGCTTCGCCACACGTCCGACACGTGGCAGCACCGGGCTGCGCCTCATGTCCCTTCTCTCGCGCCCCGCGTAGACCGAAGAGGGGTCTTACGCGGCCAGTTTTCGTATACGGGGTGTATTTTAGGGGTGTATTTTAGGACGTGTAGGGATAATATAATTATTTTTAGGGTGTCGAAAATATTTTGGAGGGTTGTTATAGACAAGGATAATGGAGAAAATGTGAGATATGAAAAGTGGGCGATTGATCTAATGGGTGAATTACGAGCATCAGAATAGTATAAGTATCGGATAGACGAAAGTGAGGTGTTAAGAATGAGGTCTCATCGTGGATAATCGGATATAATGCGTTTGTGAGTTGTCTAAAATTTGTATTAGGTCCAAAGGTCTGCAAAACACTGGGTTTCTCATAGCACGTTTTATGAAAGTTTGGTAACATGGTGAAAACACTTATATATTGGAAGTACCAGCGGCGTATCCACCATGTTTTGACCATATTACGTCCGTTTCGTATCCGGTGTCATGTTACATTCCGTGTCTTACCATATACAGCAGTGCACTCTATGGTTCTCATGCGCTTATCACTATAACCCCGTGTGCACCCGCGATTATACCGATCGTCACATGATCTACATAGCTTGTACTAGTTGCATATGAATTAAGGTATTTGAAAATATGAATGAGTATATATAAGAATGTAGTGTATAAGCAAGTCCATGCTTAAGTATGTGTGGGACCCATGTAAGCGAATCTCTCGGATCGCGCACGGGTACGAATGTATGAATCATGAGTATGAATGAAAGTATGAGCATAATATAAGTTTAAGTATGAATATTCACGTAAGTATGAGTATATACATAAAATGTATGAGTAGTATGAGTATAAGTGTAAGCATAAAACGTATGAGTATAAGTATAAGCATAAAACGTATGAGTATAAGTATAGGTATGAATAATAAAAATTACGTATATAGTGTATGTTGAAGCATAACAAATTTGGACATATAAAATGCTCAAGAAAATTTGAATATGTAAAACGAATGATATAAGCGATTTCGTCGCGAGGTATCGATTAAGTTGTGTATGATGAATTACATGTATAGTTGTTTAAGCGAAATGTTGAGTTTATTGAATCAAAATAGATCGAGTTTGATTTGGAAGGTAGAATATAGTTTGTAAATGCAAAGCGTTATAAAGTATTCATTGGGTATGCATAACGTGTTTTGTAATGAATGGAAATGCTACTTTTGTTTTAAAAAGTTTACGTATGTTGAAGATTGTCAGTCCTCATGAAGTCTCCTAGCCCACGTGTTTTGAAATTTGAAAGACGAGTTAAGCCGTGTTGAAAAAGGTTTTCGAAGATAATAGGTTTGTTTCAGTTGCATCAAAGCAAGTCATTTTGAATTTTGGAGGTTCTTATGAAAACGTTGATCCTTAGAAAAGAAATTTAGCAAAATGGACTTAGTGATTATTGAAAAAAAATAGTTTTAACAAATGATTCGTTGATGTTGAAAAGAGTCTTTGGTAAAACGATCATATAATATCTATAAGATCTTATAAGTATACAAGAAAGTTGGTTTGAATTTCGATTGAGAATGAAAGTCTTTAGTATGGTGGTATAACGTGAGTGTGTGTTTTAGTGATTAAGTCGAATATGAAGTTCATGGGCAAGAGATTCATTGGACCGATTAAATTGATAGGTAGCATTTCGTAAGGTTTTGAAATTCAGGTAATAAAATGTTTTAAGACAAGATTAAGAATCTCGTGTATATGAGTTGAGTGAAAATAGATTGTAGGATAAGAAGTACGTTTGGTAAAACAATGTATTTTGAAATCGGTATAAGTAGGTATTTTGAATAATGATAAACGATTTAGGTATAAAACATGACCGGGTTTGCATAATAAGATATTTTGAAGGAAAATTTTTGGTAACGATCACCTAGGTAAGGGAATCACCCCCAACTCGTTGGTGAGGTCGTTTTAAGAAAGAGGGAGTGGAGTTAATTGTCAAGGTAAGGAATTCACTCCTATCTTGATGATATGTCATCATTTGTTGTTATAAGAAATATAAATAAAATTTTATGAAATCATGCATATGTATAAATATATGAAATAATTTAATATGTTGTGTGTGTGAAAAGAGAATATCGGAAATTAGTTTGAATTTGAAAGATTGCATCGTATAAGACAAATAATAGAAACACATGTTTGATTAAAATTTGGATGGCTCCAAAATGGAACTCTGACTAACCAAAGTGGTCGAAAAGTCTTTTGAATTTGAGGAGAATGCTTTGGCCTAATAGGTAAAATCTCTGACAAGTCGGTTAACGGTATTTACCCTTCCGATTACTACATGTCCCAAATCAATTGAAATTTCGAGACTTGGTGGGATTTATGAAAATCAAGGAGTGGAACTAGTCGACATGGTGCAGGTTTCACCCCTAACTTGGCGATTTCGTATCCTAAGTGTGGTTGGTACTCGTCGAGTCAAAATTTAATTTCAACACCTTGACGAGGGTCCACTAGAATTTAAAATTTGAATTTCTCCATCAAGGTGAGGATTTCGCTCATATCTTGATGGTGAATTTCATGTAAAAAGGAAAAGTAGATGGATTGAGAGTTGTTCACCAAATTGTGGGTTTCACGCCTATTTTGGTGAAGTCATCTCGTTTGTGTATTACAAGTGGTTTCGATTTTTTGCATAAATGTGTAAAGGACGTATGTTCAAAATAATAATAACAAGTATAAGCACATAAAGCATTTCAAGAAATAACACGTAAAAGACATTTCAAGAATAGCACATAAAGATGTTTCAATAAAATAGCATGTGAAGCAAGTATGGTCGAATTTGGTGCTTAACTATAGACTAAGTAAAAAGCATGGCAATTTTTTTCCTAATTCTCTATAGTTATGGCTCTGATACCAATCTGTCACACCCCAACCGATGGCGGAAACATCGGAGTGAGACGAAGAAAGATTGCTCATCACACATAACGCTAATCGTGACAATAGAATTAAAGATAAATTGATTTCATTCATAAATAAATGTTATAATACATGAAATTTGAAATACAACATGTTAAATACAAGAAAACAATACAACAACAAATATGAAATTTATACAACGTATTTGACCTAAGACGTCTAAATGTGTATCTAAGCATCAACACTACTTCGATTTCAAAGCATCGTCATCCTCAACCTGTAACATGTTTAAAATAAAGTTCAATGCAAAAGCAAAGGCGAGTATACAAGTTTGATACGTACATAGCATAAAAAGATGATTAAAGTACAATTCCTCATAGCAAGCATGTGATACAAGATAAACCTTAAATTCGGCATGTGTCTAACATATCAAACCAATGATGAAACGCAATATGCTCATGACATAACCACAAGTCTATGGGCGGTGCGTTAATCCTATAACGCTATATATGTCACGGATAGGCTCGTACGAAGTTAATGATAAGTCTAACACAAGATGTTATTAACCCAAGTTTAAAGTATCAAGCAATCACGTATACAAGCATGTTATAGGAATGTTTGTGCATTTAAGTAAAATGTTCATGTGTAAGTTTTGGTAAGTAAACATGTTACACCCCAAAAAGTGGTAAATGTTAAAAGGGGGATTCGAGTATACTCACAAAGTTGCATATGCTTTCTGATTATCCAATGTGACGGAGTTGTTGAGATTAGAGTGTTGAGTTTGTTCGATTTGGAGTTTAAGAGGGGTTTACATATGGTTTAGGGATTCCAAGCTTAAGGACATGAAAGTAAGCATATGAAAATAGTCATCTAGCACATATGATACTTGTTCTTGACACTAGGAAACTCCAAGGAGTTTAAATGTTTTCATGGAACAAGGTTCCATTAGAATCATGACAAGTTATCAAAGTCTAAGTTGATATAACCTAGTACCTTGACATATGAACACTAATTCATCATCAAAGGTTCGATTATTTGGATAATATAATAGTATTATATAATGTTCATATAGTTATATAGGTCAACCATGAGGTAGAAGATTAAAGTCTTCATTTAGGCACCTCTAAGTATCATGGAATTCATACGCGGGGATGTTCATTATCTTTGCCGCGATGTGGGGACGATGAAGGTTACGGGAACAGTATTTAAACGATGCAAGTTAGGTTATTTTGGAGATTACTTTCATAATTCTCAATCGACAACCGTCATAAGCAAACCAAAGGACGATTGGAGCATTACTTTTCATCTATCAAGCCGTTTTTCATGTCTAAATCATCCTCGATCAAGTTTGAAGCTTTGATAACAAGCATGAGCGGCTAAATCACTTGTAGCTTCCGCCCGGATGAACGATTATGTAGTTTTGCATTAAACTTTGTTTGTGGATTTGTTTTAACTGGTAAATCTTGACTACTTGTGTTGAGTTTGTGCAACGTTTTGTATATTTGAATTATTTGTCGTTTATCAAGCGTATTGGCAATTTCCTTGCGTTGTTAGTAGGTTGGTAAATTGGTGGGTAATTGATATAACTAAACGGATTATTAGATTGCATGGTGAATCTTAAAAACTATCTCTAATAATTAATCAAATTCATTAATCCCTAGGTCATGTCTATGTGGTGTTTTAAATCTATAAACGAGTTTTTGTGTAAAAACGAACAATCAGGATTCCAGGTGGGGGTTGCTTTTTCTCATATTGAACTCATATTGATCACAACTTTCTTGATTATTGGTTGGGTCAATTATATAAGTGACCCAAACCAAGTGGCTGAATCCGATTTTAAAACTTTTTTTTAAATCTCATTTACTTCTTTACTTTTCATATTTTTTCTAAAAAAAACTTCATACGTTTTTGATAGCGTAGACTCACATCAGAAGATAAAAGTTTTTTTTTGAACTGCAAATTTGAATCATTGAACCACCAATCATATCCATCTTCACTAGGCTATAATGCTCATACACAAAAGTTTTTTTAACGACAAATTTGGATATTTAACCACCCAATCATATACATCTCTACTAGGCTATAATGCTTATACAACAATTCAGGAGGAAACCCAATCAATATAGGAAAAACCCTTTGTGAATATCCATCTCCTTTATGCTATAATGTCTATACACCAATTCAAAAGAACAGAGCCAGCTATCCCCATGTGCAGCATGGGCTTGAGAACAGGGCCCAAATCATAAAGGGGCCCAAAAATTTTTAAATTTTCTTTATATATATGTAGCCCAAATCTGCACAGGCCCAAAGTTTGTAAAAAACCCCAATCTTATAACCGTACAAGGCCCCAAATCATTAAATCAATACTAGTATACCGGCAGGGATTTCTGATCGAACTGCGAACAGACGATTACGAACAAAAGTACACAACGTCGCGGCAGGGATTCATCATCATCGCGATTCGCAGTTAATAATCATCATCATCATCCGTAGATTCGCAGTAGGAGCCAGGAGGTATTTGTTTGTTGATTTTTGTTTGTTGTTATCTGTTACGAGTCGCAACCACGGTTCCGAGTTACGGTTTCGAGTCGCAACCATGATAGTAAAGGAACCTGTTTTATGTTTTAAGATGTCTTTCAAGTTTATAAAAAGATCCTTTAGGCAACAGGAATAGGTTTGGCCAAGAATTTGACCTGATTTGAGGTTATGCAATTGTTAATCATCTCTATGTTACTAGTTGCGTCATAAAACAGCGCCCGCTATTTCATCGCTATCGCTACGTAGTTTATATGTAATTTGTTGCTATCGTCTGCTATTCGCTATCTATGCAATTGTTAATCATCTCTATGTTACTAGTTGCGTCATAAAACAGCGCCCGCTATTTCATCGCTATCGCTACGTAGTTTATATGTAATTTGTTGCTATCGTCTGCTATTCGCTATTAACAACTATGCATACATACTGTCAACATTCCGAACCATGTTCTATTTCCATGCTAGTATTTTATAATCAAGTTTACGTTGGTTCCTTTTCAGAGCTCGCTCAGATGACACTCTATTGGCTATTGTAGTACTAGCTTCTTCTTTGGCTCTAAATTTTGTGATTATCCCCATCATGTAAGTTCTCTGTTCTTCCTCAATTTTGGTATATTTGCTTTAAACGTTAATTGTTTTTCCAATCTTTGATTCTTATCCTCAAAATGAAAAGTAATCAAGAGCAATCATCTGTTATATGAGACATGATTAGTATGATGGTTTGTGTATGGAGTCAGTACATGAGATATGATAATAATAATTACTTATGTTTTTCTTAAAAAAAATCATACCTTTATGACTAAATTGTCTGTTTCTTTAAGTGTTGTTTATTAATTATACTTTAAATGTATTAGACTTCGTGTGAATTGTGATTGAATGGATGTTTTTCGTTAATATGTAGAAATTATGCCTCCCGTTCCTAAATATAAATAGCTATCCGGCCATTGAATGGAGTTTATGTTATATGAAGATTTGCGAATAGGGCCGAAATTTTTTATCTCGAACAAGGCCAAAATTTTTTTTTTGATTTTCGGAGCCGGCCCTGCAAAAAAAAACCCAATAAATTTGGTAAAGTCCTTTGTGGGAATTGAACCCAGAACCAAATATTTCCTAAGCCTTACCCTACCCAAAATACCACTAAGCTATGTTAAATATACATATACTTCTTATTTTTTAAATATTTATATCTATTAAAAAAATATACATATACTTCTTATTTTTTTAAATATTTATATCTATTAAAAATCATGTCCGGCTAATGAAGCAAAAAGACTATCGATTTGGGAACCTTATAAAACATTTATAAAATTCTTAGTAATTCAGTCATAATTTTTTCTACAAAATTCGAAAACTATGGAGATAAAATCATTTACGTAACTCTAAAAGTCATGACTCGCTACTATGGAGATAAAATCATTTTTTCTACAAATTCTAAAAGTCCGTGGGGAGCCGAACTCGCCGGAGGGGGGCGGTGTGGGGGACCGGCGCCGGGCCTCGCCGGGCCTAAGCCGGCCCCCATACCGCTTAGTCTAAGTAACTCTAAAAGTCACGACTCACTCTTTTTTCAACTTGTATGCCCCACTTTACTTTTTCTTAACATACAACAAAAATATAGAAAAAAATGTTTTTATCTTTTCAACACATTGTATGCCCCACTTTACTTTTTCTTCACATACAACAAAAATAGAGAGAATGTTTTTATCTTTTCAACACATTGTTTTTATCTTTTCAATACATTGTATTTTATATACACAGAAACAATGGAGGTATATTACGATTTTACCCCTAATTTTAAATTACGAATTTACCCTCTGTTCAAAGTTATGATTTTGCCTATGTTTAAAGTTTACAGTATTGACATCGCTTTAACTTTTCGCAAATTACGATTTTAACCTAGCCTAAAATTCAACTTTGCCCCGATTTAAAAATTACAGTATTGTCATCGTTTTAGTTTTTTTTAAAGGTATGTGGGGGAATAGTGACAGGCTACTGCATGACACTCCCCCATTGGCCCGAGTATGTTACGATTTTACCCCAGTTCAAAATTACGAATTTGCCCCCGTTCATAATTACAAATTTGCCCCTGGTTCAAAATTACAGTATTGCCACCACTTTAGTTTTGGCAAATTACGATTTTACTCCAGTCAAAAAATACAATTTTTCCTTCGGTTCAAAATTACAGTATTGCCACCGTTTTAGTTTTTTTTAGCAAAACTAGAAGAGTTTTGCTTTAATTGGTTGACTCGATTTAATTTTTTTATCCATGTCAAGAAGTTGCCTGACACTCGCTCATTAGTCTTCATAAATTACAGTTTTGCCCCGAACTTAAAATTACGGTCTTGTTATCGTTTTAGTTTTTCTTTCTATCAAAACTATGTTGTGTTTTTTTAATTGGTTAAGAAATATTACACCTACCGCCCCGCAACGCAGACGAAGTATCAACTAGTTTATCTATATGTTAAAACCATTGTTAGAAATAGTTTTCTTCTGTGATTGGCTAATTATGATGGCTTCTTAAAGTTTTTGAATTCAAAATGGGTTTCTTTTATATATATATATATATATGATACATTACTGGATTTTAATCAAATTCACTTCATGTTTGTATTAATTAATGTCAATTAAAATGTCACATCCTGATTTCTCGGTGGGCCCGGACTTGGGGCATATGACAAATTGACATAGATATTCACAATTAACACAGCGGAAGTATTGAGTATAAAATAATTATTACAAATTACAAGTGTCCAAAGCTCAAAAATATTATACAGACCAAAGTGTATAAAAGATCCACAAGCGGATCAGATAAACAAATGATTACATAAACAGACTACTAGGCATCTTGCATGGAGTTTTAAATTCCACTTAAGCAATTACCGGGCAACTTCCAGCAATTTACGTTATTTGCAACATGCGCTTAGTCTTTTGAAGATACGTCAGTTTTCACTGGAAAATACAAATAACCGACACATTTTGAAAATATTTCGAATTCATTTTATATACCATTTGGTATATTTATTTTCATAAATAACTTGGGATAACCTATATCTCTTGTTATCAGTTTTACATGCTTGTCAATACATATGGGTCCCCGAACTAAACTCCGATAACATGATTAACCGACACGCCACATTAACCCATAAAAGGGTATCCCCATAAAGGGTAAGAAAATATTTTATCATAGCATTAGCATATGTCGGGTGTATGCCTACACCTCGTGCTTAAGCCGTGGCCATTTGGAATTAAATGAGTCGAGGATATCTAGGACACGGTCGCAGTAATAATTTACCGTATCCCAAGCCCGTATAGGGAAAATAGGTTAAGAGTATTTACCTTGCTCAAGTCTTTACAATCCAAAGACAATTTATAAGCACAGCCGTTCACACAAAATAACAATTAAGGTTGCAATTTACTGGACGCCCTTATTCTAGAATGAATGGTATAATAACCAATTAGAATGTTAACGGGTCCTATTCAAGTCATAGACTTAGACCGGTTAACTAATATAAAGAAAACGGTACGATTCACTAGATTAAGTGATGACCGGATATAATGTGGTTTAAACCCTTAAAGTACTATGACTTGTATAATATGGGTTAACCATAATACATTCTGGATTTGAAGTGAAATTGAAGGAATTTGACCCAATTAGTAGGTATTACATTTTGTCACACCCCCAAAAATCCACCATGCGGAGTATCATCGCTTGGAGGCGTGACATGACCAGGATCGAGCCACCAATCATATTGAACAACGTAATTAAGTAAGTAAATAAACCAACCACAATACAATTGGTGACCAAAAGAAAGTAACCGACTATAAGTTAACAGCGGAAGCATAAAACGTAAGTCCAAAACATAAGTTCCATAGTTCATAAGTTTAAAGTTCAAAACGTAAGTTTAATAGGTTCATAAGGATTAAATATTAAGCACAGGACATAACAATCCCTATCCCACAACGACTTCCTCCTCGTGCAAGTTCCATAAGCATCTAACGACCTGTAAGGCATGTAACAACGAGTCAACAATAAAGTTGAGCGAGTTCACAGTTGGGTGTTTGTTTTAAGTTGTTTTCGAAAACATGGTTTGTCTTTAGCTGGCTTACTTGCCGTGGGGGTTACCCCATAGTTGAAAATATGATTAACCAATTCCTTCTTTCCCAAACCATGACCCGTGGGGGCTTCCCCATGTTAACCACTAGACCGTTACCATATCGACAACTGAGGAACAATAGTTGTGCCCTACGTCAATGTTCTATCATCATTGACAGTTTGCCCAGATCCTTTAGTACACGCCCGTCCGAAATGGCACAGTGTGAGGCTTGTCAACCCTAATAGCGCTATTAACTAATGACCCGCTCTCCATTGGCCCGACGATTAAGTCGATATAAAAATGAGGGACTTCATGATAAAGTTTTGTCTAGTAAGTTAAGGTTGTTGTCCTACCCAAGGAGGACGAACGTACATATTCTACCCAAGGAGAATACGCAGGATTTATATTGGCATCCTACCTATGGAGGATGACGGTACATATCCTACCCAAGGAGAATATGTAGGTTCCGTTTTAATTCATTAACCCATTCCGAACCACCGGGAATCTCATGCCTTAGAAAGTGTGTGAACTCACATTTGGTTGCTCGGTTTGACTCTCAAAAATAGCTAACAGTCAAGGTCGGTCAATCACGTCAACTAGCTCAAAGGCTAGGGATGAACTTATGAACAAAGAATGATGATGAAGATGAGGTGTAGAGCAAAGTATGAAGTTCCTTCAAGACCCCCAAGCTTCAACCTCCAAGTATCACCTTCTAGCACTTGGTACAAGCTTGAAAATGGAATGGATGAATGTTGAAATGGGGGAGGGGGTGGTGGTTATGGTGAGAGCCGAGAGGGGAGAGGGAGAGATGAGGGGTGGTGTGTGAATCTAGTGAAGATATAAAATGAAGATA
Organism: Helianthus tuberosus; assembly: GCA_030545235.1. NCBI lineage: Eukaryota > Viridiplantae > Streptophyta > Magnoliopsida > Asterales > Asteraceae > Helianthus > Helianthus tuberosus. Next base: position 184,757,301 of record CM060442.1, read on the forward strand.
TGAAAAGATCTAGGAAGATATGCACAAGATTTATGTAGATTTTTCCTATATTTTGTTCAAGATCTCAAGTAACCATCTACATAAAATATTGAAATAAATTCTTGGTGGGGTCCTTCTCCTTGGACCGTAAATGGCATGAGGGGGGGGGGGGGGGCTAATTGTAATATTTTGATGGTAATAGGTAATCATAAGTTAAAATCCAAGTATATACTTACATCTATTAGTTAGTTGATATTTAGGGGGTGTTATGGTGTACGGGGATCATGACAAGCCAAGAAATAATTAAACAATGTATTTGACAAAAATTTAGTGTTCCGGGTAATGTCCGGTTGTTCGGTTAGACACCGTTTCGTTAAAGTGTTTAATTATTCCGTAAAGTGTCTTTTATATATATTTTTGTAACACTTTTAATTCCTAACACTTAGGAAAACATACAGGACTATTTAGTCAATTTTCTGTACAAGGCTAGTATGTTAACAAACATATGTAAGTATGACGCAGTAATCAGGAAGCAGTTAAGTAATTCAGTACAGCCATCAAGCACTTTAATTAACATTTATAAATCATACGGATACATGTAATTATGAGGGTTGTCACATTCTCCCCCTGTTAAGAAAATTTCGTCCCGAAATTTAGTCCGTGGTTACTGAGGAAGCTAGTTAAGTTGCGTGGTTTTCCTGGGGTGTCACATCATCCCCCCGTTGATTTGGAATTTCGTCCCGATATTCTGCAGTAGCTTCAGCCTCAGTAGTGGTTGCACTTTTCTTAAACAACTGGGGATACTTGAGTTTCATTTGGTCTTCTCGTTCCCATGTATACTCTGGGCCACGACGGGAGTTCCAACGAACTCGAACAAGAGGTATTCTGGTACGCTTGAGAATCTTAACATCTCGATTAGTAATCTCTACTGGTTCCTCGACGAATTGCAGCTAATCGTTGATAGTGAGCTCCTTAAGAGGAACTATGAGGGTCTCATCTGATAGACACTTCTTCAGATTCGACACATGGAACACATTGTGGACTCCGCTGAGTTCGGGCGGTAGATTCAGCTTGTAGGCGACTTTGCCAATTTTCTCAATGATTTTGAAGGGTCCAACATATCGCGGATTGAGTTTGCCTCGTTTTCCAAAACGAACTACACCTTTCCAAGGTGAGACTTTAAGTAGCACTCGATCCCCAACCTGGAACTCGAGTGGTTTCCTGCGCTTATCAACGTAGCTTTTCTGACGGTCACGAGCTGCCGCCATTCGTTGCCGTATCTGAGCAATTCTCTCGGTTGTATCTACTACAAGTTCTGGGCCAGTGATTTGGCTGTCACCAACTTCTGCCCAACAGAGAGGTGATCGGCACTTCCGTTCATACAATGCCTCGAACGGAGCAGCCTGGATACTGGTGTGGTAACTGTTGTTATACGAAAACTCCACTAACGGGAGGTGTTTTTCCCAGCCATTACCAAAATCGATTACACATGCCCTAAGCATGTCTTCAAGGGTTTGGATGGTGCGTTCAGATTGCCCATCCGTCTGTGGATGATATGCCGTGCTCATGTCTAATCGAGAATCAAAGGACTTGTGCATAGCTTGCCACAATTCAGATGTAAAACGTGAGTCTCGATCAGAAATGATGGAGGTTGGCACTCCGTGTCTTGATACTACTTCCTTTAGGTAGACATCTTCTAGGGTAGAAAACTTGTCGGTTTCCTTGATAGCCAAGAAGTGTGCAGACTTAGTCAATCGATCAACTATCACCCAAATAGTGTCATTTCCGCGTTGAGATCTAGGAAGGCCAGTAATGAAATCCATGGAAATTTGCTCCCATTTCTATGTCGGGATCTCTGGTTGTGGAGTAGGCCTGATGGTTTCTGATATTCGACCTTGACCCTAGCACAAGTCAAGCATTTACTGACGTAGGTTGCTGTGTTGGCTTTCATACCAGGCTACCAATACGTAGTCTTGAGATCGTGGTACATCTTATCAGAACCAGGATGTACCGAATAACGAGACTTGTGAGCTTCATCCATCACAAGCTCGCGTAAGTTTCCGTAAAGTGGAACCCAGATGCGCCCTGTTACATAGTTGGCGCCGTCTTCCTTTTGTTCTAACCTCTTCCTCGATCCTCGTAATGACTCAGCCCTGATGTTTTCTGCTTTCAACGCTTCAACCTGAGCATCTCGTATCTGGGTAGGAAGACTAGATTGGATGGTAAGTTGTAATGCACGTACACGCTTTGGTATAGTATCATTTCGACTGAGGGCGTCGGGCACAACATTGGCTTTGCCCGGATGGTACTTGATCGCACATTCATAATCATTCAAGAGCTCGACCCATCTACGTTGTCGCATGTTTAACTCCTTTTGCTTGAAGATATGCTCGAGACTCCTGTGATCGGTGTAAATGGTGCACTTGGTACCGTACAGGTAATGTCTCCATATCTTAAGTGCGAAAACAACTGCTCCCAATTCCAGGTCGTGCGTAGTGTAGTTCCTTTCGTGAACTTTAAGTTGGCGCGATGCGTAGGCAATGACCTTGTCACGTTGCATCAACACGCAACCAAGTCCTTGGATAGAAGCGTCGCAATAAACCACAAAATCATATGTGCCCTCTGGCAATGAGAGGATAGGCGCGCTACAAAGTCTATCCTTTAAGTGCTGAAAAGCAGATTCCTGTGTATCACCCCAACGATAGGTGACACCCTTCTGAGTCAGTGAAGTGAGAGGTTGCGCAATCTTTGAGAAATCCTTGATAAACCTTCTGTAATAACCTGCCAAACCAAAGAATTGGCGGATTTCTGTTGGTGTACGGGGTGGAGGCCAGTTCTTGATCGAGTCAACCTTGGATGGATCCACATGAATCCCATCCTTGTTTACCACGTGGCCTAGAATGTGGACTTCGCGAAGCCAGAAGTCACATTTCGAAAATTTAGCATACAGTTGCTCTGCTCGAAGAAGTTCCAGCATAAGTCGTAGATGCTACTCGTGTTCCTCCTGACTCTTAGAATAGATCAGGATGTCGTCGATGAAAACAGTAACGAACTTATCCAGGTAAGGTTTGCATACTCGGTTCATGAGATCCATGAAGACCGCTGGTGCGTTAGTCAATCCGAAAGGCATAACCAGAAACTCGTATTGGCCGTAACGAGTTCTGAATGCTGTTTTGGAGACGTCCTCATCCCGGACTCTCAGTTGATGGTAGCCTGACCTCAGGTCAATCTTGGAGTAATAGCTCGACCCTTGCAACTGGTCGAATAAGTCATCAATGCGTGGAAGAGGATAACGATTCTTTACTGTCACTTTGTTGAGTCCGCGGTAGTCAATACACATTCTGAAGGTACCGTCTTTCTTTTTCACAAACAAGACAGGAGCTCCCCAGGGCGAAGAGCTAGGGCGAATAAAACCCTTGTCCAAGAGGTCTTGCAATTGAGTGGACAATTCCTCTAGTTCCGATGGGGCTAGGCGATAAGGCGCACAGGCTATGGGTGCTGCCCCAGGAGTTAGCTCGATTTGAAACTCGACTTGACGATGAGGCGGAAGATCGGGTAATTCCTCAGGAAAGTCGCGCACAATAGGAATGTCTTCTATCTTCTTCTCTTCCATTGATGCGTCAGTAATGAGAGCAAGAATGGCAGTGTGGCCCTTACGCAAACACTTCTGGGCCTTAAGGAAAGAGATGATGCCCACAACAGCACCACTCTTGTCTCCATGAATCATGAGAGGTTCTTCACCAGAATGAGGAATGCGGACGATTTTCTCCTTACAAATAATCTCCGCTTGATGATGAGATAGCCAATCCATCCCAATAACGACGTCGAAACTACCAAGTACGATAGGAATAAGATCGATAGAGAAGGTCTGACCAGCTAAGACGAGGTTACAACCCTTAACTATGTGTGTAACTTCCATACTTTTACCGTTTGCTAGCTCTACCATGTGTTTGGTGTTTAAAGGTGTTGGAGTGCGTTTAAGCATTTGACTGACTTTTAAGGATACATAACTAGTATCGGCACCCGAATCAAATAAAACAGTAACAAAGAAGTCGTCCAGAAGAAACTTACCCATCACCACGTTGGGATCGTTCCTTGCATCACCCTGACCCAGCACGAAAACACGTCCCCTGGCTCCATTGCCATCATTGTTTCCCCCATTATTGTTTCCGTTCCCCTGATTGTTGTTGTTGTTCTGTTTCTGGTTCAACTGGGGACAGTTTCTCTTGAAGTGACCTTCAGCACCACACTGATAGCATCCCTTGTTACCCTGTTGTTGATGCTGCTGATTCTGTGGAGCTTGTGGCTGCTGTTGACGATTCTGATTCGTAGTTAGTGAGCTCCTGCAATCCTTTGCTTCATGACCAAACTTGTTACACCTCAGAAAACGACCCTTGTTACACTGCCCACTATGATGTTTGTTGCATCGGTTGCACTTGGGGTGGTTTCCCTTGTATCCACCCTGCCCCTGACTACCCGAAGATTGCTGACCAGGGCTCTTGTAGTCGTCAGTCCTTCGCTGCTGAGACTGAGACTGAACTGAAGTAGAACCCTTGCCCGAATTTCCATCCCACTTGCACTTGTTATCACTGGGAGCATCAGTAGTAGTAGCGCTAATACGCTTGGGCAGCTTGTTCTGCTCAACTGCCTGATCAGTGAGACGATGAGCCAACCAGATGATTTGCTGAATGGTGCCAAGATTAGCTGAGGTCGCGTGGCTTTGAATTTCTGGCACCAAACCCTTAAGGTACAATTCAATACGCTTGATAGGAGGATCCACCATAGTGGGACACAAGATAGCTAATTCGTTCGATCTCTTTGTGTATGCCTCGATTTCAGATCCCGTCATCTTCAAATTGAAAAATTCCACCTCTAGCTTGTGGATGTCGTCACGACTACAGTACTCTTCTTTGATCAATTCCTTGAAGTCGTTCCATGGGGTGGCATTAGCAACCGCCAGTCCTAGCAGCTGAACCTGTGCTTTCCACCAGGTTAGTGTAGCACCTTCGAGTGTTCTAGTAGCAAATTTCACCCTACGAGCTTCCGGGCATTCACACATCTCAAAAACAGACTCAATCTTCTCGAACTAGTGAAGAAGACCTACAGCTCCTTCTGTGCCGCTGAAAGTACTAGGTCGGCAATCCATGAATGTTTTGAACGTACATACGGGAGGTTGAGCATGCTGACCTGTTGCGCGTGAATAAAAGACTAGGTTAAGCACAAGAGTTGGTTCGCGAGAGTAGGATCTAAACATCCTAGGATAGGTCGAAATAGCAGGTTATACCTCCTGCTGGAGCTGCTACGAGTGCCTCAGCAACTCGTTCATTGATCAAAGCCGTCAACTAGGCTTGAGTCAGGTTGATACCACCACGTCCGTTCATGATCTTCACAACGAAGTAACGTAAGTGAGAAAAGTGTCGCGAAAGTGCGTAAGTGTGGGACGACAGAAGAGAGTAAGCACACAAGGTTCAAATAGAAGTTATCACGTTAACTAATGCACTATGTGAACTATCTAACCGACAATATAAACATAATTCATACCACCTATTGTGTCGAGTCTTGCACGTGGAGCGAAGCGTCGTTGTGGATCGTTGAGCACTAAACAGGTTATAGTCTGGTTTTTATCAAAAAGCTTTTTCCCTTTTTAAAACCAAGTTCACTATAACCAATGGCTCTGATATCAATCTGTCACACCCCCAAAATCCACCATGTGGAGTATCACCGCTTGGAGGCGTGACATGACCAGGATCGAGCCACCAATCATATTGAACAACGTAATTAAGTAAATAAACCAACCACAATACAATTGGTGACCAAAAGAAAGTAACCAACTTTAAGTTAACAGCGGAAGTATAAAACGTAAGTTTAATAGGTTCATAAGGATTAAATATTAAGCACGGGACATAACAATCCCTATCCTACAACGACCTCCTCCTCGTGCAAGCTCCATAAGCATCTAACGACCTGTAAGGCATGTAACAACGAGTCAATAATAAAGTTGAGCGAGTTCACAGTTGGGTGTTTGTTTTAAGTTGTTTTCGAAAACATGGTTTGTCTTTAGCTGTCTTACTTGCCGTGGGGTTACCCCATAGTTGAAAATATGATTAACCAATTCCTTCTTTCCCAAACCATGACCCGTGGGGGCTTCCCCATGTTAACCACTAGACTGTTACCATATCGACAACTGACGAACAATAGTTGTGCCCTACGTCAATGTTCTATCATCATTGACAGTTTGCCCAGATCTATTAGTACACGCCCGTCCGAAACGGCACGGTGTGAGGCTTGTCAACCCTAATAGCGCTATTAACTAATGACCCGCTCGCCATTGGCCCGGTGATTAAGTCGATATAAAAATGAGGGATTTCATGATAGAGTTTTGTCTAGTAAGTTAAGGTTGTTGTCCTACCCAAGGAGGACGAACGTACATATTCTACCCAAGGAGAATACGTAGGATTTATATTGGCATCCTACCTATGGAGGATGGCGGTACATATCCTACCCAAGGAGGATATGTAGGTTCCGTTTTAATTCATTAACCCATTCCCAACCACCGGGAATCCCATGCCTTAGAAAGTGTGTGAACTCACCTTTGGTTGCTCGATTTGACTCTCAAAAATAGCTAACAGTCAAGGTCAGTCAATCACGTCAACTAGCTCAAAGGCTAGGGATGAACTTATGAACAAAGAATGATGATGAAGATGAAGATGAGGTGTAGAGCAAAGTATGAAGTTCCTTCAAGACCCCCAAGCTTCAACATCCAAGTATCACCTTCTAGCACTTGGTACAAGCTTGAAAATGGAATGGATGAATGTCGAAATGGGAGAGGGGGTGGCGGTTATGGTGAGAGCCGAGAGGGGAGAGGGAGAGATAAGGGGTGGTGTGTGAATCTAGTGAAGATATAAAATGAAGATATGAAAAGATCTATGAAGATATGCACAAGATTTATGTAGATTTTTCCTATATTTTGTTCAAGATCTCAAGTAACCATCTACATAAAATATTGAAATAAATTCTTGGTGGGGTCCTTCTCCTTGGACCGTAAATGGCATGAGGGGGGGGGGGGCTAATTGTAATATTTTGATGGTAATAGGTAATCATAAGTTAAAATCCAAGTATATACTTACATCTATTAGTTAGTTGATATTTAGGGGGTGTTATGGTGTACGGAGATCATGACAAGCCAAGAAATAATTAAACAATGTATTTAACAAAAATTTAGTATTCCGGGTAATGTCCGGTTGTTCGGTTAGACACCGTTTCGTTAAAGTGTTTAATTATTCCGTAAAGTGTCTTTTATATATATTTTTATAACACTTTTAATTCCTAACACTTAGGAAACATATAGGACTATTTAGTTAATTTTCTGCACAAGACTAGTATGTTAACAGACACATGTAAGTATGACGCAGTAATCAGGAAGCAGTTAAGTAATTCAGTACAGTCATCAAGCACTTTAATTAACATTAATAAATCGTACGGATACATGTAATTATGAGGGTTGTCACACATTTTATATGTTTAATGTTTTAAAAACCAATTCATGCAGAAAAGGGCAAAATTGGCATTTTTATGGCATATTATAAGAACTTGCATAAAACCCAACAACTGATTATGATCAAATGGTATAACCTCAGAGGATTGTTCCATACATTAATATGATCATAATACAGTTTTAGATTAGTAGCTAACTTAGCTAAATCGGGTCAGAATCGAAAATCAAAGTAGAAGTCAAACTGTGTGACTTTCGGTTGCAAACCGAACTATAAACTGGAAATAACGTGCTTAACATGTTGCGACATGTTCTAATATGTTTTACCAAATGATATAATGTCAAAATTATGTGTTTAGATACTTAGAAGTTCATTTTATACATTTTCCGAAAAACTGCGTTTTGATTTTCATTTTAACATAACGTTGACCCGTCATTTAACCAATTTAACCTGATCTTCAGGAGGTGCCCTCAAAGGGGATTATCACCTACCATATTACGATCATGTTGCCATGTTCAATTCAAACATTGGCTAGACCATAATGGACATAACCGAAAGTCAAAGCAAAAGTCAATTTGCTTGACTTTCGGCTAATAACTTAGCCTAGAAATGAAATGAGCTATGAAAGAACACTTACAAGTGTTCCAGAAGAAGATTTAACTCAGTTGGAGGCCTCTAGGAAGAAGCAAACTCCAAATAGAGTGATAGAGAGAGACTGAGAATTGAGCAAAGAAAATGGTTGGAACAATGGGGCTATTTATACTTAAAGCATGATCATAAGATCATGTCTAGTTTAGTCATTTACGGACCGTAAGGGGTCAGCCACACAATGGTGTTAGCATCAGTTCTAGGATGACTCCAGGTAAGGGATGAGGTGTTAGAAGCTACACAATGGTGGCAAGTTGTGAGATAGGTGGCAACAATGCAGGTTGCCTTAGGCAGCAAACAAATCTGCTAGTTCAGTCCTTTACGGACCGTAAGGGGTTAGGGCTTACGGTCCGTAAGGACCTTTGGCGCCCATGGTTTTCAAATCCGTAATGTCCGTAAGTCCCAATGTCTTGCGGTCCGTAAGGGGTTGCCAGATACAATAATCTAATTGCCTTACGGTCCATAAGGCTTTAAGCCTTGCGGTCCGTAAGGGTCACTCAGGGGCGAAATTATTGGCATGTTGACACAAATGGTCCATCCACATTCAATCTTCCACAAATTTACACAATTAGTCCCTCTCCTCCAATACTTGGCATATTTTGAGAGTTGATCGGACATGTGTTGTCATATTATTTGATACAAATTTCCGAGGTGTTATAGGGTAACATTCTTATTATTAATTGTATTTAATTAGGAAAAAACATTATTAATATGTAATTAATTGTATTTAGAAGAGATGTTGAGCGGGAATGCTACAGCCTGAATATCAATAATGCGTTTTGGATACAATGAGCCTATGTAGCATGGAAACGGGTACGAGACTAAGGTACGGGAACGATACGGGTATGAAGATTGGTAAAACTCAAAAATGCATGATACGTTTACGACAAAGGTACGGCAAAAAAATATATAAAAAATAAAAATATATTACATATCGATGATGTGTTTCTTGAATATTACGTTTTATACTTGGGTATTTTAACTTGATATATTACGTTTCAGACTCCAAGTCTAAAAAAATATTAATAAATTAAAAAATAAGAATCACTCTGCATTTTTTAGCTTTTGGTCTTTGACTGAAGAGTCTAATCAAGTCACAGAGACTTACAGTGTATTTCCGTTCATAATTTAGGAAATAGTAAAGTTGTGTTGGATGTTGTGAGTTTTTTTAGAATACTATGAGTTTTTTTTTTCCAAAGTAATATCAATGGAAAAACTATTTACTAAAATGGTGTTCTTTAAACACTATTTACAAAGTGTTCCTTGTTTATTTTGTATTTGTCTTTTCATTTTTAACCAACATATTAAACCTTTTTATATTTCTACTAGATTAACAAGTACGTATTCTTTTATTCTTTAATTTTATATTTCTATTAGATTAATAAGTATCTATTCTTTTATTCTTTAATTATTTATACGAGTTTTAGGACCCGAGCTTTGCGCTAAGACTGTTAAACCAAATAGAAAAAGACGTCAAAACGTTGAACCACACATTGAATTTGTGGACCGTTATGTATGACATTATCGTAGAAAAAAATAATGAAGTCAAAACAATAATATTGGCATAGTATGGTTACACGGGCACTCGCTAGAACAAAGAAAAATCAAATACCAAAAAGGAATTACATTGATCAAGAAGTATAAAATGAATCCAACTATCGGTACAGATTATAAGCGATATTTAAATAAAATATTCTGATTCGTGCTTCGAATCACTGGCGGAACTAGAAGAAATATTCAGGGGTATCCCAATTTTTTTTACGGTACATTTATAGAACGGAATTTTTTTTTACCTACATTACGGGGCAGGGCCGATCCTGAAAATTCAAGTGCCCTGGGCGAGCCAAAAAAGGCCCTTAGGCCTTACCGAATTAAAATTTATAAACTAGTTTTTTTAAGTTATTAGTAGTTAGGTTAACGAATCAATATTGCGCATATCACATTTTAGCTATGCTTTATTATTTAATATTGGCAATAAGTTTTTAGGTTTTAGATTGGGCTAGATTTATTTTTTATTTTTAGATCGAAATTAAGCAATTCAAGAACTCAAGAAGAAAATAAATAAAGAATACTCACAACTCACAATTAGCACAACAGCAGCGACTTTAGCCAATCAGCCTGTTCGACGATTATTGTTTTGAACTGTTTCAGCAATCAGCATCGATCAATGATCATCAGCGACACCTTCAGCCCGTGTTCAACGACTTGGTATCCTTATTGTTCAGCGACTTCAGCGTTCAGCCTACTCGATTCAGCAATCAGCACAACAACAGTAGTTCAGCACTTCAGTCTTCAGCGACAATGCGACATACATCCCTCCTGCAGTCCTGCACTTCAGTAGTTCGGACTTGCATCAACGTCATCATCATTTGCTTGGTTTCGTCATCACTTCAAAGAATTCAAACAATCACACAATCAATTCAAATAATCAAACAATCAAAGTCTTTATTAAACAAACTAATAAAACTGATCAAAGAATTCAACAATAAAAAAAGCTAATGAAAGTTATGAAACTGAAACTAAAAAAACTAAGAATTCAACAATAAAAAAACTAAGAATTCAAGTATTCAACAATAAAAAAAACTAAGAATTCAACAATAAAGAAACTAAAAAAAAAAACAACCTCCTGCGGCTGCGATGTACAACCGAATAACCGATTGTAATCCTCCTACGGTGCGGCTGCGATGTGCGAGATGCAGCGAATCAGCGAAGGAAGGAGTAATCTTCGATTGTAATCCTCCTTCGATTGTAATCCTCCTTCGTGAGTTCGACAATTCGTGAGTCCTGGACCTCCTGCGAATTTTGTTCCTGACGTTTGATTATCCCTGCAACCGCCCACTGCACTTGGGTTATTATTTTGTTATTTGGGCTAACTAGTATTGGGCTATCATTTGGTTATTCGGGCCAATATAATCAGTATTTTTTTGGGCTTAATTTCAGTTTGTAAAATTTTTTTAGGGGTGTCCTAGTTGTTGTTGAGGGGTGTCCTTAGTATAAAAATCGAAAAAAAAATTTTTTTTACACTAACGGATAAAAGTTGAGCCGTAGCCCGGGCTACGCCTAGTACTACACTAGGTCCGCCCCTGCTTCGAATATTGGATTTGATGCTTAAAAGGACTAAATAATTTTAATTTAAAGGCTGCTAAATATGTGAAAAATGACTAACTTGCATATACACTACACGTCAGAATTTGTATTGATATCAATTGTGAAATAATTTTATAAGTTAAATGTAATTTTAGTCCATGTGGTTTGGCTATTTTGTCAGTTTAGTTTAAATGTTTCATTTTTTGCATGTGGGTTTAAAAAGGTTTCACCGTTGCCATTTTAGTCCACTGGGTTAACTTTATCTATTAATTCAGTTAACGAGAAGGGCAATTCGTTCATTATATTTGGCCAAATTGTCCTTCTACTTAACATAGTTACATATAAAATGATCGAATTGGTCTTCTCGCTAACAGAAATAATTGATGAAGTTAACCTAGTGGACTAAAATGGTAACGGTGAAACCTTTTTGGACCCACAAGCGAAAAATGAAACATTTGGACTAAACTGTCAAAATGGCCCAAACCACAGGGACTAAAATGACATTTAACTCTAATTTTATTTATTTTAATGTATTTTAAAAAAAGAAAAAAAGTACTGATCAGACTAAGGGGTTGTTTGATTACCTCTTAATGAGGCTCTTAATGGTTCAGACATCTTACTGGTTCAGCACTTAATGGTTCAGACTGTTTGTTTCACGAGCAGATGTCTGAATGGTTCAGGTATTTGCCTCTGAATGGTTAAACATTATACTGAGTCTAAATGGTTAAGACCTCTAATCTGAATTGGTCAGACATTTGCCTCTGAACGGTTAAGCGTTATACATTCTCTTAATGGTTTAGACCTTTTACAAGTTCAGCACTTAATGGTTCAGATCTCTTACTAGTTCAGCACTAAACCATTCAGATGTTGGCAAAACGCCCCTAATGCAATATAGAAATGAGGAAAGGTAGCTTTTTCCTTTTGAACATGGTTTTCAACAGGGGCGTCTCCGAAAATCTTCGAAAATATGTAGAGCCTGTGCGAAGATAAAATACGGACCCCTAAAATATAAACTTCTTAAAAAGAATATACAAAAAAAAATTAAATATATGTAAATGAATTAAAAATTTGTGGAATCACCTGCATGTTGCGGCAGACTATTTTTTTACGTGGAAACGTAGATAAAAAGCACATCACACGCGCATTTGGACAACGAAACGTAGAAAGAAAACACGTTGTAAGGGTAAATTAAGAAAATGTGGAATAGTTACGTCGTAACTTTAAAAGTCGTTATCTACTATCATGTAAAACCATCGTAACCTATCCAAATTTATTTAGAAAATACACAGAGTTGAAAGAGAAAAAAAAACAAAATTAATTTTTAATTAAAAAAATGGAACACACAAAACTAATTGTAAATTGAATAATATTTTAAGAAATTATCATAAATAAGCATTTTTAAACTAGATTTGAGAAATAACTACGATTCTCATTTTGATTTATTGTAACACAAAATTAGTCAATTAATGTCATTTGTATTTAATGCATAGGTAACAAACATAAAGAAACAGCGTAACTTTATTTAAAAAAAATAATTTTTTGGGCCCCCGGAGGGTTTGGGCTCAGCCGTCGCCCAGCCCGCACCCCCTCCAGGCCGACGTGTGATTACACCTCTACCTCTCTCTCTTGATTATTGCGCGCGCTCTCTCTCTCTCACTCATAGTGCTATAATCACCAACACAACACCGGTTACCACCATCACAAATTGCCACCGCCACCAACCACCTAGCCACCACCCTCGCACTACCGCAGCAACGCCACCAACCACCAAGCCGTTGCGGGTTCCGACCACTAAAACCCTCAAACATCGCCGTTATGAAACCGCTGTCGCCGCCACAGAACCTGTTCTCGTCCGATCTGAAGCTTGACCCACCACCACTGTTGTAACCTGGCTTCTTTTGCGTGACAACGGCCCATCAGAGCACTGGAATCGGGTTCCAATCAACAGTCTGACAGTTAGGAGGAAATAACCTACCAGGTGGGGGAGGAGGGGAGAAAAGTTGGAGTTGGCCGGAGGTGATGAGGTGGTTAAAGTGTACATTTGGACAAATAGACAGTAAAAAGTACTCACAAACAAAATTTATGAATTAATATAGGGTTGATTTTTTCAATTAACCCAATTATATTTTATGTCTTTCATTTTTCCTAACTTTTTATACTTGGTTATTATGTAATGAGACTGAGTCGTATATCCAGTGAATAATGAATATCCACTAAATGTTGAGAAACATCGAAAAACATAAAAAATAAAAGGTGAAAGATTTAACGAAACTGGTATGTTATCAAGGTTTGGAAACAATTTTTATTTTATGTATGTTGTTCCATTCTTTATTTATGTAAAAAGAAGATTACACACATTATAAAACTCATTTTTTACGTACGAACTCTATATTTATGTAAGAACAGAAGACTACACACATTATAAAACTCTTTTTTTACGTATGAACTACCAGAAGATTACACAAACATTGCAAAATTCATTTTACGTTTTTCAGGTGTCCATGAACGTAAACGAACTTCATGCCCATGAACGTTCATTGATTGTTCGATTCATTTAAAGAGGTAGTGTTGATCGGAAAAAAAAAAGAATTATTGCTAAAAAGTATAAAGAGTTAATCAGAAAAACCGAATAAATAAAAAAATATTAGATTGATTTAAAAAATATAAACAACTAAAGAATTAAAAATGGATACTTGATTAATTAAATAGAATTATAAAAAAGTTTTAATATGTTGATTAAAAAAGAAAAGACAAATACAAAATAAACAAGGAAAACTATTTTGATAAATAGTTTATAACAAACACCATTTTGGTAAATAGTTTTTTCATCAACACTACTTTGAGAAACTACAAAAAAGAACGTCCACCTTAGACCACCCGTAGTGGGGCGGTTTTTTTTTTTTTAAATTCAAAAAAAAAAACGCTAAAAAACGCCGCACCCCCATTACATGGGGCGTTGTTTGGCGTGGTTTTTGAAAAAAAATCACTTTGGCGTTTTATATAAAACGCTTTGCACATGTTGACCGGCCAATCATAATCCTCAAACGGCTATGTAACGGCTACTTCTTTATTTATTTTTTTAAACCTTTTACCTATATATATATATATATATATATATATATATATATATATATATATATATATATATATATATATATATATATAAACTCATTCAAAATTAACCAAAACTCTCTCAAAAACTCTCTAAAAAACAATACCATTTTATAAAAAAACTTGATGGATTCCCCTAGTTCTTCATCCATGGTAAATTTTTACTAAAAAGAGTTTTTTGAAGCTTATGTTTGTGTATGTTTTTTTATAAATGTATTATTGATGTGTATGGTGCGCGTTATCTTAGAACGCCCACATGGGACGACCTTCAAAAGATCTACGAGGTACATTCGGCGGAGCATGGTTTGCCTGGTATGATAGAGAGCATAGATTGCATGCATTGGCGTTGGGATAACTGCCCGACCACATGGCGAGGCAAACACACACGGGGTGATAAAAAAGGATCCACTGTTATTCTTCAGGCGGTTGCTTCACAGGACCTTTGGGTTTGGTCGGCTTACTTTGGCGTGGTCGGGTCATGCAATGATATCAATGTTTTTGAACAATCTCCGTTGTTAGAGGAGTGGATTTCTGGCAAAGCTCCAAAAGCGTCGTTTTACGCAAATGGAAACTACTACCCTCATGGATATTATTTGAGCGACGGAATTTATCCTAGGTATTCGATTTTCGTGAAGACGTTTAGTGACCCTATTGATAAAAAAGAGCATACTTTAAAAAGGTTCAAGAGTCTTCACGAAAAGACATTGAGAGATGCTTTAGGGTTCTTAAACAACGCTGGCAATATTTGAGAAATCCTTGTCGTGCATGGAGCAAGCAAAAAATGAGAGATGCTATGTACGCTTGTATAATCATGCACAACATGATTTTGGAAGACGAAGGAAAGGCGACATGCCAGAATTATGTGCCAGTAGCCGTTCAAGAGGACCATCCACAGGCGTCAATGGAAGAAAGAGTGAATAATGCGCGAGAGTTGCGTTACGAACCGTACCATTCCCAGTTAATGGTTGATTTGGTACACCACACATGGTCAGTTCGGTATGTACCACCTGAGGGTGAGGAAGAAACGGAGGACGAGGAAGACGAAGTTGGCGAGGGTGAAGAAAGCGAAGACGAAAACTAGTGTTTTTTTTTTTAATTTAGTCGGATTTTTTTTTTATTTCTAGTATTGTATTTTTTTTAATTTAATGAAGTATTTAAAGTTTAAAAAAAATAATAATTGTGAAATGATTGCATGGGCGTTTTTGGGCATTATTCCCACTACGCCACTTTTGCAATAACCCCCAATAATGCCCCATGTTGACTGGACTGCCACGTGTCGCAAAACGCCCCATGGTGGGGGCATTATTTGTCTAAACCACTACACATGGTCTTAGATGCTTTATTAACAGAAATTACAAGTCGCTGGAGAATCCTTGTGTTAAAACCCTAAATTTATTAAGGAAACGTCCCCGAAATGTGGAGCTGCCGTCCCTATATTCCCGCAAGCGTATCGGTGTCGTCCCCATATTCCCGGAAATGTCCAAGGGACGTCCCATGGTGTTTCTGGTGCGTTTCCGTCCCCACGCCATCCCCGGGACGGGTGCTCATGGCTCCAAGCCGTCCCGGTGCTTCATAGCAATGAGCATGCTCGAATAGGAGTAGCACTAAAATGTGTGCTCTTCTGGGAGTGTTCACTCAAGCAATGAAAAATCAAATTTGAGAGCTCTTTTTAGAGAGTACCCTACCTCAAATATCACAAATGTGTTTTAAGAACAATGAATGGGATGAATGAAAAATACTCAGCGTGCTCCAGTAATAATAATAATACTAAAATGGGTGATCACTAGGATTTCTTCACTTAGACAATAAAAGCAAATATGATAACTCTTTATTAAACAAGCCAATAATGTTGATGGTATATATGATATGCCAAATATTACACCATAAATGTGAAAAATACATAAAAAGGATGAGGATCAAATATAAAGTTTATTTGGCTCAGAATCATAGAAAACAATAGGATTATGACATGTGCCAAAATTTAAAATAAAGAGGAAATGTATTTTAGTCAATTTTACTCAATCTTCTTCCTTCTCTCTGTAACTTCAAAACCCACCATTTTCAACCTTTTCTTCATTTTCTATCTTAATAATCACTAAATTTTAGTGCGATTTTCGACACCAATCAATTATTCAAACACCCAATCAACGTGTTCTTCAACTTTTTTGAAGACACCCAGTTTAATTTCATACAATATCTTATTATTTTCCCTGTGATTTTGAAGCGAATCACTCGATTCGATCGCTGATAAGTGTTTCTAACATTCAAATTTCGTCAATCGGTGAAGACATTTGAAGAAATCGACTTCGGTCAATGTAAGAAAGTTTTTAATTGCATTTTTTTACGATCTGGGTTTTTTTATATGAGTCATTGCGTTTTACGATCTTTGAGGGGTCCGGGGGCAGCGCCCCTGAGAGGTCCAAGGGGCGGCAGCCCATGGCGGGGTCAAAGGGGCAGAGCCCCTGGCTGGGGTCAAGCTTGGAAAAAAATGTTGATTAAATTGCGTTAATAAAACTGCATCAGAAAATTTAATTTTCAGGAAATTGTCTGATTTTCGTAGACAGTTTTTGACCTCCTACTTTCTGGTTCAGTCATTGCGTTTTAGAAATAAGACATTTTTATATGATTTTAGGCTATTGCGTTTTAAAAATAAGGCATTTTTATGTGTTTTTTGGCCATTGCGTTTTAGAAAAACACATTTTGAAGTGTTTTTAGTCATTGCGTTTTAGGTAAATCACATTTTTATGTGTTTTCAGTCCATTGCGTTTTAGAGAGAACACTTTCTTTTGTGTTTTTAGGCCATTGCATTTTAGAAATAAGACATTTTTATGTGTTTTTTGGCCATTGCGTTTTAGAAAAACACATTTTTGAAGTGTT
Source organism: Helianthus tuberosus (assembly GCA_030545235.1). Lineage (NCBI taxonomy): Eukaryota > Viridiplantae > Streptophyta > Magnoliopsida > Asterales > Asteraceae > Helianthus > Helianthus tuberosus. The sequence goes on from CM060442.1 coordinate 184,774,496, forward strand.
TTTAGTCCATTGCGTTTTAGGTAAAACACATTTTATGTGTTTTCAGTCCATTGTGTTTTAGAAAAAAGACATGTTTTCAGTACATTGTGTTTTAGAAAAAAAGACATTTTTAAGTGTTTTCTGGCCATTGCGTTTTAGAAAATAAGACATTTCTTTTTGTTTTTGGTGCATTGCGTTTTAGGTAAAAACACGTTTTGATGTGTTTTCAGTCCATTGCGTTTTAGAAAGTACACTTTCTTTTGTGTTTTTAGGCTATTGCGTTTTAGAAAAAAATACATTTTAAGTGTTTTCTTGCCATTGCGTTTAGAAATAAGACATTTCTTTGTGTTTTTGGTGCATTGCGTTTTACAAAAAAATCATTTTTTACGTTTTTTTCCATTGCATTTTACGCAACTGGGTTTTCGAAAAAAAATTTCAAAAATATAGTAATAGTATACTCGTTTTAAAGATAAAAAACGCTGGTTTTTGTGCAATTTTTATAAAAAAATAATGTCGTATGAAAAAGTTATTAACGTTTAAAAAATGTGGGGGGGGGGGGGGATTGGAGGTGAGAGAAACTATTGTCCTGCATTGATTAGAATGCCCTTACACAAAACCACGCGCCTTTTTTTTTTCTCTTCAATTTCACTTATTTAATCTCAGCCCTTGATTAAATCAATTGATGGTCAAGATTACTTCCTAGCCTTTCTAGCAAAAAAAAACTTCATATTATATCCTAAAATTAGCATTCGTGTTTAGTACATCATACTTAACAACTTGGGTAAATTACAGTTTCGTCCTTTGTGTTTGTATTGGATTGTAATGGATAGCCTTTATCTTCAATAAGTATAGTCACAATCATTTATTTGTAAAATCCATTACACTGTATGTCCTTTGGCCATAACCTGGTTTAAATTTTCAGTTAAGTATGACATGTGGTTTACACATGAGGGTAGATTGGTAATTTAACTTATTTCTTTATCTAAAATAAATTTAAGCAATATAACAAATCAGATTTAGTAAAATGAGTTAATAGCCAAAATGGCCCCTGAGGTTTGCTCACTTTTGCCACTTTAGTCCAAAATCCAAAATTTTTAAATCCGGGTCCCTGAGGTTTACATTTTGTTGCCATTTTGGTCCAAAAACGAAATCAGGTCAGATTTTCAAAAAAGAACATGCTATTTTGTCTTTATGTTCAGGGGTATTTTAGTCATTTTGGCTTTATTATAGAGTAATATTGATTAAAAACAATTAAACCCAAAAATCTGCCTCTCTTTCTAACACCCCTCTACACTCTCTTTCTCTCTCTCTCTAACACCCCTCTGCCTCTCTCTCTTCTCTCTCTCAACCCTCACCTCTTTCTCTCTCTCACTCCAACATTACCACCAGCCAACCACAATTACCACCCGATCATCACCACAATCCGCCCACCACAACCCAACCATCCGACCAAACACACACACCACAAACAGACCCAACTTGCAAAAATCCAAAGGTCTCACCTCTATTCAAGGAACATTAAATGATCACTGAGCAGACATTCTATCTTGTTTTATAGTCAAAACAAGATCAAAAACTACTTCTATAATTCCAAATTTACAATCCAAAACTTAGAATCATGGGTGAAAAGTTGTTAGATTCTTCATTGTGTTCTCCAAAAACCATAATATAGAACAAACTGAAATCTCATTCAAGCTATAGTCTTTACACCAACAATCTCATCATCATCACCACACAAACACAACCACCCCACCAGTCGGCTATCAAATCATCTCCCACCACCAAAGCCCACCGTTCTCCCCACACACCCACCTCCGGCTGACACGAACCCCGATAATCTAGATGAAGTTGTGAAGCCACGATAACAGTGAAGGCAAGGAAGCCTCCGGCGACGACAGTGTAGATGAAGGAGATGGTTCAGGTGGATGTCACAGGGAAGACAGTGATGATTCTTGCTTTTATGATGGAGATGGTGTGCGGGTGGGTGGGGTAAACAATTAGGGCTTTTTTACTTTAGAGAAAATCACCCTTTTTTTTTTCTCTCTGTACACTTTCTTCACCGGCCAACGGTCTTTTCTTCACCGGCAAACTGTTGTTTTGTGGTGATTTTACCCAAAATTGTTGGTGGACTTCGGTGGCGGTGGTGTTCGAGAGAGAGGAGAGAGAGAAGAGAGAGATGATGGCAGTGGGATGGTGGTGTTGGCGGCAGTGGGATGGTGGTGGTGAGGATGATGCGGTGGTGGGGGTGGTGGTAGTTCAGAGAAGAGAGGTTGAGAGAGAGAAGAGAGAGAGGCAGAGGGGTGTTAGAGAGAGAGAGAAAGAGAGTGCAGAGGGGTGTTAGAGAGAGAGGCAGATTTTTGGGTTTAATTGTTTTTAATCAATATTACTCTATAATAAAGCCAAAATGACTAAAATACCCCTAAGCATAAAGACAAAATAGCATGTTCTTTTTTGAAAATCTGACCTGATTTCGTTTTTGGACCAAAATGGCAACAAAATGCAAACCTCAGGGACCCAGATTTAAAAATTTTGGATTTTGGACTAAAGTGATAAAGTGAGCAAACCTCAGGGACCATTTTGGCTATTAACTCTAGTAAAATTATACACTATACATAAAAAAACATAAACCCGTTACCCGTCTCTCTAATCTCTCTCTTCAACCAAACCCCACCACCACTTACAGCCACCACCGCCACCCCTTTTTCTCTCTAAACCCACCATCCAAAACCACCTACACTCCCACTGCCATCACCACCAACAACCCAAAACATACACTCTTTGTACTCTCTCTCTGTATCTCTCTAAAAAACACAGTTAAATCCCAAAAAAAAAAACACAACATTCTGAAGCACAACAGAGACGAATTCACCTTTGGCCATTTCATTGGTTACAACCATGACAATGCAATCAAGAATGGCGTGTTGGCATAATCACAAGTGACGGACCAAGTCACCAGACTCTACTCTGGTCCATAATCTCAATATTAGCCCAAAATCTCATGTGGAACAATAACAAACCACCATGACATTCCTCTATATATATATACTCTAGCTTTAAGAATCTGAAGTGCACAAGTTGTTTAAGGAACTGATACAGAACCAAGGTCGATTACGGGTCACTAATTTCCATCTAGATCTTAACCCCTATTCATAGATCTGAAACTTCATCACCGTAATCGAAGATCCGAGTCCATCACTAGCGTAGATTTGAAATTTCATCCCGTTGTGGTGTTCGTCACAGGAGATGGTGGTGATGGCCATAAGCAATGGTGGTGTTTTGAGTTTAGAGAGAGGCAGACGGTGGTGACAGGTTGCGGAGATGGTGGTGGTAGCGGTTTCGATGGCGACATGGTGCATTCGAAGATGGTGGTGTTTGTTGTTGGAGGTTGGAAGTGGTGATGGGTGATGGGTGGTGGCTGGGATAAAGAGAGGGGTGAGAGATGGTGGTGTTGGTTGGAGATTAAAGAGGGATGTTAAATGACATTTTTGCCCTCACAAGGGATGCACGTGACCCTACTTAACGTTTAAAATTAATTGGCTATAGTCAAATGACGTAGAATGTAAAATGTTTTACGAATAAAAGATTGCGACTCTAATTAATAAAGTTAAAGGTGATCCATTATAATTCAATATAAACATAAAGGACAAAAACTGTAATTTACCCTAACAACTTGAACAAAAATTCACAATTGCAATGATTTGACTTACACAAATTTTATTGGGGATAACATCTCTACAATAAACAAATATAGAGCTTGAATGGGTAAATAAATCCGTAAAATAAGATTAAAGAAAACTAACATCCGGTCCATCTATGTAACCGGCTGGTTCAAAAGGAGAAGATTCAAATGGACTCAACCAAACCGGTAATGTAGCCGGTTTCTATCAGACCTGTCAGTCCAATTGTCCCTTTATTAAGCAGTCAATAAATGTGAAGGATCATAAGATTAATGTAACACCCCATGTTTCGAAAGTCAAAGTCAAAGTCAAGATTGAAGTCAAAGGGAGACAAGATTGCTAATTGCGATCTGTCACTCCTTGCTCAATTCCTGTTTTGACTTCTATGACTTGTAGTTAGTTTATTTTATGCGTTATGTTAGTTGTATTATGTTGAGTACTTATTAATAATCGAGGTTTAACTGATATTTATCGCATGTTTTATCGCTTTATCGCTATCGCAATCGCAACTCGAATTACGCGTTCTGGATATTGTTCTATATGTGCGTGTGCCTTATGTGTTGCTTGTGCATGTTTAATTATGTTTATGTGTGGTGATTAATCGAAACGCAATCGAAACTCAATCACAATCGAATCGCAAACGCTAAACGAATATGAAATAAGGATGATTGTATGTTGATATAGTAGTTGGGATTAAAAGTAATTTGACTAGGAAACTCTATCGCATCGCAACGCTCGCAATCGCAATCGAAACAGCAAAACTCGTCGCGCCATGCACTCCAATCGAGTGGCCAGCCGATCGAGCTGCCACCCGATCGGGCTGCCACCCGATCGCGGTGCCGCTCGATCGAGCAGCCACCCGATCGGGTTACCACCCGATCGACCAACCACCTATCCCCCTTTTCCTTTTATGGAAAGCTTATAAATACCCCTGTCAACATCACAAACTTACCTTTTCTGCACCTCTCGTCTGACCAGCACTTCTTGCCCACTTTTCTTCAGATTTCTCGCGATTCTTGTAAGTATTCAACCCAAACCTTGTACTTTGTTAATCTACACGCACCCCTACACCTTTCTATCTTTTGAATCTTAACTTTTAACCATGAAATCACTAGATTTGAGGTGTTCTAGGATGATGTCATCATGGTGGTCTTATGAATTTCATGTTTTGGCTTCAATCCACCAAGAACAACTTAGATCTGAACCATTTACACACAAATAAACAAAGATCTTGCATAGATCTGAACATATTAATGGTGAAAAAGTATTGAAAGATGGTTTCTAACTTTCTTTCAACTCTTTTACACTCAATGCACTCAAAACCGATAGGATCGTACATTGTTCTAACCTTCTACTCCTTCTTGGTGATGTGTTAGTTCAAGATCTGAGTTCTACCAACGAGACAACCGATTTTGGGTTAAGCAAGAACAACCGTCTTGAACCGGTTAACTGGTTGAACTTGGGTGATTCCTGTTCGACCGGGTCACTTTTGTCAAGATGGGGTACTGTTGATTAGCACGTTGTCACACCGTCTCGATAAAACTACAAACCATCGAAAACAACCAAGTATAAGACGATCAGGCTGACCAGGACGGAGTGCCGCCCGATCAGACTGCTGTCCGATCGGATTGTCACCCGATCGGGTTGCCACCCGATCGGCTTACACCTTGGCCCCACACACAACTTTTGTTTTCAAACTTTTGAGGTTGAACATTGAACGGAATGCTGTCCGATCGGATTACCACCCGATCGGATTACCACTCGACCATGAGATGTTCTGACTTCAACACTTAATGATTTCCAAACATGTTCACTCCGAACGGATTGCCACCCGACCGGATAGCCATCCGATCGAGTGACCGTCCTGCTGTGAATTTGTTCTCAAACCTGAGAAGCCTTGCCAATTGTATTGCAGTCCGATCGGACTGCCGTCCGATCGACCGACCTGAAAGGTATCGATACTTCTCCATTTTCAAAATGCTACAACGAAAACTTGAAGAGACAAGCCATCATACACAAACACATCCTTCCCAAACGAAGTAACAATCCACTCGAAAGATCACCCGATCGGATGACCATCCGAGTGGATTGTCACTCGATCGACCGGCTACCCGATCGGATTGCCATCCGATCGGATTGGTGTTCGACCCATTGGCACTTTTAGCGCTCCCTACTCTCTAGCGCTCCCTTCAATCCATCAATCGCTGTGAGTATACTCGATCCCTTTTTTCTTTACGCACTTTTGGGTGTTACATACGTTACTTATTCTAAATCACATCGAACACACTACGCAATACTTTAAACGCTAACCGTTACCGCATGTTATACGTGACTTAATGAATGCTTGTTTGTTATGTTTACACATGGAATGCTGTCTACCTGCCTTAGCAACGATAGTACTATTTGTTTGGACTCAGCACCTGTTTACTCAGGGGTTGTTAAGGACAATTTGTTACATGGCTCACAGTGGTGAGTGTGTATTACGAACTGCCTTGGGCAGTCAACCCGCAGTCATTGGTATCGATAGGTTCATGTCGATAACTAACATGCCTCATTTTACGTTGTGTACGTGCTGGTTATGCGTAACGATTTCGAACTCTATTATATCTATTAAACTTGTATGCTCACCTTTACACTAAAAGTATTGACTTTTACTTTAACGTATGTGACAAGTGCTTAGGATGTTTATATGCTTGGCTTTCTGTGAAATCGAGGCTAGGAAAGGTCTAGAAACAAATAAACAATTGTCTGTATTTGAAATCTGAGTTGTCGGGACAGAACAATTTGACTAGATCTTGTCTGTAATAATTATTTTATCTTTAATGACATGGTATGGGACATGTTGCTTTAAATAATTGGTAATTATAGTTGTTATGGAAACTTCTTGACAATCTGTTTCGCTCAGTGCCACGCCCAGATGTTTCCGCCATCGGTTGGGGTGTGACAGATTGGTATCAGAGCCATAACTATAGGGAATTAGGCAAGACTCGACCTAGTCCAGGTCGATGTCTTAGAAACGACCTAGTCTATAGTTAGGAACCAACAGACCGACTTGTGTATATCCTGCAGGGATTATGTACGAGCTTACTGCTATTTCTCGCTATTCTCGCCTACGCTACCCTATCACTGCACTTTAGTTTTCAAAAATGAACGAGCGATTAGGCTGAGATTAGGTGTGAAAACCGCAAACTCTCGACTAAATTGCTTGTTCGACCCGCATTTTATCTATAAACACGAGAATTTGCGTTGAATCAGGAGTGAAATCCATACTTTGACGCATAATTCTCCTTTATTTTATCAAAACAGGAACGAAGTTGTTAAGTCAGGGGTGAAACCCGAACCTTGACGACTTGTTCCGACCTCTACTTGGTTTTACAAAACTCTCACCAAAGTCTTGACGGACTTCAACGACTTGAAGTCACGATATGACTGGAAGGATGCGTGCCGATCGCCCAGATTCGAGGCGATAGCACAATCCTGAAGCTCAAAGTCTGTACAAAAAGTCCTTGTGAATAGTCGAATCACTTTGGGTAATCAATGTCTATCAGCCTAAGACGATCCATTTTCAAGCTCGCAATTGTCGATTTTGTGTGTTTACAATTTTGATCGGCGAAAATCAGAGTCGCTTTGTCGATTTTTATGCCGATTTTATGTCTTTATGTGTGTATTTACCTGTTTATATGTTTTAATTTTTGGAGATTTATTCGAATTTCGCTATTGGTAATCGACACACACGACTCGCACTGCTCACTTACCTCAAACCGCTAACAAATCGCTACTACATGAGGAATGACTTTACACAATGTTGCTTGCTATAATATTCGCTTACGCTATACTAACGGCTATGATATTCGCGATCGCTATTTTCGAACGCTCGTGGACGTTAAATGATAGGTTTCTGTACTCTCACTGTATCTTGTGATTACATGCTTATGTGCTTCTGTGATTCTGTGCCTTATCTGCTTATGTGCTTCTGTGCTAATGTGAATATGTGATTATGTGCCTATGTGGTTACGTCATTATAAGTGTTCCTGAGCTTTAGTAGTATTAGGCGTGTGAGGTGAGATTCGATTTTATTGAGTTTGAGCCCTATGGCGATGTCTGTTGCAGACAATGTCGTCATCTGGACCCCGTCACCCACGAGTTACTCGTCAAGAACAGAGGGACAAACGCCTTGCTGCTCTCATCGCTAAGCAAGTGGCAAAGGTAGTTCCTCAGATCGTGAGTGAACTGTATGAGAATGTAAGCAAATCGTCTGAAGAATCCAGGACTGAAGCTCCTAAAGTTACACCCAAAGCTAGTTTCAGCTTCAAACAGTTCAAGGCATGCAGACTGAAAGAGTTAACTGGCGAAGATGGTTCGACTCAATCGAAGTCACCCTGCGACAGAGCGGATGTCCTGACAATCTTCGCACACTGAATGCTACCGGCGTTTTCCAGTCCCGCGCACTAGACTGGTGGACGGCCGAGAGGAACAAGCGCGGAAACGATGCAGCCTATGGTCTGTCATGGGATGAGTTGAAGAACGTTATGCTCGAAGAGTTCTGCCCTCCCCATAGGCGCCAAAAGCAGGAGGATGAATTCTGGCATCTGAAGCAGAAAGATGGTGACAACGGTGCCCTGACTGCTCGCTTCAAGCAGCTCAGTATCATCTTCCCCGATCAAGTGAAGACTACTGACATGGCGATCAAGAAATACATCCGCGCTCTGCAGGATTGTGTTGCCGATTTTGTGCATGCTTCAAAGCCAGCAACGATCGAAGAAACTTACTTGCTTGCCGCGGAAATCAACGACAAGCGAGTAAAAGCTGGTTTTTGGGATAAAACTTCAAAGAACCTGCACCAAGCTACCGCCGCACCAACCGCCGACGCCGCCACCGCATCTCAATCATCCAAGTCCTCTCGTCGCAAGAGGAAGAACAACAACAGCAGCTCCAGCAACAAGAACTGTGCTGTCACAACCACTGCTGCTCCACTCCAAGCCGTACCGGCTCAGCAGCAACCCCAGCACTGATCAGCACCAGCACCAATCATCTATGCACCGCCTGCTAAGCGTGCATACACAGGCCCCCACCCTGCCTGCCCAACATGTACTTATCATCACCTAGTGGGTATCGCCTGCCGATTTTGCGTGCACTGCAATATGTACGACCACTTCACTGCTAACTGCCGTACTGGTCCCCGCCAAGCACCAGCTCAAGCCACTGCTCATCAAGCTCTGCTTCCAGCTCCTCAAGGCCAACAAGCGGATCAGGCACCCGCGGTCAACGCCAGAGTCTGCTTCGCGTGTGGTGTTCCCAAACACTTCGCGAACATGTGCCCGAACAGGGTTGTAAAACAAGAGCCCCAGCAACAGCAGCCTCAGCAACAGCAGCAACAACAGCCTCAACAGCAACAGCAACAAGTCGCCCACGCCAGAACCTTCAACATCAATGCGCGCCAAGCCCAGGCTGACAACAATATGGTCAATGGTACGTTCCTTGTGAATGGTATTTATGCTTCGTGTTTGTTTGATACTGGATCCGTTAACTGTTTTGTGTCGTTCGAATTCGAGAAGCTCCTTAATCGTAAGCGCTCCCATCTCCCATCTCCCCTCGACGTTCGATGTCGAAGTCGCCACCGGAAGAACCGTCGCCGTCAATTCTGTCCTCCGTGATTGTACTCTTGAGCTCAACAATCACATCTTCCCAATTGATCTCATCCTGATGCAGCTCGGAAGTTTTGACATCATAGTAGGCATGGACTTTCTTCATGAAAACCATGCTGAAGTTGTGTGCTTTGATAAGATTGTGACAACTGGCACCAAACCGGTAATTTCCGTACACTTTAATTATTGTTTAATGACTGCAATTATGCGCTTAATTGTCAGCAATGTCTGAACACATACTAAAAAGTGAATTCATGCACGTTGTATACTACAAAATATTGCTTTATGCAATAATGAACTGCGTTGCGTCAGAAATACTAGTAAACTCACCGGTAAGACACTGTGTCAACAAAACTGCAGAAAGCAGTCAGACATTAAAATTGGAGCCTAGGTGTAGGTCCAACGACAAGAATACATTAAAACCCAAGAGTACATACAAGGGTTTACATATATACCTTTCGGAAGCAAAAATAAGCACTAAAAAGCACCCGAAACACACTTTAAGTGCAGAATTTTAATAAATTCAGCACTAATCAGCTTTTAAACATATAAATATTATGCAGAAATTTCGTTTTATCATCCAGAATACTTCCCTAAGTGTCGGGAATCGAAAGTGCTACAAAAAGGTACTTAAAAGACACTAAAAAGTGTAATTTAGCACTTTAACGAATCGGTATCTAACCGAACAACCGGACATTACCCGGAACACCAAAATAATGCTAGAAGCATTATTTTTATTTTTCTAAGCTAGTTAGGGTGTGACACCTGGGTCACTGCGACCATCAAACAAATACCAAACCAATGAAATATTGTATTTCATACTTGGGATTTGTACAAATATGTGTATCATTTGCACATATCAATTCTTGTTCGATTTCGGGCTCTAAATCGCTTTCTGGAAGGTTATACGCGCACTGATGCGTAAATATAACCAGTTTAATGCAACGAACACTCCAGAATAGTGAAATAGGCTTCACATACCTTAAATAACCTTTACATAACTTAGAAATAAGTTTTGAAGGCTTTGGTATGGCAAAATCAAGTTAAATCGCTTACAGGGACTAAATTCGACAAACTGCGAAAGTATACCGATTTGAACTGTAACAGACATTCCGGAACATGACCATAAGTTAAACATACCATAAATTTCCTTCACATATCTTAGAAATAGGCTTTGAGGGGTTCGGTGTGCTAAAATAAACTTTTGGGTCATTCAGGGACTAAAAGCATCAAAAAGTGCACAAGTTTGCACTTTCGCGCATAACTTACGTTCTGAATACATCCGGACATCCAAAAATTTATGTAAGAACTAAAATATTTTATTTTAGTGTTTGGCATAAGAAAAATCCATTCGTCGCGTCATTTGGATCGTCTTTCGCGCTTATGCGCATTCCGTCGTAATTAAGCAAACATCACGATCGTACGACCAAACGAACCAACATCCGGAATATTTTTGAGCATGTTTCATGTCCACAATGTTTAGGCATAATTTTAGGGCCTTAAGGTTGGTTAAACGAGCCTTAAATGTGTCAAAATGGCCTTAAAACACAAAAGGGACTGAAACGGGAACTTTGGAATATGTTTGCTGATCAGAGGGACCTTAGCGTGACACCTAGCCCCCTTGGCGTCACGCGAAGCCCCTTCTGACCAGATTCAATGTTTTAAACAGGCTGTTAACAGCTGTTTAGCACTCCCAATCCAATTCCAAGTGTTGTTTCCTTCTTATGGGGGGCCAATATGTTGCATATGAGCTTACCAACAAGTGTAGGGATGTGATCATTCCCTCTTCTCCAAGAAACAATCCTAACGGTTTCATGAAAACTAAAAATACCCATCTTGTCTTGCCCATTTCCCTCACATTTGAATCTGATTCTACACTCTCTAAGTGGAAGTGTATGCTTCCTACCTGAGAGTGAATCGGGTTCGAATCTTGCGGGGACCCTTTGTAAGTGTTCCTTCGTTCTTTTCTTTCTTTTAGCGTTGAAAGTCAAACTTTGTTTGACTTTCTGCATTGACCAGTTTATGGTCAATGCGAAGTTCGTTTGAACTTCATAACGTGAGCGTAATCACGATGGTTATAGTCCCTAGTGACTATACCTACTGATTACCACGTTATCTAGGCTCAGTGACGGGTCGTAGTTTCGGCCAGAATACGTATTCTTGCGTATTTTGTAACCAAACTACTTGTGGGTATCAAAAACGTTTGTTTTGATACCAAACCTGTTTTCTAAACTTAGGTAAGCATGTTTTAACATGCTTAGCTCGTCACTTTAGTTTTGTGCTTGTCTAGGGTCGTAAGGGTAAGCGATCTAATCAATCGCTTATACCTTCGAACCCGACCTACTTGGTCGATCTTTAGGATCCGACCAAGCACATTAGGTGACCATAGTATATAGGGAATAACCTTCCGAGGTTATACCTTATGGTCGCTTCGTTTAAGTAGTTGTATGATAGGTAGTTTATATGCCTTAGGTAAATTACCAAAATGCCATTTTTACGCCAAAATTCATTTTAAGCATATGTAACATAACTTTTGGTATCTAAACTGATTTGGTAACAATATTAGACATGTTAAGGCATATATTACTCGTCATAGGACTAGTTAAGCGTTCCGAACGCGTTTTACACGAACGACGCGTTAAAGTAGCATAAGCTACCTAAACGGGTCGTAATGGGTCGTAAGCACTTAGGTTATGTTTCATTTTAGTATGTGGGCTTTGTTAGACCATATTACATGAGTCTCCATACTCGTTTGGTTTACGAACCCTCATTCTATCAAATCCTCCGATTTAGGTCCGGTATATTAACATAGTTACCTATATTAGGTGCCGTTTGATTTCCGTGATCTCTAGCATTGTTTGGTTGTTACTCAAGGACTACTAAGCAATCTCAAGTGAGTACATAGACCCCTCTTTTACTGTTTTCCAAACATTTTGGGGTGGAACACATGTGCCTACTTGTTACTTTCATGCTTTCCATGTTTTCACATCATATACTTGCTATGTTCATTAGTACACTTATAGTACATGATTTCATTGTGTTTTATGCTATGTATGCCCATTGTGTGCGTACTTAGTACATCGTTTTACATTACATTTTATGCTATGTATGCCCATTGTGTGCGTACTTAGTACATCGTTTTACATTACATTTTATGCTATGTATGCCCATTGTGTGCGTACTTTGTGTGCGTACTTAGTACATTGTTTTACATTACATTTTATGTATGTATGCCCATTGTGTGCGTACTTAGTACATCGTTTTACATTACATTTTATGCTATGTATGCCCATTGTGTGCGTACTTAGTACATCGTTTTACATTACATTTTATGCTATGTATGCCCATTGTGTGCGTACTTAGTACATCGTTTTACATTACATTTTATGCTATGCATGCCCATTGTGTGCGTACTTAGTACATCGTTTTACATTACATTTTATGCTATGTATGTCCATTGTGTGCATACTTAGTACATTTATTATTCATCACATGCTTACATTTTGGTATGACATTTGGTTTGTTTACATAAGACAATGTACATTCATTAACACCGATCATGCCGCTCGTTAGTAGGTAATGGTACCATAGGACTTGACAACTCCCATTCCTGAAATCCCGGGTTTGTTTGGATTGGAAGGAATGACCGAATTCGATAAATATAACAACAAGATAGACCTTTAAATTCGTTTAGGGGTTTATCGCCACAGTCACAAGGCTTGGATGTATGCATTTTAACAATACCGCATAGATGTTTGTATCAGTATAGCATGCATTTGTTCCACAAAACATAACTTTGATTTAAACCATGTTTTACTTCAATACCTTGTTTTTGTGCATTTTACATATGGTTTAGTTGATATATTTCACTTACCATACATGATATTTTGGATACACAATTCATGATTTACATTAGACATAGACATGGTTTTCACACAAACATTTTGACATTTGATTATACATAAACATTTTATTTTGATGGTTTGGTTTGAGTAAGTGATTTAAGTAACGAGGCGTGTGTAATATGATACAAGCATGGTGGATACGCCGATGGTACTTCCTATATATAAGTGCTTGTATGGTATTACATATCGTAGCGTTATTTGAATCATTTCAATTTAAGACATAAACATTTTATACAAATAACATACTTTTCACAAGACATTGTTTTACAAAACAACTTATCTTATACAAACTCATTTTACATGGTTATTCATTTAACCATAAATTATTCTGTTATTTATACATATCATCTGAACTTATTGTTTTTCAAATGATTTACAAGACAAAGCAAATTACAAGGTTCATGACTAAACATTTTCTTAAACATAAGTCATGAATCTTATTTTCACAAAACCTATGTATCTCACAGGCATTTTTATGCTGACGTACCTATTTTCACATGTGTTTCAGGATATGATGCATAGGATCTATCAAGATACACTTAGGCGGACTTGGGCCTTAGTGACAATAAACAATGCAAGACTAGTTATTTATGTTATATTTCTTTGATTGTCAAGACATTGTAACTCTTTTAATCAATAAAACAATATTTCAATTTCCATGTGTTATGAAACAATGATTCTGTTACAACACTCCCCGACGTTTCCGTCACCTTTTGTTGTTTTACGTGGTCGGGGTGTGACATAGGGTCCCCGAACACCCTAACACTCTATATATTAATAAACACATCAAGTATCCTAACTAAACCCATTTGTTTTCAACTAAACACTAACTATAACATCACAAACCAAACCTTACCCCCCCCCCCCTTGCGAACCGGTTTGTGGAAGTGGGGATACACCCCACAATTTCTTGATTATTTTATTAAGCATTGTCTAGTATCTTGAAAGCATATTACATGATGGATCAAGCTTAAACTTGGATTATAAATATATACCCTAGACATCCAATCTCTTTCATTCCACCTTCAACCAAACTTGCTCTCTCCTTCCTCCCATGCTTGTGTTCGGCCGAGATCACACCCACACCCATCATCACCATCAAGTTTTGATCTAGTCATTTTGCATACATACAAGTGTGCAAGGGATCATACACGAAGGCTTGGTGCACTCGGAAGCTCAAGAACCTCTCTATATTTCTTTTATCCACCTTGTTTACGTCTTGTTTCTTCCCTAGCCACGAGCTAGTAGTAAGTGCTTCTAAACACACTCTTGTTCTTGTTTAAAGTGGTTAATAAGAGATTTAACGGTTAAAATTCAAGAACACACAAGATCAAAACATAAAGTCTTGAAAGAATGACAAATAAGTTGGTTAAAGAGTAACTAGTGGTGTAAATCTTATGAAACTTGTCTAGTTGTGATTATTTTATGTTGTTTGATGCTAGTAGTGGGATGGATCATCATCTAACCATGCTAGATCATGTTCATGGAACATGAACTAGTAATAAGTTAAGTGTAAAAGCTATAAGATGATGAACTCTTCCACTCACAAAACATGAACTTGTGTAAAAGTGATTTTTCTTGTAAAATAAGGTTTTAAACTAGTAGATCTAGAGATCTACAAGTGGTTCTTCCGAAGAACCAAGTGAAAGATGCAAGTCATGTTAAAACGCAGATATTTTATGAACTAGAAACATTTTTAGTAAATAAACAAGCATGTAAACACTTGTGTAACAAGAAATTTAACAAAGAAATATTTTTGAAAATCTTGACTAGAAGTTGTAAAACTCCAAGTTCTTTAAAAATAAAGTTTCTGAGAAACTAATTTTATTTTTAAAGATAACAAGACTTACTAAATGAGCTAGTAGGTTACTACACACTTTTGTAAATTCTCAAGTTCATGAAATAGAGAAATTAGTATATATTGTTGTTGATTGTTGTTGAGAAATTGGTTGTTGATGATGTTAAAAGAAAATAAACACATGTTTTGAAAACATGGGAAACCTCCATTTTTAGGGGAAACTCTGTCAAATTTTTTTTATAAATTTTGACACTTAGAAAAATATAAGTTTTTGAGAAACTTATTCCCTAAAAATGTGTCTAAAAATATTACCAAGGTTTCCCTAATTTTTTGTGATAAGAAATGGTGATTTCTTCAAGATTAAAAATTATGTTAAGTGTGTAAATTTTTGAGAGAAAAATATATATTATTTGATCACCAACTTTTGTGCTAAGTGTATATAGTATGTGTTATACGTGCTAGTGTATTAAGACTTAAAAATACACTAAATACTCATGAGAAGTGTAAACGCAAAAATACACATACAACATACAAGATACATAATTCGGGTGCAAAGTGCAAAATACAAGAAACTTATAATTATTTTTGAGAAAATAATATAAGTAAGACACTTAGTTAAAAATATAAAATATTTTTAACACGAGAGAACACAAATACAAAAGAGAGTGACTGTACTTGCGTGACGCAAGTCTAGTGACTAACGTTAAGAAAACGCGTATAGGTCACGACGTTAATTAAGCAAATCCGGTGAAGTTTACGACGCAAAGGAACACAAAGTTGTGAGTTCATGCTCCCCCTTTTCTCTTAACTGTTTTCAGTTTTATAACTTCGGGGGTGAAATACATGTTATAATTATGTTTACAAATGGTATGATAATAAGATGCACACTTGGTGAGAACGAGTACCGAGTGTGATGCGATATAAGAATACAAGAAGCGCACTTGGTGAGAACGAGAACCAAGTATGATGCGCTATGAGAAATGATATGAGAAATCGTGTCACGAATAGGATACAGAAGCACCATTAATCAACAATATACCTAGACCGCAGAACAAAAGGTTAGATCTAACGGGTGTCGGGCAGCCACATTCTCGGTGAAGACGAGTACCGAGTAGTGCTTTTGTGTCTCAGAATATGCCAACTAGAAAAGTGCCTTAGGTTTGGTGACTTCCTATGTCGTGTCACATGTTAATGGCCTTGCAACCCATTAACAATCCTGATACTTACAGGAACACTTTATTTACATAAAATTCATACCATACTAAAACTTGATTTATACTTGAGTACGTGGGGTACTCAAGAAAACTTGATTATACTTGAGTACGTGGGTACTCAAGAAAACTTGATTTATACTTGAAGTACGCGGGGTACTCAAGAAAAACTAGAATTATACATAAGTACTTGGTGTACACATGAATACTTGATTTATATATGAAAACTTGATTTTTACATGACACAAACTATGTTTTCATATAGAGTATACAAACGTGAAATACAAAAGCTGCATGAATTCACACCAACTTTATGTTGACGTTTTTTTTCCAAAACTCACATGTATTTCAGGTAACTAGAAGTGGATGTGCGCGCAGTCTTACCCATGCTCGTGGATGTCGCTTATGTTTATCTTTAAATAAAGTTGTAAACTTTAAGACAATGTTTTATGCTATCTGGTGATGTAAACGCTAACTATGTTTTCAAATTATGAAATGTTAGGTATTTGAAGACATTTTTATGAGCATGTAGAATGTTTACCTTTCGTATGCAATGAGAACCTTTCATAATCACACCTCGAGCTTCCGCCGCAGAAAGGGGTGTGACAAAGATGATTCGATTCGCGCTCGCTAATGGTGATGTATTGTGTGTTTACGGTGAAACTGCTTCGAAAGGCCTCAAGCTCATGTCATGTGTCCACACTAGCAAGTATCTCCGCAAGGAATATAGAGCTTTCTTGGTGAAGGGGTATGGTCTCAGATCTCGCGTCAGCACGACCGCGAGTAACCATTACCCTTATCAAAAACCCCCACCAGCAACAACTTATCTGTTTCCGTGCGGGCACGCGCGGACACAATGGTTGAAACCAATCTGTCCATTGATGAGAAGACTTACCTTAAGTACGGAATGGATGTTACGTATAGCGATGCGGCTTGGCACCGCATCCTATGAACATTTTCGTCACGACAAGAGATCTGGACAACAGTAACAGTCACCAAGCGGCGATGCGACACGGCACCGCATCCCGCATGCATCTTGGCTAGAACAAGAACGCGGGAACAACATCAGTTACCGCAAGAAGCGATGCGGCCCAGCACCGCATCCTGCCTACAATGCAAGTGGGTCTGACACCACAGTACAAGTGGCACTGAGAACAGTCACCTGTCAGCCCACATGTATGCAACAGTCTGACACCACAGCAAGACGTGGCATCACCACCGTAACCGACAGGTCTGACACACCTGCAGGAGACTGTGCGATGTCAGACTAGCTACTCAACTACCCTCCTTCACTCCTCGGCTATAAATACCCATCCCAAACCAGGTTTGAGGTATCTCTTCATAACTCTCTCACTACTACTACTATCACACTTTGCTTCCCAAGCAAATTACTAATTCTCACGCCGGAGAGTTGTAACAAGGAGCACCCCCCACCCCATCCTCCTTGTTACGAGTCACGGCTTGTTTCCTTGTGCAGGAAACCAACCAGCGGACGATCTAGCCAGCGATCCTCGGGAAGAAGGGATTAACCCTACTTGATGAGACCAGTGAATTAACCCTACCCGGTTAACCATTGTTTCATCATTGGCGCCCACCGCTACTCTTAGCACTTTTTTCCACATCCCCTTTTCTTTCCCAAGATCATGGCTGATCGCCTAAACAACACTATGGGGGGATAACCTAAACCCCGGAAACCCAGGGCCTACGGGGAGCAACCCCCCTGCCCCAAATGCTGAACACATTGGCACATCAACGCAAGGGGGCGCATCCCTTACGTTTAGACACGATCTGTCACAGTACGCTTCTGTGATACATCCAGGCATGAACCTCCATACCTGGTACGACCAACAACAAGCTATGCTGGCCGCAACATACAAAAGAGCTTGCGCAGAAGCACAAATACCTGTCGGGCCTACCCCGGCACCGCATACACCTGCGGCTCGTATTTTACAATACGACGGCAGGGCCCCAACACACCTAGCCTCCCGGAGTAGGCATGAAGACCGCGGCTCCTCTTACTGTCAGGTCCGCATAATTAATGAGGATGATTCCTCATACGGGTCCCGCAGTAGGGGCCCAATACATAGTCGCCTGGGCCCTCATGGCGAAAACAGGCGGCAATCCGCAGCCCACCGCGGCCCCAGCATCCATAGCCGGCTGGGACCTCAGTCCCACCATGAAGGGCAGGGACGTACCGATCCGGAAGACAGTAGATACGGCGGGGAGTCACATGCTACTAGCAGTAGACCAGGAGGATGCAATTACGTTCCTCCCACTCACCCCCGCACCGCATACCTCCGCGCTGCAAAGCGCCACCAGAGCCAACCCTACAGGCCGAAATCTGCGGCCGAAAACTCCAAGTTTGTCCCGGAGATTGCCAACGCCGATGTCACCACCACCAAATTCCCATTAAACATTGGGAAACACAACGGTTCGGCCGACCCAGATGACCACATAAACATCTTCGTCGGCGCCGGGTGCAACGGCAGATGGGATGAACCCACTTGGTGTCAATTTTTCCCGCAGACCCTAACAGGTCTGGCCAGGGCTTGGTTCGATTCTTTGCCAGTGGGGTCACTGACCTCATTCGAGGAATTGCAAGCAAAGTTCCTCGCGCATTTTTGCCAGCAGCGACGTCATGAACGTGATTCTATGGACGTCATGAACATCTGGCGCAGAGACAACTAATCGCTTGAGGCGTTCGTTGTCCGTTACAATAAAGAGTGCCTGGAGATAGGCGACGTTGCAGACCAACTGGCACGCAACCAATTCATTGTTGCTGTTAAGGACGAACAAATGGTTATGACTATCTCCGGCAAGGAAGGCTTGCCTAAGAAATGGGAAGATGTCATGGTTGCGGTTAAGACATACGCCCAGACTCAGCGGTCCCTCAAACCGCACGTCTCAAAGGCACAGCCCCAAACGGAAGGCCAGTCCTCCCACCAAGAGCACAAGCGCAACAACAAGCGTAACCGGGACACATGGAATCGCGGCAGCGATCCCAAACCATATGTCCCGCGTAACAACCAGCCCGACGCAAGGGCAACAATCAACGCCCAGCGTGAAAACCGGGCGTCGAAGAAGGAGTCTCGGGACCGTAGCTGGACCGAGATCAACCAGTCGCCAAGCGACGTCCTCCTTACAGACACGCAATTCTTGCGACCAGCCCAACCGATGAAGTCCAAGAAGAACCAGGATCTCGCACTCTATTGCGAGTACCACAAGGACTCGGGCCACACAACAAACAACTGCATCAGTCTCCGACTAGAGATTGAGCGAGCCCTTAAGGAGGGGAAGCTGCAACATCTGTTGCCAGCAGCGCAAAAACAAACCAAGCGCATTACTCCCCACAACGAGGGCACCTCCATGGGTAAAAGGACCATGCACATGGCCTCAACCCACATGATCAATGGAGGACGAGGAAGGCCACGCAAGGCGGTAAGAAGACCGGACAATGACTGGAAAGACGAGCAAGTGGTCTTTCCAAAAGTCCGAGGCGGACCGCGCGACAGGTGCGCCGTCGTTATCACAGGCTACCTGGCTCACTACTGCACCGAGCGACTATTCATCGACCCGGGCAGTACGTATGACATTATATATGAGCAGTGCTTCAACCAGTTCAATCAAGAAGACAAGGATCGGTTGCAGCCAGTAGACTACCCTTTGGCCGGGTTTCCGGGGGAAACCGTATTCCCCCTGGGCCAAATCACTTTTCCTGTGCGCCTCACCAATGGAAGGCACACACGAACGGAGGAGGTAAACTTCATGGTTCTACCTCACACCTCCAAATACGACGTACTTCTTGGGAGGGAATCCCAAGGAGTCTTCAACATGATCACATCCGTCCCCCACTCTGCCATCGGTTTCCCAACTGAGACGGGGGTTGCGATAATATACGCCCGCAGAGAAGTTATGTCCTCGGACGAGCTGCGTCCGGCCTAGATAGCAAGGCCTACCCCCAACACGCAACCAGAAAAATGGGTTCTTAACGCAAGACACCCAGAGCAAACGGTCACGTTGGGCCACGCCTTGTCCCCCACCATTAGAGCGCGCCTGAAGCAGCTCCTCTTCAGGAACCAGGACATTTTTGCGTGGACACCCGCATACATGACAGGGGTACCACGCGAAATTGCGCAACATTTCTTGAATACCATGACAGGTATCAAGCCGGTGATCCAAGGCCAACGCCACCTTGGATCAGCAAAGAACGAGGCGATGAATGAGCTGGTCCAAGAATTGCTCTCCGCAGGCATCCTGCGGGAAGTCAAATACCAGACTTGGTTGTCCAACTCAGTCATGGTAGAAAAACCAAGCGGCGGCTGGCGCATGTGCGTCGATTATAAAGATCTCAACAAAGCCTGCCCCAAGGATTGTTACGCACTTCCGAAGATCGACGAGAAGGTCGATAACCTTGCACCATTTCGATGGAAGTGTTTCCTCGATTGTTACAAAGGCTACCACCAGGTACAGATGGCAATCGAGGACGAAGATAAAACGACATTCCGCACACCTACCGGGAATTACTGCTATACGAAAATGTCGTTTGGGTTGCGCAACGCGGGTGCAACCTATCAAAAGTTGATGAACGACACTTTTCGCGGTCAAATCAGTAAAAGTGTCGAAATCTATATGGACGACCTGGTCGTCATGAGCATGGAGGAAGATACCATGCTCAACGATGTTGAAAGAACATTCCAAACTCTGCGAAGCGTCAATATGAAGCTAAACCCAGGGAAATGCTCGTTTGGAATGGAAGAAGGCAAGTTCCTTGGATTCATCGTAACCAAAGATGGATTCAAGGTGAACCCAGAAAAAGTTCAGGCGATCGAGCGCATGCCATCGCCTTCTACGATGAAAGAAATGCAACGACTAGCCGGCAGGCTAGCCGCACTGAATAGATTCTTAAAAAAGGAACAATTCCAATGGACCACATGGGCCGAAAAAGCTTTCCGGGAGATGAAAGAGTGTTTGATTTGACTCCCAACTCTAACCGCACCACGCAAGAATGAGCCACTTATTTTGTACCTATCTGCCGCGGACAACGCGGTAGGCACGGTACTCATAGTGGAGCGAGAAGGAGTTCAAACACCCATCTACTATATCAGTAAAATGCTCAACGACCCAGAGACGAGGTACTCCATCCTGGAGAAGTTGGTATTGGCACTAGTGCACGCGTCAAGACGGTTGCGACGTTACTTTGCAAACCACGCCATTACAGTGTTAACCAACTACAGGATCGGCCCGATCCTATCAAAACCCGACATCTCTGGTAGATTAGCAAAATGGGAAATTGAGCTGGGCGCACTTACACTGAACTATATGCCGCGCCCCGCAATCAAAGGCCAGGTCTTGGCTGATTTCATCGCCGAAGTACCAACAAATCGCATTCAAGAATGCGAACAAGAACAAAATCCTACGCCACCACCATCCTCCTCAGAAACATGGGCACTATTTACTGATGGTGCATCCAACGAGGATGGTGCAGGTGCGGGTCTGCGACTCGTCAGCCCCGATGGCCAAGAGCTTACCTATGCAATCCGCCTCGATTTCAAAAGCACAAATAACGAGGCAGAGTACGAGGCTCTACTAGCAGGGCTGCGTCTGGCACTCAAACTCGGCGTCCAACATTTGGAAGCACACGTCGACTCACTATTGGTTGAAGAGCAGATACGCGGCGACTATGCCGCAAAAGGGGATATCATGATCCTCTACCTCGAACAAGCCTTGCAACTGAAATCAAAGTTCACTTCCTTCAATATCCGCCATATCAACAGGAGTTATAACAAACCCGCGGATGACCTGTCAAAACTTGCATCCACCAGTTTCCAACACCTGGCAAAAGAGGTACGCATCAAGATTCTGCAAAATCCCTCATTACCCCTGCGCCAAGTCAATGTCATCCAGTACGGTACAACATCCTGGATGACACAAATAATTGCATACTTGCAATCAGGTGTTACTCCCGAAAGCAAGGCAGAGGCACGTAAGTTGCAATACAAAGCGTGTCATTACCAAATGGGAGACGGTATCTTATACCGTAAATCATACCTGGGGCCACTCCTACGATGCGTCGACCCCCAAGATGCCACATACCTTATCAGAAAAATACACGAGGGAATATGTGGCATACACGCAGGCCCACGCATGGTGGTGGCCAAAATCATGAACGCCGGGTACTATTGGCCCGGCATGCACCTAGATGCGGTCAAAGTCTTGCGCAAGTGTTTCAATTGTCAGCGGCATGCTCCCAAGACCTTGCGCCCCAAGAACAACCTGATCCCCGTCACCACTGCATGGCCATTCAAAAAATGGGCAATCGATGTGGTGGGACCATTTCCAGACGCACCAGGTGCAGTGAAGTTTATCATAGTGGCTGTTGATTACTTTACAAAATGGGTAGAGGTAAAACCGCTCGCCTCAACCACCGCTATGATAACAAGGAAATTCGTCTGGGAACATATCATTTGTCGTTTCGGTCTACCAATATGCATCGTTACCGACAACGGTACCAACTTCGCTGCTGATGACTTTCAAAAATGGCTAAAGGAGCTAAACATTGAACACATATTCTCTTCAGTGGCGCATCCGCAAGGGAATGGCCAAGTCGAGAGTATCAATAAAAGTTTAGTCGAAGGCATCAAAGCACGGTTGGGAACAACCAGACGCGGCTGGGTTGATGAACTCCCAAGTATCTTATGGGCCCACAGGACAAGCCAAAAGACAAGTAACGGTGAGACACCCTTCAGCCTGGTCTATGGCACTGAAGCGGTGATCCCCGCGGAAGTAGGCCTCCCCTCACCTAGAATGTTGGCTATCAACAAGATAGACAACAATGAGGAACGCAGGGTTGACTTGGACCTCCTGGAAGAAAGGCGTGAAAACGCTGCCATCAACGAAGCCAAGTACAAAACCAAACTTGAAAAGTACTACAATGCACGCGTCCGCATTTGTAGCTTCAACCCGGGAGACTACTTCCTTCGTGACAATGAAGCATCTAACGCGGAACGCCCAGGGAAACTTGCCCCCAAGTGGGAAGGACCCTACCTCATCCAAGAGGTCCTGGGCAAAGGCACGTATAAACTGCAAACATTAGATGGCGAAACTATCGCACGCACATGGAATGCACAACAGCTTCGACGCTGTTACATGTAAGCCATGTTTTTTACATTCACCATGTAACCTATCGAGCCGCAGGCCATTTGTAAATAAATAAATGAACGATTCAATGCAATATTGTTTATTTACTTCTATTACAAATGCGTGCTCCACTCTGCGGTATCTGCAAAAACAGATTGGCAAAATCTTCATTCGCGATACCCACACAGAGTGGTGACCACACGCAGGTATTATAATAGGCCAGCAATGGCAAAACATCAACTGTCTATCCGGCTGGATATGCAAATACGGTTTTCACAAAGCCTACACAATTCCTAAACCCTAACGGGATAAAAACAGGAATTGACTAATACTCATACGACAAAGGTATAGAGTATACTCAACCACGCTTACAGCGGGTAGAGTTCTTCATACTTGCATATCACCTAGATACGCAAAAGGCAAATATAAACTTAGTGTTATTCACAATAACATTAACTCATACAAGTTCAAACATGCAAGTAGTAAAAACACTTGTACAACTTGAACGAAACGGTTAAAACTTTGTATTCAAAAAATGTCTACACCTACGCGGTGTACAAGATATTTACATAAAGTTTCTAACATTTACATAGAGGAAACAAAAAAGGGCACGCAGGCCATCCTAGACCTTCTTTGTACCGCTGGAACCCGCACCACCCTTGCCATCACCAGCGGCCACTTCCTCCTCTTCCTCTTCGTCATCACCATACAACAACCGCAAGCGGTCCACATAGTCTTCCGCGTCCAAGCATTTGTTGAGTTCCTCGAGGGCGGAAATGGATATGTCATTGTATGCTGCAAGAGCGGCAGCAAGACGCGCTTCGGTATCCACGCCATGGAATCCGGACCTTTCATCGGTGTATTTGCCTTGGGATAAAACGTTGATATGACTGATGCACCGGTTGTAGCCAGCTTTAAAACCCGCCTCCCGCGTATGCAGCCTAATCAGATCTACACCAGCTGCGTTCTCAGGTGCGTCAAGGATAGCCTTAACAATCTGCAAAGCACAAGCAATAAGGTTATCACAAATAAACCTAAACAAAAGCAAAGGCACCAGATACTTACATGACCAATACCGTGATCACGCATCAAATCGCGATCATCCTTGAGCTGATTGAATGAAGAAATAAGGCTATCCCTAGCCTCGGCAGCATCCCTAGCCGGCGCTTCAGCTTCAGCAGCACGGGTAGAGACCTCCTCAAGAATGGCCACCCGGCTCCACACTTCAGCCTTTCAACAAGGAAAACACAAGTATATAAAGATGCCCGATCACACTTGTGAAATAAATTTATAAATTCAAGAGCAAAAGAAACTCATACCTGGAGGTCCTTCACAGTCTTGTTTAAGGTGGTGTGGTCAGCGTTTGCCTCTTCAAGAGCCTTGGAGGTGCAGGCCCCCGCCTCTTTGGCCTCTTTAACCACCGCCTCAGCCTCTTTGGCCGCCACCTCAGCAGCAACTTTCTCCTTTACCAGAGCAGCTTTGTCCTTGCTCAAAGCTGCGTTCGTTGCCTTGATGTTTGTCAGCTCCTGACGAACACGAAAAAGGGTTTCATTCTGTTTGGCCCAAGATTCTTTCCAAGTCTTGCACTCATTAGAAAGTGTTTCTTTCCAACTCTTGCGCTCATCAGAAAGCAGTTTGGCGAGGGTACGAACCTGTTTAAGCTCAGCAGTTGCGGCCCACTCCTCGGTCTGCTTATGCTTCTCAAAAGCAGCCTTATCCCTTTTAAGCTGCTCCGCACCCTCACGAGCAGCCCTCACCAACTCTTCAGCCTCGGCCCGCAGGCGAGCAGTTTCCTCCTCCTTACGCCCCAACACCTTGTAGTCTACTAGAATGGCATTCGCCATTATGGAACTTCCCACAAGCATGGAGGAGAGTTGATTGATCCGGAGCTCAAGCGGCAAAGCGCGTGCCCGGTTAACTTCAAACGGGGTGCCCAAGCCACCCAAAATTTCACTACACGCAGAGGGATCAGCAAAAATATCATCCCCTTGCATAACATTCCAAGGGGGTTGGTGATAGTTCACAGCCCGGTTTTCCGTATAGGTGCGGTAGTAAAACTCCAATTCAGACTCTTTAGGCTGAATGGGAGTTCCTTCAAAACCCGCACCCCCGGAGGCCGAACCAGAAGCCTTCTCAGCAGCAGGAGATTTCTTCTTCTCAGTATCAGCAAACTTCAAGTTCAGCTCGTCAGTATCCTTCGGGGAGATCAGGTTATCATGAGAATCTACCGTATCAAAGATCTGCACCGCAGGTTTCTTCCCAGTATCCTCTGCCCGCGCAGAGGGCTCAGGCACCACTTTAATAGAAGGGCTTCTGGTAAATTCTTTAGTAACCCTCGCATCCGCAGCTGTATCACGCGGGGGGGGAGTGAGGAGCATCAAATATAGAGAACCCTTTATCTTGCGGTTCTGCAAATAAAGCAAAAACACTTATCAATTACAAGTACAAAGACAAACACTTGTAAAAGTTATGAATTACTTACCAGAGACAACCACAGGTTTCACAACAGTTGTCCGTTTGGCTAGTATTCTCGGACGTTTTTTCTCACTGGCACCAGCAGCTTTCTCCTCTGGTTTTCTCTTCTTCTTCTTCTTCTCATCAACAGGCTGCGAACCCGCAGAGGATCCACCTGCTGCCGCACCGCCACCTGGAACACCCAAACCCTCAAGGGTGTCAGATACTACCACGTAATCGGTATATCTGCGGAAACGAGAACGAGAGATACCTGCCGCCTGCGGCACCAACAGAGGAACAAAAGCAGCCTCAGGCTTTTTCTTGCCGCGACCCCGCACAGCCTTCTCTACATGCTTTTTCTCTGCATGTTTCTTGGGGGCACCCTTCACCTCAAATTTACCCAGGGCCCCAAGAGTACCTGCGTTTACATCATCAAACAAGCAAGTAAGAAAGGTGAACTTCTTTACAAAGTAAGAAGATTAGAGAATATACCTTGGCCTTGCCGCAGGGGTGCGTTAAACCCCTCGCGATCAGGAACGCGGAAGTTGTTGACAATAGTCAAATTAAAACCTTTTTCACCTTTCGCAAGCGGAAGTAACTCAACCTTGCCCGTGAAGGTCGGATCAAACATCCTCCACAAAGCAGCATCCGTTGATAGTACAATTGCAAATCAGTAACGAATAAGGAAACAAGGAAACCGCACAAGAGTAAGGATACTTACCACCACTCTTTTCCCGCACAACGGGCCTTGACTTCCTATCAGGCCAGGTCAACATCATCCGCATCACCCACAGCTGCGAGTTGTCCAGCTTCTTATGCTCAACGGTCTTCAACCTTGGGAACCACTCCACCGTATCCGCACTAGGAAGATCAATATCCTCCGCAGGGATCACCTCGTTCACATTGCGGAAGGTCATCCTGGCAACGAGCGCGACTGCCTTAATGTAGAAGAACTTTGTCTTCCACTTTGTAACACCCTTTGGAGGGGTCATCAGCTTGGGGCTCCCATACCGTTGGCCAAAAGAAAAGAACCCGATGTTCACCGTCAATTGGTAGAACCGCCGGAAATTTTCAACGGTAATCTCCAAACCAAGAACACGGAAGGTGTACTCGAAATTTGTAATCCGAATCATCCCAAACGGACTCATTTGGGAGATATGGAGCTTGTAATACTCCAAAACCTCAGCAACAAAAACAATTAATGGTAAACGAAGGTTACCATCAATGAAGGAATCAGCCCACATGGTGACATAACCGGCCGGAGCATCGGCACCGGTGTGACCCTCCTGGGGATAAACAGCCCCATACTCCTGGGGCATTTAAATGCTGGTCATCAAGTTCTTAAACTGACTCTTTGACCACTTCAGCACCGGTAGGCCCCCGCCGGGGGCACTACCACCGTCTTCTTCTTCTTCCGCCACCACCGACGAAGAATGTTCAGGGTTTTCACCCTCAGTATGGTGTGGATCGGATGGTTCAGCCATCAAGGAAATTAATCAAGAATACACCAGAGTGAGGACACAAGAAACTCAGGAAACCACCGGAATTACAGACAAGTTTATCGGAGAAGACAAAGGAAGCACTTTTTCTCTAAACCGGAAATTTTTGAAATTTTGAACAAGTGAGAGGAAATCACAAATGGTTTCCCCTTATATACTCATCGCAATTAATGCGATGCATTAACTGAATCATCACGTTCAAAATGGGCGAATTACGCGACGCCACATGTTCAGCGACGGTTCCACTGACGGTTATCACTCGCGCGTGGCCGTCCACGCGCCTGACAAAAGAGACTTTTACACTACTTGCTACAGTGAATTTATGACCTCGGGTAGTGCAAACGTCCTTTAGGTTCAGTACATGACAGAATCCTACCAACTTTCACCAACCCACACGTGCGTTCAGCCACGTATGCAGCGCAAAAGCGACAACATTATCCAAACATAAGCGTCATGCGGTTTCTCTGGTTTACCGCACCATAACCCATACCGCATGTCGTTTTTTACATACCCCTCAAAAATGGCAAAAATATATATCTCCACATGTAAAGGGGTATAACCAATATCCGCATATACCCACGAGCACACGTGGAATATGCGGAAATGACACACACGAACCCGTACAGGTGTGTCAGATACTCAGAACCAGCGTTGTTCTTTGGACTGCGAAAACCGCTTCTCAGGATGCGGTAAACTGCATCCACAGCATGCTTCTTCAAGCTTTAAATCCCTCGTCTCCGGTTCACAACCGCAGAGGGGACGCAAACAGCTTCTCCTTAGGGAAAAGGAAGAATATGCTGGGCAACCGCACATCAGCAACCCTGACTCCTGATCCTTCAAGAGCCACATCCAAGCTTCAAGCCCTTTAGAAGCGAGTTCTTTGCTGCAAACCGCAGACACTCATAAGTAGCTGCGGCAAAATACAAATCCGCAACCGGTAGCTACGGAAGAGCCACGACTAAAACACCACGCGGTGGAGCAAAGCTACCTCAAAGAAAACTGCTTTCCAGCTAAGCATGCAGGAAAGTGGTTACAGAATGCATGCGAACGAGTTTCACCCAGATTCCCAAGTATCTAAGGTGACCTCCTTCGGCAACACCACTTCAAGGAAAACCACTTTCCACCAAAGCGTGAAGGAAAGTAGCTAAGGAACAGTGGTAACAAGTCTGCTTATGACTATTTACCCACCTACGGACCGCATAGAATAAACAATGGTGGGTACTACCAGACCCATGACCATGTTTATTTGCCCATAGTCCAGATTCACATTGTTCGACCAAACACGGCCAACAATGACGCAAGTACCCCACATAGTTCGACCACACATGGCCAACGATGTGCAGCAATGAGGTAACCGCAAAGGAAGTGCGGTTACTTGAGAGCTAAAACCACAGAGGACGTGCGGTTACTAGAGAGCTAAACTGGAGAACACGAACACCCCACAAAACAGGGATCATCGTTGAATGTCCAGTTGCTAAACATAGAGCTTGAGCAAAATATTTACAACTTTGCATCAGCTGACGCAGAGGTTACACCCAGGGTGGCAATCACGGAAATTTTCCGTCACCATCTCAAAGGTTAGTTCGAACCCTCCTAACATCTTCAGTCACCATCTCAAAGGTTGGTTTGAAACACCAACAGGTGGCTGATGACATCAGAAAAAGGTAGACCATATTATCGGATCAAATCCTTCGCTGAGAATTCCGCATCAGACGGAACTTGCTCACCGGTACAGAAGAGACGTCACCAGACCCGCAACTTGATTTACTGAAAGTAGGAGCCATCTGCATGGCCCATATTCTACCTTCTAGACACCATAGTCCAGTATCCCTCCCACATGCAACTTGCAAAAGGAAGGAACACTAGACTGGGGGGACTTGAAGGGGTATGGTCCCAGATCTCGCGTCAGCACGACCGCTAGTGACCATTACCCTTATCAAAAACCCCCACCAGCAACAACTTATCTGTGTCCGTGTGGGCACGCGCGAACACAGCGGTTGAAACCAATCTGTCCATTGATGAGAAGACTTACCTTAAGTACGGAACGGATGTTACGCATAGCGATGCGGCTTGGCACCGCATCCTATGAACATTTTCGTCACGACAAAGGATCTGGACAACAGTAATAGTCACCAAGCGGCGATGCGGCACGACACCGCATCCCGCATGCATCTTGGCTAGAACAAGAACGCGGGAACAACATCAGTTACCGCAAGCAGCGATGCGGCCCAGCATCGCATCCTGCCTACAATGCAAGTGGGTCTGACACCACAGTACAAGTGGCACTGAGAACAGTCACCTGTCAGCCCACATGTATGCAACAGTCTGACACCACAGCAAGACGTGGCATCACCACCGTAACCGACAGGTCTGACACACCTGCAGGAGACTGTGCGATGTCAGACTAGCTACTCAACTACCCTCCTTCACTCCTCGGCTATAAATACCCATCCCAAACCAGGTTTGAGGTATCTCTTCACAACTCTCTCACTACTACTACTATCACACTTTGCTTCCCAAGCAAATTACTGATTCTCATGCCGGAGAGTGGTAACAAGGAACACCCCCCCACCCCATCCTCCTTGTTACGAGTCACGGCTTGTTTCCTTGTGCAGGAAACCAACCAGCGGACGATCTAGCCAGCGATCCTCGGGAAGAAGGGATTAACCCTACTTGACGAGACCAGTGAATTAACCCTACCCGGTTAACCATTGTTTCATCACTTGGCTAACATCGTAGTAGCGGAGAAGGAAAAGAAAGAAATGGCGGTAAGCCAAGTACCTGTTGTTTGCGAATTCCCCAACGTCTTTCCTGATGATCTTCTCGGTCTGCCGCCAAGTCGTGATATCGACTTTCGTATCGACCTCATTCCTGGAGCAAACCCTATTGCTAGAGCTCCTTACCGACTCGCTCCATCTGAAATGCGTGAACTCGCGAGTCAGCTCCAGGAACTGCTTGATAAAGGCTTCATTCGCCCGAGCACCTCTCCATGGGGCGCACCAGTCCTTTTCGTCAAAAAGAAGGATGGGTCATTTAGGATGTGCATCGACTATCGGGAATTGAATAAGTTGACAATCAAGAATCGCTATCCCCTACCTCGCATCGATGATTTGTTTAACCAGCTACAAGGTGCTACATGTTTCTCCAAGATCGATCTACGCTCAGGCTATCACCAGTTACGCATTCAAGAGGAAGATATACCCAAAACCGCTTTTCGCACCTGATACGGTCACTATGAGTTCATTGTTATACCTTTTGGTTTAACCAACGCACCTGCGGTTTCCATGGATCTAATGAATCGCGTGTGTAAACCTTATCCATGGATCAATTTGAGATGACGTGAACCAAGCTGGCTCATTTTTTTTAACCAAGCCCAGCTCGAGCTAAGCTCGGCTCGGCCCATGGCTCGGCTCGTTGGCTCGTTCTTAGGCTTGTTTAACTCCGACGTAAAGCTCAAGCCAAGTTTAACCGCCTGAATTAATTTCGAGCTTGAGCTCGACCCCCCCTGGCTCGACTCGGCTCGACTCGTTTACAGCCCTAATCATCGTGTTCATCGATGATGTCTTGATCTATTCCAAGTCGAAAGCCGAACACGCGCAACATCTACGTTTGGTTCTCGAGCTACTCCAGGTAAATCGACTCTATACCAAGTTCTCCAAGTGCGAATTCTAGCTGGAGGAGGTTCAATTCCTCGGTCACATTGTCAATAGTCAAGGTATTCACGTCGATCTTGCAAAAATTGAGGCAGTGAAGAGTTGGATTACACCTAAGAACCTGTCTGAAGTCCGTTCTTTCCTTGGACTAGCGGGCTATTATCGTCGATTTATCGAAGGGTTCTCAAAAATCACTGTGCCGCTTACCGCTCTCACACCTAAAGACAAGCCTTTTGTTTGGGGAACTGATCAAGAGTCTGCTTTCCAAACCCTCAAGCACATGCTTTGCAATGCTCCCGTTCTCAATTTACCTGACGGAAACGACGACTTTATTGTCTATTGTGATGCCTCGAACCTCGGTCTTGGTTGTGTCCTCATGCAACGGGACAAAGTCATTGCTTATGCATCTCGTCAGCTCAAAATCCACGAGAAGAACTATACAACCCATGATCTCGAGCTAGGCGCAGTTGTTTTTGCGTTAAAGATTTGGCGACGCTACCTGTATGGTACCAAGTGTACGATCTTCACCGATCATAGGAGCCTAAAACATATCTTTGATCAGAAGGAACTTAATATGCATCAACGCCGATGGGTAGAACTTCTCAATGATTACGACTGTGAGATCCGTTATCACCCAGGCAAAGCGAATGCCGTTGCCGACGCCCTCAGCAGACGAAGCTATCTGCTCAGCACTCGAAATATCCAAGCCCAATAAGATCTCGAAACCCTCATCCGCGAAGCCCAGCATGCTTGTTTTAATGAGCGCACTTTGAAGAAGGAAATAATCTACCACGATGAAGCCCAGCCTGTGAATAAGTCGAATGGAATATTCCACTTTCTGGACCGAATTTGGATCCCCAAGCAGACCAATTTACGACAGATATTGATGGACAAAGCCCACAAATCTCGGTACTCTAATCATCCCGGTGCCGTCAAAATGTACCAGGACCTTCGCTACAAGTATTGGTGGCCGGGCATGAAGAGGGATATCGCTCTCTACGTTGGGAAGTGCCTGACTTGCTCGAAAGTCAAGGCTGAACACCAAAGACCCTCTGGCTTACTCGAACAACCCCCGATCCCTATGTGGAACTAGGAGAGTATAGCTATGGACTTCATAACGAAACTTCCGCGCACGCCATCAAGTCACGACAGCATCTGGGTTGTTGTTGACCGTTTGACCAAATCTGCTCACTTTTTGCCAATACGGGAAGACTACAAGGTAGAAAGATTAGCCCGAATCTACACCGATGAGATCATTTGTCGACATGGGACGCCTCGCGACATCATCTCTGACCGTGATGCTCGGTTTACCTCGCGTCTGTAGGAAACGTTTCAAGCGGCTCTCGGTACTACGCTTAATCTAAGTACCGCATTCCACCCTCAAACCGACGGTCAGACTGAGAGAAAGATTCGTACCCTTAAAGACATGCTCCGTTCGTGTGTCATATATTTCGGTGGTAATTGGGATGCTTACCTGCCGTTAGTCGAATTCTCGTATAATAACAGTTATCATTCCAGCATTCAAATGGCACCGTTTGAGGCTTTATACGGAAGAAAATGTCGATCGCCTATTGTATGGCACGAGATTGGGCACTCACAATTAACCGGTCCTGAGCTATTGCAAGAAACGACTGACAAAGTCCTCCAAATTCGAGACAATCTGCTGAAAGCTCGGTGTCGACAGAAAAGTTACGCCGATAGACGACGCAAGCCCCTTGAATTTGACGTTGGCGACTACGTACTCCTAAAGGTATCACCTTGGAAGGGTGTGGTCAGATTCGGCAAGAAAGGGAAACTAACGCCTCGATATGTTTGACCTTTTAAGATTCTAGAGAGGATCGGAAAAGTCGCCTACAGACTCGAACTACCGGAGGAACTTAGCAACGTCCACCCGAGTTTCCATATTTCGAACCTTCGAAAGTCCCTGGCTGAGCATGATTTAATTGTACCTCTTGATGATCTCCAAATAAACAAAACACTACACTTCGTGGAGAAGCCTGTCGAAATCATGGATCGCCAAACCAAGCAGCTCAGACGCTCGCACATTCCTATTCTGAAAGTCCGATGGGAAAGTAAACGAGGTGCAGAGTTCACTTGGGAACTCGAAAGCGACATGAAGGAAAAGTATCCGCAATTGTTTGTTACGGCTTCGGCCTAATTTCGGGATGAAATTCCCTCAACTAGGGGAGGCTGTAACACCCCGTGTATCGAAAGTTAAAGTCAAAGTCAAGATTGAAGTCAAAGGGAGACAAGATTGCTAATTGCGATATGTCACTCCTTGCTCAATTCTTGTTTTGACTTCTTTGACTTGTAGTTAGTCTATTTATGCTTTACGTTAGCTGTATTATGTGGAGTACTTATTAATAATCGAGGTTTAACTAATATTTATAGCATGTTTTATCGCTTTATCTCTATCGCAATCGCACTCGCAACTCGAATTACGCGTTCTGGATATTGTTCTATGTGTGTGTGTGACTTATGTGTTACTTGTGCATGTTTAATTATGTTTATGTGTGGTGATTAATCGAAACGCAATCAAATCACAAACGCTAAACGAATATGAAATAAGGATGATTGTATGTTGATATATTAGTTGGGATTAAAAGTAATTTGACTAGGAAACTCTATCGCATCGCAACGCTCGCAATCGAAACAGCAAAACTCGTCACGCCATGCACTCCAATCGAGTGGCCAGCCGATCGAGCTGCCACCCGATCGGGCTGCCACCCGATCGGGCTGCCACCCGATCGAGGTGCCACCCGATCGAGGTGCCACTCGATCGAGCAGCCACTCGATCGACCAGCCACCTATCCCCCTTTCCTTTTATTGAAAGCCTATAAATACCCCTGTTAACATCACAAACTTACCTTTTCTGCACCTCTCGTCCGACCAGGACTTCTTGCCCACTTTTCTTCAGATTTCTCGCGATTCTTGTAAGTATTCAACCCAAACCTTGTACTTTCTTAATCTACACGCACTCCTACACCTTTCTATCTTTTGAATCTTAACTTTTAACCGTGAAATCACTAGATTTGAGGTGTTCTAGGATGATGTCATCATGGTGTTCTTATGAACTTCATGTTTTGGCTTCAATCCACCAAGAACAACTTAGATCTGAACGATTTACACACAAATAAACAAAGATCTTGCATAGATCTGAACATATTCATGGTGAAAAAGGATTAAAAGATGGTTTCTAACTTTCTTTCAACTCTTTTACACTTAATGCACTCAAAACCGATAGGATCGGACCTTGTTCTAACCTTCTACTCCTTCTTGGTGATGTGTTAGTTCAAGATCTGAGTTCTACCAACGAGACAACTGATTTCGGGTTAAGCAAGAACAACCGTCTTGAACCGGTTAACTGGTTGAACTTGGGTGATTCCTGTTCGATCGGGTCACTTGTGTCAAGATGGGGTACTGTTGATTAGCACGTTGTCACACCGTCTCGATAAAACTACAAACCATCAAAAACAACCAAGTATAAGACGACCAGGCCGACCAGGACGGAGTGTCGCCCGATCAGACTGCTGTCCAATCGGATTGTCACCCGATCGGGTTGCCACCCGATCGGCTTACACCTTGGCCCCACACTCAACTTTTGTTTTCAAACTTTTGAGGTTCACATTGAACGGAATGCTGTCCGATCGGATTACCACCCGATCGGATTACCACTCGACCATGAGATGTTCTGACTTCAACACTTAATGATTTTCAAAGATGTTCACTCCAAACGGATTGCCACCCGATCGGATAGCCATCCGATCGAGTGACCGTCCTGCTGTGAATTTGTTCTCAAACCAAAGAAGCCTTGCCATTCGGATTGATGTCCGATCGGACTGCCGTCCGATCGAACGACCTGAAAGGTAGAAATACTTCTCCATTTTCAAAATGCTACAACGAAAACTTGAAGAGACAAGCCATCATACACAAACACATCCTTCCCAAACGAAGTAACAATCCACTCGAAAGATCACCCGATCGGATGAGCATCCGAGCAGATTGTCACCCGATCGACCGGCTACCCGATCAGATTGTTGTTCGACCCACTGACACTTTTATGCATCGCTTATCGTTATGCTATCGTTCTGATCAGGCTAATCCTACTCTCTAGCGCTCCCTTCAATCCATCAATCGCTGTGAGTATACTCGATCTCTTTTTGCTTTACGCACTTTTGGGTGTTACATACGTTACTTATTCTAAATCACATCGAACACACTACGCAATACTTTAAACGCTAACCGTTACCGCATGTTATACGTGACTTAATGAATGCTTGTTTGTTATGTTTACTCATGGAATGCTGTCTACCTGCCTTAGCAACGATAGTACTATTTGTTTGGACTCAGCACCTGTTTACTCAGGGGTTGTTAAGGACAATTTGTTACATGGCTCACAGTGGTGAGTGTGTATTACGAACTGCCTTGGGCAGTCAACCCGCATTCATTGGTATCGATAGGTTCATGTCGATAACTAGCATGCTTCATTTTACACTGTGTACGTGCTGGTTATGCTTAACGATTTCGAACTCTATTATATCTATTAAACTTGCATGCTCACCTTTACACTATGTGTATTGACTTTTACTTTAACGTATGTGACAGGTGCTTAGGATGTTTATATGCTTGGCTTGCTGTGAAATCGAGGCTAGGAAAGGTCTAGAAACAAATAAACAATTGTCTGTATTTGAAATCTGAGTTGTCGGAACAGAACAATTTGACTAGATCTTGTCTGTAATAACTATGTTATCTTTTATGACATGGTATGGGACATGTTGCTTTAAATAATTGGTAATTATAGTTGTTATGGAAACTTCTGGACAATCTGTTTCGCTCAGTGCCACGCCCCGATGTTTTCGCCATCGGTAGGGGTGTGACATGGTGCATTCGAAGATGGTGGTGTTTGTTGTTGGAGGTTGGAAGTGGTGATGGGTGGTGGGTGGTGGCTGGGATAAAGAGAGGGGTGAGAGATGGTGGTGTTGGTTGGAGATTAAAGAGGGATGTTAAATGACATTTTTACCCTCACATGGGATGCACGTGACCCTACTTAACGTTTAAAATTAATTGGGTATGGTCAAATGACGTAGAATGTAATATGCTTTACGAATAAAAGATTACGACTCTAATTAATAAAAGTAAAGGTGATCCATTACAATTCAATATAAACATAAAGGACAAAAACTGTAATTTACCCTAACAACTTGAACAAAAATTCACACTTGCAATGATTTGACTTACACAATTTTTATTGGGGAGAACATCTCTACAATAAACAAATATAGAGCTTGAATGGGTAAATAAATCCGTAAAATAAGATTAAAGAAAACTAACATCCGGTCCATATGTAACCGGCTGGTTCAAAAGGAGAAGATTCAAATGGACTCAACCAAACCGGTAATGTAGTCGGTTTCTATCAGACCTGTCAGTCTAATTGTCCCTTTATTAAGCAGTCAATAAATGTGAAGGATCATAAGATTAATCCGAGTTGTGGACATGCTTTACTACACCATAAAATGAAGCTCTCGAAAAAGCAGGTTCCGATCCACTTACTTTGGCAGGAATGGTCGAAAGTGATAAGAAGGCCTTTGCTATCCTTACTCAAGCACTTCGTAATGTAATTAACTTTGCCCTACCAGCTTAAAGTTTATCAGTCCGATATTGGCTTGATATTTCGGAAAATTACACTATACTCTACATTTTACTTTATAAGGACTCTTAATTAATGCTATAATTGTTTATTTATAGTCATTATCATAAGACCCTCAGGCTATGGGGTATACTTTCACGCCCCTTAACTACACGTAGGCACCACATCACCTACTTGATCCTCTTTCACTTCACCGCACACCAAGGAAATGGTTTAACGCCCCTTAAAATTAATTAATATATATATATATATATATATATATATAAGACAAAGATCCGTTAGGAACCACCCTTTATTGCGAGAACCGCGAGAACCAATGTGAACACAACCAAAAATGCCTAAAAATAGCTAAAAAACACACAATTTTTTTTTTAATATTTTTTATAAAAAAATCGCTACTTTTAGTAGCAAAAAAAAATTTTAAATTTTTTTTAATTGTTTTTGGCTACTAAAAGTAGCGATTTTAACATAAAAAATATTAAAAAAAAAGTTTTTTCAGATTCTTTTTAGATTTTTTGGGGGTTTAATTTTTAGCATTTTAGCTTGGGGGTGGGGGGTGGTGGGGTTTAGGTTTTTTGGGGGTGGGGGAGGGGGGTTTAGGTTTGGGGGTGGGGTGGGGGGGTTAGGTTTTTTAAGGTTTTTTGAGGGTTTTAGTTTTTAGCATTTAGCTTGGGGGGGGGGGGGGTTAGGTTTTTTTTTAGGTTTTTTTAGCTATTTTAGGTTGTGTTCACATTGGTTCTCAATGTGAACACAACCTAAAATAGCTAAAAAAATAGCTAAAAACACACAATATGATGAATATTTGAATGGATATTTGAATAAATCTTACCCTCTGTCGAGTTCCCTATCGTATGTGAGGAACTATTAGAAGATAAACCTCTAAAGAAATGTTCGAGAGTTAAAGTTTTTATACCCATGATTGTTCGTATTATAAAACAACCCTACGTGGTAGAGTGTAATCTCAATTATCGAATGAATGGTTGTGCCAAGTTTTATGTAACTAATACGTGAAATGGAGTGGCATATGTAATAAGCTTATAATTTCGTATGTAGCGGAACCTAGGTTGATAAGAATTAACCCTTTGAGGTACAATGTTGGGTAATTGCTTTAGTATTACAATTGCTAGAAGGAATGACGTATGTATGACGGCTATGGAATGTGATGACAAGTATAGCTGAGTATGACACCTCGAGTGTAATATGAGTTGCTCAAATGTAAGTATTGATTACACGATCATATTGATAGCGTGATTAAAGACTTATGTTGGCCCTTGTAACCTAGGGATAGACGGTAAAGAGGTTAGAGCAGGATAATATGTAGACGATTTGTATAAACGTATACATTAAGTTGTGGTTAACCATGCAGTTATGATAGATCATCAGTGGAAGAAATATTGGTCTCGGGTAAAGATTATATGAAAGTATTACAAGAAAAGTATGAAAAAACCTATCAAACAAATGACATGAAGGAAATTTTGCTTGATATTGGCCTTGGAAGGATGGGGAGTATGTAGAAACTAATAGTTAGAAACTATTGAATGATGTTTGATTTGTGATTTATTATGAATGAATAGGAATGAACAAGTATGAATATTATGATAATTATTTCCCCTAAGTAGATGTTAGAGGTAGGCGGTAATGAATAATCTGACAGATAAGTTTTAAGAAATCAGCTTGAACAATTGAATGATAATCATGAAATAATGTAATAGGATCGCTTTGATTCATACAAGATTGAATTACCAAATGTATTAGACAAGTTTAGAGTAGTAACGACAGATTCATCATGAAGGATGATCGAATGAAAGCATGTTATCGAAGTTCGAGGTATGTAATTACGAAGGGATACAGATAAACTCGTCAGAATGTATGTATTCAGGTTTCGGGGACGAAACCTTCTTTAAGGGGGGTAGACTTGTAACACCCCAAATTTCGTATGTCATAGTATAATATTTTAATCGTGATGCTTTAATGATAAAGAATGGTGTAACACCTCAAAAGTTTAACTATGCAAAATAATTAATAGAGACATAACTTAGTTGAAAAATATGTAAAATATTGACAAAAGAATGAATGATATCTAATTATGAATAATCATATAAAGTGGAGGGACCAAACTTGAACATTTAGAAAGTAAATTAATAAAAAAAAAAACCCAAACACAGACACCTGTGTTGTGTGGAACTACCTAAAGCAAAGGAAAAGGGGGGAAACCCTTAGAAATCTGATTTGGACAAAAAATGAAGAAGATAATCAAAAATTTACTTGTGCATGAGCCTGAATTGAGATAATCTAAGCTTTCCTTTCCTTTCAAGTGGTAAGTCGAAATTTTTGATTTGGTGATTTGTAGAAAGTGGGTTTTGACCCAATCATGAGTTCATATGAAGATTGTGGTAATTTTGAGTTAGGATCTTACCATAGAACGTGATTTATGCTTGAAATTTGGATGAATTGATGATTAAAAGTGGAAACCCACTTAAGCTAGAGCCATTGTGTAGTGTAGAGATGAATTATGTGCAAATTGGTGTCATAAGCATGTATGAAGTTACTTACTATGAGTATTTGTTGGATGAAATTTGATTATGAATGAATGTTGTATGAAAATTTGATGAATTAGATGATCTTGATATGAACTAGTGAAGATGTGCATATGATACTTGTACATTATGCTTTATTAATGTTATGCACGTTATGTGTTTGATGAAATGCTTGAGTATTGTCTATTATGTAATTTCATATGCATATGATGAAAAATGAATTGGAATGGAGAAATGATGAGTTAGTAACTCACTAGGTAAATGTAAATATGAAATAAAAAGCGTGAGATTAAAAGAATGTTGAATATGTAACTTGTAGGAGTGAAGGAAGAAGGTACGAGCCAATCCGGATCGCAAGTGTCGCAAAGTAAAGGTAAGTTCATATGAACTTCATTCTTTCTATATGTAGATTTATGAATGCAAATCTTGATATTTGAGTCATAGTGTAGAATTATTATTATTGTTCATGGTAGAATTGTGTTAAGTTGAGAATTGGAAATGGATAGGAAATGCGAAGATAATGGATGTGTTTTAACCCGCTTCTAGTGGGTCGAAATGTTGGAAAGTATGATGTTGTAATGTTTAAGTAAGAACTAGTAGAAACGGGTCAAAATGGCGAAAATGTGTAGAAATTGTATGGTATTTATTGATCATGTATGAATGAGTCGAAAAGCTTACATGTTGAATGTTTTGAAGTGTAAGGGTAAAAGAGCATAAAGGAATTTATGCTAGAATGGGAAAAATGATTATAACAAGGATGTTGGTTAAAAGAGA
Source organism: Helianthus tuberosus (assembly GCA_030545235.1). Lineage (NCBI taxonomy): Eukaryota > Viridiplantae > Streptophyta > Magnoliopsida > Asterales > Asteraceae > Helianthus > Helianthus tuberosus. The sequence goes on from CM060442.1 coordinate 184,814,412, forward strand.
AAATGAATGTTAAATTTCACTAATGGGTCGAATAAGAATAAGTCTATGGAAGACTTAAAATTTGTTTTGAGAATTTATGCTAATGAATATTTGTGTTATGTATGATAGGTAAATTCCACTCTTGATGATGCGAGCTCGGACCGAACACACTACATCGCCCTTTATGTGCTTCCGGTTAAAGTCGTCTTTTGTAAATGGGTCAAAACACTTTCATAATGTAATTGTTTCAACTTTTATGTCTTTTGAAACATGTCTTAGAATTAGTATTGAATGATGATTGTTAAAAAAAAAAACAGGGAATTGCTTATAGTACGAACGGGTCATGCCCAATTTTTGTTAAAAATAGTATGTCAATATTTGTATTTTCGAATGTGAAAAAGTGGGCGTGACACATATGATATTTGCAGCATTGCCGTCCTTGTTTTCCATACGCTTCTTGTTCCTAGCCTTCCATATATATAAGCCAACACGTGATTATCACCTACCCGTGCACCACCTTAGCCTCCTGTTACTCAATCCAGGTCGACTTTAACTCCTGCAAGTCCCTGAAAGAAAAAGCGAACACTGGCGGAATCCTACACCACGAGTAGAACATACCCCATACGCCGGTGTTCGCCTTTTCTTTCAGGGAATTGCTGGAGTTAAAGTTGACGTCTGGATTGAGTAAACAGGAGGCTAAGGTGGTGCACGGGATGGTGATAATCACATGTTGGCTTATATGGATGGCTAGGAACGAGAAGCGTATGGAAAACATGGACGGCAACGCTGCAGATATCATATGTTCGGTTAAATCGGTCGACTTTTTATGGTTAAAAAATAGAGCTAGTCATTCAAATGTTAGATGAGTAGATTGGTGTAACTTTCTGTTGTACATGTTTGGTTTGTAGGTTTGTGCTGGCGCTTTTTTGTGTCGGTTGCCGTTCTGCCCGTTTTTGGGTGTGGTGGTTGTGTGAATAAAAGTTATCTTTCAAAAAAAAAAAAAAAAACTTTATACTACCTGTGATGGGGAGGGTTTGCTATGACAAATATAGAAACATATGGAAGATATCCAACCATGACTCAAACCATAAGGTGGTTAACTGAACATTACCTCTTCAATAAATACCAGCATTTCTTTCATTATCATCACCAGCTTGCATAAAACACTTTTTTCTACTAGCCACCAACCATGGAGACAACTATAGTCTTTTGTGTTCTTGCAGTAACAGCAATCTTGTTTTATACATGGAGAAAACTGGACCGATTGTGGTTCAAACCAAAAAGGATTGAGAAGTTTCTAAAAGAGCAAGGGCTCAAAGGTACGCCTTATAAGTTTATGTACAGAGATTTTAAAGAGATGGCACGGACGATGATCGAAGCCAAGTCTCAGCCCATGAGGTTAACTCATGATATCGCTCCTCAAGTCTCGCCTTTCTTCCACAAATCCCATACCACTCTTGGTATGTAAATTTCGTTTTCTTATTTTTGTTACAATGCCTTTTAAGTAGAAATGGTGTGATGCTGGGCCGGCTCAACTATTTTAGAGGCCCAAAGCAAAAAATAAAAACGAGACCTTTTTCAATTTATTTTTGGGTTTTTAGTTTTGTTCTTTTTTTTTTCTTTACCAGCTACGTTTTTAATAGGTTTAACAACTGTTTTAAAGAGGTATTAAATGACTTAAACCTAATTAAGCATCATGATTCTGGGCAAATCAATCAAGTTTTCTCAATTTAGTAACTGTAAGTTAAAAAAAAAACAATTGATAACACAAAAACCTAATAAAATAAATTAATGCCACCAAAGATATTAATGAGATTCGAACACAAATCTCTTAGTAACAATGAGAAGATCTTACCAGCCTGCTAGAGCTGAATTTGGCTCAAAATATTCAAAGTATAACTTTATGCATATCTAAATATTTTTATTATCTTTTTTAAATATGTGACTTGTGACCCTATTTGGGTGGTGGCCCAAAGCAAGTGCTTGGGTTCACTACCCCATGGGCCGGCCCTGGTGTGATGTTTGTAGTTCGGTTCTCAATTGTTTTATACACTTTTGATAGTTATTGCCTGCCTAGCTAGGTAACTGCTAAATTTTGTTAAAAAAAATTGATGCATACTTGTAACTACATAAAAAATAAAATGAACAGGAAATGAAAATCTTACAAGAAATCCATTATATCTTTGGTTAACAACTTAGCATATTTTGTAGATTATAAATAAATTTGGAGACACTGAACAAAGACCAAAAATTCTGTGTTATCAGGCATTTTGTATTCTGGAATTCTGTAGTTTGTAGTTTGGGATTCTAAAATACATGTATATTTGGATTTGTCTTGATTAAATATAATTAAATAGGTAAGAGTTGTTTTACATGGATGGGAACAAAACCTATGGTACACATATCTGAACCCACAATGATACGAGAGATCTTAACTAATTATAACAAATTTCAAAAGCCGAGAGGAGGTAATCCATTATTACAGTTGCTTGCTAGAGGATTATTGGATGCAGAAGGTGATCAATGGATTAAACACAGAAAAATCATCAATCCCGCATTCCACATGGAGAAGCTCAAGGTTTTTAACACTTGCCTTTTCTCTTGTTGTTACTAGATGTACCCTTAGTTTATTATAATTCTTTCTGTAGAATATGCTACCTGCATTCTATTTGAGTTGCCGTGACATGATTGAGAAATGGGAAGAACTTGTAAACAAGGAAAACTCATGTGAAATTGATGTGTGGCCTCATCTTCAAACTTTTTCAAGCGATGTAATTTCACGTACAGCCTTCGGTAGTAGTTTCAAGGAAGGAGGAAACATATTTGAACTTCAAAGAGAACTAGCAGAGCTGATTATAAAGGCTACAAATTCAGTTTACATTCTAGGATCAAGGTAATTAGTTCCCGAACTATGGCACTTTTAAGTTTTTGTTAGTTTAAGCTAATAAAAAAAAGAGTTGATAGATTTTTACCAACAAAAAACAATAAGAGGATGAAAGAGATTGAACGGGAGGTGAAAGCTTCAATAAAGGGCATAATCAATAAACGAGTTGTTGCGATGAAAGTTGGGGAGGCTAGCAATGATGATCTTTTGGGCATACTTTTAGATTCAAATCACAAAGAAATAAAAGAGCACGGGAGTAACAATTTTGGATTAAGCATTGAAGAAGTCATCGAGGAATGCAAACTCTTCTACTTTGCAGGGCAAGAAACCACAGGAAGTATGCTTGTTTGGACTATGATTTTATTAGGTCAACACATGGAATGGCAGACACACGCTAGAGATGAAGTTTTACATGTCTTCAGAGATAAAAATCCAGATATTGATGGCTTGAATCATCTAAAAGTTGTAAGGTTTTAGTATTATAAATTTACTAAATCTTTGTTATTATGTTAATTCTTGCTTAACTATTTTGTATCGCAATCTCTCATTTTATAGATGAACATTATCTTTAATGAGGTTCTCAGATTATATACGCCGGTAGCCTTACTTAGACGCCTAATACCAAGGGAAACCAAAATAGGTAACTTAACCTTACCAGCAGGAACCCTTGTCCAAATAAACACATTGATTTTGCATCACGACAAAGATATGTGGGGTGAAGATGTGAACGAATTTAAGCCTGAGAGATTTTCTGGAGGTGTTTCAAAGGTTATTAAGGAACAAGCTGCATACCTCCCATTTGGTGGTGGCCCACGTATATGTATTGGCCAAAATTTTGCTATGTTGGAAGCCAAGTTGGCTCTTGCTATGATTCTGCAACGTTTTTCTTTTGAGCTATCTCCATCATACTCACATGCTCCCCACGCTATGGCTACTCTACAACCCCAGTTTGGCGCTCATTTGATTCTACGGAAACTTTAGGCAACTTATCACATATATTTGTCTAATAAAAGTATGTTGGTCTCGTATTATCATCTATTTGTTGTACTCAATGTTGGTGTGTGGAAACAAGCGACCAATAAAGTTAATGCAACACATGTAAAATGTTGTAACAAGTCTTGAAAAAGGTTGCATTATGCATAAAGCAACATTTTACCAAGACTGAAGCTAGACGAAGTTGCATTAGACATAAAGCAATCTTTTTGGTAGAAAATACAATCTTTTATGAATGCGTTTCTTGTGTTATTCAAATGCAACATTTTTAATATGCAACATTTTTACATGCAAATGCAACTTTTTTATATACTTAGAGGGGGCACATTACTCGCCACCCCGAGTATGTAGATCCACGTATGGCTGAGTAATAAAGTACACCGTCGCCACCCTGGTGAGTTGTTGGTTAACTCGCCTATGGTGAATCTAGTGAACCCCGAGTGTTATGAGTGTGGGTTGAGTTAGGTGTGTACCCTCTTCCATGTGGATGCCCCCTCCACCCTTAATGCAACCTTTATTATAGTTAAATTTTAAAGAAGGCAACATTGTCTACGCTCTAACTCAAATGCAACCATTAAAAAGTTGAAACCTTGTTTTAAAGTAAATGCAATATTTTTTGAACGATTTAAGTTACAACTTTTATTATGCCCTAAACGGTCACAATGTCAGATTAAGAATTTCAACTTACAAGATATACACTACATGGTCACAATGCACAAACCAAAAAGAGCATTGAAATGCAACTTTTTTTTTTTTTACCAAAATACATCACAATCTTCAAGTAACTGAAACTTAAAATACACATTAGCAAACATATCAAAATGAACTAAAAACAAGATAAGTGTGAACCAAGAGTGAATAAAACTAGTTTTCATTCAGTCTTTTATCTTCTTGATCACAATGTGGAAAACGGTTTTTGACTATGACCCTTCTTTATCTTCGCCTTAGTAAGCTTCATAACTACTTTAATGGCAGCATCAAAAACTTGCTTCACAATTTGAAAACAAAATTATATATTTGTATTTAGTATAACAAATCCCAGAAGAAAATAAAAAAGCAAGATAGAATTTACCGTTTTTCTGAACTACTATCAATGTATTCAGGAACTCTCATAGTCTGATTGTCTTCTTTAGTGAGTGGAAACTTAGTCAAAGTGTCATCAGAAGAGAAGTCAAACTGTCATCAGAAGAGAAGCATAGATTTCTCATAAATTCAGATCCCAATAGTAAGATATAGAACATAACCAACAAAAATTCAACAAAATAAAAGTCTATGCAAATTCACAAAAGCTATTTATATAAGTTCAAATCAACTTAGTGAACTCTTGGGTTTCCATAAATATCCACAACTTCATTAAAACACATTCATCAGCTAGATGAGTTAAAAAAATATCTACCCTAAAATCCACAAAACATACGAGGATGTAGAAACTAGAGGTATATGAACAATACAGACCTGGTTCACATTTAATGCACATATGTATGACAAGTCTTCGAAGAATGATTGTTAAAAGTGCAGTGTTCCTACCACAAGTGTATGGCCAACGATCTCAAAAAAAAAAAAAAAGTAATAAATACAAAAACTCATTAAAACAATCATTTAAGCATAAGATCAATAAATTTACTATATGTTTAGTCCAACAAATACGGTGAATTTCATTTCAAGACATACAAAAAATTAAGACACCAGCTTAATTGAAAAAAGTTCCTACATCTACTGGCAAGACGATTGTGACAACCCGTACCTCTTGTTCGTACCGCTTCTTCTTCGATGTAATTTTGATAAATTATAGGTAATATTAAGGCAAGTCGGGTTTAAATGCGGAAACCATACGTGTGTAATGTTAATATTGACATTATAAAAATTCTATTCTTACAAATAGCTATATTAGAAAAACCGCACCCTACATGACTCAAGTGTACAGTCGTACACTCTCCTATCCTTCTATCACTTGCACACCCTTATAGTTGGGCTTGAGATCTGTGTGGAGCCCCAGCATCATGGCCCAAACTATAGTACAGATGGGCCTCTTCCCTTATTCATACAGTCCCTAATCGCACACTTAAAAGACTCAATCACATGTGCAGCCTAGCATGACATATGACATGACAGCTGGATTCCAATAATTTAAATGTGCGACTCCTTTGAGAACACGTATTTATAAGGGGAGGCGGGGCGGTGGCTTTTTCTCCGTGATGGAAGATAGTTCATGCGTGGAAGTTTCAATTTTTCCACCGCCACCATCATACTTCAACGCGTGATGTATTGTTTCTGTGATAAAATCAACGCGTGTGAGTGATGGACAATATTGCCACTAAAAAAGATTGTGAGTGATGAAATAGTGGTTGATGACATGACATAATTTATTTGGATGTTGTGAGTGATGGGAGATAGTTCACGCGTGGAAGTTTCAATTTTTCCACCGCCACCATCATACTACAACATAATCCTCTATTCCTGCAACATTCTTTTCACCAAGAATCATCATCATCATCATCATCATCATCATCTACAACTGTTGGAATTTCCGAGAGTCTCACTCCGCTTCGGTTCTTCGTCGCACACTAGACTTCATCATCTCCCCACTTCCCAGGTTGGTAATAACCATAGTTATTTATATGTTTTCATTTATGATTTGAATGTGTGCTTAAAAGAGTCCTTCCTGTTATGCGATTATGTGTTCAAATTGAGCATACAAAGATCTTTCTTAAAAACATGTTCCTAGATCTATGAGCTTCCACTGTTTGTTTTTATTCAAAAAGACCCTGTTGAACTCAAGGTGCTCACTGTTTGATTTAAGGAATGTGTTGTTTGCTAATGATTAAAATGACGATATGAACAAGTTAGTTAGTCCGTAACCCGGTCTTCGGTTTAGTGACTCGAGAACGAACATGTCCGACGGTGTGTCATATTACGTGAGAAACTTTAGTGAGTTGTTTGTTGTTTTAAATTGAGAACTAAAAAGGATAATGATGAGTCAAGTAAATGCTTCTGTATCACTTCCCCTTAGCAGGACTTCTTATTGCACAAACGTACGGTATCGGGGTGCACCTGTTAACGACAACCATGGGTACGAGTTCCACTTTCTTCCCGATACTAAGTCCTTCGGCTAATCAACAACCATTATTCATAACGCTTACACATGTTAACGAGAACCACTTCATACATGTTAAGCTCGAAAGGGATTATCCAATGCCACCAGCAAACGGGCTATGGTTGACCCACCGAATACCCCATACGGAACAATGGGAAGATATGTACTTGCCACGTCTAGAATGGTATACGTCGATAATGAATCCTCCGCCAAGATCAAACCCCAGTCTTAATTACATCGACAGTGATACGGAAGAATGATTTTTGTAATTAATAGTATTTTTTTTTATTAATTCCTATAATTTTCTACAATTTCTTTAATTTTTTTTATAATTTCTATCATTTTTCAATAATTAGAATTGATTAAAACATGTTAATAACATTTTAATAAAAAAAATTAAACATATACGCCTCGTATAGAGCTAGACGTGTCGTATATGATTGATCAAAAGACCATTTTGCCCCTGGTATGCCCCCAATCTAGGCTTATTTCAGGGGCTAAAAGGTCATTCTACTAAACCCATACGCCTCGTATAGATCTATACGAGGCGTCTACTTGAGCGGGTTTTTGAAAATTTGAATTTTGAATATTTGAAAATCAAAATTTGAATTTTTTAAACAAGGACGATTCGTATAGATCTATACGCGGCGTCAATTGTGTCGGCAACAATTCTTTTTTTTTTTAAATTTGAATTTTGAAAATATTTTATGTTAATTACTAATATACCCCTGAAAGTCCCCAGTATAGGCCTTTAACAGGGGCTTAAAGGTAATTTAAAAACCTTGACGACGCGTATAGATCTATACGTGGCGTCTATTGGGGCGGCAACTTTTAAACTTTTTGTTTTTTAATTATTAGAAAAAGGTTTATTAAATGACCATTTTGCCCCTGTAAAGCCCCCAGTATAGGCTTTAGTCAGGGGCAAAATGGTAATTAACAATTCCAGAAATATCTTTTTGGGTTGGTTAATTACCTTTTTGCCCCTGAATAATGCCTATACTGTGGGCTATACAGGGGCAAAATAGTCATTTAATAAAAAGCATAGACGCCGCGTATAGGTCTATACGAGTCGTCTATGCTTCGTATAAGTCGGGGGGGGGGGGGGAGGTCTAGACGAGACTGATTATCACCCCAAACAAAAAAAAAACATATACGGAGCACACACCTCTATACGCCTCGGATTAGTATTTCGACCGTATTTTCGAAGATTTGAAGCATCACTGGTACGTATTTCATCCCGTAGTTTAGTATTTTTGCCTCGTTTTTGCCTTTAGACCGTAGGTTTGCCCTGAAATTTGGTTTTTGTTGGGTTTGGGGGTTTGAATCTAAGGTTGAAGATGAAGTAGGTAGAACATGACGCCGAGTATAGCCCTATACGAGGGCTATACGAGGCTCTGCAACTTTTTTTTTTTGTTGTTAATGTTAATAATGTTATTGTTTTTATTATTGTTTTTATTATTATTATTATTATTATTATTAATATTATTATTATTATTATTGTTAATATTATTATTATTATTGTTATTGTTATTGTTATTATTATTTATTTATTAGTATTATTATTATTATTTATTAATTATTATTATTATTATTAGTATTATTATTGTTATTATTATTATTATTTATTTATTTATTATTGTTAATATTATTATTATTATTGTTATTATTATTTATTTATTAGTATTATTATTATTATTAGTATTATTATTGTTATTATTATTATTATTTATTTATTATTGTTAATATTATTATTATTATTATTGTTATTATTATTTATTTATTAGTATTATTATTATTATTTATTAATTATTATTATTAGTATTATTATTGTTATTATTATTATTATTTATTTATTTATTATTGTTTTTATACTTATACGTTATTTATTCGCAGATTGATTATGGAGGGCGATGACATTCAGATAGAACTTGATGGGGCACCGCCGGGGGGTCAGCCGGTTCAGCAGGGTCAGCCGGTTCAGGAGGGTCCACGACGGAGACGGCGGCCGCCTCTGGATACGCTGCAGGGTTGTCCGTATCTAGAGTTTCCCGACGGCACCGATGCCGCCCGTCATTGCCAGAAGCTTAGGAGGATGCACATTGGATCGTATGCATCGATCGACTGGGATGCGATGGATCAGCTTGCTGAGACGGCTAGAGTGGGTCGGTTTATACCTCTCGATTCGCCGTGGCATCGTCTTTTTTATTTGGCGCACACGCTGACTTACAGGGAGCTGCTGGTCGAGTTCCTTTCGTCATTTACATTTCACCCTCCTGGGGTCCCAGTGCCGCTTCCGTACCCAGATGCTCCCCCTCCGCCTGCGATTTCTTTCAGGCTCGCTGGCGTTTTGCGTACGATGACTGTAACACCTCGAAAATTCGTGTTCAATGAAATAACGACACGTGTCATATAAGACAAGAGTGATATAAACCCGGGTATAATTAAAGATGTATGGCAGGATTTAAAAGTGTCGTCATGTTAATTTTTACCTCTGAACGACCTCATTTACAAATCCCAAGACCCTAATATATATTTTAAACATCTAATATACCTTCGATCCGGTAATCGCTGACAATAATTGAATTCAAAGTGCAAAATAGGACCATATGGAATTTCTACGGTAAACCTTCGTTTATGGCACTTTTAAAAGAATCCAAGCAAACATATCAAAGTGGTAGGGTATGTAACTGTTCAAGGCACATTTTAGAGGCCCCTTACTGTAAAATAATGTCCCAAATTCGAAATACCTGGTTGCCCCTTCGAATGCATGAAAGATCAAGATTTTTTGGCTTCAGCAGAAGGCCTGCGCACCGCAAGCATGACCTTACGGTGCGCAAGGGTTGCCCAGTAACTGAAAACGGGGCTGTTTGCTGTTATGCGCATGGAATCGACTTTTATCCGAGTTTCCTCATATTGGACGACCCCTAAACAACCCCTAGACACTTAGGGACACTTGTGGATGAATTGTGGTCAGTTGTAGACTTGCATGTCAACAATCTAGTGGGTTCTTGATCACTATATAAAGCCACTAAGTTGCAACAAGTTCTTCACACCTTTCTCTTGCATTCCTGATCATTTCTGGAGCTCAAGACTTCTCTCAAGTGATCACTAATCATGCTTAGGACCTTGGTAAGTTTGCTTAACCTTTCTTAGTTAAGTTTTTGCTTAGTTTTAGCTTAAAAGTCAAACCGTCGTAATTAACGGTTGACTTAACGATTAATCACTATTAGTCGAATTGAAAGTCCGCATGGAATCGACTTTTATCCGAGTTTCCTCATATTGGACGACCCCTAAACAACCCCTAGACACATAGGGACACTTGTGGATGAATTGTGGTCAGTTGTAGACTTGCATGTCAACAATCTAGTGGGTTCTTGATCACTATATAAAGCCACTAAGTTGCAACAAGTTCTTCACACCTTTCTCTTGCATTCCTGATCATTTGTGGAGCTCAAGACTTCTCTCAAGTGATCACTAATCGTGCTTAGGACCTTGGTAAGTTTGCTTAACCTTTCTTAGTTAAGTTTTTGCTTAGTTTTAGCTTAAAAGTCAAACCGTCGTAATTAACGGTTGACTTAACGATTAATCACTAATGGTCCAGTGATTAGTCGAATTGAAAGTAGTTATAAGTTGGTAATTATGTGGGTAATAAAACCTTAAAAGGGTTCCCCCTGATTCCCACTCTAACTAGGTCAAATGTCGGGTCAAACTAGTTATTAAAAAGTCAACAGAATGCTTATTTTCTAATTTGTGCATAATTAGCAATGTAGAACACATACAACCTGTTTGATCATTATTATCACTTGGTAATTAGTGTAAGAACATGTCTAAACATGTTCAACCCGACAATTTACTGTTTAGACCCGGTTCGGAACCGAAAGTCGCAAAGCTTTGACTTTTGCTTTGACTTCAGTTCTGACCCGTTTAGGCATGTTTTAGAAATGCCTTAGAGCTCTATTTGGACCAGGTTACATGCTAGTATAACCCTCTGTGATTATACACCATGGTTCATTAGTTAACCAATTAATACGCATGATTCCGTTAATTGCTCATATGTTGACCATTATGCCCTTTTCACCTTAAAACGTGATTTTTGCAAATGTAAAAGTGTAGAAACCTTAGATACTGATATATAAACTTGCACCCAAAGTTTGACATCAGTTTGGGGTGTAGATTAAGAGTTATGCTCGTTAGCGTAAATTGAAAGCTTTATGTTTATTAACGGCATAATTAGCGTATAGCCAAGTTAAGCCTACTTTTTGATATCAAACTTATTACCCACTGATGTAATATATTATTTTGGGATTTTTGAAGATTTTTAATTAATTTTAGGCTGAGCATAACTTATAGTCGTAGGCTTAATCCGGTAATTGTCGGTTTTACCCTTACGGGCTATAAAATGAGTTTTACATATCTAATCGACTCCAAACCTTTTGCTACTGATTAAATATGATAAATAAATTATTTTAAGCCTTTTGGAATGATAAAAATATCAGCTTTATATATAGAACCCAGAAACGGCTTCTAATCGCCTTATTAAGCGTTTTTAGCGCATAGTATGTACTAAGACTATTTTTAAACATACAAGGGTGATACCTACTGATATTTAGGGTAAATTATAATATTTTAACAGTAAGCAAAGGTTTTTAAACTCAGACTTCAGTTTTGAGCTTTTTGGCTTATGTGAAATTACCAAAATGCCCCTACGGTGCATAGTTTGGTTATAATTGATAAATTTCACATATATACAATACCTTACTGTTATAAATCAGTAAACTAAGTATTTTTGCTGATTATATCAGACCTGTAACTCAGGTTAATACTTAGACACTTTTATAACCTTGTAAATGACCAAACTACCCTTACGGGGCATAGTTTGTGTTTAAATTCGTTTCGGGCATAATAAAAGACATCTTACTGATGTCACAACATATTTGAAGCATATTAACTTAGGAACCCTGTATATGGCTCTAATAATTACCCGTTACGCTTATTACACGTTCGGTTCGGTTTATGTAACTAGTTTGCATAAATTAGCCAAAACGGGTCAAACCTTATCGGTTTTATCTCAAAATCCAGAGTGTGTATGAAATACCCATATTAAGCAAGTCTCCAAACTTGTCGGGTCTAAATCACATTCTATCCGGTCTTCGCTTAATAGTGCGTACGAACCGTATCATTGAAACTAACCGGTCTAAGCTTAAGCTTAATTAAAGACCCGTTAGAATTCTAATAGGTTATTATAAACCTTCGTTCCAGATTAGGAGAACCAGTAAAAGCTACTTGCATTTTCTTATTGTGATTATTACTTTGCTCAGGTAAATACTTTTAACTTATTTTCCCTATACGGGCTTGGGTTACGGTATATAAAATACCGCTTGGTCGGGCATTAAATCTTCCATTGTTTGGTGGTTAATTGAATAATTTAATCGGCCCGTTTATATATGTTTTGTTTACTTAAAGCCTTTGGGGGGTTAATGACCATGTCCCGGATATCCCTGGCATCATTTTACGAAATGGCCACGACTTAAGCGCGGGGTGTAGGCGTACATGATATTACAATATTTATTCAGTTGAAATATATCTTACAATTTGCTTCCGCTGTGCATATTAAATATTGTGTTGTTTGACTATTTTGTTGCCAACCACGTCACGATACTCCCCACCGGGCCCACCGGTGACACGTGGAATTCGGGGTGTGACAGGTTGGTATCAGAGCCAACACTGAGTGAATTAAACACTAGTCTTTTGTGTTTAATCTCAGTTACACAATTGCACATTCCAAATTTTCGAGTCTAGACAAAGAACATAGGAACAATCCAAATTTGTTTCAACTTATTTTTCTTTGTCTTTATTTTATATATTGTTGTTGTTATCTCATGCTATATTGATAGGATTAAAAATGCCGCCAAGATTCTTTAGACGTAGAGGACGAGGCAAGGGGCCAATCACCGCCCCCAATGATAATGAAGCCGGGCCTTCGCATATGCGAGCTCCTTCTACCACCGAGAGTGACGATCCTCGACAGAACCGGAGGAACCTTTTCGAGCCAGCTAGACGGTCGGTTTCGCAAAGTTCAACACCTCCCGTTCATAACCCTTACGGGCCACAGCCGGAGTATGAGCCCAACAACCCTCAACCCTCCTACATACCTCTACAGCGATCTTTATCGAACCATTCTTTTGGAGACCCTACACCTGTCTTCAGGGACCGGTTCAACCCGGCCAACTACATACAAGAGCCAATGGGTTTTAACCCATTGGGGCCAGATGATCATTTCTCTGACGATCATGCGGAGGATATGGATGAGGACACGGATCCCGTCGAACCTGCCAGTGGTACACCGAACCATCCCATTGAGATTTCGGATGGCTCTTCTTTTCACGGATCACCCTACGGTGGTCCAGACAGCTTTCAGGCGAGGTTTACTTAGCACGAGTGGTACTTCACACCCTCGCATCATTCGTCGCCTCATCATCAGCAGCAGCAGCAGCAGGATCCCTCTGTGGATTCACGGTTTGTGGCAGTCACGCCACCGCCTCCACCGCCACCAGTTCAGCCGGCACCTCCACAACCGCTGAGGCGTAGGAGAACCGGAGCGCGGATTTCCGCGCGAGGAGGAGACTTTCATTTTAGCTCTCCTCGACAATCAAGTGGCAGTCATTATCCGCCACATCAAGAAGATCCACAAATGGGTGGACCTTCGAACCCAGTTGCACAGCAACCACCACCGATGGGTTTTGATAACCCGATTCCAGCATACACGGGTTCTATGGCGTACAACCCGTTTGAACAGCCAGCTCACACCAACTACGGTTACGGTGAAGCCGACCCCTACATGGTAGCGGCCAATTACAACGCCTTTAACCCGGAAGGACCCTATGGCGCTCCTTGGGGTGTAGGGTACCCAACTCATGGGTACCAGATTCCTCCCAGACCTATTATACGGACCCAATCGCAGCCGCCACGGTTTTCTCCCCCAGAACGGGAGGAAATTCTTCAGAGACTAGACCAGGTCGAGCGAGACTTTCACCGAGATCGCAGGGAGCGACAGACCTTCTTCCAAGGATTGACAATCCTAATAAAAGGGAAGAGCAAGAAGGACCATTGAATCCTTCCACTGTTGTTGTAATTTCCTTGTATCTGTTGAGCCCCTGCGTGGGCCTGTCTTGCTGTATTAGCCCCTGCGTGGGTATGTATGTTGGTTTGTTTTGACCCCTGCGTGGGTCTATCTTTCTGTTAACCCCTACGAGGGTATGATGTTTGTTTAAGTCCCTGCGTGGACTAGTATGTTGCTTGACCCCTGCGTGGGTAACTTGTTTGTCTAAAAAGTCCCGTTTAGGGTGATGTGTAATATTTTAATAATTAATGGAGTGTTATGTTTATAAATTTCATTTTTGATATTATATACATAAATATATTTACATGAAATAAATAAATCAAAATCATTCCTTTTGATAATAATCTGCCTATTAAATATTGAATAAGAATCTTAAGAGTGAAACCTAGCCTGAGTGTCATTATGAAGACCTGGCCATGATGGTAAGACCTGTTTAAAATATTCAAATCCCTGTTAACATCTGTAAACATGTTAACGCTCCTGGCAGACGTGATTCATTAAAATCACACACGTCATTCTTATATAAGGATTCTTCAAAAGATTCCTAACCCAATTTAATGATCTCTGAATCATGGGTTTAGGTCATCAATTAAGATGATCATATTTTGACCATACATTGGTAATAAAATGCCTACGGGCCTTGCTCATTTCTACATGAGCCAAAAGACAGTGGTAGCGATGACTCCCTGTCCGAAAAAGGTAATAAACTATGTTCAAACCTTAAAAGCCTTGATTCTCTGAAATCATAGCTTATAATTTAAAATGTCCTTGTGACTAGGCCTTATGTGCTAATATATATTGTTATTGTTTATAATTAGGATAAATTATAATTGAAATCCTAAATAAATGTGATTAATAAATTAACCAAATATGGTCTCTGTTTACCATGGTTAATGAATTACCCTAAGGGGCAATTCCATAATAAACTCCCAAATAAACTATTGTCCTTGTTTTCTATAACAGTTCAATTAAAATGGCTGACTCGAATGAAATAAATAGTCACCCAGTGGAGAATAATGATAACGCCCGAGTAAATTTAACGGGTGCGGAACTGAAAGCGTTGGTAGACGACGCAATTACAAAGGCATTGGAGCGGCAGTACGAAGAGTATAGTGGGACTCGAAGTAGGACCCTATCTACACCGCATTCAAAGCCACCTTCCAAGAAGGAAGAACTGAAGAAAGATGATGATCGACTCTCCTCGAACCACCACAGTGCTCCATCTCAGCAGGTTGTACTAAACCAAGAACCCCGTAGTAAGGGTTGCTCCTATAAATACTTTGTTTCATGCAAGCCCAGGGATTTCACTGGGGAAAAGGGAGCCATTGACTGCATGACGTGGTTAGATAAGATGGACACAGTTGTGGATATCAGCGGATGCGCTGAGAGGGATATAGTCAAATTTGTGTTGCAATCTTTTAAAGGTGAAGCTTTAGCCAGGTGGAGATCACTGATTCAAGCCACTGGGAAGATCCCATTGTACAACATGTCTTGGGAACAATTCGTTGCCATCATCAGGGAAAATTACTGCCCCCAGCATGAGGTGGAGAAGATAGAGTCTGATTTTCTATCGTTGGTAATGACAAACCTTGACTGTCAAGCTTACCTCACGAGCTTCAACACAATGTCCCGGTTGGTTCCGTATCTGGTAACCCCGGAACCAAAAAGAATAGCTCGTTTTATCGGTGGTTTAGCCCCGGAAATTAAGGCAAGCGTGAAGGCTTCTCGGCCAGCTACTTTCAGATCTGTAGCTGACATATCTCTGTCCCTCACTCGGGATGCGGTCAGACAAAGATCGCTGAGGAACAAAGATGCTGAGAAGAGAAAACGTGAAGATGATAATTCACGGAGGTCGAACAAGAAGCACCGTGGAAACGGTGACAACAAGAAGGGGTCTGAGTCAAGGAAAGATGGGCACCAGTCTGGTGATAAGCCCAAATGCAAGATTTGCAAGAAACATCACTTTGGAAAGTGCAGACTCGAATCGAACTCGCAAAGAACTTTTGCTTGCGGGATATGCAAGTCCAAGGAACACAAGACCTTGGATTGCAAAAAGCTGAAGGATGCAACTTGCTACAGCTGTAATGAGAAAGGGCACATTAAAACCAACTGCCCTAAATACGCCAAGAAGCCTGAAGAGGCCAAGAAGACAAATGCTAGAGTCTTCAGAATGGATGCAAAGGAAGCGGTTCTAGACGACAATGTGATTACAAGTACTTTCCTTGTAAATGATGTCTATGCAGGAGTACTTTTTGATTCAGGCGCTGATAAGTCTTTCGTAGATCATAAGTTTTGCAAATTGCTGAATTTACCTGTCAAAACCTTGAGTATAAATTATGAGGTAGAGTTAGCAGATGGCACCATAGAAACCGTCTCAACTGTGTTAGATGGATGTGTTATATCCATTAAGAACCACTCTTTTCCTCTGTCTCTACTTCCCTTTAAGTTGGCCGGTTTTGACATAGTTTTGGGTATGGACAGGTTATCTCATAACCAGGCCCAAATTGTCTGTAATAAGAAGCAAGTGGTGATCAAGACTCCGTCTGGTGAATCACTTACTATACAGGGAGATACCCGGTATGGATTGCCTGCGCAAGTGACTATGCTCAAGGCCTCTAAGTGTTTGAAGAAGGGATGTGTCATCTACATGGCATAGGTGACTATTGATGAGCCGAAACCCAAGATGGAAGACATCCCCGTCATTTCTGAATACCCTGAAGTTTTTCCTGAAGAACTACCTGGTTTACCACCAGATAGGCAAGTGGAATTCAGAATTGACATCATCCCTGGAGCAGCACCTGTTGCTAGAGCACCTTATAGGTTGGCGCCCACAGAGATGAAGGAATTGAGAACACAACTGGATGAATTGCTAGCTAAAGGTTTCATTAAACCTAGTTCGTCTCCTTGGGGAGAACCAGTCTTGTTTGTCAAGAAAAAGGATGGGTCGATGCGTCTGTGCATCGATTATCGTGAGCTTAATAAGGTAATGATCAAGAATAGGTACCCATTGCCCAGAATCGACGATCTGTTCGATCAACTCCAAGGGGCAAGCTACTTCTCCAAGATTGACTTAAGGTCAGGTTATCATCAACTGAAGGTTAAAGATGAAGATGTACACAAAACTGCATTTAGGACTCGTTATGGTCATTACGAGTTCCTAGTGATGCCTTTTGGGCTCACTAATGCACCGGCCGCATTCATGGATCTCATGAATCGCGTTTGCAAGCCGTACTTAGATAAATTCGTTATCGTTTTCATAGAGGACATTCTCATTTACTCGAAGAACCAAGCTGACCACGAGAAGCACCTTCGCTGTATTCTTAAACTTCTACATCAGGAGAAGCTCTATGCCAAATTCTCTAAGTGTGAATTTTGGCTTCGAGAAGTCCAATTCCTTGGACATGTGGTTAGTGAGCGTGGTATCCAAGTGGATCCCGCTAAAGTTGAAGCTGTTATGAACTGGCAAGAGCCAAAGACGCCTACAGAGATTCGTAGCTTCCTGGGATTGGTAGGATATTACAGGTGTTTCATTGAAAAATTTTCAAGGATTGCTGCACCCATAAATTCCTTGACTAAGAAGAAAGTAAAGTTCGTTTGGGGCCCTAAGCAGCAAGAGTCCTTTGATATTCTGAAGCAAAAGTTGAGCAACGCTCCTGTACTGACATTGCCTGAAGGCACCAAAGAATTCGTAGTTTACTGCGATGCATCACACACTGGCATGGGGTGTGTGCTTATGCAGAAAGGCAAGGTTATTGCCTATGCTTTAAGACATTTAAAGGTGCATGAAAAGAATTACACCACCCACGACTTGGAGTTGGGTGCCGTTGTATTCGCACTAAAACTGTGGAGGCATTATTTGTATGGTATCAAGTGTGTGATCTATTCTGATCACAAGAGCCTTCAACATCTGTTTAACCAGAAGGATTTAAACATGAGGCTGCGCCGATGGATGGAGACGTTAAATGATTATGATTGTGAAATCAGATACCATCCCGGCAAGGCGAATGTAGTCGCTGATGCCTTGAGTCGAAAGGAAAGGGTGAAACCCATCCGAATCAATGCCAAGAGCATTGAAATAAAGAACAGTTTGAATGAAAGGTTGTTAGCTGCACAGAAGGAAGCTGTGTTGGAAGCTAACTATCCTAACGAAAAGCTAGGAGTAACTGAGGAGTAGTTATCTCTTTGCAAGGATGGAATTCTGAGATTGAATGGACGAATATGGGTTCCAATTTATGGAGGACTTCGAGATGTTATCCTCCAGGAAGCCCATAGCTCCAAATATTCCATTCATCCTGGAGCTGATAAGATGTACCAGGATCTAAGGGCAAACTATTCGTGGATAGGCTTGAAGAAGTCTGTAGCTACCTATGTAGCTAAATGCTTGACGTGTGCGCAAGTCAAAGCAGAACATCAAAAGCCGTCAGGTTTGCTACAACAACCTGAACTTCCCACTTGGAAGTGGGAAATGGTAACTATGGATTTTATCACCAAGTTACCTAAGACAAGGAAAGGAAATGATACAATATGGGTTATAGTTGATAGACTGACTAAGTCAGCACATTTCCTACCCATTAAGGAGACTTATAGCTCCGACATGTTAGCCCAGTTGTACGTGGATAAGATTGTAGCCTTACATGGCATACCTGTATCTATTATCTCTGACCGAGATACTAGATACACGTCACATTTTTGGAAGAGTTTCCAGCAATCTTTGGGCACACGTTTGAATTTTAGTATGGCTTACCATCCTCAGACGGACGGCCAGAGTGAGCGTACTATTCAAACGTTGGAAGACATGCTTCGTGCATGTGTGATTGACCTGGGTGGTAGTTGGGATAAACACCTACCGTTAATCGAATTCTCCTACAACAATAGCTACCATACCAGCATTACGGCTGCGCCTTTTGAGGCATTATACGGTAGAAAGTGTAGAACGCCCGTTTGTTGGGCGGAAGTTGGAGATGTCCAATTATCAGGACCAGAGATAGTCTTTGAAACGACGGACAAGATTGTCCAGATTCGTGACCGTCTCAAAGCTGCCCGAGATAGGCAGAAAAGCTACGCAGATCCAAAGCGTAAATCTTTTCACTTTGAAGTTGGTGACAAAGTGTTGCTTAAAGTATCACCCTGGAAGGGTGTGATGCGATTTGGTAAGAAAGGCAAGTTAAGCCTGAGATACATAGGATCGTTCGAAGTCATCGAACGTGTCGGATCAGTTGCCTATAAATTAAACTTACCTGAAGAGCTCAGTGGAATTCACAATGTATTCCACATCTGCAATCTGAAAAAGTGTTTCGCTGATGAATCACTGGTCATACCGCATACAGATGTGCATATAGATGAGAGCTTAAAATTTGTGGAAAAACCATTGTCGATTGAAGATCGACAGGTTAAGAAGCTTCGAAGGAAGCATGTGCCAATTGTAAAGGTAAAATGGGATGCCCGTAGAGGTCCCGAATATACGTGGGAGGTTGAGTCCACAATGAAAGAAAAGTACCCTCATTTGTTTCAGTAAATCTCGAGGTCGAGATTTCTTTTAAGGGGGTGAGGATGTAACACCTCGAAAATTCGTGTTCAATGAAATAACGACACGTGTCATATAAGACAAGAGTGATATAAACCCGGGTATAATTAAAGATGTATGGCAGGATTTAAAAGTGTCGTCATGTTAATTTTTATCTCTGAACGACCTCATTTACAAATCCCAAGACCCTAATATATATTTTAAACATCTAATATACCTTCGATCCGGTAATCGCTGACAATAATTGAATTCAAAGTGCAAAATAGGATCCTATGGAATTTCTATGGTAAACCTTCGTTTATGGCACTTTTAAAAGAATCCAAGCAAACATATCAAAGTGGTAGGGTATGTAACTGTTCAAGGCACATTTTAGAGGCCCCTTACTGTAAAATAATGTCCCAAATTCGAAATACCTGGTTGACCCTTCGAATGCATGAAAGATCAAGATTTTTTGGCTTCAGCAGAACGCTTGCGCACCGCAAGCATGACCTTACGGTGCGCAAGGGTTGCCCAGTAACTGAAAACGGGGCTGTTTGCTGTTATGCGCATGGAATCGACTTTTATCCGAGTTTCCTCATATTGGACGACCCCTAAACAACCCCTAGACACTTAGGGACACTTGTGGATGAATTGTGGTCAGTTGTAGACTTGCATGTCAACAATCTAGTGGGTTCTTGATCACTATATAAAGCCACTAAGTTGCAACAAGTTCTTCACACCTTTCTCTTGCATTCCTGATCATTTCTAGAGCTCAAGACTTCTCTCAAGTGATCACTAATCGTGCTTAGGACCTTGGTAAGTTTGCTTAACCTTTCTTAGTTAAGTTTTTGCTTAGTTTTAGCTTAAAAGTCAAACCGTCGTAATTAACGGTTGACTTAACGATTAATCACTAATGGTCCAGTGATTAGTTGAATTGAAAGTAGTTATAAGTTGGTAATTATGTGGGTAATACACCCTTAAAAGGGTTCCCCCTAATTCCCACTCTAACTAGGTCAAATGTCAGGTCAAACTAGTTATTAAAAAGTCAACAGAATGCTTATTTTCTAATTTGTGCATAATTAGCAATGTAGAACACATACAACCTGTTTGATCATTATTATAACTTGGTAATTAGTGTAAGAACATGTCTAAACATGTTCAACCCGACAATTTACTGTTTAGACCCGGTTCGGAACCGAAAGTCGCAAAGCTTTGACTTTTGCTTTGACTTCAGTTCTGACCCGTTTAGGCATGTTTTAGAGATGCCTTAGAGCTCTATTTGGACCAGGTTACATGCTAGTATAACCCTCTGTGATTATACACCATGGTTCATTAGTTAACCAATTAATACGCATGATTCCGTTAATTGCTCATATGTTGACCATTATGCCCTTTTCACCTTAAAACGTGATTTTTGCAAATGTAAAAGTATAGAAACCTTAGATACTGATTTATAAACTTGCACCCAAAGTTTGACATCAGTTTGGGGTGTAGATTAAGAGTTATGCTCGTTAGCGTAAATTGAAAGCTTTATGTTAATTAACGGCGTAATTAGCGTATAGCCTAGTTAAGCCTACTTTTTGATATCAAACTTATTACCCACTGATGTAATATATTATTTTGGGATTTTTGAAGATTTTTAATTAATTTTAGGCTGAGCATAACTTATAGTCGTAGGCTTAATCCGGTAATTGTCGGTTTTACCCTTACGGGCTATAAAATGAGTTTTACATATCTAATCGACTCCAAACCTTTTGCTACTGATTAGATATGATAAATAAATTATTTAAGCCTTCTGGAATGATAAAAATATCACCTTTATATATAGAACCCGGAAACGGCTTCTAATCGCCTTATTAAGCGTTTTTAGCGCATAGTATGTACTAAGACTATTTTTAAACATACAAGGGTGATACCTACTGATATTTAGGGTAAATTGTAATATTTTAACAGTAAGCAAAGGTTGTTAAACTCAGACTTCAGTTTTGAGCTTTTCGGCTTATGTGAAATTACCAAAATGCCCCTACGGTGCATAGTTTGGTTATAATTGATAAATTTCACATATATACAATACCTTACTGTTATAAATCAGTAAACTAAGTATTTTTGCTGATTATATCAGACCTGTAACTCAGGTTAATACTTAGACTCTTTTATAACCTTGTAAATGACCAAACTACCCTTACGGGGCATAGTTTGTGTTTAAATTCGTTTCGGGCATAATAAAAGACATCTTACTGATGTCACAACATATTTGAAGCATATTAACTTAGGAACCCTGTATATGGCTTTAATAATTACCCGTTACGCTTATTACGCGTCCGGTTCGGTTTATGTAACTAGTTTGCATAAATTAGCCGAAACGGGTCAAACCTTATCGGTTTTATCTCAAAATCCAGAGTGTGTATGAAATACCCATATTAAGCAAGTCTCTGAACTTGTTGGGTCTAAATCACATTCTATCCGGTCTTCGCTTAATAGTGCGTACGAACCGTATCATTGAAACTAACCGGTCTAAGCTTAAGCTTAATTAAAGACCCGTTAGAATTCTAATAGGTTATTATAAACCTTCGTTCCAGATTAGGAGAACCAGTAAAAGCTACTTACATTTGCTTATTGTGATTATTACTTTGCTCAGGTAAATACTTTTAACTTATTTCCCTATACGGGCTTGGGTTACGGTATATAAAATACCGCTTGGTCGGGCATTAAATCTTCCATCGTTTGGTGGTTAATTGAATAATTTAATCGGCTCGTTTAAATATGTTTTGTTTACTTAAAGCCTTTGGGGGGTTAATGACCATGTCCCGGATATCCCTGGCATCATTTTACGAAATGGCCACGACTTAAGCGCGGGGTGTAGGCGTACACCCGTCAGTGCATAAAAGAATAATGTGGTGTGTCTATTGATCTTTAACCCGGACACGATCCGGGCTACTGAACGCATAAGGAACATGTAATTCTTTTACAAGATTATATATTTAAATGATTATCCCAAGTTATAAAATGTTTATGCCATGTGCATCCAAATCAATTTTTAATCATTTTTAAAATGAGCCAGTTGATTGTATTTACCAGTGTAAACTGACGTATTTTCCCAAAAAGATTAAATGCAGGTACTAAGCGTAATAGGCTGGATTGTCTCCTTAGCATCAATAAAGAGTCTCGCAAGCTTAAGATGCCTATCGTCTGTTGAACTACTGTTTCCATTTTATTTTCGATCCTTCTGTGGATAAAACTTTCGACTGTTTGTGATACATGATATTACAATATTTATTCAGTTGAAATATATCTTACAATTTGCTTCCGCTGTGCATATTAAATATTGTGTTGTTTGACTATTATGTTGCCAACCACGTCACGATACTCCCCACCGGGCCCACCGGTGACACGTGGAATCCGGGGTGTGACAATGACGCTAGCAGACTTTGCGGTGCGTTGTGGTTTATACATGCAGGGGGAGATCGAGACTGAGGTTTACACGGCGGGGCTAGTGGTGGTTGACAAACCCACTCTTGTAGGGTTTTGGCAGGCGATTGCGGGGGAAAATCATTGGGAGCACGACAAGTCGAAGGGGAGGGTGTCGTTTGTTAGGGACCCACTGTACAGGTACGTACGTTTATTACGGAAATTATTGTGATTATGTGTATTGTTTATTAATCTCTGTTTCTGTATTTCGCTAACACTATCTGCAGGTATCTGCACCATTTGCTCGCTACTTCTACTTCAGCGCGCGGCTACAGCCGTGAGTGGTGTACGACCACAGATCTTTTTTTCCTTTATTGTTTGTTGTATAGGAGGCCGTGCGTGCTAGTACGCGGTCTAGCCCAGTACTACGCCTCCGCCCATCACCGGTAGGAGCGTGGATTTTTGTATGGCGGGGCGTACGTGACCGTCATTGCCCGTTCATTGGGCCTCGTACTGCACCAGGACCCACATCTACGGACGCCGCCAGTTATGCCGATGCGGATGGGCATGCAGTCGCTGTGGGGGATGAGGGTAATCAAGAGGTTCCCCGTTGGCCCGCGGTTTAAAAACCGCGACGGGGGCATATGGACAGAGGAGGCCCTACCAGAGCATTTCGAGCCCGTTTATCCTCCTGCAGATCCTGCTGATGTAATGCCCGTGGAGGAGCCTCCGGGGGATGTAGACGGTGCAGCGGCACCACAGCCACCGCCACCTGCCGGAGCGCCTCAGTTTCCACGTCACGTTATTCCAGGTCATGCCCCAGGAGCTGCGCTACATCCGGATGTACGAGCCGAGCTTGACAGGCTCAACGATTTGGTAGGTTGGCTGGTACGGGCCGAGCAGGATAGACGAGAGAGAGAGGGATTACCCCCGATACCGCTTCCACCGGCTCGAGCACCACATCAGCAGCAGCAGCAGCCGCAGCAGCCAGATCCAGATTCGGATTCGGATTTGGATGCATAGACCTGTTGTTGTTTTTATTATGGATGTACAAATTTATCTTATATATTTTTGTTATGGATGTACAAAGTTATCTTATATATGTCATATTTATGTTTGTTTTCAGTTATTCGGTTACCTAATGATTGTTGTCTTAAATTGAGATAATACGGAAACAAAATATGTTTTGAATATAATACAGAAACAATATATGCCCTGAATATAATACGGAAACAATATTTGAACGAGATAAAATTTTAATCGGAAGAATAATATTTAAAAAAGTAAAATGTTAAAAACATTATAATATTTAATCGATATAATATATTTAAAGAGCCGATTTTTAAAATAGTTGATTTTTAAAAAACAAAACTTTTTTTAAAAGCAAAAAAATTTTCAACAAAAAAACACATCTTTAAAAACTATCCAAAAAACCATACCAAAACCCACCAAAACACCCCTCATTTCAGCCAAAAAAAAACCCCCAAGACTAGACGCCTCGTATAGGTCTGTACCCTTCGTATAGGGTTCCTTAAACTTTGTGCCTGACACCCTCTGAGACCCCCTTGAATTCAGTGCTTAGACGCCTCGTATAAAGCTATACGAGGCGTCTAGGTCACAAAAAGTGTGAAAATAGGCGCAGAGGGTGTCCAAATATCTCCAGCCTATTAAAATGAAGTTAACTTTCAATATGAAAAGATCGAAGTGAATCTAAGGTGAAATTAATCTAATTTTACTTTGGGTAGTAAAATAATAAGAAAAGTATAAATTAGGTAAAAAATTAAAGAGATATAGAAAAATACCTAAATAGGTAAATATTTTTCAAAGTACCTAAATAGGTAAATACTTTTTGTATCTACACTACTTTGGGAAAAAAAAACTCGTCTTGATGCTGGGTTTTCATTTAAGTGTACAACTGCGCAAGCGCTGGGTACAACCTGGTCATGCACAATTTGTGTTATTGTTAGGATGATTAGTGCTGGCTCTTTGAATCTGTGCATAGGTAATATGTTAATGTTTTGTATGAAGAACCAATTATGAGCTAACTGTGAAATATGGAATAATAAAGAAGTAGGACTTATATGATTTGGGTTTCTTTTCCAAAAGCTTGATGCTGGTTTTCATGGTGTATACAACCATTTATGCACAAGGTACAATACTTAGGGTATTAAACGATTTGAATCTGGTGTGTTAAAAAGTTTTTGTCTTTTCCTGTTAATCTGAAAGTATAGAAAGATGGCATGATTTCTAATTATCGCACACTGTTGTCCTTTTGTTGTTAATCGCATACCATAATAACTGGCCCCCACCACCTGATTGCACACTACAACACATTCTATGTCTAGCCCCACTTGTTCATTGATTGTCGGTCGCACAAAGCAAACCACAACCGCACACTTTGTCCATGCTGTACACCACCTCACCAAAACAAGTTTAAATAGTTTGCAGGTTGGAGGTGGTGGTGTTTCCAGGTTGCCGATGAGTTTTAGTGACCAGATTGTGGTGGTGGTGGTGGTTAGGTGGCAGTTGAAGGTGGTGGTGTCTGCTAGAAAATATGTACATAGTGAAAGGGATGAGAGAGATGAACAGATTCTTTTTTTTTATATTTTATATGCGTGTATGTATATAAATCTAATAAATAATTAAATCTTTATCTTTAAAATTACTAAATACCCTTAGTTTTATACTTGAAGTTACCAAAATACCATTTCAGTTAACAAACAATTTGGATGGAGTTAGAGGCGGGGAGCAAAATGAGAAAAACATAGTAAACTACCGGAGGAAAATGACTGTTTTAAATGAATGGGGACTATTAAAGTGACCAAACCACATAGAACAACGGAAGTTTACTGATCAAAATATTGAAACCTAGCTAATAGAACACAGTTTACATTGCTCTCACCTCTTCCAAAGAAGCCTTATCAGCCCTCTCTCCAATATTGAATATGGTTTCTGACTTACCTCTAATGTCTAGCAATGGATACAAATGAGGAATGCTTATTCCGATAACCAACAGTATCAGGTAAGTATATTCGATAAATGTTGGTAACTTGAATAAGAATATAAGAAAAATAATTTGGAGCATTACATCGCTTTCCAGTGTTGTATTGCAAGCAATAATACACTACAAGAACGGACCACCTTTAGCGGCGACAACTGTCGCCGGTATTGATGGTTTTTGTCGCCGCTATTGACTTTTAGCGACGACATCTCGCCGGTAAAGGGTCGCTGGTATTGATCGGACGCTATTGGCCTGTTGTCGCCGCTAAAGGTGAATGTCGCCGGTATTGATCTTATAGTTTTAGCGACGACAGATGTCGCCAGTATAAGTGTCGCCGGTATTGATCTTATAGTTTTAGCGACGACATGTGTCGCCGCTAAAAGTCTTTTTTTTTAATACATCAGCTGTATATACAGCACCCAGCCAGTTTTACGGCCGAAAAAACAGAACCTGCCTATTTCAAACAACGCAAACATACGCCATGAACATATACTAAAGGTAATATAATTAAAAACTACGTTTAAGTCGTACATTATAATCCTACAACGTTTAATTAAATCATACATTAAAAACAACAAGTCACTCATCGTCGGAATCATTATCGAATAAGTCATTAGAATCGTAGTCGTTTGACTTTCCTTTTCCTTTTCCTTGTGAAGCAAGATAGTTGTTAAGTTGGTTAAAAAAGGATGGGGTTTGGAACAGGCTGTTAACAAGATCCTACAATAATAGATATCAAAACGTATATTAGCATATTAATTAACGCTACCAACATATATTTAACAAGGAAACATGCGTTCGTTTGTCATTTTATAAATTGCGTAGTTTACCTCGGAAAAGGGTTCTTGCGTCCGAGCTTGCGAAGACGACATGTTAGAGGACGTGTTGGAAGAAGGTTTAGGCCCCATCCCGCGGTACCATCCTCGCCGCTCACCCAAGGCTTCCTGATACGGGGCAATTGGAGGACCCTCACCGCTCCATTCATTTGTGGCCTGTTGTATGTTCCCCTGTATTTTACGAAGATGATTAAATATATATGTGTGTATATATATATATATATATTTGTTATAGAAATAATACTTAAAAGAAATACTTACGTAATTTTGTTCAGCAACCGGATCAACCCAATTCCCTTGATTGTCCGTGTGGGTTTTAGCATACGTAGGTACCCAATCCATATCCTGTTTAACATTAAACTTAGATTAGACATTAAATAAACAAAAACTTACACACACGCACACATACATAAAACATTACATTTTTATAGGCGGTGCTACCGTACGACGATGTCCCCCCTCGGTATTGGAATTGTTGTTTCTCGCGTACTAGTGTGTTAGCCTTGCTTCTTTTAATATATTTTGCGTCCCGGAAACCTTCGATGGTTCTCAACCAGTTATCATAGGGCATATCCGCGGGATGGTATGCCCTTGCCCTCGCAATATCATTGTAACCTCCCTCGCTCTTAAATATTTTTTTAGCTTCGTACTTGCGGTCAGAGTACCGCTTCATAAGCACAGCCCTAATACCACCCGTCAAGTTTTTCGCCTCTAAATCACGTTCCACTTCATCAAAATTTAAATTTTCCTACAAATTAAATAAAAAAGTTAAAATATCATATATAAATTAGATTTGCATGTGCTTAAATATTTGATAAAATTTTATGCATATAACTTATTTACCCGTAAGTGGTTCATGAGGGCATCCTTGTAATGTTGTTCAACGTTATCCCCTCCAATTTTATCGAACAGGATGGTCCGCCACATATACAGGCCGGCCTCCCGTGAAAACAGATCTCTTGATTTACCAACAGGGGTATACGTGACCTGTCTGTCAAACGTAAGCGATACAGCCCCCCCCCCCCCCCCCCGCTTTTACCAGACGCCGTAGTTTCTCGTTTTTGGCTTTCCCCCTAACCCTCTTCGGGGGAACCACTGCAATTAAAACAAAAATAATTAGTAACAACATTTATAATATATAAAATACAAGGACTACAAAATAATTTAGTAAAAGACTTACCGTCAGTCTCGTGCGTGCCACGAAATCCACCAGGAGGAGGCGGTGGATCACCAGGGCCGTCGCCCCCATGTCCCCATGGGGCCACATCCGCCATCAGATAAGCGAATATAAGCAATACCGAAAACATAATCCCTATAAAGTTACAAATGTTACAGCATGTGTATCTAATAGAAATTAAGGGAAAGTACAACAAGTGTAACTCAAATTCAAATAAATATTTCAAACAAGTGTTTATCAAATACAAATCAATATAAATTACAATAACTTTTTCTTTTAGTCAGACTCCACATAATCGGGATCTTCCTCATCACAATCAGCCTCAACCTCATCACAATCCGTCTCGACCTCAAACACTTCATCGACGGTAGCCGTTGGGGGATCAACTTCAATTGAAGGCTCACCCGCAGTAACATGAGAAGATCCAATTTGAAAGTATTGGGTCAAGTCAATGACAAGTGGACAGTCAGATGAAGAGTTGTTGTCGACAACGTCAATATCTTCTAAGCCTTTGTTAACATTTTGAACCTTATTGACGCGGTCATCACTTAATGGCCGATCCCAAATTCTTCGATGATTAACATTTTCGACTACCCACCTATGTTTATTTTTTTGGTTTCAAGACGTTTCTTGGATGAAGAACACTTGTTTGGCTTGCGAAGCAAATATGAGTTGATCGTCTTTGTCCCATTCATGTTCAGTGCTTATACTGGTGATATTATTGTCATGGTTTACACCCCTTCGAGTATCAAACCACTTGCACCGAAATAGGACAGTGGAATAATCATTTGTATAACGCAACTCAATAATTTCTTCTAATTGGCCATAAAATTTCACACCGTTCTCTCCAACCACTTCCACGCCAGAGTTTTGCGTTGCGCATTTTGCATCACGTTCAAGTGTCTTAAACCTAACACCGTTGACTATGCAAGCAGTGTAAGTGTAAGCAGTCATTTTCGCACAAATTGAAAGAGCATACAACTCCGGGTGGAATTCTAGAGTAATAATGTTTGTTATATATGTATTACCTAGCAAGTGTAGAGTAATGAGTGTTATATATGTATTATACCTTATGGAGAAACCATCCCGGAAATTTGGTTTTAAGATCATCTTAGGGATGTGTATGTTTGAATTCACTACATTGATGACAAATATAAGAAATGAATGAAAAATACCAATTAACAGATTATGAAAAGTTAAAGATAGAAACACTCACTTCATGTACTCCCTAACTTCTGCGCAGTTTTCAAGGACAAACCATTCCATCTTGCTTTTTTCGATGAATGATAGATATTTGTTCTTTGTTGCGCCAACAGGACGACATTTGGACTCAAACACCCATAACTTTCTTTTTTCAACAACGACATCATCGTTTCAATCTGGGCGATTGAACTTAGTCTGAACATCTTTAAGGTACATTGAACAAAATGTTAGAGCTTCTTAAAACACATAACCTTTAGCTATACAACCTTCAGGCCTTGCTGGGTTTTTGACATAGTTCTTTAGTTTTTTCATGTACCTTTCAAAAGGATACATCGATCTAAAAGCTACTGGACCTCCCGCAATCGCTTCATCAGGTAAATGCACAAGTAAATGAACCATAATGTCAAAAAACGCAGGTGGATAGATCATCTCTAACTTGCATAAGATGGTAACAATGCCATCCTTTGCTTTCTTCATATCATCCACCGATAGTGTTCTAGAGCAAAATTGCTTAAAGAACATACAAAGGTCTACTATTGGTGTAGATGTATCTTAAGTCAAAAGCCCTCTAACCCCAATCGGTATCAAACGTTGCATGAGGATATGACAGTCATGAGATTTCAACCCGGAAATGTTAGCATTGTTATCTGTCACCCTCTTACTGATATTAGATCCAAACCCATCTGGTAATTTAACATTTTTTATAAACTGACAAAAAAGTTTTCGATCATCGGACTTGAATGAGTACTTTGGGTGGGGACTTAAGAACTTGCCACCCGATTGTTTCAGCCATTGTGTCGGCCGAATGTTTAGTTTTTCCAAGTCGGACCGCGCATTTGACGTGTCTTTGCTCTTATCGTTCATTAGAAGAGTACTGAGCAAGCTGTCACACACATTTTTCTCTATATGCATTACATCTAAGTTATGTTTCAGCTGCAGAGAAGACCAATACTCAAGGTCAAAAAATAAGCTTCTTTTGGACCAGTTCAACTCGAAATCTGACCGGGTTAACCTCCCACCTCCAAAAGCTGGATGCTTTCCTGGTAGACGATTAATTAAACGACCGAGTTGAGCTTCTATGTCAGCTAGTCTAAACTGTCTCGGAGGGTCTCGTGTCTCGGGTCTCCCGTTAAAGTAGAGACTTGTTCTCCAAGGATGGTTGGCATCTAAGAACCGGCGATGACCAACATAAGCACATTTACCAGTTACACGTATTGAAGGAGTGTCTTGGTTACAAGTTGGGCATGCCATGTAGCCTTGTCCGCTCCAACCTGATTGACTACTACGGGCTGGAAAGTCATTTATGGTCCATAACAACGTCGCCTTCATTGTGAAGTATGTGTTTGTTGCTGCGTCTTTAGTACGTACACCTGTCTGCCACAATTGCTTAAGCTCATCCACTAACGGTCTAAGGAAAACGTCCATGTCTTTCCCCGGTGATTTAGGGCCAGGAATCAACAAGGTCAACATGAATGTGGACTTTCGCATGCATAGCCAGGGAGGCAGATTATATGTGGTGAGTATAACCGGCCACGTGCTATGAGTTGAGGATCCACTACCGTTGTTAAAGGGATTAAAACCGTCAGCTGCAAGCCCTAAGCGAACATTTCGTGGCTCCATCGCGAAGTTTGGGTACTTTTTATCAAAGTCTTGCCATGCAGATCCATCAACTGGATGACGCATAGTCCCATCTTCCTATCGTCCGGTACTATGCCATATCATATCTTTCGCTGTGTGCCTTGAACAATAGAAACGTCGTAGTCTAGGCGTCAAAGGAAAGTATCGTAACACCTTACGAGCCACCTTCGTGCCTTTTGTGTCTTTATCGACCCATCGACTCTCGTTACAAACGGGACAATTGTGCAAGGACTCGTTTTCTTTCCAAAAGAGAGCACAATCATTTGTGCACACATCTATAATCTCATATGCCAAACTAATCTTCTTAAATGTCTTCTTAGCTACATAATACGAAGGGGGAATCTTGTTGCCTTCTGGCATTGACTCTCGCAACAACGAGAGGATTCGATCTACTGCTTCATTTTGCAAATGGTACGTATCCTTTATATTCAAAAGCTTTGCTAAAAATTCGATAGAAGAATACTTGGTACAACCAGGATATAATTCTGTTTCAACTTCCTTTACCAGGTCTTCAAAATCATCAACAACACCGCTACTATCTCCATTCGAGTTCTCTTGGTTAAGGTATGTATCTTCTTCCATACGCTCCCCCCTAATGTCTTCAATAACGTTTCACATACCGTCTTGTGGCGCAACATCGTTTACTTCTGCAATTGGAGTCGTGTCCCCGTGATAGGTCCACTTCGTGTATTCCTTCCAAAAACTGTTAATACGCAAATGGTATTTTATTTCTGCCATATTTTTTAAGCCGGAATTTTTACATTGGGTACACGGACATCTAACTTCATCGTGGTTTTTTATCACTCTTTCACACATCTCGATAAATGACTTGAGTCCTTGCTTGTAGTGAGGTGAATGACGTGGGGAATCAATCCAACTTTTATCGATAGGCATTATGCAACTGAAAGAAAATCTAATTTAGGATTAACAAGACAAGGGTAGGCTGCTAAACCCACTTTTTGAACACTTTATCTCATATGTGAATGTGTATTACAAGATTGTTTGTTTAACAAAAATTCGGCAGCATTTCCTCTTAGCTCCCAAGTATATATGTAATGATATATATACCCGAGGAGCAAAGAGAAAATGATAACCGAATCCTTCTTAAACAAACAATCATGTAATACACATTCACATCCTAAATGAGATAAAGTATTCAAAAAGCAGTCCCAAGATAAACGGGGACAACCCGAAATTAATTTCTAAATCAATTTCGGGCGGGTATTTCTAAGCTCGTTATGTTTAAAACGATTAATTCAAACACGGGCACAATTTTTTAAGCTTGTTATGTTCTTAATGATTGTTTTAAATTTTGGGCGGAACGTTATGTTTTAAATCATGATTTCAATTTCGATTGGGTGTTTTCTTAGCTCGTTATGTTTGAAATGATGAATTCAATATCAGGCACAATTTTTAAGCTCGTAATGTTCTTCATAATGGTTTATATTTCGGGCGGGTATTTTCTTAGCTCCTTTCGTTTTAAATGATGATTTCAATTTTGGCGGGTATTTTCTATGTTCATTATGTTTTAAATGATGATTTTAATATAAAGAGGGTATTTCCTAACTAATATATATTTGTCAAATTTAAATATAAATGTTTTAAAACCTAAACACAAATATACAAATTATCAAACTTTAACATTTTTTTCAAACCTACACATAAACAAACACACATTTTGATCAAAACCATAAAATTTATACACTTACACCTACATACATACATTCATTCATACACTTACATACCCACATACATGCTTACATACACCTACATACACAAACACGTAGACTTTCATATACTCATTTTCTCCAAATACACCTACATTATACATTTGACATACAAACATTCATCCTTACATACACATTTGCATACTTTATACAAACATACACATTTTTCACCAACATACTAACATACACCTACATACATACATTCATTCATACACTTACATACCCATATACATGCTTACATACACCTACATACACAAATACATAGACTTACATATACTCATTTTCTCCAAATACACCTACATTATACATTTGACATACAAACATTCATCCTTACATACACATTTGCATACTTTATACAAACATACATACTAAGATACACATTTTTCACCAACATACTAACATACACCTACATACATACATTCATTCATACACTTACATACCCACATACATGCTTACATACACCTACATACACAAATACATAGATTTTCATATACTCATTTTCTCCAAATACACCTACATTATACATTTGACATACAAACATTCATCCTTACATACACATATTTACATACCTAAACAAAAAAATTATACAATTTCTAAACTTTAAAAAAAATACATATAAAACTAACCGTTTTTTTTTCCAGGTTTCAAGTAGACTAAGACCGCTGAGACGAGGTGGTGCCGGAGAAGTGAAGGTGGTGACCGGAGAAGAGATGGTGGTGATCCGAATTTTCTTACATAAACACAAATATACACAAAAACGAGCAAAAATTAAAGCCTATAACATGTAAATAACAAAATAGAGAAGAGATTTAACAAAAAGAAAGTTAAACTAACCGATTTGGGCAAAAAACGCGGTTCTACGGCGGTGGTTCGCATAGATTTGGGGGGAAATGAAGGAGGGAAGAAAATGGCGTTGTGCAGGTCTTTTACGGAACGATCAATACCGGCGACGGCCTGCCGCCGCTATTAGTTTATCTGTCGCCGCTATTAGGCTAACCAGGGTTAACCAGGATAAGATATGTGTGGCTGGGGATTAAAGTGGGGCACCTACCTTTAGCGGAGAAAGGGTGTCGCCGCTATTGATCATAATATGTCGCCGGTATTGCCTCTTTAATCCCCAACCATTAGATCAGAATAATGATCAACGGCTGGGGTTTGGGTTTGACGCGGATCGACCAATAGCGGCGACAGCTGGCCTGTCGCCGCTAAAGGTGTCGCCGCTAATAATGGTCTTTTCTTGTAGTGATACCCTCTCATCCTTCATTACAAAATTTTGTACTTCATCTAAATCGTTCATAGAGAGAATCTTCATTTCCTGTAAGTATTCTTCATACTAAAAGAACAAGATCACGACCAGAAAATGTAAAATATATTAACGATGAACACGTCTACTAAAATCCCAAGGCTTGAAGTTTAACATAGATCGAGTGCATACTTGTTGACGCTCGACAACTAAAGCCAACAAGAAGTTTAACCATGGTCATGTAAGCATTAAATGTCAGCAAACATATTCAAGATAAAAAGGATTAGCCAAATCTACCTTACAATATACCCGTTAAGTTAATTCAGCAAGTTATATCTAGTGAATGTTAAGCATGTTCAAATACAACAAAATATAACCTTTTGTTACAATAATATATACACATTTCGCAGGTGCTAAACTGATTGCTTTATCTACTATGCTCTAGCAATAACATCCATTAAAATTCCTATTGTACGCACAATACACAACTTTAAAATAACACAAATCAGTGCCTAAAATTCAACAGAAACAAAATAAAAGCGTTTAGAGAGCAAAGAAAGTGAAACTTCACAGGTCCTGATGATAGGCAATTCATCAAACGGTTGGTGAGCATGTTGTTGGTAAATAA
Organism: Helianthus tuberosus; assembly: GCA_030545235.1. Classification (NCBI taxonomy): domain Eukaryota; kingdom Viridiplantae; phylum Streptophyta; class Magnoliopsida; order Asterales; family Asteraceae; genus Helianthus; species Helianthus tuberosus. The sequence goes on from CM060442.1 coordinate 184,848,846, forward strand.
ATAATTTCTCTACAACATTTTGGACTCCTATTATATGGATAAAAACAAGTAAAGAACAATGAAATATTTTGAGTTCGTAAGGGTGAAACATACCTTAGAACTGCCTCCATCGTTGCTACCTTATAAGTTGTAACCCTTTTTTAACATAGATTATGGTCCTATTTTGGATTGTGAAGAAACGACGTACTTATAGGGTAAGTGACAAGGGAAATTAGCTTAGGGGAATCTATCACTGCTACAAAATTAAGCAACTATCACCAAAATTTGCTACCGAAAAGCATTGTAGCAAATTAAGCAACTGATTTTTTTTTACTAGAAACGTGCTTGCTATGGTAGGTAGCTAAGTGGTAGCTAATACAACTAAAAAGACAGTTAAATCTACTTTGCTGCCTACAATCTCACTCTATTTTTCTAATTTTGCCCTAATTTGTTTATAATTTCTGTTAATTTGAGTTCGATTGTGTTTGTAAGCACTACTACAATATGAAGCATTAGACGGTGTTCAAGATCTTTTTAGACGGTGTTATAATAATAACCCCGTCTTAAAATCAATTCCTCACAGCAATCCAATTAAAATATTCAACAAAATTCCATATAACCCCGTCTTATGCTTAAACCCTGTCTTAAAATCAATTCTTCACCCTTTAGACGGTGTTCCCTTTGAACACCGTCTTATGCTTATATATTCCACCCTTTAGGAAAAGAAAACCCTAGCCCCAATTATACACACCCCTGCAATTTGAGAAAGAGGGAACCAGAGAGATCGAGAAAGTGATAAGGAGAAACCCTTGGGTTCCTGACCACCGGTGACGGCAGACCTCCGGTCGGTTTTGTGACTCCAAGAGCCGACGACAACCACACCATCCCAACCATTCATCCCTGTTGCACGCGGCCTCCAAACACACCTCTTTTCTCGACGGGTTTTCCGGCCGCAACAATCTCCGGCTGAAATCGTGGCGGCGAGTGGATGTGATGTTCGAGTGGTTTCGTATGGCGACGGACGTGGTGGTGGTTCTCTTTCAAGACGGCAGTGGTGGTTCATAGTCGGGTGGTCTGGCTCGAGCAAAGGTGGACGGCGGCGGCTCGGTCGCTCGATGATGGCAGTGGTGTTTTTAAACCACCAATCAGCAGTGACGGGACAAGTTGGAGGTGGGCTTCGGGCAGCAAAGAGAAACAGTGGCAACCTACACGCACACCTGTTCCTTCATAACTCTTTGGTCAGTGTTAGATTGCCTTTGATTACCTTACATTCTTGGAGTATTTAGTGGAGTATATGTTTGTGTTGATGTTTATTTGGACCTGTACATTGGTCTGACTTATGTGATTTTGAGTTTTATAAATGCCATAGTTGTATAAATGTTAAAATTGGAATTTTAACTTGAACGATGATGAAATTGTGATGTTTCAGAGATTTAATAGTTTTGATAAATGATATGTGATTGAGATATTTGATGACGGTTTTTAGAGTTTATAAGACTTAGTAATGTGTTTTTGGAATGGTTACCATAAACCGTTTCGGATATGGATTCAAAAAGAAATATAGATGTCAGCTGTTTTGGATATATATATATATATATATACACACACACTTGCTAACTGTCTTGATTTTCTTGCATCTTATGGTACTCATCCGATAGGACACCTCATCCGCTCCTTCTGATCCAGTCGAAGTGATAATATGGATAATAGCAACCATTGTAGGTTTATGAGGATGGCGCCAACACCATTTCTACACATGAAAGGAAGGTTGCCAAATACTACTTGAATGATCTAAGCATCAACTTTGTTCAATCAATAAGTTTATGAGGATGGTAGTTGAAAATTTTGCATCTGGTGTTTATATATTTTGCATGATGACAGGTATTTAATGAAATTCGCAGGCAACCTTCATCACTTTCAATGCCAATGCTCTCACTACCCGCACCTGTGTCTGTTGTAGATATATTCCTCCTTAATAATCACAAGAAGAATGCTTATAAAAGTCCGATGGTACTCAGGGTTGTTCTGATGTTCCTTCTATTGTTGATGTATGTTCTGTTAGCATGATATATTGTTTGTTTAATTATATCGATCTGTCAACAAATTTTGACAAATTAGGTTAATGGTTTTTGTAAAACGCCTATCATAATTTATCTAAACTGTGATGTTGTGGCTCATTCTCCTACTTGAGATTGTAGAAAACATTGTGATATACTGAAAGTAAGTTTAGCGCAACAAGTTGGTTCTTGGAATTTTGATGAAATTTAAATAATTTTTGATTAATTTTTGATTAACTTGCAGTTCAGGAGCAAGTGGTAACGAGAACAGAGGAAAAACTCCAATGACCACAACACCACAATTGATTTCTTGCCATTTTCCAGCTCAAAACGCAGGTTTGTTTTTTGATGCAGTTTCGCACGTTCACTTTATGTTTGGTAATTGTACATATTTGACAACTATGATTGTATTGGCTTACAATGGGATCTCATTATGTTATTAAACTTGCAGGAACCTCTTCTATCATCTTAGAAATTATTTGATGAAGAAGCGGATGATGACACGTATATGACGTACAATTATTACATTTTATATGTTAGGTAGTTTAATGACGTGTTTGTGAATTGTGACTTAAAACGAACCCGGATTGTGACGTTTGTGACGTTTATGCTTATGTTTTTTTTTGAAAGGCAACCATTTATGCTTACGTTTATGCTTATTAGTTTATGTTTATTTAGTTTTTGTGTGTCATGAACCGGAAATTGGCAGGTTTGTATTGAAAATGCAAGAAAAAAAAACTTTTTTTAAGCATCAGCGACGACAGGGAAATAGTGACGATTGCGACGACAGGATAACAGCGACGATATCAAAAGACAGTGTTCATCAAGTTTAAATGGGGATCAAATTGAACACCAAAAGACGGTGTTCATCAAGTTTAAGCCGGTGTTCAGTTCAAACTGAACACCGTCTAAAAAGACATGATTTTAAACCAGTGTGGTTTAAGACGGTGTTGAAAACACCGTCTTAAAACCCATATCACCCCGTCTAAACCTCTATTTTGTAGTAGTGAAGGTTCATCTGATATTTTGACCTAATTTGTTCGTAATTTTGGTTATATTTAGTTTGATTGTGTTCGTATAGTTCATCGTACGATATTTTGACCTAATTTTTCATCTTCATTTCAGAACCCTGAGAGTACATCAGCTAGTTTACTCAATCGATGTGAACCAAAAGCCTAATTGATCACCATTACTGTGTATATATAATTGTTTGATGTGATGCCACCATGGATTAAGGATATCCTGAAGAATTTTATTCCTAACTGAAAGTGTTCATGACTTCATGTTCTTATTTATTAAATTGATTTTAGTCTTGTGTTTGGTTTCAAATGTTTCATTTATCAAATATATGGTTCTTGATAGGTGACTCCTGTTGGAATTATTAAACTTTGTTATGTTTATAAATTTATGTTTTAATTATTCGAATTTGTAAGTAGTAATACGTATGATATGAACTCGGTTAGTAGATGATAAGCTTATGTAATAATCGGTGTGATAAGCAGGTAAACAATTCAAATAACTGCCTTCTGCAGTTACCCGCCAAAATCAAACCGCCAAACACCGTGTATATATTCAAGTTTACCGGCAACTATGTCGGATAACAAGACATTCTTATTCACTGCAAGAATTGTCCTTTAATCCTTTGCACTTGTTCATCGATACCATTTCATCATGCATATCCAATTCGGATCACTAACATATGATAACACAAATCCCACTTTCAATTCCACTGCACAATCACATTCCGTTGCAAGTGTGTCTTCTGATCCCCAACATAGTGGTATCAGAGCATCAACGGGAAAGAAGAAGACGACTGAAATTCGATCAACATCCACTCTCTTACCATGCCAACATTGTACAGACGAGATGAGCGACAAGAATAAACAACGTCATCGGGAGAAGACATGTTTTTACTGTCGTAAACCCGGGCACCAAATTTCTTCATGTCGGAAGAAAGAAACTGATGAGGCAACCCAACTAATCCGGCAAGCAGTTAATACGGGGATATAGAATAAAGAAGAAGGAGTCAGAGATCATCAAGAGATGATTGTCGTCGGTACCGAAGGAGGGCTATGGAGCGATATATGGTACGTTAGTTATGTGTTTAAACATCACATGGCCGAAAACTTGAATGTGTTCAAACGCATTAAACACATTATTGGGGTTGATACACAATCGGGTGAAAACAATTTCTTGTTTACACGGGGGGTTGGATCAGTAGAAATTAAAACAAGTAACAAAATTATGAGAATTCAAAGTGTCTTTTATTCTCCGGAATTAGACCGAAATATATTGAGCATGGATCAATTGACTATGCAAGGATTCACTGTCAACAAAGATGGTGATACTTGCAGAATCTTTCCCATGTTCTCTGTTCCGGTGAATAATTCGGTCAATGAAGCAAGTGGATTGACGAGGGAAGAGGAGATTGGGTTAAAAGAAAAGCAAGGTATAATCGATGAAGGTGTATTTGATGATGAATTCAAACAACGTTATTTGAATTCTTATTTCGAAGAACTCCATTTGTCTTCACAAGAGACAGATTGGAGTATTATGATTATCATGGCCATGGAATTCAAAGAGTTTGAAGATTGTAGAGCATTTATGAATATGCTGGATGATCGAGAATTTGTTTTCAAATATAAACATATACTCGAATCAAAGTTTGAAGAGATGGTCAAATGGTTCCTGTTCGAATAAATGGGAATCACTACAAGACCGGTTCCACCATTTACTCCAAACAAGAGGAAGATAGACTTGCTAAGTCTGTACATACTGATGGCTGTGGACGGTGGTTACAGGGATGTAACAACGGAAAACTTGTGGCCTACAATTGCAAAGGATCTAGGATTTGAATATGAAGACGGAGATTACATGAGGGTAACTTATGCCATGTATCTCGATATCCTAGAGTATTACTATAAATTTAAAACTGTTCAAAAGAAAGTGCAGGACAAGGAGATGGTGTTCGAAGAAGGAGGAACCTCCACCGGCTGCCATGGAAGATCGAAGAGTGCAGGAGAGGTTCAACAGGAACCTGCAGGGTCAACACAGGTTGCACTATTTGCTGGAATGGATGATGATGACTGGAATCAAGTGAAAAGAAGGAAACGCTTCAACTTTAACTATGCTAGATGGGCCGTCGATGAAGCAAATCGAAGCGTCATGGATCAAGCACGGAAACATAACCAAGTTTAAGGGGGGTTATGTTGGAATTATTAAACTTTGTTTTGTTTATAAATTTATGTTTTAATTATTCGAATTTGTAAGTAGTAATACGTATGATATGAACTCGGTTAGTAGATGATAAGCTTATGTAATAATCGGTGTGATAAGCGGGTAAACAATTCAAATAACTGCCTTCGGCAGTTACCCGCCAAAATCAAACCGCCAAACACCGTGTATATATTCAAGTTTACCGGCAACTATGTCGGATATCAAGACATTCTTATTCACTGCAAGAATTGTCCTTTAATCCTCTGCACTTGTTCATCGATACCATTTCATCATGCATATCCAATTCGGATCACTAACATATGATAACACAAATCCCACTTTCAATTCCACTGCACAATCACATTCCGCTGCAAGTGTGTCTTCTGATCCCCAACAACTCCATGTGTGAGGTTACACAGTTAGGGGTCATCTTAGAGCTTAAAGTTCACCAATAGTCAGAGCAAGCTCTTATTTTTCTAAGAAATAATTTATACATAATATGAAGTTTGAGTATTGCAGCTTTGATAGAAATGTTTGAGCAACTAAAAATAGAAACTGAAGACACTTGGATAGATAAAACGTTAGTGTTCTAGGAAGGGAGTGTGCCACTATTATGCAACCAAATCAGGTACGTGTCCTATAAGACAATAGTTTCTATAAAGTTTAGAAAATCATAATGTGAAAAGTGAGTTGAATTTGTGATTTATTACATAGGTTCCATGACTATGTTGGACTGGTTTTGATGCCACTAGAGGGAGATGAAACTGGGATCTAGACTAATAAATAGTATTTATTTTGACAAGATAGCTACGATGATCTATGATGATTTTGGAATTCGAATGGTAGACCTCTTGCTTTAGTTTGTAGGTTTTTTCTAGCTTAGTTGGTTCATAGTGTATTAGTACAATTATAGAAAAAGAAATTGGAACATTTTTGCATATGAGGCTATTACTTATATGATACCAAAATCCGTGCAATAATATCATACTGATGCTTCTTGTTAATTTCAGAGCAAAAGAAGCAAAAAAAATTCTGAAGGAATTGATAAAGTTGAATCTCTTGTATTGTGTTAGCTCGGGTCTCTATCATGGTTCATCACAATGTAGGTTCTCCTGTTTGTCCTCTGGTCTCATTTTGTCAAACTTAGCACATTTACATGCCAAATTACATTTGGTAGACCATTAAATGGTTATGAATCATGGTTATCAGGAATTAGTGATCATGGAATTATAGAAATTGATTATGTCATCAGATGTAAATAAGTTGCAATGTTTGATTGGGCTCAGTTTTGCTCAAATGTTATGCCAAAGGCTAATACATGATTTTAGGCCAAACAAGAATTCACAAGTTTTTTTACTAAGCCCACCCAAGGTCCATACTTCTTTTGTGGTTAGATAAAGCTCCAAGAAACTAACCATTAATCCTCTGATCTTCAATAAAAGCATAGCCAAAAGCAGATGTAACAATCAAAGAGAAGAGTTTCTTATCTCCAACCTTCTAAAACCTGGTAAGTCAAAGTTGTATAATAGCAGTTGTCTTTTTAATTTTCACAGCAAAAGACCAAAAGCAAGTCTTGAGCGATTCTTTTCATCTTTTTTAACAGTTGATACAACCATCATTTATAATTATTTGTAGACCAAAACTTGAAAGCGAATCTTTGTAGCCCTTACAAGGCTTTATAAAGATAGAAGTAGTCAAGATTCTGATCTAACAATTTATCATTATTCTTGCCCACTTTGAACCGTTATTCATTTCATTAAATTGGAACCTTCTCAGGATAAAGGGGATGTCAAGGTGAAGCCTGAAGGTGTAGAAGTGGTAGAAGGACAAGGTAAAGCAGAGGGTGGTAGTGAAACTTATGGTGAATTGCATGAAATGGATCAAGAACACATGGAGAGTGAAGGTGAAAGAGATAACTCTTATAGATTATCATTGAGAAGATAATTCTTTACGGTGTGTTCCCGAGTTAAAAATTCATCCCCTTCCCTCCCCTCCCCTCCATGTCTTTCCAAATTGGAAAGACTATTTTCAGGCAAAAAAAACCCCATTTTCCCTCCCCTCCCCTCCCCTCCCCCTGTTAGGTGGATCTCTGGAACACAGCCTTAATCTGTTTTAACAGTTGACACAACGGTCATTTATAATTATTTTTAGACATCAATTTTTTTGGATTAATCCATCCCCTTTCAACTATAAAGATAACCCTTTTGATATGTTACCCAACCCGCTTTACCCACCCATATTGCCACCTCTTATGTCTCATACTTGATTGCAAACTAAATTAGCTTTTCTTTCTTTTGCTTGCAGATGAACATGATTAAAGTGTCTAATATTATGGGAATTGATCCTAAACCACTTGATCCAAAGACATTTGTTGAAGAAGATGCATATCGCATTCGTTTGGAAAATAATAGTCCGTTGCAGGGCTGTTAGAAATCCTGATGGAACAAACATCTGCCCATGCTAAATCTTAAGAGGTCCTTACCAGCATAAATTTCTTGGCTTGTTATTTGGCCCAAACAATATACTGACATAAATTTCTTGGCTTGTTAAATGCCAGTGGTTTAATGATTCCAGTGATGACATCAGAACCTGCTATTTAAGTGTTGTGGATAATCTTCATAAATGCTACGGATGGCAGGTTATACCGACTCATAGCACCTTGGCCTTTTTAATAAACTATTTTTTTTAAATGGGTAAACTTGCATTGTGTTTTCTGAATTAATTTTGTCCTGTTTCAAGTATGTTCCAAAGTTGAAATAGGACCCAGAAAATACCATCATATAATATGTAGCATGCAGTATCACCTAAACTAAGTTTGTTCCTGACTTCTCTAAAAATCATGTATGTCTATAAAAAGGTGTTGGTTCAGGCCCCTCACAAATACACACTCTCACGTACGTTTACTACACTTGAAAGAGAAAATGAAAATAATAGTAAAAGTGTATATGGGAAATTTGCAGAATACATTCGATAATTTATTGAATGCCAACACATGTCTTAAATAGGCTTACAACTTACTGAACACACAAAACTTAACAAACTATTACCTATTCAAAAGGAAATACCCTAAGGACCCGTGAAACTCAAAACTACCTATTCCCTAGTCCATGCAATGTTCCTTTTGACCATGACTTATTAAACTAACAATAACCTGCTAAAAATCACTTAAAACATGTGCCTAAAATCAAGACTTCTGCTGACCCGTATCTAGCTCTTGACCCGTATACCCGAATCCATCAAGATTATCCAACATTCACCCCCATAATCTTGATCTTGCTTCTTGCTAATTCGTTCTTGCGTGCTTGCTTGTGTTCTTTCAATTTTTTCTTGCTTTAGCCGGAAACGATTTTCTTTCTAAAACGTGCTTTCTTGCTTGATTCAAATTTGTTCTTACTTGCTTGCTTCGAATCAACTTTCTTTCTAACTTGCTATTTGAACCATACGGTTCGGTCTTTCTCGTTCTTTACGAACCGCACAAGTCCGCTTCTTTCTTTCTTTCTTTTGGTTGTCGATTTTTCTTCTTTCTGATCGACTCCCGTTCTTTCTTTCTTGTGGCTTGCTACTTTCTTACTTTCTTGCAACACCATCTTTCTTTCTTTCTTTCGAGGCCATCTTACTTTCTCCCGAAGCGACACCAGCCTCTTTTTTTCCGCTTTCTTGTGACGCCTCTTCTATCTTTCTTGCTTGCTTAATCCAAATTGGATTTCCTTTCTACATAAACCATAAGGTTCAAACTTGCTAACGTGTTGAATTGAAATTTTCTACTCAATCTTAATTGCTATCACCAACATGGCAACATGCTTGATTTCAATTATTCCCACGAAGACCTACCTCCCAATTAATTCCTTTCTTGAGCCGCTTTTTCTTTTCTTTTGACTTGATATTTAACCTTTGACTTTAAAATCAAATTTGGATTTGAATTAAAACCTTCCAAACTTATCCACCCACTGACCGACCCATTATGAAACCACCTTTGCAATTTTAAATTTTAATTCATCCTTATCACAAACAAACAAATAGGAATGTTCGTTTGTATCTTCTCCCTTTGATTCTTGCTGAACAAAGAGGTCGCTCTTTTCTTTTTCTTTCAGTGCTGCAACTATCATCATGAAACAATTGGAATTTGTCTCCTCCTTTCTCTCTGCTGAAATCAAACAACTACGTTACAAACTTACTTGCGTACAGATCCTTGCAAATAATACTTGCTGCGAAAAAAAAAACAAGCTTTCTTCTTCCGATCACATAATCATCTCATCTTTCACTACTTTCTGCTCCAGCTCTACAGCCAAAGGCTGCACCCCGTTTCTCGCCACCGACTCTCAAAATGGCCTCCTTCTTCAACCTTGCTCTGATACCAAATGTTGGTTCAGGCCCCTCACAAATACACACTCTCACGTACGTTTACTACACTTGAAAGAGAAAATGAAAATAATAGTAAAAGTGTATATGAGAAATTTGCAGAATACTTTCGATAATTTATTGAATGCCAACACATGTCTTAAATAGGCTTACAACTTACTGAACACACAAAACTTAACAAACTATTACCTATTCAAAAGGAAATACCCTAAGGACCCGTGAAACTCAAAACTACCTATTCCCCAGTCCATGCAATGTTCCTTTTGACCATGACTTATTAAACTAACAATAACCTGCTAAAAATCACTTAAAACATGTGCCTAAAATCAAGACTTCTGCTGACCCGTATCTAGCTCTTGACCCGTATACCCGAATCCATCAAGATTATCCAACAAAAGGCTCATGTCCAGGTTGAACATGCTGATGCTGATTGGTGACACGAAATAATTAGCGGATCCTATGTTTCTAAACATAAAATGTTCATTTTTCTTTGTCTTTTTTATCGGTTCTAAAAAACATCTTAATATTTGTTTCTCTAGTGAAGTTTGAATGGAAGGATTAGAGACACTTGATTATCTTGACAACTTGAAGAACAGAGAGACATCTACATAACAACTAGATGCGATGACCTTTGAATCCAAGGTACTTTAGTTACCTCACTTAAAAAGAATAATTACACCATACATGGTTTTAGGCTTATGTAGTGTCACTTGTTTACTCGGGTTGACAGCAGTTGATACGGATTCGTACAAGCGGAAGCTAGGACCCTAGCTTGAAACCTTCCTTCGATCCACGAAGAGAAGAAAACCCGTCCAAGAAACCCTTGGCCGTAAACTATAAACACCCTATTAGGAGATTTTTATTTTCAAACTTAAATTCCAGCCAATCTTATTCCCAGTTTAAATAACCAATAAAGTTTAAGGCTAAACCAAAACAAAACAAATTAAAAAAGGAAATAAACCAAATAAAGGAAACAAACTAAAAAAAACAAAAGTTAAACTCTCGGCTGGAAAGTCCCACGAACAAACATGGGCCCACTTAGCCACTTTGAACATGATGATCTGGGCCGGCTTGATGTTGTATTTGTTGGGCTGGATTCGTATCATCCTCTCCCTCTAAAAAACGACTCGCCCTCGAGTCCGATAAATCTTCACCCTCGTACGGAGACAAATCTGCAACGTTAAAAGTAGCAGACACCTTATAATGGCCTGGTAAGTCGATTTTGTAAGCATTATCATTTATACGTTTCAACACGCGGAACGGGCCGTCAGCTTTCGGGTGTAACTTTCCAAAACGACCGGGGGGAATCTGTCCTTCCGCAAATAAATCCAAACGAGATCGCCCTCTTCGAAGACAACTTTTTTCGGTTTTGGTTGGCCCGTGATTGATACTGTAGATTATGTTTAATGATTTGTTCCCGAACCTGTTCGTTTAACGCTTTAATTTGATCCGCCTGCTGTTGTCCTTCGGCACTAAAGTGTTCGGTATCGGGAAAAGGTGCTAGATCGAGAGGTGTAAACGGTTGGCGACCATAGACGACAAAAAAGGGGCTTCGACCAGTCATACTATTATTCGAACGGTTGTACGCAAATTCCGCTTGTGGGAGAACAAGATCCAACTGTTTCGGATTTTCACCAACTAAGCTTCTCAACAAATTGCCCAAAGAACGGTTGGTTACCTCGGTTTGCCCGTCAGTTTGTGGATGATGAGACGTACTAAATTGCAACTTGGCGCCTAGACGTTTCCACAATGTTCGCCAAAAATGACTAATAAATTTAACGTCCCGATCAGACGTTATCAACTTCGGTACCCCATGCAATCGAACAATCTCACTGAAATACAATTTAGCAACCTGGGAGGCATCAAAAGTCTTTGTGCATGGTAGAAAATGTGCCATTTTAGAGAACCGATCCACGACCACTATAATTGAATATTTTTTTCTTTGAGTTAATGGTAAGCCCAACACAAAATCGAGACTAACATCCTCCCAAGGTCTAGCTGGAACCGGCAATGCAGTGTAAAGACCTTGGTTTGTGTGGCGAGTTTTGGCGATATGGCATATGTGACACCTCTTGAGTACCATTGAAACAACTTTTGACAGATTAGGCCAATAAAAACGTTCTTTGACCAAAGCAACGGTTTTGTCCCTCCTGAAATGACCAGCTAAAGCACCCTGATGGTACTCCAAAATAATAGCTTCACGAAACGATGACAAAGGAACGCACAATCGGGAGCCCTTATATAATAACCCATTTTATCGAACAAAGGACTTGTAGGAACCGGCTGCCGTGAAGTTCCACAAGTCGTGAAAATCAGGATCGTCTTTGTAAAGGGTCGAGAACGAGTCGAAACCACGGATATCAAAATGAGCCGTAGTGAATAACGTCGGACGACGACTCAAGGCGTCGGCCACCGAGTTGGCCGAGCCCGCTTTGTGTCGGTTCACAAAATTAAAGTCCTGAAGAGTTTCGACCCATTTAGCGTGTCGCGGGTTTAGTTTGGCCTGCCCTTGAATAAACTTTAAAGCCTGGTGATCCGAAAAAAGAACAAACTCGTTTGGCAACAAATAGTGTCGCCAATACTTCAAACTTCTCACAATTGCGTAAAACTCCTTGTCGTATGTGCTATAACGCTTTCAGGAGTCGCTGAATTTTTCACTAAAAAAGGCGATGGGGCGATTGTTTTGTGACAAAACGCCACCGATCCCTAATCCCGAAGCATCACATTCCACCTGAAAAACTTGATTGAAATCCGGCAAGGCAAGTACGGGTGCCGTGGTAACCGCGGCTTTAAGTGCATCAAAGGCTAATTGGGTGGCCGGTGTCCATATAAATTTTGTACTTTTCAAACATTCCGTAATCGGGGCGATGATGGAACTAAAGTTGCGGATGAACCGGCGGTAAAAAGATGCTAGCCCGTGAAAACTCCGTACATCGTGTAAAGACTTAGGAGCGGGCCAACTAGTAATAGGCGTAACCTTGGAGTCGTCCATTCGTAAACCTCCCCCGGAAATAAAAAACCCCAAAAAAATCACTTCGCTTTGTAAAAGTTGCATTTTTCTTTGTTTGCAAATAATTTTTGGGTACGGATGACATCAAAAATACTTCGAAGGTGAAGGAGGTGTTGGTCGACGCTTGCACTGTAAACAAGTATATCATCAAAATAAACGACAACACACGTACCAATGAACGGTTTGAAGATGTGATTCATAAGTCGCATGAACGTGCTAGGAGCGTTAGACAACCCGAAAAGCATCACCATCCACTCGTAAAGACCATCTCGAGTTTTAAAAGCGGTCTTCCACTCGTCACCGGCTCGCATTCTGATTTGGTGGTACCCGCTACGTAAATCGATTTTCGAGAACACAATGGCCCCGTGTAAATGATCAAGTAAGTCATCGAACCTCGGGATGGGGAATCTATATTTGACGGTAATCTTGTTAACTGCCCTGCTGTCAATACACATCCGGAACGTCCCATTCGGTTTAGGAACCAAAAGAGCGGGGACGGCACAGGGACTCATACTCTCGCGGATCAAGCCTTTTTCCAAAAACTCTTGAACCTGTTTGTTTAACTCATTAAATTCGGTGGGGTTCATTCGATAAGCCGGTTTGTTTGGAATACTCGCACCTAGAATAAAATCAATGCAATGTTGCATGTCACGCATCATTGGGAGACCGGCTGGGATTTCTGTTGGAAAAACGTCATTGAATTCTGCAAGTAAAGGTCTAACCGGTTCCGGGATTTCGACCACCACGTCGTTCGGTTCTGCCAAATACAAGCCGAGATTGAGCTGTGGGTCCTCGGTCTTGAGTAAAGTGGTGAAAACGGACTTCGGGACAACAGTGGAAAATCCGGGTTCTTTCCGTGGGTCACAAGGTGCGAGGGTTATGTTAACACCGTCCTTTTTAAAGGAGTAAGTGTTACGAAAACCATCATGTTTAGCCTGACGATCGTATTGCCACGGGCGCCCAAGTAAAATGTGACAAGCGTCCATCGGTAAAACTTCACACCAAACCTCCTCGGCATATTTCTCCCCGATTGAAAACTGAACTAAACACCGGTGTGTGACTTTAAGGAGGTTCCCTTTTTTCAACCAAGTGAGCTGGTATGGTTCGGGGTGGTCATGTAGTGGAAGGCTAAGTTTTTCAACCATGGTATTGGAGACGATGTTCTCACAACTACCACCATCTATGATTACGTTGCACACTTTTCCTTTGGAGGTACATTTGGTTCGGAAAATGGTGTTGCGTAACCACAAAGTGTCATCCGAGGGGTCAGAAACGGTAGTGTTTAATACACGTTGGATGACCAAGGCCTCCTCGGTATCCGGGAAAACAACCTGTGAATCGGCAGCGGGTTGATCTTCGGGGTCTGAGTCATAAACGGGCTTGGTGTCGTCAATTAGGGCCACGACCTGCTTATTTGGGCACTCCCGTTTTAAATGGCCCAAACCTTGACATTTGTAGCACCTTTGGGCCTGGTTCTAGGTTGTGGAAGGGATGACGGGTGGGGGTGGGTTTTGTGGTTTGGTGGGCTCAGTTTTAGTTTGGGCTTGGGCAGGAGGGAGCACTCGGGTAGGAGCAAATTGGGTAGTAGACTTACCCTTGACGGCTAGTTTTTTTTCCACCCTTTGAGCCAGAATACAAACATCCGAAAAGGACCAATATTGTTGGAGGCTTACGACATCCGCAATCTCTGTACTAATAGCCCCCAAAACCCGAGCAATTACCTGTTCGTCCTCTTCATCAATACCACAACGCAACCAGTGTTGATCAAACGTGGCAATAAAATCTTCAATCGAAGAGGACCCCTGTTTCAGACTATGATACTCCAAAAACGAATCATGTTTATGGTTTACTGGCAAAAATTTTGCTTGCATCAAAGGCTTCATCTTATCCCACGTTTCAACCTTATGTTTGCCCTCCCGTATACGCTGACGTTGAACGTGTTCCCACCATAAGGAAGCGTATTTACGCAAACGAATAGCAACAATTTTTACCTTCAAGTTTTCCGGGACGTGACGAAGATCAAAGACGCGCTCCACGGTTTGTAACCAATCAATAAAATCGTCCAGCTGCATGCGTCCTTCAAATTCTGGGATCTCCATCCTGATGCCCAAAGCACGGAAAGGATCCGCTGGCTGCCTGGGTGGTGGAGAAACATGACGGGGGTGTGGCCGTGCAAATATGTTATCGAACCGATCGTCATGGTCATAGTCGTCCCATACAACCGAATCGGTGACAGTACGTTCGTCCTCATGTATAGGACGAGCAGCATGCTGTAAAATTTGATTTTCGAACTCGAGTTCACGAATCCGGTCATTCAAACGTTCAATCTCGATGTCACGAGGATCACGTTGATCAGGGCCGCTGCCTCCGGCGGCGAATCTGCGGTTGGGCTGTCGACGATCTTTCCTGTTATCTGACATCCTGCGAACCTGAAGCTGCTGATACCACTTGATACGGATTCGTACAAGCGGAAGCTAGGACCCTAGCTTGAAACCTTCCTTCGATCCACGAAGAGAAGAAAACCCGTCCAAGAAACCCTTGGCCGTAAACGATAAACACCCTATTAGGAGATTTTATTTCAAACTTAAATTCCAGCCAATCTTATTCCCAGTTTAAATAACCAATAAAGTTTAAGGCTAAACCAAAACAAAACAGATAAAAAAAGGAAATAAACCAAATAAAGGAAACAAACTAAAAAAAAAAGTTAAACTCTCGGCTGGAAAGTCCCACGAACAAACATCGGCCCACTTAGCCACTTTGAACATGATGATCTGGGCCGGCTTGATGTTGTATTTGTTGGGCCGGATCCGTATCAGTATTTATCTCAGCACACCAAGAAAGATTGTAATTCTGGTTCATGAAAATGAAAAGAAACGAACATTTGTCGTTTGGAAAGATGGACTTCCAGATGCAGATGCTGGTATATGCCTAGATATATACATGACCTTTATTTTCTAACATCAGTCTTATTATTTATATTTATATGATTTTTTTTATTTTCTTTCATTATTAATTTAGCAATAACAACAACAACCATACCCAGTATATTCCCACTTATAGCAAAGCTATTGGTAGGGTCTGGGGAGGGTAGGATGTAGGCAAGCCTTACCTCTATCCCAGGGAATAGAGAGGCTGCTTCCGGTGAGACCCCCGGCTCCAAAAAAATAAACAAGACCAAGACAAAAGCTTCTGGAAAAACATATATAAACACACAACTACTAAAAAGGTGGAAACGAGAAATAATAAAAATAACACATAAATAAATAAGTAGTTGTTATTAAAAACTTCGACACCGGGAATAAGTGATGACTTATAAATAACTTTATCACACCTTATAGAAAACGAAAAAAATTAAACTCATAGGAGAAGAACCTAAACCAAAAACCAAGGCAAACTCCTAAAAGTCCTTAACCTTAATCTTACGTCTCCACGAGGTTCTATCCTCGACCATGTCCTCGAAGAGGTGCAAATCTAGCAAATCTTTCCTAATCCGCTCCTCCCAAGTCATTTTCGGCCTACCTCTACTCCTCCTCCCATCTACAGTGAGTGTTTCAACAATTCTAATCGGGTCTGTCGTCTGCCTCCTCCTGACATGCCCAAACCATCTCAATCTTCCCTCCCTAATTTTGTCTGAAATACCAGCAACTCCTAATCTTACCCTGAAAACCTCATTTCTTATCTTGTCCAACCTAGTATGCCCACACATCCATCTTAGCATCCTCATCTCTGCCACCTCTAGCTTTCGTGCATGAATTTTCTTGATGGCCCAACACTCTGTTCCGTATAACATAGAGGGTCTAATTGCAACCCTATAAAATTTCCCTTTTAATTTATCAGGGAACCTCTTGTCGCATAATACCCCTGTGGCTGCTCTCCACCTACACCATCCAACCTGGATACGGTGAACTACGTCACTGTCTATCTCACCATTACTCTGAACAAACGCTCCTAAATACTTGAACTTAGTTGCCTGTGGGACCACCTGGCCCTCAATGGTGATCTGAGTGTCGTGCTCATCGCCTGCTCCACTAAAATCACAGTAAAGGTACTCAGTCTTAGAGCGACTTATTCTCAATCCTTTGCCTTCTAAGGCTACACGCCATTCTTCTAACCTCTCATTCAAGCTCTGTTTACTTTCTTCTATCAGCACAATATCGTCTGCAAAAAGCAAGCACCACGGAATTGACTCCTGAATTGACTTTGACAACTCATCTAGGACAATCACAAATAGAAAAGGACTCAACGCTGACCCTTGGTGGAGTCCTACTTCCACAGGAAAGAAATCAGTATCACCTACCGGTGCACGAACACTAGTTTTAGTTTCAACATACATATCCTTAATTAAGTCTACATACTTACTAGGTACCCCTCTATCCTCTAAACTGTCCCATATCAACCTACGTGGCACACTGTCATACGCCTTTTCTAAATCAATGAACACCATTATTAATTTAGCAATGAAACCCTCTTTTTTGGTGAATTTATTTCATCTAAAATACGGGCCGAACTAACTCTTTTGCCCCTGACCTGATTTTCTGTTGGGTAAACCCCAATAGATTTTCACACTTCGAAGCTGCGCTAGAAAATGATATCCCAGAGTCCGCCCCACATACAGGCACCCCTCTATTGGTAGGCCCCACAGCACGTTAACATCTTGTAACGTCACAGTCGTTTCACCAAAAGGGAGGTGAAACGTGTGGGTTTCTGGCCTCCGGCGCCCAACCAACGCGTTTATTAACGCGTGGTCTATATACTGGTACCCACTATCTAGGATCCCACTGAATCCTGCTGCATGTATTAATGCTTCCACACGTGGTCCAACAGGATGTTTCAGATGCTTCCAAAATGAACGATCAAATCGTCTAATATTTATCGGTAAACAGTAATTTTCAGGATGCTTATAAACCTCCAATGCACGGTGCTCCTTGTGCAAAAACAACAACGCATCACTAAGAGGACCGGGATTACATTCATAACTCATTTTACAGAATAGGAGGGTTTCACAAAATCTATTTGCAGGGTATTTGTTCTTGGTTGATTTCCTTGTATTTTCAATTGAAGTATGTATGTGTATATATTCTTGTTCAAACGAATTTAATCTGCATGTATATATGTACATTTGATATGACTAGTCTGATTCTTAAACCTCTATTCTGTATAATTTTGTTTTGAATTGTATAGGTTCCCGTAGATTTTTTAGATTCTTACACCTCAAAACAGTTTATTTCTTACATAATAGTTTTAAATTACACTGCATATGTAAGATGTATTCACTATTAGAGGTCTAGTCAAATCAACTTTGCAATTTTATTTATTGCATGTGAAATTAAAAAGCAAATGCAGAATTTAAAAGGAGAAGAAGGAAGTTCAAAACCCAAAGATGGGGAATCACGTGAATCTGCAGCTTCTTGCAGAGAGGTCACATGTGAACAGCAAATAAGTTGTTTCAAATAGCAAACTCTTAGACTGTCTTCATCGCAAGATCCGTATCACCGTCCGAGATGATGTGGAGGTCATCCACATTTGAAGGCGCATTAAAGCTTATCCGACTCATGTGGAAAATCCTTCTGCAAGGGCAAGGAAATATGGGTTCTTGTGCCATTAATTTAATATATACACACTTTTTACTTTTTGTCAACAAATAAATTTTTATTTTTTACTGACCAAGGAGGAATTATAACCACAAAAACAAACTGTCTTCTTAATTCTAACCCATTTAATATATTCACATCTCAATATATGGAATTCTTTTTTTTTCAACTAAGACTAACTCTAACCCATTTAAAATAAACCATCGAATAGCTGTGAAATCTTGGAAAGCTTTGATGGAGCTTTAATGGAAAAAATGTTATGGGGAAGAAGGAAAACCCAGTTTCTATTTTTAATTTTTTAAAATATCCAGTTTATTTTTATGTTATTATTACTTGTTTACACATATTAATTATCTATTCATTTGATTATTTAAATATATTATAGTAATTTTAGTAATTATATTTAAAGAAAAAATGGGTGATTATCAAATCATTTGATTATTTAAGGGTGCTACTTTCTACACCCCCCTAATTACTTTTTACACCCCCTCCTCTCACATACTTACAGGTGGGGCCTGCGTGGGACCGGCAGTTTTCCTCTCATAAGGGGGGGGTATAATCAGGAGGGAGGGGGGTGTGTATAGAATCAGCCTTATTTAAATATATTACAGTGATTTTAGTAAAAAAAATTTTAACATAAAAGAAGCATATATATTCATTTCATATAAAAACTTTAAGGACAATTACACCAAGATAGCCGGTAAGCGGGCAACAAGCTGCGCCGCTACCCCCTTTTGAATAGCGAAACCCCCTTTAGTAATGAGTGATGATGTGGAAAGTAATTAAATTTAAAGAAGAAATGAGTGATGATGTGGAAAATGTAAGGATATGTAAGGATGTTTGTATGGTTGGAGATGAATTGTAGGTTTTTAAGAATTTGTAAAGATATTATGTGTTAGCTAGGCAGCTAAGGACGCCTAAGGGCGCCCTTGGCATTGGAGATAGTCTTAGGGGAGTTATTGGTTTCAAACAGCAAACTTGTTTAACTTTGCAGCATGAAACAACGATTTTGTATTAGTTTCCTTTGTGAAACAACGAACTTGTATTAGTTTCCCATATCAAACAACGAACTGGTATTACTTTTCTATATGAATCAGCGACCTTCTTTAAGTTTGCAGCATGAAACAGTGAACTTCTTTTTGTTTGCAGCATGAAACAGCGAAGTTGTTTAATTTGCTTGATGAAACAGCGAACTTCCTCTACTTTTACACTTTCATTCAGCGAACTTGATCTGGTTTTAATGTCTCATTTAGCGAACTTCTTAGATGGCAGCCTTTTTCAGGATTTTTCAGAACTTTTTTAGAAAGTATGTAGAAGCTTGCTGTTTCAAACAGCGAACTACCTGAATGTGCAAACAATTTTCAAGACCACCTAAAGACACTCTTTTCTTCTTCAAAGCCCTTACTTTTGCAAAAACCGTTTGACCTGTTCCTATAAAGTGTAGAATTTGGGCTGTGTTTGGCTATTGGGTTGTGTATAAGAACTGACTCTCATTTCTAATAGTGGTGTTTGGGTTTGAAATATTGATAGCATAGACACAAATACACGGGCTCTTAACCCACTAAGCCAGCTAGCTGGTTCATATAAAAATATACCCATGTCCCGTTGATTTCTAGCTACAAACCAAACTGCATTTTAGTGATGATGTAGAATTTTAAGTACTT
The DNA here is from genome assembly GCA_030545235.1 of Helianthus tuberosus. Lineage (NCBI taxonomy): Eukaryota > Viridiplantae > Streptophyta > Magnoliopsida > Asterales > Asteraceae > Helianthus > Helianthus tuberosus. The sequence goes on from CM060442.1 coordinate 184,868,722, forward strand.
GTTTCTTTAGTAGGATGATGATGGCTGTGACAGCGAAGAAGATATTGCTGAGGAAGAGAAACCTCAGAAGACCCGGTTAGTTAGTCTACGCTTCTCTTACAAATATATGACAGGATAAATCTCAAATAACCAAAGATTTAAAACTAATATTTCAGGTATCAAGTTTGGGTCATATATAACCGTGTCAGTGTGTCTGGCATGGGTTGGTGGTCCAGGTGTTGTCGCATATGTCATACCTGATGGGTTGGGGGGGGGGGGGGGGGGGGGGGGTCACATATGTCCTATTTTTCCTTTTTGTGTTTATCTTGTTTTAGGTATAAATCTTAGGTTGTATATGTCTTTGTTTTAGTAATGGTTTTCTAAATGTCTTGTGCAGGCTATTTTCAAGGAAGATGCAAAATAACGTGTTTGCAGTTTGTGAGTCTAAAACATGGCAGAAAGAAGATTCCTCCAGCAATACTAGCTTGCTGAAACATATGATCATTGTAAACCTTTGTTTAAAATTTAAATTTTGTTGTACTAGCTTGCTGAAACATATGTACAAAAATATTAAATCTATTTTGGCACACTAAACCCTAGCAAAATTAGGGTTTATCTACGCTGCGTATTGGTCAATACGCAGCGTATAGGGTCTATACGCTGCGTATTGACCAATACGCAACGTAGATAGACCATAGATCTCAGTGCCTGATAACCAATCATTGCACAGAAAACAAGGTGTATATACGCTGTGTATTGGTCAATACGCAGCGTATACAAACCTGGCAAAAATTTGACACTTCAAACCTTACCAAAATGACCCCAAATTTGCAGCTGTTTTATATACGCTGCGTAGCGGGTAACAATTACGTAACCATACTTCTTTCCCGTATCTTGTACCCAATTCTTCAAATCAGTTAGAGACATGAAACGCTAAAAAAAATTACGTTAATAATAATTATTATAATTATAAGTATATAAACCTGAAAAAATTTGACACTTCAAACCTACAAAAATGACCCCAAATTTGCAGCTGTTTTATATACGCTGCGTATTGACCTATTTGGTCATTTTATGAAACTCATACTTCAGGGACTAATATGGTCATTATTGAAACTATTTTAACTGAATGTTTTAGCCAGGTTAACTTTCATATAAAGATTTCTTCTTTAAACACTAACTCAGTTAGCATACTTAACTGAACAGTACAGGGACCATTTTTGTCAATTTTCAAAACTTCAAGGACCATTTTTGTAAATCTTGGAAACATCAGGGACCATTACATTACATTACATTACAAATTACAATTACAATTACATTACAATTACAATTACAATTACAAATTACATTACAATTACATTACAATTACAATTACAATTACAATTACATTACAAATTACAAATTACAAAATTACAAAAATTACAAAAATATATTAAAAAGGAAACCTTGTGAATAGTAACTTCAACCCCATCACCGCAACTTAGCCACGTGACAAACCTAACGAATAGGGTAAACCTTCAGCCGACACCTTCAACTTTTCTTCTCTGCATCTGAAGAAACCCTAATACATCTCTCAAGTTCAGCCACACACCAACACCAAGTCTCTGCCTCTCTCCCTCTTGAACGGCCGGTGTCCGGCGAGGGTGAGAGCGGTGATGAAGTGGTGGCTCGAGGTCGAAACAGAGACGGAGAGGGTCAAGACGGTGGCCGCGTTCTTCCAAAAACCCACCCAAAACCTAGAGAGAGAAGGATCAGGGGAGATATGGAAGAAACTAAAAAGAGCGGGTGTTCAGGAAACGGCAGGTCTCCGACGAACGGTCTTACGAATGCTCACCTACCACCCATGGAACCTAAGATGCACGGGGATGAGAGCGGTGATGAGGTGGTGGCTCGAAATCGAAACAGAGACGGAGACGGAGAGGGTAAAGACGGTGGCGGCGAAGTCGAAACAGAGACGGAGTGGGTAAAGACTAGGGTTCCGCTAACATATTTACTGAATTAATGATGTGTAATTGGCAGATATTAGCTAAATGTTTGGAAAATTGTCGTAATCAGTGTGCTCTTCAGGCCTTATGAAGTTCGTCATGTTGTAGAGTGTTGTCAGGTATCACTATGTTGCGTCTTTTCTTTCATCCTCAAATTGCTGCATTTCTGATAGTATTCATTTGATCTTCCATTATCTTTAGTTTTTCAGCTCTATGTTTAAGAATTATGTTGTAGATGTTAGGTTTTTGAAGTAAGATTGCATACCACATTAATCTATATGGCAGGAAGTACACAATTAGAATAAATTTGGGTGTTAATTTGATGAAATCTGTAATAATTCTACATTGGTGATGGCGATGATGGCTGACTGTACATCTAAGACGAAGAGTATATCTGACTCGACTATGATGATCTGTAGAGTAGATTTGAGTCGATCAGATTTGACCATCTTTCTTTTGTTTATGAATATTTTGATTCTTCACGTGTGTGTGCTCTGAATACAAGTTAGTTTAGTGTTTTATTACAATGGTTCATCAAGTTCGGTATATATTGGAATCCAAAAGATTATGGGTTATTTTTGAGAAAACAGTTTGCACCGTTAAGCTTTTTTATTCGTTTTTAGTTGAAGAAAGCAGTTTATCATCTTCCCCACAGTTTCATCAGCTATATCGCCTCCATGTTATTTCAGATTCAACATAGATTCAGCATAAGATGTTAATTTATCGTTGATTTATTCGACTTTCATTTTCAGCTTTCGATTCATACAATATGTTATCGTGAGAAACGATCTCAAGAATGTCGTCATTTGTCGTAGCTCGGAGAAACTAAGCTTATTTCACTACGCTTATACAAGAGATTGATAAAAAACCTCAAAAGGTTTGTGTTAGTAGTGTTCGACTTTCAATTGTTATTGATGGTTTATTCCCATAAAACCCTAACATCTTCTCTTTTCTGGTCCTCTTTCTGTCTATATGATGGTGGTCGACGGCAGCGATGGCAGAGCAATTACCTAGGGTTCCGACCAAGGTGTTCAACTGATCATTTCAGGTACGGTTATAGATTTTATTGTTTGCAGTATAGGGAAACATCTTCATGTTTTGTCATAAGATTTCAAAACCTTATATTGTTCACTGATTCACCAAATTCCAAACACTGGGCGAATCTCTGTAAAATCACTTCCACATCCGCCAGCTATCTTTCCTGAATATCCGGTCAGTTTGTGAATGGAAGCGATCCAAAAACAGGCAACGAAGCTTCGAGATGCGAACTGAGTTCTTTGGTTTGTAAATAAATTATTCACCATTTCGATATCAACTTTATCTAAAGGATTTGTTTATTGTTGTCTTAATTTTGCTATGTCCAAAGTGAATTTAGCTTTAAATATCAAATTTTGAATTAATTTAATGATTGGAAGTCTAATGACAGTATGAAGTTCCTCTTTTACTGAGAACAAATGATCAAAATCAAAGTCCAGGATGGAAGTAAAATGGAGAAATTGGAAAGTCAGATGGTAGTAAAGGCCATTTTTAAGGTAATGGTTTTATATCTTATCATTTTAATTTGTATGTTTGAATGTTTCCTGATTATGCTTTTAAATTTGGTGGAATAATTCAATCACAAGTATGAATGAAGAAGATACAGTTTCAAATCAGCTTCAATCGTCTTCAATACTGATAAAAGTTTGGCTTCTGGTAATATTCATTTTGTATCCCTTTTGAATTGTTACTAATTATTTTTAACTGCACATCTTTATGCTTCCACGCACTTAGAGCTTTCTGCAGGTCTATACACGTATCGACACTGTTCTCATCAACTCGGTTTGCAACGTCCGCCCCGTTTGGTTCCAGCCTATGTCACTTGCGATTATTTGCACTGTACACCAATCATTGAGTAAGTTGTTATCAAGAAATGCTTTTTTTAGATATATAACCTTTTTTTAATTATATATTTTATTTTATTGTTTTGTATAGGATCGCCGAAGGTTCCAGCTACTGCTGATAGGCAACAGTTGCCACTACTAGAAAACTAGGTTTTTCTGACCGCAATTTTGATCGCAAACCAGTCGCAATTGCCCTGTTGCGACCGTTTTCCGACCGGAACTGCGATCGGAAAAACACCCTCGCAATTGCTCTACTCCGACTAACTTGCGACTGCTGCTATCTTTTGCGACCCGGGTTTTGCGACTTTAATAATGGTCACAAATATTGCGACTGCTCTTGGTTTTGTGAGACTTTGGTTGCGACGGTCTTGATGCGACCGTATTCCGACCGCATGCCTTTTACAAACTGCGATCGTTTTCCGACCACATGCCTTTTACAAATTGCGACCGTTTTGCAACGGCTTGCCTTTTGAAAAATTGTGACCGTTTTTGCGGTTGCAGTTTTTATTAATTATAGCCATTTTCTATTTTAACCTGCATATACTATCAATTTTAAAATTTACATATTATCATATAAAACATTCCACTTAAAACATCAATTACCAAAGTTATCATAACAAAATACATATTCAAAACAAAGCGTTTATACGTTTTGGAACATAAGTCAATGATTATGTGTTTTGAATCCTAGCTTTTAGCATCGCTACTGATCTGACTTTAGTCCAACGGTATCACCACTACCTAGAAAACTTCCTTGACTACGACCTTGCTCGCCACTACTTCGATCAACCCTCGGCCACGACCCATGATATTTGCCGTAGTATGTCCCATGATATCTACAATAAAAAGCAAGAATGATATCTACATAGATGGATCAACTATAGTTTTAGATTCCTGCGCTAACCTAAAAAGCCTTGGCTACAGCTGCTTCAAGAAACTGATTGGTATTCATATGGGGTCTGGACACCTGGTAATAGAATGGGATTTGTCTTTTAATAGCTAAAACCAGATTGTATTTGGTATAGTTTTCAGACCCGTTGACAAAGAAGTGAAGTAGTGATTATCGATTTATGATTTACCTGTAGATGGCCCGTTGCAAGGTTTGGTCTTCATAAAGCCAACGGTTTCTGTCTACAGCAGCAAGAAACTTCAGCTGAAGCTTAGAAAGTCTGAAATTCCCATGAACCAAAGCATACAGCAACAGAACTGCAGTTTCATCGGTCAAGCACCTGCAGAGGTTAATCATTTACATCAAAGATGGAAAAATGAGAGTTGGGTTACGGTTCAGGTCAAAACATGCCATTGTTAGAAATGGGTCACACAGGCCTAGGGTAGGGTCGGGTCAAAGTAAACTGAGCTCTTACATGCCAAGTGTGTCATAGAGAGAAGCAAAGGCCAATCTAACAAGCAGACCACTATGTGCATTTCCCTCGATATCCACCCGGTCAACTGCAATATGAGTTACATAATTCAAAAACAATAATTAGAAAGAAAGAGAAATGGATCTTACAAAAGATATATGGATCTTACACTCAACATTCTTAACATTTTCCAATGCTTTATAATACGGATTTTCTGCGAAAAAAGTTTCCTCTTTCAGAAACGATTCGGAACCGACGCCAACATTGCTGTTTTTCACAGATTCCACAAGAATGCATTTACGATAATGAATGAGAATAAGTAATATATTGATACTGCTGTCAGCCAGTTGACTTCTAAAAGCTTCAAAACTTGAATTGACAAAGTAACTAAGTGGAAGTAGCACTATATTTGCTGGCAAGTCAAATACAAAGAACATTTTATCAGATACATCATACATACACAAAAATTACTGTCATAACATAGACGTCCAACCGAAAAGATGAAATGCAATTTAGAAAGTCAAAACATTAAAGTATACCAGCAGCAGAACCAACTCTCTTCAGTACGCCTAGCTGATTTTCTTCGGATATTAACGTATACGATGCACTAGTTTTCGATCGTGGCCGTGAAATGTAGTTAAGCAGCAGTTTATGAACAACCGAACCTACCAGAGAATGCTCCTGCAAAATACAGTTTGGTTTCTTTCATTGTTGTCGTATATTTCACCAAATGAAATATTATTACAATATTACTTTAATAACAAAAAATAGACCGTCACATTGTTGCCTGACCCATTGCTGCATCAATGAAAGGGTGAGCATCATTTGGTCCAGGTGACGGCCCAGAAAGAAGCTGAGTGGACATAGCAATGAGCATGAAGTTCAGCAGTTCATGATGTAGAAGATACGTCTTTGGACTGAGTATTTATATACGCATAATTAGAAAATAAACGATAAATTCTACTACTAATGAATGAATATAATAATAACTGGAAATTATACCTTACATCCACTCTACCAATATAGCTAAGCACAGCATGCATAACCATATTTATAATGCTCTCGTCTGTGACCAACATAAGAAGATAATACGCTATTTTAGATAATAAAAGTTATGCTGCAATGACGGAGGAATATATCAGAATGTTATATTAATTACCTTTACGGATATTGGTTGGTGGTGTTTCACTGTCGTCTAGAGATAAATACAAATCATCAAGGTTCTGGCTGTTCAAATTTTAAAAACTGAATGGAATTATATTCATGCATCTAACTGGTCGGTCATCACCCAAATGTTGATTAAATTACTCATTTATATCATATCAGCTATTCTCTGTTATTATACTCAAGATTATTGTAGCTTAATATCCAATGTTAGTTACGATGAAACCCCAATTTAGATTTTCGAACTATATAGACATTCGAAGCACTAAGGAGACCACCCTGAGTTCTGATACAATCAAATTAACTTAAATCCACATCGTTACTAGTCATACTAATCATAGTAGTCAAAGGCACTAGGTGCCCAGGAGCAGAGCCATACCACCTTGCGGCCATCGGCCAGATTCCGGTCAAATATCCACCACCAAAATCCGGTCTGAACAGCTAAAACGGGTTAAAAATCCAAAAATGACCTGGAACAAGCTAAACCAGCCTAATGCATGTCTAAAACCCCTAAAATGGTCTTTTATACCGTGTGCCTTGATTAAAAGAACACTCGCCTTTTAGGCCAAAGGCTCACCTTGTGTGCCCCTAGCGCGTTCCACTATCTAGATACCAACTAACAAACAAACAATCAATCACAAAGCAAGTTTATTAATAACAAATCCTATCAGATTAAAAAGATCAATCACAAAGATCTCTCCAATTGAAAAAAATCCTAACCAATATGAGCTTCGCTTGACGCTTATCCATAATAATTTTAATAATTAAAAGTAAGTCATGTTACTGCCCGAACTCAACCCAAAAGACAAGTCTGGTGGCCGAGGAACCCATGGTCTAAAACCCCACATTTGTTGCCCATACAAATGATACAGTTGCAGTTGCAATGGTCCCCCCCCCCAAACGATAAACCATTCTTTACAGCAAAAACCACATTACATCATCAAAGAATGCAACAACCAACCTAACGTTTGGCAAGCTTGCTCAACACGATTAGCCGGCCAATGGAGATCAAACGGCGAGTAAGGCGCATGAAAAGGCGGCATGAGTCGCGGTCTTAAGATGCACTTCTTGTACATGGAAGGTTTTGCACACAAGAACGTTGTATCGCCACGGTGCCCCTCGCGCTTTCTAAAACCAAAGTTGTGATCAATTAACATTCTTTTCCTTAATATCATTTCAAATTATCTTAACCTCTAGCACAATACATTCTAGTTTTGCCCTATATATGCACATATAACTTACAACAAGTCAAATAATAGCATACTTACACATACAATCTCTAATCAACCAAACAAAAAAAAGAGATCAAACCTTCTTCATAGCCAATCTCTGCAACTTAGGAACTTCTTCCAGCAACTTCGCCTTCGTCCGTCGAATCTCAACATTAATTGCCACAACCGAAGCCTTATTCTTCTCATTTTCAGCCGTCTCAGCTTTCTAAAGACAATAACACATCAAAATCATCAACAAATCAACATTTCAAAACATAACAAAAACCTAAAAACCCTAGATACCAAACAAAATCAACACAATCACACAGATCTAAACAATTAAGCATAAATCACCGATACATCAGAGCTTAATCGTATAACTACTTCAATTTCATAGAGATTAATCAGATCCTTCAGTACACACACAGATCTGAAACATACATACCTTGATTTTTGAACCAATATGTATCAACCAGAGAGACAAAATCAACAAATCTATATCAACAAGAGAGACAAAATCAACGAATTAGAGTTATCGATTAAGTTCATCATGAATCAACAAATCAACAATTGAAAATCGTCTAACCAGATTCAGAATTCGTACCGTCGATTAACCAGGATCAATGAAGTTTAAGCAGAATCAGCACCTTGTTAATCAAATCGTCTAACCAGAATTATGAGGGAATCGTGAGTAGAAAAAAACCCTAAATGTGAGCAGAGTATGTAAATGTGAGGCAGTTTAGTTGGTTTTGTATGAGTAAATTGTTATTTTAGTCCCTAAAGTTTGTTGTCATTTTAGTTTAAATAGTTTTTTTATTGGAGTTAGGCAATTTGTTTAAAATGGCAATTTAAGACAAACCTCAGGGACTAAAATGACAATTTACCTTTTTGTATATCTCTCGTATTTGTGACCGCTTTAGACGGTCACAACTTTTGTTTTTTTTTTCTCGTATTTGCGATCGCTTTAGGCAGTCGCAACTTTTGCTTTTTATATTTTTCTCGTGTTTGCGACCGCTTTGGGCAGTTGCAACTTTTACTTTTTTATTTTTCTTGTATCTGCGACCGTTTTCCAACCATTATTTATTATATTTGCGACTAGATTAATGTTGTCACAAGATTTGTGACCGTTTTGCGACCGAATCTAGGTTGGTCATTAATTTTGCGACTATTTTGGTTTTGGTCACAATCTGGTCGCTATTTTTGCGACCGTCTTATGTTGGTCGCAAATTTTGATCGCAATTGCCTACTTTTCTTGTAGTGTGCAGCTTCTCTACATTGCACTTTATCTACTTATCTGGCGTGAACCTTCAAACATCCGGTTCATGACTGAATGCATTTACTATATATTCCATAATGTATGTTTACAGTTTACTCTTGAATTCACATATCTTTTATTTTAAAAAATATAATGAATTGCTTTATCTATTTAAACTTTGAATCAATAAGATGGCAAATGAAATGCATGGAACTTTATTTGAAGTAAAGATTATATATTGCCATTGTAGTCGATCTTTGTCGGTAATGTCTTACTTAAATCTTTATCGGTAATCCTCTATTTAGCTACTATTTGTGAATCGTGTTAGTAATCGTATTCATGAAGCGCAGCGCAACGCGCGCGCCGGATAATACCTAGTTTTTGTAAATTTACAAAACTTCAGGGACCATTTATGTCAATTTTCGAAACTTCAGGGACCATTTTTGTAAAAATTGAAACTTCAGGGACCAAAGTGTAAATATATCAAAAATATGTATAAAAGGGGGTCTTCTTTAAAGAACCGGCCCTTGCAAGGATCGAACTCGTGACCTATCGTTTAGAACCGCAACGCCTTAACCAGTTTATCCTCCGTCTCTGAGCTGTTAGGATATGAAACTTAATTCCTTATATACACTAGTTAGGTTATACGCTGTGTATTGACCTATACGCAGCGTATATGAACACTTTATATACGCTGCGTATAGGTCAATACGCAGCGTATATAACCTTCCTGAATTTTATATGCACACAGAATATGTTAAATAACCTGTTATATATAAACTTCCAGAACTTTCTGTTAAATAACCTGTTATATATAAACTTCCAGAACTTTATCTATACAACAGAACATGTTATATAACCTGCCAGAATTTTATATAACCTGACAGAATTTTATATGTACACCATAGTATATATATAACCTTTCAGAATATACAAGAGTTTGATATATACAAGAAAAGTTTGTGCATACATAACAAAATGATAAAATGATAAAATACTACTGCTGCTGCTCCTGTTGCTGCTGCTGATGCTGATCCCATTCCGCATCCGTAATGAAGGGTAGTGGAGGTAACCCGTCATGCTGTCGTTGCTGCTGCAGCGCCGCAGCCACCCACTCCAACAGATAATTGTTCCTTTCAGCTAACCGAAGCTGCCGCTGATGTGATGGGTCAGGACCGGGCCAAACATGGCGTGGGAACTGAGGCGCCCCTGGTGGTCCACGCGGCGGTGGTGGCTGCGGAATGACGACGGCCGGCTCATGCGTCTCCGTCGGCTCCGGATCGCGCGGGGGATATACCGGAGGGAACTGTTCCGGCAGCTGTTCAGGATGATATTGCGTGCCGTCCGGCTTCTTAAACCGCTTCCCGTCTGGGAAGTCTTTGGTAACGTGCATTCCGGATATAACGTTCTTCCCCATCCGCTTCGGCTGTACCGGCGGGCCTACATGGTCACGGTCAGTCTCCGGATGATAGCCCAACGAAAGGGCTATCCTAGTCACGTAGGCCACGCCGAATAACTGTCCGCGCTCCTGTCGATGATGCGCGGAGGCGAAGTATTGCGCCAACCCGTAGGCGAGAGCGCACGGCCTCTTGTATAAGAGGCAATATAAGAAAAATAAATCACCATTGGTGCACCACTCCCGGCTTTTGTTTCGAGCAGTGATCGAAGTGGAAATCATTTTGTGCAAATACCTGCACAAAAGGAAACCAATCAGTAAATAATAATCAAACGACATCGACTAAGATCGTCGTTAAACTATATTTTTTTATTATTTAGTCTACATCGTCCGTAAGGCGCGTACGGGCCTAACGAGTGTCGAAACTAAGATCGAAGTGTTATATTTTAATGACGATCTTAGTTTCGACGCTCGTTAGAGACCTACGCGCCTTACGGTTCGACTTCGACTAAATAATAAAAAAAAATATTTTTTAACGACGAACTTAGTTTCGACGCTCGTTAGGCCCGTACGCGCCTTACGAGCGTCAAAACATTTCTTTATCGTCGTTAAATTATATTTTTTTTATTATTTAGTCCATGTCGAACCGTAAGTCGCGTAGGTCCCTAACGAGCGTCGAAATAAGTTCGGTGTTAAAATATAAAACGACGAACTTTGTTTCGACGCTCGTTAGGGACCTACGCGCCTTACGGTTCGACTTCGACTAAATACTAAAAAAAAATTTAACGCCGAACTTAGTTTGGACGCTCGTTAGGACCATACGCGCGTTACGAGCGTCAAAACTAAGATCGTAAAAAAAAATCTGTTTAAAAAAATATTCTGTTTAAAAAAAATTATGTTTAAAAAAATCTGTTAAAAAAAATTCTGTTTAAAAAAACAGTTTTCTGTTTAGGAAAAAAAAAACAATTTAGGTTTAAAAAAATATATTTTCTATTTAAATAATAATAACTATTATTAAAATAATAATAATTAACGTACCTGTAGAGCGGACCCGTAATCGTCGTAACCCTCCCCTTGGATTATTGGTTGTCCCACTGACCGATGTCCGCGATCAGAGCCCAAAACCCAAAAAGCGTGGGTTTATCAACAATTACCAACCCCTGTTTACACGAATGTTTATTAAACGTTAAATTAATATTAAATATTAAATTTTATATATTAAAATAATAATAATAATAAACATGCAAAATTTGTGTTAAACGTACCTTCGTATATAGATGCGTAGCGATCTCAGCCTCCGTATACAAACCGTTATGCACCGCAAACTCTGCAAGTGACATAGAACGCGCCTGGCCAGCCATGCGAAACGAAACCTCGGCCGGGGGAGGGGGCTGCGCGGGGTCCACAGCCTCATTTGGCCGACGAGGATGAAACTCGAACAACGACAGGAACTCGATCAGTATCTCCCTGTAGCTCGGCATACACGCAAGCTCAAACAATCGATCCCACGGTGAATCACGGGGAACAAACTCCCGCGCCCAATCTTCAGCCCCGAGCTCCCGGAGGGTTTTCCAAGAAACCGCAAAATGGGCACCGACGTGCATCTTCCGAAGCTTGTCGCAACGAAGAGCAGCATGGGACTCCGGAGGAAACTCCAAATACGGGTGATTTAGCAGAGGATCCGCCGGTGGACGCTTCTGCTTCTGCGGCTGCGGCTGCTCCGGATTAATTTCTTCTATTTCCATTTCAGCATCCATCTTTCTCGTCCTGAAAACCAAAAAATTTATTAGATAAACCAACGAGTGTTTACTGTATTTTAATATAAAATAGTTTTCTGCGATTTCGCAGCCGTTTGCGGCTGCGTTTGCAGCCGTTTTAAACACCCGTTTGCGGCTGCATTTCGCAAATGGATGCGAAATCACTGCCGTTTGCGGCCACATTTGCAGCCGTAAACGGGCGTTTAAACGGCTGCAAACGCGGCCGCAAACGGCTGCGAAATCGCTGCTGTTTGGGGCTGCGTTTGCAGCCGTTTAAACGCCCGTTTACTGCTGCAAACGCAGCCCCAAACAGCAGCGAGAAATCACAGCCGTTTGCGGCTGCTTTTACAGCCGTTTAAACGCCCGTCTACGGCTGTAAATGCGGCCGCAAACGGCTGCGAAGGTGTGCGAAGGCTGCGAAATCGCTGTCGTTTGCGGCCGCATTTGCAGCCGTAAACGGGAGCCGTTTGCGGCTGCGTTTGCAGCCGTTTAAACGCCCGTTTACGGCTGCAAATGCGGCCGCAAACGGCAGCGATTTTACCTAAAAAACATGCGCTTTTCTAGACCCTAATCCCCTATTGTCAACTAGAAAACTTACAATATTAGAGATTCACTTTCAACCGACCCCATATGAATAACTTGACCAGACCCGACACGACAGACTGCTACCATTGGCAAAATGATTTAACAAAACTAACATATTATCATCATAAATATACTTTAAACACATCTTCTAACGGATACACAACCCTGAAAACTACGAGCTTAAAAAGACCTAAAATTTCACATACAACCCTAAAACTAAGAGTTTTCTTCCAAAACCTTATCCATGCAAATTTGTAAGCAACAATTAAATGAAAATAACATGAAGCAGAGTACTCACAATGTTAATTAACAATCCAAATTTTTGGAAGAATAACAAGGATTTAGTAGGCTTGAAACTTAATCGGTAGGTGCAAAAGGTGAAACCCTAACACACAAAAACAAGGATCAAGAATATTTAACAAAAAGCAGTTAACAAATTAGCAACATCAAAGCTTAGCCAAACCCTAATATACCTAAAAAACATCTAATTTACGGATAAAATACAAAAAAAAATCAAAATTACTTAAATAGGTTGAGTAAATACCTGTTTTATACTTCGAATTCGTGTCGAATACGGTTGATTATTTCAGTCGCCTTCGTGTGTCACTCGGTTGTGTGTGTTTTGGAGATTTGGGGAAGAACAGAGCTGCGTAGGGGTTTCCCTGATTTAAATCAGAACCTCTACGCAGCGTAGAGATCCCTGCGAGGCGTATAAAAAGTCAAAAAGCAGTTTGACTTAACCAAAATTACCATTTTGCCCTTATGTTTGGGTCTATACGGAGCTGATAACAAGGGTAAAAAAGTCATCTAAGACCTCCGCATACGCTACGTAGGGCTCTCTACGAAGCGTATCTAAAGGTCAACCGAATGACCTTTATACCCTTGTATCAATGCTATACGAAGCATTGATACAAGGGTATAAAGGTCATTCTCTTGACCTTTAGGTACGCTTCGTAGAGATCCCTACGTAGCGTATACAAAGGTCCTAAATGACCTTGTTACCCTTGTAATCAGCTTCGTATAGCCCCAAACACAAAGGCAAAATGGTAATTTAACATATTTAGGTTTTGAAAGTTTTATTTTGGGGGAAATTGTCCGCCATTTACAGACGCTGCGTAGGGGTCAATACGCTGCGTTTTATGCTAATCATTTTACTATTTTGCCCTTGTTTTGAGGCAATACGAAGCCAAAAACAGGGGCTTTTTTGTCATTTGAATCACATACGCTACGTAGGGATCCCTACGGAGCGTATACAAAGTTCCATTTTTTTTATTTTTTTGTGTTTTCTTTTGTTTATATTTATAAAAAACAATATTATTTGATAAATAATACAAATATAATTTAGAAAAGCTAAAAATAATACAAAAATTATGAATTATAAAAATAAAAAATGATACAAACTTTATAAATTAAAAAATTTCTACAATTTACAAAAATACAAGTTTCCGGTTAATCTTCGATAACATTTAAACTCGGTTCTCTGTCTTTGTCTAAGTTTGATTTTGGATTGATTAACTCGTAGTAGTGCTGTAACCGCGGTCTATACATTTCTTCCCACCGTTCCGCAGCTATTGATCGATGTGTCGACCACAACGGGGTCGCTAAAGGCATGGGGTAGTCTCCTTCTAACCTAGCATGTATGAAGTGTCCCCCGTCAACATGTACGAGCGTTATCGCTTGAGGTCGTGGATCTAGTGGGGCATCCGCTAATGGGAAGATGGTAGTGCTCCATTCGATGCTTAGCACGTGGAGGACAATATTATACCTTTGCGCTACGAGAAGCCCTACCTGGGGCATTTCCATCTAGTGACTTGGACCGCACCCTTTCACTGAATTCCATTTGATGTTGTTACGTATTCGTTTAAAGTCTCCTTCGTTATATGTTTCGAATATATGCTTCCAACGCGGCTTGTTATGGTCAATCTCCAGTAGTAAATCACTTCGAATACGGTGCCATGCGTGTTCCGTAAAACCTAACCCGACAGCCACAGACCTGTACCCACAATGACCGTCTGGGGTCACATCTTGTATACGTGATATGTAAGAGTGAAACTCTGATGGAATTTGATTCTTAAACATCTTAATGCTTAACAAGTGCTCGTCCCCCTTCATTAATGGAAAACCCTGATCATCCCGCGTCTCCTTCTTTTTAGAACTCGTTGAACTGTTTTGTCGCATTTTAGGTTTTTCAGACTTTACAACCGAACCAGTTCCACGAGAGCCCTCTGACGGTACGTATGAGCTGTGTCGGGGTAAATCGTACCTATGTTTGGGGGAAGCGGTATATACGTTGCTGTCCTCGCCATAGGAGCTGTGTCTCGCAGCTTCGTCTAACCTCGCAGCTTCATCTAACCTTTCTTGTACTTTCTTTGATGTAGGCCGACGCGAGTATTTTGCTGGACGATCGGTGGTTTCTTGGTTGACGATTTCGGGGTGAAGACCGCTTTTATCTTTGAAAGCAAACTCTTTTGCTGAACGGGGGACTGCGCCTCTAAATGTTGCCGCACATTATTTAGCTCTGCTACAATATCGACTTCCTCGTTTACCAGTTTACACGGGCGCAAGTCAAGCTTACGCCAGAATACATCTATGTCGTCGAGTTGTATCATGCGACCTGTACAGTTAAGTTAATACGGTGTGAGAAACAGCTAAATCGTACAAGATAACAAAAGGTTTGTGGTTTTAATATTTTTTACCTGTACTTTTGTAGTTTTCCAGCCTACAAGCACACGACAATCCACAGCTAAGCCACATATGGCAACCACATGATGCGTTAAGTTTCTGCAACACCTCCATCTTCCTCAGTAGCTCTTTTGCCAGCGAATCAAATGCTTCATGGGAAACCTTTCCACGTAGGTTGTCCAACAGTCGGTGTCTGTGGTGGTTCATCGTTTTTTCGATGCTCTCAGTGAAACTTTTTTGTATTTCATCGTACTGAGTTTCAACTATATCAATGACGCATCTTGCTATTCGCTCCAATGAACTCCCGCGCGTAATGTATCTTTTTAAATTTGCGTGCTGGCTCTCAACTCTGTTGGTGGTGCGCTGACCAAAGTTGCGACACTTATCGGTCCACGCATAAACGAACATTTCTTTATAGTCTTTGAGCCAGTTTTCGTAGACGTAATCATAGACACCTGCAAAAATAAAACAATGAAATGTAAAAGCGTGTGTAAAATATAATAGATTGGGTGAGTCGTTTGTTGAAGGAACACTTACTTTCTCGGTTGGCAACCACGAGTCGGTTATACATTTTCTCCAAGTTGTACTTGTACATGGGCTCTGAAGAAGATTCGCACAATCTCCGCCAGTACGACATAAATTTCCCCCAATCTTCTTTATCGAACCCTTCCTTGCACTTTCTAGCTATATTTTGTTGGATGTGAAAGTGGCATAGAAGCCTGGTTGCGTTCGGGAATACTTTAGAACACGCGTTAATTAGGGCAAGCTCCCTATCCGTGACTATCACACGCGACATTATACATTCATGCAATATTGACTTGATCCGCTCAAGCACCCACACGTAGTTACCCCTTCGTTCTTTACAAATAACGGCATGTGCGATACAAAAAGGCTTCCCAGTCGACGTCATACCCACAACATGGACAAATGGCATGTTGTAGAGGTTTGTTTTGTAGGTCGCGTCGATCAACATCACGTGCGGGAATGCACGCCACATAGTGATTGAATAAGGATGAACAAGGAAAATCTCTGTTACGACATCTGTTTTGGGTTCCTGTCAGGTTTCGTAAATGAATCGGTGGTCATGCAGCAAGCTTTCCAGTGCCTGCATAGGAGTCTTTCCGTCCACTATTGTCGCTCTAATTTTTTGTACCGCATTTTGCATGTCTTTCTGAACATGCAGGTTGTCGGGGAACTGCTTTCTTAGGGTTTGAAATATGATACGTGGCTCCATGTTTTGAGCAGTTAGCTGCTCCACTAGCTTGTATTCGGCTTCAGTAAATCTTTGCACAAAAGCGTGGCCCAACAGACTCGTCGTAGGTTCGTGGTTATGGTTCGCGTCTTCCACTTTTAACTCCCACGTGTCATTCGTCACGTCCCGGATGGCGAGTAATGAAAAGGGGCACCCGATTTTTTTGCTACCAGCTTTCCTAACTGTTGCTTTACTACGGTCCTCACCACTACGGTCGCACACAAGCCATACCATCCCAGTAGTACCGCCAATATTTTTCGATCGGCGGGTAACAATTACGTAACCATACGCCTTTCCCGTTTCTTGTACCCAATTCTTCAAATCAGTTAGAGACATGAAACGCTAAAAAAAGTTAAGTTAATAATAATAATAATATTAATAACAATTATAATTATAGTATTTTAACAATAATAACAATAATAATAATAATAATTATAATTATAATTATAATATTTTTAAGAATAATAATAATAATTATTTTAATGTGATACCTCATTTATTTGAAACGGATTGCCCGGGGTAGATGGTTCATAAAGTGATGTGTTACGGGGCTCATAACCATATCCACCATGTTCTTCGTATCCACTGTAACCACCTTCACCCCCATATCTATCGTATCCACTGTATCCACCTTCACCCCCGTATCCACTGTATCCACCTTCACCCTCGTATCCACCTTCACCCCCGTATCCACCGTAACATCCGTATCCACCTTCACCCCCGTATACCCCGTAACCCGGATACGATTGCTGCGTCGGGTAATATGGTTCATCAACAGGTGCATTCTCAGCACCTTATCCACTTTGTTGCACGTACGGAGATTCATACCCGTATCCGTAATCCGGATACACTTGATGCGCGGGGTAATTTGGTTCATCAACAGGTGGAGTGGGAGTCTTGTTCAAGTCTGGCAACTGTGTTTTTTGATCAACAGGGACTCCAGACACAACCTCCTCCTCCTCATTGGCATCATTTGCTCCCCTTGTGTAGTTAGAATAGCGATTACCAAAATAATTATCGGTCCAAAATGATGACATTTTAACAAGATTGAGCAAAAAACAGAATAAATGATTTTGGTTTGGAGTGTAAACTATTTACTGAAGAACAAATGAAATGTGAATGAAAGAAGCATGCCAAGAAAGCAGTGATAAAAGGAATGGAAGATGAAAAGACAGCACTCTACTTTATTCACGTGCCTGACAACATCGCATCAGTGTCAAATCAGTCTTACATACGCTGCGTATTGATCCATACGCAGCGTATAGGCTAACACTATCTACGTTGCGTATTGATCAATACGCAGTGTATACCCTAACTAGTGTATATAAGGATTAAGTTTCATATTCTAACAGCTCCGAGACGGAGGATAAACTGGTTAAGGCGTTGCGGTTCTAAACGATAGGTCACGAGTTCGATCCATGCAAGGGCCGGTTCTTTAAAGAAGACCCCCTTTTAACCTATTTTTGATATATTTACACTTTGGTCCCTGAAGTTTCATTTTTTACAAAAATGGTCCCCAGAGTTTCGAAAATTGACCCAAATGGTCCCTGAAGTTTCGCAAATTTACAAAAATGGTCCCTGGTTTTTTGAAAATTAACAAAATTGGTCCCTGAAGTTTCCAAAACTGACAAAAATGGTCCCTGCAGTTTCGAAAATTTACAAAACGGTCCCTGAAGTTTCGAAAATTTACAAAAACGGTCCCTGATAGGTGGGTAACAATTACGTAACCATACTTCTTTCCCGTTTCTTGTACACAATTCTTCAAATCAGTTAGAGACATGAAACGCTAAAAAAAGTTACGTTAATACAAATAATAATAATTATAATTATAAGTATATAAACCGGGAAAAATTTTGACACTTCAAACCTACGCAAACCTACCCATAGGAACCCAAATTTGCTGCTGTTTTATATACGCTGACCAATACGCAGCGTATATAAACCTTGCAAAAATTTGACACTTCAAACCTACCAAAATGACCCAAAATTTGCAGCTCTTTTATATACGCTGCGTATTGACCAATACGCAGCGTATATACACCTTGTTTTCTGTGCAATGATTGGTTATCAGGCATTGGGATCTATGGTCTATCTACGCTGCGTATTGGCCAATACGCATCGTATTACGCTGCGTATTGACCAATACGCAACGTATTTAAACCCTAAGTGTGCAGATAGGCAAACTGAGTGTGCAGATAGTGAGAGCCTTGATTTGGATATCATTGTGAATGTTTGTTATGATTTTGATATTTCATAGATGGTTACATTTTAAAGCTTTGCAAAGAATATAAATTGGTAGCAATACAATGGCAAAGCGGTAACAAAATGGTGGCAAATGACAAAAGGCGGTAGCAATATGGTGACAAAAGGCGGTAGCAAAATGGTGCCAAAAAGACGATAGCAAAACCATGACAAAATGGCTGGTAGAAAAATAAATAAAACGGTAGCAAACAGGTGACAATAGGGCAATGGCTACGTGTGTATTTCTTACTGAGTTTTTGGTAGCAAAACGGTGGCAAAAGGGCAATTGCCACCGTTTGCGACCGAAAACGTGGTGGCAAAAACCCGAATTTCTAGTAGTGGGAAATTGTGACTTAAAATGCATATAGAGGGAGACCAAGGGCTTGAGCAACCCGGTGTACAACCAAGGGCTATGATGGATGACACACGAGATAGGATGTTTGAAACCTATACAAGCACTTGCCGGTCTCGTCTAACCATGTTGCCTAGATATCAAGCCCCGTGCCTCGTAAACGCCTCATACCGTGCCTAGATGCGACTAGGATTTTGAAGGCACACCTGTCGTCGGCACAGGTCAACAGGCCATAAACAAGTCGCTGAGCGAGAAACAAGCCCATTGCAAAGCAACACGGTGTAGTGCATTTTTGTAAAGGGAGGATTGCATATTTTATCATCAATAGCTACAAATTTACCCAATTTAAAACTAAAGTTTGGCATATCCACTTCCCTAAATAAGTTTCACATATTAGCAAAAATTCCATCCCATTCCATAGTTTTAGTTTTTGTTTAGATCCTAAAACTCTTGTGATATGAAACTCCCCAAACGCAGGGTCTCATCCATTAGATTTACTCTTTGGCACACAGTTCCAAATAAAAATAATTAATAAGTCTTTACATCCAACGAAATACAATTTAAACCATTGTCTTATAAAAGCAACAATAACAAAAAAAAAAAAAAAAGATATCAATGTGGTGATGGTCCATTGGCAAAAGCAAAGCCTTTAAAACACCTAGATTAGGAAGGGGAAGGTCTTGGGTTCAAGTCCCACAGACGACAGGGATTAAAGAAATTAGCCGTTCAAAAAAAGAAAAACAAAAAAGGGGATACCAATGTTTAGCGAGGAATCTTGCCTTGAGCCAACCATCACTTCTTCTAACCACCTAATGTGTATACTAAAAGTCAATTACGCTGAGTGAGTTCAAGCTTAATTAAGCAACTATAACTTAAACAATTAGCAGTCAACAAACATTTCACATAATTAAGCACATACAACTACACACTATATAATAAACACTATACTATAACACATTTGCAATTATGTACTATGTCTATATAATGCATACCTTACCGTACGTAGTTGATCAACCACGTGCAAGAAACGGGGTGCTTTTCGTACCTGAGACGCAAGACGATTATATAATTTTTTATATATATAATTCACTTGATTTCAAAAGGCGAAAAGTGAACGAAAGCAACAAAGTCTAAAACCGAGTCGCAAAACGCAAAAGCGGGGGGCTTTTCGTACTTGAGACGCAAGACGATTATATAATTTTTTTTTATATATTTCATAGGTTTTAGCTTCTCATACCCAAAATATAGCTAGAAATAAAGATTTTTTATGACTTTATCTACATACAAGCCAAAAAAAAAAAACCAAGGTACAACATGTTGCTGCATAAAAACACCCTGGGTAGAGGAGGTGTGCACCACATGATAAAAACCCAAGATATGTGTTTTTCTGCGCTTCTTGGGTCTACTCTAGGCATTAAGCGAAAAAGCGACGGACCTTAATCCTTGATGCGCCTCGCGTCTCAACACACTTTTTAAAACAAGATAATTCATTATGCCTAAGGGCCTTTTTCGTACATACGAGACACTTAAATCTTCAACGACGTCAAAACTAGGTGCGGCAATTCTTGACACGACCCGTTAACCCGACCTGAATCCGACATGAAAAAACAGGTTTGGGTCGACTAACATGACCCGTTTAAAAAAACAGGTCGGGTTCGAGGTTGACCCGTATTAAAAACGGGTCGGGTTCGTGTTGACTCGTATAAAAACGGGTTGACCCATTAACTCGTTTAACTATTTAGATAAAAAAATATTCTATATTCTATATTTTTGTTTTTGTTTTTCGGTTTCTATTTTACATGGTTAGTTATAATAATAATAATTTTAACACATTATATTATTTATTTATCATACTCATGCTCATCATTAAACATGTTATCGATGACCCGCTTAAAATCGAACAACTCGTTTATAAATCGTCAACTTATATCACTCATTTAAAAATATGGGTTAAACGGGTTGGGTTTTGGTTGACCGGAGTTAATATGGATCGGGTTAGGGTTGAAATCTTTGACCCGGCGGGTTGAATATATCAACCCACCAACCCGACACAATTGTCAGCCCTAGTAAAAACACTCAAGTAATTAATTCTACTATTTATCTTGATGCATTTTATTATTAAAAAAACTATATAGGAAGAAAACCCCTAATGGACAACTATTTATCTTGATGAATTTTATTATTAAAAGAAGAAAACCCCTAATGGACCACAAAGTCCGACAAACGAGTGAATTATTAGATATACACGTAGGTCTTGTAGAACAAGTTTTGGATTAGAGGTCCAGGTCTTTCAACTCGTCACCGTACAATTATTCAACCTTTTTAAGGACACGTAAGTCTTCAAGCCACTCAAAAAATACCATGTGTAGTTCAATTCCCACTGCCCATGGAGATCACCACAGTTTCTTGTGTTCTTGGAGTAGCAGCAATCTTCTTGTTTTATAAATGGAGGATTTTAAATTCGTTGTGGCTCAAACCAAAGAAGATCGAGAAGTTTCTAAGAGATCAAGGACTTGAGGGTACCCCTTATAGGTTCTTGTATGGAGATATGAAGGACATGATGCAAATGATGATCCAAGCCAAAACCAAACCCATGAGTCTTACTCATGATATTGCGCCTCGTACTTCGCCATTCTTCCACAAATCCCTTGCCACTCTGGGTAAGAAATTTTGGTTCTCTTAATTTTGTTTTACCATCTTTGATTAAGTTGAATTATTGTGATATAAAAAAATATTTAATAGAGTTTGATATGTACATATAACTGTAAATGTATAAGAAAAATAAATTAAACAGAAAATTAAAATCTTGCAAGTAAAATTCATGCTTTATTAGTTAATAATTAATCAAATATTTTAGACTATAATTCCTTGCTATAAACTATTACAAGGGGTAATCAATCCAGTGTTTTCCTTGCTTGAAACGGGAAACACAATTTTTGGTTAAACACGACACTTATATAATTAGGTTAAGGGTTATCATGTCTAACCGTTTAATAAACAGGTTGTGTTCTAGTTGACTTAATTAATTGTGGGTTCAGGCCCCTTTTCAAATGCACACTACACAACTCAAGCTCAACTTATGTATGTTTGTATTATATACTTGAAGATAACTTTCAGAAAGAAAAATGGAGAAAGCTTCAACTTTATTCATATTTGTGAAAGTCTATATATAGACATATTGAGTACATACAACATGGAACAATAAAAAAAAGAATAAAAAACTAATACCACCTAAATAACCGGTAACAAGCAATTGATACAGTCTTATACCAAACGTGCACCAACGTAAACTTCCATGTAACTCGGTCAAAAAACAACTTCCTTCCCATGACACGTTCGATACCCGTTTTCTACCCGAACCGACCTGAAACATCAAGAATATACCCAACATTCACCCCCTTAATCTTGATGTCGATCTTTCTTCTTGCTACCCGATTTCGTTCTTGCTTTACGTGCTAAACCAGAGTTGGTTTTCTTACTACACTTGCTAACCGGTTCCTTCTAGCTTGCTTCGAATCTTATTGCTTGCTCTTGCTACACGAACCACACGAGTTCGATTACATGCTTCAACGTCTTCGTGTTGATCATAAAATGCTCAACCTTTGCTACTTGCTTTCACTTTCCTTCTTCTGCTTTCTTAATCGACTCTTTCTCTCTTTCTTTCTAGTCGATTCGGTCTCTTCTATCTTTATTTTTTTCTTTTTTTCAACACTGCCGGTCACGGTTGTCTCCTTCTATCTCGGTCTGATGTGAATGCCTTCGGTCTCGGTCTCTGATTCACAGTTTCGGTCTATTGCTCGGTCTTCGGTCTAAGCTTTCTTCAAGATAAGCTTTATTCGGTCTACCGTCTTGGCAAGGATAACTGATTCGGTCTTGGTCACGCCGGTCGGTCTATCACGGCTTCAGTACTCTTCTTGCGGCGACGATCTTGCAATCGCCGATGCTTTCTTCAGGAGAGGCGACAGTCTTCCTCGGTCTTACTTTCTTTCGGTCTGGTTGGCAACCGCCACCGTCTTCCTTCTCTTTCTCGCGGCACGGTTACAACCTCCTTTCTTTCTCTTTCTTGCTGATCTAATAAACCAGCTTTCTGTCTTGCCGTTCTTCTTTCTTTTGATCACCAGACGTGATCACCCTTGCACCTTCCTTCTTCGTCTTCAGCCCTGCAGCCAAAAGGCTGCTCCACTTCTCGAAGCGACTCTCAAAACGGCCCTCGTCTTCACCAGCTCTGATACCAAATGCGGGTTCAGGCCCCTTTTCAAACGCACACTACACAACTCAAGCTCAACTTATGTATGTTTGTATTATACACGTGAGTGAAGATAACTTTCAGAAAGAAAAGATGGAGAAAGCTTCAGCTTTATTCATATTTGTGAAAGTCTATATGTAGACATACTGAGTACATACAACGTGGAACAATAAAAAAAAAGAATAAAAAACTAATGCCACCTAGATAACCGGTAACAAGCAATTAACACAGTCTTATACCAAACGTGCACCAACGTAAACTTCCATGTAACTCGGTCAAAAAACAACTTCCTTCCCATGACACGTTCGATACCCGTTTTGTAACCCGTATTCAACCCGAACCGAGCTGAAACATCAAGATTATACCCAACATTAAACGGGTTGTGTTCGAGTTGATTTGTTTGACTTGTATAATTAAACACATCAACCTGACAACACTTGTTAAATTAAACAAGCGGATATGCCAACCGTTTACAACTCATTTAACCTAAGTTGTAAGCTGATCACTACTCTGAGTAACATGTTTGTAACTTGATCACTACTCGCTAACTCACCAAGGTTGACACGTCTAGATAAATGGGTTTAACGGGTTGTGTTCAGGATACACAATTTTAAGTGTGTTCGGGTTAGGGTTGATGTTAATGACAATACTATTGTGTTCGGGTTGAACCTGCTAACCCAACATGATTAACACTTTATATATGCTTTGGATTAATGTTTAGAGAATGGGTGCCTAAAATATATGTTTATGGGGTATTATGATTTTTTTTTCTATATAGGTAAGAGTAGTTTTACATGGATGGGAACAAGACCTGTGGTACATGTATCTGAACCAACTATGATAAGAGAGGTGCTGGCTGATTATAATTTATATCAAAAGGCAAGGGGAGGTAATCCACCAACAAAGTTGCTAGTAGCAGGATTAATTGATGTTGAAGGTGATCAATGGGTTAAACACAGAAAAATCATCAATCCTGCATTCCACATGGAGAAGCTCAAGGTTATTTTCTTGCTATTTCCTTCTTGTTACATGATCGATGTAGCCTTTGTTTAACTACACAACAAAGACCATTGGCTAGTATTTTTGCCTAAAATTTCTTTTGCAGCATATGGTACCAGCCTTTTGTGTGAGTTGTAGTGAGATGATCAACAAATGGGAGAAACTTTTAACCCAAAAAAGCTCATGTGAAGTGGATGTGTGGCCTTATCTTCAAACATTTTCGGCTGATGTAATTTCACGTACAGCATTTGGTAGTAGTTTTGAGGAAGGAAGAAAGATATTTGAACTTCAAAGAAAACAAGTAGAATTAGTTATGAAGGCTGGAAATTCAGTTTACATTCCTGGAACAAGGTAAGTTTGTTCCTATACAATTTTTCATCTCTAATGGAAACTTAAACTGTATCATTAGAATTCCGTGCTAATAAAATAAGATCCAATAGATTTTTGCCAACAAAAAACAATAAGAGGATGAAAGAGATTGACCTACAAGTGAAAGGTTCAATAAAGAGCATAATCAATAAACGAGTTGATGCAATGAAAGCTGGAGAAGCTAGCCATGATGACCTTTTGGGCATACTTTTGGATTCCAACTACAAAGAGATTAAACAACAGGGGAATAGCAATTTCGGATTAAGCATTGAAGAGGTAATTGAGGAATGCAAACTTTTCTACTTTGCTGGGCAAGAGACCACAGGAATTATGCTTGTTTGGACTATGATTTTGCTGGGTCAACATTTAGAATGGCAAACACGTGCTAGAGAAGAGGTTTTACATGTATTTGGAGATAAGAAACCAGATATTGATGGCTTGAATCATTTAAAAGTTGTAAGTTTTTCTTATGATAAAAAACAAATATTGATGACTTCAGAATTATGTTGGTGTTCTTATCTCTTTTGTATCTCATTGTGTAGATGAGCAATATTTTTAATGAGGCTCTCAGACTATATCCACCAGCGACATTACTTAGACGACTAATACATGATGAAACCAAATTAGGTAACTTAACCTTGCCAGCAGGAACCATTATCCAAATTAACACATTGTTTTTGCATCACGACAAAGACATGTGGGGTGAAGATGTTAACGAGTTTAAGCCGGAAAGATTTTCCGAAGGTGTTTCCAAGTTTACTAAGGGACAAGTTGCTTACCTTCCATTTAGTGGTGGCCCACGTATATGCATAGGCCAGAATTTTGCTATGCTGGAAGCGAAAGTCGCTCTTGCAATGATTCTGCAATGCTTTTCCTTTGAGCTATCTCCATCCTACTCCCATGCTCCGCACACAGTGCTTACTCTACAACCTCAGTTTGGTGCACACATAATTCTACACAAACCTTAGGCAATGTACCATATATAATTATATATTTTTTAATTAAAGATATATGTGGTGTGATTTCTAGGTGGTTGATCTATTTCATATAACTAGTGGTAATGCTTGCGCGTTGCTGCGGGTATTTATGTTTTATGTCGCACGTTGCAGATTAGGTTTCACATACGTTATTTATAAAAAAATTGCTAATACAACTAATATATCAATTCACAAAGAGCTATTGAGTATAAACAAAAGAATTGAGATATATATGAGAAACATAAGAATATGAGATATATTTTGTTTTTTGACTTAAGATATGACAACTTAAGAGGGTATAGAAAATATTGCAAGTTCGGCAATGCAAGAGAATAGACATACCAACGGCCTAAATTATATTGGGTGGATTGAGACTTGCCTGTAACAAATATAAACAGTGAAATAGAAAAAAAGGGTGGGAGGTTAGAGAATACTCCGTCATGAATTAAATTGTCGCCGTGAATTCACGAAGTCTGCATGAGTTAAGTTGCTTTAATTGATCCTTTGATCTATAACAGCTGCCTTCTTTGATTGTAGGGTTTGACGAGACAAGTGGGGCTGCTGATATATATAGATCAGGTATGAAGAATCATTAAAAGTAAATGTAAATGGTAAAATAGGGAGAAGAAAATAGTAAATTATTATACCGGAAATCATCTGAATAAACCACTGGGATCAAATTCATCAAACCAATTAGTTTCATTGTTTGGGTTGACTAGAGTTGGAGATGTTTGGGTCACCAAATGTGTAATCTTTAATGCATAAACTTACATTTTTTTGTCATTCGTATTTATCTCCATTTCATCATAACATGCAGCTTTGAGCATTTATGCATTAGTTTTACAAATGAAGCCTGGTCTAACATGCTACTTGACTTCATATTTTTTTTTATTTATTTCATCATTTATTTACTTAACAGGAGTTGTATTTAAAAGTGTAGATTGAGGATTCTTTTTCAATATAGTTTTACAAGTGAAGTTATGTTTTTAACATGTTCCAAAGTTTTATAAAGCCCAAGTAGTCGCGCATAGTGTCGGAAAGTAAACTAAATGTATAGTGTTGGGGCTAAATGTATAACATCGTGTTCTATATAACACCCCCCCTTATGTTACTTTATTTGCATTACTTTTATTTATACACTTATGATTTATGTAATTTAATTTTTCCGACCCGGGTTTTTACCCGGGTGATAACCTAGTATATTGTTTAATTAAAGATATATGTGGTGTGATTTATAGGTGGTTGATCTATTTCATATAGTTAGTGGTAATGCTTGCGCGTTGTCGTGGGTATTTATGTTTTATGTTGCACGTTGCAGATTAGGTTTCACGTACGTTATTTATAAAAAAAATTGCTAATACAACTAATATATCAATTCACAAAGAGCGATTGAGTATACACGAAAGAATTGATCTAAAAACAATAATATAATAGATGGTAGACGACATTTGAAGCTCGTTTTTTCAACATCTATTTTTTCATATACCACAGTCGTTACACACTTAATTTCTTTACATTATATATATCAACTCTAAATTTTGTACATCTTTCGTCTTCCTATTGGAGCTAAAGAGTTATGTTTTCTAAGAGCCCAAGAAACTTCAAAGGGAAGTCAATGCTTCATCAAGATAGAGAGATGAAATGAATTATGTTGTGTAAATTGGTTAAAACTAATTTATATGCATGGTTCGGTTGGTTCAGCTATTATCCTCAACCAAAGCCGAAGCCGAAACTAAAGTCATAAGTTAGTCTATTTTAGTAACCAATCGGTTTTCGGTTATTCACTTCGGTTTATTCGGTTAGATTGACTATTTTTGGTTTTTTATTCAATTTCAGTTAATAGCAGAAAACCAAATTTGGGCTAAAACTTTTGCTTAGAAATATATGAAATTAGGGTATAAATACATGAAATCAAAAGTATAAATATATGAAGGGGAAATGGTTTGGTAAGGTTCTTGCCTTGTTAAGTGTATAGATCCTGCAAGAACCTGGTTCAAGCTTACTAGAACCTCCTTCAATACCCACTGGTATTGGATGGCGGGGGTGCGAATAGCTTGAATCCCTCATATGTAAACTACTATTAATACATTAAACCGGCTTCTTGGGATTGTATCCTTGCTGACTCAAACCACTTAGCCGAGGGTAACGTCACCTTCAAAAGAGGGGCCTACCACTTTTCGCATTAATAACTTAATTAATTATCTTTCAATATTCCGACCATTTGGGATTGTATCCCTGCTGACTCAAACTACTGTGTTGAGGGTAACGTCATCTTCAAAAGAAGGGCCTACTACTATAACTAAGATAATCTCTTAGAAAGTCCGAAAGTGCGAAAATCATCAAAGGATACATTAAAGGCGAGTCGGATCCAAGTGATTCATCTTGTCTATCTGTTTTTATTTTATTTTATTTATGCATTTTTTGTTTTTATTTTCATATTTCAAAACTTT
The DNA here is from genome assembly GCA_030545235.1 of Helianthus tuberosus. NCBI lineage: Eukaryota > Viridiplantae > Streptophyta > Magnoliopsida > Asterales > Asteraceae > Helianthus > Helianthus tuberosus. The sequence goes on from CM060442.1 coordinate 184,896,863, forward strand.
TCTCAAAAATTTAGATTGATTAAACGTTGAGGATAAACCGGTACTAAAAGCTCTTGTGTCATTGGATGACCTCAGTATCTTACCAACGCAATACTACGCTCACGATGGGTGCACTTGCCCAAGTGTGTGTTTAGTGTTAGTAGAATATCGTATTTTAGAAATTTAAAACTTGACTAATGCGTAAAATGCGCTCAAAATATCAATAAAATCATATTGCACTCGACACGCACCAAAGAGTGTAGGAGAAAAACTAATATATGTTTCAGCTACGACGAACCAGGTCATATCCATCCCTACTGCCCAGGACTATCTAAAGCACCCAGCAACAAGGCTAGAAACCCAGATGAAGCTAAGGAGAACGCATTAATAGCTATGACACAGGAAGCAATAGCAAATTCTAACATAAGCATCCGTAAGTTTTGTCTGTACTAAAGTATTAGTTGACTTTTGATTCCAATCAAAGTTTTATAAATAAAAGGTTTTTATTTTTCTTTCATAAAGCCAACACTCATTTGTCTCATCTCTTGAAAATTCACATGTTGCACGTGCATTGCTTGTTATGCATGTGATTTTATTTCAAAAGATATTTTATTCACGAGTTCGGATCTTATTCTACTCATTTTTGACAATCCCTATGATTGCAAAAACGTTGACTTTTGATATCAAGTCAACAGATTTCTTGGAAAACTCCTTTTCTTTTCAAAGTTTCTTACCAGATTTCATTATAACCATTTCTTGTCATACATATATCCATTGTTGGAATATGTCCAAACCAAGCTCAAATTGTTTGAACTTGCTCATATATATATTCATCATATTCGAGGTAATCTCAACCAACCCTTCATTTGTTTGAATCATAGTAGACTTGTTTAAAGTCTTCAACTCCAATAAATCATTTGTTAAATCATGGCACCATGTGGTGACATTCTCTTTGAAATTTGAATTCATTTCATTTCCACACCTAAGGTGTAAAATTATCCATCTTCTGTTGATTCATTATCCTAAACCAGTCTTAATACAATTATGTGTTAAAATAAAGGTACCCAAATTTCCTATTTCAATGTACCTCCAACATTTCTTTCATCTCTGATAAATCCTACGATATTCATTTATTCCTTCACTTGAAAATCCTATCTTTTGAATATCCAGATTCATTTCATTAAAACTTTCAGTTAATTTCGAAAACGGTGAATTCGTTCGATCACCGTAATCATTGAATTCTTTCAATCATTACAACAGCTTGCGGTGTCTGTATAAAATTGTAGCCTGAGCTAATCGTAAACCCTAATCATATCAATCCATATGTCTTTCGTTCGACTCATCATCCAAATAGTCTTGATACAATTATGTATCAGGACAATGATACACTAAATTCTATTGTATTTTCGGTGTATCTCTGCCATTCATGTCATTGATTTCTGGTTTGTTAGTTGACAAATCATTTTTCATACTTCTATTCTCCTTTAAGATTGTTAGTCTACCTCAATTGACAATCAAAGTAAGTTCTCTTTTGACATTGAATCCTATTGTTTCTAAAAGTAATTGCTTTTTGAATTTTATGTCTATCTCTCTTTTGATTTATGAAACTCAGTCACCTTGATAATTGTATCATTTCACCTCGTTCAGTTAACATCGATTCCTGGAACTAATTTGGACAACTGAATTCAATTGTTATTTGATATCTTTATATCTTGATTTTTGCTTCAAGCACCTTAATAACTGTTTTTACTAACTAGAAGACGTGACGTCTGTGACAACTGTCACTTTTCCGTACATTTCGTACACAAATTGAACAGTAATTTGTGCTTTAATAACTGTGCATGATCTAGTTTACAAGACAAATGAATTTCTGATTACTATTATATACATACAATGGCATTTCATGTTGCAAGACTTTTATCATTACTACATGCAACACAATATAGTTCTAATAATGCACAGAACAGAATTGGCACAATTATCAGACAAACTAAAAGCACTAACGGGAGTTCAGTACATAGACATACAATGTTTTGAGACCCAGTAGGAGCCAGAAACCAAGTTCTATACTAGTATAGTGTGTAGGGAATTAAGGACCACAAAACTGCTTTTCTAGGTGATAGATAAAGTGCCAGAAAGTGCCTAAAACTCACCCAAAGTTCAGAATTCTGCATAATTTAGCAAAAATCACCTTTTTAACAAGCTAGTTTCATGTAAAAATACGATTAAATGGTCCTGAATGTTTTCCTAAGTGTCGGGAATTAAAAGTGTCACAAAGGGGTACATAAAGAACACTAAACGGAATAGTTTGACACTTTAACGAACCGGTATCTAACCGAACAACCGGACACTACCCGAAACACCAAAATTACACTAGAAGCATTGTTTTAATGTTTCTGAGCTAGTTATGATCCCCGAACACCCTAACACACTATATAACACATCATACACATAAACACCTAACTAATATACTTGAAATCTAACTTAGTTATCTAACTTACCATTTAAACTTACACTTACCCCCCCCTCATGATTTACGGCATCAAGGGTGTGGCCCCACACCTTTATCTTCATAATCTCATTAGATTTCCTTAAATCTTCCTAAGATATGCCAAATATTGTGCATGTACTATTAGGAACACATGAACCATTGGATAAAGGAATTGGATGGATTATAAGCACACATGACCCCTGACACTTCACACCACACTTCATCTTCTTCCTCCCTCTCCTCCATTCGGCCGTGAATACCCACCAACACCACCACCATTATCAACTCACTTCCCTCCATTCCAAGATCATTACATGATGTTAGAAGGTGATTAAGGAAGCTTGGTGCTTGCGGATCTTGAAGGACCTTCATCATTTGCTATTATCCTCCACTTTTGTCATCACTATCATCTTGTGTTCTTCCCTAGCCTTGTGCTAGTAGTAAGGCCCTTATGATCTCTTGATCTTTCATATATAGTTGGTTAATAAGTGATGAACATTGTTAAACATGATGAACACTAAAAGACATATTCATGAATCTCTAACATAAGCTTATAAACATATGAAATCTTGTTGATTTGTGATTATTTGCTTCTTGTTGATTGATTACTAGTGTTAGTGATGTTAGACATCATATGGAACATACTAGATTGTGATTAAACAAATGATCTAGTAAGTTGATGTGATGATCTTGTGAAAAACCAAGATCATCATACCTTATGTTTACATGAACTTGAAAAATAAAAAGTTGTTTTCATGAGATGATGATTTAAACAAGATACAAGACTTGTGAGTGGATGATTTCTAAAATAGTTTTCCAAAGAAACCAAGCTAAATCACAAGATTTGTATAAACATAGTTTTTAAAGGAACAAACCATGTTTCTAGTGTTGAAACAAGTATAAGAATACAATATTTACAAGAAAAACTCAAAAGAATGATTTTTGGAAAACTCATCTAACAAGTTGCGAACACTCAAATCTTTCAAGAATGAGATTTTTAAAGAAATAAACACACTTTAAAGGGTAACTAAGTCTACTAAACATACTACCAAGTTACTACAAGTTTTTATGAAAGTTCTAGTTCATGATCATCATGTAGATAGCTTTGTTTTAGCACTTGGTAAGTGTAGATTGATTGTTGATTGTTTGTAATGATTTTTGAAAAGAAAATGATATGCTTTGATAGCATGGACACCTCTATTTTTAGGGGAAACTATGACAAAATTTTCTAAAAATACAAACACTTAGAAAAATATTTTCTAAACAAGTATTTACAAGTGTGTTTTAACCATAGTTTCAATATAAACCTTGCCATAGAATTTATTACAAAAATACAAGTATTGGAGGTTGGTTTTTATAAATAAAAATGGATAAATATGTATTTAGAATACATATCTACATATATAACACATTGTGTGTGATTATTTGTATACTTGGTGTAATAGTTATGTTATTTTAGGAATTAAAGTAATATAACTTAACAAAATACCAAGAATTTACAATCCAAAATAATACCAAAAATCACAAGGAATAAATACATAAGTTACACACTTAATATTGTGAAATCGAACGAAAGAACGTAACTTACAAGATATTCCGGAAACTACATTTATGAGCATATTTTTGGTAAATATTATTTTGGATACAAAAGAAATGAAAGTATGATTTTTATTATTATTACAAAGTATATCATATTTTCGACAAGGAGAAAATATATTATTTTCGACAAGGAGAAAATATATTATTTTCGGAAGTTAAATTATATTTTCTTGGAATATTTAGAAGATATATGGTTTTTGGGAAAAATATATATTTTCTTGAAATACATTATTTTTGGGACAAAACAAGTTTAAATATATTTTCTAAAGTAAGACTTGAAAGCATATTATTTTGGAAACTACAAATACGAGAATACGAATACACATGTATGAAATACTCCCATCCTTGGGAAGAAAATAAGAAAATAAATACTTGAGAAGTATTGTTACAAAAAATATTGTTTAACTATTATTCCAAAATTAAAGTTAAAATAATTATTATTTTAACAAGTAATTATAACTTTGGATAATGTTAAGGACTTAAAAGAAACGTAACTCAAAACATGAATACTAAGGCAAGGCACGGCCTGCTCGTCTAATAGACCCTAGCACATTGTAGGTAGTTGTGTTAGCTGACGAGATTTGAGTTACGAGTATCGAAGACGCAAAATAGTGAGTTCATGCTTCCCCTTTTTCTCTTAACTGTTTTTGGTTTTATAACTCTCGGGGGTGGAATACATGTTACGAATGCTTAAACGGTATGAAATGCCTATTAAATCATGTGAGCAAAGACTTAATATTGAAATGCCATTAATTCTTAATTACGGATGAAGGTTAGATCTAACGGGTACGGCTGAGCCCCACTCATGGTCCTCATGTGATCACTTGAGTGCTTCGGTGTCCTAGTCGAGGGAAAATCGACATAGTCAAGGGAAATTGACATAGTCAAGGTAAATTGACATAGTCGAAGGGAAATTCAACATAGTCGAGGAAATCGACATAGTCGAGGGAAAATTGATAAGGGTATAAGCCTACTCATTTCGAGTGCTCCCTATGTCCTCACATGCCTTAATGTCCTTGTAAAACATTACTTTGATAAGTTCATAAATGCTTTTCATACCTGTTTTCAAAGGAGTCTCTCAAAGGTTTACAAGTACTCAAACAAAATGCATGAACTCGCTCAACTTTTGTTGATGTTTTCCAAAATTACATGTATTTCAGGTGACAGGTTGGATCTTGGGCGCGGGTGTTGTTTCTAGAAGTAGACTTCAAGTTTAGATGTCATCCACTTTTGTTGGTTTGTAACCTAGTCGAAGGTTGTGTGAGTGTTTGTAATACTCAATTTTTATGAATGGATGAACGTCATTTTGATCGTATAGTTGTTTATTATGATTGAATGCAATGATATTAAACCAGTCACACATCATACGCTTCCGCAAAAGTCAGGGTGTGACAGTTTGGTATCAGAGCTTCGATTGTAGTGAACTAGGATTCCTTCTCGAGTCTAGACTACAATCACTAGAATTCTCTCAAAAAACATTTTACAAAAAGGTTTTCATTGCATTCACGTAAGCGTCAAGATCCATGAGTCAAACATTTAAAAAAAAAAAGAGACAAGGCAAGGACATTAGTAGGGAGGAGAATACCCCAAAATAAGGTGCCAACTAAGGCATAGTCTACATGAGTTAGACTTGCCAAAGACAAAATGACCCCCCCCCCAAGAATAAACGAGAGTTATATGTGATATGATGCATTGAATTGCCTGTTTTTGATAAGTAACGTATTTGTTTATCGATATATACATACAAATAAGTGTACGGAATGATTATTGACGTGAATAAGATACCTTCGACTCCGAATCCTATTATTATTCTTACTCGCACGATGAAGCTATCGACCTCGCGTTCATTGCAAAGCTCATGGATGGAGTAATTACCAAACGAGATTCCGAGCTTGCTTCCGTAGGAGATGGCTGCTCTTCCCCCTCGATTGTGAAGGTGCCTGACTACGGTAGTGACGGCGAGACAGAGGCGGTTACCTTGAACAACTTCTTAATCCGTAGGACGAGATCCCTGTTGCTTTTGTGAAGCAAGATTGAAGACACACTTGACCTGACAAGGAAGACGAAGTATTCATCTTGAAGGTGCCCCTCCAACTACCAGGAATTCTCCCTATTCCTATTTCGTTTAATCATCGTGCCTATTCGCGCGTAATGATAAAGAGTGTTAACGCATGGACCACCGCAATGGTCCTTTCCTTGTCAGAGGTATTAGGACAGTAGTGTCCCCTCCTTGGTTGATCATCCACTTGGACGAGGGAAAATTGGGGTAACTGTGCAAGACAATTTATTATTACGGGGGCCTACATAATAACAACTTGTAGTGCATGGAAATCCTGGTGGACTCTGCGGGTCAGGCTAATGATCACCATCCATCCAAAAATAATCTATAGGTGTTCACACCTTCATTTGGTAGAACAACACCTAGACCATTGCCTTAGCACTTTACAAAGTAGGAAACCTATCTTTGCCTACTTCGTGTCTGACACTTCTACCCGTATGCAAGGCGTTTGGGAACCGATATCTAAGCTAGTGGAGATGGCTAACACGCGGGAAAGATTCAGTGATATCACACTCCCTATCACCCCTCCATGCACAACCCCCATCTCGTGGGAAGTATGCACGGCTTGTGAGGCCAAAAACCTAAGAAAACCAATGCAGAAGGAAAATAACTACCACTTCATATTATAGAATGAGTATGACCAAGGTGAGGTGGCCTCGAGTTCATTTTATTTTTCCCATTACAAACAATAAGCCAAGTTGCCAAGCCTATATGAAGGCTCAGTAATTGTTTACTCGCTCATACATTGTTGATTATATGTGCATGTGATATTGGGTGATTACATGTTTGCTTATGGTGCTATGTACCTCATAGACAATTATGGAATGTTGACTAACCTACCTCATACCTTTTGACAGAAGAGAATGCCGCCCAGACGTGATACAAACACCAGTACGTTACCAAGGACAGAAGCCGAGCTTCAAGAACGCATCTCACGGGAAATTGCACGACATGAAGCCCTCTGCTCCAAACACAGCGGTGGCACTACCGGAAATAACCCCCCAACTGGCTGCACCTATAAACAGTTCCTGGACTGCAAGCCATTAAAATTTGATGGCACAGGAGGCGTCGTTGCATTTGTTCATTGGACCGAAAAGACTGACTCCGTTCTAAGAATGAGTAACTGTTCACCCCAGCAGAGTGTTACCTTTATCTCAGGGTTGTTTTTGGATGGCGCACTCTCCTGGTGGAACCTTCAGGTTCAGACCCTTGGTGCAGATGCTGCTCATGCACTGAGATGGGATGAGCTCAAGGAAATGATGGAGAAGAAATATTGTTCTATGGTTGAAATCCAGAAGCTTGAGGTGGAGTTCTGGAATTTGAAAATGGACGGGCCGAAGATTTCTGAGTACGTCCAGCGATTTCATGACTTATCTAGGGTCGTTCCCTACTTAGTCAAGCCGGAATTCAAGAGAATTGAGCGATTCATTTGGGGACTTGCACCTCAAATTAGGAGCATGGTTACTACCTCAAAGCCCCCAACCATAGCAGAGGTTATTGATTTGAGAGTCAATCTTACTGAAGAAGCTCTACGCATGGGAAAATTTTTGGAATCTGAGGATAACAAGAAAGAGACTCATGTGGAGTCATCAGGCAACAAGAAGAGGAAGTCTTCAAACCTAAAGGTAGGCACCCAAGTCAGCTATGGAAGCTCCAAAGCAAATAAAAGAAAGGAAGTGAACCCGCCTCGTGGCAGGAAAGCTTATGGAGCCGCCAATAAGGCCGGTGGTAAGATATACTTGGGGAATAAGCTGAGATGTGAGGAATGCAATTTTTACCATGAAGGTCAATGTCTGAGGCCTAAGTGCGGGAAGTGTGGAAAAGAAGGGCACAACAAGGATGCTTGTTGGGCGAAGGATCCAGATGGAAGAGATAATGGTAGAGTACCAGGTTGCTACAGGTGTGGTGAAGCAGGGCACTTTAGGAAAGATTGCCCTAGGAAGAACCAAGCGAGGAAGGGTCTTCACGATCGGAGCTCGTGAAGCACGCCAGGATCCAGATGCGGTTACGGGTACGTCCCCTATTAACCAACTTTATGCATCTACCTTTGATTAATACTGGCACCAACTCTAACCTTGTATGCTTAGAACTTAAGAAACTGCTTGGTCTAGTTTCAAGTAGAATAAACGTCTCGTATTCTTTAGAATTGGCTTATAGAAGGTTAGTTAAAGCAGACGGGGCGATTAAGGATTATGCTTTGGGAACCCAGAAGGCCGGAACCTTCTATTACCATTGACTTAGGAAGTCATGATACGGTAGTCAGCATGGATCGGATATCCAAGTATAAAGTTGAATTTGTACGTTATAAGGAAAATCAGTCGCATCCCTATTGCGAATGATGAAACACTTACAGTACACAAACTTCTTGCAATAGGTGCCAGGGTACTAGGCCCCATAAGACCGTGGGTCTGCAACATCTCACCATGGTCGAAGAGACACAGAAGCGCCTCCGAGAGACTGCATAGCCTTCCTAGCTCATGCTGCCGATAAGGAGACCAAGGAGCTGTAGCTAGAAGACCACCATGTGGTGGAGGAATTTCCAGAAGCCTTTCCTGAGGACTTGCCAGGAATGCCCCCTCAACGACAAGAGGAGCTTAGGATAAACCTCGTGCCAGGAACGACACCAGTGATAAGATAACGCCTTACCGACTAGCTTCTTCCGAGAAGCATGAGCCTCCGATATAACTGCAAGAGCTGCTAGAAAGAGGGAATTAAGGATATGACATCCTTAGTTAAGGACGTGAGAAGAAAGTCGGTGGTTTCCATTTTTCATCAACTTCAGAGAATTGGATATCAAGGACCGGTATCCTTTTTGCCAAGGATTGGCAACATGATTGGACCAACCGTAAGGTTCCAGTTACTACTTAAGGAGTGACTTGAGGCCAGGAAGTCCTCAATTGTGAATACAAGGAGGAAATATCCTTAAAACGACCTTTAGGACTCGCTTCGAGCATTACGAGTTCCTTGCCGTACCATTTGGCTTAACACATGCTTCGACAGTATTCATGGACCTCATGAATCGAATATGTAAGCCATACCTGGATAGATCATGATTATATTTATTGACTACATTCTTATATGCCCAACGACCAAGGAAGGTCATGAGCATCACCTGCAATTTATCTTGTGACTCTTAGAGAAAGAACCGTTATGTGCTAAGATGTCGAAAAGCGGATTTTGAATTCGCGAGGTAAGAACTTTAGGATACATGGTGGATAAGAACGTGATTCATGCCAACCCTGCAATCAAGAGCTAAAGAGTTAGAGTTGCAATTATGCGACGCTTCTCGACAAAGTCTCGATTGCGCGTCGATGCAACGAGACCACAGCATTGCGTACGCGTCACGTTGATTAAGGGATCATGAGAAGAAACCTTGATCTAGATACAGTTATTGCGCACCGCAAATTTGACGTCACTACCTGTAAGAAAACGCTGCACGACCTTTACTGATCACAAGGGTTGCAGCACACCGTTGATCATAAGAACTTAAATATTAACGAAGATGGACTGAGCTACTGAACGAAACAGACTGTATGGACATGTTACGTGCTTGGGTGATAAACCTTGATGAAAAGTTGGAACACTCACTTGCCCTTAATGGAGTTTTCCTACAACAGTATTTATCACACCGCTGTTTAAATCACTTCGTGTGAAGCTTTAGATGGAACATAATAAGTCGATCCCCGAAGACCAGAGATAAAAAATCTACTGGCCCGAGTTGGTTCGGGAAAAATTAGAGGCAAGATCGTTCAGATATGTGATCATATCAAGACAGCCCGCGGAATACAGAAAGATTGCGCCGACGAGCGGCAGAAATCGTAGGAATTTGAGATAAGAAGTATGGCTTTAATGGGAGCCTCGCCTTGGGAAGGCATGGTGCGATTTGGAAAACGTGGAAGGTTGGACCCCGGTATATTAGACCTTTTGAGATCCTGGTAGGGATCGGGACCATTGATCACAAGCTGAAACTTCCAGAAAAGATCAGTAGTGATCGCGACACATTCCATGTGTCTAGTCTTTAGAGGAGTCTGACTCTAGGAACAGTCGTTGTTCCCACAAACAAGATTCACGTCAACGACAAACTCCAATTTACTATAGAACCTGTTAAGGATGTGGACTGAGAGTCCACAAAACACAGAGAAGACATAGTTGATTTACTTAAGTACGTTAGAATTCATATCATGACCCAGAGTTACATGGGAACATGAAGACAAATTTTAAAACTAAGTGACCACATTTGATTCACAACTCCCCTGCGACCAATGGCATAGCTTGAATTTCGGGATGAAATTCTTTTAACGGGGGGAGTCTGTGACAACTGTCACTTTTCCGTACATTCCATACACAAATTGAACAGTAATATGTGCTTTAATAATTGTGCATGATCTAGTTTACAAGAAAAATGAATTTCTGATTACTATTAAATACATACAATGGCATTTCATGTTGCAAGACTTTTATCATTACTAAATGCAACACAATATAGTTCTAATAATGCACAAAACAGAATTGGCACCATTATCAGACAGACTAAAAGCACTAACGGGAGTTCAGTACATAGACAGACAATGTTTTGAGACCCAGTAGGAGCCAGAAATCAAGTTCTATACTAGTATAGTGTGTAGGGAAGTAAGGACCACAAAACTGCTTTTCTAGGTGATAGATAAAGTGCCGGAAAGTGCCTAAAGCTCACCCAAAGTGCAGAATTCTGCATAATTCAGCAAAAATCAGCTTTATAACAAGCTAGTTTCATGTAAAAGTACGATTAAATGGTCCTAAATGCTTTCCTAAGTGTTGAGAATTAAAAGTGTCACAAAGGGGTACATAAAGAACACTAAACGGAATAGTTTGACACTTTAACGAACCGGTATCTAACCGAACAACCGGACACTACCCGAAACACCAAAATTACACTAGAAGCATTGTTTTAATGTTTCTAAGCTAGTTATGAACCCCGAACACCCTAACACACTATATAACACATCATACACATAAACACCTAACTAATATACTTGAGATCTAACTTAATTATCTAACTTACCATTTAAACTTACACTTACCCCCCCCCCCCTCATGATTTATGGCATCAAGGGTGTGGCCCCACACCTTGATCTTCATAATCTCATTAGATTTCCTTAAATCTTCCTAAGATATGCCAAAGATTGTGCATGTACTATTAGGAACACATGAACCATTGGATAAAGGAATTGGATGGATTATAAGCACACATGACCCCTCACACTTCACACCACACTTCATCTTCTTCCTCCCTCTCCTCCATTCGGCCGTGAATACCCACCAACACCACCACCATTATGAACTCACTTCCCTCCATTCCAAGATCATTACATGATGTTAGAAGGTGATTAAGGATGCTTGGTGCTTGCGGATCTTGAAGGACCTTCATCATTTGCTATTATCCTCCACTTTTGTCATCACCATCATCTTGTGCTCTTCCCTAGGCTTGTGCTAGTAGTAAGACCCTTATGATCTCTTGATCTTTCACATATAGTTGGTTAATAAGTGATGAACATTGTTAAACATGATGAACACTAAAAGACATATTCATGAATCTCTAACATAAGCTTATAAACAAGTTTTTATGAAAGTTCTAGTTCATGATCATCATGTAGATAGCTTTGTTTTAGCACTTGGTAAGTGTAGATTGATTGTCGATTGTTTGTAATGATTTTTGAAAAGAAAATGATATGCTTTGATAGCACGGACACCTCCATTTTTAGGGGAAACTATGGCAAAATTTTCTAAAAATACAAACACTTAGAAAAATATTTTCTAAACAAGTATTTACAAGTGTGTTTTAACCATGATTTCAATATAAACCTTTCCATATAATTTATTACAAAAATACAAGTATTGGAGGTTGGTTTTTATAAATAAAAATGGATAAATATGTATTTAGAATACATATCTACATATATAACACATTGTGTGTGATTATTTGTATACTTGGGGTAATAGTTATGTTATTTTAGGAATTAAAGTAATATAACTTAACAAAATACCAAGAATTTATAATCCAAAATAAGGGTGGAGATACAATAGGAAGTTTATTTGGCTAGGAAGGCTAGGAAGTGATCTTGACCATCCATTTAATTAATCAAGGGCTAAGATTAAATGAATGAAATTGAAGCAAAAAAAAAAAAAAAAAAAGAGGCGCGTGGGTTTGTTAGGGGCATTCTAGTCAATCCAGCACAATAGTTTCTTTCTCCTCCAATTCCCCCCCCTCCCCATTTTTTAAACGTTAATAACTTTTTCATACGAAATTATTTTTTTTATAAAAATTGCACAAAAAACCAGCGTTTTTTATCTTTAAAACGAGTATACTATTGCTATATTTTCGAAATTTTTTTTTGAAAACCCAGTTGCGTAAAACGCAATGGAGAAAACCCAGTTGCGTAAAACGCAATGAAAAAAAAAACCTAAAAAAATGACTTTTTCTAAAACGCAACGCACCAAAAACACAAAGAAATGTCTTATTTCTAAAACGCAATGACCAGAAAACACAAATAAATGTCTTATTTCTAAAACGCAATAGCCTAAAAACACAAAAGAAAGTGTACTTTATAAAACGCAATGGACTGAATGTGTTTTACCTAAAACGCAATGCACCCAAAACACTTAAGAATGTCTTATTTCTAAAACGCAATGGCCAGAAAACACTTAAAAATGTCTTATTTCTAAAACGCAATGGCCAGAAAACACTTAAAAATGTCTTATTTCTAAAACGCAATGCCTAGAAAACACATAAAAATGTCTTATTTCTAAAACGCAATGGCCTAAAAACATAAAAGAAACTGTTCTCTCCAAAACGCAATGAACTGAATACACATAAAATGTGTTTACCTAAAACGCAATGAGTAAAAACACTTCAAAAATGTTTTATTTCTAAAACGCAATGACCAGAAACTGTTGTTCACAGAACCAGAAACTGTCTAAAACGCAATGACCAGAAACTGTTGTTCATAGAACCAGAAACTGTCTAAAACGCAATGGCCAGAAACTGTTGTTCACAGAACTAGAAACTGTTGTTCACAGAACCAGAATCTAACTAAAACGCAATGACCAGAACTTGTTGTTTACAGAACCAGAAACACTGTCTACGAATGCAGTTTTCCAGAGGCAATTTACAGAAAATTATTTTTTCTGATGCATTTTTATTACAGCAATTTAATAGGAAAAAAAAATTTTCGAGCTGACCTGGACTCTGCCCCTTGGACCCCGCCAGGGGCTGCCGCCGCTGGGACCCCGCTACCAAGGGCACTGCACCCGGACCCCCGGCAAGATCGTAAAACGCAATGGCTAAATCAAAAACCCAGATCGTGAAAATGAAATTAAAGAATTTCTTACATGGATCTAAATGATTTCTTCAACAATTGACGAAGTTTGAATGATTGAAACACTTATAAGCGCTCGAATCGAACGAATCAAGTGATTATCTCCAAAATCACCGGAAAAAACGAGATTTTTTATGAAATTAAACTGGGTTTTCTTTAAAAAAGCTGAAGAACACGTTGATCGGGTGTTTGAATCATTGATTTGTGATGAAAATCGCACTATAATGTAGTGATTATTGAGATAGAAAGTGAAGAAATGGTTGAAGATGGTGGGTTTTGAAGTTACTGGGTTTTGAAAAGGAAGAAGAAAGGGTTGGATTGACTAAAATACCCTTTTTCTTTATTTTAAATGTTGCCACATGTCCTAATCCTATTGCTTCCTACACTTCCTAGCCAAAATAAACTTCCTATTTGATCTTTTCCTTCCAAAATAATACCAAAAATCACAAGGAATAAATACATAAGTTACACACTTAATATTGTGAAACCGAACGAAAGAACGTAACTTACAAGATATTCCGGAAACTACATTTATGTGCATATTTTTGGTAAATATTATTTTGGATACAAAAGAAATGAAAGTATGATTTTTATTATTATTACAAAGTATATCATATTTTCGACAAGGAGAAAATATATTATTTTTGGAAGTTAAATTATATTTTCTTGGAATATTTAGAAGATATATGGTTTTTGGGAAAAATATATATTTTCTTGAAGTACATTATTTTTGGGACAAAACAAGTTCAAATATATTTTCTAAAGTAAGACTTGAAAGCATATTATTTTGGAAACTACAAATACGAGAATACGAATACACATGTATGAAATACTCCCATCCTTGGGAAGAAAATACGAAAATAAATACTTGAGAAGTATTGTTACAAAAATATTGTTTAACTAGTATTCCAAAATTAAAGTTAAAATAATTATTATTTTAACAAGTAATTATAACTTTGGATAATGTTAAGGACATAAAAGAAACGTAACTCAAAACATAAATACTAAGGCAAGGCACGGCCCGCTCGTCTAATAGACCCTAGCACATTGTTGGTAGTCGTGTTAGCTGATGGGATTTGAGTTACGAGTATCGAAGACGCAAAACAGTGAGTTCATGCTCCCCCTTTTTCTCTTAACTGTTTTTGGTTTTATAACTCTCTGGGTGGAATACATGTTACGAATGCTTAAACGGTATGAAATGCCTATTAAATCATGTGAGCATAGACTTAATATTGAAATGCCATTAATTCTTAATTAGGGATGAAGGTTAGATCTAACGGGTACGGCTGAGCCCCACTCATGGTCCTCATGTGATCACTTGAGTGCTTCGGTGTCCCAGTCGAGGGAAAATCGACATATTCAAGGGAAATTGACATAGTCAAGGTAAATTGACATACTCGAAGGGAAATTCGACATAGTCGGAGGAAATCGACATAGTCGAGGGAAAATCGACAAGGGTATAAGCCTACTCATTTCGAGTGCTCCCTATGTCCTCACATGCCTTAATGTCCTTGTAAAACATTACTTTGATAAGTTCATAAATGCTTTTCATACCTGTTTTCAAAGGAGTCTCTCAAAGGTTTACAAGTACTCAAACAAAACGCATGAACTCGCTCAACTTTTGTTGATGTTTTCCAAAATTACAAGTATTTCAGGTGACAGGTTGGATCTTGGGCGCGGGTTTCTAGAAGTAGACTTCAAGTTTAGATGTCATCCACTTTTGTTGGTTTGTAACCTAGTCGAAGGTTGTGTTTTAAAACTTAAATAACCAGTGTTTGTAATACTCAACTTCTATGAATGGATGAACGTCGTTTTGATTATATAGTTGTTTATTATGATTGAATGCAATGATATTAAACCAGTCACACATCGTACGCTTCCGCAAAAGTTAGGGTGTGACAACGTCACTCCAAGAAGATACCATAGCCCAAATCTCGAGGATGAGATTTAAAACAAGGTGGGGGAGGATGTAACAACCCTCGAGAAACACCCCTAAACGCTCCCAGATACACCCCATACGTAATAAACAAACCCGAATAACATTAATATTAATAAAAATCAAGAAAAAACAAATAACCTGGGTCGCTTGCGGGCCGCGACCCAGTTAGCCAAAGTCTTCGCGGGGCGCGACAGACTATTACTTGCCGGGCACTGCTTTAGCCACATGTCCCGTCCACGTGTCGAACCTACCTTGTGACTCAGCAACCCTAAAACCGCCATACGGTTCCTCTCGGGCCGCGAAGGAATTAAAGGAGGCCGTCGCGGGGCGCGATAGCTTGCTCGACCAGCTATAAAAGGAGCAGAGATCGGCATTTCCAAGTCATTCAAATCTCTTCTTTCTCTCTCAATTTCTGAAGGCAAAAGCTATAGCCTAATATCCCCATAATAAGTGAAGCTCTGCCTCATTGTAAGTATTATAACCCTGCTATTACCCTACACGATCGATTTAGGGCTCCGTAACGCATGTCAAGGATCTGCCTGACTCAGTCGTTGGAGTTCTGTCTCGTGTTACACTCGATTGATCTAGGATTCCGTAATGCATGTCGGCTTTGCCTGACTCAGTCATTGGAGTTCTGTCTCGAGTTGTATGGTTAATGTGATTTGGGTTATCTTACTAACACCTGTGCATTGTTTAATTTTAATAAATAATAACAAGGAGAAACAACAGGGAGCTATAATGTTACCAGGAAGCCTGTAGAAATACCTAAGCCTATAAATGTGAGTCCATTCTCTTTTCTCACAGTTTGTGAGCCCTTATTTCAAATGTTTTCCAAAACTATAAATATATATCAGTTATAACTACAGTGATTAAGTCTTTGTAATTCTTCAATTCCTGCCAGTATTATGGGGTATGTATACAGTACTTGATAACCTTCACAATTGGGCACATATATCCAATGTGTGATATGACTATAGTCACAGATCCGTCGAGTGACACATACTGACCGAGTAATTGTGTAGATATAAACATTGTAATCGCCCTTAATACTGTAATGTTATAACAACTGATGTTTTATAAATTTGGATGTACTCACCAGTATTTCTTGCTGATAAAAATGTTTTTAAAACGCGTTTCAGGTAACATAATGTGAAAGCCAATAAAAGCCAGCTGGAGAGCACTGAAGGCTTAGAAAAGTGGCTATAAAAGTTACCTAAATAAAAAGGAGAATTGATTTCAATAATTAGGGTTTATCCCTATAAATATATTACAAATGAAAATCGGGTTTTGTCCCACTTGTTTACTATAAATGTATTATCAGCAAAACTCGGGTTTTATCACATTTATCTATTTTAAACATTTTGGTGTTTAACTCTGATAAATATATTTCCTAACTACGGTCCTGGTGAAAATTTCCGCTGCCAAATTAATAAACACCGATACCATCTGACTGGTTTGCGGCTCCCGCTCCCAGGGTAGGGTCGGGGGCTGTGACACCGTCAATCCTCACACAGCCACCACCTCCGACATCGATGACACCACCACTCACACAGCCACCACCACCAAAACCACCGCCGCTAACACCGTCGGGCCACCCCAAAACCGCCACCACCTCTGCCCACCACCCAATCACCGGCACCACCTCTACCCACCACTCAAAACAAAGATTCAAACAACAAAACAGAGAAAAAGGTTAATCATAGACATCTTCATTTTTTAACACAACAGGGGGGAATCAAAGGCTTGAAATTCTTACAAATTTAGTAAAAAAACATCCATCCTCATTTTTAGTTAAAAACACCCTATCATCTCACCGGCATCGGCCGTCATCGGCCGTGGTGACCGTCGTTCATCTCACTGTCATCGACCGTGGTGACTGCCGTCACTCCTCAAATCAAAACCTGCAACCCCACCACCATTCATCTCACGGTTATCGGCCGTGGTGACCGCCGCCCCCTTCTTCTTCCCTTCATCAGATCTGGGGGCGGTTACAGGGTGGTGCAGTAGGTTGTGGGTGGCGGAGAAGGGTGGTTGTGGGCGGCGGAGAAGGGTGGTTGTGGGTAGCGGAGAAGGGAGGGAAGAATGGGTCGGCATAGTCGCCGGAGTCCAGATCTCTCTCTTTATGCAGCTTTCTCTCTCCTCGATCTCTCTCGTCGGAGCAAGAACGGGCCGTCAGTGTCACCGGAGTCGAGCTCTCTATCACAGAAAACATCACAGAGGACATCACCGGAGTAAAATGCATAGACAGAGAGATGGGGTGAATGATTTTAAGAGAGTTGAGGGTTTTATATTTTAAGAGAGAGAAAGATGAGGGATGTTTAAAAGGACTGGTGGCTTTAAATGCAGAGAGAGGGAGAGATTTGACATTTGGGGTAAATGACCAAAATACCTTTAGGTTATAAAATAATATTGCATACGTGGCAAAGTCTGATTGGTGGAAGGTGGTTCTTGCAACTGGGAGTGGTTTTCATTTTAGCGGCTCCCTATATATATATATATATATATATATATATATATATAAACCTTATAGCATATATGGTTTAATAATACCATGGCTGATAAAATTTTCAAGTCATCAAATTCGATGACCGTTTATTATATATGTTGCACTAAGCAATAATCTGTTATTGGCTTGTAGCCCAAAGTTTCTATAATTATGGCGAACCAGAACTCTGATGGTGCCAATGGCGGGCGTAATGATAATGTGAACGCTACCCGCAAGGGCGAAGGAAGTAACCTTCAAGCCCTGATTGCCGCTGAGGTCGACAAAGCCATGGAAATTTTATGGCGAATTTTAGAGGATCGGGTTCAACCATCCAAAGTCCCAATCTGTCCCACATTCTTCCACACATAAAAACAAGAGCTCACACTATTCCTCAAATGAGAGGAGTGAGCCCAGACAAGTTGTCAAGGAAAAATCATGTAGTATTAAAGACGGGTGCACATATAAATACTTTTTATCTTGCAAACCCCAAGATTTCACGGGGGAAAAGGGAGCTATCGATGCCATGAAATGGCTCGATGAAATGGAGATTATCGTAGACATCAGTGGCTGTGCTGATCGAGACATTGTGAAGTATGTATCCCAGTCATTTAAGGGCGATGCCCTGACATGGTGGAAGGCCATGATCCAGTCTATAGGGAAAGTGTCCCTGTATAACATGAAGTGGTCCAAATTTGTGGACTTGATCAAGGAGACATACTGTCCTCCGCATGAAGTTGAGAAGGTGGAGTCAAATTTCTTGACTCTCACCATGAAGAATCTAGATTGTTGGAAGTTTGTGTCCGACTACAATTCACTATCCATACTGGTTCCCTACCTGATCACTGCTGAATCCAAATGCATTGCGCGTTTTATTGGTGGGTTAGCACCAGAAATTAAGGGCATGGTGAAAGTATCCAAGTCCACTACTTTTAGATCTGCTGTAAACCTATCTCTCTCACTCACTCAGGATGAGGTGAGATTGAATTTAGTCTGGTCTGAGACTGATGGGAAAAGGAAGAGGGATGATGATCACTCCTAGAAGTCCAGGAAGGGCAAATTTAGGTTCAATAAGAACGAGCAAAGGTCGGATGATAGACATGTCTACAAAACTTGTGGTAGACGACATTGGGGATAGTGTCGCATGGACCAGCAGTCAAAGCCTTGTGACATCTGCAAGAAAACTGGTCACAAGTCCTTGGATTGTAAGGACTTGAAGAATCTCGTATGCTACGGGTGTGCTGATAAGGGCCACATAAAGACAAATTGCCCTAAATGTGCTACTGAGGGTAATGCATGGCCAGGGGAGGCAAAGAAATCAAATGCTCGAGCTTTCCAGCTAACTGCAAGGGAAGAAGTTAAGGATACAAATGTCATTACAGGTATGTTTCTCGTAAATGATATTCTTGCAAGAGTTTGATTTGATTCTGGAGCTGATAAAAGCTTTGTTGATCATAAGTTTAGTAAACTATTAAACCTACCCCTAAAAGCTTTAGATATTACTTATGAGGTAGAGATGGCAGACGGTAGCACATAAACCGCTTCTACTATTCTTGGTAGGTGCGTTATATCCATTAAGAATCATTCTATCCCTATTTCTCTTTTGCCAATAAATTTGGCGGGTTCGATGTAGTCTTAGGCATGGATTGGTTAGCTCATAACCAAGCCCGTATTTCCTGCGATAAGAAACTTATCGAGATTTATTCCCCATCCGGCGAAGTACTCACCATTCATGGAGATCTACACTATGGTTAACCTGAGAAAGCGTCTCTGCTTAAGGCATCCAAGTGTTTGAAAGGTGGATATGTCATCTACATGGCACAAGTGACGATAGACGAACCAAAGCCAAAGATTGAAGACATTCCTGACATATCAGAATACTCAGATGTGTTCCGTGAAGATCTACCCGGTCTACCACCGGAGAGACAAGTCAAGTTCAAGATCGACATCTTTCCTGGAGCCGCTCCTGTAGTTGGAGCTCCATACCGATTAGCACCCACGGAGAAGAAGGAACTAGAGGCACAGTTGGATGAGCTTTTGGAGAAAGGCTTTATTCAGCCAAGTTCATCGCCCTAGGGAGTTCCTATTCTCTTTGTCAAGAAGGACGGTTCAATGCAAATGTGCATTGACTACCGTGAGCTGAACAAGATAACGATCAAGAATCGTTATCCATTGCCAAGGATCGACGATCTGTTTGAACAGTTGCAAGGAGCTAGTTATTTCTCCAAGATTGATTTGAGATCAGGGTATCATCAACTAAAAGTCAGGAATGGGGATGTTCCAAAGACGGTTTTCAGAACCAGATACGACCACTACGAATTTCTAGTGATGCCTTCTGGGCTCACAAATGCTCCAGCAACATTCATGGATCTCATGAATAGATTTTGTAAGCCGTATTTAGATAAGTTTGTCATTGTCTTTATAGATGACATAGTTATCTATACTCGTAATCAGAATGAACATGTGAAACATCTTAGATGATGTAACACCTCGCAAAAATCATGTCCAATATAGTAATGACACGTGTCATAAACCCTAAACATATAACAAGTTGACTTAGAGGGACTAAAGTTGACAAATAGAGAAAAGATGTATGCGGAAGGACTAAAAGTGTCAATATGAGAAAACTTGCTTTTAAATAACCTTGCACAATGTTCGTAATTTGAAAATGGTTAAATTGTCAGACGTATGAAGCCGTTTGTGAAAGAAATTGAAAGTTTACAAGACAAGGGGGTTAAACGTGTCAACATGTTAATTCTAACCTCTGAGTGACCTTTTAACGAACCAGGGGCTTTGTAATGTTTGATTATACTTTCAAGATTAACTATTGATAAATCCACGAGGTTTCGATATCGTTATGTTTTGATTACGCAAACTTTCAAGAATAAGGGTTAAAAGCGTCAACATGGTGAAACTAGAGTTTTCGGTGATCATTTAACAAAACTGGACCTAACGGTATTTTATTATACTCTCAAGATCTTCCACATACTAACTACAAGGGCTAAATGTACCTAAAATGAAAGATACTATGTAATAAAAGGTACAGGGACCAAACTTGTTAGGTTTCAAAATTATTTGGCTAGTTACATATGGTGTCGCACAGCGCGACCCCTGACCCTATCTGTCGTCGCACCACGCGACGGCTTGGTTTCGTCAGAATCACCTGCACAGCTGCAGGTTTGCATGCTTTCTTCTCCAATCCAAGCTCCTTACCTCACGAACTCGAATTCTATGGATCTTTGATGGTTTTTAAAACCACTTTGGACACTTGGAATCATCTGAAAACAACAAGAAACACCTGTGATGATCTGGAGAAGGCCTCATGCACTATAAATAGGGGCATTTGGGTGACCTTCATACTTGCTCACTTTAAATTTTCACTCCCTTCTCTTGCTAAAGCTTTTGAAGCATTCTCTGGAGCTTCCTGGTCATAAAGGAGACTCCCCTCAGTATAAGTTTCGTGCTAGGACCTAGTGTAACTGTTCTTAGCCTCCGTAGTTCGGTTTTTATATGTTTAAAGACCAAAAGTCAAAGTTGTCATAATAACGCTTTGACTTTTAGTTTAAACCTTAACAGTCCAGCCATTGTTCGAGGAGAATATGGCTATGTGATCGTAATTAGGTGTATGTTAATCCCTCAAAAGGGCACATCCTAATTATCATGTTTACTTAGTTAATTGTCGGGTCAATGTAACTAGACAAAAAGTCAAACTAGTCAGATTTTCAAATAATAATTAAAACTGATTATGTAGAAGTTATGAATCATGTTTTGTCACTTAAATAACTTGGTAAATATTATTAGAACATGTCTAAGCATGTTCAACCCGACAATTCTGAGTTTAGGGTCGGTTCGCAACCGAAAGTCGCAAAAGCTTGACTTTTGTTTTGACTTTCAGTTCTGACCCGATTAAGCTTAAATCTTTTATGTTCTAAGCTTCCATTAGGACCATATAATGTTGTAATATAACCCTCTAAGGTTATATTACCTGGTCACTTAATATTCTGAGTTATATGCAAATTTCCGTTATTATGCTTTCAGTTGACCATTATGCCCTTTATAGTAAAAAAAATGAGATTTTTGAATATATGGTCATATAAATAACTTCGTTACTGATATATAAACATGTTAAAATTTTTTTGACATTATTTTCTGGTCTCAAATTGATGATAGGCTAGATATCGTAAATATTAATTTTTATAAAGTCTAAACTACCCTTTATACATAAACCATGATTAAACATAAATTTTTATCATAAAATCATTACCTATTGTTATGATATCATTTTTAGGAATTTTTGGAATGTTGGGACAGATTAGACACTGACCATAACTTTGAGTTCTTACATAAATTCCATAATTGACGATAATGCCATTTTTGTTAATAAAATGTGATTTACATATGATTTACATGTCAAACTTTTTTCTACAGATTTAATATGAAAAATAAAAATATTTTAAACATTCAAGGCTGATCAAAATATCAGAATCACATAAACATCGCAAATATCGTCAATTGTCGACTTTTACGCTAATTAGGTGCATAGTATGGTTTAAAACAATATTTAGCACCCAAGACTTGTTACCTACTGAATTTATAAATAAATTTTAATATTTTTACAGTAAGTATAAGTCAAGAACTCAGACTTCCAATTATGTCCTTAAAAGCATATGTGAAATGACCAAAATACCCTTTCGGGGCATAGTTTGGCCATAAATGATAAACCACACATATGTATGATATCATATTGATTTAATATCATAAAATAAATATTTTTACAGAATGTTTTAGACCAAAACATCAGTTTACTTTTAAACCTCCTTTATAAAATGTCAAAATAACCAAATTGCCCTTACGGGAATTAATTTGGTTTAAAAATCTTTTTGGGCATATTTGTTGATATCTTACTGATATCATAACACATTTAAAGCATAATAACTTTTGGAACTTGTACATGACTCATCCGGCTACCCGTTATGCATATATGCATTCGGTGCGGTTTATGTAACTAGTTTGCATAAATTAGCCGAAACGGGTCAAACCTTATCATTTTAACTTCAAATTCCAGAATGTATTTAGTTTACCCATGTAATACAAGTATCCATACTTGTCGGGTCTAAATTACATTCTAATCCGGTCTTCGCTTAATCTAGCGTTTCGTACCGTAAATCCTTCTTTAAACTATCCGGTCTAAGTTTACAACTTAAATAAGACCTGTTAGTAATCTAATAGGTTAATAAAACCTTCGTTCCAGATTAGGAGCCCCGGTAAAAGCTACTTGCACTAGTTGATTAGATTATACGGCTGAGTAAACAAATCTCGCATTTTAAAGCTCAGGTAAATACTTTTAACTTATTTTCCCTTATACGGGCTTGGGATATGGTAAAATATGTTACCACTTGGTCGGGTATGGAATCATTAATTGAATAGTGGTTAATTTATTTACATAACCCGTTTTAATATGTTTTGTTTGATACATAAACTTTTGGGGGTTAATACGACTGTGTCCTAGATATCCTCGGCTCATTTTATTTGTAAATGGCCACGACTTAAGCACGGGGTGTAGGCATACACCTGACAGTTGTGTATGTAAAATGATATACCCACACGTGGGGATAACTCCTTGTGGGTTTATATTAGTGGTGTCTCTATTAATCATGTCTCGGTTTCTATCTCGGGCCCTGAACGTATGACAAACATATAAATCTGATACAAGATTATTTTATATAATTGTCCCAAGTTATAAAAGAATATTTGTGCCCTGTGCATTTAAATCAATTTTCATAAATATTTTCAAAAGAGTCGGTTAATTGTATTTACTAGTGTAAACTGACGTATTTTCAAAAAGGCTAAGTGGCAGGTACTACTCGTAATTGGCTGGGAGCTTCTGGGCATTAATTAGAGAATCTTGCAAGTTTGTAGTGCCTTAAGTTTGTTGAACAATGTTTTGTATTATATTTAGATCCGCATGTGGCTCCTATCTTTACAACTGACTGTATATTCTTTTATTCATACTTTACACTTTCGGTTTGTAATAGTAATATCTACCAAGACTTCCGTTGTGCTATAAACTGTGTATATTTGACTATGATGACATCAACTACGTCACGATACTCCCCGCCGGGCCCACCGGTAACATGTGGAAATATCGGGGTGTGACAGGTTGGTATCAGAGCCAACATTGAGTGAATTAAACACTAGCCTTTTGTGTTTAATCTCAATGACACAATAGCACATTCCTTGACTTCCTAGTCTAGGCTAACGACCTAGGATTAATCATAATATTATTTGGTTTATATTTTTTCTTGTTTCCTTGTCTTGACAGGACTACATTTAAACATGCCACCAAGAATCCGAGGATGAGGAGGACGAGGCAAGGCACCAATGAGAGGAAGGAATGATCACGAAGCAGGGCCTTCGCATAGACGAACACCCTCTGCGTCATACAGCTCCGACCCACATGTGGATTGGAGAAATTACCTTGAACCGGCAAGACGTTCCGTCTCGCTCAGTACTTCGCCCTCTTACCATAACTCTTTTCGGCCACAACAAGAAGAAGAGCCTCAGGACTCACACCACTCACACCATTCTTTGCAACGTTCTGGTTCCCACCATTCTTTCCAAAACCCCACTCCTTATTTTCAGAGTCAGTTTAACCCTATTGACCAAATCAATGAACCAGCGGGTCATAACCCGTTGGGACCTGAATATCAGGACATGGACCTGGACGACGATCCAGATCCCGCCATGCTACCTTATGGGATGCCTACGCATCCCATAGAAATCTCCAGTGGCTCTTCTTTTGCAGGATCGCCATACCGAGGCCCTGACGTGATGTCGTGGTCACAATCAAATTTAATCCAATTACTACTAATAGCTAGCAATAAGTGGGTATCGAACACAGGGAGTTTGTGGAATATGTGTTATTTAGAAGTGTATCTAACTTAACTAAGTTTAAACTAATTGCAATAAAACTAACTTCACGAGTTGGTTTGATTGTTTGATTTGTATAACTAAGATTACTAATTTAAGTGCAAAATGAGAATTTGGGTTGTAAACAATTTAGAGACAAATGACCATCTTTAGTTTCCGGTTTGCTTTGACATTTATGATTTCATTCCACTAGAAATAACTACATAGACATAGTTCATGTGAGATTACTTGTTGTGATAAAAGAGAACTAAGTACTCAGATTCCTAGAATGTGAGGTTGTTACCCGATGACCAATTAATCCCTACCCAATCCTAATTTTACCCATGATATCTCAATTGCCAACGGCACGAAGAACGTATGGTTTCAAATTAGATTAACATAGGAATCAACAATTTACAAGAAAATAACCACACACCATAATAAACAAAACATAGAGCAAGTTTATTATTCTAGAAATATGAAATCAAAACATAAAGTCTTACACAAACCTTAAACCAAAGATAGTCATCAAAAGTTTAGCCACTCATGGCTTGAATCATCATCATCAAACAAGTCTTAATGTTAATAGCAAATTGAAACATAAAACCAATGATTAGCAAATGTCTTCAAGCACGACCAAGCTCAAAAATTAGTCTCTAGACTGAATGAAACCGAAAACCCATGATAGGACACCACAAGTTCTCTTAAAAACGCAATTAAATGAAGGAGTTACAAGTTGAGACCATACGACGCCGTAAGCTACGCCCCTGGCCATAGCTTACGGTTGTCATGAAGTCAAAGGCAGTCAACACATGGCCATAACCTACAGTCCCTGCCGTAGGTTACGGCGAGCATTAAAGTCCTACGCCACCAAGAAACTGGATTATGGCGAAGGGAGATGGCTCAAGTGGGCACCGTAGCCTACGGCTGGTGCCGTCGGTTACGGCGCTGTCTGAAGTTTTGTTCTTTGTTTTTCTCTTGAAATCCCTCATGGCCTATCTTGTTACCACCATATGTAACTCCCATCCAAGCTTCCTAAAAACCACTTCTTATGTTCTTTATCACCTGCACAACCACATATCTCGTAGTTATCATGTTCAAACAATTAACTATATAAAGCGTGGAATGTGTGTTAAATTAAACCTTTTAAGGGTTGTCCTACGGACCACCCGTCAGGCCCCGATATATGGGCCGAAAGGTGGAGCACCTATAAGTGGGAGTTTACTCCCCGTCACCACAACTCACCACACGTCAGCGGACTCCTTCTGAGGATCCGCATTTCCAAGCGGTTACACCACCGCCACCACCAGCACCAGAACAACCTCCGCCACCAGAACCATCGAGGCGAAGGAGAAGCGCACGAATGTCCGTGCGAGGGGTTTCCATTTTAGCACCCCACAGACTTCCACCAACCCCCCTCCGCTCTATTAAGACTCGCAAATGGGAGGGCCTTCAAACCCTGTGTCAGAAGTTGACTCTGCAC
This sequence comes from Helianthus tuberosus, assembly GCA_030545235.1. NCBI lineage: Eukaryota > Viridiplantae > Streptophyta > Magnoliopsida > Asterales > Asteraceae > Helianthus > Helianthus tuberosus. Next base: position 184,923,159 of record CM060442.1, read on the forward strand.
CAGTTGCTTTCGCACCACCACCACCTCCACTGGATTATGAAAACCCAATTCCTGTTTACCCAGATACCACTGGGTACAACCCGTTTGAGCCACAAGCTTACTCGGGTTATAACTATCATGCATCTGCCATTGACCCATACGTCGAGGCATCGAACTATAACACTCTCTATCCCTCACCTTTTCCACCCGCGTACCCAACTGGGTACCCTGCTTGTGGGTATCAATACCCACCACCACCACAACCTCAACCTCAACAGCAACAACAACCCCAACCTCCACTTCAACAACCGCAACCACAAGAGATCTTGCAATGGTTGGATGAAATTGAACAAAGGGTGGAGGAACGTGATAGGAAGCACAACACGTATCTCAAGGGTCTTGCAAACTTTATCAAAGGCAAGAAGAAGAAGGAACATTGAAGACCCTTACTTTGTTTTGTAATTTTTTTTATTTTTATTTCAATAAAGTCCCTGCGTGGACATTTCTTTTAAGTATTAGTCCCTGCGTGGACTTATTTCTTATTTAGTCCCTACGTGGCCAAGTTTATTTATTTAAAGACTCATTTAGGGCGGTTTATGTAACTCGTAGTATTATTATGAGTAATTTTCTTTTGGGATTACATTTGATATTACATATATACACATTATATTATCGATTAAGATTGAAATTGAGATTGGGCAAATGCCTTGAAACGCTTTAAACACTTGGCAACAGTAAGAATACCCATCATGTGACCTCCCGCATTAGTGTCAAAATGATCACGAGTCTCTTGGGTGAGACCGTTATAGAATTTTTGACAAAGGGCCCAATCAGAAAGACCATGCTGGGAGCAACGAGCACAAAGGTTTTGAAAACACTCCCATGCAAGGTAATAGGGCTCGTCGGGCTCCATGCGGAATGAGTGAATTTGATTGCGAAGACGTGAGGCCTTCTCGGGTGGAAAGTATTTGTTCAAAAAGGCTTGACGGAGGCCCGCCCAAGTGGTGAAAGTACCTGTTGGCTAAGAGTCCAACCAAGTAGCCGCACGGCCGGCTAGTGAAAAGGGAACGAGCTGTAAGTAAGTAGCATCATTTGGGGCTCCTTGAAGGCTAAAAGTAGAAAGTATACGAGAGAAACGGTTTATATGGGCAGGGGCGTCCTCGTCCTCGCGGTCGTGGAACTGAATGGTATTGGTGATGGCTTGCATGGCATAAGATGGAATATGCCATGAGATTTCGCTAACTATGGGTGGAACAGTGATGGGTGAAGCAAGACCGGTGAAATTTTGGGTGGCTTGTTGATGGACAGTCTGTCTTGGATTGGCCATTTGTTCTAATTCTATGTTTTCTGGGTCGCTAGTGGTGCTAGAAGTGGGACTATCAGGTGGGGAAAGCTTAGGTGAATGGTTTGGTGAAGGTGGTGGGACGGGTATTGGTGTGGTATCAAAATCTGGGAAAGTAGTGAAAGATGAAGATGAAGTACTAACCTCTGGGCCTTGGCTAAGTTGAGATGATGACTCTTTGACTGGTGGCTTTGGCAGCGGTCCTTGCGATCGCAGATGTGGCATCCACTACAAGCAAAAAACTGAATGTGAGAAAAACAGACACTAGTCACTAAGACTCAAAATGAAAATAAAAGACACAAAACAAAATAAAACACGTAGCACGTATATGTCAAATAAGTCTATCAAAGTTAATTAACGCAATTGCCAAGAGTCCCCGGCAATGGCGCCAAAAACTTGATGTGTGCTAAACAGACTACTAAAATGAACTAAATTAGACTCTCTAAGCTAGACACTAAAAAGCTTTAATTATAGACTCAACCTAAACCACACAATCGACAAGTGTACCGATCACTGTAGTATGACCTAAGGAAGTCCGGATATCGAACCACGAGACTCTATTTATCACGTTAACTAGACTCTAATAGACGCTGACAGACACGACTCAAACTGTTTAATTGCTTTTTGGGGCGGGGGGGGGGGGGGGGGGGTTACTGAAAATCTAAGGAAATCTATCAAACTAAATTATTAAACTAAATATTAAACTAGAACTAAACTAATACGAATTAATGTGAAGACTTTACTCAGACGATGAAAGAGACCACCTAGACTAGAATCCTGGATTGATTTTAAGAAATTACCAATTAGGTTAACTGCATGAATTATGGAACCAGGATCTTATGATACTAACCTATTAAGACACCAAATAAGCCCCTCAACCCTTCTCGAGGTGAAACTTATGACCTAGGCCCTTAATCCTACCGGTTATTAGACTTCCTTCCAGTTGTCTAATTATTGTGTAAGTACCCTAATGTTGACCTACTCTTTTCCAATTATAAGTCTAGGGTAGTTTGGATTTATTAATTTGACTTGATTGACTTATGAACCAACGGGGCAACTAAGGCACGACTTTTTCCAAAGACTGTCTAAAGCAATTCGCCGGGTAAGACCTACCAATAGCCCCTCACCTTCCAGCTATTAGGACTAGCAGAACACTAAAACCTAGCAAATTACTAACTATCACTTCTAGGGTTTATTGGCCAATTCTCCCTAAAGGTAATGACCTAGCATGAACCTATTCCGTAGCAGACAACCACCAAGATTCACACGAAGTAATTGATAGTAATAAACCAGATTAAAGTACGCATATACACCAAATCAATAAATCAAACCGTTTACTAAACACAATCAATCCACAAAATACATGCAATTAACAAAAAAGGTTAAAACTTTATTTCAATCCATTCATCATAGTCTAGGTAGTTTAAATGTTTAGCCAAGCATGTCAAATAACGAGAACAAATAAAAGATGTTCAAACAAGAATTCATGATAACGAGTTTTGAAAGAAAAATAAAAAACAAAGAACCAGAAAACCCGTGTAAGTCTTCAATCCTTCGTCCCGAACTCGTACCGATGATTCCAATGCTTCAAAACCTTCAAAATTGCTATAAGAATGCTCTCCAAATCGCCTATGATTGCCTAAATTCGTAACTAGGGTTTTCTAAGTGCGGTCAATCTACCTAGGGTCTCACGCTAGAATCTACGGTCCACCTACTCCCTCCTCAAGCTTATAGAACAAAAGGAACGATCACTGGACCAATTCCCAACCGTTTTATATCAAAACCAAGAGAATTTACAATCAATTTTTTCTCTTTTTCAGCATTTTTCTTTTCTTTCATTTTTTTCTTCTTTTCATGAGCATAGACGTTGCTTTTACCTAACCTAGAGGCAGTCCGGCTGTAGAGTCGCTATCCCCAACTCGGATTACATAGGCGTCGGCAATTTTTTTATTTGCAAGTTCGATTTCACGTATCCTAGAGGCATTCCGGGTCGAAGTCACTATCCCCAACCAAGATTACATTGGCCTACGCTACTTTCATTCAGTTTCTAGCTCATTCTTTGTTTTATTTGTTTTTTGATTAAAAATTCTAACGGTTTTAACTTATAACGGTGTCCCTTATACTCTTATTGGCGGTTTCAATTTTCCATATTTCCCAGATGAAAACCCACTAGTAGACCGACAATTAATGAAATATTAAATCAAAGGGACCTAAAACCAAACCCGGGCCTATTCACACATCCCTAACTAGACACAAGCTTGATTTATTTTAATCTCTTATTATTATTATTTGAACCCGAGCAAAAATTCATCTTTTCTATCATTTTTCGCTTTTAATTTGCAAACTTCTTTATTCAAAAGACATTTTTCTGATTTTTCAATTTTTTTGAATTTTTCAAATTTTTAATTTTTTTTTTTTGTGTTTTTCATAATTATGACTCGATTATTTACATGTATCCCATCCCCACACTTAAAGATTGCATTGTCCCTAATGCAAGAACGGAAATACGACTCAACAAACTACCTAAATTATCACTAAACTAAGAACGAACTAAATAAATAAATAAAAGAATACAAAAATACAAGGGAAACGACTTAGCTGAATATGTGAGACTGTCAAAGTGCCAGTCGTTTCCACATAAGCCCTCCAATTTGAAACGCGCTCAGCAAACAACTCCTAATCATCGGACACGCAAATGAAAGCGGCTACTAACATCAACCTATCAATCATCATCAACAAACTACCAACACATCATAAAATATATACCATCCAAAATATCAGTTTCAAACAAATCCCAAACCATCCTGCCCAACCAACCTGTTTAACGTGTATCAGTATAAGTACAAACCAAAATATGAGGATGAAAACAACATAAAAGAAAAATAAAACAAACGATATAGTCTGCTGCTACTGCATCCTCATCATCCCCACACTAGTCCTCCTCGTGCTCACTGGCAGTCCCCTCACTGCCCTCCTGCTCCAGAACTGCCCTCTCCAAATACACGAAATGGGGGAACTGGGTCAAACCTCTGTCTAGCACCAGCCGAGCCACCCTGCTGTCTCGACTGAAAGAAGTCCGGGATCCCCATACTGTGCATGCTCATAATGTACCTGAGGGCCTCCTCCTGTCTATCCTGACTCGTCTGAATCAGATGCTCCAGCTTATCGAATCTCTGCTCCACATAGCCAGAGAACGACTTTAAAGTAAGAGGCTCAGGTGGTGGCTGCCTACGCGGGTACTAAGGCGTTGGCCGCTCGTGTCGCTGTAGTGGCCGCTGGCGATGTGTAGGGTCAATCTGAATCATCACATCCTCAGCTGGATGTCCCTCTGGCGGCTGCACCTGCGGGCCCTGCCTAATCGGCTCCCAGCCGTAGGGCACAGTATACGACACTATCCCAGCCTGCTGCAACTCTTTAATCCCAAATGTCATCGTCTTGGGCCCCTCATGTAGAAATTGGGGGACATACTTGTCAAACACCCCCAAATTATGTGCAATACGAGTGATATATGGGCCCATAGCCAACCCAACTCAATGAGCACCTCTACGCCCCCTGCTGAATGAATCCGCTAGCACCGTAGCTAAATTCATCTCCCGGTTCTCCACACGACACATGAGAATGAACAACTCGATCCAATTCGCCTTATTTTCCCCCGATTTCTGCCCCACCAACGTAGTCGACAAGATCTTCAAAACATACCGATAAACTGGGTTACGAACCGAAGTAATCAGGTTCGTAACTGTGAATGGGTGGTCGGAAATTGTCTGCCAGAAATTACGCAGCTCAGCCCCTCCTACATTGTGATCCCTCATAGTAGAATATGCACCTCTCAGACTAGTCACAAACCCAGGCTGCTTCACCTCTTCCTCAGTATAAAACCCTGTAACAATAGCAAACCTCGCCATATTCATCTCAAACACTTGCCTCCCCAGACTGAAAGACACAGCTGTGTCTCCATCAAACTTCCCTTCTTTGTGTCTCCATGTGCTGTGAAACTCCAGTACGAACTCCTCATACTGATCTTGCGTACACTCTAATGCCTCAGTCAACTTCAGACCTAGGAGGTCCAACACTACCTGCCTCGAACCTATTTCCTCCAACCAAGTCCAATCTATCACCCTGTGCTGAAGCAGTTCCTTATCCTTCAACTTATCATACTTCTCCCACTCCGATGTATTTGGCTCGAACTGAAGTATCGGGTAGTCAAGTCGATTAACTTTATGTGTTGGAATAAACTCATGAGCCCTTTGGTACTTAATTTTTCTCAACTTTGGATCATCAGCACCTATTTGAAGAATCGGGTTCTCCTGTGGAATCGGATCCTGCTGGGGTGTTGTCTGATCCACACCTCTTTTCCGTGCGCTACCACTCCGTGAGCTGCTAGCCATGTCTGCAAAACAGATATTTGACAAGACAAAACAAGCAAACAATCAGTAATCACAAACTGTTTTTGGTATTTTAATTTTTTTTTAATTTTTGGAATTTTTATTTTTTGGATTTTTATAAAATTTTTCAAAAAAAATTAGAATAGCCGTATAGCATTTCATTCGCGGATAATTCTGAAAATAAAGTTGAATTAAAAACACCAGGTTACTTTTTACAAATGCTAAGTAATAATTAAACTCGCTCGAATGGAGATTGAGTACGGGCCAGCCTAAATCACTTGTACGTGCTAGTAAACCCAAGATCGACTAAAAACAACTCGAACTAGACTAAAACTGACTCAAAAAACCCTAACTTGGACTCAATGTACACTACCCCCCCCCCCTCGGCACTTTAATTGTCTGCAATTAAACTCAAGTGCCTAACCAAGACATTGAAGTCCAACCTTGCTTAAATTCAGTTGCTTTTTCAGTTTAAAAACAAAATTATTCGCGTATGAAATAAATTCCGCCTAGTTAAAGGAGGGTTTATCATTTGTGCAAAAAATCCGTTTAGAATGCAAGGTCGAAACTTTATGTGTCGCCACTTCATACCAATCAATATGCATCAACGTCAATTTCCAAAGATCCCAAACCAAACCAACCGCACCCTTCTAATGACATAAAAACAACCACAATCCATCATGCTACTAATTCGACAGAGCCGACAAGCAAAGTCACTAAATCAAGTCAACATAAAACTGCTGTAAGTGACCCGAACTTAATAACCAAACTGACTTAACCCAAGTATATAAGATGATTCACAATGGACTGGACAAAGTGTGACAACTCGTATTTCAAACCTTTCGTTGTACATTGATGTAACTTGTTTGAACAATATATGATTACATGATACGTGGTTTTAATGGGATGTTTATTATGTTATGTGATTATGTGTAATGTATGTATACCATTTATGTCCATTCGCACAAGCCCTTTTGGGCCACACTCTTTGCACTCGAACCACAAGGGCAGCGCGTAATGGGTCCGGCCCATTCCAATTGTTGTGCATAACCTCATGAGGAGAGGGTATACTCCTTATTACATTCACAGCACAACATACACCAAACCCTAGTTCTCTCCTCCCTCTCTCTCGAAGCCGACGGCATCACATCCCCTTTCCCTTGAAGCATTCTTGATTCGGATCGACCCCTCATCCTATCTTCTAACCGGTTAGTGTTTTAACTATCGATTGTATGTTAGATGATGTTGTGGTTTATATGTTTCTATCAAATGACTTAGAGATATTTTGTGTTTGATTATGATGTAAGTTGTTGAGGTTTGGTGTTCATGTTCGGCTCATATGTGTAGTATGATTAGATCATTGTAGAGTTGATAATTGTATGATGTTAAATATGATTTAGAACCAAATGTATGATAATCGGATGTGATATGTTCATAGTTGGATGATCGGTTGTGTTGAACTTGTTGGGATGAATGTTAGAAATCAATAACATGAGCCGTGTTAATGTGTTTAATGTTATGGTTATTGTTTATGTTTTGAACATGATTAGGGTTCATAAGGATTTGATGTTAACACCCTAGTTTGATCGAATACTGTATAGTTGGAAACTGTTAGCATTGATTTGGTTAAATAGAAGATATAACCGATTTACTAAAATTATGGGGTTTTGTTACTAATCGCACAAGATCGGATCGTACAAGATCTGATCTGATCGCACAAGCCCTGGTCGCACAAGTGTAGTCGCACAAGATGGGTACAACCAATAAAGCACAGTGTATCGTTTAGTTATGCATGATCGCACAAGGCGAAGTGGATCGCACAAGACGGTGTTGATCGCACAAGCCTTAGGCCACACACAACTGTTTAGACCTTGTTATAATTTTGGGCCATACGGCCCAACTCAGTCACACAAGATACTTGTAATCGTACAAGTTAAACGGGGTCACACAAGACTAAATGGACCGCACAAGTTTATTTATGTTTATTTGTTTGGGCCGTGTACATGTTGGGTTGCTTATGTTATTGGGCCGGGTTGTTTCAGTCACACAACCCGTTGTGAGTCGCACAAGTTGTGCTGGACGCACAACAGGCTGGGCCGAGTATTATTGGGCTTCAAATATTGAATCACACAAGGCTGTTGGACCATTGAACTTGTGCGAGCCCAATCATTTGAGTCGCACAAGTTCGGATATGATATGTACTTGACTGTTAATATGATCGATGTGTTTGCCATGCTCCTTATGTGTTGTAACTTGTTTAGTTTATGTGTCAACCTATGTGAACTACTTGAACCTAGACCTGACTTGTATGGTAACCATGTTAGGACGTGGTTGACCACATATAGCTCAAGTGACCTTTCCATTTATCTGCCGAGCTAACCTAAGGTGAGTTCACACTTTCCATAAGGCATGGGATTCCTGGTGGTTTGGGAATGGGTTAAGAAACTAAAACGGAACCTGCATATTCTCCTTGGGTAGAATATGTACCTCCATCCTCCATGGGAAGGAAGACAACATTAAACCTGCGTATTCTCCTTGGGTAGATTACGTACCTCCATCCTCCGTAGGAAGGATGACAACATATTACTTACTAGACAAAACTCTATCATGAAGTCCCTCATTTTTATATCGACTTAATCACCGGGCCAATGGCGAGTGGGTCATTAGTTAAATAGCGCTATTAGGTTTGACAAGCCTCTCACCGTGCCGGAGAGGACGGGAGTGGACTAATGGATCTGGATACTTAGTCAATGATGATAGACATTGACGTAGGGCACATAAACATGACTCCAGTCAGTTGTCGATATGGTAATGGGTCTAGTGGTTAACATGGGGTAGCCCCCACTGGTTATGGTTTGGGAAACAAGGAATTGGTTAACTCATGGTTTACGAATGAACTTATGGTTTTTGGAACAACCTTAAAATGGACATCAATTGTGAACTCGCTCAACTTTGTTGTTGACTCGTTGTTACATGCCTTGCAGGTCGTTAGATGCGTTGATGGAGCTTGCACGGGAGGTCGAGGTCATTGTGGGACATGGACTGTTGAGTTCCATGTTAAACATTTGAACTTTTAAACTTATGCTTTGGTTTTAAACTTTCTGCTTCCGCTGATAACTTGCATCTGATTACCTTGCTTTGAACACCAATTATATTGTGTGGTTGGACTTTTATTTATTTAATTACATTGTTTAATATGATTGGTGCCTGGTTCCTGGTCAGTCATGCTCCCTGCGGTGATACTCCGCGTGTGGATTTTAGGAGTGTGACAGATTGGTATCAGAGCCATTGGTTATAGTGAACTCGGTTTTAAAAACGGAAAAAGCTTTTTGACAAAAACAGACTATAACCTGTACAGTGCTCAACGATCCACGACGACGCTTCGCTCCACGTGCAAGACTCAACACTATAGGTGATATGGTTTATGTTTATATCCCATGTCTATTAGTTTGCATAGTGCATTGTTCATGGTATGCTTAGTTAACGTAACGACTGTTGTTTGAAACCTATGTGTGCTTACTCTCTTCTGTCATCCCATACTTACGCATTTTTGCAACACCTTTCTCACTTATGTTTGCTTCAATGTGAAGATCATAAATGGACGTCTCAACTTCACCCAAGCCCAGCTGACGGCTCTAATCAATGAACGAGTTGCTGAGGCACTCGCAGTAGCCCAAGCAGGAGGTCAACATGCTCAGCCTCCCGTATGTACGTTCAAGATCTTTATGGACTGTCGACCTAGTACCTTCAGTGGTACAGAAGGAGCTCTAGGTCTTCTACACTAGTTCGAGAAGATCGAATCCATTTTTGAGATGTGTGAATGCCCTGAAGCTCGTAGGGTGAAATTTGCTACTGGAACACTTGAAGGCGGTGCGTTAACTTGGTGGAACACACAGGTTCAAATGCTAGGGTTGGCAGCTGCTAATGCCACCCCATGGAACGACTTCAAAGATCTAATCAAAGAGGAGTACTGTCATCGCGACGACATTCACAAGCTGGAAGTAGAGTTTTACAATTTGAAGATGACGGGGTCTGAAATCGAGGCGTATACGAAGAGATCGAACGAATTAGCTGCATTGTGTCCTACTATGGTGGATCCTCCTATCAAACGTATCATGCTATACCTCAAGGGTTTAGTACCAGAGATTCAGAGCCATGTGACTGCAGCTAACCTCCCTACGATCCAGCAAGTCATACGACTGTCTCATCGTCTCACTGATCAGGCGGTTGAGCAGAACAAGCTGCCTAATCGTATTAGCGCCACTACTTCTGATGCTCCTAGCGACAACAAGCACATATGGGATGGGAATTCAAGCAAAGGTTCAACTTCTGTTCAGTCTCAGTGTCAGCAACGAAGGACTGACGACTAGAAGAGCCCTGGTCAGCAATCTTCAGGTAATCAGAGTCAAGGAGGGTACAGGGGAAATCAACCTCAGTGCAACCATTGTAACTTGCACCACAGCGGGCCGTGTAGCAAGGGTCGCTATCATAGATGCAACAAGCCTGGTCACGCAGCAAAGGATTGCAGGAGCTCATATCCTACGAATCAGAATCGTCAGCAGCAGCAACAAGCACCACAGAACCAACAGCAGCAACAATAGGGTAATAAAGGGTGTTTTCAGTGTGGTGCTGAAGGCCACTTCAAGAGGAACTGCCCTCAGCTGAACCAGAATTAGAACAACAACAACAACAACCAGGGAAATGGAAACAATGGGGGTAACAATGATGGCAATGGTGCCAGGGGACGTGCTTTCGTGATTGGTCATGGTGATGCTAGGAACGATCCCAACGTTGTGATGGGTAAGTTCCTGCTGGATGACTTCTTTGTTTCAGTTTTATTTGATTTGGGTGCCGATACTAGTTACGTGTCCTCAAAAGCTAGTCAGATGCTTAAGTGTACTCCAAATCCTTTGAACACCAAGCACATTGTAGAACTAGCAAACGGCAAAAATCTTGAGGCCACACACGTAGTTAAGGGTTGTAATCTCATTCTAGCTGGTCGGACCTTCTCTATCGACCTTATCCCAATTGTTCTTGGTAGCTTCGACGTCGTCATTGGGATGGATTGGTTATCTCAACATCGAGCAGAGATCCTCTGCAAGGAGAAAATCGTCCGCATCCCTCGTTCTGATGAAGAACCCCTTGTGATTCGTGGTGACAAGAGTGGTGCTGTGGTGGGCATCATCTCTTTCCTTAAGGCTCAGAAGTGCTTAGGAAAGGGCCACACATCTATTCTAGCCCTTATTACTGACACCTCAACGAAAGAGAATAAGATAGAAGACATTCCTATTGTACGCGACTTTCCTGAGGTATTTCCTGAGGAATTAGCTAGTCTTCCGCCGCATCGCCAAGTCGAGTTTCAAATTGAGCTAGCTCCTGGAGCTGCACCCATAGCTCGTGCGCCTTATTGATTAGCCCCATCAGAACTAGAAGAACTATCCGCACAACTACGAGAGCTCTTGTACAAGGGTTTCATTCGTCCTAGCTCTTCCCCTTGGGGAGCTCCAGTCTTGTTTGTGAAGAAGAAAGACAGTACCTTCCAAATGTGTATTGACTATCGCGAACTCAACAAGGTGACCGTGAAGAATCGTTATCTTCTCCCGCGTATTGATGACCTATTCGACCAGTTGCAAGGGTCGAGCTTCTACTCTAAGATTGACCTGAGATCGGGCTATCATCAACTGAGATTCCGAGACGAGGACATCTCCAAGACAGCATTTAGAACTCGTTACGGGCACTACGAGTTTTTAGTCATGCCTTTCGGGTTGATAAATGCACCTGCGGTCTTCATGGATCTCATGAACCGAGTGTGCAAACCTTACCTGGATAAGTTCATTATTGTTTTCATCGACAACATCCTGATCTATTCTAAGAGTCGGGAGGAACACGAGCATCATTTGCGACTTATTCTGGAACTTCTTTGAGCAGAGCAGCTTTATGCTAAATTTTCGAAATGCGACTTTTGGCTTCGTGAAGTCCATTTCCTAGGTCACGTGGTAAACGAGGATGGGATTCATGTGGATCCATCCAAGGTTGACTCGATTAAGGACTGGCCTGCACCCTGTACACCAACTGAAATCCGCCAATTCTTGGGTTTGGCGGGTTACTACAGAAGGTTTATCAAAGATTTCCCAAGGATTACGCAACCTCTCAATTCACTAACTTAGAAGGGTGTCACCTATCGTTGGGGTGATGCACAGGAATCCGCGTTTCAACAATTAAAGGAGAAACTTTGTAGCGCACCTATTCTATCGTTACCTGAAGGCACAGACAATTTCGTGGTTTATTGCGACGCGTCAATCCAAGGACTTGGTTGTGTGTTGATGCAACGTGAGAAAGTCATTGCTTATGCATCACGCCAACTTAAGGTTCATGAAAGGAACTACACTACACATGATCTGGAACTGGGAGCTGTTGTTTTCGCACTCAAGATATGGAGGCATTACCTGTACGGTACCAAGTGAACCATTTACATCGATCACAGGAGTCTCCAGCATATCTTCGATCAGAAAGAGTTAAACATGTGACAGCGTCGATGGGTCGAACTTCTTAATGATTATAAGTACGCGATCAAGTACCATCCAGGCAAAGCCAATGTTGTGGTCGACGCCCTCAGTCGAAAGGAGACTAAACCTAAGCGTGTACGTGCGTTACAGCTTACCATCCACTCTAGTCTTCCTGCCCAAATTCGTGATGCTCAGGTCGAAGCATTGAAAGCAGAGAACATCAAGGCTGAGTCCCTGCGAGGATCGAAGAAACGGTTAGAACATAAGGAAGACGACGCTTACTACATGACATGACGCATCTGGGTTCCATTTTATGGTATCCTACGTGAGCTTGTGATGGATGAAGCACACAAGTCTTGTTACTCAGTACATCCTGGTTCGGATAAGATGTACCACGATCTCAAAGCTACGTATTGGTGGCCTAGTATGAAAGCCAACATAGCAACCTACGTTAATAAATGCTTGACTTGTGCGAGAGTCAAGGTTGAATACCAGAAACCATCAGGCCTACTTCAGCAACCAGAGATCCCGACATGGAAGTGGGAACAAATTTCCATGGACTTCGTTACTGGCCTACCTAGATCTCAACTAGGAAATGATACCATTTGGGTGATAGTGGATCGACTGACAAAGTCTGCACATTTCTTGGCTATTAAGGAATCGGATAAGTTCTCTACTCTGGCAGACGTCTATCTTAAGGAAGTGGTCTCGAGGCAAGGGGTGCCAACCTCCATTATCTCTGACCGTGATTCACGTTTTACCTCTGAGCTGTGGTAGGTGATGCATAAATCCTTTGGCTCTCGATTAGACATGAGTACAACATACCATCCACAGACGGATGGGCAAACTGAACGTACCATCCAAACTCTTGAAGACATGCTTCGGGCATGTGTAATCGACTTTGGCAACGGCTGGGAAAGGCACCTACCTTTAGTGGAGTTTTCGTATAACAATAGTTACCAAACTAGCATCCAGGCTGCTCCGTTTGAGGCATTGTACGGACAAAAATGCCGATCACCACTCTGCTGGGCGGAAGTTGGTGACAGCCAAATCACTGGCCCAGAACTCGTCGTAGACACAACAGAGAAGATTGCTCAAATAAGACAACGAATGGCGGTAGCTCGTGACCGTCAGAAAAGCTACACTGATAAGCGCAGGAAACCACTCGAGTTCCAGGTTGGGGATCGAGTGTTACTTAAAGTCTCACATTGGAAAGGTGTAGTTCGCTTTGGCAAGCGAGGCAAATTGAATCCATGCTATGTTGGACCTTTCGAAGTCATCGAGAAAATAGGCAAGGTGGCATACAAACTGAACCTACCTGAAGAACTCAGCGGAGTTCACAACATATTCCATATGTCGAATCTGAAGAAGTGTCTGTCAGATGAGACCCTCATAGTTCCTCTCAAGGAACTTACCATCGACGATCAGCTGCGATTCGTCGAGGAACCAGTAGAGATTACAGACCGAGACGTTATGGTTCTCAAATGTACCAGGATACCCATTGTTCGAGTTCTTTGGAACTCCTGTCGTGGCCCAGAGTTTACCTGGGAACGAGAAGACCAAATGAAAGACAAGTATCCCCAGTTGTTCGAGAAAAGTGAAACCACTACTAAGGCTAAAGCTACTGTGGAATTTCGAGACGAAATTCCAAACCAATGGGGGAAGGATGTGACACCCCAGGAAAACCAGGAAACCATGCAACCTAACTAGCTTACTCAGTAACTGCGTGCTAAATTTCGGGACGAAATTTCTTTCAACTTGGTGATGATGTGACAACTCGTATTTCAAACCTTTCGTTGTACATTGATGTAACTTGTTTGAACAATATATGATTACGTGATACATGGTTTTAATGGGATGTTTATTATGTTATGTGATTATGTGTAATGTATGTATACTATTTATGTCCATTCGCATAAGCCCTTTTGGGCCACACTCTTTGCACTCGAACCACAAGGGCAGCCCGTAATGGGTTCGGCCCATTCCAATTGTTGCGCATAACCTCATGAGGAGGGGGTATACTCTTCATTACTTGCAAAGCACAACACACACCAAACCCTAGTTCTCTCCTCCCTCTCTCTCGAAGCCGACGACATCACATCCCCTTTCCCTCGAAGCATTCTTGATTCAGATCGACCCCTCATCCTATCTTCTAACCGGTTAGTGTTTTAACTATCGATTGTATGTTAGATGATGTTGTGGTTTATATGTTTCTATCTAATGACTTAGAGAAATTTTGTGTTTGATTATGATGTAAGTTGTTGAGGTTTGGTGTTCATGTAATCGGCTCATATGTGTAGTATGATTAGATCATTGTAGAGTTAATAATTGTATGATGTTAAAGATGATTTAGAACTGAATGTATGATAATCGGATGTGATATGTTCATAGTTGGATGATCGGTTGTGTTGAACTTGTTAGGATGAATGCTAGAAATCAATAACATGATCCGTGTTAATGTGTTTAATGTTATGGTTGTTGTTTATGTTTTGAACATGATTAGGGTTCATAAGGATTTGATGTTAAAACCCTAGTTTGATCGAATTTTGTATAGTTGGAAACTGTTAGCATTGATTTGGTAAAATAAATGATATAACCGGTTTACTAAAATTATGGGGTTTTGTTACTAATCGCACAAGATCGGATCGTACAAGATCTGATCTGATCGCACAAGCCCTGGTCGCACAAGTGTAGTCGCACAAGATGGGTACAACCAATAAAGCACATTGTATCGTTTAGTTATGCATGATCGCACAAGGCAAAGTGGATCGCACAAGACGGTGCTGATCGCACAAACCTTGGGCCATACACAACTGTTTAGACCTTGTTATGATTTTGGGCCATACGGCCCAACTCAGTCGCACAAGATACTTGTAATCGTACAAGTTAAATGGGGTCGCACAAGACTAAATGGACCGCACAAGTTGATTTATGTTTATGTGTTTGGGCCGTGTACATGTTGGGTTGCTTATGTTATTGGGCCAGGTTGTTTCAGTCGCACAACCTGTTGTGAGTCACACAAGTTGTGCTGGACGCACAACAGGCTTGGCCGGGTATTATTGGGCTTCAAATAGTGAATCGCACAAGGCTGTTGGACCATTGAACTTGTGTGAGCCTAATCATTTGAGTCGCATAAGTCCGGATATGATATGTACTTGACTGTTAATATGATCGATGTGTTTGCCAAGCTCGTTATGTGTTGTAACTTGTTTAGTTTATGTGTAAACCCATGTGAACTACTTGAACCTAGACCTGACTTGTATGGTAACTATGTTAGGACATGGTTGACCACATATAACTCAAGTGACCTTTCCGTTTATCTGCCGAGCTAACCTAAGGTGAGTTCACACTTTCTATAAGGCATGGGATTCCTGGTGGTTTGGGAATGGGTTAAGAAACTAAAACGGAACCTGCATATTCTCCTTGGGTAGAATATGTACCTCCATCCTCCATGGGAAGGAAGACAACATTAAACCTGCGTATTCTCCTTGGGTAGATTACGTACCTCCATCCTCCGTTGGAAGGATGACAACATATAACTTCCTAGACAAAACTCTATCATGAAGTCCCTCATTTTTATATCGACTTAATCATCGGGCCAATGGCGAGCGGGTCATTAGTTAAACTTTTTGACCTTTCTAAACTTTTTTACCTTTCTTAACTTTTTGACCTTTCTTAACTTTTTGACCTTTCTTAACTTCTTATCATGTGAAGCTTCCGTTTTCTCTTTAATTCCCAACGATCGAGCATAAGCCGCATCCCTAAGCTCCTCAAGCTCATGGATTTGAAAGAAACGCTTCCTAGCAACTTCTGTCATGTCAAGGTTAACGGTTTTTAACGCCCAAAGTGCTCGGTGTTCTAGCGCTACGAGAAGATGTCAAGCTTTTCCATAGACGGTCATAAATGGTGTAGTTCCTAAAGGCGTTTTGTAAGCGGTTTGAAACGCCCACAATGCATCGTCAAGCTTGTCGGACCAATCCTTCCTATTCTTGCCAACGGTTTTCTCTAAGATACGTTTGATTCCACGATTTGCGTTTTCCGCTTGACCACTCGTCCATGGATGGTATGCGGTAGAAAAATGATGAGTGACTCCGTCGCGTGCAAGCAACTTTTCCATCAATGCATTGCAAAAGTGAGTACCAAAGTCACTAAGTAAGGCTTTAGGTGTACCGAAGCGGGAAAAGAGTTTCTTGAGGAAACTCAACACTACTCGGGCTTCATTCGTAGGAAGAGCTTGAGCCTCTACCCACTTAGACACGTAGTCAATTGCCACAAGTATATAACAATTCCCTTTTGAGACGGGAAAGGGTCCCATGAAATCAATGCCCCAAACATCAAAAACCTCCAATACTTGGATCGGGTTTTGAGGCATCTCATATTTGGCTAAAATGTTGTTGGTTCGTTGACAAGCATCGCAAGTTTTCACGAAGTCAACGGCATCACGAAGTCCGTTAGGCCAATAAAAGCCACAATCAAACACCTTTTGAGCGGTGGCATACGCGCCATGATGTCCTCCCGCTAGACCTTCATGCACATGTTGTAGAATATTCAAACCCTCCTCTCGCGACACACACCGCCTAAGTATCCTGTCTCCTCCAATTCTTACGAGAAAAGGATCATCCCACACATACTTCCTCGACTCACTAAGGAACTTCCTCCTTTGTTGTGTGGTCATTCCCCTCACAATATTGCCACTAGAGAGATAATTCGCTAAATCGAAAAACCAAGGCAATCCCTCCTTCTCGGCCTTTACAAACTCAATAGACTCGTGAGGGAATGTATCTCCTCTCTCCTGCTCACGAATCTCTTCTCTCTTGGGGTCATCTAGATATGATAGATGATCGGCTGCTACGTTTTCGGGCCCTCTCTTATCTCTAATCTCAATATCGAACTCGGAAAGCAATAGAATCCACCGAATAAGTCGAGGTTTGGTGTCTTTCTTTTGAAAAAGAAAACGCAACACAGAATGGTCGGTGAAAACTACGGTCTTGGATAGAACGAGGTATGAACGGAATTTATCAAAAGCAAAAAATACAGCTAAGAGTTCTTTCTCCGTGGTGGTGTAGTTCTCTTGAGCATCATTTAGCGTTTTGCTCACGTAGTATATGGGGTGGAAGTGCTTATCCTTTCTTTGTCCCAATACCGCCCCAATGGCATAGTCACTCATATCGCACATGAGCTCAAACGATAAGCTCCAATCGGGCGAGATAAGAATAGGTGCACTAACAAGCTGTTCCTTCAAGAAGTTGAAGGCTTTAAGACACTCCTCGTCAAAGATGAATGGAACATCTTTCTCCAAAAGACGAGTCATTGGGCGGGTTATTTTTGAGAAATCCCTAATAAAGCGTCTATAGAACCCCGCATGCCCTAAAAAACTCCGGATCGACTTCACGCTAGTGGGTGGAGGTAACCAACTAATAGTATCGATTTTCGCACGATCTACCCCTATACCATCACTCGAGATCTTATGGCCTAAAACAATACCTTCCGTCACCATGAAGTGACACTTCTCCCAATTTAGCATAAGCTTAGTCTCGACATATCTCTTTAGCATCCTCTCGAGATTCTTCAAACACTCATCAAATGAGTACCATATACCGAAAAATCGTCCATGAAAACCTCCATGCAACTCTCAATCATATCCTGAAATTTGGCAACCATGCACCACTGAAACTTAGCTGGGGCGTTACACAGCCCATATGGCATGCGTCGGTACGCATAGGTGCCATAGGGGAATGTGAAGGTGGTCTTATCCTGATCCTCCGGGCGATGGGGATCTGGAAGTACCCAGAAAAACCGTCCTTCTTCACAACATCTTGCATGTTAGGGTTGAGGCGCCTTTGGGGTTGCAACACCGGCTTAAAATCATCCTCCATGAGTATCCGGTGGGTGCAATAAGAAGGGCTTATGCCCTTAATGTCGGACAACCTCCAAGCAATGGCCTCTTTATTTGCATTCAACACCTCCAACAACCTCAACTTCTCTCCATCCTCCAACTTTGATGAGATGATAACGGGTAGCTCAGAACCCTCCCCTAGAAAACCATATTCTAAATGAGATGGAAGTACCTTAAGCTCTAAGGGTGGGGGTTGGGTGGTGTCATCACTAACGGTTAATGCATTGGGAATCAAAGGAATTCCCTCAACTTCTACTTCATCTACCCTCAACGACTCCTCCTCTACTCTCTCTCCTACCACTAAGTCGGCACCACTAATATACTCTAGACAATGGTCGACACACGAGATGAAGGAATTCAAGAAGTATACGGAATGGAAAGGACCACTATAGTTATCGGAACCACTCGGGTGGTTCATGGAACGATCTATCTCAAAGGTAACTCTTTCTTCACCGACCCTAAGTGTTATCTGTAACACCTGTGCCTCCACGGCCATCAAACAAATACTGTAGCAATGAAATATTGTATTTCATACTTGGGATTTGTATAAATATGTGTATCATTTGCACATATCAATTTTTGTTCAATTCCAAACTTTAAATCGCTTTCTGGAAGGTTATACGCGCACCGATGCGTAAATATAACCAGTTTAATGCAACAAACACTATGGAATAGTGACATAAGCTTAACATACCTTAAATAACCTTTATATAACTTAGAAATAAGTTTTGAAGGCTTTGGTATGGCAAAAACAAGTTATTTCGTCTACAGGGACTAAATTTGACAAACTACGAAAGTATGCCAATCTGAACTGTAACAGACATTCTGGAACATGACCATAAGTTAAAAACACCATAAATATCCTTTACATAGCTTAGAAATAGGCTTTGAGGGGTTCGGTGTGCAAAAATAAACTTTTGGGTCATTCAGGGACTAAAAGTGTCAAAAAGTGCACAAGTTTGCACTTTCGCGCATAACTTACGTTCTGAATACATCCGGACATCCAAAAATTTATGTAAGCATGACTATATTATGCTTTAGTGTTTGGCTTGCCAAAAATCCATTCGTCACGCATTTTGGATCGTTTTTCGCGCTTATGCGCATTCCGTCGTAATTAAGCGAACATCGCGTTCGTACGACCAAACGAACCGTCATCCGACATATTTTTGAGCATGTTTCATGTCCACAATGTTTAGGCATCATTTTAGGGCCTTAAAGTTGGCTTTACGGGCCTTAGAAGTGTCGGAAATGCCTTAAAACACGTGCAGGGACCAAAACTGTAACTTCTGAAACTTATTTCTGATCTGCAACTCCCAGGCGGCCCGCCTGAGTTTCTGCACATGCTGAAGCGGGCCGCGTCCGCCTTCTGGACCAGATTAACTGCATTTAACATCAGTTTCCAGCTGTTTGATCCTCACCCACACATTCTAACTTGCTTAGTCAGCTGATAAGGACCATTTTTAGCTTCCATAACCTTCCAACAAGTGTACGGATGTGATCGATTCACGGTTTCCATGAAACGATCCTAACGGTGGACCATTTACTATAAATACCCATCCATCCCCAACTTCATTTCTCACTAGAATCTTGATTTGAGAGCTCTAAGTTGAAACCATTGTTTCATACCTGAGTTCTTGGATCGAGATTAGCATTCGGGGACCCTTCGTAAGTATTCCTTCGTTCTTTTATTGCTTTTCGAGTCCGAAAGTCAAACTTTGTTTGACTTTCAGCGTTGACCAGCTTATGGTCAATGCGAAGTTCGTTTGAACTTCGCAACGTGATTGTAATCACGATGGTCATAGTCCCTTGGGACTATGCCTACTGATTACCATGTTGTCTAGGGTCGTAGGGTAAGCGATCTGATAAATCGCTTATACCTTCGAACTCGACCCATTTGGTCGATCATTAAGATCCGACCAAATACTTTAGGTGACCATAGTAGGTAGGGAATAACCTTTCGAGGTTATACCCTATGGTCGCTTCGTTTGAGTAGTTGTATGATAGGTAGTTTATATGCCTTAGGTAAATTACTAGAATACCCTTTTCATGTATAATTGGTAATTAAGCATATTTAACCTAAACTTTTGTCACATAACTGATTATGTAACATGTTTAAGCATATAACACTTGTCATAGGACTAGTTAGGCGGTCCGAACGCGTTTCACGCGAACGACGCGTTAAAGTAGCATAAGCTACCTAAACGGGTCGTAATAGGTCGTAAGCACTTAGGTTAAGTTTCATTTAGTATGTAGGCTTTGTTAAACCATATCACATGAGTTCCTACACTCATTTGGTTTACAAACCCTCATGCTACCCAGTCTTCCGATTTAGGTCCGGGTTATTAACAAAGTTACCTATATTAGGTGTCGTTTGATATCCGTGATCTCTAGCATTGTTTGGTTGTCACTCAAGGACTACTGAGCAATCTCAAGTGAGTACATAGACCCCTCTTTTACTGTTTTCCAAACTGTTTTGGGGTGGAACACATGTGCCTACTTGTTACTTTCATGATTTCCTGTTTTCACATCATATACCTGCTATGTTTGTTAGTACATTATAGTACATGATTTCATTGTGTTTATACTAGGTGTGCCCATTGTGTGCATTACTTAGTACATCGTTTTACATTACATTTCATGCTAGGTGTGCCCATTGTGTGCATTACTTAGTACATCGTTTTACATCACATCACATCACATCACATCACATCACATGCTATGTATGTTCATTTGTTGCATACTTAGTACATTTTCATTTCTTCACATGCTTACATCTTGGTATGACATTTGGTTTGTTTAAATGGGACAATACATTCATTAACATTAGCTACGCCGTTCGTTAGTAGGTAGTGGTACCATAGGAATTGACAACTCCCGTTTCTGAAATCCCGGGTTGGTGGGGATTGGAAGGAATGACCGAATTCGATGATATGAAGCACAGATAATCCTTTAAGTCGTTTAAGGGTTTATCGCCACAGTCGCAAGGCTTGGATGTATGCATTATAACAACACCGCATAAATGTTCCTATTCAGTATAGCATGCATATCCAAAATACATAACATTGATTTAAACCAAGTTTTACTTCAATATATTGTTTTGTGCATTTTCACCTATGGCCTAATGGATATATATATTCATATATATTCCACTTGCCATCCATGATATTATGACATGGTTTACACAAAGACATTTTGACATAGACATTTTGACATAGACATTTTGACATAGACATTTGACATAGACATTTCGACATAGACATTTTAACATGATTTACATTTGATCATGCATTTCCCACAAAACATAACTTTGATTTAAACTAAGTTTTACTTCAATGCTTTGTTTTGTGCGTTTCACCTATGGTTTAGTTGATGCATTTCACTAGCCATACATATCACATTTGTTTTACATTACATGATTTACACCTTGACATAAACACTTTGACATATTATTCAATACATTTGACAATTTGTTTAAACATAGATATCTTACATTGTTGGTTTGGTTTGCGTAAGTGATATAAGTAACGAGGCGTGTGTAATATGATACAAGCATGGTGGATACACCGCTGGTACTTCCTATATATAAGTGATTGTATGGTATTACATATCGTAGCGTTATTTAAATCATTTCAATTTAAGACACATGACATTTTATACAAATAACATACTTTTCACAATACATTGTTTTACAAACAACTTAACTTATACAAACTCATTTTACATGGTTATTCATTTAACCATGCATTATTCTCTTATTTATACATATCATCTGAACTTATTGTTTTTCAAATGATTTACAAAGACAAAGCAAATTTCAAGGTTCATGACTAAACATTTTCTTAAACAGAAGTCATGAATCTTATTTTCGCAAAACCTATGTACTCGCCGGCATTTTTATGCTGACGTACCTATTTTCACATGTGTTTCAGGAAATGAAGCATAGGATTGGTCAAGATACACTTAGGCGGACTTGGGCCTTAGTGACAATAAAAGATGCAAGACTAGTTATTTATGTTACGTTTCTTTGATTGTCAAGACATTGTAACTATTTTATTCAATAAAACAATACTTCAATTCCCATGTGTTATGAAACAATGATTCTGTTACAACACTCCCCGACGTTTCCGCCACGTTTTGTATGTTCTACGTGGTCGGGGTGTGACAGAAAAGTTGGTATCAGAGCTCATGGTTATAGGGAATTAGGTTATTAGTAATACTTTGACCTAGTCTATAACCTTTCTAGGACCCTAACGCGAGTTTACTTGCGTTTACTCATAAAACAATACTGTCACCTATCCTTAGGCGACAACCACAACAAGAACATAAATTCAAAACCGCCTTGAAAACTAATCATCTGTTCTAGGATGATTGATTACTAGGTTTTGAACCCTCTATTGTAAGGTTTTGAACTCTCTATTATATGGTTTTGAACCCCTTTGGATTTTCAAAACCTCGTTAAGGTTTTGGGTTTTAAATAATGTGAACACGTGCAAACTGGAAGGGTGAATGCCTGTATTCTGGGTTTTCTGTCTAGGCAAGCACTTCGTATACATCTCATCAGACGCGAGACCAGTTGTGCTTACCTGGGAATTCTTGGGATGAGTGTTCACTTATAGGCGAGCATGTCTTCGCGATACATTATTTTGACCCATTTACTTTGATTTGTCACCATCTCATTTGTTTACCTTAGGTAACAAACAAATGATCACAATTTTCATTCGTTACCATTCTGTATTGATTATCCAATAACCTTTCACTTGTTTCTTCCTATGTCTTTCATTTTCTTCTAGAATGTCTCTTCCTCTCAGCACTGGTCAAACGTCCGAGCGAACAGCCAAATTTGTCCAACAAATAGGCGAAGTGATTCAGAAGACTGTGGATCTAGGCATTTCCATGGCTCGTCTCAACAATGAAGCCTCCCGTCTCGACAATGAAGCCACTCAAGAGCCACCAAAGGAAGCAGAAGTCAAGCCAGCACCAAAATCAAGGAAGCGTAAGGCTTCAAGGAAACCCGCAACGGTTGCACCTAATCAAGCGGGACCTAGCCATGTGGCAAGGCCACCAGCTAGGAAGCCATACAACGGAATTGAACACTTGTGCAACCAATGTACCCTTCATTATCACCCTAGTGTGAAGTGCCGCAAATGCCAAATTTGTGGACGTAAAGGTCATACAGCAAAAGTTTGTGTTGCAGCAGTACCAAATCAAACAGGACCCATCCAGGTGGCAACACCACCTGCTAAGAAGCAATACAA
This sequence comes from Helianthus tuberosus, assembly GCA_030545235.1. NCBI lineage: Eukaryota > Viridiplantae > Streptophyta > Magnoliopsida > Asterales > Asteraceae > Helianthus > Helianthus tuberosus. The sequence continues at coordinate 184,946,522 of CM060442.1, forward strand.
GGGAACGGCACCATTATGCAATAAATGTAAGGGGCATCACCTAGCTCACTTACAGTGTCATCGGTGTGTATCATGTGGACGAGTTGGTCACCTGGCGAGTGCTTGCCGATGTAACCCGAACCAAGGTGGTCCAAATCAACCCCAAGTCAACCCTACTCAAGCTCGCTTTCCGCCTGGAACGTGCTACAACTGTGGCGAGATAAGCCATTTCAGGAACAAATGCCCAAAGCTTGCAAATGCAAATCCAACCCTTGGATGAGCATTCGGCTGAACAAAGGATGTTGCTGTCTTATGCCTTTTGTTTCTTTTGTTTTTGTGTATTGTGAAACAATATGTCTCGTTCATAAATAAAAGTTGTTGTTCGCAATTCTGATATACAAGTATAATTACATGTGTTTGTGTCATTTCCCTATAATACCTGTATTAAGGAACTATGTTCCTTACAAACTACTCTTGTGATTCTCTCTTCCAAATGATCGCTCATGATTCCCTCGAAAATTTTAAGTACTCGTTTCACTCTAAGAAACAAAGTACAGAAAATAAAGTGACATTATGAGTAATCATGCTTCTGCACATCTGTGCCTTTGAATCCTTGGTTAAATAACTAAGGGTATTTCCAAATCTCATACCCATTACGTTTTGATTTTTCAACATATACAGTACAAGTATTTCAAAAACAATCTTCATGATCTCAAAACATTTCATATAGTTTGAAAACATTTTTCTAAATGCATTGTCCATGTTATTTCAAAAACATTGGCCATGTTATCAAACCAACCTTCCTAATTTCAAAATATTTCATATAGTCTGAAGGCAATATTAACACAGTACATTTTATTATCAAGTGCATGATTTCGAAAAGCATCATTCATGTCTTTCAAAAACCTTATACATAATTTCAAAATTCATCTCGCATGATTTTAAAACATTTTTATAAATATACTTACCTAGTACACTTACTTTATAATTTCAAATATATTATATATAAGGTTTCAAAAACATTGAACACATTTTTTTTTAGAATCCCATGCATAGTTTTCAAAAATATTTTCCTTGTACATTGACTTAACCTTCAAATTCTGCTTCATATGTCACCTTGACATATTTAGCATCTCAACTTCATAAGCATTCTTACTTCATGTTTTGACATAAGCACATCCAGTGCAAGGTTTCAAAACATCTTCAACTTCTAAAATCCATATGGGATCTTTTTGTCTTCACATTTAGACCCTTGTGGATGATTATCATTCAAATCAGAGTCCTTAATTGGATTCCTTATGTACCTTAATTCGAACATTTCGGTTCCTTATAATCAAAATCGAATTTTCTTTTTGAATCTTCCTATCTTTATAGATTAGATTCTTGATAACGTTTAAAGTACCAAATGAAATCCATGAAATGGATTCCTAGTGTGCTTTAAATGCATGTACGCAATTAACAAGACAAATTAACAAACAATTTTGTGGTTACGTGACTATGTGTTTATACACCTTGTGTTTTCTTATATGCATTTTTGTGTTTTTGTATACTCTGGATATTCGTTATCCAAATCCTCGCAGGATCTTTCATATCTCCATATGAGGGATTCGTAGCAGGGCAGTCAAAAGGTACTACCTTACATCCTTAATGGGCTTCTATGTAATAGTTAAGACCCTTGGATTATATAGTACCACTCCTTGATTCATAAGAGACCCTTTAGTGGTCTAGTCACACTCATCCCAAGATTGTTCATTTGGTTTTACCCTACACATTATAAAATAGACTGTGTGAACTATGCAAGGAATTGTCTAATTATGGACGCGTACATAATTACGAGATTTAGTGCACAGTAACCGCAGTAAGATTTATTACGTGTAAGAACCGATAGCGACAACAATGACAAAATGAGAGCGATGTAATGGAGGTACGGTGGACGCACCAATGACGCTTCATATACTTGTATATAAGTATCCCTCTTACATTGCAAGCATGATGTTATTAAAGTTACTAGAAGTTCAAAACCCTAACCAATGTTGTTCGATCTTTTCAACTTCATGTTTTCAAGCTCTCACAAGTTTCCCCTGAATAAATTTCGGGACGAAATTTCCTAAAGTAGGGGAGACTGTAACACCTGTGCCTCCACGGCCATCAAACAAATACTGTAGCAATGAAATATTGTATTTCATACTTGGGATTTGTATAAATATGTGTATCATTTGCACATATCAATTTTTGTTCAATTCCAAACTTTAAATCGCTTTCTGGAAGGTTATACGCGCACCGATGCGTAAATATAACCAGTTTAATGCAACAAACACTCTGGAATAGTGACATAAGCTTAACATACCTTAAATAACCTTTATATAACTTAGAAATAAGTTTTGAAGGCTTTGGTATGGCAAAAACAAGTTATTTCGTCTACAGGGACTAAATTTGACAAACTGCGAAAGTATGCCAATCTGAACTGTAACAGACATTCCGGAACATGACCATAAGTTAAACACACCATAAATATCCTTTACATAGCTTAGAAATAGGCTTTGAGGGGTTCGGTGTGCTAAAATAAACTTTTGGGTCATTCAGGGACTAAAAGTGTCAAAAAGTGCACAAGTTTGCACTTTTGCGCATAACTTACGTTCTGAATACATCCGGACATCCAAAAATTTATGTAAGCATGACTATATTATGATTTAGTGTTTGGCTTGCCAAAAATCCATTCGTCACGCACTTTGGATCGTTTTTCGCGCTTATGCGCATTCCGTCGTAATTAAGCGAACATCGCGTTCGTACGACCAAACGAACTGTCATCCGACATATTTTTGAGCATGTTTCATGTCCACAATGTTTAGGCATCATTTTAGGGCCTTAAAGTTGGCTTTACGGGCCTTAGAAGTGTCGGAAATGCCTTAAAACACGTGCAGGGACCAAAACTATAACTTCTGAAACTTATTTCTGATCTGCAACTCCCAGGCGGCCCGCCTGAGTTTCTGCACATGCTGAAGCGGGCCGCGTCCGCCTTCTGGACCAGATTAACTGCATTTAACATCAGTTTCCAGCTGTTTGATCCTCACCCACACATTCTAACTTGCTTAGTCAGCTGATAAGGACCATTTTTAGCTTCCATAACCTTCCAACAAGTGTACGGATGTGATCGAATCACGGTTTCCATGAAACGATCCTAACGGTGGACCATTTACTATAAATACCCATCCATCCCCAACTTCATTTCTCACTAGAATCTTGATTTGAGAGCTCTAAGTTGAAACCATTGTTTCATACCTGAGTTCTTTGATCGAGATTAGCATTCGGGGACCCTTCGTAAGTATTCCTTCGTTCTTTTATTGCTTTTCGAGTCTGAAAGTCAAACTTTGTTTGACTTTCAGCGTTGACCAGCTTATGGTCAATGCGAAGTTCGTTTGAACTTCGCAACGTGATTGTAATCACGATGGTCATAGTCCCTTGGGACTATGCCTACTGATTACCACGTTGTCTAGGGTCGTAGGGTAAGCGATCTGATAAATCGCTTATACCTTCGAACTCGACCCATTTGGTCGATCATTAAGATCCGACCAAATACTTTAGGTGACCATAGTAGGTAGGGAATAACCTTCCGAGGTTATACCCTATGGTCGCTTCGTTTGAGTAGTTGTATGATAGGTAGTTTATATGCCTTAGGTAAATTACCAGAATACCCTTTTCATGTATAATTGGTAATTAAGCATATGTAACCTAAACTTTTGTCACATAACTGATTATGTAACATGTTTAAGCATATAACACTTGTCATAGGACTAGTTAGGCAGTCCGAACGCGTTTCACGCGAACGACGCGTTAAAGTAGCATAAGCTACCTAAACGGGTCGTAATGGGTCGTAAGCACTTAGGTTAAGTTTCATTTAGTATGTAGGCTTTGTTAAACCATATCACATGAGTTCCTACACTCATTTGGTTTACAAACCCTCATGCTACCCAGTCTTCCGATTTAGGTCCGGGTTATTAACATAGTTACCTATATTAGGTGCCGTTTGATATCCGTGATCTCTAGCATTGTTTGGTTGTCACTCAAGGACTACTGAGCAATCTCAAGTGAGTACATAGACCCCTCTTTTACTGTTTTCCAAACTGTTTTGGGGTGGAACACATGTGCCTACTTGTTACTTTCATGATTTCCTGTTTTCACATCATATACCTGCTATGTTTGTTAGTACATTATAGTACATGATTTCATTGTGTTTATACTAGGTGTGCCCATTGTGTGCATTACTTAGTACATTGTTTTACATTACATTTCATGCTAGGTGTGCCCATTGTGTGCATTACTTAGTACATCGTTTTACATCACATCACATCACATCACATCACATCACATGCTATGTATGTTCATTTGTTGCATACTTAGTACATTTTCATTTCTTCACATGCTTACATCTTGGTATGACATTTGGTTTGTTTAAATGGGACAATACATTCATTAACATTAGCTACGCCGTTCGTTAGTAGGTAGTGGTACCATAGGAATTGACAACTCCCGTTTCTGAAATCCCGGGTTGGTGGGGATTGGAAGGAATGACCGAATTCGATGATATGAAGCACAGATAATCCTTTAAGTCGTTTAAGGGTTTATCGCCACAGTCGCAAGGCTTGGATGTATGCATTATAACAACACCGCATAAATGTTCCTATTCAGTATAGCATGCATATCCACAAGACATAACATTGATTTAAACCAAGTTTTACTTCAATATATTGTTTTGTGCATTTTCACCTATGGCCTAATGGATATATATATTCATATATATTCCACTTGCCATCCATGATATTTTGACATGGTTTACACAAAGACATTTTGACATAGACATTTTGACATAGACATTTTGACATAGACATTTGACATAGACATTTCGACATAGACATTTTAACATGATTTACATTTGATCATGCATTTCCCACAAAACATAACTTTGATTTAAACTAAGTTTTACTTCAATGCTTTGTTTTGTGCGTTTCACCTATGGTTTAGTTGATGCATTTCACGAGCCATACATATCACATTTGTTTTACATTACATGATTTACACCTTGACATAAACACTTTGACATATTATTCAATACATTTGACAATTTGTTTAAACATAGATATCTTACATTGTTGGTTTGGTTTGCGTAAGTGATATAAGTAACGAGGCGTGTGTAATATGATACAAGCATGGTGGATACGCCGCTGGTACTTCCTATATATAAGTGATTGTATGGTATTACATATCGTAGCGTTATTTAAATCATTTCAATTTAAGACACATGACATTTTATACAAATAACATACTTTTCACAATACATTGTTTTACAAACAACTTAACTTATACAAACTCATTTTACATGGTTATTCATTTAACCATGCATTATTCTCTTATTTATACATATCATCTGAACTTATTGTTTTTCAAATGATTTACAAAGACAAAGCAAATTTCAAGGTTCATGACTAAACATTTTCTTAAACAGAAGTCATGAATCTTATTTTCGCAAAACCTATGTACTCGCCGGCATTTTTATGCTGACGTACCTATTTTCACATGTGTTTCAGGAAATGAAGCATAGATTGGTCAAGATACACTTAGGCGGACTTGGGCCTTAGTGACAATAAAAGATGCAAGACTAGTTATTTATGTTACGTTTCTTTGATTGTCAAGACATTGTAACTATTTTATTCAATAAAACAATACTTCAATTCCCATGTGTTATGAAACAATGATTTTGTTACAACACTCCCCGACGTTTCCGCCACGTTTTGTATGTTCTACGTGGTCGGGGTGTGACAGAAAAGTTGGTATCAGAGCTCATGGTTATAGGGAATTAGGTTATTAGTAATACTTTGACCTAGTCTGTAACCTTTCTAGGACCCTAACGCGAGTTTACTTGCGTTTACTCATAAAACAATATTGTCACCTATCCTTAGGCGACAACCACAACAAGAACATAAATTCAAAACCGCCTTGAAAACTAATCATCTGTTCTAGGATGATTGATTACTAGGTTTTGAACCCTCTATTGTAAGGTTTTGAACTCTCTATTATATGGTTTTGAACCCCTTTGGATTTTCAAAACCTCGTTAAGGTTTTGGGTTTTAAATAATGTGAACACGTGCAAACTGGAAGGGTGAATGCCTGTATTCTGGGTTTTCTGTCTAGGCAAGCACTTCGTATACATCTCATCAGACGCGAGACCAGTTGTGCTTACCTGGGAATTCTTGGGATGAGTGTTCACTTATAGGCGAGCATGTCTTCGCGATACATTATTTTGACCCATTTACTTTGATTTGTCACCATCTCATTTGTTTACCTTAGGTAACAAACAAATGATCACAATTTTCATTCGTTACCATTCTGTATTGATTATCCAATAACCTTTCACTTGTTTCTTCCTATGTCTTTCATTTTCTTCTAGAATGTCTCTTCCTCTCAGCACTGGTCAAACGTCCGAGCGAACAGCCAAATTTGTCCAACAAATAGGCGAAGTGATTCAGAAGACTGTGGATCTAGGCATTGCCATGGCTCATCTCAACAATGAAGCCTCCTGTCTCGACAATGAAGCCACTCAAGAGCCACCAAAGGAAGCAGAAGTCAAGCCAGCACCAAAATCAAGGAAGCGTAAGGCTTCAAGGAAACCCGCAGTGGTTGCACCTAATCAAGCGGGACCTAGCCATGTGGCAAGGCCACCAGCTAGGAAGCCATACAACGGAATTGAACCCTTGTGCAACCAATGTACCCTTCATCATCACCCTAGTGTGCAACCATATCTAGAATGACGAAATCGGCGGGAAAAACAAATTTGTCGACCTTAACAAGCAAATTCTCAACAATACCCCTCGGGTATTTCATGGACCGATCGGCTAATGATAATGTCATATGGGTAGGTGAAAGCTCGCTTAGGTCTAGCTTCTCATAGAGAGAAAAGGGCATCAAATTGATGCTAGCACCTAGGTCGGCTAAGGCTCGAGTATTGGTGTTACTTCCGAATAGACATGGAATAGTAAAAATACCGGGATCGGTAAGCTTTTCCGGAAGCTTATTTAGAACAACTACGGAACACCCTCCATTCAATGGAACATTCGACAACTCCCCTAACTTCTCCTTGTTCCTAAGAAGGTCCTTTAAGAATTTCGCGTATTTAGGCATAGATTGGAGTGCTCGATAAAAGGTAGATTAATCTTCAATTGCTTGAATATGACTAAGAATTGCCCGTATTCCCTTGAGTATTTTTGGTTCCTATGACGTGAAGGAAACGGGACTCGTGAATGGTCTACTAGTGGAGAAGGACTAACGTCTACGGGTGGTTTCTCAACCTTTTCTCAACTTGAGGCTCACTGGGCTGTGCGGTACTTGCTGGGCTTAGCCTCGATTGCACTTTACCGGGAGCCTCCATCTCAATTTCTTCGTCTACAATCTCCTCATCTTCCTCGACTGCTCTCTCCTCAACTCTCGGGTTCCCTACGGTTTTGCAACTACGAGTGGTAATGGCTTTGGCATGGGCATTAGGGTTTGGTAGGGTGTTACCCGCAAACTGACCGGGTAATCTATCCTCCAGTTTCCTAGACATGTCACCTACGACTCTTTGAAGGTCTTGGAAAGAAGCTTGGTGGTTCTTAAGCATGAGTTTGTGTTCGGTAAGGATCTTTTGGGTGGTTTGGTCCTTAACAACTACCTGGCTCATCATTGCCTCCATTCTCTCAAGACTACCCCCTAAATCATAACTTGAACCCTGACCTGGTTGAACCTGACTATTTGAATCCCCATCCTTGACCTGCCCATTGAACCCCTTATTGAACTGTCCATTTGAACCCCCACCAAAGAATGAACCTTGATCCCTATTTGGATTTTGAGCTAATTGAAAACCAGGGGGGTTACCATTGGACCAAAAATTATTATTATTATTGAAATTATTATTATTACGCCAACCCGAATTAAAATTATTACCAAACCCACTAGGTTGACCTCACCTCGACCTCCCCCCACGAAATCGACCTGTTCCCCACCAACTAACAATGGACACGTACTCGTATCGTGACCCCCTCGACAAAACTCACACTTATCAACCTTTGCCTTAATCTCCTTGAGCTCCCTAGTCACATTTTCTAAGATAGCGGCTATACTAGGGTCCATAGTGATATGGTTCACCCCACGAGTGGGGTGACTAGTAGTGGTATTTGAATTGTCACTTTGATACCGCTGGTCAGATCGCGATTGAGATTGAGATTGGGCAAATGCCTCGAAACGCTCTAAACACTCGGCAACAGTAAGAATACCCATCATGTGACCTCCCGCATTAGTGTCAAAACGATCACGAGTCTCTTGGGTGAGACCGTTATAGAATTTTTTCACAAAGGGCCCAATCAGAAAGACCATGCTGGGAGCAACAAGCGCAAAGGTTTTGAAAACGCTCCCATGCAAGGTAATAGGGCTCGTCGGGCTCCATGCGGAATGAGTGAATTTGATCGCGAAGACGTGAGGCCTTCGCTGGTGGAAAGTATTAGTTCAAAAAGGCTTGACGGAGGCCCGCCCAAGTGGTGAAAGTACCTGTTGGCTGAGAGTCCAACCAAGTAGCCGCACAGCCGGCTAGTGAAAAGGGAAAGAGCTGTAAGTAAGTAGCATCATTTGGGGCTCCGTGAAGGCTAAAAGTAGCAAATATACGAGAGAAACGGTTTATATGGGCAGGGGCGTCCTCGTACTCGTGGCTGTGGAACTGAATGGTATTGGTGATGGCTTGCATGGCATTAGATGGAATCTGCCATGAGTTTTCGCTAACTATGGGTGGAACAGTGATGGGTGAAGCAAGACCGGTGAAATTTTGGGTGGCTTGTTGATGGACAGTCTGTCCTGGATTGGCCATTTGTTCTAAGTCTATGTTTTCTGGGTCACTAGAGGTGCTAGAAGTGGTTCTATCGGGTGGGGAAACCTTAGGTGAACAGTTTGGTGAAGGTGGTGGGACGGGTATTCGTGTGGTATCAAAATCTGGGAAAGTAGTGAAAGATGAAGTACTAACCTCTGGGCCTTGGCCCAGTTTAGATGATGACTCTTTGACTGGTGGCTTTAGCGGCGGTCCTTGCGATCGCAGATGTGGCATCCACTACAAGCAAAAACCTGAATATGAGAAAAACAGACACTAGTCTCTAAGACTCAAAATGAAAATAAAAGACACAAAACAAAATAAAACACGTAGCATGTATATGTCAAATAAGTCTATCAAAGCTAATTAACGCAACTGCCAAGAGTCCCCGGCAACGGCGCCAAAAACTTGATGTGTGCTAAACAGACTACTAAAATTAACTAAATTAGACTCTCTAAGCTAGACACTAAAAAGCTTTAAATCTAGACTCAACCTAAACCACACAGTCGGCAAGTGTACCGATCACTGTAGTATGACCTAAGGAAGTCCGGATATCGAACCACGAGACTCTATTTATCACGTTAACTAGACTCTAATAGACGCTGACAGACATGACTCAAACTGTTTAATTGTTTTGAGGGGGGGTTACTGAAAATATAAGGAAATCTATAAAACTAAATTATTAAACTAAATATTAAACTAGAACTAAACTAATACGAATTAATGTGAAGACTTTACTCAGACGATGAAAGAGACCACCTAGACTAGAATCCTGGATTGATTTAAGAAATTACCAATTAGGTTAACTGCATGAATTATGGAACCGGGATCTTATGATACTAACCTACTAAGACACCAACTAAGCCCCTCAACCTTTCTCGAGGTGAAACTTATTGCACTACCTAGGCCGTTAATCCTACCGGTTATTAGACTTCCTTCCAGTTGTCTAATTATCATGTAAGTACCCTAATGTTGACCAACTCTTTTCCAATTATAAGTCTAGGGTAGTTTGGATTTATTAATTTGACTTGATAGACTAATGAACCGACGGGGCAACTAAGGCACGACTTTTTCCAAAGACTGTCTAAAGAAATTCGCCGGGTAAGACCTACCAATAGCCCCTCACCTTCCAGCTATTTGGACTAGTAGAACACTAAAACCTAGCAAATTACTAACTATCACTTCTAGGGTTTATTGGCCAATTCTCCCTAAAGGTAAAGACCTAGCATGAACCTATTCCGTAGCAGACAACCACCAAGATTCACACGAAGTAATTGATAGTAATAAACCGGATTAAAGTACGCATATACACCAAATCAATAAATCAAACCGTTTACTAAACACAATCAATCCACAAAATACATGCAATTAACGAAAAAGATTATAACTTTATTTCAATCCATTCATCATAGTCTAGGTAGTTTATATGTTTAGCCAAGCATGTCAAATAACGAGAACAAATCAAAGATGTTCAAACAAGAATTCATGACAACGAGTTTCGAAAGAAAAATAAAAAACAAAGAACTAGAAAACCCGTGTAAGTCTTCAATCCTTCGTCCCGAACTCGTACCGATGATTCCAATGCTTCAAAACCTTCAAAATTTCTCTAAGAATGCTCTCTAAATCGCCTATGATTGCCTTAATTCGTAACTAGGGTTTTCTAATGAGTTTCTTGAGTTTATATACGTAACCCCTTGGTCAAACGAATGATTGCCGTCAAACACCCCCGTCACGTCGCGCGACGGGTATTACCTTAGGCAGTCGCATAGCGCGACGGCTTGAGACACCAAAAATATTAATTAAATATTGTAGCGGGGTGGGACAGCATGTATGGGTTCTCGTGGCGCGACACGAGCCCTCAATCTTCACAGAATGTCATGTTTCTTAATCAGCTTCAACTCCAAAATCCCATAAATAATTCTAACTCCTAGAATCAGCTCATTGTTCATCGTTTTCAACATTTTCAGCATTAACGACCTGTAAAACGAGATTTAATCAATAGTATGCACATTCTAACGAAAACAGAACTAAATATAACGAAAACTATACAAACTGTACACGAATAAGAGATGTATTTTGCAATACACCATCTTCAAATCAAAGAACCATAAAACTTTGGAGTGCAAGGACCTAAAAAATGCAACCTGTTATGGTTGTAATGAAAAAGGGCACATCAAGAGCAACTGCCCGAAATACGCAAAGAAGCCTGATGTATTGCAAAATACTTCCTTTATTCGTGTATAGTTTGTATAGATTTCTGTTATTTTTAGTTCCGTTTTAGTTAGAATGTGCATACTTTGATAAAATCTTTTGTTTCCAGGTCTTGGTACTGAATATTGCTGAAAATTGAGTGGAAACGAGCTTCAATGCTGAAACGGCAAGTTCCGGAACAAGTTTTAAAGAGTTAGAAAATATTTTGAGAGTTTTGAGAAGTTAGAGCTGGGAAAATTTCGTGCATGGCTGCCCATTTTGAGCTGTGGCGTCGCGCCACAGCTGTAACACATCACCGTCGCGCCCCGCCATGGATAAAATAACAATTTATTCATTTTGTTGTTGTCGCGTTGCGCGACCAGGAAGGAGAAGACCCGTCGCGCGACGATCGGGGTTATATGACGATCAAAATTCGATGCTTTTAGGGTTTGGTATAAACACTCAAGAAATTTAATCAAAAACCCTAATTATGAACGGAGAGCAGTCTTGGGCGATTTGGGAGCATTCGATAGGTGATTTTAGAGATTTCGAAGCACACGAATCAGTGGTACGAGTTCGGGACGAAGGATCGAAGACTATACGGGTTTTCTAGTTCTTTGTTTTTGATTTTTTTCTCACGAAAATTGTTATCATGAATTCTAGTTTGAATATCTTTGATTTGTTTTCGTTTATGCACATGCTTGGCTAAACATTTAAGCCACCTAGACTTGATGAATGGATTGATATAGAGTTTTACTGTTTTTGTTATTTGCATGAATGTTATGGACTAATTGTGTTTAGTAAGGAGTTTGTTTTATTGATTTGATGCACATGCGTACTTTAATTCGGTTTATTATTGTCATTTTCTTCGTATGATTCTTAGTGACGGTCTTTATCACAACATAGGGTCATACTAGGGTTTTAGATTTTGGTGAGTGTCTATATCACGTAAGAAATATTAACTCTTTAGGGAGAATCGGCCGATAACCCCTAGAAGTAATTGTTAGTAATTTGCTAGGTTTTAGTGTTCTGCTAGTCCTAATACCCGGAAAGTGAGGGGCTATTGATAGATCGTACCCGACGAATTGCTTTATACAGTCCTTGGAAAAGGTCGTGAATTAGTTTCCCCGTCAGTTTATTAGTCTATCAAGTCAAGCTAAATAATTCAAACTACCCTAGATCTATGATTGGAAAAGAGTAGGTCAACATTAGGGTACTTACACAATAATTAGACAACTGGAAAGACGTCTAATAACCGGTAGGATTAACGGCCTAGGTAACGCCATAAGTTTCACCTCGAGAAGGGTTGAGGGGCTTAGTTGGTGTTTAATAGGTTTAGTATTATAAGATCCCGATTCCATAAATCGTGCATTTAACTTAATCGGTAATTCTTAAAATCAATCCAGGATTCTAGTCTAGGTGGTCTCATCTCTCATATAAGAATCGTCTTTGTTTTTCTTTCATATCTAGTCTAGTTTTTAGTTAATTAATTAGTTTAAATATATTTCCTTTTATTATCCGTAACCCCCCCCCCCAAAAAAAAAAACAATTAAACATTTTAAGTCATGTCTGTCAGTGTCTATTAGAGTCTAGTTTACGTGATACATAGAGTCTCGTGGTTCGATATCCGGACTTCCTAGGGTTATACTATAGTGATCGGTACACTTGCCGATTTTGTGGTTTTAGGTCGAGTCTAGAATTAAAACTTTTTAGTGTCTAGCTTAAAGAGTCTAATATAGTTAATTTTCATAGTCTGTTCAGCACACATCAAGTTTTTGGCGTCGTTGCCGGGGACTCTTGGCAATCGCGTTTATTAGCTTTGATAGATTTTCTTGACATATACGTGTTATTTGTTTTGCTTTCTTTTGTGTCGAGTCTTTCAATTCTTGTCTTTACTTTATTTTGAGTCGTAGTGACTAGTGTTTGCTTTTCTTATATTCAGGTTTCTTGCTTGTAGTGGATGCCACATCTGCGCTCGCACGGACCGCCGAAGCCGCCAGTCACCGAGTTGTCATCTCGATTGGGCCAAGGCCAATAGGTTAGTACTTCATCCTCTTCTCAAATTCCTAATTTCGATTCCACTACATTACCCACCCCACCTCCAACCCCACCACCTTCACCAAACCATTCACCTTAGACATCACCTAAGGTTTCCCCACCCGATAGCCCTACTTCTAGCACCTTAGCACCCGAGAAAACATAAACATAGAACCAATGGCTAATGCTAGGCAAACCGTTCACCAACAAGCCACCCAAAATTTCACTGGTCTCGCTTCACCCATCACCGTTCCACCCATAGTTTGCGAGAACTCATGGCAGATTCCATCTTATGCCATGCACGCCATCACCAATACCATCTAGTTCCATGGCCGCGAGGAGGAGGATGCCCCGGCCCACATAAACCGTTTTTCCCGTATCTTAGCTACATTTAGCCTTCACGGTGCCCCTAATGATGCTACTTACTTACAGCTTTTCCCGTTCTCACTTGCCGGCCGTGCGGCTACTAGGTTGGACTCTCAACCAACCGGTACTTTTACCACACGGGCGGGGCTTCGTCAAGCCTTTTTGAACAAATACTTCCCACCCTCAAAAGCTTCATGTCTTAGAGACCAAATCAACTCCTTCCGCATGGAGACCGACGAGCCTTACTACCTTGCTTGGGAGCGTTTCCAAAACCTTTCTGCTCGTTACTCCCAGCATGGTCTTTCCGATTGGGCCTTATGTGATAAATTCTATAACGGTCTCACCCAAGAGACTCGTGATAGGTTTGATACTAATGCGGGGGGGTGTTAGGATCGGAGGCTCTTATGATTGTGTTTGTTTGTGATAATTTGAACAAATGATTGGTTATTAATCAATGTAAGGTGCAGCGGAAATGAACAACAAACTTTGTAAACATAATCAAGGAGAAAATAGTTTTGATAAACACATGCTTCATATTAAGTCAAATGATTACAATACAAATCAAAAGATTGCAAAGTATGCTTACAAACTAAACTCCCCCTCAGCCTGATACTCCATGGTTGGTTGCACAAGATGAAAGGATTGGACTAGAGGAGAAGAACTCACTCAATCAATCAAATGTAACAGTACAGGGTACTGTTCCATTTATAGACAAACCAAACCACTGAGTATCTCAGTTGACGTCACCATGAAAGTGACATCTAACAACCTAACAAACTCTATCCACTGATCTATAACTACTGACCATACAGACACTGATTACATTCTAAACACTGATGTATAAACACTGATTCTTCATTCCACTGATGTAGTCACCCACTGATATTGAGCATCAGTGCTTTCTTCAAAGGGTGATCAGACCTTGAATGGGCAGTGCTTTAACTCTTCAGCAGTGCTTGGATTCCGTCAGTAGATTGAGCTTCAGTCTTTAATCTTCATCAGTACTTTAGTAACAGTTGTCTTTTGGGCAGTGCTTTGAAGTCTGTCAGTTGCCAGATAACTACTGTCAAGGGGAAAGCTTAATGCAAACAGCTGCTTATGATGTATCCACTGAAGTGAACCAGTTTTGGCTTTCATTATCTATTCCTCTGGTAGGGTTCAATCCCAATAATCTCCCCCTAGAACAGATAATGCCAAAACCCTTCATTATTATGGATCTTTATTGTCTCATCAGAAGTTCCCTAACTTGTCCTTTAAACTGCAACTCAAAATCTATGGAACTTGTGTCATCCTCATCCCTGCACAGTGTAAGTTCAAGGAGATCTTGCAGATCTTCAACACCCAGGCCTAGTGCTTCTTTCGTTGATATGTACTTCACTTCACCATTGGATCTGAACAAGGTCAGTACATGGGTCTTTTGATCAGACATCCATTTTAGTACTTTTGAACCCAATGGGTTTCTTGGGAGAGATTTATTAACTGATGAGTTTGGAGATTCTGGCCTTGTGATCATTTGTTGATCAGTACTATGTGCTTCTGCTGGTTCAGAGTTTTCAGCCTGATCAATACTCTGAGCTTTTGATAGTTCAGAGTTTTCAGCATAATCAGTACTCTAAACTTTTGCTGCTTCAGAGTTTTCAGCTATGATTTGGTTGAAGGCCCTTTTTATGATTTCATTTGCTGCAGCTTTGTCTTCTGCAGTTTCTTGTTCAATTTGCTCTAGCCTTTTCTTTTCATCTAGCTCAATGGCTGTCATATCTGCTGAAGTGTTTGTTGATGTTGATTTGTGTATTACCTTTTTGACAAGGTTTTGAAGTTTTGCTGAGCTATCTTCATTTAAAGCCATTTTCTTGATGGCTTCTGTAAAGTACTCAGCTTCTTTTTCCTTTTCTTCTTCATTAGTCTGCAGTTTCCTCTTTTCTTGGTTTATCATAATGATGGAGGTATCTGCTGAAGTGAACAGTGATTTAGGATCAATGACCTGTATTGGCTCTTTATGTTCAGGATTCTTTGGTAAATTGGGATCTGTCATTTTCCTTCTTTTCAGCCTTTCATAGGCCTCATTTGTATATTGCTTAGTCCATTTTGCTATGGCTTTTGCAGTTCCCACATTTGCATCCACCAACTCCTGTTTCTTTTTCTTGTATTCTGAAGTGAGTTTATCAATGGCCTGTTCGTATTTACTCCAATTTGGAGCTGTCTTTTTCTTACTTGGATCATTTTGGATTCTCTTGATTCTGTTCACCTCATGCTTTAATGCAATGAGTGGCCATTCACTGAATTGTTCTTCTTTGGCTGGATAAAACTTTTCTTTCATGATGAATTCAAGAAACTCCTTTCTCATTACCTTTTGTGGGGTAGCATCTGGTGGCATATTTGACATGTCTTTGCTCAGGTCTTTTGCATAATCTTCCATTTGTTTGACCTTAGTGAGTAAAAACTCCATTCTCTCAGAAATGGCTTTATCACCTTGATCTTTGCATTCAATTCTAGCTCTTATATCTGCTTGCCTGGCTTTGAGTTTTAGATACTCATTCATGTTTAATGGATTCCTGAAGCCAATGAGAGAAGGGAATCTTCTTTCCCAAGGATCATCTATCGTATAGAATTGTTTCATCTCATCCTTTACAGCTTCCAATTCTAGTGGATATTTTTCAGCAACATATTCAATTCTAGTGGAGGATATTTGAGTAGGTGCTGGTATATCATCATTATTCTTTTGAAATTTCCTTTTTCTTGTGTAAAGCTTTTTGGGTGAAGGAGGTTTTGGTTGTGATGTGAAATTGATGAGAGCAGTGGTGGATGGCTGGCAAACAGCTGTTGAAACAACTGGTGTTTCAACCTCTGTTATCATTACAACTACTGATGTGTCAGTAGATGTCTTCTGCTTTTGAGCAGGTGGTGGTTTGATGGGTGGTGATGTAGTTGAAGTGATGTGTTTTGGTGGAGAGGTGATTTTAGGTGAAGGTAGGGCAGTGGTTGTGGTGTGTGTTGGAGTGATGGTTTTAACAATTGTTGAAACTACTGATGTACCAACAGTTGTTGAGACAGCAGGTGTTACATCAGCTGTTTGGGTAGATGATTTAGAAGCCTGCTTTTCTTTTTCTGGTTCATCATAAAGGCCATCTTCTATTCCCTTCTTCTTTAATCCCTTAATTTTCTCCCCCTTTTTGGCATTATCTGGAGGAATTTGATCGATGAAAAGAACATTGGAAGGAGTAGTGCCAGGGGCATTCAACATTTGGGCTTTTATAGCCTTGATGTCTGCTTGTGTGTTTCTAAACCTTGACTCAGTCATGTTTCTCAGTTCTTGCACGTATATTGCGTGTTGCTGATCTGCCATTTGTCTTTGTTTTTCGAGCAGGGGTTGAAATAGATTCCATAGCTCATTTGCAGCAGGTGCAGGTTGTGCAGGTGTTTGAGCTGGAACAACAGTGGATTGTGCATTTTGAGCTTTTAACAGCTGTTGCACCATATCCTTTATTTCAGCAACAGAAGTTTCAAGGTTGTCAATTCTCCCCGTCAATTCCTGATATTGTAAATCATCACCCAAGTTAATGGGATCATCTGATTCCCCACCAGCAGTGGTTGTATCAATGTGTGACTTAGGATATGAAGCCCATAAATCATCCATTGATGCCCCTTGTTCTTGGTACTGGGGACTTCTTTCTTCAGCACTTGATAACCTTTTGATAGAACCAGTGGTCAAAACAGCTTCACTAGTGGTTATCAGAGGTGCTATAGAAGAAATTTCCTTCAAGGGAGTCTGATTGCTGTAACAACTGGCCAAATGTAGATCTGTTGATCCAACATTTGTAGTTGCTGCTCCACTTGAACTACTGTCAAGAATTATTTGTAACTCCTGTAGTGTAACCTCCTCAGTTGTTGCTGGGATAGCAGAGGTATAAGCATCAGACCCAGTCACTTGTGGGAGTGTACTCTCAGTAATAGGTGATAGAGAGGAACTGGTTTGTGTCTGAGCTATAGCAACTGCATGCAACAAGGGTATTATTGATTGTGGTAATGTGAGGGGTGAAGATATAGGTGATGAAAGAGACATGTCCTTGGGATCAGGACTGAGGAAGATGGATCCAATTGAATCCAGAGCTTCATAATGTGGGGTCCCTGTGCTTACAACCTGATCCTTTTGTGAGGATGCAGGAGGAGTTCGAAGCAATGGTGGAGATCTTTCTTCCATCTGCTGTGAGGAAGTAGCAGCAGTGGTTGTAGGTGACATTTGTGTTGTCATTGGCAGTGGCTCTGGGATCTCTTCTTCCAGAGTTGCCTTTGTTTTGGGTTTGGGGGGCTTTCTGGATGCTTTCTTTTTGGTAATGGCAGTTGTGGGTTTCAAAGCAGTGGTTGTGCTGCTATGATCACCTGGAGCAGTGGGCTTAACAGCAGATGCCTGAGGAGCAGTGGTAGCTGCTAAATTCGTCTCAGGCACCTCTGCTTTTGTTTTTATAGGTATCAACACTCTAGTAAATGTTTCAGGTGTTAAACCTTTTATTTGAAAATAAACACCTTGTTCGAGCAAATTTTCATTTTCTTTTCCAAATTTTTGTTTAAAATAGTAGCTTAGAAACCTTGGAAAAAGTAGAAATTCTTTGCTATCAACATTTTTCACCAAATCATCAAAGATCTCCTGGGAATAGTTATAATTTTCATTATTTAAAATAGCATAACCCAGACATTGGATCTTCAATGGTATTTCGTTAAAAGCAGTTGTTTTATTTGAAACACACATCAAAAGTGTGTGGAATAAAAACCTAGGTGCAGAAGGAAAGAAACCTTTTTGTAAGGTATCTCTTTTTGTTTCTTCTGCATACCCCCTTCCCAGAAAATCAGTTTTTAACTCGCTTTTAAGAAAAGAAGTTTTACCTTGCTGATCATTGAGTTTAAAAACTTCTGAAATGGATTGTGGAGTAATTTGAATCGCTTTACCCTGTATGGAAGAGTTGATGGCTATGACTTTCTCGTCTTGTTGGTCAAGGGTAGCATTTTTCCAAAAACTCTCTCTGGGTTTGTTGGTAAATTGGAGCATCTGCTGTTAGCAAAGTTTTGTACTTTGATGCAGACATGATGTCGATGATGGAATCGAAAGTGTTGGTGGTAGTGGGTTTTGTGAGCAGACCCAAGTAATTGTGAGGAGATTTGTATGGGATTTCAATAGGTTCAGTGACCATTTGAGTGTCCTCTTTGGAAGATGAGGATGATTTTGATTTCGTCATCTTGATGAAGAAGAATGAAGAATGATTTGGGATAGAAGGTTGGAAACTGCTTTGAGAAGAGAATTGTAGAATTCAATTCGACAGTGTAAAAACCTTTTTGGGGTTTTGGTCAGGGTTTTATTTAGGGAAAAGTGAATACTGATGTGGCAGCGGTTACAAAGATCTGATGGCTAGAAACTGACCACGTGCCAACCTCTGATGAGAAGATGAATAATGGAGGACAGTTATTTTGGAGAACCGCTGATGAAGCAGGTATTAGTGGTTATAACGGTAACAATATGAGAGCAGTGGGTGATTTTTACTATCAGTGGATAGCATATCAGTGGATAAGACACTGATTTTGAGCATCAGTGCTTGCCAAGAAAATGAAAGATTAGTGGTTGACTTTCAGCAGTGGACAGTATTTAGGAAACAGATGTTTGATCAAAACAGTGGTTAGGGGTAAGATAATGGTAAAGATTTGAAAGACTAGTATATCAGCAACTGTTGGTGCATCAATGCATAAGCTTTTGACAAGTATTTTGATCATCTGCTGTTCAGATGAAAGGAATGATTTTATCTTGTGAATTCACAATATCATCTCTAACATCTGATAATGTTGATTCTGAAATGTCTGCAAGATTGCTATCCTCAACAAAATACATTTTAGATGCAAATTGTCAAGTTCAACATGTCAGTAGCTTTTATGAGAATTTGCATTCAAGGTTTTGCCACATGTCAATTACACATTTTGAAGCTTTTATAGATTCCTGACAGTGGTTTAGTATCCCAGATGATTAAAACCCTTTTACTAAGGCTACTCATTTTGTGTCTTAATATTTTAATTAGAACATGAGTACCCAAGTATTTTAGGGTTTATTGGCAATCAATCTTTTAATTAGTGTTAAAACAAACTTGAGTTTGACATGACCTTGACACTTGTACCATTTCCTTTTGATCTGTTTTTAAGGATAATATCACCAACAAAAATAAAGGTTTTATATCCTGACAGGAGATTGAAACTTTTACTATCAAAAACAAGTAAAAGTACAAAATATATCACTCTTAAAGAAAAAGAAAAAGAATAATATATCCTGCTTTATTTGAGAAGAACATTTTCAAGAAAAATAATTAAAGGTTTTTCTGAAGACATCATAAAAAAGGATCTGGTATATTTTCCAATAAAACTCATAATCACATCACTCTCAAGTTTTATGAAAATGGTCAGTGGTTTGAAAAACATTGTAAGAAGCACTGTTTGAGATCATTTTCTTGTTTAATTGATTGCAAAATGAGGAGACATGTTCACATGTGTTTTTGAAAGTCCTGTTATAAACTTTGTTACCATGTGATGATTCTGAAAAAACTTGTCTAATCCTCTTTGTAAGTTTAATCACTGGAGATACTATTGTTACCTGAACTTCCTTGTACCAATGAATGCACACAGTTGGTTGATGACCATTGTTCACCCTATTTTTGGACTCTTAAGTGTTTTACATTTATACTTTTTTCTTTTGACTAGAAAAGTTTTGAGATAAATACACTTTTGAGATTTGAAATTTTTCTTTTTCCCTTTTTACCCTTCCCATTCATAAGTACTGAAATACTCACTGGGAGGTTTTATTGAAGGAATACTTATTCCAAAATCATTTTGCAGTAATGTTTTGAGAGATTTGGTTATTTCTGCACATGCTTATGCCAAATTTCACATCACCCATGATCTGGACATTTTTTACTGCTGATTTTCTTAATGTATTCTTAACACAATTGATTTTTGGTCCTTTTGAAGGATTCTCAACCTGTTTTTCAATACATAAGATCTAAATGACTAAAGTTTTAATTTGCCTCTTTTTTTGTAAACAAAAACACTAATGTTTTTATGAACATAGGTTTTTGTCGACCTGAGGTACATACTTTAGCTGAAAACACGATGGATACAGCACAAACCTTCATAACAACAATTGAAATCAATTTTGTAAAGAACATAATTACACCAGGGTTAACATATATATTTTCAGATCTGAAACCTATAGGTGATTTATGTATGACATCACTTGTTGTGCGAATTTTGTGTGTCTTATGACATCTTGGTTGTTTTACAGAGTTTTTGAATAGCAGCTTTGAACGTGATCACTCGTTACTCCGTTTTTCAACTAAATGCAATCATCCTTAGTATCAATGAATTTTGAGCTGAACTATTATGTCAAATTGATTGTTAGATCGAATTTGACTATCCAGGCTCTGATACCAATTGTTAGGATCGGAGGCTCTTATGATTATGTTTGTTTGTGATAATTTAAACAAATGAATGGTTATTAATCAATGTAAGGTGCAGCGGAAATGAACAACAAACTTTGTAAACACAATCAAGGAGAAAATAGTTTTGATAAACACATGCTTCACATTAAGTCAAATGATTACAATACAAATCAAAAGATTACAAAGTATGCTTACAAACTAAACTCCCCCTCAGCCTGATACTCCATGGTTGGTTGCACAAGATGAAAGGATTGGACTAGAGGTGAAGAACTCACTCAGTCAATCAAATGTAACAGTACAGGGTACTGTTCCATTTATAGACAAACCAAACCACTGAGCATCTCAGCTGACGTCACCATGAAAGTGACATCTAATAACCTAACAAACTCTATCCACTGATCTATAACTACCGACCATACAGACACTGATTACATTCTAAGCACTGATGTATAAACACTGATTCTTCATTCCACTGATGTAGTCAACCACTGATGTTGAGCATCAGTGCTTTCTTCAAAGGGTGATCAGACCTTGAATGGGCAGTGCTTTAACTCTTCAGCAGTGCTTAGATTCCGTCAGTAGATTGAGCTTCAGTCTTTAATCTTCATCAGTACTTTAGTAACAGTTGTCTTTTGGGCAGTGCTTTGAAGTCTGTCAGTTGCCAGATAACCACTGTCAAGGGGAAAGCTTAGTGCAAACAGCTGCTTATGATGTATCCACTGAAGTGAAACAGTTTTGGCTTTCATTATATGTTCCTCTGGTAGGGTTCAATCCCAACAATCTCCCCCTGGAACAGATAATGCCAAAACCCTTCATTATTATGGATCTTTATTGTCTCATCAGAAGTTCCCTAACTTGTCCTTTAAACTGCAACTCAAAATCCATGGAACTTGTGTCATCCTCATCCCTGCATAGTGTAAGTTCAAGGAGATCTTGCAGATCTTCAACACCCAGGCCTAGTGCTTCTTTCGTTGATATGTACTTCACTTCACCATTGGATCTGAACAAGGTCAGTACATGGGTCTTTTGATCAGACATCCATTTTAGTACTTTTGAACCCAATGGGTTTCTTGGGAGAGATTTATTAACTGATGAGTTTGGAGATTCTGGCCTTGTGATCATTTATTGATCGGTACTCTGTGCTTCTGCTGGTTCAGAGTTTTCAGCCTGAGCAGTTTCTATCACCCACCACAGGGTCGTGCTCAGCGGACACGGGGCCGTGGTCAACTCTAAGATTCGCATAATCTGGGGAAATCTTGATAGTACAAATTCGCTTCTGCACATGGGGGCATGCCCAGCGGACACAGGGGCATGGTCAACTAATGCAGACAAACTGCAATTAATGAAGAAAGAGAAGGAGGATGGACACGGGGCTGTGTCCGAGCTACTGTTCAACCTATAAATAGGGGTGCTTGGCTCATTTGCAAACCATCCCTTGGCACACCACCTCTCTCACACTTCACCCACCACCCACCACCATCACAACACCATCATCCACCACCATCATCCGTTGTCCATCATAGAGTGTGTGAGTCGTCTCGGGATCCAAGATTGATCGTAAGAGTTCTTGACAATCAAAGGCCATGTTTGCCTAAGTCTCTTACATCACTTGGTGAAGACAAGTGTCTAGTGTAATACTTTTTATTTTTAATCTTTTCCCACTTTTTACTTGGTTATGTATTAATGAATTTAATAACTAGTTTCTTATGTTGAAGGTGATTCTTCCTTATCGTTTGTCTGTGGTGTCTTGGCATTATTTTATTGTCTATATAAAATAAAAGATTTTCACCATTCATATCTCCAAGGTCTATATGGAGGTATGTTGGCTACCTGGTCGGGGGTTAAGGGAACAGTTTGGTAAGAGTCTTGCCTTGTTCAGTGTATAGATCCTGCAAGGACCTGGGTCAAATTTAGTAGGACCTCCTTCAATACCCACTGGTATTGGATGGCGGGGGTCCAAACTCTTTGATCCCCTCATATGTAAGCTATTATTAATACTTTAACCCGGTTACTTAGGACTGTATCCCTGCTGACGCAGACTACTTAGCCGAGGGTAACGTCACCTCCAAAAGGGGGGCCTACCATAATATGCATTAATAACTTAATTAATTATCTTTCAATAATCCGACCCTTTAGGATTGTATCCTTGCCGACTCAAACTACTGGGTTGAGGGTAACGTCACCTTCAAAAGAGGGGCCTACTACAATAACTAAGATAATCTCTTAAAAAGTGCAAAAGTGCGGAAATAATCAAAGGTTACACTATACACGAGTCGGAGCCAAGTGATTCATCTTGTCTATCTGTTTTTATTTTTATTTTATTTTTCAGCATTCTAGTTAGTTTTATTTTTCGTATTTAAAAACCTTGTTCTAACTTTTGATTTGATTAGACGTTGAGGATAAACCGGTACTAAAAGCTCTTATGTCCTTGGACGACCTCGGTATCTTGCCAATACTATACTACGCTCATGATGGGTGCACTTGCCCATATGTGTGTTTAGTGTTAGTAAAATATCGTGTTTTATAATTTAAAACTTAACTAACGTGTAAAAGGGGGTTAAAATATACTTAAACTTATATACACACTCGCACACATCAAGTTTTTGGCGCCGTTGCCGGGGACACAAGGATTTTAAGAAAGTTATGAATCAACGGCCTAATCGTTTTTTCTAATTTTTCTGTGTTTTTTTTAGGATTTTCTTAATTTTTTTAGCTTCTGCAGAACTCAGCACGGGCCGTGCCTGCTGAACACGCCCCGTGCCCAATCCTTGGAACTGACAATCCTGTTTTAACTCAGACAGTAAGCTGAACACGGGGACGTGCCCACTCAACACTCCCTGTGCCCAAGATTCAGTTACTGAAAACAGAACCGTAAGATCCCAATGGTTGGTAATTTCTGACACAAACATGAGAGATACTGATATTTTTTACTTTCGGCACTCTTATGGTACGTGGTGTCAAATATGTGGTGGCCCTCATAAAGAATTAGAATGTTATTTTCTAAATTATCAGCCCCACTATATAGACCCATTGTTTTCCTGTAGCCTTAAGAGGGGCGAAAGTAAAAATAATCCCTATCTCTCCCTCGAATGCTCTCAACCGGATCTTCTAGGAGAAATGCTTCTT
Organism: Helianthus tuberosus; assembly: GCA_030545235.1. Taxonomy (NCBI): domain Eukaryota; kingdom Viridiplantae; phylum Streptophyta; class Magnoliopsida; order Asterales; family Asteraceae; genus Helianthus; species Helianthus tuberosus. Next base: position 184,970,567 of record CM060442.1, read on the forward strand.
AATGAATTATTTCAAATGGAAGATCTAATTCTGAATTGGTTAAAAGAACTTAGGATAGATTTCAATAATTTATCTCAAGACAATAACCAAGAAGAATTGTTGGGATCGCATTCAAATAAAAACAACTTCGTTGTTCCCGGTGTTACCTCTAACTCGAGCGAGGACTTGAGCGATAGTCGTCCCTATGCCGATTGTGCTGTGAAGGACTCTCCATCGACTTCGTTCGGTGCATACATAGACCTGAGCGATTCGGCATACACCTTCTTTAACGAGAGCCCGGGAAAGGGTTGGACTTGTCCACCTACATTTAGCATAGGAATCACCCTCACCGACAACCTCTTGCGTTCTCGTCTTAATCTAGAGCAATTAAGGTATCTTAGGCACTTTGGGGTTGTTCCATCCAGTAAGGAACCGCCAGATCCGGATAAGTTCCTTAAAAATAGACAAACTTCATAAAACAGCCTTTCGACACGGGGCCGTGCCCAGGTCAACACGCCCCCGTGTCCACCAAAAGATTCCTTTCTGACTTTTTGTCAGAATACGGACAAAATGTGTCAGGATCTTGCCTGCACACGGGGCCGTGTCCAGCATGCTGTCGTTTTCTATTAATGTAGCCAAGAATCCTTCACATTTGGAGCATCCAGGGACAGAGATTTGAAAGGATCTTCTCACCTACCATCCTAGGTATTTTCTAAAAGAAGGTTCTAACAACCATCTTGTCTTTTCCTCTTTTATCCATTGCCTTCTTCTTCATCTTTCTTGCTTCAACACCTCCATTGAAGCTTGAGATCACCATGATTCCAAGCTTTGTTATGATGTTTGTTGGGTTTTTGTTCAAGGAATCTTGTTAAAAATAAGTTGTATAACATTGTTTTAAGTTATTCCTGCTAAAAAATGCTTCATAAGTTGGTAAAATAATTTGAAACTCCAAGATTCCTTGTTCCAAATATCTGCAGGAAGGTGAACACGGGGCCGTGTCCGGAGATACTGTTCCATTAAAATGAATTATTTTTGGTGTGCTTTCGTAGAATGTCTAGTCAAAACAGTGGAACCTCTTCTGCGCACTCCAGAAACAGTCGAAGGGAAAGAAGGTCATCAATTGAAGCAACTCTCGTACGCTACGTAATGGCATTACGTGAGGCTCTTGATGAGATGACGTCGGTTGAGGAGGTCCTAATAGACCGTGTAAATTATCTTACGGTGGGGTTGGAAAACAGTTTTCAAGAAATCAACCTCTTGCACCAGAGGTTGAACATTCTTGTGACACCTCCCATGGAACCAATCCTCCCTCAAGAGGATTGGAACTTAGCACTTGGAATCAACAACCCGACCGGATGGGACGACATTGCAGCGGAACCTCCTCTTGAAGATCTACAAGAAGTCCCGGTGGAGGTTACACCCCCTCAAACCAATGCCAATGAGCCCGCCTTTCTTCTCCCTAGGGAGATAGAGGAGTGGCTCGCCGACGTGTGAGGAACCCATGCCCGGAGAAAGAAGTTTTTCAAGCCGCATCCAACCGAGGGAATTATCTTTTCGGAAATTTTGCTAATAGAATAAGTATTAGGCTTGAACTTCTTGGTTTAGATTTCTTGTGTTTCTTTGACCTATTTATCTAAAATTTTAACTTTTAGGATTTTTATGTAATTCTCTCTATGTTTTAATGAATGATGGTTTTAGCTAATTTGGTGTTTGGATGATGTTGTAATGGATAAAACACACTCGGGATGGTGAAGGATAACAAGGGAACTTGAACCAGCACCCCATGCATGAAAACAGGGCCATCCGACAAAATTTTCTTCATTACAGCAAGTTCAGCACGGGCTGTGCCCGCCCAACACGGCCCCGTGCTGCACAATCTGCAGAAAATGCCCAGTTCAGGTAACTGGACACGGGGCGTGCTCACCGAACACGTCCCCGTGCCCAGGCTTCTGTTTCTTTTTAACAATTTCTGTTACTGGCGATCTGAACACGGGGTCGTGCCCGGACACCACGGGGCCGTGTCCAGACGCCCAGTAACATTAATTTTTGCTTTTTCACACCTTTTTACACATTCAATCAACCTAAAAACTTATTTTTGGGACACATTGAGGACAATGTGTAATTTAAGTGTGGGGGGATGCTAAAACTTTGAATCTTGCAAGTCCTAATAACAAGCCTTACACAAAACTCTATTGGAACCGCTAATCACCCCAAATTTTTTTTCAAATTTTTTTTCATTTTTTGTACTTGTCTAGGTTTAACTAATTTCAAGTTCTAAAAATGTTATATTTTTACAAATTTACAACCGATAGCGTCGTGATAAAAAGAACCAACATAAGAAAATTATGAAACGACATGACAAAGTTAATTAAAATTTGACTATATATACTTGACCACATAAAAACCCATTCCCACAAAAAGTGAGTTTTGAGCCTTTATTGAGCATACAAATATATATCTTTTAAACTAAATGCTCATTTTTCGTTTCTTGTGTGAATAGCCGCTTGGTTCTTACGACTCTAGAACTTGCCACGACGATATATTCTCAGTCCTTACCAACTTAAACCCGAGTAAGTAAATGATGGAGGCATTAGGATTAACCCTTTTTTTTATTTCTACACCATTATTTTTCTTTTTTTTACCACCTACCCAAAAAAATCCCCCTAGTTAGCCCTTTTGAGCCTAAACCTTTTCATTTCATAACCCAAAACAAACACCCTTTCACCCACCAAAAACCTTTTTATTTTTAAACCCTTTGTTTTACTAACAAGCTCGGTTTTTCTTATGACTTTCAAAAAAGAAATATATATATATATATAGGGAGAAGATCATGCGAGAACCACCTCTTATTGAGAGAACCGCGAGAACCAATGTGAACACAACCAAAAATGCCTAAAAATATTTAAAAATCACACAATTTTTTTTAATATTTTTTATATAAAAATCGCTACTTTTCGAAGCAAAAAAAAAATTAAAATTTTACATTTTTTTTTGTCACTAAAAGTAGCGATTTGAGCATAAAAAATATTAAAAAAAAATTTTAGATTTTTTTTTTATTCTTTTAGATTTTTTTTAGATTTTTTTAGGTTTTTTGGGGGTTTAGGTTTTAGCATTTTAGCTTGGGGGGGGGGGGAGATTAGGTTTTTGGGGGGGTGGGGGAGGGGGGTTTAGGTTTTGGGGGGGGGGGGGGGTTAGGTTTTTTTTAGGTTTTTTGGGGGTTTTAGTTTTTAGCATTTAGCTTGGGGGGGTTAGGTTTTTTTTTTTTGGGGGGGGGGGGGGGGGGTGGGGTTAGGTTTTTTTAGCTATTTTAGGTTGTGTTCACATTGGTTATCGCGGTTCTCGCAATATGGGTGGTTCTCGCATGAACTCCTCCCTATATATATATATATATATACTAGTAGGAAACCCGCGCGATGCGGCGGGTCGACAATTCACAACTCGATACTCATTTTTTGTTTGGTTATCAATCCCCTCATGGTGATATATTATATGTTTGGTTAAACCTTGACTCGAAGCCTTCGGTTACAGTTTTAGTTTAGTCTTTATTTTTATAAATGTTTTTTTTTTACTTGTTTGACACAGTGACCCATTAAAACCAACCACATAATTACCATGCTCAGTGTTAGACCAGGCAAAATGGGCAGTGTAGGGCGGGAAGCATGCCGAGTCAGGACGTGAGTGTTATATTTCTTACAATCAAATGCTAGAATTTTCGTCTCGGTACACAGAACATAGTAAAAATATGATATCTTACTAAAAAACGAATATCATAATTTGAAAACATACAAAAAGTTGACCATTGTAGACATTTGTTTTTTTTTTTTTTTAATATGTTAGAAATACAATGGTCAATTAACTATAATAATTAAATCAGCCATTAACAACGTTCACTAACCCTTAACTGAATAAAAAAAACTGCCATTTGCAAGAAAATCTAGCTTAACAATATTACAAAATAACTACAGTCGATACTGTATTAATCATATAATAAGCACTTGAAAAGGCTTGCAAAAGTTTCTACCCCCTATACCTGTTGTGCACATGTGTTGCAACTTTCATAGAGAAAACAGAAAACAACCTAGAAAACCTGAAAGAAACATCTACCTAGAAACACTGTAAAAAAGTTGCAGACATACCTACGCTCGCTTCAACGCCCTCGGTTGTCGAACGATCCCTGTTTCTCCCAATTCCTTATGTTACTACTGAAACCTGAACCCCTACCTAATTTCATTCCTAGGCCTCGGTGAACCCCATGCATGGTTTGAATTCCCAACTAATGTCACCTCACCAGTCAATAATGAATCAAAGTAATGGTTACATGCCAAAAAAATTCAATTATAATTTATAAGAAACATTGTACCTTTGTAATATAACCAGTCAAAAATGAATCAAAGACCAAAATCTGATGAGATTTTGCACCACATGTTCAAATAGAACTTCACAAGTTCTGTGCAACTGAAACATGTAAGACGTATGTACTTTTCAAGGATCTTAACACATGGAACTAATACTTATGAAGTGGTGAGGTTTTCAAAAGTTAATACGAGCTCAGCTTCCTGTAATGTATTAACATCAGCCTCTAGAGCTCCCAGCAGCTAGCATGAACATAGGTTGAAGAAGGCGGGAGGAATCATGCAAAGAAAAGAAAATATTGTTGGAGAGTTCTGTTTGAACATAATGGAAAACATGAAAACATACCTTTGATTGCATCAGCACAGGCCAGCAGAGAATCCAGATGGAGACGCAGCAACAGTGTTTGACATGATTGTCAGTTTGATCTGGTTCCTCCTTAGGGTGCTAACTGATGATGGTGATGATGAGAACCGAATAGGGGATTCGGTTATGGAGAAGAGGTCGATGATGTTATGCTAATAGGGTATGTCTAATTGTGTCATTGAGTAACCCTTTAACCTTTACATAAGTCCCCTTATATAAGCACCCAGGAGGAAACCTAATTAGTTAATAAGGGTAATATGGTCCATCAACAATTACCAACTAATTATTAATAGGTTGTTATATATTTTGATCCATATAATGTAAATGATTATAATGGCTACTAGATTAAATATTAAATCATAATATATTTAATCTTACATTCTCCCACTTAGCCGAGTAATCATTTACCATGAGTATTAGATAAGCCTGATCAGGAGTTAACACTCATTTTAGACTTAAACAAGTACTATAGCAGAGAAATACAGCCGTTGAATCATTATGCGACTCAGGACCCCCATTAATCATACTATAGCCTTAATTTAAAACCTAATCGTTATGATCAAAATACTCATAAGCCCTTTGTTTGATTTGTAACTATATATGTCTATATGCCATTATGCTAGCTTGACATATTCTTAGAGACATACAAAATCAAACTGATGAGGAAAATTAACTAATACTTAGTCATTCATAGTACGATATGCAATTGCGCACGACCATTAATTAATACCCGTCTATGAGCTCTCTTAATAAGACTTATGGGTAATAGCCCTTCAGTTATAGGATCCTTAAGCATATCATGAATGTATTCGATACAAAACTTAGTTTCCTCAATTCGTTCATAAACGAATAATTAATTGCGTATCGAAACTTAATGCAGCACCTCTTGAACTGTTACTGTTCAAGGAGTCATGGTAGCTGACTTTATCACACTAAGTCTTCAAAACATTAATTATATGGAGTTAATAAACTTATGAGTCCACTGATAAATTTCCAACAACATTTAGTGACTATATTATGTCGTTATAACTTAGGTTATTGATATCAGTCCATTATGACTCCTCCATGAGATAGGTTTTGTCTGCTGACATAAAGATATACCCGACATTACATTTTGTCATCTTTGAACATTACAAAGTTAAAGTAATAAACCGGTTTTAATTCTCACTTCTTCTTCAAATCATAGCCTCTCGTTTCTTTAAAGATATTGTAATACTCCATTAGATGCTTCACATTAATCTAGACATATCTAGTGTGTTGCAATGTGAGTAATATCTAAACGAGTGTAGACTTGAACTTACATAAGGCTTCTAATTAATGAAGCGTAAATAAATAATCTCATTTATCCTATTATCCTCTAAAGGAAGAGCAGTATTGTTTGTTACATACGTAAGGACCCATTTACTGTTAAACTTATGGAACAGAACTAATGTCCCATTGGGTCTACCTCGGTATGTTATGATATCTATCACGTAAGAGATATCTCTGAGATATATTATATCAAAGTTTGTGTTAACAATGCTTTGACTTATGTAACACATACTTGTCAAAAGAATGTCATCTATATAGACAAGTTTATCTTAATTGCTCCCACTCATTTTGAGGTAGGTACATTAATCCACTTGATTCTTGATGAAAATAATTGCGTTAAGATTTCATCACATTATGATGTTTTCATTAACCCATACATGGATTTTATTGGCTTACAAATAAAGTGTTCTTTAACCTTCAGTTTTGAACTTTCAGGCTGTTTTATAAACATGTAAATGTGTCAGCCAATTGTTAGGGAAAATTGTTTTAATGTTCATCTAATGTAGCTTTAAACTATTATAAGCTACTAGAACAGTGATGATCCTCAAAGAAATCTTTGATAATTTATTTCTTCCTAAGTATAACCTTTGACAATCAATCATGCTTCTTAGTGTCTTAACGTTTATATATTAGGATTTGGTTTAGTTATGAACACTCTTAGGTAATTCAATCAAATCCCAAACGTTATATGAACACATAAAATCAGTTTTTACTAGAAAACTGTTTTATTCCATTTAGAAGATTGATTGACACTAATGGCTTAATTTGAAGAGATAGGATCAGTAAACATTTCCAAAATCCATTTCAACTTCAGTTAGGGAGGTTATGTAATCATCAAAGTTAGTAGGTTTTTAAACCTAGATGACCTCCTGAGTTGATTATTGGGTTTATTGAAAGTTTCAGTTTTATGGATTAGCTCTTGGTTAGGTTGCTATCATTTTCAGGATTCTAAGTTTATAAGAGATTCTAAGTTTATAAGAGTTGGTGCAGTATGGTGTACAAGAGGTGTAATCGGAGTTAAATTCAGAGTGATATTTAATGACACTCTTCCCCCCGCCTCTTGTATTCCTTGCAAGTCATGATAAGAACTTTGACCGCTCCCACTGACCTTAGAAATCTTTAGGAACTCAGCATGCTTAGGGTCAATATTTAACGGCCAACAAATTCTAATAGAGAAACGAGTTAATGACGTTAGTCGTTGTAGTTTCTCTTGTTGATGATTAGGTTAGTTTAGGTAAGAAATCTAAGTGCGCCCACAATTAGACAACAATGAAACTTTTGTAAGAGTAGCATTAGATTTAAGGAGATAAGTTTTGATAGAACAGTGTCGTGATGGAGTGGTGTCTTGTACAAGAGGTGCAAATTGAGGTAATGTAAAATTTTCACTCCCCCACCTCTTGCAACTATTGCAAGTTATTATTAAGACACTTAATGCTCCTACTGATCTTTAATATCTCTAGAATGCTACAAGAGAAGTTTCAATGAGCTACGTGACGTGGGAACCTATCACATATACGTTAGACTTTATTTGATTTCTTTAATGTCCAGATATCATAAGAAACTTTAGGGACATATCTAATAGAAATCTTATTAAGTGTATATATATGAATAGATTTCTTCTAAGACCGTCAGCCATATGCGACAAAATTTAGATACAAGTTGATAGTCTTTTAAATGATAAATGAATTATGTCTAAATATTCCATTTTGAATAAGTTCCACGAATGTCAATGAATGACTTATGATGGACCCATACTTATTCCATAAGCCAAGTCATATTTTAGGGCTTTAACGTCATGATTTAAAATCACTTAGAATGAGATTAGATGAAAGAAAATCATCCTCATTAACCATGTCATGATTTCTCATGAATTTCGGTTATAATGGATTAAATTTATAAGTCTCATTTTCCTTTTGTGAAATTCTCATTTGCATGATGACAAAAGTTGTGAAAGTGTAAGGTATCATCTAGTTTCATCTTAGTAATGTTTCAATCCAGATATTTAGAACAAATAAGATGAGAGTTTAAGGTAAGTGTGACACTATGTTGACCATGCAAACCTCACAACCTTCATAACATAGCTTAATTATGACACTATGTTCTGATTAATCTTCAGAATATATAAGGTATCGAAAAGCTTTGTTGGAAGACTTCTTATTATGGTTCTTATAGCCTTAACATTTAATTTTGTCACTAACTCTCATGTTAGTTATTTGTCGAGTTCTGGTAAGGAAACGTATGGAACTAGAGTCAACTAATCACGTGTTAATTGGAATATTAAAATTACCAGACTTAAATATCATTAGTAAGTGACTACCTTATTAACTTATCCAACTGTTCTTTTAAATAATGGATAGTCTCGTTGCTTATGCCTAGTCTAATGGCATAATTATGCAGTGAGATTTTCCCTTGAAGAACCTTAGAGTTGGGATTTTGTACTTGTATTTTGACTATGGACCTTAGAACAATCCTCTTTTAAGGTTTAAGTGGCTGTAAGGTGAGTAACAACTTATTTTCCAGCTTCAAACATTTATTTCTTTGTACATATGTTGCTTATCAACACACTCATTATACTTTGGTACTTTTGAGTGTTATAGTTGATTTATAATGCATCAAATTGTACAAGTGAAAATCTTAGTATGTTATGTACTGGAAAATTGTACTTATTTCCATGCGTAAGCCCTTAACTTTATGGGTCATGGTATTATACATTATAATGTATTCACGTATACCACTTAACTTTATAGTTTAGAATTTAAATGAAGGCATGCATCTTAGGAGTTCTAGTGATTATTCCACAATTATAGATTAGTCCTAGGAAAGACTTAATCTGGAATAACATTTTAGTGACAACACTTATGTTAGAGAGTTCTTGATTATCATAAGAAACATCATGTTCGATTTATCATAATCATCATGCTCTACTTTTCTTCTGTAGTGCTTTATCAGAAGAAAGCAATAGGATTATCGTGTCTTAAGAGATAATCAAGGATTTCATTTAAGAGCTAATCTTATAGAAACTTTAAATAAAGCAAAACATTTTAGGTTTAAAAAAAATTAGAGTGGATGAGATATAGATTTATAGAAGAAAATTATAGTGAGTAAAAATTATGGGTACTAAGAATAAGGCAGACGAAATGATCATAAAAAATTAATTAAGGATCATTAATATAAGGATCATTATGTGAAGAGGTTGTGATATGTCTATTACTAACATCAAAATAATAGACTTATTTAAAATTCTACTTAAACAAAGACAAATCAGCTTTGGCCAGAATTGTAATCATTTAAGCATGTGTGCAAAGTGGTTGTAACAAATCAGCTTTGGCCAGAAATTGAGACAATCACTTTAGTTATGCACTTGTTAAGTATGCCATCTATGAAGGAATTAAATCAGCTTTGGCCAGATATTAAGACATTCATGTTTATGATGCACACTTAACATAGCTTTCGTAATACTTGAATGATAAGTAGATGTATCAAATCAGCTTTGGCCATAAATGATAGATCAGAAGCTCATTCAAGTAAAGCCATTTTGGTTTTGTAAAACATTATTTGATCCTTATTAATTAACTAATTTTTTTTACAAAAACCAGTTATTTAATAGCAAACCACCTGTTAGCGCGGATCGAACTCCGCGGTGAGTTCGCTGGGGGGTGCAGGGGGACAGCGTGCCCTCGCACTGGGTTCGGGGCGGAGCCCCGAGCTAAATCTTAGTTCACATTAAACAGCCTAAAATAATGAGGTTTCGAGTCAGGTCTCGACTGAGTTATGAGATCTCGAGTCAGTTATGAGGTCTCGAGTCGCAACCTTGTTGTCTCGAGTCGGAACCATGGTCTTGACTACTATATCTTATGAGATCTCGATTCATGATGAGGTCTCGAGTCGCAACCACGGTCTCGAGTTATGACCTTATGGTCTCGAGTTAAGACCTTTGTCTCGAGTTGTAAACTTTTGAGCCCTTATGATTTCGAGTCGAGACCTTATGGTCTCGAGTCGAGATCTGTTGGTCTCGAGTTGTGAAGGTTTAAGGACCTGATGATTTCGAGTCGAGACATTATGGTCTCGAGTAGAGACTGATGGTCTCGAGTCGTAATCTGATGGTCTCGAGCCCACTGTTGATAGCTGTTTATTGTGATAATAACTGAAAACTCGAATTCTAAGGGATTATGGGATATGATTTCCTGTTTTAAGATGATCTAATTTTATCAAAATATTTCGAAAATTTTATCTGATTATCTATTAACAGATTTCGAAAATCTTTAGAATGCAAAACCGATCAAAACAGGAAATAACACTCATAAATCCTAATTACATTCCAAAACATAAGGGAATTTTCGAATTTTCCTAAGAACACATGAAGAACCCTAAACATAAGAACAAAATTCTGGAACCAGAAACCTGAATTTTTAATAGTTTCTAAACAGATTTCGGTTATAAACATAACCCAGTTGATTTCGAGTGATCATATAATTAATCTTTTTCCGAAAACAGAGATCTCGAGTCGTCCTTTATGACTCGAAACTGGCTGTTGGCTTTATTAAGTTATCAAAATTCCGTTTTCCAGATTTCTATCCCAGAATTGATGAATACGAAAACAGAACTGACTAATCAACATATGCTCTGATACCACATGTTGGAGAGTTCTGTTTGAACATAATGGAAAACATGAAAACATACCTTTGATTGCATCAGCACAGGCCAGCAGAGAATCCAGATGGAGACGCAGCAACAGTGTTTGACATGATTGTCAGTTTGATCTGGTTCCTCCTTAGGGTGCTAACTGATGATGGTGATGATGAGAACCGAATAGGGGATTCGGTTATGGAGAAGAGGTCGATGATGTTATGCTAATAGGGTATGTCTAATTGTGTCATTGAGTAACCCTTTAACCTCTACATAAGTCCCCTTATATAAGCACTCAGGAGGAAACCTAATTAGTTAATAAGGGTAATATGGTCCATCAACAATTACCAACTAATTATTAATAGGTTGTTATATATTTTGATCCATATAATGTAAATGATTATAATGGCTACTAGATTAAATATTAAATCATAATATATTTAATCTTACAAATATCTGGTAACAAAAGCCATTTCTCGCCTTATGGTTCCAGCAAGAATCTTTTCTACCACCTGCACGAATGTTAAAACATTAATAAGACCAATAAACAAAATTAAAAAAAAAAACAACAACCAGATTTGATTTGTTAAAATCATACATGTGGAAGAGATGTAACAGTCTGCTCGTTACTGCTTCACATGTGATTTTGAAAAACCCAAACGTAACTGGCACACACATTGCATACATATACACACATACACGCACAACACGATCATCAAGTAGGTTAACCGAGCCAATTTGAGGCGTTTCCTTTTAGAAAAATGTATGCATTAGCAGGTCTTAGGTGACCTTGAATATATTGCAAAAGAGACATACAATAAAATAAAAGTGTCTTCTACGTATTACACTGTCAATACATATAATTTTCTATGTAGATAATAAGTGTAAAAGTAGATTGAATAAAGATTGATGTACCAGCTGGTTGCTGCCACTATGCCGTCTATGGTATGTAGTCCAGGGTCTACTGCGAGTAGAAAAAAAAACAACAAATATCATAACCAAACTATGATGTTTTCAAAAGTAAAATCAAGAGGGCTGATAATAATTGTCAATCTGAGCAACAAACCGCATTTAATCACTTGAGTGTGAGCTGCTTGTACCTCTTTGAGAACCATTCCTTTAGAATAGACTTTCTTCTAGCAAATGTTGACTCAAAAACTCTCTAAAATACATCAATCAAGCATCAACAGTTTAGCAAATAACATACAAGTGTCTCAAGCTTAGTTGTCACACCCCCAAAATCCCACATGCGGAATACCACCGCTTGGGGGCGTGACTGACCAGGATCCAACCATCAATTATACTGAGAATTTAGTTAATAGTAAGAATGGTCACCAACCATAATAGTTAGTAAACGTCATTGTTTAAAGTTCAAAAGTTTAATTTCAAATAACAGTTTTAAGAAGTAGCGGAAGCGTAGGCAAAACAGTTTAAACAAAATTCATAGTTCAAGTTATTTAGAGCCCAACACACGGGATTAGACGACCACTACACTTCCCCAAGCCGCAAGCTCCTGAGTCACTGGGTACCTGTAAGCATGCAGTAGGGTGTCAACAAAAAATGTTGGCGAGTTCACGAGGTGTCCAGTTTTAACTTTTCGAAAACGTAGGTTGTTTAGGTAAAACATTTATAATCACGTCATGGGGAGCTACCCCATATGAAAGCTACTAAACTGATGTTACCGAAACTGTTGACGAGAAGATTTGGTGCCCCAAGTCAATGTCTATCGTCATTGACCGAGATGCAAGGTCTACTAGTTCACGCCCGATCTCCCCCGGTCACGGTGTGAGGTTGTCAAACCTAATAGCGCTATCAACTAATAACCCGTTCGCCCCCGGTGATTAATCGGTACTATAAGCAGGGACTTTACGTGATAGAGATTCGTTTAGTTTTGCTAGTTGTGATTTATAAATAATACCCAAACGTATCTCCCCCGGATGTAGTAATTCAAGAGTACCCATTCGCATATTCCCCCAGAAATATTAGTTTGAAAATATTCTTTAGTTTGTTCGTGTCCCTCCCTGGGACGCATGCTTTTAGTGTGTGAACTCACCTTGGGTTGCTCGACAGTTTAGTTTACTTGGTCAAGTATGCTGGTCACCACGTCCTAATATGGTTACCAGTATAGGTCAGGTTGGGTACAAAGAAGTCACGTATATCCTACACGTATCTAACACATAGTAGGTATACAATTTTGAGTCATTGGGCCTGCTCTAATAATCGCACAGTCAAACAGTAACAGTTAATCACATAGTCCAGTCAAACAGTAACAAGCATGAACAGTCCATACACTTTGGCCCAATAACGGAGATAACCAGCCCAGTCGAGACCAGGGGGTCTCGACTCGAGAACACTCGGTCTCGAGTCGCAACCAGGATATCTCGAGTCATGAATGTCTGGTCTCGAGTGATGCTGGCATGTGCTGTAACCTCAGAGGTCTCGAGTCCAGTCTCGAGTCCTTGATGTCTGTTGTCTTGATCTCGAGTTGTCGATTTCGTGGTCTCGAGTCGAGATCATAATATCTCGAGTCGCAACCACCACGGTCTCGAGTCATCACTCGATGGTCTCGAGTCGTAACCGAGGGTCTCGACTCGTTTGTCTGGTGATTCTAGAACATTTGTCATGGTTTGTACTATCCAATAGAATTCCGATTTCATGTAACTGTGTACTATCCAACCGAAATGCACCAACATGTTTTCTTGTCTAAAACCTTAATCAAATGGATCAAACAAAGCATCTTTCAAATGTTCATAGCATATTCAAATATTCACATTAACATTCAAACTTGTTCATCATTTTAGGGTTTTCATCATTCACCATCATGTTCATCCTACATAATCATGCACTCTATGGACAAGAATCATAACACATAAACTAGATATCAAGATCATCTTATAAACCATCATCAAACGAAACCTTTGTTCTATAACCTCTAACATAAATCGGATGATCATAAACAATCCTAACTATCATTCTTTTATCATTCAAGCTTATCTTAGCAAGACATTATCATACAACATTCACACTTTTCACAAAAGAGGGTATTGTTTATCTTAGGCATTTGGAACCAAGCATGTATCATTAACAAACAAGAATCCATTAAATCGAACAAACACTTTCGTCATAACAAATAATAGCAACAATGCACAATATCACCAAATCAACACTTTTGTCATGCATTTACATGTGTTTGCAAAGAAGCACTAACCGGCTAGGGATTTTGAGTGTAGAAGATGTGAAGGATTGATGAAAGAGCTTCCGAGTGTTGATCTTCAAACAAATCCGAGAACCCTTTGGTTGCCGGTTTGATCCGAGAGGAGGAGAGGAGGTTGTGTTGTTAGGGTCTTAGTTAGGGGGAGAGTAGGAGAGTGTGTGTAGGGGAGTGTGGGAGTGAATGATGATTGAAAAGTGGCAAGGTTGGCCATCAACATAGGTTATATACAAACCCAAGTCGGTGCACCCTAATGGGTTTCCGAGTGGGCTCAAGGATGGCGGCCCAACCGATGTGGGTTACTCGAGGCCGGGTGGTCTCGGGTCGGGTCTTGGTGGTCTCGGCTCACCAATACTCGCATTCATATATATATACATAACTTATACATTATACGTACACCATATCGACACATAGCACATCAAGATAAATCACAATTTTCATTTAATATTATGTACACGCAATTTAAATACAAGATAGTTGTTCGGGAAAACCCAGAGTGTCACATTATCCCCAAGTTTTAAGAACTTTCGTCCCGAAAGTTAAGGCAGCCACTGTCAAGCCAGTGAGAACGTTTCAACAGGGTGTCACATCATTCCCCCGTTAGTTTGGATTTTCGTCCCGAAATTCGGTTGTAGCTTCAGTGCTGGGAGTTTCATTTGGGAACAACTGGGGATACTTGCGCTTCATCTGGTCCTCCCACTCCCAGGTAAACTCTGGGCCACGTCGCGAGTTCCAACGGACTCGCACGAGAGGTATCTGGCTACGCTTGAGGGTTTTGATCTCTCGATCCGTGATCTCAATCGGTTCCTCAGTAAAGTGTAGTTGTTCGTCAATAGTGAGTTCCTTGAAAGGAATGATGAGTGTTTCATCTGACAGACACTTCTTCAGATTAGACACATGAAAGACATTGTGTACCGCACTCAGCTCTTAAGGCAGATTCAATCTATAAGCAACCTTACCAATTTTCTCGGTAATTTCGAAGGGCCTAACATATCGCGGATTAAGCTTACCCCGTTTTCCAAAACGAACTACACCCTTCCAGGGTGAGACTTTAAGTAGAGCCCGGTCACCAACCTGGAACTCTAGCGGTTTCCTATCCTTATCAGCGTAACTCTTCTGACGGTCACGAGCTGCCGCCATGCGTTGTCTGATCTGGGCAATCCTTTCCATAGTATCTACCACAAGTTCTGGACCTGTGATTTGGCTGTCACCAACTTCCGCCCAGCAAAGAGGCGATCGGCATTTACGACCGTACAATGCCTCAAAGGGTGCTGCCTGAATGCTGGTGTGGTAGCTGTTATTGTAGGAGAATTCCACTAACAGTAGATGCTTTTCCCAACCCTTGCCAAAATCGATCACACATGCCCTAAGCATGTCTTCAAGGGTTTGGATGGTGCGTTCAGATTGCCCATCCGTTTGTGGATGATAAGCGGTGCTCATGTCTAAACGTGAGCCAAAGGATTTGTGCATAGCTTGCCACAACTCATAAGTAAAACGCGCGTCTCGATCGAAAATAATAGAGGTTGGCACTCCGTGCCCTGAAACCACTTCCTTTAAGTATACCTCTGCTAAGGTAGAGAACTTGTCTGTTTCTTTAATGGCCAAAAAGTGTGCAGACTTAGTTAATCGATCCACTATCACCCAAATGGTGTCATTCCCGCGTTGAGACCTAGGCAAGCCAGTAACGAAATCCATGGAAATTTGCTCCCATTTCCATTTCGGGATCTCTGGTTGTTGGAGTAGGCCCGTGGGTTTCTGATACTCAGCCTTGACTCTCGCACAAGTCAAACATTTACTGACATAGGTTACTATGTGGGCTTTCATGCTAGGCCACCAGTATGTAGTCTTTAAGTCATGGTACATCTTATCCGAACCCGGATGTACTGAGTAACGGGATTTATGGGCCTCGTCCATTACAAGCTCGCGTAAATTCCCATAAAGTGGGACCCATATACGCCCGTTTACGTAGTAAGCACCATCTTCTTTTTGTTCTAGCCGTTTCCTTGATCCTCGCAGGGACTCAGCCCTGCTGTTCTCGGCTTTCAATGCTTCAACCTGAGCGTTTCGGATCTGCTTAGGGAGGTTCGAGTGGATGGTGAGCTGTAAGGCACGAACACGCTTAGGTTTGGTCTCCTTCCTGCTGAGGGCATCTGCCACAACATTAGCCTTGCCTGGGTGATATTTAATCGCGCACTCGTAGTCGTTTAGAAGCTCGACCCATCGGCGTTGCCGCATGTTCAACTCTTTTTGTTCCATTATATGCTGGAGACTCTTGTGATCGGTGTAAATCGTGCACTTGGTACCGTACAAGTAGTGTCTCCAAATCTTGAGCGCGAAGACCACAACTCCGAATTCTAAGTCATGTGTCGTGTAGTTCCGTTCGTGGATCTTGAGTTGTCGCGAAGCGTAAGCAATAACCTTCTCGCGTTGCATCAACACGCAACCCAGTCCTTGAATAGAAGCGTCACAGTAAACAACAAAGTCGTCGGTACCTTCAGGTAAGGAAAGAATAGGAGCACTACAGAGGTTCTCCTTTAGTTCCAGAAAGGCAGATTCCTGAGCATCATTCCATTTTTAAGCGACACCCTTCTGAGTGAGGGTCGTGAGTAGTTGAGCGATCTTTGAAAATCCCTTAATAAATCTTCGATAGTATCCTGCCAATCCCAAGAATTGGCGAACTTCGGTCGGAGTCTTGGGTATGGGCCAATTCTTAATGGATTCAATCTTAGCGGGGTCGACGTGAATCCCATCCTGATTGACTATGTGCCCAAGGAAATGGACTTCTCTAAGCCAGAAATCGCACTTCGAGAATTTGGCGTACAGTTGCTCATTGCGAAGGAGTTCTAGAATAAAACGCATGTGTTGTTCATGCTCCTCTTGACTCTTTGAGTAAATTAGGATGTCGTCAATAAACACAATCACGAACTTGTCGAGGTAGGGTTTGCACACCCGGTTCATGAGATCCATGAAGATTGCAGGTGCGTTGGTCATTCCGAAAGGCATGACAAGGAATTCGTAGTGACCATAGCGGGTTCTGAAAGCAGTCTTAGAGACGACCTCATCGCGGACTCTCAGCTGGTGATAACCCGATCGTAGATCAATCTTGGAATAGTAGCTCGACCCTTGCAGCTGGTCGAACAGATCGTCGATACGGGGAAGTGGATAACGATTCTTGATGGTAACCTTGTTCAGTTCACGGTAATCAATGCACATTCGGAATGTGCCATCCTTCTTTTTGACAAAGAGCACTGGGGCTCCCCAGGGTGACGAACTAGGACGGATAAATCCTTTATCCAATAGTTCTTGTAGTTGCATAGAGAGTTCCTTCAGCTCTGCGGGGGCTAGTCGATAAGGTGCACGAGCTATAGGTGCTGCTCCGGGAGCTAATTCGATTTGGAATTCGACCTGACGATGAGGAGGGAGTCCAGGTAGTTCTTCAGGGAATACCTCGGGGTAGTCACGTACCACTGGAAAATCTTCGATTCTCTTTTCCTTTTCCTGTGTGTTAGTGACAAGTGCTAAGATAGCGGTGTGCCCCTTTCGTAAACACTTCTGGGCTTTCAAGAATGAAATGATGCCCGTGACCTCTCCGCCTTTGTCTCCTTGAACGATAAGGGGTTTAGCAGAAGGGCAGGGAATACGAACAACTTTCTCTTGGCAGAGGATTTCAGCTCGATGCTTGGATAACCAATCCATACCAATGACAACGTCGAAGCTTCCGAGAATGATGGGGAAGAGATCGATACAGAAGGCCTGGCCAGACAATTCTAGTTTGCAGTTACGATAATGTGTGAGGCCTCGAGGTTCCTACCATTAGCTATTTCAATGATGCGCTTAGAGCTTAACGGCGTAAGAGTGGACTTAAGCTTCTTACTAATACCTAGGGATACATAACTAGCATCTGCTCCAGAATCAAATAATACGGAAACATAACGATCATTAAGTAGGAACTTACCCGCCACCACGTTGGGGTCGTTCCTTGCTTCACCAGCTCCAATCACAAAAGCCCTTCCTCTTGCACCATTCCCAGCATTGTTGGTGTTGTGGTTGTTATTCCCTGCTCCCTGGTTGTTGTTGTTCTGGTTTAACTGGGGACAATTCTTCTTAATGTGCCCCTCGGCTCCGCACTGGAAACAACCCTTGATGTTCCCATGATGTTGCTGCTGCTGTGGTTGGTTCTGCCTTACGGGATGAGCGCTCCTACAATCCTTGGCCTCATGCCCCATCTTGTTGCATCGCTGACACTTGTTCCTCTCACAGGGCCCATTGTGATGTCAATTACACTTGTTACATTTGGGAAGATGGCCTTGGTAGCCGCCCTGCTGCTGAGGGCCCTTGTGGTTTTCAGTTTTCCTTTGCTGGGCTGGGGCCTGAGTAGGGTTAGCATCCTTACCCTGATTTCCATCCCACTTTCGTTTGTTGTCACTAGAAGTTCCGGCAGTAGCATTTATCCTTTTGGGCAACTTGCCCTCCTCCACAGCCTGATCAGTGAGTTTGTGAGCAAGACGGACCACTGGCTGAATGGTATTGAGGTTGGCCGAGGTCACATGGCTGCGGATTTCTGGGGCCAAACCTTTGATGTACAATTCGATCCTTCGATACATAGGTCGAGACATGTTTGGGCAAAGTGCAGCATAGTCATTGGACTGTTTGGTGTAAGTCTCAATCTCTGACCCAACCATCTTGAGCTCAAAGTATTCGTTTTCGAGTTTATGGATGTCATCCCTGTGACAATACTCCTCCTTGATCATGTCCTTGAAATCTTCCCATGCAGTAGCATTAGCAGTTTCCAAACCAAGCATCTGAATCTGTACCAGTCGCAAACTTTACCCAATTAGCTGGGGGACACTCGCAGACAGCAAAGACAGCTTCGGCCTTTTCAATCCAGTGTAGAAGACCTATGGCACCCTCGGTGCCATTGAAAGAGAGAGGCTTGCAATCCATGAAGGTTTTGAAAGTACAAACACGTGGTTGCGCAGGCTCTTGCTGACCTGGTGTGAGAAGCGAAGCGAATAGGCTTAGAGGTGAAAAGACGATACGGGGGTAGGATCTAAACATCCTAAAATAACGAGTTTACCTCCAGGGTGAGCTGCGAAAGCTGCAGCCACCGTGTTGAGCAAGTTAGTGAACTAAGCCTGAGTCATGTTAACGTTTCCTCTTCCGCGTCCACTCATTGTCTTCATAACCAGAAAACACAGTATGAGTGTGATGTCGTAATGTAGCGAGAATAAGATAGAAGAGGGACGTGTATCTATCTAATTAGGCACACTAGTATGTATAGTAAAGCAACAACATAAAGTAAACAAGCAAGTAAACACAAGTCCGAGCTATGAGGTCTAATACGTTGAGTCTTGCCCTTGGAGTGTAGTGTCGTCACGAGTCACGGGTTATAGTCTGGTTTTTCTCAAAAAGACTTTCTTTTTTAAAACCGAGTTCACTATAACCAATGGCTCTGATACCAATCTGTCACACCCCCAAAATCCCACATGCGGAATACCACCGCTTGGGGGCATGACTGACCAGGATCCAGCCATCAATTATACTGAGCATTTAGTTAATAGTAAGAATGGTCACCAACCATAATAGTTAGTAAACATCATTGTTTAAAGTTCAAAAGTTTAATTTCAAATAACAGTTTTAAGAAGTAGCGGAAGCGTAGGCAAAACAGTTTAAACAAAATTCATAGTTCAAGTTATTTAGAGCCCAACACACGGGCTTAGACGACCACTACACTTCCCCAAGCCGCAAGCTCCTGAGTCACTGGGTACCTGCAAGCATGCAATAGGGTGTCAACAAAAAATGTTGGCGAGTTCACGAGGTGTCCAGTTTTAACTTTTCGAAAACGTAGGTTGTTTAGGTAACACATTTATAATCACGTCATGGGGGGCTACCCCATATGAAAGCTACTAAACTGATGTTACCGAAACTATTGACGAGAAGATTTGGTGCCCCAGGTCAATGTCTATCGTCATTGACCGAGATGCAAGGTCTACTAGTTCACGCCCGATCTCCCCCGGTCACGGTGTGAGGTTGTCAAACCTAATAGCGCTATCAACTAATAACCCGTTCGCCCCTGGCGATTAATCGGTACTATAAGCAGGGACTTTACGTGATAGAGATTCGATTAGTTTTGCTAGTTGTGATTTATAAATAATACCCAAACGTATCTCCCCCGGATGTAGTAATTCAAGAGTACCTATTCGCATATTCCCCCGGAAATATTAGTTTGAGAACATTCTTTAGTTTGTTCGTGTCCCTCCCTGGGACGCATGCTTTTAGTGTGTGAACTCACCTTGGGTTGCTCGGCAGTTTAGTTTACTTGGTCAAGTATGCTGGTCACCACGTCCTAATATGGTTACCAGTATAGGTCAGGTTGGGTACAAAGAAGTCACGTATATCCTACACGTATCTAACACATAGTAGGTATACAATTTTGAGTCATTGGGCCTGCTCTAATAATCGCACAGTCAAACAGTAACAGTTAATCACATAGTCCAGTCAAACAGTAACAAGCATGAACAGTCCATACACTTTGGCCCAATAACGGAGATAACCAGCCCAGTCGAGACCAGGGGGTCTCGACTCGAGAACACTCGGTCTCGAGTCGCAACCAGGATATCTCGAGTCATGAATGTCTGGTCTCGAGTGATGCTGGCATGTGCTGTAACCTCAGAGGTCTCGAGTCCAGTCTCGAGTCCTTGATGTCTGTTGTCTTGATCTCGAGTTGTCAATTTCGTGGTC
This sequence comes from Helianthus tuberosus, assembly GCA_030545235.1. NCBI lineage: Eukaryota > Viridiplantae > Streptophyta > Magnoliopsida > Asterales > Asteraceae > Helianthus > Helianthus tuberosus. Next base: position 184,991,151 of record CM060442.1, read on the forward strand.
TCGAGTCTAGATCATAATATCTCGAGTCGCAACCACCACGGTCTCGAGTCATCACTCAATGGTCTCGAGTCGTAACCGAGGGTCTCGACTCGTTTGTCTGGTGATTCTAGAACATTTGTCATGGTTTGTACTATCCAATAGAATTCCGATTTCATGTAACTGTGTACTATCCAACCGAAATGCACCAACATGTTTTCTTGTCTAAAACCTTAATCAAATGGATCAAACAAAGCATCTTTGAAATGTTCATAGCATATTCAAATATTCACATTAACATTCAAACTTGTTCATCATTTTAGGGTTTTCATCATTCACCATCATGTTCATCCTACATAATCATGCACTCTATGGACAAGAATCATAACACATAAACTAGATATCAAGATCATCTTATAAACCATCATCAAACTAAACCGTTGTTCTATAACCTCTAACATAAATCGGATGATCATAAACAATCCTAACTATCATTCTTTTATCATTCAAGCTTATCTTAGCAAGACATTATCATACAACATTCACACTTTTCACAAAAGAGGGTATTGTTCATCTTAGGCATTTGGAACCAAGCATGTATCATTAACAAACAAGAATCCATTAAATCGAACAAACACTTTCGTCATAACAAATAATAGCAACAATGCACAATATCACCAAATCAACACTTTTGTCATGCATTTATATGTGTTTGCAAAGAAGCACTAACCGGCTAGGGATTTTGAGTGTAGAAGATGTGAAGGATTGATGAAAGAGCTTCCGAGTATTGATCTTCAAACAAATCCGAGAACCCTTTGGTTGCCGGTTTGATCCGAGAGGAGGAGAGGAGGTTGTGTTGTTAGGGTCTTAGTTAGGGGGAGAGTAGGAGAGTGTGTGTAGGGGAGTGTGGGAGTGAATGATGATTGAAAAGTGGCAAGGTTGGCCATCAACATAGGTTATATACAAACCCAAGTCGGTGCACCCTAATGGGTTTCCGAGTGGGCTCAAGGATGGCGGCCCAACCGATGTGGGTTACTCGAGGCCGGGTGGTCTCGGGTCGGGTCTTGGTGGTCTCGGCTCACCAATACTCGCATTCATATATATATACATAACTTATACATTATACGTACACCTTATCGACACATAGCACATCAAGATAAATCATAATTTTCATTTAATATTATGTACACGCAATTTAAATACAAGATAGTTGTTCGGGAAAACCCAGAGTGTCACATTAGTTACATGTACCAGTATAAGAATCAAAGTAATTTTGGATCAGAATGCCAAAACCTGAGCTTCAAATTTTAATCTCAACCCCTAAACTTTTTTTTTTAACCCCTAAACTCCATACTCCCAACCACAATAAAGAATAAGGTACAAAAAAAGATTAATTCATAGCTTCAGCCCCTTGCTTTATCAGGAACCAATGATAATCCAATATCTCTGCATCCAGATTCTCTCTTCAAATTAGGCCATGATAGATCTTCAATAACATTTGTAACTTGAACATTCACTATATCATCAAATTAACTTGTAGATTCACAAATTTGATAGACGATTTAGGGCTTGTGAAGAGTAAGGAGGTGGGGTCTGAGTAGAAGAGAAACTGCAAATTGCAACCACCAAAAAAAATCTGTTTGTTCACTAATTGCATAATAGAAACATATACACACCAAAAACAAACAAATTTGTCCATTAACCATGTACACATACCAGAAATCTCGCCGAAAACCTAGTGGAATCTGTTTATGGCGCTCGTTTTCACTGGTGGTTGCCAGAATACTTAATGCTATTAGAACCCAAGCAACGCATGCTACCACCACTTGAACCATAGCCACCATTGCTACTTCTTGACATAGAGAATCGTTGCTGTAGAAAGACGATGGAGTGGTGGTGGAAGAGAGCCTTGTCTCAGATTTGAGATTTGTGGAGCCCAAACCCTTTTCAAAATTCAAAACCCGAATCTCAATTTGATGGAGCCAAAAGTCCAGAGAGAGAAAGAGGGTGTTCAGGTATACACCCTTGATTTTAAGGGGGGGGGGGGTGAGGGTTCAGATTAATCAGATTGGAACATTTGGATTAAAGTGAACAAAGTGTTTCAAAAGAACCCTAAAATGTTTCTACATATGGTATCTCTTAAATTTCAACATTCTCTTTCTTATATACATTATATATAGTAATAGATAGGGGATGGATCATGAGAAAACTAGTTTAAATGAGAAAACCAAAAAACTAACTAAAAAAGCCCAAAAAACATACCAATTTTATTTTTAATTTCTATAAAAAAATCGTAGGTTTTTTACCTGGAAATTTTTTTTTTTTGTTGTATTGCACATGTGCACTATTACGGATATAGTGCACATGTGTAGTACACATATAATCACATATATTGCACATGTGCAATACACCAAATTTTTTTTTTTTTGAAAATTTTTTTTTATGTATAAAAACTAGCGATTTTTTGTTAAAAAATTGTAAAAAGAAAAAATTTTGTATGTTTTTTAGCTTTTTTTTTTTAGTTAGTTTTCTAGTTTGCTCATTTATATGTAGTTTTCTCATGATCCTCTCCCTATATATATATTTGATGATGAAGCAAAAGAGAAATAAACAAACAAGTTTCTCAAAAATAACTTTGTTTGAATAATGGCTTCATCAAAAAATAAATAAATAAATAAAAATTTTAGTCTTACGAAAACCGACGTTTTTACGACTTTCTCCCTTTTTACTAACCACTAACCCAACCACCCACCTTTAACCCAAGCCAAACCCTTCACCCAAAAAGTCCTCTTGATATTTACAAAGGTATATAGTTAAAAAGGAGGAGGATTGATTGCTTGGCAAGCTTATGGTAGGAGTAAGTTCCATGCCGCTCTCGAGTGATTCACTTAAAAAAAAAATCTTCGGCCGAGTGTTGAGTGATCCCCCGTGAGGTATGTGAACTTGTATATAAATGGAATTTAAAAAAAGGCATGTTATGCCCTAATAAGTAATTTATCTTATGTAATGTTTTAAATAAATCATGACGAATAGGATTGTAAATAAATAAAAATAAAACTTAATAAAGAATCTTGGAAATCCCGACACTCTATGACAAGCCCAAAAACCTTCTCTTCTACCCATTCCATTTGGGAGTGTAAAGCCACATTATAAAGAGTTTTGCTTGAGGACAAGCAAAGATTCAAGTGTGGGGGTATTTGATGTGCACAAAATACAACATATAAATTACATCAATTGTGGCATAAAACTAACCCCTTTTTAGTACTAATGTTGGAAAAAGTGTGTTTTTTTCTTCCTTTTGTATTTTCAGGATTAAATGAGCTCAAATGAACAAAAGAAGCAAAAAGACAACTAAATCTAACATAAATACAAGAAACGGAACAAACGTGGCATGCCCAGCCTCCCCGACAGCATCTTCCCCAGCAAAACAAGAGAACAGAAGGCTGAACACGCCCCGTGCTCAATGAGCACGGGGGCGTGCCCAAGTGTTAGCAGAAAAGACAAAGCTGTAGAAGCTTCTATCACCCACCACAGGGAGGTGCTCAGCGGACACGGGGTCGTGGTCAACTCAAAGATTCGCAGAATCTGGGGAAATCTTGATAGTACAAATTCGCTTCTGCACACGGGGGCGTGCCAGCGGACACGGGGGCGTGGTCAACTAATGCAGACAAACTGCAATTAATGAAGAAAGAGGAGGATGGACACGGGGCCGTGCCTGAGCTACTGTTCAGCCTATAAATAGGGGTGCTTGGCTCATTTGCAAACCATCCCTTGGCACACCACCTCTCTCACACTTCACCCACCACCCACCACCATCACAACACCATCATCCACCACCACCATCATCCATTGTCCATCATAGAGTGTGTGAGTCGTCTCGGGATCCAAGATTGATCGTAAGAGTTCTTGACAATCAAAGGCCATGTTTGCCTAAGTCTCTTACATCACTTGGTGAAGACAAGTGTCTAGTGTAATACTTTTTATTTTTAATCTTTTCGCACTTTTTACTTGGTTATGTATTAATTACTTTAATAACTAGTTTCTTATGTTGAAAGTGATTCTTCCTTATCGTTTGTCCGTGGTGTCTTGGCATTATTTTACTGTCTATATAAAATAAAAGATTTTCACCATTCATATCTCCACGGTCTATATGGAGGTATGTTGCCTACCTGGTCGGGGGGTTAAGAGAATGGTTTGGTAAGAGTCTTGCCTTGTTCAGTGTGTAGATCCTGCAAGGACCTCGGTCAAATTTAGTAGGACCTCCTTCAATACCCACCGGTATTGGATGGCGGGGGTCCAAACTCTTTGATCCCCTCATATGTAAGCTACTATTAATACTTTAACCCGGCTACTTAGGACTGTATCCCTGCTGACTCAGACTACTTAGCCGAGGGTAATGTCACCTCCGAAAGAGGGGCCTACCATAATATGCATTAATAACTAAATTAATTATATTTCAATAATCCGACCCTTTAGGATTGTATCCTTGCTGACTCAAACTACTGGGTTGAGGGTAAAGTCACCTTCAAAAGAGGAGCCTACTACAATAACTAAGATAATCTCTTAAAAAGTGCAAAAGTGCGGAAATAATCAAAGGTTACACTATACACGAGTCGGAGCCAAGTGATTCATCTTGTCTATCTGTTTTTATTTTTATTTTATTTTTCAGCATTCTAGTTAGTTTTATTTTTCGTATTTAAAAATCTTTTTCTAATTTTTGATTTGATTAGACGTTGAGGATACACCGGTACTAAAAGCTCTTGTGTCCTTGGATGACCTCGGTATCTTGCCAACACTATACTACGCTCACGATGGGTGCACTTGCCCATATGTGTGTTTAGTGTTAGTAAAATATCGTGTTTTATAAATTTAAAACTTGACTAACGTGTAAAAAGGGGTTAAAATATACTTAAACTTATATACACACTCGCACACATCAGGAGCTTAAGGAAATTAAGGCTAAGGTAGATAAATGTGAGTTTTGCCGAGGGGGTCACGATACGAGTGCGTGTCCATTGCTAGTTGGTGAGGAGCAAGTCGATTTCGTAGGAGGAGGTTTCGGTAGAGGTCAACCTAGTGGATTTGGTAATAATAATTTTGGTTCGAGTTGGTGTAATAATAATACTAATTTTAATAATAATAACAATTTTCGGCCAAATGGACCCCCTGGTTTTCAACTAGCTCAAAATCCAAATAGGGGTCAAGGTTCACTTTTTGGTCGGGGTTCAAATGGGTAGTTCAATAAGGGGTTCAATAACCAGGTCAAAGAGGGGGGTTCAAATAACCAGGTTCAAACAGGTCAAGGTTCAAGTTATGATTTAGGGGGTAGTCTTGAGAGAATGGAAGCAATGATGAGTCAATTAATTGTTAGAGACCAAACCACCCAAAAGACCCTAAGTGAACATGACCTTATGCTAAAGAACCACCAAGCCTCTTTCCAAGACCTCCAAAGGGTCGTAGGTGATATGTCTAGGAAGTTAGAGGAGAGATTGCCCGGTCAGTTTGCGGGTAACACCCAACCGAACCCTAACGCCCATGCCCATGCTAAAGCCATTACCACTCGTAGTGGCAAAACTGTAGGGAACCCGAGAGTTGAGGAGAGAGTAGTTGATGAGGATGGGGATATTGTAGATGATGAGATCGAGATGGAGGCTCCCGGCAAAGTGCAACCGAGGCTAAGCCCAGCAAGTACCGCACAGCCCGGTGAGTGTCAAGTTGAGAAGAAAGTTGAGAAAGCGCCCGTAGACGTTAGACCTTCACCCCTAGTAGACCATTCGCGTATCCCGTTTCCCTCACGTCTAAGGAACCAAAAATACTCAAGAGAATACCGGCAATTTTTAGACATCTTCAAGCCATTGAAGATTAATCTTCCTTTTATTGAGGCACTTCAATCAATTCCTAAGTATGCAAAATTCTTAAAAGACCTTCTTAGGAATAAAGAGAAGTTAGGTCAGTTGTCTAACGTCCCGTTGAATGGAGGGTGTTCCGCCGTTGTTTTAAATAAGCTTCCCGAAAAGCTTACCGATCCCGGTGTTTTTACTATTCCTTGTTTATTCGGTAGTAACACCAACACTAGAGCTTTAGCCGACTTAGGAGCTAGCATTAATCTGATGCCCTTTTCTCTTTACGAGAAGCTAGACCTGGGAGAGCTTTCACCTACCCGAATGACATTATCCTTAGCCGATCGGTCAGTTAAATACCCTAGGGGCATAGTTGAGAATTTGCTAGTAAAGGTAGACAAGTTCGTTTTTCCCGCCGATTTCGTAATTCTTGATATGGAAGCGGATGAGAGGGTTCCTCATAGATGTCTACGATAGTAAGATAACCCTTAGGGTCGGTGAGGAGAGAGTTATTTTCGAGATAGATCGTTCCATGAACCACCCGAGTGGTTCGGACGTCTATAGTGGTCCTTGCCAATCCGTATACTTCTTGAATTCATTCATCTCATGTTTCGATCATTGCTTAGAATATATTAGTGGTGCGGACTTAGTGGTAGGAGAGAAGGTAGAGGAAGAGTTGATGAGGGTAGATGAAGTAGAAGAAGAGGAAATTCCTTTAATTCCCGAAGCGTTAGCTGTTAGTGATGACACCACCCAACCCCCACCCTTAGAGCTTAAGGTACTACCATCTCACTTAGAGTATGCTTTCTTAGGGGAGGGTTCCGAGCTACCCGTTATTATTTCATCTGAGTTAGAGGGAAGTGAGAAATTGAGGTTGTTGGATGTGTTGAAAGCCAACAAAGAGGCCATTGCTTGGAGGTTGTCCGACATTAAGGGCATAAGCCCTACTTGTTGCACCCACCGGATACTCATGGAGAATGATTATAAACTGGTGGTGCAACCCTAAAGGCGGCTCAACCCCAATATGCAAGATGTTGTGAAGAAGGAGGTTTTTAAACTCCTATATGCCGGGATGATATATCCCATCTCTGATTCACCTTGGGTTAGTCCCACTCAGCTTGTCCCTAGGAAGGGAGGGATGATCGTTGTCATGAATTCTAAGAATGAGCTTATCCCTTCTCGTACGGTCACGGGTTGGCGCGTGTGCATCGACTACCGAAAGTTGAATGATGCCACCCGAAAAGACCACTTCCCATTGCCCTTCATCGATCAAATGTTGGAGCGTCTTGCCGGTCAACAATTCTATTATTTTCTAGACGGCTTTTCTGGGTACTTCCAGATCCCCATAGCACCGGAGGATCAGGATAAGACCACCTTCACATGCCCCTATGGCACTTATGCGTACCGACGCATGCCATCTGGGTTGTGTAACGCTCCGGCTACCTTTCAGCGATGTATTGTTGCCATACTTCAGGATATGATAGAGACGTCCATGGAGGTTTTCATGGATGATTTTTCGGTATATGGTAGCTCTTTTGATGAGTTTTTGAAGAATCTCGAGAGGATGTTGAAGCGGTGTGTTGAGACAAAGCTGATGTTAAATTGGGAAAAATGTCATTTCATGGTGACTGAAGGTATTGTGTTAGGGCATAAGATCTCTAGGGAGGGTATTGAGGTAAATCGTGCGAAAATAGATACCATTAGTAGATTACCTCCACCCACAAGTGTGAAGTCCATTAGGAGCTTCTTAGGGCATGCGGGCTTCTATAGACGCTTTATTAGGGATTTCTCAAAAATAACCCGCCCCGTGACCGGTTTGCTAGAGAAAGATGTTCCATTCGTCTTTGACGAGGAGTGTCTTAAGGCCTTCAACTTCTTGAAGGAACAGCTAGTTAATGCACCTATTCTTATCTCGCCCGACTGGAGCTTACCGTTTGAGCTAATGTGCGATGTGAGTGACTATGCCGTTGGAGCGGTATTAGGAAAAAGAAGGGATAAGCACTTTCACCCTATCAACTATGCGAGCAAAACGCTCAATGATGCTCAAGAAAACTACACTACCACAGAAAAAGAGCTTTTAGCTGTAGTTTTTGCTTTTGATAAATTCTGCTCGTACCTAGTTCTATCCAAGACTATAGTCTTCACCAATCACTCAGCGTTACGCTTTCTCTTTCAAAAGAAAGACGCCAAACCCTGACTCATTCGGTGGATTCTATTACTTAGTGAGTTTGATATAGAGATTAGAGACAAGAGAGGGGCCGAAAACGTTGCAGCCGATCATTTGTCACGCTTAGAGGATCCCAAGAGAGAAGAGATTCGTGAGGAGGAGATTGGAGATACGTTCCCTCACGAGTCCATTGAGTTTGTTGAGGCCGAAAAAGAGGGATTTCCATGGTTTTGTGACTTAGCAAACTATCTTTCTAGTGGCAATATTGTGAGAGGAATGACCACCCAACAAAAGAGGAAATTCCTTAGTGAATCAAGAAAATATGTGTGGGATGATCCTTTTCTTTTTAGAATTGGAGGAGATCGAATACTTAGACGTTGTGTGTCGAGAGAGGAGGGGTGGAACATCATAAAACATGTGCATGAAGGCCTCACGGGAGGACACCATGGAGCACATCCCACCGCTCAAAAGGTATTTGATTGTGGTTTTTATTAGCCTACCATACTTAGAGATGTCATTGAGTTCGTGAAGACATGTGATGCTTGTCAACGAACCGGCAATATTTCCACCAAAGATGAGATGCCTCAAAACCCCATCCAAGTGGTAGAGGTTTTTGACGTTTGGGGCATTGATTTCATGGGACCCTTCCCAAACTCCAAAGGAAACCGTTATATACTCGTGGCGATTGACTACGTATCTAAATGGGTTGAGGCTCAAGCTCTTCCCACAAATGAAGCCCGAGTGGTCTTGAAATTCCTTAAAAAGCTCTTTTCCCGATTTGGTACACCTAAAGCTTTAATAAGTGACCGTGGCACTCATTTTTGCAATGCATTGATGGAGAAATTGCTTGCACGCTACAGAGTCACTCCTCGTTTGTCTACCGCATACCATCCACAAACAAGTGGACAAGTGGAGAATGCGAATCGCGGTATCAAACGAATTTTAGAGAAAACCGTTGGTAAAAATAGGAAGGATTGGTCCGACAAGCTAGATGATGCATTGTGGGCGTTTAGAACCGCCTACAAGACACCTTTAGGAACCACACCATTCATGATCATCTATGGAAAAGCTTGTCACCTTCCCGTAGAGTTAGAGCATAGATCGCTTTGGGCATTGAAAACCATTAACCTTGATATGACCGAAGCCATTAGGAAGCATTTTTTTCAAAACCATGAGCTTGAGGAGCTTAGGGATGCGGCCTATGCTAGATCGTTGGGGATCAAGGAGAAAACAAAGGCGTTACATGATAAAAAGTTGAGAAAAGTGAAGGAGTTTAGTAAAGGTGATAAGGTGCTTCTTTAGAACTCAAGATTGAAGTTATTTGCGGGGAAATTGAAATCAAAGTGGTCGGGACCTTATATGGTTCACTACGTGTTCCCGCATGGAGCGGTGGAGATCATGGACAAGACGGATGGCCGAAGTTGGAAGGTGAATGGCCACCGTTTGAAACATTACATTGGAGGAGCGATAAACAAGGACGAGATGGAGGAAACTCCTCTCGAATCCCATTTAAAGCCGCCAATTAGTGTTTTGGGATGAAGTCCCAAGTGTAGAGTATGTATCGTTTGAAATTTCGTTAAATTTCATATTTTTCGTAGTTTTTCGTGTTTGTGTTTTGTGTGTTTGAGAAATTTTGCAGGAATTGTACCGTAGAGGAGCTGATTTTGCACGGAAAACGACATTCCAGGTAAGTCCCAACACTTAGAAAAAATTTAGGATGCTTTGGGGAGGGGTTGGTAACACTTAAAATTTTTTCTAAGGCATAAAACTCAAAAATTTACGCAACTTACTGCCAAAAAGACGCCGTCGCGTCACGCCACCACAAAAATGAATTATGGTCGCGTAACGCCACCCCTAGGTCCATAAAATCACTTCTGAACCCCCCTGTGGCGCTGCGCCACTACTTTTGAACCGACTGGTCGCGTTACGCGACCCTTCAATGTGAACCTTTTGCTTGAACCACGCCGTGGCGCTGCGCCACGGCCCTTTCACCTTATCCTGGTGCTACGCGACGGCAACCCCAATCATTTAAAACCCTACCTTTTCAGCGATCTTCCCCAAAAACCTCACCCACCCTTTCTCTTGCACACCTACCGCCGAACCACCATCCATCCACCATATCTCAGCTAAACCTTCACCATTTTCCACCATTTTTGAAGCTGTGTGATCGGTTTTCAACGTCAAACAAAATCAATATTTCACCATCCATCCGCTGTACCACCTTCGATTCGGGACTACCATACACGCGAAATTTTTTAGTTTTCTCGTCCAAATTTCAGCAAATCAGGTATGTATTCTTCTTATATTTCTACTTGCTTCATGTTTTGAGTATCTTAGAGTCCTGTTAGGTTAGCTGTTCGGGTTTTGTGTGTCGGGTCAGCTGCCGGCCCATCCGTTGAAGTCAGTCTCGACAGTTTTGAGTCAGTCGAGTCCTTTTTTCGGTTCATGTTGCAGTTATGTGTCTCTTGGTTCGAGTTTGGTTAGTCAGGTCAATAGTTAGCCGTGAGTTGGGGTCAGTTTAGTGTCGAACCGACTTAGGTTAGCTAGTATAGTTCAAGGTTGCGGCATGGGTTTGGTTTGGGCATTTGGTATATCGGCTGCGGATGGTTTTGGTTTGGGATTGATTGGACGACTATGGTATCATATCTTGTGAAACACACGACTTTACTTGCATTTGGTACATGGGTGCGGGTGGTGTCGGTTTGGTAATATTGAATGAATTTGCTTGATGATTGAATGGTTTGGGGTATTGACGAATTAAAGTTCCAAGCTTGCGCATTGAAACGGAATTTTTGCAAAGATCAAAACCTCCTTTAACTAGGCGGAATTTTTCAATGCTAAATTTGTTTTCAAATTAATAAATCACTGATCTTGTGAGCAAGTTTGGACTTCAATGTCATTGGTTAGGCATTCGTTTTAATTGCGGACAGTTAAAGTGCCGAGGGAGGATAGTGTACATTGAGTCCAAGTTTAGTGTTTTTATGTCTTTCGAGTTAGTTTGTTTATAGTTCGAGTCGTAGTTTAGTTGTTTTTGTATTTTCTTGCACGTACAACTGATTTAAGCTCGCCCGTACTCAATCTCCATTTGGGCGAGTTTAACGATCACTTAGCATTTGTAATAGGTAGCCGCGAATGAAATGCTATATGGCTATTCTACCTTTTTCGAAAAATTATAAAAATTCAAAAAAAATTAAAAAGTTTCAAAAAATACAAAAAAAAAAAAAATACCAAAAATAGTTTGTTACTACTGATCGTCTGCTTGTTTTGTCTTGTTAATATCTGTTTTGCAGACACGGCGAGCAGTTCACGTAGAGGCAGGTCTAGAAAGACAGGTGCGGGTCAGTCAGCACCGCAACAGGATCCACCCCAGCAAGACCCGGTCCCACAAGAAACTCCGATCATTCAGTTAGCTACCGATGATCCTAAGTTGAGAAAGATTGAGTATCAAGCGGGTTATAATTTTATTTGTTGGGATTGAACCCTACCAGAGGAACAGATAATTAAAGCCAAAACTGGGTCAGAGCAGTGGATCCAGAATAAGCAGATGTTACATACAAGTCTCTCCCCTTGAAAGTGGTTTCAACATCTGCTGATCTCCTATCTACTGATCGTACAAGCCACTGACCGTCAATCAGCTGCTCTAGTAAAGGCTGATGGAAGACTAAAGCTCTGCTGCTCAATCTACTGCCTTGAGTCAAGTACTGCTGATCCGGAAAAGCACTGCCGGGTTCACAGCAGTGGAAGGATGCAGCAGTTGTTTAAGTGTCTTTTATGTAAGGAAATGTAATAGCAGTAGTTAGTAAAGCAGTGTTTGTATAGATCAGAGGTTAGAGTTTGTTAGGAGGTTAGATGTCACTTTCATGGTGACGTCAGCTTAGATGCTCAGTGGTTTGCTAGTGCCTATAAATAGAACAGTGCTCTGTACTGTTCTATTAGCTCTTTGCAAACTTGTTTTCCTGCACGAACAAACGCTGAGCTCTGGCCGAGGGGGAGTTTATATTAAGCATTACATTGTAATCGGTGTTGAAACTAAATTCAATCTTTCGGTTCTTTGTAGAAAATGTCTTGATCAAAGCAATACTCTCGTTTAATTGTATGCAAAGTTTGCTTTCATCTTAATTCCGCTGCACAACTCATCCATCTTCATCTTAATTTCAAACGTAAAATACAATCAAAATCAAACTCAGATCCAACAATTGGTATCAGAGCTTGGACAGTCAAATTTGATTTAACAGTCATTTTGACATAAATAGTTCAGCTCAAAATCGTTGATATCGATAGTTTGTTCGTTTGTGTTGAAAACAGAGCAAGGTTTAATCACCATTAAAGTTGATTAATCAGTGCCTGTAAAACAACCAGGATGACGTCACAATCACAAGATGATAAGAATAACATTGGCTCTCTTTTTAAACCACCCATGCTTAAAAGAAATGAATACAACATCTGGGAGCGAAGGATGGGTCACATCCTTGCTCAACAGAACACTGGATGTTGGAGGTCTGTTGTCTTTGGTCCCCATGTTCCTACGGTGCCAAGTGCTGAGGATCCAAAGAAGTTCGTTCCTAAACCTTCTGAAAACTATACCGAAATTGATTTTCAAAGGTTCGAACTCGATGCCAAAGCATTTAGCATCATAGCATCTGCATTACCAAATGAGATCTATGCTGGACTGTTACATTGTAACAGTGCTAAAGAGCTATGGGATGCATTAAAGGAACAGTTTGGGGGAACTGAAGAAGTCATTGAAAACAATAGGGAAATTCTGAATCAGCAGTATGAAACATTCTGTCACATCAAGGGTGAATCATTGACTCAGCAGTTTGAGCGATTCAGTTGTCTCATTAGTGAACTAAGGCTTGTTAAAGTAACTTTTCCAAATTCAACTCAAAATAGCAGGTTCCTTAGGTCACTACCAGAAAAATGGGACACCATAGCTTTTGTCACTAGAAACTCAGCTGAGTTCAAAGATCTGACCCTGACCCAACTCCATGGTAGACTCCTTACTTATGAAAGGGGGTTAAACCAGAAAAGGAAGTTGCAAGAGTCTGGAAAAGTTGCTGATGATTATTCATTCGGTAGCACAGCTCTTTTGGGTCAGGAGAATCTGGTAGCAGCAGTAAGGAACAGGGTTATGATCATTTCATTGATATAACAGCTGGTGGTAACTTTACCAACCCTGATCCTCACTCTGCAAATTTTGCTTTTACTGCAAACACTGAAAACCAAATGTCAGATAATTTGTGTTTTGAACTCAATGATTTACAACATTTTGATCCCACTGACTTAGAAGAGGTGGACATCCTGCACCAATTGGCTTTGCTCAGTGTTAGAACTAGCAAATTCTACAAAAGAACAGGGCGAAAATTCCCAGGATTACATGGGAATCTAAGGGTTGGGCTGGATAAATCGAAAATCAAGTGTTACAAGTGCAATAGGCTAGGTCATTTCGCTAGGGAATGCAGGAGTCAAACTACTGGTCCTATAATCACTCATCCTAGCTCAAACCCTAGACCTCAAAATCAAAGCACTGTGCACTATACCCAATATACCCCTGCAACACATGTTAACACTTCTCATTATGCTGCTGCCCCTGTGCCTGTGCATTGTGTCCAAACCACTGTTCCACAGATTCAATATGTTCAAACCCCTGTTCCCCAGGCACAAGTGCAACCTGTTGCACCTCAAACAGCTGCTCCAGCAGTGGTACAACCAGATCAGCAAAGTTTTTTCACTCAAGGCTTTGTTGACTGGAGCAGTATGCCTGATGAGCTTAGTGATGAAAATTTTGCTCTCTATGCCTTTAATGAACCTTCTAATGATGAATTTTGTTTGATGGCTTTAGAGTCAATACCAGAGGGGGTTGAAACTGAAGGTGAACAGCTAAGTGTTGAAACAGTGGATGAGGTGACTGAAGCAGTGGTTACTGCTGTGGCTGGTGAACTACTGCTGGGAGAAAGTTCAGGAACCCTGATTGAACCACTGACAGATCCATGGTCCAAAGAGGACAAAGAAGAAGAGGAAGAGAAAGGAGCAGGTGAGAAAGAAGCAAGAGCTGATGATGAAGAGGATCATCAATGTGATTGTGCAATGATGGCTGCTGCCAAGGTATCACCTCAAGTTCTTGAAAAATTGTGTTCAGACAATTGCATTATTGCTTTTGCTAACATCAAAGAGGTAAATGAAAACCTTAGGAACAAAGTCCTGTCTGATGAAGGCAAATTTGAAAAGTTGTTAAAAGAACTTAGAAACAAATTGGCTGAAAAAGATAAAGAGATCAGCAGTCTGAAAGAAGAGGAGAGCATAACCAAAACTCAACTCCAAACTATGGTAGAAAAATACCAAGTTTGTAAAAAGGAGTTAGAGTCCACCCAGATTACCTGTGAAAAATGGGTGGAATCTTGCAAAGGGTATGAGGTTATGCTTGAAAAACAGATTAAAAGCAATGTAAAATTTGGTGTTGGTTATAGAAAACATGATGATGAAAACACTGCTTTTGAAAAATCTGTTCAAACCACTGATGTAACCACTGAGTTCATCCCCACAAACAAGAATGGCCAAGAAGTGAAAATCACTGACAAACTTGGTAACAAAATCACACTTGACAGACCAATGGGATCCTCTACTTTTGAGGAGCTTGAAAATTATCAGTTTAAACCAAAATGGTCTGATGAGTGTGATATTCTTGAAAATTTCAAGCCCATGGACTTTACATCGACTGATGGTGTTAAGGCTCCAAAAGCTAAAGTCATTCCTCTCAAGGATATCCCAACAGAGGTTAAAACCTCTGCTGCTAAGGAGTCTGAAAAGAGAAAGAAGAAAGAAAAGATCAATAACCTGTTTTGTGAATTCTGTGAGAAGAGGAATCATCTAACAAAAGATTGTTTCCATTTAAAAGCTTATGATTTGAAGAAAACAAGTGTCATTGTTCCAGCTGAGAGCTGCATTGTTTGTGGTAAAACAAACCACAAAACTCAAGCATGTGTGTATCCCAAAAACTTTGATGTGAAAAAGAATGAGTACATTGCTAAAACATCCTTGAGTCCATCAACATCATCTGTCAAATTCACCAAGAACCAACCACTGTTTGTGCCAGTTCAAACAGCTGTTACAAAACAGCTGAACCAAACATCTGTCAAAAGAGATGTTCAGGTTACTGATGCACCCCCTGCCAATCAGTTCAGAAAAGGCAAGGAAAAACAGTCTTACCAAAGGATTCCACACGTTTATGAGGCCTACAAAAGGCCCTCTAAACCAAAAGTGAACAGACATCCTTTTGGTTACCAACAGGTGATTGGTCAAGACCCCCAACAGTGGTTAGCAAGAAACAGTACTAAAACTATCCAAACCCCTGACCTAACCACTGTCCATCAATGTGCATCCATCCCAGACACTGTTGAGACCCCATCCAAAGCCTTATTGGCTTTGGAAACCCTAATGAACTAATCCTTTTACTTCATGTGCAGGGAGCTTCTGCCTGCTTAGATAGCCTTTGGTATGTTGATAGTGGAGGCTCCAGGCACATGACTGGATGTAAAGCCCTACTCAAAGATTTCAAAATTCATGGAGGGGGTGATATATCCTTTGGGAATAACAGTAAAGGAAAAGTTCTGGGGTCTGGTACAGTACAATCTGGAAATATAAAATTTGAAAATGTCAATCTGATAGACAGTCTGAAATTCAACCTCCTAAGTGTATCACAAATGAGTGACAAGGGTTTTGGGTCATTCTTCACAAAGGAGTGTTGTAGGATTGTTGGACCAGAAATGGTCAAAAAGATTGAAGCAATAATAAAAACTGGTCAAACAAAACTTGTTGCTCAAAGAAGTGGCAATGTTTATGTTGTTGATATGTCAAAAGAGTGTCCCAGAGCTGATGCCTGTCTGTTCTCAGCTGCCTCTAACAAAGAGACAGAACTTTGGCACAGAAGGCTAGGGCACACAAATCTTAAGACAATCACTGAAATTTCAAAAAATGGTTTGGTGAGAGGCCTACCACAAAAATTGTTTTCATGTCCTGAACATTGCATTTCCTGTTTAAAAGGAAAACAGCATAAAAGTTCTTATAAGTCCATTGAAGAGTCCAAAACAACCCAGTGTTTGCAAATGCTACACATGGATTTGTTTGGCCCAGTTCAAGTCATGAGTCTCAAAAAGAAGAGATATTGTCTCTTTATTGTTGATGACTTTTCTAGGTTTACATGGACTTTCTTTTTACACTCAAAAGATGAGACTGCAGGCATTTTGCAAGACTTTGTGACACAGGTTGAAAAGCAATTTGACCTTCCAGTGAAAAGCTTCAGGAGTGACAATGGCACAGAATTTAAAAATAAGGAGTTGGATGCCTTCTGTGTGAAGAAAGGGATTGTAAGGCAGTACAGCATCCCTAGAACACCAGAGCAAAATGGGGTAGTTGAAAGAAAGAACAGAACTTTGATTGAGGCTGCCAGAACCATGCTTGCTGATTCAGGTTTGCCATTAACTTTCTGGGCAGAGGCAGTAAACACTGCTTGCTATGTCCAGAATAGAGCCTTAATAAACCCCAGGCACAAAAAGACTGCTTATGAAATTCTGTATAAAACCAAACCACTGATCTCATATTTCAAAGTGTTTGGCTGCCCATGCTTTATTTTGAACTTAAAAGATTCCATTTCAAAATTTGCAGCCAAAATTGATTGTGGTTATCATCTGGGATACTCAACCACTGCCAAGGCCTACAAAGTGTTTAATACACGGACCAAGGCAGTGGATGAGACTTTGAATGTAAAGTTCAATGAACTTTCATCATTGAAAATTCCAGAAAATCCTGCAGATCTGTTTGATCTTGAAAATTTTACTTTTGAAAATACTGCTGTCAAGACTAACAGTGCAGGTCCATCAGAGGATTCAACACCAGACTATGGGTATGAAATCATCATCCCTCAAAGGTCTGCCACAATGGGAAAAGCATCAGCTGTTCAAAACAGCTGTCAAAGCTCAACCACTGGTACCTCAACAGTTGTTGACCAAAGTAGCCCATCAACCACTGCTTCCACATCCTCAAACACTACTGATAAAAGTCCCCAAACAGTGGATAAAAGTCAGCATGTGTCCATTCCATTACCTCCAATTCCACCACCTTTTGAAGCCACTGCTGGATCATCAAAGTCCCCAGCAGTGGTTAGCTCAGATGATACACATTTGCAGCCTTCACCAACAAATGCCATCATACCATACCAAGGAGATTTAATCTTCTTGAGATCTCATCCACCTGATCAAATCATTGGCAACATCAATGAAGGGGTGCTCACAAGAAGCCAAACCCAAAACATTTGTCTTTTTGCTAGTTTTCTATCACTCCATCAGCCAGTCAAGTACCAAGTGGCACTGAAAGACAACAGCTGGGTAGAAGCCATGCAAGAGGAGCTCCAACAGTTTAAAAGACAACAAGTATGGGAGCTTGTACCACTGCCAGAAGAGGTTAGTCCCATTGGCACAAAGTGGGTCTTCAAGAACAAAATTGATGAAAGGGGCATTGTTGTCAAGAATAAAGCCAGGCTTGTGGTTCAAGGTTACAGACAGGAAGAGGTGATTGACTATGATGAAACTTTTGCCCCAGTAGCGAGATTAGAAGCTATAAGACTGTTCCTGGCCTTTGCTGTCAACCACAACATGAAGGTGTTCCAAATGGATATCAAAAGTGCTTTCCTCTATGGTACAGTTCAAGAAGAGGTGTATGTGTGTCAACCTCTAGGTTTTGAGGATCCATTTTATACAGATCATGTCTACAGGCTGAACAAAGCCCTGTATGGCCTGAAACAAGCACCAAGGGCTTAGTATGAAACTCTTTCCACCTTTCTACTCTCAAATGGTTTCAAAAGAGGTACCATTGATAAAACACTGTTTTTAAAATGGAGAGGAAAGGATTTAATGATTGTCCAAATTTATGTGGATGACATTATTTTTGGAAGTACATGTAATGCAATGTGTGAAGAGTTTAGGGAACTCATGACAGCTGGGTTTGAAATGAGTGCAATGGGTGAGCTGCAATGCTTTCTTGGTCTCCAAGTTCAGCAAATGCAAAATGGAACTTTCATTTATCAAAGCAAATATGCAAAAGAACTTTTAAACAAATTTGATATGAATGATTGTAAACCATGCAGCACACCAATGGCAACAAATAAGCTTGTCATGTCTGATGAAAAGGATGAGCTGATTGACCAAACTCTATATAGAAGCATGATTGGGTCTTTGTTGTACCTAACTGCATCTAGGCAAGACATCATGTTTGCAACATGTGTTTGTGCAAGAAGTCAATCAGCCCCTAGAAAATCCAACCTTATTGCTGTAAAAAGGATATTCAGATACATAAAGAGTGCTCCCACACTTGGTATCTGGTATCCAGCTAATGGGAATATCAAGCTTTCAAGATTTTCAGACAATGACTTTACTGGATGTAACACCACAAGGAAGTCCACATCAGGAGGGTGCCAGTTTCTAGGTGATTGCTTAGTTTCATGGCAAAGCAAAAAGCAAGCAGCTGTTTCAACATCCACTGTTGAAGCTGAATACATTGCTGCTGCAAGCTGTACAGCCCAACTCCTGTGGCTTCAAAATCAGTTGCTGGATTTTGGTATCACTGCCTTAAAGACACCACTCATGTTGGATAGCCAGACAGCAGAAAATATCATCAAAAATCCAGTTTCCCATTCAACCACCAAACACATCGACATCAGACATCACTTTGTGAGGGATTGCTATGAAAAAGGTTTGATTTCTCTGCATCATGTTCCAACTAAAGACCAGCTGGCAGATGTGCTCACAAAAGCACTAGATACAGCCACTTTTGAAAGCTTGGTCTCTAGGATTGGCATGTTGAACATGGAATGACAAGCAAAATCTTGTTTTTCCATGAATAAAAGCATTAAAATGTTTTCAGAAAATCAAAAATCCATCCTTAAAAATAGCTAAAAATGAATTTTTCATTAAAATCCTTAAAAGTCTGCCATAACCACTGCTTGTTCAAAAGTTTGCTCTACTGCAAAGTATGTCCACTGCTGAAAGCCATCCTCTGTTCTCTCATTTCCTTGATAAACTCTGTTGTTCAAAAGCAGTGTCTTATCCACTGATATGCTATCCACTGATAGTGAAAATCATCAACTTATTCCATTTTACCGTTGTAACCACTGCCTTCATCAGTAACTTTCATAAAAGTACTGTCCTTCATTTCTTCAGAGTTTGGCATGTGGGCAGTACATAGTGGTCAGTACTTTTGTAACCGCTGCCACGTCAGCCTTCACTTTTTCCTCTATAAAACCCCCACTTCACACCAAAACAGGGTTTTACTGTCGAATTGAATTCTCAAAAAATTCTCTTCTCAAAGCAGTTTTTCTTCACATTTCTTCACATATTTCTTCGATCATCATCTCCAAAATGACAAAATCGAAGCCATCTGCAAAACCCACTTCTAAATCATCGTCGAAAGCGGCCTCTCAAAAGGTCAATACCACTGAAATCCCACACAAACCATCTCACAATCTTCTGGGTCTTCTCTCAAAACCCGGCACCACAGATGCTTTCGATTCCATAATCGCTAAAATGGCTAAATCAAAGTACAAAACTTTGTTAATAGCCGATGCACCAATTTACTTGACAACCCAAAGGGAGTTTTGGAAGAATGCAACTCTTGAAACACAAGGAGACGCTGCAATAGCCATTAACTCTACTCTAAAGGGAAAACCTGTCAAGATTACACCACAGTCAATTTCAGAGGTCTTTCAACTCGAGGATCAGCAAGGTAAAACTTCTTTCCCTAAAAACGAGTTGAAAATTGACTTCATTGAGAGAGGGTATGCAGACACAATGATGAAGAAAGCTACCTTACAAAAAGGTTTCTTTCCTTCTGCAACAAGATTTTTATTCCATACCCTCCTAATGTGTGTTTCAAACAAAACCACTTCTTTTAATGAAATACCATTAAAGATTCAAAATCTGGGATATGCTATTCTTCAAGAAGAAAATTTTAATTATTCTCGGGAAATCTTTAATGACTTGGTTAATAATGTTGAAACAAAATCATTCCTACTGTTTCCAAGGTTTCTAAGTTATTATTTTGAAAAGAAATTCAGTAAGGATGATATTGCTGTAATAAACTAAGGTGATTATATTCAAATAAATAGTTTAACTGCTGAAACTTTTTCAAGAATGTTAACACCTTGCAAAACACACGCAGAGGTGCCTGAGCAGATTTTAGCAGCTACCACTGCTCCTCAGGTATCTGCTGCTGAGCCCACTGCTCAAGGTGATCAAAGCAGCAGAACAACTGCTTTGAAACCCACACCTAAAATCACCAAAAAGCCAAAAAGAAAAACTCAAAAACCCCCCAAACCCATCAAAAAGGCAACTCTGGAGGATGAGATACCAGAGCTACTGCCTGTGACAGCACAAATGTCACAAGAAACCACTGCTGCTACTTCCTCACAGCAGTTGGTACAAATATCTCAACCCATAACCCAAACTCCTCCTGCTTCTTCACAAAAAGAACAGGTTGTACACTTAGGGCCTCCACATCATGATGCTCTGAAATAACTTGGTTTCATCATCCACAGCTCAATGCCCGGAGCAAATCCTATTTTTATACCAAACCTCACATCCACAATTCCCTCACCAACTAAACTGTTGTTGGATGTAATTGATTTGAACTAGGCACTAACCAGTCCTTCTCAATCACCTATCAATGAGAACATACCTCAACAAATGACTGGGTCTGATGTATCAATCTTTGCTAACCCACCAACACAACCTGAGGAGGTTACACCCCTTGAGTTACACGTAACTCTTGGTGGTAGTCCAAGTGAAGCAGCCACTACAACTGTTGAACATACTGGTTTACAGTTGGACAGTGGTTACATTAATAAGACTTCCTTGGAGGCAATTCCTTACATAGCACCTCTGCCAACCACCAGTGGATTCATTTTTCCCACTAGCAACATCAAAAGGTTGTCAAGTGTTGAAGGAAGAAGACCCCAGTACCAAGAAAAAGGGGCATCAGTGGTTAGTGTTTAGAGTACACTCCCTACCTCAACCACTGATAAAACCACTGTTAGTGGGAAATCAGATGATCCCATTAAATTGGGTGATGATTTAAAATATCAGGATTTGACGGAACGAATTGAAAAGTTGGATACATCTGTTGCAGATCTTAAAAATATGCTACAACAGGTGTTGAAAACACAAAAGATGCAATCCACTGTTGTTCCACCTCAAACACCTGCTCCACCACAAGCATCTGCTACAAATAAGCTCTGGAACCTCTTCCAACCTTTTCTCCAACAACAAAAAGATATGGCTGATCAGCAACATGAACTACATGTCCAAAAGCTGAGAAACATAATGGAGTCTAGGTACAAGAACACTCAAGCAGACATTAAGGCAATCAAGGCCCATTTACTGGAAACCACTGGCACTGCTCCTCCAACAGTACTTTTCATTGATCAACTCCCAGAAGATAATGCCAAAAAGGGGGAGAAAATTCAAGAGTGGAAGAAGAAGGGAATAGATGATGGTCTGTACATTGAACCTGAAAAGGATGCAATGACCAGAAAAATTCCTGTGCCAGATGGTAGTAAAAAGGTTGATGCTACTCAAGAAGCACTTGATGAAGGAGTAGCAAGTGTGAAAAGGGATAGAATGGCAAAGGATATTTCAAGGTGGAATGAGGAGAAAAGAGCTTTCATGGAGCTGTATGCGCAGGGTTGTTCTGGATCAAAGGATACTAAAAATCCTAAGACAAAAAGGAAACCTAAGTCCATCCCATCCAGATTTCCAAAGCCTCCAAAACCACCATCCAAAAGCCATCAGCATCAAACCTCCATCCAAACAGCTGTTGTAACTTCTGCTGTATCAACTACTGCTGGTACTTCAGAGGTTTCAACATCTGGTGTCACTTCAACACACACCACAACCACTGTTTTACCACCACCACAATCACCTCTAAAAACAACCTCTCCACCATCACCTCCTATCAAAAAGCAGAAGACAACAGATGTTACAACATCTATTGTAATGACAACAGTGGTTGAAACACCAGTTGTTTCAACAACTGTTAGTCAATCACAAACCACTGCCACTCAATCTACCACCACTGTTCCATCCAAAACATCATCAGTCCCTCCTCAACCAAAAAGGAGAAGGCTAATCCTCAAAGATGATGATCATTCACCACCACCAATATCTTCAAAATCCCTGTCACTTGTCACTATTCCAAAACCCATACCTCTCTCTTCAGCTCAAATTCTAAAGCCATTACCTCCTGCTAGTGTCTCATTTCCTCTGGAACTCATTGCAGTTAGGGAAGAAATCAAATCCTTTTACTATGAGGATGACCCAGCTAAAAGGAGTTTGCCATCAGTTGAAGGATATCCCAGGCCTCTCAATATTGAAGAATATTTGAAACTCAAAGCCAAACAAGTAGAGGATATCGCAATAAAAAATAAACAAGGGAAATCTGATAGGGAATTTCAGCAAAACTATCAGTTTCTACTCACACGGGTCAGAGCTATGGAACAATTTGCCAAAAATGTATGTCAGCAAATCTCAGAAAGGACAGATGAGTCCTTGAGAAAAGACTACATTGAGAACATCATGACCTACAAGAAATAAAAGGGGGAGAAACACATGTACAAAAACTGGACCATTCCTGAGCTTGAAAAAGAGGCAGCCAGGATTCAAGAAATGATAAAAAAATAAGGTCAAGCAGACTCCTCCTGAAAAGTTCAAACAGTTTGAAGCTGATAAGGCATTAGAGTTGAAGAGAATGAAAGAGGAGCTGATAGCAGCTGATTATGGGTCAAAGAACTCAGTGACAAAGTGGGGAGAAGATAGGGTCAGGGCTACCTACAAAAGGTTAGAGGAACTCAGAAAGAAAGATCCAAAAGTTCCACAAAAGCCTGACTACTCCAAAGCAGAGGTCTCAAAAAGACCACCAAAGCTGCAAGTCAAAAGAACCATTGCTCCAGCTGGTGCTGCCATCTACAAAAGAAGGAGTCAAAACCAGTCAGGTGCTGAAACAATTCAAGATCTAAAAGCTGGAAGTGCTATTGTAAAAGAGGGCATTAAATTAATGATCAAAGAAGATTTTGAATTGGAACAATCTGCAAGTGCTGCTCAGCCAGTCATGAATAGGCCAGCCTCACCAAATACCTCTGCAAATAAACATCTCCCAAGAAACCCACCAGGCTCAAAAATACTAAAGTGGGAAACTGACAAACAGACCTACGTATTGACTTTGCTCAGGTCTGGTGGAGAAGTGAAGAAAATATCAAGGGAACAAGCTCTTGGCCTGAGACTTGAAGATTTGCAGGATCTCTTTGATCTTCCACTTAGCAGGGATGATGATGACACAGATGCCCTAGACTTTGAACTACAATTTAAAGGTCAGATAAGGGAACTGTTGATGAGGCAATAAACTTCCACAATAATGAAGAGTTTTGGCATTATCTGTTCTAGGGGGAGATTGTTGGGATTGAACCCTACCAGAGGAACAGATAATTAAAGCCAAAATTGGGTCAGAGCAGTGGATCCAGAATAAGCAGATGTTACATACAAGTCTCTCCCCTTGAAAGTGGTTTCAACATCTGCTGA
Source organism: Helianthus tuberosus (assembly GCA_030545235.1). Classification (NCBI taxonomy): domain Eukaryota; kingdom Viridiplantae; phylum Streptophyta; class Magnoliopsida; order Asterales; family Asteraceae; genus Helianthus; species Helianthus tuberosus. Next base: position 185,014,751 of record CM060442.1, read on the forward strand.
CCTCCTATCTACTGATCGTACAAGCCACTGACCGTCAATCTGCTGCTCTAGTAAAGGCTGATGGAAGACTAAAGCTCTGCTGCTCAATCTACTGCCTTGAGTCAAGTACTGCTGATCCGGACAAGCACTGCCGGGTTCACAGCAGTGGAAGGATGCAGCAGTTGTTTAAGTGTCTTTTATGTAATGTAATGAAATGTAATAGCAGTAGTTAGTAAAGCAGTGTTTGTATAGATCAGAGGTTAGAGTTTGTTAGGAGGTTAGATGTCACTTTCATGGTGACGTCAGCTTAGATGCTCAGTGGTTTGCTAGTGCCTATAAATAGAACAGTGCTCTGTACTATTCTATTAGCTCTTTGCAAACTTGTTTTCCTGCACGAACAAACGCTGAGCTCTGGCTGAGGGGGAGTTTGTATTAAGCATTACATTGTAATCGGTGTTGAAACTAAATTCAATCTTTCGGTTCTTTGTAGAAAATGTCTTGATCAAAGCAATACTCTCGTTTGATTGTATGCAAAGTTTGCTTTCATCTTAATTCCGCTGCACAACTCATCCATCTTCATCTTAATTTCAAACGTAAAATACAATCAAAATCAAACTCAGATCCAACATTATTCCCGATAAGAAATGTAGTCGAGCTAATCACCCGATATTGAAGTTCGACCTGAGTACACCAGAATGGAATAAATATGACAAGTTGAAGAAAACTGATTTGCTTCAGCACAGGGTTATAGACTGGTTGTGGTTGAGTGAGATAGGCTCGAAGCAGGAGGTGATGGACCTTTTGGGTCCAAAGTTGACAGATGCATTGGAGTGTATACAGTCGCAGTATGAGGAGCTGGTGCTAGAGTTTCATAGCACGTAGATGCACAAGGAGGGAAAGTTTGATCAGGACACAGTTGTGTCGTTCAGTTTGGGGAGGCAGGTTTTTGAGATGAACATGGCGAGGTTTGCCATAGTGTCGGGGTTTTATACTGAGGAGGAAGTGAAACAACCTTAAAATGAACATCAAATGTGAACTCGCTCAACTTTGTTGTTGACTCGTTGTTACATGACTTGCAGGTCGTTAGATGCGTTGATGGAGCTTGCACGGGAGGTCGAGGTCGTTGTGGGACATGGACTGTTGAGTTCCATGTTAAAAATTTGAACTTTTAAACTTATGCTTTGGTTTTAAACTTTCTGCTTCCGCTGATAACTTGCATCTGATTAACTTGCTTTGAACACCAATTATATTGTGTGGTTGGACTTTTATTTATTTAATTACATTGTTCAATGTGATTGGTGGCTGGATCCTGGTCAATCACGCTCCCTGCGATGATACTCCGCGTGTGGATTTTGGGGGTGTGACACAAAGGACGCCACGAAATTAGCAACCTGAACCACATAAAGACGCACAACAACTCGACAAAACTGACTCAACATGACTCAACTACCCACATGACTCGACTGATTAACCTACTAACCTACGGACTCAAATAAATAATCTAAACAGCAAATGTAAGAGATTAAAGCAGAAAAAACATACTTAAGTTACTTGAAATATGCAAGAAAAAACTGTAAATTTCGAGATATGGAGAGTCCCGATCCGAGGAGAATTAGGGGATGAATGATGGGATTTTGTGGTGGGTTTTGTTAAGCACTCGAATCTGGTCACTTTGGTGTAAAAATGGATGAAAATGGTGGAGTTTCAGCTGGGATATGGTGAGGTATGGTGAGTTCGGCTATGTGATGTTTGATGTTTGGAGAAGAAAGGTGAAAGTGACAGGTTTTATCCGCTATGTGATGTGGTCGCGTGCCGCGACCTCGACATATGTTAGCCATGGCGTGATGCGACGGCATGGTTCAAATAGAGGGGGGTCAAATACGGGGTCGCGTAGCGCGGCGGTAAGGTTCAAACGTGGTGGCGTGACGCGATGGTAGGGTTCAACATCAGAAACTGAACTGAGGGGTCGCGTCGCGCGACCAGGGGTAATATTCAGTGTGGCGGCACGTGACAGATCATTTTGAACAGAAGGTTGCGTAAAAATTCAAGTTTTATGCCTTAGAAAATTTTTCAAGTCTTACCAATCCTTCCCAAAACCATCCCAATTTTTTCCTAAGTGTTGGGACTTACCTGGAATGTCATTTTCTCGCAAATTCAGCTCCTCAATGGTACGATTCCTGCAAAATTACTCAAACACACAAAAAAAGACACGAAAATTTACGAAAATTAACGAAATTTACAAACGGTACATACTCTACACTTGGGATTTCATCCCAAAGCACTAAGTGGTGGCTTTTGATGGAATTTCGAGAGGAGTTTCCTCCATCTCGTTCTTGTCTATCGCTTGTCCAATGTAGTGCTTCAAACGGTGGCCATTCACCTTCCAACTCCGGCCATCCGACTCATCCATAATCTCCACCGCTCCGTACGGAAAAACGTAATGAACCATATACGGTCCCGACCACTTCGATTTCAACTCCCCCGCAAACAACTTCAATCTTGAGTTGTAGAGAAGTACTTTATCACCCTTGCTAAACTTTTTGACCTTTCTTAACTTCTTATCATGTAAAGCTTTTGTTTTCTCTTTAATTCCCAACTATCGAGCATAAGCCACATCCCTAAGCTCCTCAAGCTCATGGATTTGAAAGAAACGCTTCCTAGCGGCTTCGGTCATGTCAAGGTTAACGGTTTTTAACGCCCAAAGTGCTCGGTGTTCTAGCTCTACGGGAAGATGACAAGCTTTTCCATAGACGATCATAAATGGTGTAGTTCCTAAAGGCATTTTGTAAGCGGTTTGAAACGCCCACAATGCATCGTCAAGCTTATCAGACCAATCGTTCCTATTCTTGCCAACGGTTTTCTCTAAGATACGTTTGATACCACGATTTGCGTTTTCCACTTCACCACTCATCTGTGGATGGTATGCGGTAGACAAACGATGAGTGACTCTGTAGCGTGCAAGCAACTTTTCCATCAATGCATTGCAAAAGTGAGTACCACGGTCACTAATTAAGGCTTTAGGTGTACCGAAGCGGGAAAAGAGTTTCTTGAGGAAACTCAACACTAATCTGGCTACATTCGTAGGAAGAGCTTGAGCCTCTACCCACTTAGACACGTAGTCAATTGCCACAAGTATATAACGATTCCCTTTTGAGACGGGAAAGGGTCCCATGAAATCAATGCCCCAAACATCAAAAACCTCCAATACTTGGATCGGGTTTTGAGGCATCTCATCTTTGGCTAAAATGTTGCCGGTTCGTTGACAAGCATCGCAAGTTTTCACGAACTCAACGGCATCACGAAGTACGTTAGGCCAATAAAAGCCACAATCAAACACCTTTTGAGCGGTGGCATACGCGCCATGATTGCCTCCCGCTAGACCTTCATGCACATGTTGTAGAATATTCAAACCCTCATCTCGCTACACACACCGCCTAAGTATCCTATCTCCTCCAATTCTAAAGAGAAAAGGATCATCCCACACATACTTCCTTGACTCACTAAGGAACTTCCTCCTTTGTTGTGTGGTCATTCCCCTCACAATATTGCCACTAGAGAGGTAATTCGCTAAATCGCAAAACCAAGGCAATCCCTCCTTCTCGGCCTCTACAAACTCACTAGACTTGTGAGGGAATGTATCTCCTATCTCCTCCTCACGAATCTCTTCTCTCTTGGGGTCCTCTAGACATGATAGATGATCGGCTGCACGTTTTCGGGCCCTCTATTATCTCTAATCTCAATATCGAAGTCGGAAAGCAATAGAATCCACCGAATAAGTCGAGGTTTGGCGTCTTTCTTTTGAAAAAGAAAACACAACGCGGAATGGTCGGTGAAAACTATGGTCTTGGATAGAACAAGGTATGAACGGAATTTGTCGAAAGCAAAAACTACGGCTAAGAGTTCTTTCTCCGTGGTGGTGTAGTTCTCTTGAGCATCATTTAGCGTTTTTCTCGCGTAGTATATGGGGTGGAAGTGCTTGTCCTTTCTTTGTCCCAATACCGCCCCAACGGCATAGTCACTCGCATCGCACATGAGCTCAAACGGTAAGCTCCAATCGGGCAAGATATGAATAGGTGCACTAACAAGCTGTTCCTTCAAGAAGTTGAAGGCTTTAAGACACTCCTTGTCAAAGACGAATGGAACATCTTTCTCCAAAAGACGGGTCATGGGGCGGGTTATTTTTGAGAAATCCCTAATAAAGCGTCTATAGAACCCCGCATGCCCTAAAAAACTCCGGATCGACTTCACGCTAGTGGGTGGAGTTAACCTACCAATAGTATCGATTTTCGAACGATCTACCTCTATACCATCCCTCGAGATCTTATGGCCTAAAACAATACCTTCCGTCACCATGAAGTGACACTTCTCCCAATTTAGCATAAGCTTAGTCTCGACACATCTCTATAGCATCCTCTCGAGATTCTTCAAACACTCATCAAAGGAGTTACCATATACCGAAAAATCATCCATGAAAACCTCCATGAAACTCTCAATCATATCCTGAAATTTGGCAACCATGCACCACTAAAAGGTAGCTGGGGTGTTACACAACCCAAATGGCATGCGTCGGTACGCATAGGTGCCATAGGGGCATGTGAAGGTGGTCTTATCCTGATCCTCTGGGGCGATGGGGATCTGGAAGTACCCAGAAAAACCATTGAGAAAACAATAAAATTGTTGACCCGCGAGACGCTCCAACATTTGATCGATAAAGGGCAACGGGAAGTGGTCTTTTCGGGTGGCATCATTCAACTTTCGGTAGTCGATGCACACGCGCCAACCCGTGACCGTACGAGAAGGGATAATCTCGTTCTTGGAATTCATGACAACGGTCATCCCTCCCTTCTTAGGGAAAACCTGAGTAGGACTAACCCAAGGCGAATCTGAAATGGGATAAATCATCCCGGCATCTAGGAGTTTAAGAACCTCCTTCTTCAAAACAACTTGCATGTTAGGGTTGAGGCGCCTTTGGGGTTGAACCACTGGCTTAAAATCATCCTCCATGAGTATCCGGTGGGTGCAATTAGAAGGGCTTATGCCCTTAATGTCGGACAACCTCCAAGCAATGGCCTCTTTGTTGGCATTCAACACCTCCAACAACCTCAACTTCTCTCCATCCTCCAACTTTTATGAGATGATAACAGGTAGCTCGGAACCCTCCCCTAGAAAAGCATATTCTAAATGAGATGGAAGTACCTTAAGCTCTAAGGGTGGGGGTTGGGTGGTGTCATCACTAACGGTTAATGCTTCGGGAATCAAAGGAATTCCCTCAACTTCTACTTCGTCTACCCTCAACGACTCCTCCTCTACTCTCTCTCCTACCACTAAGTCGGCACCACTAATATACTCTAGACAATGGTCGACACACGAGATGAAGGAATGCAAGAAGTATACGGAATGGCAAGGACCACTATAGTTATCGGAACCACTCGGGTGGTTCATGGAACGATCTATCTCAAAGGTAACTCTCTCTTCATCGACCCTAAGTGTTATCTTACCATCGTAAACATCTATGAGGGCTTTAGCGGTACGTAAGAATGGATGACCAAGTATGATAGGAACTCTCTCATCCGCTTCCATATCGAGAAAGACGAAATCGGTGGGAAAAACAAACTTGTCGACCTTAACAAGCAAATTCTCAACAATACCCCTCCGGTATTTCACGGACCAATCGGCTAATGATAATGTCATACGGGTAGGTGAAAGCTCGCCTAGGTCTAGATTCTCATAGAGAGAAAAGGACATCAAATTTATGCTAACACCTAGGTCGGCTAAGGCTCGAGTATTGGTGTTACTACCGAATACACATGGAATAGTAAAAATACCGGGACCGGTAAGCTTTTCCGGAAGGTTATTTAGAACAACTGCGGAACACCTCCCCCCATTCAATGGAACATTCGACAACTCCCCTAACTTCTCCTTGTTCCTAAATTGGGGTGCCTCTATAAAAGGTAGATTAATCTTCAATTGCTTGAAGATGTCTAAGAATTGCCCGTATTCCCTTGAGTATTTTTAGTTCCTAAGACGTGAAGGAATCGGGACTCGCGAATGGTCTACTAGTGGAGAAGGTCTAATGTCTACGGGTGGTTTCTCAACTTTCTTCTCAACTTGAGGCTCACCGGGCTGTGCGGTACTTGCTGGGCTTAGCCTCGATTGCACTTTGCCAGGAGCCTCCATCTAAATTTCTTCATCTACAATCTCCTCATCTTCCTCGACTGCTCTCTCCTCAACTCTCGGGTTCCCTACGGTTTTTCCACTACGAGTGGTAATGGCTTTGGCATGGGCGTTAGGGTTTGGTAGGCTGTTACCGGCAAACTGACCGGGTAATCTCTCCTCTAGTTTCCTAGACATGTCACCTACGACTCTTTGAAGGTCTTGGAAAGAAGCTTGGTGGTTCTTAAGCATGAGGTCGTGTTCGGTAAGGATCTTTTGGGTGGTTTGGTCCTTAACAACTAACTGGCTCATCATTGCCTCCATTCTCTCAAGACTACCCCCTAAATCATAACTTGAACCCTGACCTGGTTGAACCTGACTATTTGAACCCCCATCCTTGACCTGCCCATTGAACCCCTTATTGAACTGCCCATTTGAACCCCCACCAAAGAATGAACCTTGACCCCTATTTGGATTGTGAGCTAATTGGAAACCAGGGGGGTTACCATTGGACCGAAAATTATTATTATTATTGAAATTATTATTATTATTACGCCAACCCGAATTAAAATTATTACCAAACCCACTAGGTTGACCTCTACCTAGACCTCCCCCCACGAAATCGACCTGCTCCCCACCAACTGACAATGGACACACACTCGTATCGTGACCCCCTCGGCAAAACTCACACTTATCAACCTTTACCTTAATCTCCTTGAGCTCCCTAGTCACATTTTCTAAGATAGCTGCTATACTAGGGTCCATAGTGATATGGTTCACCCCACAAGTGGGGTGACTAGTAGTGGTATTTGAATTGCCACTTTGATACCGCTGGTCAGATCGCGATTGAGATTGGGCAAATGCCTCGAAACGCTCTAAACACTCGGCAACAGTAAGAATACCCATCATGTGACCTCCCGCATTAGTGTCAAAACGATCACGAGTCTCTTGGGTGAGACCGTTATAGATTTTTTCACAAATGGCCCAATCAGAAAGACCATGCTGGGAGCAACGAGCGCAAAGGTTTTGAAAATGCTCCCATGCAAGGTAATAGGGCTCGTCGGGCTCCATGCGGAATGAGTGAATTTGATCGTGAAGACGTGAGGCCTTCGCGGGTGGAAAGTATTTGTTCAAAAAGGCTTGACGGAGGCCCGCCCAAGTGGTGAAAGTACATGTTGGCTGAGAGTCCAACCAAGTAGCCGCACAGCCGGCTAGTGAAAAGGGAAAGAGCTGTAAGTAAGTAGCATCATTTGGGGCTCCGTGAAGGCTAAAAGTAGTAAGTATACGAGAGAGACAGTTTATATGGGCAGGGGCGTCCTCTTCCTCACGGCCGTGGAACTGAATGGTATTGATGATGGCTTGCATGGCATTAGATGGAATCTGCCAAGAGTTTTCGCTAACTATGGGTGGAACAGTGATGGGTGAAGCAAGGCCGGTGAAATTTTGGGTGGCTTGTTGATGGACAGTCTGTCTTGGATTGGCCATTTGTTCTAAGTCTATGTTTTCTGGGTCACTAGAGGTGCTAGAAGTGGGACTATCGGGTGGGGAAACCTTAGGTGAATGGTTTGGTGAAGATGGTGGGACGAGTATTGGTGTGGTATCAAAATCTGGGAAAGTAGTGAAAGATGAAGATGAAGTACTAACATCTGGTCCTTGGCCCAGTTAAGATGATGACTCTTTGACTGGTGGCTTCGGTGGCTGTCCTTGCGATCGCAGATGTGGCATCCACTACAAGCAAAAACCTGAATATGAGAAAGACAGACACTAGTCACTAAGACTCAAAATGAAAATAAAAGACACAAAACAAAATAAAACACGTAGCACGTATATGTCAAATAAGTCTATCAAAGCTAATTAACGCAATTGCTGTTGGTACATGCGTCTGTCGACTTCGTCTTGTATCGAGTCTTATTTGTATATAGATAGATCAGGGTGCGTTATACGAGAAAAATGTCAAATATAAGGTGAATAGCAGTTTCAAACGAAATTACATCTTGTAATTCCGCTTGAAATGGTCATGTTCAGTTCAAGCGAAATCATATATGTTAATTCCGCTTGAAGCTGATTTCGCTTGAAGGTAATTCCGCTTGAGACAGGTTCAAGCGAAATTACATCCCCTATAAATACCTTGTGTCTTGATTTCATTTGTAACTTTTCGGTCTGAGCAACGAAGTGCTGACGAAGTGTCGTCTCGCTGTAAAACATTATTATATCAATCAAATTGACAGTTTAAAGTAATATTCTGGCTGAATTGACCTCAATACGTCTGTTTCCGCCTTTCGTATTGATAAAAACTCTTCTGATCGACTCGTTCGGGTCTGTTATCGATCCCACAAGTGGTATCAGAGCTCAGGAAGAAGAGTTCTTACCAATTCAGCTGAAATTTCTGTTTTCTACACCTTCTTTTTCAAAATTAACAACTTTTTACGGTCAAAATGTCCTGATTTTCACACATCATACTCGGAATTGTGTTTTAACAAATCCTTGAGAAAATTGGACCTTAATTCATTCTAAAACTGATAAAATCTGTAATTCTGTTTCAAATACAGTTTGAGAATGATGACATCAGCAGCATTTCATATGGAATTAGGGGTTAATTCCGCTTGAAAAGTTAATTTCATTTGAAAGTTCATACGGAATTAGTTAATATCGCTTCAGTTGAGTAATTTCGTTTGAGTGATCTCGTTTGAATCGCTAATTCCGCTTCAATCTGTTATTCCGTTTGGGAGTTTCATACGGATTTAGTAATCCTGTTTGAAATTGTTGATTTCAAACGAAATTAGGGTAATTTCGCTTCAAGGGTAATATCGTTTGAACTGTATAATTCTGTTTGAAAGGAATTTCGTTTGAGTGTTAATTCCGTTTGAATAAAACTGTTTTGTGAACTTTGAAAAACCGAAACATGGAAGAGGAATTTTACAACGCATTCGCTACCCCAGTTACCCCGATCACTCTTGCACAGAACACAATGCTGGAAAATGAAACGGGGACTATGCAAAAACCGCCTAAGCTCATGAACATCGAGGAGTATAAAGGTTGGGAAGGACGTTTTGGAAACTGGGTACAAGCAAATTATTTAGATGCTTGGGAATGTGTTGAGACGAAATATGTTAGACCGATGACTGATGATGAGGAAATTATAGCTATTTAAGATCTGAGGGCTGAAAATAGAAAGAAATACAAAGATGAAAAAATGATGTTAAGTCTGCTACAACAAGCTGTGAAAGAAGATATCTTGGTGTTATTGCAACATAATGGAACTTCTTATTCAATATGGAAAGCATTAAGATCGAAGTTCGTTGGAAATCAAGAGATGGTTAAAAACAAAAAGTCACTTTTGAAGAAAGAGTTTGACCTATTTCGTGGGTTGAAAAATGAGAGCACAAAACAAATAATTGAATGATACTGCAATTTGTTAGCCAACATGAAGAGATTGAGCATCGACAAAGATAATGAAGAGTTGATCGAAAAATTGGCCGATGCATTGCCATATGAGACTTGGGGCACATATCTCATGATGCTAAGGAATAAGAAAGGGTTTAGCAGTCTGACACTGAGCAAGTTCATTGAAAAAATTGAGGCTCAAGAAATGGAACATAGAAAGATTTCAAGAATGAAAGATTTCGATGGTGAACAAGACATTGGGCTTTATTACAAAGCAGGATTGAATGATAAATCCACCAACATGTCACCAAAGATTGAAACTGCATTCAATACAAACAGTTCATCTGGAAGTTCTTCCAAAGGATCAAACAGCAACACAAGTTTTTCATTATATCCATCTTTTGATCCGAACATTTCAGCAACAAAGAAGGGCAAGAAGCTACAGTGCAACATTGTACTGAATCTGGAGAATGATGAGGATTATTCAGCAGAAGTTGCTAAGAGTCACATGTCTTTGTTGGGAACTGTGTTGGAGTCGTATGGAAGTTTTGTTACAGGTCGGATTGGGAATCCAATGCTTACAAAAGAGGATTACGATCAGATTGATGCTGAAGAGATGGAATTGATGGACATAAAGTGGTGTTTGGCAAGTGTGTTGAGACGAGCTGAGAAATTTAAGCAGATCACAGGAAGAAATGACTTACGTGATGCTAATGTTTCTACTTTGGGTTTTGATAAATCTAAAGTCACTTGTTTTCATTGCAGAGAAAAAGGACACTTCAAGAGGGAATGCACAAATCGCGAAGCAAGTGGAGCTCAAAATCCGTTCAACAACAATGATTACTACCGGAAGGCCATTTATCATCAAGTATCTCAACCACAACCACAACAAGAACCACAAGTGGCACATGGTAGAAAAGTAATTGAAGAATTATCAAAGAGAGCATGTTTGGGGAATCAAGAAAATTTCAGTTGGGACAAATATATCTCAGCTGATAATAAAGCATGCCTGATAAATCAAGATGATGAAAAGTTACCAGAAGGATTTAACTGGGAAGGTTTTAGTTGGGATGATTATAATCCAAACAAAACTTCACATCAAAAAGCTTTTGTCGCTCGAGTTGAAGAAGATAGTGATGATGATAAAGAGTATTATGCAAGAAGAATGGCAGCTCATTTTAAAAAGATGGAAGAGAGTGACAGTAATGATGAAAAGGCTAAAAAGAAAAAGAAAAAGGTCAAAACACCAGTTAGCAGTGATGATGAAGAAATACCAGTGATAAGGAAAAAAGTGGAAGTTCCAAAGTTTAAAGTTGATGAAGAAGTTGATGCAAAAAAAGATTCCTGTGAATTGTGAAACCTGTGAGATCATAAAGAAGAAAAACAGCGAATTGATTAACAACATAAACAGGTTGAAGGAATCATACGATGTGCTGAACAAAGCAATGAATCAGTACAATCAATCAAGCGAAGAACAAGCAACATCAATGAAGACACTTCAAGGAGCTTTCATGATAAAGCAGAAAGTGGTGAACAATTACATTGAAAAGTGTGCTGTACTTGAACAAAAACTGGAGACACAGAGGATTGAGACAGAAAGAGTTAATCATTTGTTAAAAAGTTACTCATGTACTTCTTATGTCATTGACAGGATTTATACAAATGTTGAAGGTATGAAGGCATTTGAGGATGATGAAGTAACTGAAGAACAAAAGGTATCTGAAGAAAAGACTCCTGAAAAGAAGAAAGAAAAGAAGAAGGATACTAAAGAAAAAACATCTGGTAAGAAACAAGGTGCCAGTTACAACAAGTGTCCACCCCCGCTTGAAAATGGATATTCTCCGAGAAATCCAAATTCAGAAAGAGTCAAAAAGTTAACAAACTTACAGTGGGAGTCAGAGTCTTCAGTTAACCTGCCAGAAAATATTGATGTCACTTTTACATCGTTTGACACTGATCAACAATCTCAATTGATGAAGAAAGTGGTGGATCATGTGTTAGATAACGATGAAACTGAGGAGTCAAAGTCGGAGTCAAACTCAGAGTCAAAGTCAGACAAATCAAAGTCAACAGTCAAACAGGGCAAAAGAGTTTACAATAAAGAATTCCTGTTATCAAAATCTAATTTGAATGATGAAACATTTAAAGTGGCTTATACTTTAAATGATTCTGACAAATTATATTTTGATGAGGAATTTCCAATAAGAGGTGTCAAACCTGACATGATCAAAAAGATTTTCAAACTTACAGAAATTAATATTTCTGAAATAAAAGATGTAAATCTTTCTGAAAAACCTAAAAAATATACCTCAAGAGTTCAACAAAGAGAAAACAAGAAAAAGGGTTACAGTTCTGATTCTGGTTTTCATAAGAAACCAAACCATAACGGTAATTTCAAAAAGAAAGGTCTTGGATTTATTCCACCAGAAAATCATAAAAATGAAAAATATGTTCGAGATTTTAAATCAAAAATGATATTTTTTTCAGGTACATCTTCTGAAGAAGAGAAGGAAAATCTGTTCAGAAATCAGTCGAACAAAGAATTCCTTGCGAAGAAGCAAGAAGAGATGAAGACTGTTGATCAGATGAAAGAAACGAGAACCTGTTTCCAATGCAACACTGTTGGTTATATTGCCAAGAATTGTTCCAAGGCAATACAATCAAAACAGGGAGTTTCTCGTAAACTGAAAGATAAAGAAGTTGAGTTTGAACCACCAATTGAGAGAACTAAACTTTTTAAAAATTCAAATTTTGAGATTGGTGAATGTTCAAACAGGTTTTACAAGAGAAGAGCAAACCTTGACAACCAGAAATGGGTTGTTAAGAAATCTGACGTTAGTACTATCAATGATTCTGATTCGTCAAAATCAGAGGAGCTATCTTCTGGCGATGAATCTGATTCCACAAAGTCAGAGGAGCCACAATATGAGGTTAAAAGTGAGATTTCAGTTCCTCCAATGGATGATGTCAATTTTCCACCATTGAAGGCTGAAAACTTTAAACAAAAAGTTGGTAAAATTGAGATTTCTAATCAATTTTTCTCAGAAAAGAAAGAATTTGATGTTGAAAAATCTTTTAATTCCAAAGTCAAACATATTTTTGGTAAAATGGTTGACAGAAAAGTTAAAGGAGTAAAGGAATTTTATGAGAAAAAATTGAAGAAACCAGGTAAAGTTGTGTCATCCCAGGTTTGTGACTGGGATGGTACCTATTATGGACAGTAAAAATCCGGACTTGCCGGAGCTCCCTAGTTGGTAAGTGAGGAGCAGGAATCGGCATCATTCTTTTTTTTTTTTTTTTTAAAAGGTATGATTTGCCGGAACTCCCAGGTTGGTAAGTGAGGAGTAGGAATCGGCATTTTGAGAATTCAACCTACAATTGGTATTGATTGGTAAACCATGTGGTTGAAACAGAGTTGGTGATTTTATAAGAAAGTTAATCAAGGTCATTAGTTTGAACTTAATTGGACTATTCTTACTAGTGGTACTTAATTTTTCAAGATTAATCAGGGACATTAACTTGTACTTGATTTCTCTTTCGTACAAGTGGAATTTTGAAGAAACAAAGTGATGATCTTATCCCCTAACCTACAAGTGGTAAAAATCAATCAACAAAATTTATTTTCCGGAAAAACCATTCGATTAAAACAAACTTAGGTGTTTTGAAATCACAATGGGAAAATAGTTTGTTGAAAGGGGGAGTTCTGATTGTTTATGCCAACTGGATGGTGAATTGAAGTGATTCGATATCAGTTGTCAATTTACTTGTACAGTTTGTTTTCAAATTTTTTTAAATGTGTTTGCATTTTAGGGGGAGTAAGAAATTTCTGAAAATCCAAAAAAATTTGAAAATTTGAAAAAGACAAAAACATGATAAAATTCAAAAATGAGTTTTGTGTCGAAAATAGGAAATGATAATACATCAGTAGACAGTTACAGTATACTAAAGATATGTAATGTTTAAATAGCGTTAAACAATCTCACTGATGATATGCCGATAGGTTTTTACACATTTAGTAAACTTTTTCGGGATATAAACTTAAATTCAAACTTGCTTATTTTGTGGGGAACACTACTTGGATATATAGGTAACCCCAGAAATTTCGTTTGAAGGATCCCTCTTTCTGAGATACTAGGTCTTTATGCTCAGTGATATTTGGGGTATTATCCCGGGACTTCTGATTTTGCGGAAGCAGTGGCCTAGTCCTCGGAGAATACTTTATGCTTGCTTGAAATAAAAGCCTGCCCTCAGCATAAAAATGATGAAACATTGAAAAAATATGCTAATCATGTGCTGTTGTAAAAAAAATCCTCTAAAGGGGACCCACCAAAAGTCTAGCCGTCATCTCTCTGCTGAACGGAAGTTCTGACCTGAGCTCTCACGGTTTTCGCAACTAACCCCTTACAGATATCATCTGTGGTATACTCACCTGTAAGACTGAATATTGGGATCTGGATACGGGAGTATATTCAAGAGGTGGGACATATGAATGAGTTTAAGTTCTTAATACACCTAATTCATATCCTGAATCAGTTGAAATTTGTGTGAGAATTTAAATGGATCGGTATATCGGCAATCTAAGTGAATTGTTTAATTCTTAATGTGTAACTAAGCTCAACGGTACTTGTGACTTGTCAAAAACTGATATGATCTCTTACACAAACTCACAAAAATATTGTCTGTAAATATTTCTTTATTTCATTTCATTTCATTTACATAAAAAATCCAAAAAGATTTTAGTGTGTTTTAGCATAAATTTTGAAAAATATAAAAAGATTTTCGACAACTGATGTTGGAAAGCTGATTTTCAAAATTCCAAGTGCTAAACATGATGACAATTGGTTTGGGAGAATGTGTTTTGAAAATAAAAATGATATTTCTTCGAGTGGTTCATCAGAGATTAACATTATAAAATCATTCATTGATTGAATAATTCCACAAGTGAATCATTTGTGAGGTTGATTTTACAAGTGGTAAGCAAAATATAAATTTGTAAAATTTTAAATTTGTGAAATTTATTTTTGGGTAGAGATTTGTGCGGGTAACGGTAGAGCCAGGATTTGGTTCTAAACCTGTGTGGAAAGAGTGTGAGCCAGCTCTCGATTCTATGAACCTGTGAAAGCCAGACTACGATCCCAGCTTAATGAGAGGGGGAGTCTGATTGACAAAGAGCCAGGTTCTGATCCTGAGATTGTTGATGCTGATGAACTTAAGGAATCAAGAGATCTGAAAGATTATTTGTTCGAGGAGAGTCTGTTGGTGATGAAAAGAGAAGAGAGAAGATTTGAGGATGCTTTACAGTCTCAGATACTTCAAAGAGTTCGAGAGGACTGATAAAGACTGAAGATGTGAAGACTCGACACTTTAAGACTCGTCAACATTCGAGGGGGAGTCTATTGGTGCATGCGTCTGTCGACTTTGTCTTGTATCGAGTCTTGTTTGTATATAGAGAGACCAGGGCGCGTTATATGAGAAAAATGTCAAATATAGGGTGAATAGCAGTTTCAAACGAAATTACATCTTGTAATTCCGCTTGAAATGGTCATGTTCAGTTCAAGCGAAATTATATATGTTAATTCTGCTTGAAGCTGATTTCGCTTGAAGGTAATTCCGCTTGAGACAGGTTCAAGCGAAATTACATCCCCTATAAATACCTTGTGTCTTGATTTCATTTGTAACTTTCTGGTCTGAGCAACGAAGTGCTGCCGAAGTGTCGTCTTGCTGTAAAACGTTATTATATCAATCAAATTGACAGTTTAAAGTAATATTCTAGCTGAATTAACCTCAATACATCTTTTTCCGCCTTTCGTATTGAGAAAAACTCTTCTGATCGACTCGTTCGGGTCTGTTATCGATCCCACAATTGCCAAGAGTCCCCGGCAACGGTGCCAAAAACTTGATGTATGCTAAACAGACTACTAAAATTAACTAAATTAGACTATCTAAGCTTGACACTAAAAAGCTTTAAATCTAGACTCAACCTAAACCACACAATCGGAAAGTGTACCGATCACTGTAGTATGACCTAAGGAAGTCCGGATATCGAACCACGAGACTCTATTTATCACGTTAACTAGACTCTAATAGACGCTGACAGACACGACTCAAACTGTTTAATTGTTTTGAAGGGGGGGTTACTGACCAAACTCAAAGACCATGGATGACATCTTTATTTCTAACGCAGCATAAAAACTTCCAACGCCCGCCAGATCCACTTACAAATTCCCTGAAATACATGTAGTTTGAAAACATCAACAAAAGTTGAGCGAGTTCATGTGTTTGTTTGTGTGTATGAGTAAACCTTTGAAATCATTGTAAGTATGTCTGTAAGTTTATAAGTCCCAGTATGATAGCAACAAGGAAAAGATCACCAATGGTTTGCAAGGCCACTGATATGTGTGAAGTGATACAGGAAGACTCAAACCTAGCAGATTTTGTACCGGGCTTCCGGCTGTAAGACATAGTCACCACATGGCCCATTTGGACTCATGGATGGGGCTCGCTACACCCAAATAGATCTATCACTCATGCCCCTCGATCCTTATACGAGGATTAATGGTCCCAAGTATCCGCCTACCCATTCACATGATCTATGGTTCTTTCCTAGGCTAACCATACCAATTGTATTTGTATGTAATCCTTTTGTAACATGTATTTCACCCCCGAAGTAAATAAACAAACCAGTTTAAATAAAAGGGGGACATGAACTCACAGTTTTGCGTTCCTTGTATCCGATGTAACTCAAAGCTTCCTCTAGAACGCACGACTACCTACATGCGTACTAAGGTCCATTAGACGAGCGAGTCGTGCATTGACTTGGTTTTAATTAGTGCCTTTGAGTTACGTTTTAAAGTGTCTTTGTTATTATTCCAAGCATATAATTATTTGTTAAAATAATTATTATTTTAACTTAAATTATATTTATTAAATTTTGGAATAATTGTTAAACAATATTTTGTAACAATACTTCTCAAGTATTTATATCCGTATTTCCTTCCTAAGGACGGGGGTATCTCATACATGTATATCCGTATTCATGTATTGGTATATCTTTCCATGTGTTGGCGTCGTATTCCGGTGTATTATTCCAAATAAAAATATGCCAATATATTCCCAATATATATTTCCAAAACAATATATTTTCAAGTCTTAATTAGAAAATATATATAAACTTATTTTGTCCAATATAATGTATTTCAAGAAAATATATATTTTTCCCAAAAATCATATATCTTCTATATATACTAAGAAAATATATTTTTACTTCCAAAATAATATATTTTCTCCTTGTCGAAAATATGATACACTTTGTAATAACAATAAAATCATATTTTCATTTCTTTCGTATCCAAAATAATGTTTACCAAAAATATGTTTATAGCGGTATTTTCCAGAATATTTTGTAAGTTACATTTTATCGTTCGGTTCCACAATATTTTGTGTGTAACTTATATATATATTCCTTATGATTTTTGGTAGTATTTTGGATTGCAATTTCTTGGTATTGATAAGTTATATTATTTCAAATCATAAAATAATATAACTAGTACACCAAGTATACAAATAATCACACACATCATGTCTTTAAAGTAAATATATATTCTAAATATATATTTATCCATTTTTATTTATATAAACCAACCTCCAATACTTGTATTTTTGTAACAAAAATTATGGCAAAGTTTATGTAGAAAACCTATGGTTAAAATACACTTATAAATGCTTGTTTGAAAATATTTTTCTAAGTGTTTATATTTTTAGAAATTTTTGCCATAGTTTCCCCTAAAAATGGAGGTGTCCATGCTTTTAAAGCATATCATTTTCTTTTTAAAATCATCACAACAATCAACAATTCATTCAACACTTACCAAGTGCCAAAACTATGCTATCTACATAATAATCATGAACTTGAACTTTCATAAAAACTTGTAGTAACTTGGTAGGGTGTTTAGTAGGTTTAGTTACCCTTTAAAGTGTGTTCATTTCTTTAAAAATCTCATTCTTAAAGGATTTAGGTGTTTACAACTTACTAGATGATTTTTCCAAAAATCATTCTCTTGGGTTTTTCTTGTAAACAATGTATTCTTATACGTGTTTCACCACTAGAAACATGGTTAGTCGTTTTAGAAACAATGTTTATGTAAATCTTGTGATTTAACTTGATTTCTTTGGAAAACTATTTTAGAAACCATCCACTTACAAGACTTGTATTTTGTTTAAATCCACATCATATGAAAATAACTTTTATTATTCAAGTTTATGAAAACATAAAGCATGATGATCTTGGTCTTTCACAAGATCACCACCTTAACTTACTAGATCATGTGTTAAATCATAATCTAGTAGGTTTCATATGATGTCTAACATCATAAACACAAATAATCAATCATCAAGAAGCAAAACAACACTAAACAACATGATATCTTTAAGATTTCTTAAAGCTTTATGCTTATGTTCATGATTCATCTTCAAGTTTATTAGTGTTCTTCATAATAATCAACATGAATCTTCTTTTAACCACTAATATAAGATGAACAATGGAGTGTATGAAGTTCTTACCACTAGCTCAAGGCTAGGGATGAATCAAGAGGAGAAAACAAGTGGAAGAAAGCACTAGAGAGAGGTCCTTCAACTTTCAAGAGCACCAAGCTTCCTTGTATGGCTCCTTACACCTTGTGTACACCTTGGAATGTATGAGAATGAGATGGAAATGAGGGTGGTGGTGGTGCTTGTTTGTGGCCGTGAGGTGGGAAGAGGAAGGGAGGAAGAAGGGTGAAGTGTGTGTTAATGTGTGAGAGATGAGAATGGTGATCTACTAAGTTCTTCTTATAACCAAGTTCATCCTTTACCCATTGGGTCATGTGTTTCATAAGTACTAGACACAATCTCTAAACAAATCTTCACAATCTTTGGGGGATCAAGAAAGATTAAGGTGGGGCCACTCCTTGTGACAGTAAATATAGGGGGTATAGTTGGTGTTTAATGAATAGCTAAGTAATCTAGTTAGTTTTTAAGTGTATTAGTAAGGTGTTATGTGTATATGGTGTCATATAGTGTGTTAGGGTGTTCGGAGATTATAACTAGCTCAGAATTAATAAAACAATGCTCCTAGTATAATTTTGGTGTGTCGGGTAGTGTCCGGTTGTTCGGTTAGATACCGGTTCGTTAAAGTGTCAAAGTATACCGTTTAGTGTTCGTTATGTTACCTTTTGTGACACTTTTAATTCCCGACACTTAGGAAAGCATTCAAGACCATTTTGCCATATTTTTGCATATTACTAGCATGTTAAAATGTTGATTTTTGCTGAAATATGCAGAATTCTGCACTTAATGTGAGTTTTAGGCACTTTCAGGCACTCTAACTATCACCTAGAAAAGTAGTTTTGTGGTCCTTACTTCCCTACACACTATACTAGTGTAGAACTTGGTTTCTGGCTCATACTGGTCTCAAAACACTGTCTGTCTATGTACTGATCCCCGTCAGCATATTCCTGTTTTATCCGTTAACTGTGCTAACTGTGCTATGTGCATCATGTATGTTAATAAAGTTTGCATGTAATAATGATATGTCATTATGAAATATGTGTTGCACATGTACGTATGATGCAGTAATTAGAAAGCAATTCGAGTCATAAATTGTGAATCAGCACAGTCATTAGGCACTAATCATAGTTAATTAATTGTACGGATGCATGCAAATTTGACAGTTGTCACAAAAACCTAGCAAATTACTATCACTTCTAGGGTTTATTGGCCAATTCTCCCTAAAGGTAAAGACCTAGCATGAACCTATTCCGTAGCAGACAACCACCAAGATTCACACGAAGTAATTGATAGTAATAAACCGGATTAAAGTACGCATATACACCAAATCAATAAATCAAACTGTTTACTAAATACAATCAATCCACAAAATACATGCAATTAACGAAAAAGGTTATAACTTTATTTCAATCCATTCATCATAGTCTAGGTAGTGTAAATGTTTAGCCAAGCATGTCGAATAACGAGAACAAATCAAAGATGTTCAAACAAGAATTCATGACAACGAGTTTCGAAATAAAAATAAAAAATAAAGAACTAGAAAACCCGTGTAAGTCATCAATCCTTCGTCCCAAACTCGTACCGATGATTCCAATGCTTCAAAACCTTCAAAATTGCTCTAAGAATGCTCTCCAAATCGCCTGTGATTGCCTTAATTTGTAACTAGGGTTTTCTAATGAGTTTCTTGAGTTTATATACGTAACCCCTTGGTCAAACGAATGATTTCCGTCAAACACCCCCGTCACGTCGCGCGACGGGTATTACCTTAGGCAGTCGCGTAGCGCGATGGCTTGAGACACCAAAAATATTAATTAAATATTATAGCGGGGCGCGACAGCATGTATGGGTTCTTATGACGCAACGCGAGCCCTCAATCTTCACAGAATGTCATGTTTCTTAATCAGCTTCAACTCCAAAATCCCAGAAATAATTCTAACTCCCAGAATCAGCACATTCTTCATCGTTTTTCAACATTTTCAGCATTAACGACCTGTAAAATGAGATTTAATCAATAGTATGCACATTCTAACGAAAACAGAACTAAATATAACGAAAACTATACAAACTGTACACGAATAAGAGATGTATTTTGCAATACATCATCTTCAAATCAAAGAACCATAAAACTTTGGAGTGCAAGGACCTAAAAAATGCAACCTGTTATAGTTGTAATGAAAAAGGGCACATCAAGAGCAACTGCCCGAAATACGCAAAGAAGCCTGATGTATTGCAAAATACATCCTTTATTCGTGTATAGTTTGTATAGATTTCCATTGTTTTTAGTTCCGTTTTAGTTAGAATGTGCATACTTTGATAAAATCTTTTGTTTCCAGGTCTTGGTACTGAATATTGCTGAAAATTGAGTGGAAACGAGCTTCAATGCTGAAACGCCAAGTTCCGGAACAAGTTTTAAAGAGTTAGAAAATATTTTGAGAGTTTTGAGAAGTTAGAGCTGGGAAAATTTCGTGCATGGCTGCCCATTTTGAGCTGTGGCATCGCGCAACAGCTGTAACACATCACCGTCGCGCCCCGCCACGGATAAAATAACAATTTATTCATTTTGTTGTTCTCGCGTTGCGCGACCAGAAAGGAGAAGACCTGTCACGCGACGCGACGGGGTTATATAACGGTCAAAATTCGCTGCTTAATCAAAAACTCTAATTATGAACGGAGAGCAGTCTTGGGCGATTTGGGAGCATTCGATAGGCGATTTTGGAGATTTCGAAGCACACGAATCAGTGGTACGAGTTCGGGACGAAGGATCGAAGACTATACGGGTTTTCTAGTTCTTTGTTTTTTATTTTTCTCACGAAACTTGTTATCATGAATTCTAGTTTGAATATCTTTGATTTGTATAGAGTTTTACTGTTTTTGTTATTTGCATGAATGTTATGGACTAATTGTGTTTAGTAAGGAGTTTGTTTTATTGATTTGAAGCACATGCGTACTTTAATTCGGTTTATTATTGTCATTTGCTTCGTATGATTCTTAGTGACGGTCTTTATCACAACCTAGGGTCATACTAGGGTTTTAGATTTTGGTGAGTGTCTATATCACGTAAGAAATCTTAACTCTTTAGGGAGAATCGGCCGATAACCCCTAGAAGTAATTATTATTAATTTGCTAGGTTTTAGTGTTCTACTAGTCCTAATACCCGGAAAGTGAGGGGCTATTGATAGATCTTACCCGACGAATTGCTTTAGACAGTCCTTGGAAAAGGTCGTGAATTAGTTTCCTCGTCGGTTTATTAGTCTATCAAGTCAAGTTAAATAATTCAAACTACCCTAGATCTATGATTGGAAAAGAGTAGGTCAACATTAGGGTACTTACACAATAATTAGACAACAGGAAAGACGTCTAATAACCGGTAGGATTAACGGCCTAGGTAACGCCATAAGTTTCACCTCGAGAAGGGTTGAGGGGCTTAGTTGGTGTTTAATAGGTTTAGTATCATAAGATCCCGGTTCCATAAATCATGCATTTAACTTAATCGGTAATTCTTAAAATCAATCCAGGATTCTAGTCTAGGTGGTCTCGTCTCTCATATAAGAATCGTCTTTGTTTTTCTTTCGTATTTAGTCTAGTTTTTAGTTAATTAATTAGTTTAAATAGATTTCCTTTATTTTCCGTAAGCCCCCCCCCCCCCAAAAAAAAACAATTAAACATTTTAAGTCGTGTCTGTCAGTGTCTATTAGAGTCTAGTTTACGTGATACATAGAGTCTCGTGGTTCAATGTCCGGACTTCCTAGGGTTATACTATAGTGATCGGTACACTTGCCGATTTTGTGGTTTTAGGTCGAGTCTAGAATTAAAGCTTTTTAGTGTCTAGCTTAGAGAGTCTAATATAGTTAATTTTCATAGTCTGTTCAGCACACATCAAGTTTTTGGCGCCGTTGTCGGGGACTCTTGGCAATCGCGTTTATTAGCTTTGATAGATTTTCTTGACATATACGTGCTATTTGTTTTGTTTTGTGTCGAGTCTTTCAATTCTTGTCTTTACTTTATTTTGAGTCGTAGTGACTAGTGTTTGCTTTTCTTATATTCAGGTTTCTTGCTTGTAGTGGATGCCACATCTGCGCTCGCACGGACCGCCGAAGCCGCCAGTCACCGAGTCGTCATCTCGATTGGGCCAAGGCCCATAGGTTAGTACTTCATCCTCTTCTCAAATTCCTAATTTCGATTCCACTCCATTACCCACCCCACCTCCAACCCCACCACCTTCACCAAACCATTCACCTAAGACATCACCTAAGGTTTCCCCACCTGATAGCCCTACTTCTAGCACCTCTAGCACCCGAGAAAACATAAACATAGAACCAATGGCCAATGCTAGGCAAACCGTTCACCAACAAGCCACCCGAAATTTCACCGTTCTCGCTTCACCCATCACCGTTCCACCCATAGTTAGCGAGAACTCATGGCAGATTCCATCTTATGCCATGCAGGCCATCACCAATACCATCCAGTTCCATGGCCGCGAGGATGAGGACGCCCCGGCCCACATAAACCGTTTTTCCCGTATCTTAGCTACTTTTAGCCTTCACGGTGCCCCTAATGATGTTACTTACTTACAACTTTTCCCGTTCTCACTAGCCGGCCGTGCGGCTACTTGGTTGGACTCTCAACCAACCGGTACTTTTACCACATGGGCGGGGCTTCGTCAAGCCTTTTTGAACAAATACTTCCCGCCCGCTAAAGCTTCATGTCTTAGAGACCAAATCCACTCCTTCCGCATGGAGACCGACGAGCTTTACTACCTTGCTTGGGAGCGTTTCCAAAACATTTGTGCTCCTTGCTCCCGGCATGGTCTTTCCGATTGGGCCTTATGTTAGAAATTCTATAACGGTCTCACCCAAGAGACTCGTGATAGGTTTGATACTAATGCGGGGGGACATATGATGGGTATTCTTACTGTTGTTGAGTGTTTAGAACGTTTCGAGGCATTTGCCCAATCTCAATCTCAATCGCGAGCCGATCAGCGGTATCAAAGTGGTAATTCAAATACCGCCACTAGTGCACCCGCCCAAGGGGTGAACCATGTCACCATGGATCCTAGTTTAGCCGCTGTTTTGGAAAACGTGACAAGGGAGCTTAAGGAAATTAAGGCTAAGGTAGATAAGTGTGTGTTTTGCAGAGGGGGTCACGATATGAGTGCGTGTCCATTGCTAGTTGGTGAGGAGCAAGTCGATTTCATAGGAGGAGGTTTCGGTAGAGGTCAACCTAGTGGGTTTGGTAATAATAATTTTGGTTCGGGTTGGCGTAATAATAATACTAATTTTAATAATAATAACAATTTTCGCTCAAATGGACCCCCTAGTTTTCAACTAGCTCAAAATCCAAATAGGGGTCAAGGTTCACTTTTTGGTGGGGGTTCAAATGGGCAGTTCAATAAGGGGTTCAATAACCAGGTCAAAGAGGGGGGGTTCAAATAACCAGGTTTAAATAAGTCAAGGTTCAAGTAATGATTTAGGGGGTAGTCTTGAGAGAATGGAAGAAATGACGAGTCAATTAATTGTTAGAGACCAAACCACCCAAAAGACCCTTGGTGAACATGACCTTATGCTAAAGAACCACCAAGCCTCTTTCCAAGACCTCCAAAGGGTCATTGGTGATATGTATAGGAAGTTAGAGGAGAGATTGCCTGGTCAGTTTGCGGGTAACACCTAACTGAACCCTAACGCCCATGCCCATGCTAAAGCCATTACCACTCGTAGTGGCAAAACCAGGGAACCCGAGAGTTGAGGAGAAAGTAGTTGATGAGGATGGGGATATTGTAGACGAGGAGATCGAGATGGAGGCTCCCGGCAAAGTGCAACCGAGGCTAAGCCCAGCAAGTACCGCACAGCCCGGTGAGTCTCAAGTTGAGAAGAAAGTTGAGAAAACGCCCGTAGACGTTAGACCTTCACCCCTAGTAGACCATTCGCGTATCCCGTTTCCCTCATGTCTTAGGAACCAAAAATACTCAAGGGAATACGGGCAATTTTTAGACATATTCAAGCCATTGAAGATTAATCTTCCTTTTATTGAGGCACTTCAATCAATACCTAAGTATGCGAAATTCTTAAAAGACCTTCTTAGGAATAAAGAGAAGTTAGGTGAGTTGTCTAACATCCCATTGAATGGAGGGTGTTCCGCCGTTGTTTTAAATAAGCTTCCCGAAAAGCTTACTGATCCCGGTGTTTTTACTATTCCTTGTCTATTCTATAGTAACACCAACACTAGAGCTTTAGCCGACTTAGGAGCTAGCATCAATCTGATGCCCTTTTCTCTTTACGAGAAGCTAGACTTGGGAGAGCTTTCACCTACCCGAATGACATTATCCTTAGCCGATCGGTCAGTTAAATACCCTAGGGGAATAGTTGAGAATTTGCTAGTAAAGGTAGACAAGTTCGTTTTTCCCGCCGATTTCGTAATTCTTGATATGGAAGCGGATGAGAGGGTTCCTATTATTCTAGGTCATCCATTCTTGTGTACCGTTAAAGCCCTCATAGATGTCTACGATGGTAAGATAACCCTTAGGGTCGGTGAGGAGAGAGTTACTTTCGAGATAGATCGTTCCATGAACCACCCGAGTGGTTCGGACGACTATAGTGGTCCTTGCCATTCCGTATACTTCTTGAATTCATTCATCTCATTCTTGAATTCATTCATCTCATGTGTCGATCATTGCTTAGAATATATTAGTGGTGCGGACTTAGTGGTAGGAGAGAAGGTAGAGGAGAGTTGATGAGGGTAGATGAAGTAGAAGAAGAGGGAATTCCTTTAATTCCCGAAGCGTTAGCTGTTAGTGATGACACCACCCAACCCCCACCCTTAGAGCTTAAGGTGCTACCATCTCACTTAGAGTATGCTTTCTTAGGGGAGGGTTCCGAGCTACCCGTTATTATTTCATATGAGTTAGAGGAAAGTGAGAAATTGAGGTTGTTGGATGTGTTGAAGGCCAACAAAGAGGCCATTGCTTGGAGGTTGTCCGACAATAAGGGCATAAGCCCTACTTATTGCACCCACCGGATACTCATGGAGGATGATTATAAACCGGTGGTGCAACCCCAAAGGCGGCTCAACCCCAATATGTAAGATGTTGTGAAGAAGGATGTTCTTAAACTCCTAGATGTCGTTGATGACATATCCCATCTCTGATTCACCTTGGGTTAGTCCCACTTAGGTTATCCCTAAGAAGGGAGTGATGACCGTTGTCATGAATTCTAAGAATGAGCTTATCCCTTCTCGTACGGTCACGGGTTGGCGCGTGAGCATCGACTACCGAAAGTTGAATGATGCCACCTGAAAAGACCACTTCCCATTGCCCTTCATCGATCAAATGTTGGAGCGTCTCGCCGGTCAACAATTCTATTGTTTTCTAGACGGATTTTCTGGGTACTTCCATGATAAGACCACCTTCACATGCCCCTATGGCACTTATGCGTACCGACGGATGCCATTTGGGTTGTGTAACGCTCCGGCTACCTTTCAGTGACGTATGGTTGCCATATTTCAGGATATGATAGAGACGGACATGGAGGTTTTCATGGATGATTTTTCGTTATATGGTAGCTCTTTTGATGAGTGTTTGAAGAATCTCGAGAGGATGTTGAAGCGGTGTGTTGAGACAAAGCTGATGTTAAATTGGGAAAAATGTCACTTCATGGTGACTGAAGGTATTGTGTTAGGGCATAAGATCTCTAGGGAGGGTATTGAGGTAGATCGTGTGAAAATAGATACCATTAGTAGGTTACCTCCACCCGCGAGTGTGAAGTCCATTAGGAGCTTCTTAGGGCATGCGGGCTTCTATAGACGCTTTATTAGGGATTTCTAAAAAATAACCCGCCCCATGACCCGTTTGCTAGAGAAAGATGTTCCATTCATCTTTGACGAGGAGTGTCTTAAGGCCTTCAACTTCTTGAAGGAACAGCTAGTTAGTGCACCTATTCTTATCTCGCCCGACTGGAGTTTACCGTTTGAGCTAATGTGCGATGCGAGTGATTATGCCGTTGGAGCGGTATTAGGACAAAGAAGGGTTAAGCACTTTCACCCTATCTACTACGCGAACAAAACGCTCAATGATGCTCAAGAAAACTACACTACCACGGAAAAAGAGCTTTTAGCCGTAGTTTTCGCTTTTGATAAATTCCGCTCGTACCTAGTTCTATCCAAGACTATAGTCTTCACCGATCACTTCGCGTTGCGCTTTCTTTTTCAAAAGAAAGACGCTAAACCCTGACTCATTCAGTGGATTCTATTACTTAGTGAGTTTGATATAGAGATTAGAGACAAGAGAGGGGCCGAAAACGTTGCAGCCGATCATTTGTCACGCTTAGAGGATCCCAAGAGAGAAGAGATTCGTGAGGAGGAGATTGGAGATACGTTCCCTCACGAGTCCATTGAGTTTGTTGAGGCCGAAAAAGAGGGATTGCCATGGTTTTGTGACTTAGCAAACTATCTTTCTAGTGGCAATATTGTGAGAGGAATGACCACCCAACAAAAGAGGAAATTCCTTAGTGAATCAAGAAAATATGTGTGGGATGATCCTTTTCTTTTTAGAATTGGAGGAGATCGAATACTTAGACGTTGTGTGTCGAGAGAGGAGGGGTTGAACATCATAAAACATGTGCATGAGGGCCTCACGGGAGGACACCATGGAGCACATGCCACCACTCAAAAGGTATTTGATTGTGGTTTTTATTGGCCTACCATACTTAGATATGTCGTTGAGTTCATGAAGACAGGTGATGCTTGTCAACGAACCGGCAATATTTCCGCCAAAGATGAGATGCCTCAAAACCCCATCCAAGTGGTAGAGGTTTTTGACGTTTGGGGCATTGATTTCATGGGACTATTCCCAAACTCCAAAGGAAACTGTTATATACTCGTGGCGATTGACTACGTATCTAAATGGATTGAGGCTCAAGCTCTTCCCACAAATGAAGCCCGAGTGGTCTTGAAATTCCTTAAAAATCTCTTTTCCCGATTTGGTACACCTAAAGCTTTAATAAGTGACCGTGGCACTCATTTTTGCACGCATTGATGGAGAAATTGCTTGCACTGTAACAATCCTCAATAAACCGACACCCTCGAATATTTTTTTCTGACACCCTAGTATCTTTTTAAATATTCCAAAGTGTCCCTATATGTCTTAAAATACACCCCATACGCGAAAGCGGGCCTCAAATATATTAAATAGTATTAAAAATAATTAAAAACTGAAAATATAAGTTCAGGCGGGCCGCGTAAAGGATCCTTAACCCTTACGCGGGCCGCGTCAACTTAAAACTCAGGCGGGCTCCGGTGTCGCCGCGTGTGTGTGTGTGTGTGTGTTGCAGCTACCCCATGACCCGGACAAGCTAGTCCGTTGACCAGCTTTGACGCGTGCCGCGTAAGCCCTTGCTTACATTTACAGAGGCCGCGTGAGAACCAGATATCAGCACTATAAATAGAATGCATCGGCTTTCAATTTAATTCGTTCAAAATCTTTTATGTATCTTGACTTCTGAAGATTATAGGCATAATATTCGAGTAGTATACCCCCTAATTAGCGAGGTTCTGCTCCGTTGTAAGTATTATAACCCCAGTTTCGTATTAGATACGCTGCCCGATTGATTTAGGGTTCCGTAACAATTGTCGTGGTTCTGCCCGACGTAGTTGTTGGAATACTGTCTCGGGGAGGGTATCATTAATATTATCAAAGGGTTATTATACTAACCTATGTACATTTGTGTAAATTATAGATTAATCCCAGGAAACCCTTACGCGAAGTCTAAGATAGCAATGTGAGTTTATCCTATTTTTGTTAAACTTTTTGTAATATTTTACAAAACCTTAATGTTTTACAATGTGATTAAGCGGTGATTGAGTCTTTGTAGTTCTTCAATTACTGCCGGTATGTTGGGGTTTTATATACAAAATGTAGAACACGTTACCATTGGACGACGAGTTAGCCAATGTGTAATATAACCCACTAGTCAGGATTGACAGTACTGAATGAGTAATTGTGTAGAAATAAACAATGTGATCGCTCTCAATACTGTTTTAATTGATAAAATATTTCTTGATTAAACTGGGATTCACTCACCAGTATTTCCCACTGACAAATGTTTTTAAAACGCGTTTCAGGTAACACAATGTGACAGCCAATTAGTAAAAAGCCAGCTGGAGAGCACTGAAGGCTTGGGAAAAATGTGGCTATAAAAGTTACCTAAAAGACGATGTTTTAAATTCAATAAAATAGTGTTTACCCCTATAAACATATTGTAATAAGAAACTTGGGTTTTTCCCATGTGATTATTAATTTCAAATATGGTGGTTTTGCTCTGATAAACATTTCCTAACTACGATCCTGATGTAATTTCCGTTGCCAAATTAACCAACTGATACCACCGAAATTCTGAGTTCGCGTCCGTCCGTTCCCAGGATAGATAAGGGATCGGGGGTTGCGACAGAAGGTGGCATCAGAGCCTAGCCACTGGTCTAAGCCAAAGAAGTGTTCTACTGACACTTAAATTTTAAATTTTGTGTTAGGAAATAATTTATGTGATTATGTGTTTTGTGTTATTTGACTATTTGTTAGTTTACAGTATGAGTGATCAAGGACCCTCAGACATGTGTCGTCAGTTGTCTGATTCACCTAGGAGTGAAGGTACCTCTTCACAGCCTGCCCTTTCTGGGTATTCTGCTGATCAGGAAGAAGGGATGTTTGCCTTTAAAGCTCAGTCGGAGGAGCCATTCCCTCATAAAAAGAGAGGATGGTTCAATAAGGAAGCATTTGCACGTAGGAAAAGAATGCGAAAGTTGCAACAGCAAAGAGCCCTAGTAGTCGTTAAGCGAAAGTTAGATGCCCATACACAGGATATGCTTAATAGAAGCCTAGCCAATTTCCATATCCTAGCTACAACTGCTGCTAACCCAAGTCTGGAACAACTAGTAGCCCCACAACCCTTACCTTTGATTCCCACTCAACCAATGGAGGTAGAAATGCATGATTTTAACCCTGAGGAGATACCTAGGATACCAGCCCCTAATCCTCTAGATCCAAATTATGATCCATGGTTTGATGATCTTAGGGATCATGTGCCACGTTATCACTTAAACAAAGAAACCTTGCCGAACTTAGCAGCATATCCAGGTTTGGACCCTCTAGGTCCCTATTATGACAACGATGAATACATTAGGGAGATTTTGGAGAATCCATACCCTCAGGAGAATCCAGTACCTCAGTACCCAGAGCCAATACCAGTACCTGCACCCCCAATGAGTGCAGAGAATTTGCAAGAACTCCGAAATTTCGAAGAAGAAATTATAGAAAATAGTGAGAGGATGAGGTATGTAGGAGAGCAACTCGTATGGAAATACGATGAGCGCCAGATGGATTTCGGGGGAAATCCATATCCATGAAGAAGATGGTAAAGTTGGTAATAATAATAAATAAAATATGTGTAATACTAATAAATCTATCGTAGTATAGACCACTCTGTGGTTAACGAGGCATATTAGTATTGTAATTTTTAATTCCTGTTTTAGTATGTATTTGACGCATACTATAGCAAAAAAAAAGTAAAGTCGCAATGCACGACGCTTTTGACCAATATGTGTATTATGTGGTTGTTACTTAAACTATTTAATTATTCTATTAATGATTGGTAAATGTTTAAAATTCAGATGGCCGATGAAGGAAATCAAGGAAATCTGAATAGCGATAACCAAAGTAACATTAACGTGGTTAATGAGAATCCGAGTATCAATAACAATGGAAACCAAATGGATAATAGTGCCGTTCAA
The DNA here is from genome assembly GCA_030545235.1 of Helianthus tuberosus. Classification (NCBI taxonomy): domain Eukaryota; kingdom Viridiplantae; phylum Streptophyta; class Magnoliopsida; order Asterales; family Asteraceae; genus Helianthus; species Helianthus tuberosus. The sequence continues at coordinate 185,044,583 of CM060442.1, forward strand.
CACATAGTGGCACAAGGAATTATAGATGCATTCACATTTATTATTCAAACGGTTCAAGAAGCGAATAATAAAAGTAAGCATAGCAGTAAGCGACCAATTGAACCAGAACACAGCGTGAACAATGGTCCTGTACTTCAAATGCCCATTCCCAAAAGGAGAAGAACCGTGTCTTACGGTTGTTCTTATAAAGAATTCTGGTCTTGTAAACCAATGGAATTCTCGGGCAACGAAGGGGCCATTGCAACCCTACGCTGGATAGAGAAAACTGAGGTAGTCTTAAGAATAAGCAAGTGTGCTGAAGAAGATAAGATAATGTTTACTTCTAATCTGTTTAAGAATTCAGCACTAGAATGGTGGAACACTATCCTCCAATCAAGAGGAAGTGATAGAACTTACAATATGGAATGGGAGGAATTTAAGGATAAGGTAGAAAGGAAATTTTGCCCACCCAATGAGAAGGAACAGATAGCAAACAAATTCCTAAACCTTAGGATGACTGGTGTGGATAGTAAGGGATACACCAAATTATTCTTTGAATATGCTAGAATAGTGCCAACTCTTGCTTCACCTGAACCAGTATTGATCTCCCGTTATATCTGGGGATTAATTGGGGAGATAAGACACGTAGTCAAGGCAGCTAGACCTCAAACTATAGAAGAAGCTGTAGAACTAGCAAATACCTTGACAGATGAATTAGTCCGTACTCGAGAAGAGGATCAAAGGAGGAACCTAACCCAGAAGCTCACACAAAAATTTCGTTCTGGAAATTTTAATCGTGGGAAAAATATAGGTTCTACCTCTACACCTTACTGTAAGAATTGCAAAAGAAAGCATTCAGGAAGATGCTCCATATACTGTAACTTTTGCAAAATATCAGGACACAAAGAAGAAGACTGCAGGAAGAAAGCTAACAACAGGATATGCTACAACTGCAGAGAACAAGATCATATCAAGCCTAATTGCCCGAAATTAGCTCCAGCTACAAACAACAAGAATACTAAAAATGCTAGAGCATTTGTTCAGACTGCAGATGAAGCTAAGATGATCCCGGATGTGATCACTGGTACGTTTTTAGTTAATGATATTTTTGCTAAAGTATTATTTGACTCTGGTGCAAACCAAAGTTTTATTAATACTTCATTTTGCAAATTTCTTAAACAATCATTAACTAAACTTCCACAAGAATGTCTAGTAAAGACAACTAATGGAGAAACCGTTAGGATTTCTGAAATCTTGCAGGAAGCAAGAATAGAAATTTTAAATCAGAAATTTATTGCAAACCTTTATCCCATGAATCTGGCAGGATTCGATGTTGTTTTAGGAATGGATTGGTTAATAGCCAATAAAGCCAGTATTTTATGTGATCAAAAGCCAGTTCAAGTAAATTCACCAAAAGGTGAAAAGATCACAATTAAAGGAGATAAACCATCTAGATCCACAAAATTCATCTCTGTGATGAAAACTGCAAGTTATATAAGAAAAGGTTCTATAGTGTATTTGATTTCTATAATCACTAACACTAAAGGAAAGGATTTAAAAGATATTCTAGTAGTATCTCAGTTTTCAGATGTATTTCCAGAAGAATTGTCAGGGCAACCTCCAGCTAGAGAAGTTGAATTCAGAATCCATTTAATACCAGGAACAGCACCGATTGCCAAAGCACCTTACCGTTTAGCACCTGCAGAAATGCAAGAATTAAAGAAACAATTATACGAATTGTTGGAGAAAGGATTTATACAACCAAGTTCATCACCGTGGGGAGCACCAATCTTATTCGTTAAAAAGAAGGACAGATCAATGCGTATGTGCATTGACTACCATGAATTAAACAAGGTCACGATTAAGAATCGGTACCCGTTACCAAGAATCGATGATCTGTTCGATCAACTACAAGGAGCTCGATTTTTCTCTAAAATCGATTTAAGGTCAGGATATCATCAATTAAAGGTACAGGAAGAGGATATTCCTAAGACCGCATTCAGAACAAGGTATGGTCATTATGAATTTACTGTCATGCCATTTGGTCTAACCAATGCCCCAGCCGCATTTATGGACATGATGAACCGAATATGTAAGCCATATTTGGATAAATTCATAATCGTCTTCATAGACGATATTCTCATTTATTCTAAAAATAAGGAAGATCATGCAAAGCATTTGCACGCCCTTTTAAATTTATTAAGAAAAGAAAAGCTTTATGCTAAGTTTTCAAAATGCGACTTTTGGCTAGAACAAGTACAGTTTCTTGGACATTTAGTTAATCATGAAGGAATTCATGTGGATCCAACAACGATCGAGGTGATTACTAAATGGAAAACCCCTGAATCACCAACCGAGGTTAGAAGTTTCTTAGGATTGGCCGGTTATTATAGAAGATTTATTCAAGATTTTTCTAGAATAGCCATTCCCTTAACTAAGCTAACCTGTAAATCTGTTAAGTTTGAATGGGGATTAAAACAAGAAGAAGCATTTAGAATTCTTAAGCATAAATTAACCCATACACCCATACTAGCGTTACCAAAAGGACCTGAAGACTTTGTAGTTTATTGTGACGCTTCCAAATTAGGTTATGGATGTGTGTTAATGCAACGGCAAAAGGTTATAGCCTATGCATCTCGACAACTTAAGAATCATGAAGAGAATTATTCAACCCATGATTTAGAATTAGGAGATATAATTTTTGCTCTTAAGATTTGGAGACATTACCTTTATGGTAGTAAGTTCACCATATTCACTGATCATAAGAGTTTAAGGTATGTTTTCAAGCAAAAGGAGTTGAATATGAGACAAAGACGCTGGATGGAGATGCTTAGTGATTATGATTGTGATATCCAGTATCATGAAGGAAAAGCAAATGTAGTGGCAGATGCTTTCAGCCGAATATATCACAAAAAGCCAAAAAGGGTACGTTCTCTTAAATTAAATCAGCAATTAGACTTAAATGATCAGATAAGAGAAGCACAAGAATCAGTAATCAAGGATGATACTGAAAAATTAAAAGGTATGCTAAAAGAATTAGAACAAGGAACGGATGGAATTTGGAGATTCCATAAGAAGAGAATGTGGATACCTAAATTAGGAAACCTACGTCATTGTATATTAGAAGAAGCCCATAAGTCTAAATATACGATGCATCCAGGAAGTGATAAAATGTACCATGATTTAAGGAAAAATTTCTGGTGGATAGGAATGAAAAAGGACATAGCAGCCTATGTTTCTAAATGTTTAACTTGTTCATAAGTTAAAGCTGAACACTAGAAACCCTCAGGTCTATTACAACAATTAGAAATGCCAGTGTGGAAATGGGAATTGATAACAATGGATTTTGTTACTAAGTTACCCAAAACAAAGAAAGGAAATGATACAATCTGGGTGATTGTAGATAGGCTAACCAAGTCAGCTCATTTCCTACCAATGAAGGAAACTTTTAGCATGGAACAGCTAGCTAAACTATATGTAAATGAAATAGTTTCATTACATGGAATTCCTTTATCAATTGTTTCTGATAGGGATAGCCGTTTTATCTCTCATTTTTGGTCAAGTTTCCAAATGGCAATGGGAACCAAGTTAAATCTGAGCACAGTTTATCACCCTCAAACCGATGGACAAAGTGAAAGAACAATTCAGACGATGGAAGACATGCTTAGAGCTTGTGTAATTGATTTCGGAGGTAATTGGGATGATCACTTACCTTTAATAGAATTTTCTTATAATAATAGGTATCACACAAGTATCAATGTTGCACCATTCGAAACACTTTATGGACGAAAGTGCCGAACCCCAGTCTGTTGGGCAGAAATTGGGGAAAATCAACTATCTGGACCTGAGATAGTGCAAGAAACAACTGACAAGATTATTCAGGTCAAGGAACGACTGAAAGCAGCGCGTGATCGACAGAACAGTTATGCTGATAACCGACGCAAGCCATTGGAATTTCAAGTAGGAGATAAAGTATTATTAAAGGTCTCTCCTTGGAAAGGAGTAGTAAGATTCATCAAACGGGGAAAGCTAAGTCCCAGGTATGTTGGACCTTTTGAGATTATTAGAAGAAGAGGACCTGTAGCCTATCAGCTACAACTGCCAGAGGAAATGGCAGGAATACATGATGTATTTCATGTATCTAATCTCAAAAAGTGTTTAGCTGATGAATCACTAGTAATACCTCTTAAGGATATAGAGGTAAATGAACAACTTAAGTTTGTAGAAAGGCTCTACAAATTGAAGACAGGAAAGTAAAAAATCTCAAGCATAAGAGACTATTTCTGGTCAAAGTAAATTGGGACTCCAAAAGAGGACCTAAGTATACATGGGAGCTTGAATCTGAAATGCAAAGGAAATATCCGCACTTATTCCAGTAGATCTCGAGGACGAGCTCTAAAACAAGGTGGGGAGGATGTAACAATCCTCAATAAACCGACACCCTCAAATATTTTTTTCCGACACCCTAGTATCTTTTTAAATATTCCAAAGTGTCCCAATATGTCTTAAAATACACCCCATACGCGAAAACGGGCCTCAAATATATTAAATAGTATTAAAAATAATTAAAAACTGAAAATATAAGTTCAGGCGGGCCGCGTAAAGGATCCTTAACCCTTACGCGGGCCGCGTCAACTTAAAACTCAGGCGGGCTCCGGTGTCGCCACGTGTGTGTGTGCGTGTTGGACCTACCCCATGACCCGGACAAGCTAGTTCGTTGACCAGCTTTGACGCGGGCCGCGTAAGCCCTTGCTTACATTTACGCGGGCCGCGTGAGAAACAGATATCAGCACTATAAATAGAATGCATCGGCTTTCAATTCAATTCGTTCAAAATCTTTTCTGTATCTCGACTTCTGAAGATTATAGGCATAATATTCGAGTAGTATACCCCCTAATTAGCGAGGTTCTGCTCCGTTGTAAGTATTATAACCCCAGTTTCGTATTAGATACGCTGCCCGATTGATTTAGGGTTCCGTAACAACTGTCGTGGTTCTGCCGAACGTAGTTGTTGGAATACCGTCTTGGGGAGGGTATCATTAATATTATCAAAGGGTTATTATACTAACCTATGTACATTTGTGTAAATTATAGATTAATCCCAGGAAACCCTTACTCGAAGTCTAAGATAGCAATGTGAGTTTATCCTATTTTTGTTAAACTTTTTGTAATATTTTACAAAACCTTGATGTTTTACAATGTGATTAAGCAGTGATTGAGTCTTTGTAGTTCTTCAATTACTGCCGGTATGTTGGGGTTTTGTATACAAAATGTGGAACACGTTACCATTGGAGGACGAGTTAGCCAATGTGTAATATGACCCACCAGTCAGGATTGACAGTACTGAATGAGTCATTGTGTAGAAATAAACAATGTGATCGCTCTCAATACTGTTTTAATTGATAAAATATTTCTTGATTAAACTGGGATTCACTCACCAGTATTTCCCACTGACAAATGTTTTTAAAACGCGTTTCAGGTAACACAATGTGACAGCCAATTTGTAAAAAGCCAGCTGGAGAGCACTGAAGGCTTGGGAAAACTGTGGCTATAAAAGTTACCTAAAAGACGATGTTTTAAATTCAATGAAATAGGGTTTACCCCTATAAACATATTGTAATAAGAAACTTGGGTTTTTCCCATGTGATTATTAATATCAAATATGGTGGTTTTACTTTGATAAACATTTCCTAACTACGGTCCTGATGTAATTTCCACTGCCAAATTAACCAACTGATACCACCGAAATTATGAGTTCGCGTCCGCCTGTTCCCGGGACAGATAAGGGATCGGGGGTTGCGACATGCACGCTACGGAGTCACTCATCGTTTGTCTACTGCATACCATCCACAAACAAGTGGACAAGTGGAGAATGCGAATCGCGGTATCAAACGAATTTTAGAGAAAACCGTTGGTAAAAATATGAAGGATTGGTCCGACAAGCTAGACGATGCATTGTGGGCGTTTAGAACCGCCTACAAGACAACTTTAGGAACCACAACATTCATGATCGTCTATTGAAAAGCTTGTCACCTTCCCATAGAGTTAGATCATAGAGCACGTTGGGCATTGAAAACCGTTAATCTTAATATGACCGATGCCGCTAGGAAGCGGTTCTTTCAAATCCATGAGCTTGAGGAGCTTAGGGATGCGGCCTATGCTAGATCGTTGGGGATCAAGGAGAAAAGGAAGGCGTTACATGATAAAAAGTTGAGAAAAGTGAAGGAGTTTAGTAAATGTGATAAGGTGCTTCTTTACAACTCAAGATTGAAGTTATTTGCGGGGAAATTGAAATCAAAGTGGTCGGGACCTTATATGGTTCACTATGTGTTCCCGCATGGAGCGGTGGAGATCATGGACGAGACGCATGGCCGAAGTTGGAAGGTGAATGGCCACCGTTTGAAGCATTACATTGGAGGAACGATAAGCAAGGACGAGATGGAGGAAACTCCTCTCGAAATCCCATTTAAAGCCGCCAATTAGTGTTTTGGGATGAAGTCCCAAGTGTAGAGTATGTATCGTTTGTTATTTCGTTAAATTTCGTATTTTTCGTAGTTTTTAGTGTTTCTGTTTTGTGCGTTTGAGAAATTTTGCAGGAATTGTACCGTAGAGGAGCTGATTTTGCAAGGAAAACAACATTCCAGGTAAGTCCCAACACTTAGAAAAAATTTGGGATGCTTTGGGGAGGGGTTGGTAACACTTAGAATTTTTTCTAAGGCATAAAACTCAAAAATTTACGCTACTTACTGCCAAAAAGACGCCGTTGCATCGCGCCACCACAAAACTGACTTATGGTCACGTAACGCCACCCCTAGGGCCATAAAATCACTTCTGAACCCCTCTGTGGCGCTGCGCCACTGCTTTTGAACCAACTGGTCGTGCTACGCGACCCTTCAATGTGAACCTTTTGCTTGAACCATGTCGTGGCGCTGCGCCACGGCCCTTTCACCTTATCCTGGCGCTACGCGACGGCAACCCCAGTCATTTAAAACCCTACCTTTTCAGCGATCTTCCCCAAAAACCTCACCCACCCTTTCTCTTGCACACCCACCGCCGAACCACCATCCTTCCACCATATCTCAGCCAAACCTTCACCATTTTCCACCATTTTTGAAGCCGTGTGATCGGTTTTCGATGTCAAACAAAACCCACCAAAATATTTCACCATCCATCCGCTGTACCACCTTCGATTCGGGACTACCATACACGCGAAATTTTTTAGTTTTCTCGTCCAAATTTCAGCAAATCAGGTATGTATTCTTCTTATATTTGTACTTGCTTCATGTTTTGAGTATCTTAGAGTCTTGTTAGGTTAGCTGTTCGGGTTTTGTGTGTCGGGTCAGCTGCCGGCCCATACGTTGAAGTCAGTCTCGACAATTTTGAGTCAGTCAAGTCCTTTAGTCGGTTCATGTTGCAGTCATGTGTCTCTTGCTTCGAGTTTGGTTAGTCGGGTCAATAGTTAGCTGTGAGTTGGGGTCAGTTTAGTGTCGAACCAACTTAGGTTAGCTAGTATAGTTCAAGGTTGCGGCATGGGTTTGGTTTGGGCATTTGGTATATCGGTTGCGGATGGTTATGGTTTGGGATTGATTGGACGACTATGGTATCATATCTTGTGAAACACACGACTTTACTTGCATTTGGTACATGGGTGCGGGTGGTGTCGGTTTGGTAATATTGAATGAATTTGCTTGATGATTGAATGGTTTGGGGTATTAACGAATTAAAGTTCCAAGCTTGCGCATTGAAACAGAATTTTTGCAAAGATCAAAACCTCCTTTAACTAGGCGGAATTTTTCAATGCTAAATTTGTTTTCAAATTAATAAATCACTGATCTTGTGAGCAAGTTTGGACTTCAATGTCATTGGTTAGGCACTCGTTTTAATTGCGGACAATTAAAGTGCCGAGGGAGGATAGTGTACATTGAGTCCAAGTTTAGTGTTTTTATGTCTTTTGAGTTAGTTTTAGTATAGTTCGAGTCGTAGTTTAGTTGTTTTTGTATTTTCTTGCACGTACAAGTGATTTAAGCTCGCCCGTACTCAATCTCCATTCGGGCGAGTTTAACTATCACTTAGCATTTGTAATAGGTAGCCGCGAATGAAATGCTATACGGCTATTCTATCTTTTCCGAAAAATTATAAAAATTCAAAAAAAATTAAAAAATACAAAAAAAATTAAAAATACCAAAAATAGTTTGTTACTACTGATCGTCTGCTTGTTTTGTCTTGTTAATATCTGTTTTGCAGACATGGCGAGCAGTTCGCGTAGAGGCAAGTCTAGAAAGACAGGTGAGGGTCAGTCAGCACCGCAACAGGATCCACCCCAGCAAGACCTGGTCCCACAAGAAACTCCGATCATTCAGTTAGCTGCCGATGATCCTAAGTTGAGAAAGATTGAGTATCAAGCGGGTTATAATTTTTTTCCCGATAAGAAATGTAGTCGAGCTAATCACCCGGTATTGAAGTTCGAGCTGAGTACACCAGAATGGAATAAATATGACAAGTTGAAGAAAACTGATTTGCTTCAGCACAGGGTTATAGACTGGTTGTGGTTGAGTGAGATAGGCTCGAAGCAGGAGGTGATGGACCTTTTGGGTCCAAAGTTGACAGATGCGTTGGAGTGTATACAGCCGCAGTATGAGGAGCTGGTGCTAGAGTTTCATAGCACGTGGATGCACAAGGAGGGAAAGTTTGATCAGGACACAGCTGTGTCGTTCAGTTTGGGGAGGCAGGTTTTGAGATGAACATGGCGAGGTTTGCCATAGTGTCGGGGTTTTATACTGAGGAGGAAGTGAAACAGCTGGGGTTTGTTACTAGTTTGAGGGGTGCTTATTCTACTCCTAGGGATTATAGTGTTGGTTCGGCTGAGCTGAAAATTTTCTGGAGCCCGATTTTTAACCACCCGTTCACGACTACGAACCTGATCACTTCGGTTCGTAATCCGATTTATAGGTATGTGTTGAAGATTTTATCTACTACACTGGTGGGTTGGAAGTCGGGAGAGAACAAGGCAAACTGGATTGAGTTGTTTATTTTGATGTGTCGAGTAGATAATAGGGAGAAGAATTTGGCTACGGTCTTAGCAGATTCTTTTAGTAGAGGTCGTCGAGGAGCTCCTCGGGCTGGTTTAGATATGGGCCCCTATATTACTCGGATTGCGGAAAATTTGGGGGTGTTCACCAGGTACGTTCCCGAATTTTTACACCAGCGGCCCAAGACGGTTACGTTTGGGATGAAAGAGTTGCAGCAGGCGGGTATAGTGTCGTGGACGGAGCCCTACGGCTGGGAGCCGATTAGGCAGGGCCCGCAGGTGCAGCCGCCAGAGGGACATCCAGCTGAGGATGTGATGTTTCAGGTTGATCCTACACACCGACAGCGGCCACCACAGAGACACGAGCTACCAACACAGCAGTATCCGAGGAGGCAGCCTCCACCTGAGCCTCTCACTTTACAGTCACTCTCTTGCTATGTGGAGCAGAGATTTGATAGGCTGGAGCATCTGTTTGAGGCGATTCAGTTGGGTCAAGAGAGGCAGGATGATGCTCTCCGTTACATGATGACTACTCACGGCATGGGGATTCAAGACTTCTTCCAGCCGAGACAGCAGGGAGGTTCGGCTGGTGCTGGTGAGGGTAGCAGTGGTGCCGCTGGACGACAGGAGGAGGACAGTGGCGTGGACTAGTGTGGGGATAACATGAGGATGTAGCCGCTGACTACTATAACTTTTGTTTGATTATTTTTCTTTTATGTTGTTTTTAATCCTCATTCATTGGTCTGTACTGATATTGATATACTTTGAACAGGTTGGTTAGGGAGGTTGGGTTGGTTGATGTTGAAACTGATATTTTGATATATATATATTATGATATGTTTTGCTAGTTTGTGATGTTTATTGGTAGGTGGTTGTTTAGCCGCTTTCGTTCGCGTGTCTGAGGTTAGGAGTCGTTTGCTGAGCTCGTTTCGAATTGGAGAGCTTATGTGGAAACGAATAGCACTTTGACAGTCTCACATTTACAGCTAAGTCGTTCCCCTTTTTTTTTGTTGTATTTATTTATCTATTTCGTTTGCAGTATTTATTTTTAGGTGGTTTGTTGAGTCGGATTTCCGTTCTTGCATTAGGGACAATGCAATCTTTAAGTGTGGGGATGGGATACTTGTAAATAATCGAGTCAAAAATATAAAAATTACAAAAAAATTTAAAAAATTCAAAAAAAATGAAAAAATTAGAAAATTGAAAAAAATCCAAAAAAATTGAAAAATCAGAAAAATGTCTTTCGAGTAAAGGAGTTTGCAAAAAAAAAAGCGGAAAATGATAGAAAAGATGAATTTTTGCTCGGGTTTGAATAATATTAATAATAAGAGATTAAATAAATCGAGCTTACGTCTAGTTAGGGATGTGTGGATAGGCCCGGGTTTGGTTTTAGGTCCCTTTGAGCTAATATTACCTTAATTGTCGGCTTGCTAGTGGGTTTTCATTTGGGAAATATGGGAAATCAAAACCGCCAATAAGAGTATAAGGGACACCGTTATAAATTAAAACCGTTAGAATTTTTTATCATGAAAAAAAAATGAGCTAGAAACTGAATGAAAGTAATGCATTTCTATGTAGTCTGGGTTGGGGATAGTGACTTTACAACCGGATTACCGCTAGGGTGTGTGAAATCGAACTTGCAAAGAAAGAAAAAGTACCGAAGCCTAAGTAATCCGAGTTGGGGATAGCGTCTCTACAGCCGAAATGCCTTTTGGTTAGGGAAAGCAATGTCTAAGCTCATAGAAAAAAAAAGATGGAAAAGAATGGAAAAAGAAAAAAATTTGATTCTAAATTCTCTTGGTTTTGGTATAAAACAGTTGGGAATTGATCCAGTGATCGTTCCTTTAGTTCTATAAGCTTGAGACGGGAGTAGGTGGACCGTATATCTTAGCGTGAGACCCTAGGTAGATTGACCGCACTTAAATTAAATTCACATGATAAGGCCTTGAGACCGGATTTGGGTTTAACGGGACAAATATATTCACAATTGCGGCTAATGCAAGTTTTGGTTTTAATAAATTATAAATATGCTTTTGACCCTAGTGATTATTTATCTATGATTCTGTTGCATAATTCTTTTTCGGGGACGAAAAAAGAGTAAGTGTGGGTGCAAGGACCTAATAAATGCAACCTGTTATGGTTGTAATGAAAAATGGCACATCAAGAGCAACTGCCCGAAATACGCAAAGAAGCCTGAAGAGGCTAAAAAGACAAATGCTCGAGTGTTCCAAATGAATGTCAGAGAGGCAGTGTCGGATAATAACGTCATAACAGGTACTTTCCTCATAAATGATATTTATGCTAGAGTTTTATTTGATTCTGGCACAGATAAGTCCTTTGTAGACAATAAATTTTGTAAACTGTTAAATCTGTCTATTAAAACTCTAGACATAAAATATGAGGTAGAATTGGTCGATGGTACCTTAGAAACTGCCTCAACAATTCTAGACGGATGCTTCATATCCATTAGGAACCATTATTTTCCGTTGTCCTTGTTGCCAATGAAATTGGCAGGGTTTGATGTAGTTATAGGCATGGATTAGTTATCATTTAACCAAGCCTAAATTTCCTGTGCTAAGAAGCAAGTTATCATTAAAACCCCTTCTGGTGAATCAATCACTATTCAAGGAGATACGCACCATGGATTGCCTGATCAAGTGACTATGCTTAAGGCATCCAAATGTTTGAAGAACGGTTGTGTCATTTACATGGCGCAAGTGACGTCTTTCCTGAAGAATTACCTTGTTTACCTCCTGAGAGGCAAGTGGAATTCAGAATTGATATTATACCAGGAGCAGCACCAGTCGCACGAGCTCCTTATCGTTTGGCACCGACCGAAATGAAAGAATTAAGAACTCAGTTAGATGATCTATTGGAGAAAGGTTTTATTCAACCAAGCTCGTCCCCTTGGGGAGCGCCCATTTTATTTGTTAAAAAGAAGGATGGTTCAATGCGTTTGTGTATTGATTATCGTGAGCTAAACAAATTAACAATCAAGAATAGCTATCCATTGCCCACGATCGACGATCTATTTGATCAGTTACAAGGGGCAAGTTTCTTCTCAAAGATCGATCTAAGGTCGGGATATCATCAACTAAAGGTCAGAACCGAAGATGTATACAAGACTGCATTTAGGACTAGATATGGCCACTACGAGTTCTTAGTGATGCCTTTTGGGCTCACTAACGCACCTGCAGCATTCATGGATCTCATGAATCGAGTCTGCAAGCCGTATTTGGATAAGTTTGTCATTGTTTTCGTTGATGACATACTTATTTACTCCAAGAGTCAAGCTGATCATGAGAAACATCTCCGATGCATCCTCAAACTTCTGCAACATGAAAAGCTTTACGCAAAATTCTCCAAATGTGATTTCTGGCTTCGAGAAGTCCAATTCCTTGGACATGTGGTAAGCGAGTGTGGCATCTAGGTGCATCCCGCTAAAATAGAAGCAATTATGAATTGGCAAGCACCCAAGACGCCCACTGAAATTTGCAGCTTCCTACGTTTGGCAGGTTATTACAGGCGATTCATCGAAAACTTTTCAAGGATAGCTGCACCTTTAACTTCTTTAACCCGCAAGAATGTGAAATTTGATTGGGGTCCCAAAAAACAAGAATCTTTCGAGATTCTCAAATAAAAATTGAGTAATGCTCCTGTGTTGACATTACCTGAAGGAATAGATGAGTTCGTTGTTTATTGTGATGCATCGCACACTGATTTGGGTTGTGTGCTTATGCAAAGAGGCAAGGTGATTGCCTACGCATCACGACAGCTGAAGGTGCATGAAAAGAATTACACCACCCATGACTTGGAATTGGGTGCTGTTGTATTTGCACTTAAGTTATGGAGAGACTACCTATATGGAACCAAATGTGTGATTTACTCAGATCACAAAAGTCTCCAACACTTGTTTAACCAGAAAGATCTCAACATGAGACAACGTCGCTGGATGGAAACATTGAACGACTACGATTGTGAAATTCGCTAGCATCCTGGCAAAGCGAATATGGTCGCTGATGCTTTAAGCAGAAAAGAAAGAGTAAAACCTATAAGGATCAATGCTAAGAGTATTGAACTAAAGAACAGATTAAACGAGAAGTTGTTGTCAGCACAGAAAGAAGTCGTAATGGAAAATAACTTCCCAGCAGAAAGATTAGGTGCAACTATTGATCAGTTGTCACCTGGGAATGATGGAATCCTCAGATTGAATGGTCGAATCTGGGTTCCAATTCGTGGAGGACTCAGAGATGTAATCCTCCAAGAAGCTCATAATTCTAAATATTCAGTTCACCCGGGCAGTGATAAAATGTATCAAGATCTGAAGGCAAACTATTGGTGGATGGGTTTAAAGAAATCCATAGCCACATATGTAGCTAAATGGCTAACGTGTGCACAGGTTAAAGTCGAATATCAAAAGCCGTCAGGTTTACTGCAACAACCAGAACTCCCCACTTGGAAGTGGGAAATGGTAACTATGGATTTCATTACCAAGCTACCCAAGACAAGACATGGAAATGATACAATATGGGTTATAGTTGACAGACTGACAAAGTCAACTAATTTCATACCCATCAAGGAGACGCATAGCTCCGATAAACTAGCCCAGCTGTATGTGGACGAGATTGTATCTCTCCATGGAGTGCCAATATCTATTATATCTGATAGGGATACTAGATACACTTCTCATTTTTGGAAAAGTTTCCAACAATCTCTAGGCACTCGTTTGAATTTTAATACTGCTTATCATCCTCAGACGGATGGACAAAGTGAGCGTACGATTCAAACACTAGAAGATATGCTTCAGGCATGTGTCATTGATTTAGGAGGAAGCTGGGATGATCATCTGTCACACCCCGATATTTCCACGTGGGCCCGGTGGGAAGTATCGTGACGTAGTTGATATCATCATAGTCAAATAACACAATATTTAAATGCACAGCGGAAGCAAAAGATAGATTCATTTCAACCAATAAAATTGTAATATCAAGTATCACAAAATAGTTGAATATAATCCACAGTTGGATCAAATAAAAAGAAACTTTGTTCAACAGACTGAAATGCATCCAAGCTTGCGAGACTCTTATTGATGCTAAGGAGAAATCCAGCCTATTTCGAGTAGTACCTGCACTTAATCTTTTTGGGAAAATACGTCAGTTTACACTGGTAAATACAATTAACTGACTCATTTTTAAAAGGTTTAGGAATTTGATTTGAATGCACGAGGCACAAACATTTTTATAACTTGGGATAATTATTTATATATATAAACTTGTAAAAGAATTACATGTTTCTTATGCGTTCAGTAGCCCGGTTCGTTCCGGATTAAAGATCAATAGACACACCACATTATTTATTTAGGCACTGACGGGTGTACGCCTACACCTCGTGCTTAGGTCGTGGCCATTTCGTAAAATGATGCCAAGGATATCCGGGATATGGTCATTAACCCCCCAAAAGCTTTAAGCAAAGAAAACAATTTAAACAGGATATATCAATGATTTAACCTTCATACGATTAAAGATTCAATACCCGATCAAGCGGTATTTTATATACCGTACCCCAAGCCCGTATAGGGAAAATAAGTTAAAAGTATTTACCTTTGCAAGTAATAATCACAACAAGCAAGTGCACGTAGCTTTTACCGGGTCTCCTATTCTGGAACGAAGGTTATAATAACCTATTAGAATCCTAACGGGTCTTTAATTAAGCCTAAATTTAGACCGGTTAGTTTTAAAGGAATATATGGTTCGAACTCATGATTAAGCGAAGATCGGAATAGAATGTGATTTAGACCCGAAAAGTTTGAAGACTTGTATAATATGGGTAAACTAAACACATTCTGGATTTTGAGATAAAAATGATAAGGTTTGACCTGTTTCGGCTAATTTATGCAAACTAGTTCACATAAACCGAACCGAACGCGAATAATGCATAATGGGTAACCGAATGGGTCACGAACAGGTTTCCCAAGTTAATGTGCTTTAAATATGTTCTGATATCAGTAGGATACCTTCCATTATGCCCAAAACGAGTTTAATCTTAAATTAAGCCCCGTAGGGGTATTTTGGTCATTTTAAAAGATTATAAAAGAGATTAATTATAATTCTGAGATTCGGGTCTAAAATAATCAGAAAAACAACTTAATTTGATAGGTTATATCAGTTGGTGATAAGTCTTATATGACAAAAAATGGTTTTAAACCCATACTAGGTGTTTAATACACTTAAAAAGCCGTTTTAAGCGATTTCCGGGTTTAACAGGAAATCTGAGTTTTCCGATCAGGTTATAAAGTTCGAAATACTTCATTTAGCATATAAAATCAGTGGCCAAAGGTTTGGTGTTAAATTGTTATGTAAAACCCATTTTATAAACAAAAAGGGTATAATCGGTAATAACCGAATCAAGGCGATAACCCCATGTTATGATCAGTTTAAAAATAATTAAAAATCTTCAAAATTCCCAAAATATTATATTACATCAGTGGGTAAAAGGTTTGTTGTCAAAAATTGGGTTTGGATAGGCTTTATGCTAATTGCGCCGTTTAATTAACAAAAAGCTTTTTAAGTGCGCTATTGAGCATAACTCCTAATCTAGACCTCGAACTATTAAGAAACTTTAGGGACATGTTTATAAATCAGTAGCAAAGATTATTGTCCTCTCACATTTCGAAAATTCTCGTTTTAAGGTCAAAAGGGCATTATGGTCAACATTAAGCAATTAACGGAAACGCGTGAACGAATCGGACAATTAATGAACCAACCACAGAGGTTTATACTATCATATACCCTGGTCCAAATGAAGCTCTAAGGTACTTCTAAATCATGTTACTACGGGTCAGAACTGAAAGTCAAAGCATAAGTCAAAGTATGCTTAGACATGTTCTTATATTTATTACTAAGTTATATGAGTGGTAAAACAGGTTACACGTCTCCTACATTGCTAATTATGCGTTAACTTGAAAATTAAGTTTCTGTTGACTTTTTCGGATTAAGTTTGACCCGACATTTGACCTAGTTAGAGCGGGAATCAGAGGGTACCCTTTTAAGGGTTTATTGCCCACCTAATTACCAACTTATAACTACTTTCAATTTGGCTAAACACCAGACCATTAGTGATTAACCGATAAGTCAAACCTTAATTAGGACGGTTTGACTTTAAGCTAATTAACTAAGTAAAACACGATTAAAGAAGGGTAAGGAAGCTTACCAAGGTCCTATGCACGACTAGTGATGCTTAGGGAGTGGCCTTGAGCTCCAGAAATGATCAGAAGTTGAATTTGGAATGAATTATCAGAGTTGCAACAATGTGGGTCTTTATATAGTGATCTTGATTGATCAAGATCATGCCAAACAACTCTAGGATTGATCCCTGATCAATTACAAGTGTCCCTCGTGCCTAAGAACTAGTTTGTGTTGCACATGGTAGTGAAAAATGGCAATATAAGTCGGTTAACTCGTTTTAACAGGCAGCTGTCAAATTTTCTGTTGTTGGGGCCGTCTTACGGACCGTAAGCGGAGGGTCTTGCGGTCCGTAAGAGCCTCTTACGGACCGTAAGACCAAGTCCTTGCGGTCCGTAAGCCTTTACCAGAAGCCAAAAATTTTTAACCTTTCAAGCTTCGAACAGGCAACTTAGGTATTATGAATTTGGGCCTCTATTATCAGTATGGGGCCTCTTGATCATGTCCTGAACAGTTAAGACCACCTTGCCATGTTCTAAAGTTGCCTTGGATTCTTTTGAAAGGGCCATAAATGAAGGTTTGTCAAACATATTCTCATAGGGTCCCATCTTCATAATTTGAATCAATTATTACTAGTATTAACCGGATTTGAATGTATATCAGATGTTTATAACACCGGTTAAGGTTTGGGATTTATACATAGGTCGCTCAGAGGTATTTATTAACATGTCGACGCTTTTAACCCTTCGTATACGAATTTTATCATAACTTCCTCATATGATAACGAAACTTGGTGAAATTTTTATCATGCATTCTAGTGAGCATAATTAATCGTTACAAAGCTTCGAGTTTGCAAAAGGGCCACTCAGAGGTATACTTTAAACATGTCGACACATTTAACCCTTGTAGTTTGTAATCTCTCACTTTCTTTCACAATTAGCTTCGTATGATCCATGATTCATTCGTTTAAGGGTATAAACATCATGTAGGGTTATTGTAAAGTATATTTATCCATTGTTGACATTTTAAACCCTTATATTCACATACTTTCCTTGTTTGTCAACTTTAGTCCTTCTAAGGAAATTCTTTACACGTTTTAAGCCCGTGACACGTGTCGATATAATATTGGACATGAAATTTTGAGGTGTCACATCCTCACCCCCTTAAAAGAAATCTCGACCTCGAGATTTACTGAAATAAATGAGGGTATTTCTCTTTCATTGTGGACTCTACCTCCCACGTGTACTCGGGACCTCTACGGGCATCCCATTTCACTTTTACAATCGGTACATGCTTCCTTCGAAGCTTCTTAACCCGTCGATCCTCGATCGACACAGGATTTTCAACAAACTTCAAGCTTTCATCGATCTGCACATCTGTATGTGGTATGACTAGCGATTCATCAGCTAGACATTTCTTCAGATTGCAGATGTGGAATACGTTATGAATGCTAGTGAGCTCTTCAGGAAAATTTAGCTTATACGCCACTGATCCGACACATTCGATGATCTCGAATGGTCCTATGTATCTGGGGCTTAACTTGCCCTTCTTGCCAAAACGCATTACCCCTTTCCAGGGTGATATCTTAAGTAGTATCTTGTCACCTACCTCAAATTTCAGAGGTTTACGCCTTAAATCTGCGTAGCTTTTCTGTCTATCCCTGGCAGCTTTGAGACGATCGCGTATTTGCACAATCTTATCTGTCGTCTCCAGGACTATTTCAGGTCCTGATAGTTGGACATCTCCAACTTCCGCCCAACAAACGGGCGTTCTGCACTTCCTACCGTACAAGGCCTCGAAAGGCGCAGCCTTAATGCTTGTATGATAGATGTTGTTATAAGAGAACTCGATTAAGGGCAGATGGTTATCCCAACTACCACCTAAGTCAATTACACATGCACGAAGCATGTCTTCCAAAGTTTGGATTGTACGCTCACCCTGCCCGTCCGTCTGAGGATGGTAAGCCGTACTAAAATTTAAGCGCGTGCCCAAAGATTGTTGGAAACTTTTCCAAAAATGAGATGTGTATCTGGTATCTCTGTCAGAGATAATAGACACTGGTACGCCGTGCAGAGACACAATCTTATCTACGTATAATTGGGCTAACATGTCGGAGCTATATGTCTCCTTAATGGGTAGGAAATGTGCTGACTTAGTCAGTCTATCAACTATCACCCATATTGTATCATTTCCTTTCTTTGTATTTGGCAACTTGGTGATGAAATCCATAGTCACCATTTCCTACTTCTAGGTGGGAAGTTCAGGATGTTGTAGCAAACCTGACGGTTTCTGGTGTTCAGCTTTGACTTGCGCACACATCAAACATTTAGCTACATAGGCAGCTATAGACTTCTTCAAGCCTATCCACCAAAAATTTGCTTTCAAATCCTGGTACATCTTGTCAGCTCCAGGATGAACGGAGTATTTAGAGTTGTGGGCTTCCTGGAGGATAACATCTCGAAGTCCTCCAAAAACTGGAACCCATATTCGTCCATTTAACCTCAAAATTCTGTCCCTTCCATAGGATAACTGTTCTTTAGTTACTCCTAGCTTTTCATCAGGATAGTTAGCTTCCAGCATAGCTTCCTTCTGCGCAGCTAACAACCTTTCATTCAAACCGTTCTTTATCTCAATGCTCTTGGCATTGATTCTTATAGGCTTCACTCTTTCCTTGCGACTCAAGGCATCAGCGACTACATTCGCCTTGCCGGGATGGTATCTTATCTCACAATCATAGTCATTCAAAGTTTAAATCCAATGTCGTTGCCTCATGTTTAGGTCCTTCTGATTAAACAGGTGTTGAAGGCTCTTGTGATCAGAATAGATCACACACTTGGTTCCATACAAGTAGTGCCTCCAAAGTTTTAGTGCAAATACAACGGCACCCACCTCCAAATCATGGGTGGTGTAGTTCTTTTCGTGCACCTTTAACTGTCGAGAAGCATAGGCAATAACCTTGCCTTTCTGCATAAGCACACATCCCATACATGTGTGCGATGCATCACAATACACTACAAATTCTTCAATCCCTTCAGGCAATGTCAACACTGGTGCATTGCTTAGCTTCTGCTTAAGGATATCAAAGGATTCTTGTTGCTTCGGTCCCCAGTTGAACTTAATATTCTTCCTAGTCAAAGAAGTTAGGGGTGCAGCAATCCTTGAAAAATTTTCAATAAAACGCCTGTAATATCCTGCCAATCCCAAGAAGCTGTGAATTTCTGCGGGCGTCTTCAGCTCTTGCCAATTCATGACGGCTTCAACCTTAGCGGGATCTACCTGGATTCCGCATTCACTAACCATATGTCCAAGAAATTGGACTTCACGAAGCCAAAATTCACACTTAGAGAATTTGGCGTAGAGCTTTTCTTGTTGAAGCAGTTTCAGAATGCAACGGGGGTGCTTCACATGGTCAGCTTGATTCTTTGAGTAAATAAGAATGTCATCGATGAAGACGATGACAAATTTATCCAAGTAGAGTTTGCAGATGCGGTTCATGAGATCCATGAATGTGGCTGGTGCATTAGTGAGTCCAAAAGGCATCACTAAGAACTCGTAGTTACCATAACGAGTCCTAAATGCAGTCTTATGTACATCTCCATCCTTAACCTTCAGTTGATGATATCCTGACCTTAGGTCGATCTTGGAAAAATAACTCGCTCCTTGAAGCTGATCGAACAAGTCATCGATCCTGGGCAATGGATACCGATTTTTAATAGTGACCTTGTTAAGTTCACGATAATCGATGCATAGACGCATCGACCCATCCTTTTTCTTCACAAATAGGATTGGTGCTCCCCAAGGAGATGAGCTAGGTCTAATAAATCCTTTGGCTAGCAAATCATCCAACTGAGTCCTCAACTCTTTCATCTCCGTTGGTGCCAATCTGTAAGGCGCTCTTGCAACAGGTGCTGCTCCAGGGATAATGTCAATCCTGAACTCCACCTGCCTATCTGGGGGTAAACCAGGTAGTTCTTCAGGGAATACTTCTGGGTATTCAGAGATAATGGGTATGTTTTCGATCTTAGGCTTTGGTTCATCAACAGTTACTTGCGCCATGTAGATAACATAACCCTTCTTCAAACATTTTGATGCCTTGAGCATGGACACTTGCTCAGGCATTCCGTACTGGGTATCTCCCTGAATGGTAAGCGATTCACCAGACGGAGTCTTGATCACCACTTGCTTCTTATTGCAGACAATCTGGACCTGGTTATGAGATAACCAGTCCATGCCTAAAACTATGTCGAAACTGGCTAACTTCAAAGGAAGCGATAACGGAAAAGAGTGGTTCCTAATGGATATAAAACATCCATCTAACACGGTTGAGGTGGTTTCTAAGGTACTATCAGCTAATTCCACCTCATATTTCACACTTAGGGTTTTAACAGGTAAATTCAGCAACTTACAAAACTTATTATCTACAAATGACTTATCAGCTCCTGAATCAAATAGCACTCTCGCATAAACATCATTTGTGAGAAAGGTACCTGTTATCATGTTATCATCCTGCACCGCTTCCTTAGCATCCATTCTGAAGACCCTAGCGTTGTTCTTTTTACCTTCTTCTGGTTTCTTGGCATATTTTGGACAGTTAGACTTAATGTGCCCTTTTTCATTGTAGCTATAGCACGTAGCATCCTTGATTTTCTTGTAGTCTAAGGTCTTGTGCTCAGAAGACTTGCAAATCCCACATGCCCTTGGCTGAGATTGGGATTTCGATTCATATATGCACTTCCCGAAGTGCTGTTTCTTGCAGACTTTGCATTTGGGTTTATCACCCGACTGTTGACCATCTTTCCTAGATCCAGAACCCTTTTTGTGGTCATTGTTTCCCATATGTCTCTTATCCGATCACCGTGAACTGTCATCATCAGGCTTCCTTTTCTCGGCATCCGTGTTCCTCAGTGATCTCTGCCTGACCGCATCCAGTGTGAGGGACAAGGATATATCAGCTGCAGACCTGAATGTAGCTGGCCGAGAGGCTTTTACACTTGCCTTAATCTCTGGGGCTAAACCCCCGATGAATCGAGCTATCCTCTTGGGTTCCAGTATCACAAGATAAGGAACCAACCTTGACATGGTGTTGAAGCTTGTAAGGTAGGCTTGACAATCCAGGTTTTTCATAACCAGAGACAAGAAATCAGCTTCAATCTTCTCAACCTCATGCTGAGGGCAGTAGTTCTCCTTGATCAATGACACAAACTGTTCCCAAGTCATGCTGTACAATGGGACTTTCCCTGTAGCTTGGATCAAAGACCTCCACCAAGCTAATGCCTCACCTTTGAATGACTGAGACACGAATTTCACCACATCCTTATTGGCGCAACCACTGATATCAACCACAGTGTCCATCTCATCCATCCAAGTCATGCAGTCTATAGCTCCTTTTTCCCCATTGAAATCCCTGGGTTTGCAAGAAACAAAATACTTATAGGAGCAACCCTTATCACGGGGTCCTTGGTTCAGTACGGTCCTTTGAGAGGGAACACTCCTTTGGTTTGATGAGTGTCGTTCATCATCTTTCTTTGGCTCGTCTTTCTTAGAGGGTTGCTTGTTGTGAGCCTCTGAATGAGTCTTAGGCTTGGAGTGGGTTACTGATTGGGTCCTGCTTCGAGTACCGCTCGACTCACTATACTGCCTATCTAAGGCTTTTGTAACAGCATTGTCAATTAACGCTTGGAGCTCTGCACCCGCTATGTTAATTCGGGCATTATCATGATTCTCCCTTGGGTGACTGTTGATCTCTTCCGAGTCAGCCATGTAGTTCGAACTGTTACACAAGATATTGACAATAATTTATTTGGTAGTTTAATATGGAATTGTCTTTTATGGCAATTCATTAACCATGGTAAACACAGACCATATTTGGTTAATTTGTTAATCATACTTGTTTAGGATTTTTATTATAACTTATCCTAATTATAAAGCAATAACAGTATTATTAGTGGCACAAAAGGCCTAGTCACAAGGACATTTTAAATCATAAGCCATGATTTCAGAGAATCAAGGCATTAAGGTTTGAACATAGTTCTTTACCTTTTTCTGACAGGGAGTCGTAGACTACAACCGTCTTTTGTCTTATTTGACATTTATTGTGGCCCGTAGGCACTACATTACCAATGGATGTTTAATATATGATCATCTTAATTGATGATTTAAACCCATGATTTATAGATCATCCAGTTAGGTTAGGAATCCTTTGAAGAATCCTATTATAAGAATGACGTGTGTGATTTTAACGAATCACGTCTGCCAGGAGCGTTAACATGTTTTCAGATGTTAACAAGGATTTGAATCTTTTTAAACAGGTCTTACCATCTTGGCCGAGTCTTGTAATGACATGCAGGCTAGGTTATACCTTTAAGATCTTTATTTAATATTTAATAGGCAGATTATTTTTAAAAGGAATGATTTATAATTTATTTATTCCATGTACAATATATATATATATGCATAAAATGACAAAGTGAATATTTTTAAATTTGACATTCCATTAAACATTGAAAGGATTACACATTGCCCTAAACGGGACTTTTAACTGAAATGGTTTGCCCACGCAGGGGCCAAACTGATAATACAAGTCCTCGCAGGGACTGATTACTAAGATAGGTGTCCACGCAGGGACTAAAAAGATAAGTCCATGCAGGGACTAAATAGACAAGTCCACGCAGGGACTAAATATATACATAAATGCCCACGCAGGGACTTAATTGAAATAAGGAAATACAACAATACATATAGGGATTCAATGATCCCTCTTCTTCTTTCCTTTTAACAAGCTTGCTAGGCCCTTGAGGAATCCCCTGTTATTCCTACGCTCTTCCTGAAATTCTCGTTCCACCCTGTTTAGCCTGTGGAGGATTTCCTCCTATTCCGGTGAGGAAAACCGTGGTGGCTGCGGCTGGTGCTGATCCGGAGGTCGAGCAGGTATTTGATACCCATGAGCTGGATATCCCACTCCCCAAGGAGCTCCATATGGTCCTTCTGGGTGAAGGGCATTGTAGTTTGCCGCTACTAAGTATGGGTCGGCTTCAACATAGTTATAGTTAGTGTGAGTCGGCTGCTCAAACGGATTGTACGCCGTTGAACCGGCGTATGCAGGAATCGGGTTATCAAAACCCAATGGTGGTGGTGCAACTGGTGCAGAATTCACCTCTGGAACTGGGTTTGAGGGCCCACCCATTTGTGGGTCTTCATGCAGTGGCGGATAGTGACTGCCACTTGAGTGATGGGGGTGCTAAAGTGAAAATCCCCTCCTCGCGCGGATATTCGTGCACCTGTTCTCCTACACCTTGGTGGTTCTGGAGGTGCTTGATAAACTGGCGGCGGTGGTGGCGGTGGCGTGACTGCCACGAAACGCGAATCCTCGGAGGGATCCTGCTGCTGTTGTTGTTGTGGGTTATGAGAGGGTGTAAAATACCACTCGTACTGGTTGAACCTCGCTTGATAACTGTCTGGACCACGGTAGGGTGATCCGTGGAAGGATGAACCATCTGAAATCTTGATGGGATGGTTGGGCGTCCCGGTTGCGGGCTCGACGGGATCCGTGTCCTCGTCCATGTCCATTGCTTGGTCTCCCGAAAAAATGGTCTTCAGGTCCTAGTGGGTTAAAACCCACTGGTTCTTCAATATAGTTTACCGAGTTAAACCGGCACTGGAAGACAGGAGTGGGGTCGCCAAAGGAACGGTGCGAAACGGACCACTGCAACGGTAAGAAGGAGTGGCGAGAGTCTTCAAGCTCGTTCTCTGATTGCGGCCCAAAGGAATGGCGATAAGGAGGCGTTTAGCTATGCGAGACAGATCGTCTAGCGGGCTCCAAATGGATCCTCCAGTTTCCTTGAGGATCGGCACTCATGGTAGCCGAAGGAGTTCGCCGGTGTGAAGGCCCGGCTTCGTGATCGTTGGGGGCGGTGATTGGCCCCTTTCCTCGTCCTCCTCTTCGGAACCTCGGTGGCATTTTTTTTCCTGTCAATACAAATGAAAGAAACAACAAAAACAATAAAGGACAAAATAAAACAAATTAGGAATCGTCCTAAGTTCTTTGTCTAGACTCGAGTATGTGCAATTGTGTCATTGAGATTAAACACGAAAAGGCTAGTGTTTAATTCACTCAATGTTGGCTCTGATACCAACCTGTCACACCCTGATATTTCCATGTATTACCGGTGGGCCCGGTGGGGAGTATCGTGACGTAGTTGATATCATCATAGTCAAATAACACAATATTTAAATGCACAGCGGAAGCAAAAGATAGATTCATTTCAACCAATAAAATTGTAATATCAAGTATCACAAAATAGTTGAATATAATCCACAGGTGGATCAAATAAAAAGAAACTTTGTTCAACAGACTGAAATGCATCCAAGCTTGCGAGACTCTTATTGATGCTAAGGAGAAATCCAGCCTATTTCGAGTAGTACCTGCACTCAATCTTTTTGGGAAAATACGTCAGTTTACATTGGTAAATACAATTAACTGACTCATTTTTAAAAGGTTTAGGAGATTGATTTGAATGCACGAGGCACAAACATTTTTATAACTTGGGATAATTATTTATATATATAAACTTGTAAAAGAATTACATGTTTCTTATGCGTTCAATAGCCCGGTTCGTGCCGGATTAAAGATCAATAGACACACCACATTATTTATTTAGGCACTGACGGGTGTACGCCTACACCTCGTGCTTAGGTCGTGGCCATTTCGTAAAATGATGCCAAGGATATCCGGGACATGGTCATTAACCCCCCAAAAGCTTTAAGCAAACAAAACAATTTAAACGGGATATATCAATGATTTAACCTTCATACGAATAAAGATTAAAGATTCAATACCCGACCAAGCGGTATTTTATATACCGTACCCCAAGCCCGTATAGGGAAAATAAGTTAAAAGTATTTACCTTTGCTAGTAATAATCACAACAAGCAAGTGCACGTAGCTTTTACCGGGTCTCCTATTCTGGAACGAAGGTTATAATAACCTCTTAGAATCCTAACGGGTCTTTAATTAAGCCTAAATTTAGACCGGTTAGTTTTAAAGGAAGATATGGTTCGAACGCATGATTAAGCGAAGACCGGAATAGAATGTGATTTAGACCCGAAAAGTTTGAAGACTTGTATAATATAGGTAAACTAAACACATTCTGGATTTTGAGATAAAAATGATAAGGTTTGACCTGTTTCGGCTAATTTATGCAAACTAGTTCACATAAACCGAACCAAACGCGAATAACGCATAATGGGTAACCGAATGGGTCACAAACAGGTTTCCCAAGTTAATGTGCTTTAAATATGTTGTGATATCAGTAGGATACCTTCCATTATGCCCAAAACGAGTTTAATCTTAAATTAAGCCTCGTATGGGTATTTTGGTCATTTTAAAAGATTATAAAAGAGATTAATTATAATTCTGAGATTCAGGTCTGAAATAATCAGTAAAACAACTTAATTTGATAGGTTATATCAGTTGGTGATAAGTCTTATAAGACAAAAAATGGTTTTAAACCCATACTAGGTGTTTAATACGCTTAAAAAGCCGTTTTAAGCGATTTCTGGGTTTAACAGGAAATCTGAGTTTTCCGATCAGGTTATAAAGTTCGAAATACTTCATTTATCATATAAAATCAGTGGCCAAAGGTTTGGTGTCAAATTGTTATGTAAAACCCATTTTATAAACAAAAAGGGTATAATCGGTAATAACCGAATCAAGGCGATAACCCCATGTTATGATCAGTTTAAAAATAATTAAAAATCTTTAAAAATCCCAAAATATTATATTACATCAGTGGGTAAAAGGTTTGGTGTCAAAAATTGGGTTTGGATAGGCTTTATGCTAATTGCGCCGTTTCATTAACAAAAAGCTTTTTAAGTGCGCTATTGAGCATAACTCCTAATCTAGACCTCGAACTGATAAGAAACTTTAGGGACATGTTTATAAATCAGTAGCAAAGATTATTGTCCTCTCACATTTCCAAAATTCTCGTTTTAAGGTCAAAAGGGCATTATGGTCAACATTAAGAAATTAACGGAAACGCGTGAACGAATCGGACAATTAATGAACCAACCACAGAGGTTTATACTATCATATACCCTGGTCCAAATGAAGCTCTAAGGTACTTCTAAATCATGCTACTACGAGTCAGAACTGAAAGTCAAAGCATAAGTCAAAGTATGCGACTTCGGGTTCCGAACCGGTCCTAAACTGAAAATTGTCGGGTCGAACATGCTTAGACATGTTCTTATATTTATTACTAAGTTATATGAGTGGTAAAACAGGTTACACATCTCCTACATTGCTAATTATGCGTTAACTTGAAAATTAAGTTCATGTTGACTTTTTCGGATTAAGTTTGACCTGACATTTGACCTAGTTAGAGCGGGAATCAGAGGGTGCCCTTTTATGAGTTTATTGCCTACCTAATTACCAACTTATAACTACTTTCAATTTGGCTAAACACCAGACCATTAGTGATTAACCGATAAGTCAAACCTTAATTACGACGGTTTGACTTTAAGCTAATTAACTAAGTAAAACACGATTAAAGAAGGTTAAGGAAGCTTACCAAGGTCCTTTGCACGACTAGTGATTATTAGGGAGTGGCCTTGAGCTCCAGAAATGATCAGAAGTTGAGTTTGGAATGAATGATCAAAGTTGCAACAATGTGGGTCTGTATATAGTGATCTTGATTGATCAAGAAAATGCCTAAGAACTAGTTTGTGTTGCACATGGTAGTGAAAAATGGCAATATAAGTCGGTTAACTCGTTTTAACAGGCAGCTGTCAAATTTTCTGTTGCTGGGGCCGTCTTACGGACCGTAAGCGGAGGGTCTTGCGGTCCGTAAGAGCCTCTTACGGACCGTAAGACCAAGTCCTTGCGGTCCGTAAGCCTTTACCAGAAGGAAAAAAAATTTAACCTTTCAAGCATCGAACAGGAAACTTAGGTATTACGAATTTGGGCCTCTATTATCAGTATGGGGCCTCTTGATCATGTCCTGAACAGTTAAGACCACCTTGCCATGTTCTAAAGTTGCCTTGGATTCTTTTGAAAGGGCCATAAACGAAGGTTTGTCAAACATATTCTCATAGGGTCCCATCTTCATAATTTGAATCAATTATTACTAGTATTAACCGGATTTGAATGTATATCAGATGTTTATAACACCGGTTAAGGTTTGGGATTTATACATAGGTCGCTCAGAGGTATTTATTAACATGTCGACGCTTTTAACCCTTCGTATACGAATTTTATCATAACTTCCTCATATGATAAGGAAACTTGGTGAAATTTTTATCATGCATTCTAGTGAGCATAATTAATCGTTACAAAGCTTCGGGTTTGCTAAAGGGCCACTCAGAGGTATACTTTAAACATGTTGACACATTTAACCCTTGTAGTTTGTAATCTCTCACTTTCTTTCACAATTAGCTTCGTTGATCCGTGATTCATTCGTTTAAGGGTATAAACATCATGTAGGGTTATTGTAAAGTATATTTATCCATTGTTGACATTTTGAACCCTTATATTCACATACTTTCCTTGTTTGTCAACTTTAGTCCGTCTAAGGAAATTCTTTACACGTTTTAAGCCCGTGACACGTGTCGATATAATATTGGACATGAAATTTCGAGGTGTCACATCATCTTCATCTGATTGAGTTCTCTTATAACAAAAGTTACCATACGAGCATCCAAGTTGCGCCTTTTGAGGCTTTATATGGAAGAAAATGCAGGACGCCTGTTTGTTGGGCGGAAGTTGGGGAAACTCAACTATCAGGACCTGAGATAGTCCTTGAGATGACGGACAGATTGTTCAAATCTGTGATCGTCTAAAAGCTGCCAGGGATAGGCAGAAGAGCTACGCAGATAAGAGGCGCAAACCTCTAAAATTCGAGGTAGGAGATAAAGTATTACTCAAGGTGTCACCCTGGAAAGGAGTAATGCGATTTGGTAAAAAGGGTAAACTGAGCCCAAGATATATCGGACCATTCGAGATTATCGAATGTGTTGGGAGTGTAGCCTATAAGCTAAATTTACCTGATGAACTTAGTGGAATTCACAATGTGTTCCACATTTGCAATTTAAAGAAATGTTTAGCTGATGAGTCACTAGCAATGTCTCATAAAGACGTACAGATAGATGAAAGCCTGAAGTTTCTTGAAAAACCTTTATCGATCAAGGATCGACAGGTTAAAAATCTTCGACGAAAACATGTACCGATTGTGAAGGTGAAATGGGATGCCCGTAGAGGCCCAGAATATACGTGAGAAGTTGAATCCACGACGCGACAGAAGTACCCTCATTTGTTTCAGTAAATCTCGAGGTCGAGATTTCTTTTAAGGGGGTGAGGATGTAACACCTCACAAAAATCATGTCCAATATAGTAATGACACGTGTCATAATCCCTAAACGTATAACAAGTTGACTTAGAGGGACTAAAGTTGACAAACAGAGAAAGCATGTATGTGGAAGGACTAAAAGTGTCAATATGAGAAAACTATGCTTTTAAATAACCTTGCACAATGTTCGTAATCTTAAAACGGTCAACATATGAAGCCGTTTGTGAAAGAAATTGAAAGTTTACAAGACAAGGGGTTAAACGTGTCAACATGTTAATTCTTACCTCTGAGTGACCTTTTAATGAACCCGGGGCTTTGTAATGTTCGATTATACTTTCAAGATTAAGTATTGATAAATCCATGAGGTTTCGATATCGTTATGTTTCGATTACGCAAACTTTCAAGAATAAGGGTTAATAGCGTCAACATGGTGAAACTAGTGATTTCGGTGATTGTTTAACAAAACCGGACCTAACGGTATTTTATTATACTCTCAAGATCTTCCACATACTAACTACAAGGGCTAAATGTGCCTAAAATGAAAGATACTATCTAATAAAATGTATAGGGACCAAACTTGTCAGGTTTCAAAATTGTTTGGCTGGTTACCTATGGTGTCGCGCTGCGCGACCCCTGACCCTATATGCCGTCGCGCCACGTGACGGCTTGGTTTCGTCAGAATCACCTGCACAACTGCAGGTTTGTGTGCTTTCTTCTCCAATCCAAGCTCCATACCTCACAAACTCGAATTCTATGGATCTTTGATGGTTTTTAAAACC
This sequence comes from Helianthus tuberosus, assembly GCA_030545235.1. Lineage (NCBI taxonomy): Eukaryota > Viridiplantae > Streptophyta > Magnoliopsida > Asterales > Asteraceae > Helianthus > Helianthus tuberosus. The sequence goes on from CM060442.1 coordinate 185,073,886, forward strand.
ACTTTGGACACTTGGAATCATCTGAAAACAACAAGAAACACCTGTGATGGTTTGGAGAAGGCCTTATGCACTATAAATATGGGCATTTGGGTGACCTTCATACTTGCTCACTTCAATTTTTCACTCCCTTCTCTTGCTAAAGCTTTTGAAGCATTCTCTAGAGCTTCCTGGTCATAAAGGAGACTCCCCTTAGTACAAGTTTCGTGCTAGGACCTTGTGTAAGTGTTCTTAGCCCCTATAGTTCGGTTTTTATATGTTTAAAGACCGAAAGTCAAAGTTGTCGTAATAACGCTTTGACTTTTAGTTTAAACCTTAATGGTCCAGCCATTGTTCGAGGTGAATATGGCTCTGTGATCGTAATTAGGTGTGTGTTAATCCCTCAAAAGGGCACATCCTAATTATCACGTTTACTTAGTTAATTGTCGGGTCAATATAACTAGTCAAAAAGTCAAACTAGTTAGATTTTCAAATAATAATTAAAACCGATTATGTAGAAGTTATGAATCATGTTTTGTCACCTAAATAACTTGGTAAATATTATTAGAACATGTCTAAGCATGTTCAACCCGACAATTCTGAGTTTAGGGTCGGTTCGCAATCGAAAGTCGCAAAAGCTTGACTTTTGATTTGACTTTCAGTTCTAACCCGATTAAGCTTAAATCTTTTATGTTCTAAGCTTCCATTAGGACCATATAATGTTGTAATATAACCCTCTAAGGTTATATTACCTGGTCACTTAGTATTCTGAGTTATATGCAAATTTCCGTTATTATGCTTTCAGTTGACCATTATGCCCTTATAGTAAAAAAATGAGATTTTTGAATATATGGTCATATAAATAACTTAGTTACTGATATATAAACATGTTTAAATTATTCTGACATTATTTTCTGGCCTCAAATTGATGATAGGCTAGATATCGTAAATATTAGTTTTGATAAAGTCTAAACTACCCTTTATACATAAACCATGATTAAACATAAATTTTTTACCATAAACTCATTACCTACTGTTATGATATCATTTTTAGGAATTTTTGGAGTGTTGGGACAGATTAGATACTGACCATAACTTTGAGTTCTTAAATAAATTCCATAATTGATGATAATGCCCTTTTTGTTAATAAAATGTGATTTACATATGATTAACATGTCAAACCTTTTTCTACTGATTTAATATGAAAAATAAAAATATTTTAAATATTCAAGGCTGATCAAAATCTAAGAATCACATAAACATCGCAAATATCGTCAATTGTCGACTTTTACGCTAATTAGGTGCATAGTATGGTTTGAAACCATATTTAGCACCCAAGACTTGTTACCTACTGAATTTATAAATAAATTTTAATATTTTTACAGTAAGTATAAGTCATGAACTCAGACTTCCAATTATGTCCTTAAAAGCATATGTGAAATGACCAAAATACCCTTTCGGGGCATAGTTTGGCCATAAATGGTAAACCACACATATGTATGATATCCTACTTATTTAATATCATAAAATAAATATTTTTACAGAATGTTTTAGACCAGAACATCAGTTTACTTTTAAACCTCCTTTATAAAATGTCAAAATGACCAAATTGCCCTTACGGGACTTAATTTGGTTTAAAAATCTTTTTGGGCATAATTGTTGATATCTTACTGATATCATAACATATTTAACGCATAATAACTTTTGAAACTTGTACATGACTCATCCGGCTACCCGTTATGCATATATGCATTCGGTGCGGTTTATGTAACTAGTTTGCATAAATTAGCCGAAACGGGTCAAACCATATCATTTTAACTTCAAATTCCAGAATGTATTTAGTTTACCCATATAATACAAGTCTCCATACTTGTCGGGTCTAGATTACATTCTAATCCGGTCTCGCTTAATCTAGCGTTTATTACCGTAAATCCTTCTTTAAACTAACTGGTCTAAGTTTACAACTTAAATAAGACCCGTTAGTAATCTAATTGGTTAATAAAACCTTCGTTCCAGATTAGGAGCCCCGGTAAAAGCTACTTGCACTAGTTGATTAGATTATATGGCTGAGTAAACAAATCTCGCATTTTAAATCTCATGTAAATACTTTTAACTTATTTTCCCTTATACTGGCTTGGGATATGGTAAAATATGTTACCACTTGGTCGGGTATGGAATCATTAATCGAATAGTGGTTAATTTATTGACATAACCCGTTTTAATCTGTTTTGTTTGATACATAAACTTTTGGGGGTTAATACGACCGTGTCCTGGATATCCTCGGCTCATTTCATTTGTAAATGGCCATGACTTAAGCACGGGGTGTAGGCATACACCTGACAGTTGTGTATGTAAAATGATATACCCACACGTGCAGATAACTCCTTGTGGGTTTATATTTGTGGTGTGTCTATTAATCATGTCTCGGCTTCTATCCCGGACCCTGAACGTATGACAAACATATAAATCTGATACAAGATTATTTTATATAATTGTCCCAAGTTATAAAAGAATATTTATGCCCTGTGCATTTAAATCAATTTTCATAAATATTTTCAAAAGAGTCGGTTAATTGTATTTACCAGTGTAAACTGACGTAATTTCAAAAAGGCTAAGTGGCAGGTACTACTCATAATTGGCTGGGAGCTTCTGGGCATTAATTATAGAATCTTGCATGTTCTTAATGCCTTAAGTTTGTTGAAAAATGTTTTGTATTATATTTAGATCCGCCTGTGGATCCTATCTTTACAACCGTCTGTATATTCTTTTATTCGTACTTTACACTTTCGGTTTGTAATAGTAATATCTACCAAGACTTCCGTTGTGCTATAAACTGTGTATATTTGACTATGATGACATCAACTACGTCATGATACTCCCCGCCGGGCCCACCGGTAATAAGTGGAAATATCGGGGTGTGAAAGATGCATTTTTTAATTGATAATGCAAGAGAAGCTTTATGCAAAGTTGTCTAAGTGCGAATTTTAGCTTCGAAAGGTCTAGTTTTTGGGACACGTCATCAGTGAGCGTGGTATCCAGGTGGATCCCGCTAAGATTGAAGCTATTATGAATTGGAAAGTACCAAAGACTGCTTCCGAGATTGGTAGTTTCTTAGGACTAGCCGGTTATTATAAAAGGTTCATTGAGAACTTTTCTCGTATTGCCACTCCTTTGACTACTCTGACCCGCAAGAATGTCAAGTTTGACTAGGGTCCCAAGCAGAAAGAATCCTTTGAGATTCTAAAGTATAAATTGAGCAATGCTCTTATCGTAACCCTACCTGAGGGGATTGAAGACTTTGTCGTATATTATGATGCCACGCACACAGATATAGGTTGTGTACTCATGCAAAGAGGCAAAGTGATTGCATACGCATCACGACAACTTAAAATCCATGAAAAGAATTATTCGTATTCCGCTTACGAACAAAGAGACACTCATCATGCACGGAGAGAACCGCGACACGCCCTTGCGGATCATAAATTGCATGAAGGCTCAAAAGTGCTTACGAAAAGGTTGCATAGCCTTTTTAGCACACATAGTCGACAAGAAAGCCGAGGATCCAAAACTTGAGGATATTCCCGTGGTTAAAGAATTCCCCGAAGTCTTTCCTGAAGACTTGCCGGGATTACCATCACAACGACAAGTCGAATTTCGCATCGACTTGGTGTCGGGTGCTGCACCCGTGGCCAAGTCTCCATATCATTTAGCACCTTTTGAAATGCAAGATTTATCCAGACAACTTCAAGAGTTGTTGGATAAGGGAGTCATTAGTCTAAGCTTCTCGCCTCCACATCATTTACGACCCGTTGCACCGATACTTACATCGGTGTATCGCCGTGACGATTGCGAGTCGACATGATAGCAGAGAGTGGGTCACCCAAAATGACATGTTCTTCTTGCATGACTTACTTACCGGGGGGCAACTTGGCATACAAGTTGGCCACATAGTTCGCCGAGTACGCTTTTAAGCGTACCTCTAGCCACATTAGCTGTGGCAGCTTCGTCACCCGCCTGGCGAAGCACTGGCCACGCCGCTTGTCCCCGCAAGTGGCTCAAGATATGTCCATCACACACCAGGTGATGTAGCGTGTGATACAAAAATGAAGATCAAACACGTTGATTCTACGAATACCCGTGTAGTTCTTCCCCAACCCCAAAATTCAACCCAAAGGGCACGGAATTTGAAGTGAAATATGAGTTTTCTCAAAATTAAAATCTGATTGTTCAAATAACTAGAGGGACATATAAATAAGAACAGAAATTCAAAATGGGCCTAAAAAAGATAACGGGCCAAACACAAGCCCAAAAACAAAATGCCCAAAATACCTCAAAAAACATAAAAATACAAATAACTAATAGAAATAAGCGATTTTTGGCCCGGACGATGACCCAAACCACCATATGCGGTTTGCAGCAAGATGGAGCTCGTTCTCACGTTCGTTTCGCCTGGTCACACGCCCAAAACGGACCCCCGTAGCCCAAGTTAGAGCCATTTTAGTGAAGCCCCTTTTGTTACGCGATCTTGGGCCTCCAAATACAAGATGGCCCGCTCCTCCACACTTGGGCCCGCATCACCAGGTTGATCCGGTAGGTAGGGCCACATCAGTCTTGATGAGGATTGCTCACAAGGTGTTACCGGACAAGGTCCGGGTGATTTGGTCGCTTGATGAGGGTCGTACCTAGTGGTACCCAGGCCAGCCACTGCAAAGGGAGGCGAGCCAGGGAGGCGAGGGTGATGGTGAGGGTGGCGGGGGAGAGGGAGAGGGAGGCAAGGGAGAGGGAGGCGGGGTACAGGGGGAGTGAATGTTGCGGTCGACAGATCGCAGCTGGGTGTGGAGGATGTACAGGTTGATCGCCCCTACCTCCACGAGCTGGCGCTGCTCCACCACCACCGCCGTAGCTGCTTATTGTATTTTGTTTTGTTGTTTTACAATTGAAACATTGTAAATATATTGTTGTTTAAGATGTAAAACATTGTAAATATTAATCTTACGTTTACATTTTATCTTGTTTGTATAATAATTATTATGGTATTGTTTATCATATGCACATGTTTTGCTTATCCGATATATATATATATATATATATATATATATATATATATATATATATAAAATAATACGGCAAATACTATTGTAACATAGACGTTTCACATAATAAAGTGGAAAATTATTCAACATTATTAGTACGTTTAATTAAAAACTTGTAAAAAATAATAAATATTTACGGGTCATATAACATTACACGGCCTGTATACATGCGTAAAAAACACAATAACTTGGTAAAATCTCACAAAAAAAAACACATCAGGTTGTATAACATTATATTGCTCGTATACAATTGTATATGTTGGCCATCAGATTGTGATGCAGCGGAATTACCATATGAATTTGTATTCATGATATCAAAACAGATTGATAATGAATCGATAATGAGACAATGGTGTAAGATTAATGTGGACAATTAATGGCGGTTAAATTGTCTTGGTACCGAGTAATGTTCCCGGCAAAATACATAAATACATTGAGAGGAGAGACGGTTGGAATGGCAGTTGAATTTGGCGGGATTAACCGCCATTTGAAACCGATGCCAACCATAAGTCACACCTCTTCGAATTATTACACACATACATATAGGTATACATATATCCTAGGTTTGCTACATAACATAAATACGAAATTATATTTATAATATTCTAACACTCTCCCCTAAACATAATCGTGTTTACGGGAGTATTTAAGGACACTCTCATTAGCCTCATCCATGGCTGCCCTTGCTCTGTTGAAGTCGAAGGTTCTTCTGATCTGTCTTCTCCTTTTGATCTCATTCCACCCATCATTAGTGAAAAATGCATAGTGCTCCTTTGGACTCCCAGCAACCTCTTGACTGTCATCTTCACCTTCATCCTGCTTGACGTCTTCTCCTTCACTTCGGCTGCTCCGTAGATCCATCTTACTAACTGGCACTTCCTTCACATCTGTTATCTCTTTTTCACAGGCTTTTGATTGAATGATCTTGGATTTATAGTAATAGACGAGGACGTCCAGGTACATCGCATACATGAGACGCATTAACTCACCATCACTGTACTCGAATCCCATATCTTTGGCCACCTTAGGCCACAGATTATTCTCAGTCACTCTTCTATGTCCTCATTCCTTCTCTGTTTCTAGATACAGATCCAACAGACTCACCTTCCGATTGTTTGACGCGTAAGCCGGAATTGGTCTAGTTGTTATCCCCAGTCTCCTTGTTATAAACCATTCTACCATCTCTTCAAACTTTGTTTAAAGAATATACTTATACTTTCCGATATACTCTTCGTCGTCCATCATGTCAAGTAAAGCCTTGCAATCCAAAAAATCCTTGAACACCATAGTTTGAAGTATCATCACGTTCCAATCCGGTTCGTTGGATGATATTTCAAGATTTTCGAAATAATTGTTCAAGTAATTTGTTTTGAATGCCACAAACTCAGTTTCTTTATTCATCATCTTCTGTTTTTCTATAACACCCATTTCTTCTTCTTTTGTTAATCCAGATTTTGCATTTATACCATTGTTTAGGGGAACACTAAAGGTAGGATATAGTTTACATTTATCCCTAGAGAATTTTACCGTAAAACCCTGTGTAATTAACTGATCATAACTTAAGACATTCCTATCTATGTCTTGTGAATAAAATACACTTTGAACACGAATTTTTTCGATCCCTGAAACAATATCCACAACTCCGATTCCCCTTATGAAGTAAAACTGATTTTCACCCGTGTTTGACTCTACACCATTCATACTCTTAATTCGCTTAAACATGTTTAAATTTCCAGAGAAATGACGTTTTAAAGTTTTACTGACATACCACATTTCCGACCATAAACCTCCGTCGGTTCCGGCCACTAGAAATTCTTGTTTCTGACTTCTTCTGAGATCTTCATTCTCGACATCCCGTTGTTGCACTCTGGTGTTAATAGCAAGACGTATTAGTTGGGATTCTTCATCATCTTCTTTCCTTTTACAGTTTGAAACCTGATGGCCTGGGTTGTTACAATAGTAACAGCGTTTTATTAGCCATCTTCTTTCCCTTTTTTCGTCTGCACAGTGTTGACACGGAATTGTTGTAGACGTTGCCCTAAGATCGGAATAACCTGGCGCTCTGATACCACTTTGTTGGCCATCAAATTGTGATGCAGCGGAATTACCATATGAATTTGTATTCATGATATCAAAACAAATTGATAATGAATCGATAGTGAGACAATGGTGTAAGATTAATGTGGACAATTAATGGCGGTTAAATTGTCTTGGTACCGAGTAATGTTCCTGGAAAAAGACATAAATACATTGAGAGGAGAGACGGTTGGAATGGCAGTTGAATTTGGCGGGATTAACCGCCATTTGAAACCAATGCCAACCATAAGTCACACCTCTTCGAATTATTACACACATACATATAGGTATACATATATCCTAGGTTTGTTACATAACATAAATACGAAATTATATTTATAATATTCTAACACTCTCCCCTAAACATAATCGTGTTTACGGGAGTATTTAACGACACTCTCATTAGCCTCATCCATGGCTGCCCTTGCTCTGTTGAAGTCAAAGGTTCTTCTGATCTGTCTTCTCCTTTTGATCTCATTCCACCCATCATTAGTGAAAAATGCATAGTGCTCCTTTGGACTCCCAGCAACCTCTTGACTGTCATCTTCACCTTCATCCTGCTTGACGTCTTCTCCTTCACTTCGGCTGCTCTGCAGATCCATCTTACTAACTGGCACTTCCTTCACATCTGTTATCTCTTTTTCACAGGCTTTTGATTGAATGATCTTGAATTTATAGTAATAGACGAGGACGTCCAGGTACATCGCATACATGAGACGCATTAACTCACCATCACTGTACTCGAATCCCATATCTTTGGCCACCTTAGGCCACAGATTATTCTCAGTCACTCTTCTGTGTCCTCCTTCCTTCTCTGTTTCTAGATACAGATCCAACAGACTCACCTTCCGATTGTTTGACGCGTAAGCCGGAATTGGTCTAGTTGTTATCCCCAGTCTCCTTGTTATAAACCATTCTACCATCTCTTCAAACTTTGTTTGAAGAATATACTTATACTTTCCGATATACTCATCATCGTCCATCATGTCAAGTAAAGCCTTGCAATCCAAAAAATCCTTGAACACCATAGTTTGAAGTATCATCACGTTCCAATCCGGCTCGTTGGATGATATTTCAAGATTTTCGAAATAATTGTTCAAATAATTTGTTTTGAATGCCACAAACTCAGTTTCTTTATTCATCATCTTCTGTTTTTCTATAACACTCATTTCTTCTTCTTTTGTTAATCCAGATTTTGCATTTATACCATTGTTTAGGGGAACACTAAAGGTAGGATATAGTTTACATTTATCCCCAGAGAATTTTACCGTAAAACCCTGTGTAATTAACTGATCATAACTTAAGACATTCCTATCTATGTCTTGTGAATAAAATACACTTTGAACACGAATTTTTTCGATCCCTGAAACAATATCCACAACTCCGATACCCCTTATGAAGTAAAACTGATTTTCACCCGTGTTTGACTCTACACCATTCATACTCTTAATTCGCTTAAACATGTTTAAATTTCCAGAGAAATGACGTTTTAAAGTTTTACTGACATACCACATTTCCGACCATAAACCTCCGTCGGTTCCGGCCACTAGAAATTCTTGTTTCTGACTTCTTCTGAGATCTTCATTCTCGACATCCCGTTGTTGCACTCCGGTGTTAATAGCAAGACGTATTAGTTGGGATTCTTCATCATCTTCTTTCCTTTTACAGTTTGAAACCTGATGGCCTGGGTTGTTACAATAGTAACAGCGTTTTATTAGCCATCTTCTTTCCCTTTTTTCGTCTGCACAGTGTTGACACGGAATTGTTGTAGACGTTGCCCTAAGATCGGAATAACCTGGCGCTCTGATACCACTTTGTTGGCCATCAGATTGTGATGCAGTGGAATTACCATATGAATTTGTATTCATGATATCAAAACAGATTGATAATGAATCGATAATGAGACAATGGTGTAAGATTAATGTGGACAATTAATGGCGGTTAAATTGTCTTGGTACCGAGTAATGTTCCCGGCAAAAGACATAAATACATTGAGAGGAGAGACGGTTGGAATGGTAGTTGAATTTGGCGGGATTAACCGCCATTTGAAACCGATGCCAACCATAAGTCACACCTCTTCGAATTATTACACACATACATATAGGTATACATATATCCTAGGTTTGTTACATAACATAAATACGAAATTATGTTTATAATATTCTAACAGTATACGGCTCGTATAATGTTATACGACCCGTATACATGTAAAACAAAAAAAAAACATTTCACTGCATTTATTTATGTGCAACAGCATTCTATACGTGTCGTATAAAGTTATATGACACGTATACATTTAGGAATGTGAAAATAAGAAAATAGGGATGTGAGAATAGAAGATGTCTTGATTTTCCGCATGGTGATTATTCTCTAAATATGTATCAGTATATGTTCAGTGAGTGCTGTTAACGAAAAAAAAAATATCGTCAAATCAAAAATTATAGTCAAGTGAGTGGTCCCTGGAGCATCAATCCAACAACAAACACCCTTTAATCATTCTCTTTCTTTTCATCACATGCTTCAAAATATTAAAAATAATTAAAAAAATCTAGTTCAATTCCCACTGCCCATGGAGATCACCACAGTTTCTTGTGTTCTTGGAGTAGCAGCAATCTTCTTGTTTTATACATGGAGGATTTTGAATTCGTTGTGGCTCAAACCAAAGAAGATCGAGAAGTTTCTAAGAGATCAAGGACTTGAGGGTACCCCTTATAGGTTCTTGTATGGAGATCTGAAGGACATGATGCAAATGATGATCGAAGCCAAAACCAAACCCATGAGTCTTACTCATGATATTGCGCCTCGTACTTCCCCATTCTTCCACAAATCCCTTGCCACTCTGGGTAAGAAATTTTGGCTCTCTGAATTTTGTTTAACCATCTTTGATTAAGTTGAATTGTTGTGATATTAAATAATTTACCATGTGTATATTTAATAAAGTTTGATATGTACATGTAACTGTAACTGTATATAAAAAATAAATTAAACAGAAAATGAAAATCTTACAAGTAAAATTCATGCTTTATTAGTTAATAATTAATCAAATATTCTAGACTATAATTCCTTGCTATAAACGATTACACGGGGTAATCAATCCAGTGTTATCCTTCCTTGAAACGGGAAACACAATTTTTGGTTAAACACAACAATTATATAATTAGGTTAAGGGTTATCATGTCTAACTGTTTAATAAACGGTTGTGTTCTAGTTGACTTAATTAAACGGGTTGTGTTCGAGTTGATTTGTTTGACTTGTATAATTAAACACATCGACCTGACAACACCTATTAAATTAAATAAGCCGATATGCCAATCGTTTACAACTCGTTTAACCTAAGTTGTAAGTTGATCACTACTATGAGTAACATGTTTGTAACTTGATCACTACTCGCTAACTCACCAAGGTTGACACGTCTAGATAAATGGGTTTAACGGGTTCTGTTCAGGATACACAAATTTAAGTGTGTTCGGGTTGGGGTTGATGTTAATGACAATAATATTGTGTTCGGGTTGAACCTGCTAACCCAACATGATTAACACTTTATATATGCTTTGGATTATTGTTTAGAGAATGGGTGTCTAAAATATATGTCTATGGGGTATTATGTTTTTTTTCTATATAGGTAAGAGTTGTTTTACATGGATGGGAACAAGACCTCTGGTACATGTATCTGAACCAACTATGATACGAGAGGTGCTGGCTAATTATAATTTATATCAAAAGGCAAGGGGAGGTAATCCACTAAAAAAGTTGCTAGTAGCAGGACTAATGAGTGTTGAAGGTGATCAATGGGTTAAACACAGAAAAATCATCAATCCTGCATTCCACATGGAGAAGCTCAAGGTTATTTTCTTGCTATTTCCTTCTTGTTATATGATCGATGTAGCCTTTGTTTAACTACACAAAAAAGACCATTAGCTAGTATTTTTGCCTAAAATTCCTTTTGCAGCATATGGTACCAGCCTTTTATGTGAGTTGTAGTGAGATGATCAACAAATGGGAGAAACTTTTAACCCAAAAAGGCTCATGTGAAGTGGATGTATGGCCTTATCTTCAAACATTTTCGGCTGATGTAATTTCACATACAGCGTTTGGTAATAGTTTTGAGGAAGGAAGAAAGATATTTGAACTTCAAAGAAAACAAGCAGAATTAGTTATGAAGGCTTCAAATTCAGTTTACATTCCAGGATCAAGGTAAGTTAGTTCCTATACTACTTTTCATCTCTAATGGAAACTTAAACTGGCAATATCATTAGAATTCCGTGCTAATAAAATAAGATCCAATAGATTTTTGCCAACAAAAAACAATAAGAGGATGAAAGAAATTGACCTACAAGTGAAAGGTTCAATAAAGAGCATAATCAATAAACGAGTTGATGCAATGAAAGCTGGAGAAGCTAGCCATGATGACCTTTTGGGCATACTTTTGGATTCCAACTACAAAGAGATTAAACAACAGGGGAATAGCAATTTCGGATTAAGCATTGAAGACGTAATTGAGGAATGCAAACTTTTCTACTTTGCTGGGCAAGAGACCACAGGAATTATGCTTGTTTGGACTATGATTTTGTTAGGTCAACATTTAGAATGGCAAACACGCGCTAGAGAAGAGGTTTTACATGTATTTGGAGATAAGAAACCAGATATTGATGGCCTGAATCATTTAAAAGTTGTAAGTTTTTCATATGATAAAAAACAAATATTGATGACTTTAGAATTAGTTGGTGTTCTTATCTCTTTTGTATCTCATTGTGTAGGTGAGCAATATTTTTAATGAGACTCTCAGACTATATCCACCAGCAACAGTACTTAGACGACTAATACATGATGAAACCAAATTAGGTAACTTAACCTTGCTAGCAGGAACCATTATCCAAATTAACACATTGATTTTGCATCACGACAAAGACATGTGGGGTGAAGATGTTAACGAGTTTAAGCCGGAAAGATTTTCCGAAGGTGTTTCCAAGTTTACTAAGGGACAAGTTGCTTACCTTCCATTTAGTGGTGGCCCACGTATATGCATAGGCCAGAATTTTGCTATGCTGGAAGCGAAAGTCGCTCTTGCAATGATTCTGCGATGCTTTTCCTTTGAGCTATCTCCATCCTACTCCCATGCTCCGCACATAGTGCTTACTCTACATCCTCAGTTTGGTGCACACATAATTCTACACAAACTTTAGGCAATGTACCATATATGTTGTTTAATTAAAGATATATGTGGTGTGATTTATAGATGGTTGATGTATTTCATATAACTAGTGGTAATGCTTGCGCGTTGCCACGGGTATTTATGTTTTATGCCGCACATTGCAGATCATGTTTCACATATGTTATTTATAAAATAATTGCTAATACAACTAATATATCAATTCATAAAGAGCAATTGAGTATAAACAAAATAATTGATCTAAAAACAAAAGTATAATAGATGGTAGACGACATTTGAAGCTGGTTTTTTCAACATCTATTTCTTCAAATATCACAATCGTTACACATTTATTTTCTTTACATTAGATATATCAACTCTAAATTTTGTATAACTTTCGGCTTCTTGTTGGAGCTAAAGAGTTGTGCTTTCTAAGAGCCCAAAAAACTTCAAAGGGAAGTCAATGCTTCATCAAGATAGAGAGATGAAATGAATTATGTTGTGTGAATTGGTTAAAACTAACTTATGTGCATGGTTCGGTTGGTTCAGTTATTATGCTCAACCAAAGCCGAAGTCGAAACCAAAGTCATCGGTTAGTCAATTTTATTAACCAATCGGTTTAGGTTATTCTCTTCGGTTTATTCGATGAGATTGACGATTTTTGGTTTTGTTTATGTAATTTCAGTTAATAGCAAAAACCAAATTTGGACTAAAATTTTTACTTAGAAATATATGAAATTGGGGTATAAATAAATGAAATGAAGGTATAAATATATGAAGGGGAAAGTAAATATGAGGCTGTTACACACCTAAGCTTAGATGTAAAACCTATCAAAACTACGTAGTTTTGTTTAATTTTATCTAATATCTAATTTAATTTTTTTATATCTTTATTTACTCTCAATCAATTTCCACAACTTCATATTTTACCAATTGATCTACAAATTATGTTCTTGTTTGGATTGACGAATTACACATGTTTCTTTCTTTATATCCATATGGATTAAAAGCATAATGCTTTTCGTTGGCATTGAAAAACAATAATTTATTTACAAACCAGAGCCTAGATTAGTTTGAAGGGATAACTACTAACTAATTATCTATAATTGTATTAAATATGAGTGATTAAAGTGTAATCTAGATAAGATGATTAAATTGACGATATTTAATCACTTGGCATTTTGTAGCTATTAAACATTCTGGAATAATAACTAAGTACGTTAGGCTTTAATCATTTTTACACTAAGACATCATCTACTTGTACATTTTAATCCATACGTCAATACTAACCAAGACAACTATCGAAACGTCGATAAAAATGAGTAGGTCATCACGGTACTTTTAGCTATTTTTAAGAGTAAATTACAAGTTTTGTCCTTTATGTATATCCCAAATTGCAGGCGCTGTCCTTTAATCCAAAACTTGACAGGCGGTGTCCTTTGTGTTTTCAAAATCTTGCATGTTTTGTTCTTTAGGCCAAACTTAGTTAGATTTTTTAGTTAAATCTGATATCAAGGGGCTATTTTGTAAAAAAAATTATTCAGGGACTAAATTGTAAAAAAATATTATTATTATTATTATTATTATTATTATTATTATTATTATTATTATTATTATTATTATTATTATTATTATAAAGGACAAAACTTGTAATTTACTCTTTACTTTATTCCCCATTTATATCCCAAAATCAAAAAAACCTGCTTCAAACACTCATCCCTAACAACAACTTCACAAACCCTAGATTCAACAACCGCCATGGATCTCATAAAACAAGAGCTTCTCTTCTTCTCCATAATCTCCACCAAATCCACAAATGCAATTTACACCCTAAATTCAAAACAATGATGAGACTATTCACACACAGAAACTCAACACTCATCACCCGCAGATTCATCTCACCATTTGACTCAAGAAAATCGTCAACAAACACCTAACGAATCAACGACGAAACAGTCAATGAAATCACAACAATTCTCAGAAACCGCAATTGGCCCCACCTCCTCAATTCATCCCCAAATCTCCTCAATAACCTAAATCCAGATGCCTTACAATCTGTTCTTCATCACAAGCAACGAGTTGACCCTAATCGTCTCCTCCATTTCTTCAATTGGTCGCTTCATCAAATGGGTATTCATCAAAACCTAAAATCATATTTAATTCTTTGAGTGGTGCACCATAACAAGTGGTGTGCGCCATTAGATCACACCCATCACAAAACAAAATTGGGTCTTTTGCATCCCTATCTGTGCTTTGACATACTGCACACAAAGTCCCATCTTCTTCTTCTTCATTTTCCACTTCATCCACATACCCATTTTCATGATCATTTTCTTTATCATTTTCTTGATTTTGTTTCTTGAACCTGGTCTGATCTAGGGTCATACTCCAGAATCAGGTCAAATGATGAAAAAAGTTTGTCCAAGAAAAGATTTGGGTGCAAGGCGCACATTCTTTTTTTGGCGGGTAAGATGAAACAGAACAGAAATTGAATGAGTAATTAGGGTTTGTGAAATGAAGAATTGGGGGTTTTGTAGAGAGAGAAAGGGGAACGGAGTAGTTGCGGGGGTGGGTGACGGTGGTTGGGGTGGATCTGTGACGTGGTGGTGGTGGTGTGTAATGGCGGGGGTGGGTGACGGTGGTGGGTGGATCTGTGACGTGGTGGTGTGTGGTGGAGGTGGTGGGGTTCTAAACAGAGATTGAACAGAGATGACATTGAGAAAATCTAATGGATTGGGTTTAAATGTTTAATACAACAAAAATAATATTTTGTTTATTAATAAAAAGAGTAATATATATATAAATAAAGTAAAGAGTAAATTACAAGTTTTGTCCTTTATAATAATAATAATAATAATAATAATAATATTTTTTTACAATTTAGTCCCTGAATAAATTTTTTTTACAAAATAGCCCCTTGATACCAGATTTAACTAAAAAATCTAACTAAGTTTGGCCTAAAGGACAAAACGTGCAAGATTTTGAAAACACAAAGGACACCGCCTGTCAAGTTTTGGATTAAAGGACAGCGCCTGCAATTTGGGATATACATAAAGGACAAAACTTGTAATTTACTCTCTTTTTAAAGATTATAGTTTGTAAGATAGGACAAGAATACGTAAAAAAAATTATAAGTTTGTTGTGGAGGGAAAAAGTATAACTAATTACCCATAATATGTTAAAACTCAGGGATTTAAGTGTAACAAGATAGGGGTAAAATATAATTATTGTTTAAAATACCAATTTACCATTTTTACGGGTGTATTTATAAATTAAGAGGAAAAAAATGCTTATTTTTTGTTATTTAAAATACCTTTTTCTCATGAATTATAATATAGTATAGATATATAAGAACTTGAGAGAACCATTATCAACCAAGTATTTTTATTGAATTTTTTTGTCAACTTCTTTAATTAAAATGTTATTGTTGTAAAAATATAAAAAAAAACAAAAAATATATGTAGATTGATGATATTCATATGTATATCATACGAATGTACACATGTGTAGATAAATATATATATTTTACGATGTATCTAGATCTAACCCGTCAATCTATGTATTTTTTTCATGTTTTCTTTTATTTGGGTAAAATATTAGTGACAGAAAAAAAAAATTCAAAAAGTTTACCTGGTTGATAGTGGTTTTCTCAATTTAACAAATAACAAGTGGTTCGTAGTTGGTTCTAATCCTACATATATATATATATATATATATATATATGTGTGTGTGTGTGTGTGTGTGTGTGTATGTGTGTGTGTGTGTGAGAGAGAGAGAGTTAACTATCATTTTCGTCTCTGTGGTTTGTTCACTTTTGCCATTCCAGACCAATTTTCAAAAATGCACCAGTTTCCTCCCTAACATACCAGGAACGTGCCACTTTAGTTCAAAAATTAAAACCCTGTTAAGTCAGACAGGTTAAATGGAGGGTATTATTGTCAATTCATAAAATAAGATGAAAATAAAAGATATATGAATTGACAATAATACCCTTCTAATTTAATTGAGTTTTAATTTTTAGACTGAAGTGGCACGTTTCCAGTATGTCAGGGAGGCAACTAGGGAGGCAACTGATGCATTTTTTAAAATTGGCCTGAAATAGCAAAAGTAAACAAAACACGGAGACGAAAAAGGCAGTTAACTCTATATATATATGTGTTGGGTCGGCTCTGGGCCGGCCGGCAAACCCGTGCCGACGCCCGAGGCCCAAAATTTCAAAGGGCCCGAAAAATCTTTATAAGCTTGTATATATTTATTAAATTATATATTTAGTATATTCATTCATTTATTATGCAAAAAGTTGATTGATGGTGTAGTGGCAAAAACCATCTCAAAATAATATAAAGGTATCAAGTTCTAGTCTTTGCTTTATCACTAAGTTTTTATTTTTGTAATTCATTTACCCTTAACCATAATTTTGGGCCCAATTCTTTTCGTCGCCCGAGGCCTAAATTTTTTCAAGAGTTTTCGGGGACGGCTCTGTATATGTGTTTGTATTTCAAATACCTGTTAAAAGTACATGTTTGGCTCAAACTCTTGAAATTGAATCATATGTATCTCGATTGGAATGTGCAAAACTAAATCTGAAGTATATTCAAGAAATAATTAAACTGTTCATCCTTGTGGTTTGTGGAAAATAACAATGATGAGTACTAAGAGTTTAAACTAACAATCGATGGTATTAACTTTTGATTTTATAACATCCTATAGTATTAGGGCTAACTCTAGTTAAAGACTAGCCGAGAACAAATAGTATTTTATTATTTCACATCTTAGTACTCAACCTTATTACTTTTGAAAAGCCACATGCAATTAACGCATAATTAACTTTTTGTTGTAAAACAACGGTCTATTAGCAACCAATATATAAGTATATAAACATGAGAACAAAACTATAAAATCATGTAGAGAATAGAACATGGAGAATTCTTATTCATTAATCTATATCACCATATACAAATGCATCTCTATACATATAGGCACATACATTAATAAAAAGAAATTGAAGAGATAGGAGTTATGTATGTGGAGAGTCACCATATAAATGATACATTTATAACACTCCCCCTTGACTATCCACATACCTTTAATACGCTTGGTGATGCTGCCTCGTTAAAAACCTTGCTAGGAAAACCCAGTGAGACAAAACCTCAGCTAAGGGAAAAAGAGTGCAGCGCGTATTTTCTTATTCTGATACTTCTGGATCAGGTATGTTGCCTCATTAAAAACCTTACTAAGAAAACCCAATGGGACAAAACTTAGTTAAGGGAAAAAGAGTGTAACTTGAACAAATCTCCCCCTCATTATAATATGTATCCTTTAAGTAACATGTGTCAATCTTCCTCGAATGTTACTCAAAACTTTTTTAGAATAATTTGTTGTTTGATGCCTTGAAGTGCAATACTTTATATTGAGTAATGTTGTAAAATCTTCTTGTGAGACTTCTAGTGCTTCCTCTTGCAAACAAATACCATAGGGTTATTGGATTTTAATAATCCTAAGTTTCACCAGTTGGCCAATAATAATCTCAACTTTAAAAATTCCCTCCAATAATCCTAACTTGTAAAAGTTTGGCCACCATTGATCCTTTTCTAACATTTTCTAACATAGGTGCACTTAAATCAATTAAGGAGTCTCTATGTGTAATTGAATCTATTGAGGAGACCAAATTCTTATATGTTTGAAAAGGATCAATGGCGGCCAAACTTTTACAAGTTGGGATTATTGGAGGGAATTTTTAAAGTTGGGATTATTATCGGCCAACTGGTGAAACTTAGGATTATTAAAATCCAATAACCCAATACCATAAGATCTACTACTATGTTATGTTACATTCTTTACATCTACAAGACTAACGAAATTAGTTTTCATAGGTTAGTAAAATATAAACACATATCATTGTTACCTTTAGGGTATCGACATATCTGATTTACCATTCAAATGTCTCCTCATTGGACATTTGCTATATCATGTTGATAAATTCAAATAAGAAAAATATATTATGCATAGACAGAAAGAAATATTAATTCACAATTGCACTTTAGCCATGAGAATCCCTACTTTGGTAGGAGATGATAATAGTCATTTCTTATAAAAAAAAATGAATTAACAACCATTAACATACTTTAAGGTTCAATTATGTTCATACTAAAATATCCAAACATTATCTTCTAGATGTACTTGAGGGATTAGTAAAATATAATTACATATATACTCGAACTGCAGTTCGAGTAATAATTAGACCGTGCCAAGGTCATTCAAAAATTATCCCTAAAAAGCTCGACAATTTCTCTCGATGATGCCTAGACATCATTACTGTAAATTGCGATTATAGTGAACTTTTAAAAGTAGAATGTTTATAGAATAAGGCTAATTTAATCAAACTTATATCCCTCTTTATGCGAATATCTCGAGTTGTACAACACTCGACCCAACTATTTTAGCTCATACGTATTTTGTCAACTTCATATAGTACGTTCTTGAGGTTTTTATATCGACGCTTCTGGCATTATCAATCCATGAGGGAATTCTGCCCATCTTATCCAAATATACATGTGCATTCACTCTTTATGAGTTTTGCTACATAAACTTACCCATATAACACATAGATATCTATGTCATATGCAAAAGTGTCATGAACACTTGCTTTTATCTTCAAAATCCATGTTATACCATGCATGTACACTATTTATTAAGATATCACAATCACTGGGTACAAGTTTCTATGTACGTTTCTTGGTGCACAAGTATTACATCGTTAAGATGTTTCAATTAACCTTTTAAGCACCCAATTGCTTTAGAAACTCATCAGGAGTTTCAATTATATCCAACATGTAAAAAAATCATAACCTATTCAAAATCCGAATATGTATACCATGATCACATTGTTCTCGAGAACTTACTTTACATGACCTACATAATTTAATCCTTCGGGACTTTCATGTAAACTCTCAGTATCAAATGATAAATAACATTCATAAGACGAATATCAATTCTCTCTTTATATTACCAGACTAATAAAATATTGGAAAGTCAATGCATCCACCATTGGAGAATACGTCTCCTCATAATCAATCATAGGTCTTTGCGAAAATTATTGTGCCACCCAATTTTTCCTTATATCACTCAATTTAATTTTCACATAATTCGCATAAAAGGCCCATTTATATCCAACATATTTTACAACTTCAGTTGTATGTACTGTTGGTCCAGATACTTTCCATGTCATTAGAGAATTCAGCTTTGCCTTATTTGCGTCTTTCCATTTTGGCCAATCATTTCTTAATATTCATTCATAGGTAGATCTTAAATCTAGATCCTTATCATTTTATCATTTCAAGCGCTATTTTATATACAAAAGTATAACGACGTCGATTTTTATTCGATTCCATATATATTTAGACATGATACAAATTAACGAGATCTCTTTAATTTCAGGTACCTGAGGTTCTTCTGGAACCATCATGTCTAATGTCTCTTCAGGAGACCTTTTTTAATATAACCTCGACTTGACCATCTTAATTAGTTGCTCCAACTTTTGAGGAATTTTATTATTGGAATCGACTAGTCTACCATGATTCAGACGTGCAATAGACTCATTATAAACATGTGGTTGTCCTTCTGGGACAATCATCTTAATTGGAGCATTAGCAGTTGGTATATGTGACATAGTCACCTTTTTAAGGTCAGTGAATGTGTCTGGTAATAACTTCGCTAATCTTTGTAATTGAGTTATCCTTTGAACTTCTGGTTCACACTTTTAGCTTTAAGGATCAATGATAATTCATACCAACTCATTTCTTTTCCAACTGCTTTTTATCTCCCCTTGATGTTGAGAATGTTAATCCATTGAGATGGATATCATTCAATTGAGTTGTAAATCAATATATCGTGAAAGGCTCTATTCGTTATCATATATTCTCAACCACCTTTTAAGGTCCCATCGTTGTGCGTCGTGGTGGATCAATTTCAATATATACTGCACAACCAAAATCTTAAAAGGGACATCTTTGGTTCCTGACCAAAAACCAACTATAATGGGGAGAAAATATTACCACATGATGTGAATTAATGATACTACTTGCAAAATCACATGTACTGAAGTATAAACATGAACTTTTGCTCTCATGATTGTTGCCTTTGCAATCTATCGTAGACGTTTGGTGATCCTCTTCAACACAAATTCGTGTATAAACATACCAAAAAGTTCAACACTTTTTCCAATAATCATTAATCACTTGGGAATTGAATTCACTGTTATTACCAAAATAAATATACCAATCTGGAACAATATGCTTTCTATCACATTAGTTCAGCCATAATCACACAAACTTCACGTTGTGGATTTGATAACCATTTAGACGATGCATCGATTTAAAAACACTAAATGGTATCATGTTTGAATATACATATCCTTTAATTATTCCAGAATACTTAGTGATTCACACCCTACTTTATTTGGCAAATATAAAATTTCCCTTAAGAGCAAAACATTACATGCTAATTATTAGCTTGAAGAATCTTCTAGTTCTTCATTATGTTTCACATCATAATTGACTCGGTGTGGTCTAACCGGTCATGCCAACTAATTAAATAATTATGATCCATAAACTTCTAATTTATGATCGTATGTGTATTACTTTCTCGTATGTGATACAAAACGTATGATACGAGAGAATATATTATAACTTCAAAGTTCAAACCATCACGCTATGCAATCAATCCTTAGTTTGCCACTTTTGTGGTCCATCTCATTATTCTTAGTTTGCCACTTTTGGTGGTCCATCTCATTATTAAAATAATACAAATGTATGATACGTATGTGTATAGAATAACATTCACTTTTGGGAATGGAGTAGAATCAAAACAAGCTTCATAGCTTTTCATTATTTACCCGGTCACATGAGCATAAAATCATTTCATTTTTTCATAACTCTTATAATGATATTGCTACTTTAGGAGCATATGTATCCAGTGTAACAAATGAAAATAATTTAATCGATTTTTCCTTGTAAATAATGTTCTCTTTGCTTACCATCAATTGAGAAGTAGTTGAGTCGTATAAGATTTATCAATCTTATATCTTACGACCTTTATAATGAGATGCGAGGAGTATGACGTTTTCATGATAGTGATAATAATTAATAAACAATATCTTTGGTTTAGTTGTTCTCTCAATAATATCTACAATAATAAATGATACATACAAAATACAAGCCATACCATAGAAATATGCATGATGTTATAACATGTCACCATATTGAATTATAATGAACTTCTATGATATAATATTTTTTTGTCATTTACAAACAACTATTTGTGTAAGTTTATTTGAAACATACACAACGATTAAATCCTCGTGATCTTTAATAACATATGATCATACAAAGCACTTAAACTAAATCAACTTCAATAAGCAAATCCGAAAATTAAATCAACTTCAATAAGCAAATCCAAATAATAGTATATGTAGATAAGATATGGAATCTTTCAAAGACCAATTTACAAATGAATACCAATAATGTAGTGTGCACGCGATGTATATTATTAATACTAAGACATGTACACAATAAACCATTTAACCATTGAATGTATTAGGTTTATTAGCATCACAACATTCACACTACCTTTACTAAATCATATATTTATTTTAGTAAAATATTAAACTAGTTAATTAATCATTTACAAACACACGAAAACAATATTAAATGATATATCATAAACAAATACATTCAAATTAACATTCTTCACAAATAATATATATGCCTTAATTTTGACATACTATCAGTAATATCAGTCAATCATCATCAATATACTTAATATATGATAACATTCGTAGCATAGCATACGTATCACATAACATAAGATATGATAATAGATATGATTGTTTAATATCAATTAGATTATTTCGCACAATCAATTATAATTATAAGTCTATATCAACTCATGTAGTGTATACCAATGGATAACTCCAACCTATTTCAGTTGCTTATTCTAAAACTCACGATTTTATCCAAAATTTATAATTTATTAATACATAATTTTAGTAGTAAGTTTTATGGATAATCATTTGGTTTTAGTTCCCCTAGAATTTTCAACCACTACTAATGCCATAACCAATATCGGCGTAAAGTTGATTTATATTAGTTAATAAAATATGGAATTTTCACTTAATCAAATATGTATATAGTTTTATAAAAATACTAGTGGCTTAGAGATGAGAATAACACACTGAAGTCATCTACCCGGTATTAGGGTTTTTTAACCTTGCCATAACCCATCCGTAGATACCCAATATCAAATCGTTGGAAACTCGAAACATTACAATCAAATATTATAAAAAATCACATATGATTCACATAGATTTATAGGAAGAGTTTAATTACCTGGTTTTGTAAAGAAATCGCTAGCTTCGTAAACTTGGTTACATGGCAACTATATGTAGGTGATACGAAGTCGGACCAAGGGTTACAACGGCAAGAGAGAACTCAATGCAAATCAAAACTCCAAATAGCGGTGACCCTCGATCAATGGTTGCGGGGTTTTGTTAAGAAGGTATTTAACAAAAATAAAATCAATCAGATGTATTAATATTATAAAATCAACCAAATAAAAGATTAATCTGTTGTTTTAGATCATAATCTAAAACTAATATATCACATAAAAATTGGTAGTATGTCCACAATACATGGATAGCAATTGAATTAAATACTTTTTTCAATTTGGCATGGACATCTATACAAGACTGTCGCAAAAATCAACCCAACCCAATACATAAAAGTTCGTTGGACTTGTTCATGATTAAACCAAGATTCGATTTACCTTAGAAGGCAATGGCGATGTCTTAACTATTGAGAGCGCCAGATTTGAGAGATTTGTGCTGATAACGTGTTGTAAAACAACGGTCTATTAGCAACCAATATATAAGTATATAAACATGAGAACAAAACTATAAAATCATGCAGAGAATAGAACATGGAGAATTCTTATTCATTAATCTATATCACCATATACAAATGCATCTCTATACATATAGGCACATACATTAATAAAAAGAAATTGAAGAGATAGGAGTTATGTATGTGGAGAGCACCATATAAATGATACATTTATAACACTTTTAACATTTAAAACACATTTATTCGTTTCCTTTTATCATCTAACTAATTTCTTTTAACTATTTAACTAAATAAATTTTTAAATGGTGAAAAATATATATATTCTAAAAGATTTTATCTGCGTAACTAGGTATTTTTTTTACCCATGTTTTGTTGTGTAAAACCGATCTGAACTCACCACGTATTTTTATCTAGTTTCATTGTGTGAAGCTGAGTCAAACTCACAACATATTTTTTTATCTACGTTTCATTATATGAAATCGAGCCAAAGTCACTTCATATACTTTTTATCTACGTTTCGTTGTGTAAAAAGATATATATTCTAAACGATTTGATCTACGTCATGATGTTTTTTATATCTACGTTTAATTGTGTGAAAAGTTATATATGCTAAAAGATTTTATCTATGTCATACATATTTCATATCTACATATTGTTGTGCGAGACCAAGCTAGACTTACGACGTATTTTTAGATCTACGTTTTTTTTGTGTGAAAAGTTATATATTTTAAAAGTTTTTATCTATGTCACAACATATTTTTTATCTACCTTTCGTTATGTAAAACTAGCCAAACTCACAACGCATTTTTTATCTACGTTTCATTGTATGAAATCATACCGAACTTACCATTTCAAAAAGCATTTAATTAATTAATTAAGAAAATTGTAGTTAAATAATAAAAGAAAAAGAAAAGTTGTGTTTTAAATTACAAGAGTTAATTACGTGATAAGTATGTGTGATTTTTCAAAAGTAACAAGGTTGTGTACTAAGAAGTGAACTGACGAAATACCATTAGTTCTCAATTAGTTTTCAACTGATGTTAGCCTTAGGGTATGTTTGGCAAAAGTAGCTGGTAGGTGGTAGCTGGAAGCTGCTAGCTGGTGGCTAGAAGCTGGTAGCTGTTAGCTGTAGCTGGTAGCTAGTAGCTGTAGCTTTTTAGATATATTTGGTGTTTGACAGAGTAGCTGGAGCTTTTAATAAAATGACTAAAATGGACACAACTAAAAATTTAAAAGTTTGTGCATTAAAAAGTTCATTATATTTAGAGGTTAAAATAGTCATTTTTTCCCTAAAAGCTTGTAGCTCCTTTTAAACGCTACTAGTAGGAGCGTTCAACCAAAAGCTTCAAGCTCCTAACCTAAAAACTTCAAGCTTCTTTAACCAAACAAGGCTTTTTATTGAGTATGAGTTTTTTCTTAAAAACTTAAAGCTTGAAGTTCCTAAAAGCTCCTAAAAGCTTCATGCCAAACATACCCTTAATAAATTAGGATGTTACAAAATCAAAAGTTAATACCCTAGATTGTGTTTTTTTTTTTTTTTTTGAACTATTTTATTCAATCATAAAATAGAACAAAAGAGCCAGCACGACGCTGGAAGTCCCAAACAACGGAAAAAAGAAAACATTACATAATTATGTCTTGAACATTAAAATCTCTCCACCGCTCCCAATCCAGATATCCCATTAAATAATACCCTAGATTGTTACTATAAACTTTTAGTACTCATACGTGTTACTTACCATAAACGATAAATACTAACCCAGTAATTAACTTTGTATTCAATTTGAATTTAATTTCAAAACAATTCTTATGCATCAGATATTTCATGAAAATTAAGAAAGAAAGAAAGTTAAGAAATCATAAAGTATTCTTCTTTGTCTAGAATCCAGAAAATATAAAAGAAGAAAAACCCAAACACAACACAAAGTAGCCTAGAAAGTATTGAAAGACACGATGAGAATTTCAAAACAATTCTTATGCATCATATATTTCATGAAAATTAAGAAAGAAAGAAAGTTAAATTGGTTAAGAAATCATAAAGTATTCTTTGTCTAGAATTCAGAAAATATAAAAGAAGAAAAACACAAACACAACACAAAGTAACCTAGAAAGTATTGAAAGACACGATGAGAAACGTGGTCTTCCGGAATAGATCTTAGGAGAAGATTTTTTTTTTTAATAGAAAATTTGGATCACTAACGAACCACTGGAGTATCATCGATCATGCCATCAGCGGAACCACTCGATCATATTCATCTCCACTAGACATAATTCAGGAGGAAACCCAATAAATATGGAAAAAACCCTCTTGTATAGATTGAACCCAGGACCTATTGGTCCGAAAACCTTATCACACCCCAAAGACATATATGTGTGTGTGTTCTATGTATATGTGTGTGTGAGAAGGGGGAAGCCCGGCATAAACGTCCTGGAGATGACATTCGCGACGCCACCGCACCTCTGGAAATGATGTTGAGAGCCAGCGCCGATCCAAGACAGGCCTGGATGCCCCAGTACCGAGTAGCCTTAGGAGAAGATATTCTCTTTTTTTTTCTAACTGGCTAAAAAGTTGACAACGTCTCTTTTTCATTGAATTGTCAATAACAACAAAACATATTTTTTTAACTGGCTAAAATGTTGACGTCTCGTTTTCATTAAATTGTCCAATACTTAGTTATTAACAACAAAACATATTTTTTTATTATTATTTTTAACAGTAAATTTGGTTTATTGACGGACCACTGAAGTACCATCGTGCTATCAGCAAAACCATCCAATGATATCCATCTCCACTAGGCAATAATGCGTATTCACCAATTTATGAGTAAAACCAATAAATCTGAGAATTTTTTTTTTTTTTATGAGAATCAAACTCAAACTCAAGACCTAATGGTCCATATACTTTATCCATCTAGAATATGCTACAAGGCTATAAGGGTGTTAGGAGTGGTGAGGTAAAGTGGTTCGGCAAGGGGGTTTGCCACACGGTAACACCGCCGCCAACCCCTTTTGCCACTCGGTTTCATTAAACATCGGTGAAAGGATGACGATGCGGTGAGGGGAGGAAGGAGAGAGAGAGAGAGAGGGTGTGTGGGTGGGGTCCATGTCATCTCTCAACCAATCACACCTTTTTTTTTTTAAGTTTACCACATCACCAAGTGTCTAACCATTGCTAACACTTTTGAGCATAGTTTACCACTTTGACATGGCACACTCTCATTGGTTGATTTTTTAGTTTGTCACTCTCAAGTGTTTAACCACTCCTAACACCCTAATTCCATGAGTACAACAAAACATATTAAATTGTCAAATTTTTAGTTATTATATGTTTAATCTATTTATAACTTTATTACAACCTTTTCACTCTTCACTTGTTAAATTGATTGACTCATTAATATTAGCGGATTAGATTGTCAACCCTCCCTTAAAGAATACCAATTACGTAAATTTACTCTTTAAGCCAGAATCGTCAACAAAAAAAAAAACTGACTATTTAAAGGGAATAATATGTAAGCCAACTATATACAAGAAAAACCTATCACCATTAAAAAGAAGTTGCACGCATATTTAAAAATATCAACCGATCATAATATAACATGTGACCCAAAACAGTAAATCAATTTTTAACTAAGAACTTTTCCTTTGTAAAAAAAAAACGCTTTCATTGAACCACCAAATAATTACTCGCGCTTTTTGTAACAGGATTCAAAATAGATAAAAATAGGCAAATTGTAACAGGAGATTCTATGTGACGATGAAAAAAACGATGTCACGGCGGTATATTTAGAAGTTAGGGAAAATTTATCGGCTCACTTTGTTATGGTATCGACAAAAACAAATATCCATGCGGTTTGAAACGAGGTTAAAATAACTTACTACGTTACATGTGAAATTAGGAAAACATTACGTTTAAAATAAACTAAAGAAGCGACCAAAATTAAGTAAAAAGGAAAAAAAAAATTAAAAGTTTTGGGTTAAATAGTAATTGCTATAAGACTAAGCGGTATGGGGGTCGGCTTAGGCCCGGCGAAGCCCGGCGCCGGTCCCCCACACCGCCCCCCTCGTGAAAACCGGCTCCCACAAGACGGAGAGGACAGGCCTCTCTTCTCTCTCCTTCTCACATATACCTATACATACATACATGGCGGTGACGTGGCGGCCCATCCTCCACCCCCTAGGTCCATCACTCTCAAGCCCTTCCTACGTGGCGGTGACGTGGCGGCCCATCCTCTTGAGGATGGGGCTCTCCATACCCTCTAGTCTAAAGTATAAAGGGAAAAAAAATAAAGTTGAGGTTTTAAATAGTAACCATCGTAAAGGTGCAAGGAAAGAAAGAAAAAAAGTATAGTTTACGTTTTAAATAGTAATTATACATTTTAAAGTAAACTTTGCATGAACAGTAAACAAATATTTTGTTAATATGATTTATATTTTTGATTATTTCATTATTTTATTACTTAATTGATTTTTGATTATTTTATTATTTTATTACTTAATTGATTTCATTATTAATTAATTCTATAACATTTATGAATTTGGTATACAGTAGTTCACCTGCTTTAGGCCAAATCAAATTACGATTTTCTCCCCGCTTTAAAATTACGATTTTACCTCCAATTCAAAATAAAATTATGCTTTTGCCTCACTTCAAAATTACAATTTTGCCCTCGGTTCAAAATTACGATTTTGCCCCGTTTAAATTTACAGTTTCGCCATTAGTTTTGTTTTGTTCCTCCCAGCTAAATTACCATTTTGCCCTCAATTTAAATTTACATTTTTCTCATCGTTTTTGTTTGCTTTCCCAGTAAAATTACGATTTTGCCCCCAGTGTATAACTACAGGCACAAGATGGGGGAATAGTCTTAGGAAGCTGCCTGGCACTCACCCGTTGGCCCAACCAATTTACGATTTTATCACCGCTTTAAAATTATGATTTTGCCATCAGTTCAAAATTACGCTTTTACCCCCGTTCAAAATAAAATTATGCTTTCTCCCCCAACTAAAAATTACTATTTTGCCCTCGATTCAAAATTACGATTTTGGCCCATTTAGATTACAGTTTTGCCATTAGTTTTGTTTTTTCCCCACCCAGCCAAATTACAATTTTGTCCTCAATCTAAATTTACATTTTTGCCATCGTTTTCCTTTGCTTTTCCAGTCAAATTACGATTTTGACCCCAGTGTAAAATTACATTCATGTCATCGTTTTAGTTTTTTTTTCACGAAACTATAGTAGTGCTTTGTTTTAATTGTTTGACTCGGTGTAATTTTTATTTTTCCCCCAGTTTAAAATTATTATTTTTCTATCGTTTTTGTTTTTCTTAAGCAAAAGTATGATAGTGTTTTAATTTAATTGGTTGACTCAATGTAATTTTTTCTGAGATCGTGTTATGAGTAGTATGTACAAATAATCGAAACATAGACGGACATGTTATGAGAGAGAAATATTCGGCTTAGTGCCCCGCAACGCGGGCGGGAAAAATCTAGTATATATTGATTTCGAGGGACGATGAATAGAAACTTTATTTTTATAATAACATATAGTTTTTTATTATTTTATTATTTAATATATTATAATAGTTTATTATTATATTTACTTTTAATAACATATTTTTCTTTTTTTTTAACATCTATTTCCTTTACCTTTTTTTAATAATTGTTTTTTTTTTCTTTTTTAAGATATATTAATTTATCGATTAATTTGATACTTCATTAATAAGTTATGTTTATAACTTTTTTCTAAAAACTTAAGTACGTAGTTGTGCTTGATTTCTTTCCCTGACATTCCGTTGTAAGTTTTGTTAAAATGAGGTTATACTCAAAATAAAGTATTTATTTAGTAACATAAAACGGTACTATTATAAACTAAATCGTTCTAATTGTTTGACTTTCTAAATAACATGTTTTATATTCAAATCGCGTTTGTTTTACATTATCATTTGCTCGGTTTCGCCGCAACGCGCGATATAAAAAAACTAGTTAAAATAAAGTGTAAGTCAAAGAACCAGGAGTGTGGTGGGGTGTGAAGGGGTTTGGGTTGAGGGTATTGCTTGATACGTGATAAGGGTGAGATCCACAAGCTAATACTTAAAAACAAGGGGTGTGGTGGGGCGTCGCTTAGCTGGGCGTGGCCAGCCACGTGGAATTTTTTTAAAAACTACAAAGAAAATTAAAAAAAAAAAAAACTACATTGAACCAGTCAACCACAGCCCGTCATGTCACCCAGCCCCCGCCTCACGCCAGGCAGAATCTCCACGCCAAGCGGGCAACGCTGACCAAAACGCCAACCCGGAATGAAACACTCGACGTTAAAGAGCCAAAACGCCTAAAACTCACGCCTACACCCACCAGTCTTAAAGTTGAGAGGCTAATCATATTACCAAAATTAAAGGCTAAATATATGTTTTTATTAAAGTTGTGGGGTAAAGTTGTCTTGATGTGACAACTTAGCTTTTCAATGTTACATGAATATCAAGCTCTCTACAATATCCAAAGAAAGAAAATTTAAACACGCAATTTTCATCAAATATGATGGGTAATGATAGGAGAACCAGGGAAACTTAGGTTGAATCCTTGAGTCAAACGGGGTTTTACCGGTAATTTTACTGTCGTGTCTACAGACGGGTGGGTTACCGAGTTTTCCCCGGAATTGGTGATGGACTCAGGTTACTCTCGGAGTACTCCGTTTGTCCAGTTGGTGCCCCGAGAATGCTCGGGATTGAGTTTATTAACCGTTAAAAAAAATGAATATCAAGCTCCACAATATCCAAAGAAAGGAAATTTAAACACGCAATTTTCATCAAAATTAGCTAAGAAACGCAATTTACATTTGGACAGGTGCTATATTCTAATTGTGGATTAACTGATTTTTCTATTAAATAACAAAAAATGTTGAGCGTCAAGTCACCAAAAAATTATTAACTAAATTGTGCGTTAACTATGTATTGTGGATTAACTACACTACAGTTATCTAACAATCATTATTCAATTATTTATTTTTATTTAATAAAAGATTAATTATAAAATACATTTAAAAAAAACATAAAAACTACAATATTACAAAATTGAGGTTTTATAAAAAGATTCAAATTATATATTTATAAAATTCTAAATTTTAAACTAATTTCACAAACATCACAAACTACATTGACCATACAAGTCATTCTTGAAACTTGAAATATAAAGGTTTTAAAATTTAAGTTATTTTTAAATAAACACCAAACTTCAGGGTGAATGCACATTTTTTTAAAAACACAATTCAAACAACTCATTTCTTTTTTCTCATACCCCTCAAACAAAAACTCAACCTACCCCCCGTGTGCAATGGCTCTTTTTTACCTCGAAAAGCACTACCCAACGTTCCTTTTTTAAGCCGGTCTTCGTTAGCCTATTAACCCACCACCTCCATTAACGAACCAGGTTAACAGACCGACACAATGATCTGGCCGTTAACCACTAACGTGGTCGCGTTAATAGGGGCTCCGTGAACTGTAACACCCCGAAAATTTCGTCCAATTACGTGACGACACGTGTCCAATTCTCCAACTAATCCCGACTACATAGAGGTAGACCTCCAGCCGATCCCGATTATGTGGAAGGAGGAAGGACCTACACTGTACGTTCACTGAAACGTATCCCAAATCTTCGACTGATCCCGACTTTAGGAAGGAGAGACACTATTATTGTGCGTTAACTAAAACGCGTCCCGGATCTCCAACTTATCCCAACTACGAGGAAGGTGGGGGACTAAAAGTGTTAAATGGCAAAAGAATCAAAGTCCAAGGACTAAAGTTATAAAAATATTAAATTTAAATTTATGGAGGTCCCTTACGGACTGCAAGACTTAACCCTTACGGTCCGCAAGGGGGTTTGAATTCTGGTGCGCGCCTAAGGTCCTTACGGACTGTAAGCCATCACCCTTACGGTCTGTAAAGGAGGGCCAGTGACAGCTATCACACCCTGACTTTTGCGAAAGCGTATGATGTGTGACTAGTTTAATATCATTGCATTCAATCATAATAAACAACTAAATGATCAAAACGATGTTCATCCATTCATTAAGTAAAAGTATTACAAATACCAGTTATTTAAGTTTTAAAACACAACCTTCGACTAGGTTACAAACCAACAAAAGTGGATGACATCTAAACTTGAAGTCTACTTCTAGAAACAACACCCGCGCCCAAGATCCAACTTGTTACCTGAAATACATGTAATTTTGGAAAACATCAACAAAAGTTGAGCGAGTTCATGCGTTTTGTGTGAGTACTGACAAACTGGTAGACCTTTGAGAGACTCCTTTGAAGACAAGTATGAAAAGCATTTATGAACATATCAAATTAATGTTTCACAAGGACATTAAAGCATGTGAGGACATAGGGAGCACTCGAAATGAGTAGGCTTATACCCTTGTCGATTTCCCTCGACTATGTCGAATTCCCCTTCGACTATGTCAATTCACCTTGACTATTGTCGATTCACCTCGACTAATGTTGATTCACCTCGACCATGTCAATTCACCTTGACTGTTGTCGATTCACCTCGACTAATGTCGATTCACCTCGATTGGGACACCGAAGCACTCAAGTGGTCACAAGTACCATCAGTGGGGTTCGGCCATACCCGTTAGATCTAACCATCATCCCTAATTAAGAGTTAATGGCATTTCAAATTTAGTCTATGCTCACATGATCTAATAGTGTATTTCATAGTCAATTCATACCGTTTAAGCATTCGTAACATGTATTCCACCTCCGAGAGTTATAAAGCCAAAAATAGTTAAGAGAAAAGGGGGACATGAACTCACTGTTTTGCGTTCTTCAATCCGACGTAACTCACGCTGCTACTAGTGTGCACGACTACCTACAACGCACTATGGTCTATTAGCCGAGCGGGTCGTGCCTTGACTTTTGTATTAATTAGTGTCTTTGAGTTACGTATCTTTTGTGTCTTTAATGTTATTCTAAGTATTTATACATGCATATCCTTCCCAAGGATAGGTATATTTCTATTTGTATTCGTATACTTGTATATTTTTGCAATGTATTGGTGTCGTATTCCGGTGTGTATTTATACGTGTGAGAATACGTATTTTATTGTATTCATATACTTAAATTTATATTAAACTTTCCGGAATATTATTTCAAATAAAGGTCCACCAATATATATATATATATATATATATATATATATATATATTTCCAAAATTTATATCCATGAAATATTACTTAGAAAAATTATTTATAATTTTTCATTTGACAAAAATATTTGTATTTTCATATAAGTTCCAAAAATAATATATTTTCAAGTCCCACTTGATAAATATATATATAAACTTATTTTTTTTATCCAAAAATAATGTATTTCAAGTCTTCTCAAGAAAAATATATATTTTTCCCAAAAATAATATATCTTCTAAAAATTCCAAGAAAATATATTTTAGTTCCAAAAATAATATATTTTCTCCTTGTCAGAAATATGATATAAATTTGCAATAATTGTAAAAATAATATTTTTGTTCCTTTGATGTCCAAAATATTATTTACCAAAAATATACTTATGAGTAAGTTTCCCGGAATATTTTGTAAGTTACATTCTTTTGTTCGGTTTCACCAATATTTTGTGTGCAACTTGTATATTCATATTACCGTACACCTTTTCTTTAACGTTAACCTGCCACCGGTCAACCTCCGACCAATCACCGGTCAACCTCCGACCAATCACCGACCAGTCACCGGTCAACCTCCGACCATCCTTGCGGTTTTCTTGCAGTCAACCCAACAAACATCTGTAGCAACGTTCTTTTTACACCGGCCAACAACTCGCCGTACAATAGCCTCTTTTTTTCGCCGTACACCTTCTTCTCTTTTGCAGGTGTAAGCCGACAAGGTCAACTACTCCGGCGAGTGTTTATCAGACGAGGTCCGGTTTCAGATTTGAAACTTCAAAAACCCGGGCAAGTATACGACAACCAACTCCGGCGAGTGTTTATCAGACGAGGTTCGGTATTTTCCGGCGAGTTTTTCAGAACAGTCTTCAGGTTTTCAAGCGACGGTTTTCCCCACTTCTTCGGCTTCAGGTTTTCTAGTAAAAGTTCACAGCTCCGGCGAGTTTCACCAGAATCGGCGATTTCTCGGAACGACATCCCTTGTCCCAGGTGCTTTCTTTCCTTAACATCCATATTATTATTATTATTATTATTGTTGTTGTTGTTAACACCATACATACAACATACTTTTCAATATATTGTTTGGGCTTCGTGTAGGTGTTATTGTTGATATTGATATTGTAAGCATCACACATAAATCACTTCTTAAAGAACTCTAAGTTTTTCTAAATTAAACAAAATAATAAGTACCTCGTTCCACTGTTCTGTTTGTACCTTTGGCCAATTCGTTTAATCAATATTGAGTTTATGTGTGCTTGTTTGTCCCGCTTGCTTGCTGATATATTGAGTTTATGTGTGCTTTTTTCTGAGTGCTTGTGTGTAAATTTGTATACATATTTTATTAGTTTCGCAGGGATAACACTGTTTATTGGTGGGTGTGCGGCTTGTTAGTGTATTTTATATTGGCATACTGTGATATTGTGTTAATTAGGAACCATAGACGGTGGGAGTTGCAATTATGCCTTAAGACCGTGTCCAAGAAAGAGGGGTGCTAATAAAGGGGACAAAAGGGGGTATAATTTACGTGTGGCTTCTTGGAATGTAGGATCTCTTAGTAGTAGGTTGCTAGAGTTAGTGGATGTACTTAAAAGGCGTAAGGTTCAAATAGCTTGTCTGCAAGAAACTAGGTGGAAGGGGCATAGAGGGGCAGAATGCAATGGGTATAAATTGTGGTATTCAGGGTCTGATGGCGCTAAGAACGGAGTGGGTTTTCTAGTGGCTATTGAATTGCACAAAAATGTGGTGGAAGTGATAAGGTACAACGATAGGATTATGATGTTGAGATTGGTACTAGGCGAGGAGATAATGGCTGTGATTTGCGCTTATGCGCCTCACGAGGGATTAGGAGATCAAGAGAAAAGAGAGTTTTGGGATTGCTTAGATGTTGTAGTAAGGGCCATACCAAGGGAGGAGAGAATTTTTATAGGTGGTGACTTTAATGGCCATATAGGTAAGGATAGTGATGGTTTTCAGTCGGTACACGGGGGTTTTGGTTTTGGTGATAGGAATGAGCCTGGTAGGGACCTTCTAGAGTTCGCAGTGGCCCATGACCTGGGTATTATAAACTCGTTTTTTAGGAAACGAGTTTCTCATTTGATCACTTTTAGTAGCGGGGGGCGTAACACGCAAATAGACTACCTCTTGATGAGGAGAGAAGATCGACGATGGTGGAGGGACTGCAAGGTTATACCAGGGGAGACTACGGTGACTCAACACCGTTTGCTAGTAGCGGATATAGGCCTGAGAAGAAAGCTGTCGGAGGGGGAGAGGAAAGGTCGACCTAGGATCCGATGGGGAAGCCTGAAGGGAGACAAGATTACAATGTTTAGAGACAAGGTCATCCATAGGACAGCCGATCGGGTGGATGGGGACGCAAACCGGTTGTGGGAGGCTATGGCGACTACCATTACTCAGGTGGCAGAGGAGACGCTAGGGGTTACAACAGGATTAGCAAGCGGACATAAAGACACCTGGTGGTGGAGTGAGGATGTGCAGATCAAGATAAGAGATAAACAAGAGAGTTTTAGAGATCTTTTGAGGTGCACGGTCGAAGAAGAGCGACTGAGGTTGAAGGAGAGGTACAAAAAGGCCAAAAAGGAGGCGAAGAAGGCAGTGGCGGATGCAAAGAACATAGCTTATAAGAATATGTATGACCGCCTGGAGACGAATGAAGGGGAACATGCCATGTTCAAGATTGCCAAAGCTAGGGAGCGTAGAAAGCAGGATCTAGGTCCCGTGAAATTTATAAAGGGAGAGGATGGGCATGTCCTAGTAAAAGAACCAGACATTAAGTTGAGAAGGCAAACCTACTTTTGTAATCTTTTCAATGGGGGGGAGGAAGTCCAACAAGAAAGCGACAACAACAACACTCAAGGACGACAACGAAATAACTGCTATTGTCGGAGTATTACAATGGGAGAAGTAAGGACAGCACTCAAGAAGATGGGAAGGGCTAAGGCAGTTGGTCCTGACAACGTACCGATAGAGGTGTGGAAGTGTTTGGGAGAGGATGGAGTTCGATGGCTAGCTAGTTTGTTTAATCTTATTTTCAAATCTGGAAAAATCCCGGAGCAGTGGAGGAGTAGTGATGTAGTGCCCTTATATAAGAATAAAGGAGATGCCCAGTGTTGTGGGAACTACAGAGGGATTAAGCTACTAAGCCACACTATGAAACTATGGGAGCGGGTAATTGAGACAAGGATTAGAAGAGAAACTCAGGTTACGGTAAACCAGTTTGGTTTCATGCCAGGGCGCTCAACTACGGAAGCGATTCATATTCTACGGAGATTAATGGAAAAGTATAGGGAGAAAAAGCGAGATCTACATATGGTATTCATTGACCTTGAAAAGGCATATGACAGTGTGCCACGTAGACTGATTTGGGAAAGCTTGGAGGTTAGGGGAGTTCCGGGGAAGTATATTGACTTGATTAGGGATATGTATGATAGGACTGTGACTAGGGTTCGTGCGCCTGTAGGAGATACAGAGTCTTTCCCCGTGGAAGTAGGACTCCACCAGGGGTCCGCGTTGAGTCCGTTTCTTTTTGCGGTTATTTTGGACGAGTTGTCCAAGTCTATTCAAGAGACAGTCCCGTGGTGCATGCTTTTTGCGGACGATATAGTGCTAGTTGCTGAAAGTAGACAAACCCTAAATGCGAGGCTAGAGGATTGGAGAGTAGCGCTAGAAGGCAATGGTTTAAGGATTAGTCGGTCTAAGACTGAATACCTTTATTGTAATTTCAGCGGTGCAGGTGACAACGAGGACACTCAGGTTACCATTGAGGGTCAAGTGGTCCCACAAACGACAAAGTTCAAGTACTTAGGATCGTTTGTGCAAAGGGACGGGGAGATAGATAGTGATGTATCTCACCGCATTCAGGTTGGCTGGTGTAGGTGGAGAGCAGCCACTGGGATTTTGTGTGACAGGAGGTTCCCAACAAAATTAAAGGGGAAATTTTATAGGATAGCAGTTAGACCAGCTATGTTATACGGGACAGATTGTTGGGCCATCAAGAAAACACAAGCGCGTAAGATGGAGGTAGCGGAGATGAGGATATTGAGGTGGATGTGTGGCCACACGAGGTTAGACCGAATAAGAAGTGAGGTTTTTAGGAATTGGTTACGAGTAGCTAGTATATCAGACAAGTTAAAAGAGGGGAGATTGAGATGGTTTGGGCATGTGAAGAGGAGGCAGTTGACAGAACCAGTTAGAGCGGTGGAAACCATAACAGTGGAAGGAAGGAGGAGTAGAGGCAGGCCCAAGTTGACTTGGGATGAAAGACTTAGGCAAGATTTGGTAGAGTTGCACCTCTCTGAGGACATGGTTCAGGATAGGAGTTCGTGGAGACGTAGGATTAAGGTTAAGGACTTGTAGGTGAGGGTATAGACGTGTCAAAGCTTTGCCTTGGGAAGGGGGGCTAGATTTCTTTTACACTTTAGGTAGGCCAATATATGATGATTTTTCTTGAATCTATGCTTATGTATTGCTTGATGATGATCTATCGGACTACTGCTAGACTATTTTACTTATCCATCTTTTGTCTATTTGCCTGTTGGTTGTTTTCGAGCCGGGGGTCTCTCAGGAAGCAGCCTCTCTATTCTTAGGATAGAGGAAAGATTTGCCTACATCCCACCTCCCCCAGACCCTACCAATAGTTCTACTATTTGTGGGATTTACTGGGTATGGTTGTTGTTGCTTGTATATTCATATTCTTGGAATTTTGGTAATATTTTGGATTGAAATTTTTGGGTATTATGATGAGTTAAATTATTTCAAGTTCTAAATAATATAACTAATACACATAATATACAAATAATCACACGAATTGTGACATCAATATATATATATATATTCCTCAATATATACTTAGTCACTTTTATTTATCAAAAACCAACCTCCAATATTTGTAATTTTTGTAATAAAAATTATGGCAACTTTTATGTGAAAACCATTCTCAAGATTTACTTATAAACACTTGTTTTAAAAATATTTTTCTAAGTGTTTAATTTCTACAAAAATTTTGCCATAGTTTCCCCTTAAAAATGGAGGTTTCCATGCTTTCAAAGCATATCATTTTCTTTTAAAATCATCATCAATCATCAACAACATGAACAAAACTTACCATATGC
This sequence comes from Helianthus tuberosus, assembly GCA_030545235.1. NCBI lineage: Eukaryota > Viridiplantae > Streptophyta > Magnoliopsida > Asterales > Asteraceae > Helianthus > Helianthus tuberosus. Next base: position 185,111,373 of record CM060442.1, read on the forward strand.
TTAAATATGCGAATTTACGCTTTGACATGAACTTGAAATTTTGTAAAAAGTTGTAGTAACTTAGTATGTTATTTAGTAGGTTTAGTTACCCTCCAAAACATGGTTGTTTATTTATAAATCACCTTCTTGTAAAATTTAGTCCTTTACAACTTACTTGAAGATTTTCTAAAAATGATTTTTCTTGTATTCTTCTTGTTAACAATATGCTTCTAGTCTTGATTTACCACTAAAAATGTGACTAGTTTCCTTAGAACTCGTGACTTTGTAAATCTTGTAAATAAATTTGGTTTCTTGGGAAAACTATTTTTGAAATCATCCCTTTATAAGTCTTGTAACAAGTATTCATCATCATCATACACTAAAACATCTTTATTTTTCAAGTTCATGTTCACATAAAGGATGATCATTATAAATTTTCTCAAGATCTATCCTTACACTTGCTTGATCATGTGTTTAATCATCATCTAGCAAGGTTCTTATGATGATCAACATCATAAACACAAGAAATCAACATCCAAGTATGCTACATACACTTAAACAACTTGATCTTCATGTTTTAGAGCTTTATGTTCAAGTTTATGCTTATGTTTCTTCATGATCTTTATGTTTAACATCTTGTATCATCTTTTAACCAACATAATATGAAGTAAAATGAGATCACAAGAGTCTTACTACTAGCACAAGGCTAGGGATGATTCAAGTGTAGAAAACAAGTGGATAAAAGCACTAGAGAGAGGTCCTTCCAAATCCGATGCTTCCAAGCTTCCTAACTAAGCTCCTAGCACCTTGGAACCTCCTTAGAATGGTTGATAATGGTGGGAGTATGGTGGGGGTGTTTAGGGCCGTAAGTATGGAGGTAGGGAGGAAGAAGGAGATTTCTTGAATGGTGATGGTGATTATGATATAAAATTAGTGATTTTATAATATTTAAGGTAGCATATGGCATCTTGGTTGGTATATTCCTAGACAAGAATCTTATAAAATATAAGAAAGAAATCAAAAGAAATCAAATAAAATCAACCAAAATCAATGTGTGCGGCCCTCCTTGCAATCAACCTAACTATAGGGGGGGGGGGGGGTAAAGTGTAATATTCCAAACATTAGTTACTTCATTCTAGTTAGATTCCAAGTATTAAATTTAGGGATTTAGGGGTTTTGTGTTCACGAGATGTAATATGATGTTCGGTGATCATAACTAGCTTTGTAATACTAAAACAGTGCTTCTAGTAAAAATTTGATGTTTCGGGTAGTGTCCGGTTGTTCGGTTGGTTACCGGTTCGTTAAAGTGCTAAATATCGCTGTTTAGTGTGCTTTATGTTGTCTTTTATGACAGTTTCGATTCCTGACACTTAGGAAAGTATTCTGGACCATTAAACCATAATTTTGCTTTATATTTTGGAGTTTAAATGCTGAAAATAACTGAATTTTGGTTATTTTCTGCAGAATTCAACACTTTTAGTGTGTTCCTGGCACTTTCCGGCACCTATGTCATCACTAGGAAGGCAGTTTTGTAATCCTTACTTTCCTACACACTATACTAGTGTATCACTTGGTCCTGGGGTTTATTTTGTGTCTTAACATCTCGTCTGTCTAAGTACTGAACTCCCGTCAGCATTTCTAGTTTGTCTGATAGCTGTGTCAATTCTGTTCTGTGCATTAATAGAACTATATTGTGTTGCATGTAGGAATGATAAAGTCTTGCAACATGAAATGCCATTGTATGTATATAACAGTAATCAGAAATTTATTCGTCTTGTAAACTAGATCATGCACAGTCGTTAAAGCACATATTACTGTCTAATTATCATACGGAATGTACGGAAAAGTGCCAGTGGTCACATTCTCCCCCCGTTAAAGGAATTTCGTCCCGAAATTCAAGTGATGCCATCGGTCGCAGGGGAGTTGTGAATCAAATGTGGTCACTTATGTTAAAATTGGTCTTCATGTTCCCAAGTACTCTGGGCCATGATATGAATTCCAACGAACTCTAACAAATCAATTACGACTTCTCCGGGTTTTGCGGACTCCCAGTCTACAACCTCAACAGGTTCTTTAATAAATTGGAGTTTGTCGTTGATGTGAACCCTGTCTCTCAGACTGAAACACCCAGTCTCTCAGGCTGAAACACCCAGTCTCTCAGTCTGAACCACCCAGTCTCTCAGACTGAACCACCCAGTCTCTCAGACTGCTCTAAAAGCTAGACACGTGAAACGTGTCGTGATCACTACTGAATTTCTTAGGTAATTTTAGCTTGTGAGCCATGGTCCCGATCCTTTCTAGGATCTCGAAAGGTCTAATATATCATGGGTCCAACCTCCCACGCTCTCCAAATCATACCATGCCTTCCCAAGGCGAATCTCTCATTAACACCATACTTCTTATCTCAAATTTCAACGGTTTCCGCTGCTCGACGGCGTAGCCTTTCTGTATATCGCGTGATGTTTTGATATGATCACATATCTGAACGATCTTGCCTAGGGTTTCCCTGAACCAATTTGGGGCCAGTAAATCGTTTATCTCTAGTCTCCGTCCAACACAACGGGGACCAACACTTACATCCATCTAAAGCTTCACACAAGGCGGCCTAACAACGGTTATGATAAATGTTATTGTAGGAAAACTCCACTAAGGGCAAGTGAGTATTTCAACTTTTCATCGAAGTTCATCACGCAAGCACTTAACATGTCCACACAGTCTGTATCGTTCATTTGCTCTGGCCGTCCGTCTGAGGGTGAAATGTAGTACTGAGGTCCAATCGTGACCTAAACGCCTTTTGAATCATCTGCCATACCCTTGGCACAAAATGACCATATTGGTTGGTTAAGGTAGAATCAGGCACTCCATGACGTGTCGCGATCCTTCTAGGCTAAATCTCTGCTAATTCCCTTGTGCTGTCTTCCTCCTTGTTTGGTGGGAAATGTGCAGTCTTGGTGTGTCGGTCAATGATCACCCAATTCATATCGTGACCTTTTTGGGTTTTTGGTGGCTTGTAATGAAATCCATTCAGATTTGTCCCTATTTCCATATGGGAATCTCAAGCTGTTGAAGTAGCCCTGATGGTTTCTTGTATTCCGCCTTATCCTCGGCACAGGTAAGTCAGTTACCCACATATGTAGCTATATCAGCTTTCATCCAGGGGCCACTCGTATTAATCCCTCAGGTCTTGGTACATCTTGTCGGATCCTAGGATGGATCGAGTACCTTGACCTATGAGCCTTGTCCTAAAATGGGCGTACATAAATGCCGTGAAACGATACCCAAAGTCGTTCTATGAAGTACAAGGTTCTGTTTTCCTTAGGCAATAATTGTACTTACATTCTGCGTAACGCTTCAGCTTGTAGGTTGCCTGGTTTGAGCATCTCATGCTCAGCTTCACGATTCCAAGTGACGAGATTCGTCTGTATGGTCATCTCTAAAGCTCGCTCCCTTAGAGGCTTTGCGCGATCCTTGCGGCTCAAGGCGTCTACTACAACACTTGCCTTATTCAGGGGATTCTTAGTCTCGCAGGTGTAATTGTTCAGTAGCTCAGTCCATTTTCGTTAATTTTTAAGTCCTTACGATCAACGGTGTGCTGCAGCCCTTGTGATCAGTAAAGATCGTGCAGCGTTTCCTTACAGGTAATGACGTCAAATCTGCAGCGCCCAATTACTGTATCTAGATCATGGTTTCTTCTCATGATCCCTTAATCAACGTGACGCGTATGCGATGCTGTGGTCTCGTTGCATCAACGCGCAATCGAGACAAAAGCGCAACTCTAACTCCTTAGCTCTTGATTGCAGGGTTGACATGAATCTCATTATTTTCCACCACATATCCTGAGGATCTTACCTTGCGAATCCAAAACTCACATTTCAACATTTTGGCACATAACTGCTCTTTCTCTAAGTGTCACAAGATAAATTGCAGATGTTGCTCATGACCTTCCTTGGTCGTTGAACATTTAAGAATGTAGTCAATAAATATAATCATGATCTATCCAGGTATGGCTTACACATTCGATTCATGAGTCCACGAATACTGTCGATGCGTGTGTTAAGCCAAACGGCTCGACAAGCGAGTCCTAAAGGTCGTTTTAGGGATATTTTCTTCTTGTGTTTGCAGTTGAGGACGTCCTGTCCTCAAGTCATTCTTCGAGTAGTAACTAGAACCTTACGATCGGTTCAATCATGCCATCAATCCTTGGCGAAGGATGCCGATTCTTGACATCCAATTCTCTGAAATTGATGCAAAATGAAAACTGCCAATTTTCTTCTTGTGTCCTTAACTAAGGACACCATGTCCTTAATTCTATCTTGGAATAGCAGCTGGGGCCTTTTAGTTGGTCACCAAGTCATCAATTCTCGGTAAGGGGTACCGATTCTTGATGGTTAGTCGTCTATCTCTATGTAGCCTATGCGTAATACTTTTCCACATTAGTTCTTCTGAGTTCCTCTCAGATTAGACTGTGTACGCGTGTAGAAACTACCGTCCTACTTCCTAACGAGTTTCACCGGGGGCTTCCCACAGTGAGAGGCTCAGCCTGGTAGATTTCCTCTGCCTAGCAGATCCTGCAGTTGCATCGGAGGCTCCTGTATCTCGGACGAAGCTAATCAGTAAGGTGTCATCTGTCACTGGTGCCGCTCCTGGCACGAGGTTTATCTTAAACTCCTCTTGTTGCTGTGGGAGTATTCATAACAAGTCTTTAGGAAAGGCTTCTGGAAATTCCTCCACCACGGGGATGTCTTCAGGCTTTGGCTCCTTGGTCTTTTTATCGACAACATGAGCAGGGAAGGCTATGCAGCCTATTCAGAGGCGCTCCTGTATCTCTACGACCTATGTAAGATGTCACAAATCCACTGCCTTATGGGGCCTAGTACCCTCGCACTTATTGCAGGAAGGTTGTGTACTATAAGTGTTTCATCATTCGCAAAAGGGATGCGAGTGATTTTCCTTATAACGAACAACTTCAGCTCCATACTTGGATATCCAATCCATGCTGACTACTATATCATGACTTCCCAAGTCAATGGTAATAGAAGATTCCGGCCTTCTAAGTTCCCAAAATTCAATCCTTAATCACCTTGTCTGCTTAAACTAACCTTCTATATGCCAATTCTAAAGAATACGGGACATCTGTTCTACTCGAAACTAGGCCAAGCAGTTTCTTAAGTTCTAAGCATACAAGGGTAAAGTTAGTGCCAGTATTAATCAAAAATAGATGCATAAGATTGGTTAATAGGGAACGTACCCATAACCGCATCTGGATCCTGGCGTGCTTCACGTGTTCCGATCGTGAAGACCCTTCCTCGCTTCGTTCTTCCTAGGGCAATCTTTCCTAAAGTGCCCTGCTTCACCACATCTGTAGCAACCTGGTACTCTACCATTATCTCTTCCGTTTGGATCCTTCGCCCAACAGGCATCCTTGCTGTGCCCTTCTTTTCCACACTTCCCGCACTTAGGCCTCAGATATTGACCTTCATGATAAAAATTGCTTTCCTCGTATCTCGGCTTATTCCCCAAGTATATCTTACCACCGGCCTTATTGGCGGCTCCATAAGCTTTCCTGCCACGAGGCAGGTTCACTTCCTTTCTTTTGTTTGCTTTAGAGCTTCCATAGCTGACTTGGGTGCCTATCTTTAGGTTCGAAGACTTCCTTTTCTTATTGCCCGAAGACTCCACATGAGTCTCTTTCTTGTTTGTCTCTGATTCCGAAAACTTTCCCGTACGTAGAACTTCTTCAGTAAGTGTGACACTTAAATCGATAGCCTCGGTGATGGTTGGAGGCTTTGAGGTAGTAACCATGCTCATGATTTGCGATGCAAGTCCATAAATGAATCGCTCAATCCTCTTGAATTCTGGTTTGACTAAGTAGGGAACGACCCTAGACAAGTCATGAAAGCGTTGGACGTACTCAGCGATCTTTGGCCCGTCCATTTTCAAATTCCAGAACTCCACCTCAAGCTTCTGGATTTCGGCCCTAGAACAGTATTTCTTCTCCATCATTTCCTTGAGCTCGTCCCAGCTCAGTGCATAAGCAGCTTCTTCACCAAGGGTCTGAACCTAAAGGTTCCACCAGGAGAGTGCGCCATCCAAAAACAACCCTGAGATAAAGGTAACACTCTGCTGGGGCGAACAATTACTCATTCTCAAAACGGAGTCAGTCTTTTCTAACCAACGGACAAATGCAATGGCACCTCCTGTGCCATCAAAATTCAATGGCTTGCAGTCCAGGAACTGTTTATAGGTGCACCCAGTTGGAGGGTTATTTCCGGAAGTGCCACCGCTGCGTTCAGAGCGGAGGGCTTCATGTCGTGCAATTGCCTGTGAGATGCATTCTTGAAGCTCGGCTTCTGTCCTTGGTAACGTACTGGTGTCTGTGTCACATCTGGGCGGCATTCTCTTCTGTCAAAAGGTATGAGGTAGGTTAGACAACATTCCATAATTGTCTATGAGGTACATAGCACCATAAGCAAACATGTAATCACCCAATATCACATGCATATATAATCAACAATGTATGAGCGAGTAAACAATTACTGAGCTTTCATATAAGCTTGGCAACTTGACTTATTGTTTGTAATGGGGAAACAAAATGAACTCGAGGTTACTTCACCTCGGTCATACAAGTTTCATAATATGAAAGTAGTAGTGATTTTCCTTCTACGTTAGTTTTATTTGGTCTTTAGCTTCACAAGACGGGTATACTTTCCCAGAGATGGGGGTTGTTCATGTAGGGGTGATAGAGAGTGTAACATCACTGAATCTTTCCGAATGTTATCCATCTTTACTTGCTTAAATATTGGTTCTCAAACGACTTGTACACGGGTAGAAGTGTCAGACGCGAAGTAGGCAAAGACAGGCCTCCTACTTTGTAAAGTGCTATAGCAATTGTCTAGGTATTGTTCTACTAGATGTAGGTGTGAACATCTATATATTATTTTTGGAGGGATGGTGATCATTAGCCTGACCCGCAGAGTCCATCAGGATTTCCATGCACTACAAGTCGTTATTATGTGGGCCCCCGTCATAATAAATTGTCTTGCACGGTCACCCCAACTTTCCCTCGTCCAAGCAGATGATCAATCAAAGAGGGGACACTACTGTCCCTATACCTCTGACATGGAAAGGACCATTGCGGTGGTCCACGCGCTATCATTTGTTATCATTACACGCGAATAGGCACGATGATTAAACGAAATAGGAATAAGGAGAATTCCTAGTAGTTGGAGGGGCACCTTTGAGATGAATACTTCATCTTCCTTGTCTGGTCAAGTGTGTCGTCAATCTTGTTTCACAAAGCCACAGGGACCTCGTCCTGCTGATAAACTCAATTGTTTTGACACATATATAAGTTTTGTAACTTATATAAACTGATATTAGCATGCTTAACTTGTCCAATTCAGTTTAGACCCTCATTCTATGTCAAAAGTCAATCAGTTTGACTTTTGCTTTGACTTTTGATTCTGACATGTTTGGTCAACGTTAGGATCTGTTTTAAACTTGTTTTAAGACCATATCATTGATGAGTATAACTCTCTGAAGTTATACCACATGGTCATTTCATTTGATGAGTTAAATGACATGTCTTGAGAATATTATTGAAAATGACCACAATACCCTTATGTAGTCAAATTAGCAAATAAAATGGTTTTAATCTAAACTAAACTATAATCTAACTTTGGAAAAAATGTAAATCAACTAAATATATATTTTTAATACTTAGACTTGTCGTATGCTCATCCGACCTTCCGAACCCATCTTTATGCGCATAACTAGTTATGCGAACCTAGTTCGCATAAACTAGGCGTAACGGGTCAAAACCTTTCAAAATCAGAATGTTGGTCTAATAAACCTTTATCCAATAAGTCCTTACACTCGGATAGGTATAAACCACGTTCTAACCGGTCTACGCTTAATCTAGCGAACCGATCTTGTTCTTAAATAACGGGTCGTGTCTAAGGAACTAACCTATGACCGGTATACATTTTAACAAATAATTGAATTCGTTAACTCCAAAACTATAGAACCCCCCAGATATTCGAACTTGAGTTTTAATACTTTGACTTTACGGCTTTTACTACATTAAAACCGTTATCGGTTGGAAGCTAGCAAAAAGGTAAATACTTTTAACTTATTTTGTTTTAGAACTTGGGGTATGGCGAATACGCCACTTGGAGCGATATTACATAAATGAGCTGCCTAAGATAGTTCATAAATGTAAGAACTCGGTTTAATCTGTTTTATTTGATAACTGAAACAATTGGGTGTTATTGGTACCATGTCTGGGCATCCCGACTCATGAACTATTATGACCATATAGAATAACGTGTCGGGGTAGGCATACTGAGACACGTTATTCAACTTTGGTGTCTATTGTAACACCCCGTGTTTCCGAAGTCAAAGTCAAGATTGAAGTCAAAAGAAGACAAGATTGCTAATTATGATATGCCTCTCCTTGCTCAATTCCTGTTTTGACTTCTTTGTCTTGTAGTTAGTCTATTTTATTTTCGCTTTAGTTGTATTATGTGGAGTATCTATTAATAATCGCTTGGTAATCGCTATTTATCGCATGATTAATCGCTTTATCGCTATCGCAATCGCATTCGCAACTCGAACTACGCATTTTGGTTATTGATATACGTGTGTGTGTGCCTTATGTGTTACTTGTGCATATTTAGTTATGTTATATTGTCGTAATCAATCGAATCGCAATCGAACTCAATCGCAATCGAAATGGTATGATAATTAGTGGAGAAGGGATAGTGCAAGATATGAGTAGTTGGGATTAAAAGTAATTTGACTAGGAAACTCTATCGCCTCGAATCGCTCGCAATCGCAATCGAGCAGCAAAAATCGTCGCACCGAACACTCGAACCAAGTGCCATCCGGCCGGATTGCCATCCGACCGGGTTGCCATCCGAACGAGGTGACATCCGACCGGATTGTCATCCGGGCGAGATGCCATCCGACCGACCCGCCCCTTTCCACTTTGGGTATCCTATAAATACCCCTTGTCACTTTCATTCTTTCCACTTTTGGCAAGTGACGTCCGACCAGCTCGTTTTCCTTGCTTTTTCTCTGATTTCTCGCAATCCCGGTAAGATTCCGTCCTAAATCTTGTACTTCCTTAATCTACACGCACTCCTACACCTTTCTATCTTTTAAATTTTAATTTCTAACCGTGAAATCATCAAGATTCAAGGTGTTCTAGGATGACGTCATCATGTGTTCTTGAAGAACTTCATGTTTCGGCCTCAATCCACCAAGAACAACTTAGATCTAATCGATTTCCACATAAACAAACGATGATCTTCCATAAGATCTAAACATATTCACAGTGAAAAGGAGTAAGAGATGGTTTTCCAACTTTCTTTCAACTCTTTTACACTAAATGCATTCAAAACCGGTAGAATCGGAGCTTGTGCCGACTCACTACTCAATCTTGTGGTTGTGTAGGTTCAAGATCCGTATTCTATCCACGAGATTATCGATTTCGGGTTAACCAAGAACTATCGTCCTAAACCGGTGAACTGACCGAACTTGGTTGGTTCCTGTTCAGTCGGGTCACTAGAGCTTAGGATGGGACTCTGTTGGTTAGCACGATATCAACGCCTCTCGATAGCACGACAAACAATCAAAACAGCCAAGTGTAAGACGAACAGAACAACCAGGACGGAGCGCCGTCCGATCGGATTACTGTCCGAACGGACAGCCATCCGAGCGACCGGCTGCCCGAACGACTTGCACCTTGGGTCCCACACTTAACTATTTTTTTTTTCAACGATTGAAGTCTGGTTTTTGAACGAGTTGTTGTCAGACCGGACTACCATCCGAACGGACAGCCATCTGAATCATGAAACATTTGGACTTTAACGTTTAAACAATTTTCAACATGTTCAATGCACTAAGGATGCCACCCGGTCGAACAACCGTCCGACCGAGTGACCACCCTGCTGTGAACTTATTCTCACTAAGTAACCTCTCCACTCGAGTCGCCGTCCGATAGGACTACCGTCCGACCAACCGACCTGAAAGGTAGAGATACTTCAATGTTTTCAAAATGCTACAACGAAAACATCAAAAGACAAGCCATCATACACAAACACATCCATCTCATAGGAAGAAACAATCCATTCGAATAGTCATCCGACCGGACTACCGACCGACCAGATAACCATCCGAACGGATTGTCATCCATACGAACAGCCGTCCGACCGAACTACCATCTTACCGGACTGCTGTCCGAGCCACTTACACTTTGCATCGTTTTACGCGTCGCTTATCGTTATGCTATCGTTCTAATCAGGCTAGCCCTACTCCCCAGCGCTCCCTTCAATCCATCCATCGCTGTGAGTATACTCGATCCCTTTTTGCTTTACGCACTTTTGGGTGTTACATACGTTACTTATACTAAATCACAATCGAACACACTACGCAATACTTTAAACGCTAACCGTTACCGCATGTTATACGTGACTTAATGAATGCTTGTTTGTTATGTTTACACATGGAATGTTGTCTACCTGCCTTAGCAACGATAGTACTATTAGTTTGGACTCAGCACCCGTTCACTCGGGGGTTGTTAAGGACAATTATTTGCATGGATTACAGTGGTGATCATGTATTACGAACTGCCCGCAGTCATTGGTATCGATAGGTTCATGTCGATAACTAACATGCCTCATTTCACTCTGTGTGCGTGCTGGTTATGCGTAACGCTTTCGAACTCTATATGCTATTATCAAACTTGTATACTCAACTTTACACTATGTGTATTGACTTTTATTTTTAACGTATGTGACAGGTGCTTAGGATGCTTATCTGCTAGGAAATCGAGGCTAGAATAAGGTCTTAGAGGCCAACAAATAGTTGTCTGTACAAATGAAATCTGAGTTGTCGAAACAGAGCTATTTACCTAGATTTTGTATGTAATAATTTGTTTATCTTTTAAGACATGGTATGGGACATGTTACTTTAAATTAATTGGTAATGATAATTGTTATGGAAACTTCTGAACAATCTGTTTCGCTCAGTGCCATACCCCGATGTTTCCGCCATCGGTTGGGGTGTGACAGATTGGTATCAGAGCCATAACTATAGGGAATTAGGCAAGACTCGACCTAGTTCGGGTCGATGTTTTAGAGATCTAGTCTATAGTTAGGAACCAACAGAACGACTCGTACATATCCAGTAGGGATTATGTATGAGCTTACTACTATTTCTCGCTATTCTCGCCTATGCTGCACTATTACTGCACTCGAAATTTCAAATCATGAATGAACGATTAAGTCGAGATTAGGTGTGAAAACCGCAAACTCTCGATTAAATTTCTTGTTCAACTCATATTTTATCTACAAACGCGGGAAATTGCGTTGAAATAGGATTGAAATCCATACTTTGACGCATAATCCTCTTTTATTTTATCAAAACAGGGATGAAGTTGTTAAGCCAGGGGTGAAACCCTAACCTTGACGATTTGTTCCGATCTTTATTTTGTTTTATAAAAACTCTCACCAAAGTCTCGACGGACTCCAATGACCTGAAGTCACGATATGACTAACGGGATGCGTGCCCAACGCCCAAGAATCGAGGCAAAGGCACTGTCCTGAAGGTCAAGTGTGCACAACAAGTCCTTGTGAATAGTTGAACCACTTTGGTTAGTCGAAGTCTAATAGCCACAAACGATCTATTCCTCGATTTTTATGTGTTTTCGATTCTGAGCCCGCAACTGCTGACTCTGATGATTCGTTGATTTTATGTGTTTATATGTGTGTTTATTTGTTTGTGTATTTAATTTTGAAGACTTATTCGATTTTGCTTTCGCTTCGATCGACACGCACGACTCGCACTGCGTTGCTATCCCAAAACACTGACAAATCGCTAAATATGGACGAAATTATGCTATGATACGCTTATACTATACTACTCGACAAGTTAACTCGCGATCGCTATTCTCGAACGCGCACGGGCTTTGAATGATAGGTTTCTGTATTCTAACTGCCTCTTGTGATTACATGCTTACGTGCTTCTGTGCTCTACGTGCTTATGTGATTATGTGCTTCTGTGTTTATGTGAATCTGTGATTATGTGCCTACGTGTTTATGTGATACATGTTTCGCTGTGTTCCTGAGCCTAGAAGTAGTAGACGTGTGAGGTGAGATTCGATTATGACGTGTCTGAGACCTAAGACGATGTCTATTGCAGACAATGTCAACTGGACCTTCATCTGGATCCCGTCACCCACGACTCTCTCGTCAAGAACAGAGGGACAAACGCCTTGCTGCCATCCTCGCGAAATAAGTGGCCAAGGTTGTGCCTCAGATCGTGAGTGAGATTTACGAGAACGTTAGCAAATCGTCCGAGGAGTCTAGAACCGAAGCTCCTAAAACTGTTACTGCTTTCAGCTTTAAGCAATTCAAGGCATGCGGTCCGAATGAATTCACTGGAGAAGATGGCACAACGGCTATGTTTCAATGGTTCGATTCCATTGAAGTCACTCTGCGCCAAAGCGGCTGTCCTGAAAATCTCCGTACCCTAAACGCTACCGGCGTCTTCCAGTCCCGCGCCATAGACTGGTGGACGGCCGAGAGATACAAACGCGGGAATGATGCAACTTATGAGCTGACTTGGGAAGAGCTAAAAGCCATCATGATGGACGAATTCTGCCCTCCCCATGAATGCCAAAAGCTGGAGGACGAGTTTTGGAACATAAAGCAGAAGGATGGAGACAACGCTGCCCTGACTGCTCGCTTTAAGCAGCTCAGCATCATCTGTCCCGACCAAGTGAAGACGCCAGACATGGCTATCAAGAAGTACATCAGAGCTCTACCCGACTGTGTTGCGGATTTTGTTCATGCCGCAAAGACAGCAACAATTGAAGAAATTTACTTGCTTGCCGCTGAAATCAACGACAAGCGGGTAAAAGCTGGTTTTTGGGATAAAGCTTCAAAGAGCCTGCACCAAGTCACCGCCGCACCAACCGCTGAAACTGCCGCCGCTCAATCGTCAAAGTCCTCACGCCGCAAAAAAGAAGAACAACAACAGCAGCTCCAGGAACAAGAACTGTGCTGTCACTACCACTACTGCTCCACTCCAAGCCGTACCTGCTCAGCATCAGCCCCACCACCATCCAGCACCAGTTTCTTATCCACCGCCAGCAAAGCGTGCATACACAGGCCCCCACCCAGCTTGCCCGACATGTTCTTATCATCACCCGGTGGGTCTTGCCTGTCATTTCTGCGCTCACTGCAACCTGTACGGCCACTTCACTGTCAACTGTCGTACTGGTCCCCGCCAAGCCCCAGCTCAAGCCACTGCTCATCAAGCTCTGCTCCCAGCCCCGCAAGGCCAACAAGCGGCTCCGGCACCCACGATCAACGCCAGAGTCTGCTTCGCATGTGGTGATCCCAACCACTTTGCGAACATGTGCCCTTACAGGGTGGTGAAACAAGAGCCCTAGCAGCAGCAGCAACACCAGCAGCAGCAGCCTCAGCAACAGCAACAAGCCGCACGCGCCAGAACTTTCAACATCAACGTGCGCCAAGCCCAGGCTGACAACAACGTGGTCAATGGTACGTTCCTTGTGAATGGTATTTATGCTTCGTGTTTGTTTGATACTGGAGCCGATAATTGCTTTGTGTCGTTCGAATTTGAGAAACTCCTTAGTCGTAAGCGCTCCCATCTCCCCTCGACATTCGATGTTGAAGTCGCTACCGGAAGAACTGTCGCCGTTAATTCTGTTCTTCGTGATTGTACTCTCGAGCTCAACAATCACATCTTCCCAATCGACCTTATTCCAATGCAACTCGGAAGTTTTGACGTCATAGTAGGCATGGACTTTCTTCGTGAAAACCATGCCGAAGTTGTGTGTTTCGATAAGATGATTCGATTCTCGCTCACGAATGGTGATTTATTATGTGTCTACGGTGAAACTGCTTCGAAAGGTCTCAAGCTCATGTCGTGTGTCCAAGCTAGCAAGTATCTCCGCAAGGAATACAGAGCTTTCTTGGCTAACATTGTAGTAGCGGAGAAGGAAAAGAAAGGAAGACCAGGTGTAAACGATGTCCCAGTGGTTCGAGAATTTCCTAATGTTTTTCCAGAGGATCTTCCCGGTATTCCACCAAGTCGTGATATCGACTTTCGTATCGAACTCATTCCTGGAGCCAACCCTATTGCCAAAGCTCCTTACCGACTCGCACCGACCGAAATGCGTGAACTCTCAAACCAACTCCAGGAATTACTTGAGAAAGGCTTCATTCGCCCGAGCACCTCTCCTTGGCGCGCGCCAGTCCTTTTCGTCAAAAAGAAGGATGGATCGTTCAGGATGTGCATCGACTATCGGGAATTGAATAAGTTAACTATCAAGATCCGCTATCCCCTGCCTCGCATTGATGATCTGTTTGATCAACTACAAGGTGCTACGTGTTTCTCGAAGATCGATCTACGCTCAGGCTATCACCAACTACGCATTCAAGAGGAGGATATACCCAAAACCGCGTTTCGCACTCATTATGGCCATTACGAATTCGTTGTTATGCCCTTTGGTTTAACCAACGCACCCGCGGTTTTCATGGATCTGATGAATCGCGTGTGTAAACCTTATCTCGACCGTTTCGTCATCGTGTTCATCGACGATGTCTTGATCTATTCCAAATCGAAGACCGAACACGCGCGACATCTACGTTTGGTTCTCGAGCTACTCCAGGGGAATCAACTCTATGCTAAGTTCTCCAAGTGCGAATTTTGGTTGGAGGAGGTTCAGTTTCTGGGTCACATCGTAAATAGTGAAGGTATTCACGTCGATCCCGCGAAGATTGAAGCCGTTAAGAGTTGGATTACACCTAAGAACCCGTCTGAAGTCCGTTCTTTTCTCGGACTAGCGGGCTATTATCGACGATTTATCGAAGGATTCTCAAAGATCGATGTGCCCCTTACCGCTCTCATGCATAAAGACAAGCCTTTTGTTTGGGGAACCGAACAAGAGTCTGCTTTCCAAACACTCAAGCACATGCTTTGCAATGCTCCTGTTCTCACATTGCCCGACGGAAACGACGATTTCATTGTCTATTGTGATGCTTCCAACCTTGGTCTTGGTTGTGTCTCATGCAGCGGGACAAGGTTATAGCTTACGCATCTCGACAGCTCAAAATCCACGAAAAGAACTATACAACCCATGATCTCGAGCTAGGCGCGGTTGTTTTTGCGTTAAAGATTTGGCGACACTACCTGTATGGTACAAAGTGTACGAACTTCACCGATCATAGGAGCCGACAACATATCTTTAATCAGAAAGAACTTAATATGCGTCAACGCCGATGGGTAGAACTTCTCAACGATTATGACTGTGAGATTCGTTATCACCCAGGCAAAGCAAATGTCGTTGTTGGCGCTCTCAGCAGACGGAGCTATCTGCTTAGCATTCGTAACGTCCAAGCCCAATACGACCTCGAAACCCTCATCCGCGAAGCCCAGCATGCATGTTTTAATGAACGCACTCTGAAGAAGGAACGAATCTATCATGATGGAGCTCAACTTGTGAATAAACCTAATGGGATATTCCATTATCTGGACCGAATTTGGATCCCTAAACGGACCGAACTGTGAAAGATTTTGATGGACGAAGCCCACAAATCCCGGTATTCTATTCATCCCGGTGCCGACAAGATGTACCAGGATCTTCGCTACAAGTACTGGTGGCCGGGCATGAAAAGGGATATTGCTCTCTACGTTGGAAAATGCCTGACTTGTGCAAGGGTCAAGGCTGAACACCAAAGACTCTCTGGCTTACTCGAACAACTGCCGATCCCTATGTGGAAGTGGGAGAGCATAGCTATGGACTTCATAACAAAGCTTCCGCACACGTCATCAGGTCACGACAGCATCTGGGTTGTTGTTGACCGTTTGACCAAATCAGCTCACTTTTTGCCAATACGGGAAAACTACAAGGTAGAACGATTAGCCCGAATCTACACCAAGGAGATCATTTGCAATCATGGGACGCATCGCGACATCATCTCTGACCGTGATGCTCGGTTTACCTCGCGACTGTGGGAAATGTTTCAAACGGCTCTCGGTACATCGCTTAATCTAAGTACCGCATTCCACCCTCAAACTGATGGTCAGACTGAAAGAACGATTCGTACTCTTGAAGACATGCTCCGTTCGTGTGTCATAGATTTCGGTGGTAATTGGGATACATACCTGCCATTAGCCGAATTTTCATACAACAACAGTTATCATTCCAACATTCAAATGGCACCACTCGAGGCTTTATACGGAAGAAAATGTCGATCGCCTATTGTGTGGCACGAGATCGGTCACTCGCAATTAACCGGTCCTGAGCTATTGCAAGAAACAACTGACAAAGTCCTCCAAATTCAAGACAACTTGTTGAAAGCTCAAAGTCGACAGAAAAGTTACACCGATAGACGACGCAAGCCCCTTGAATTTGACGTTGGCGACTACGTACTCCTAAAGGTATCACCTTGGAAGGGTGTGGTCAGATTTGGCAAGAAAGGGAAACTAGCGCCTCGATATGTTGGACCTTTTAAGATTTTGGAAAGGATCGGAAAAGTTTCCTACAGACTCGAACTACCGGAGGAACTTAGTAACGTCCACCCGACTTTCCGTGTGTCAAACCTCCGAAAGTGCCTGGCTGAGCATGATTTAATTGTGCCTCTCGATGACCTCCAAGTAAACGAAACACTACACTTCGTGGAGAAGCCTGTTGAAATCATGGATCGCCAAACCAAGCAGCTCAGACGCTCGCGCATTCCTATTGTGAAAGTCCGGTGGGAAGGCAAACGAGGCACAGAGTTCACTTGGGAACTCGAAAGCGACATGAAGGCGAAGTACCCGCAGTTGTTTGTTACGGCTTTGGCTTAATTTCGGGAGGAAATTCCCTCAACTAGGGGAGGCTGTAACACCCCGTGTTTCCGAAGTCAAAGTCAAGATTGAAGTCAAAGGAAGACAAGAATGTTAATTGCGATCTGCCTCTCCATGCTCAATTCCTGTTTTGACTTCTTTGACTTGTAGTTAGTCTATTTTATTTTCTCTTTAGTTGTATTATGTGGAGTATCTATTAATAATCGCTTGGTAATCGCTATTTATCGCATGATTAATCGCTTTATCGCTATCGCAATCGCATTCGCAACTCGAACTACGCATTTTGGTTATTGATATACGTGTGTGTGTGTGCCTTATGTGTTACTTGTGCATGTTTAGTTATGTTATATTATGGTAATCAATCGAATCGCAATCAAACTCAATCGCAATCGAAATGGTATGATAATTAGTGGAGAAAGGATAGTGCAAGATATGAGTAGTTGGGATTAAAAGTAATTTGACTAGGAAACTCTATCGCCTCGAATCGCTCGCAATCGCAATCGAAACAGCAAAAATCGTCGCACCGAACACTCGAACCAAGTGCCATCCGACCGGATTGCCATCCGACCGGGTTGCCATCCGAACGAGGTGACATCCTTAATCTACACGCACTCCTACAGCTTTCTATCTTTTAAATCTTAATTTCTAACCGTGAAATCATCAAGATTCAAGGTGTTCTAGGATGACGTCATCATGTGTTCTTGAAGAACTTCATGTTTCGGCCTCAATCCACCAAGAACAACTTAGATCTAATCGATTTTCACATAAACAAACGAAGATCTTCCATAAGATCTAAACATATTCACAGTGAAAAGGAGTGAGAGAAGGTTTTCCAACTTTCTTTCAACTCTTTTACACTCAATGCATTCAAAACCGGTAGAATCGGAGCTTGTGCCGACTCACTACTCAATCTTGTAGTTGTGTAGGTTCAAGATCCGTATTCTATCCATGAGATTATCGATTTCGGGTTAACCAAGAACTATCGTCCTAAACCGGTGAACTGCCGAACTTGGGTGGTTCCTGTTCAGTCGGGTCACTAGAGCTTAGGATGGGACTCTGTTGGTTAGCACGATATCAACGCCTCTCGATAGCACGACAAACAATCAAAACAGCCAAGTGTAAGACGAACGGAACAACCAGGACGGAGCGCCGTCCGATCGGATTACTGTCCGAACGGACAGCCATCCGAGCGACCGGCTGCCCGAACGACTTGCACCTTGGGTCCCACACTTAACTATTTTTTTTTTCAACTATTGAAGTCTGGTTGTTGAACGAGTTGTTGTCCGACCGGACTACCATCTGAACGGACAGCCATCTGAATCATGAAACATTTGGACTTTAACGTTTAAACAATTTTCAACATGTTCAATGCACTAAGGATGCCACCCGGTCGAACAACCGTCCGACCGAGTGACCACCCTGCTGTGAACTTGTTCTCACTAAGTAACCTCCCCACTCGAGTCGCTGTCCGACCGGACTACCGTCCGACC
The DNA here is from genome assembly GCA_030545235.1 of Helianthus tuberosus. Taxonomy (NCBI): domain Eukaryota; kingdom Viridiplantae; phylum Streptophyta; class Magnoliopsida; order Asterales; family Asteraceae; genus Helianthus; species Helianthus tuberosus. Next base: position 185,129,726 of record CM060442.1, read on the forward strand.
GACCGACCTGAAAGGTAGAGATACTTCAATGTTTTCAAAATGCTACAACGAAAACTTCAAAAGACAAGCCATCATACACAAACACGTCCATCTCATAGGAAGAAACAATCCACTCGAATAGTCATCCGACCGGACTACCGTCCGACCGGATAACCATCCGAACGGATTGCCATCCGCACGAACAGCCGTCCGACCGGACTGCTGTCCGAGCCACTTACACTTTGCATCGTTTTACGCGTCGCTTATCGTTATGCTATCGTTCTAATCAGGCTAGCCCTACTCCCCAGCGCTCCCTTCAATCCATCCATCGCTGTGAGTATACTCGATCCCTTTTTGTTTTACGCACTTTTGGGTGTTACATACGTTACTTATACTAAATCACAATCGAACACGCTACGCAATACTTTAAACGCTAACCGTTACCGCATGTTATACGTGACTTTATGCATGCTTGTTTGTTATGTTTACACATGGAATGTTGTCTACCTGCCTTAGCAACGATAGTACTATTAGTTTGGACTCAGCACCCGTTCACTCGGGGGTTGTTAAGGACAATTATTTGCATGGATTACAGTGGTGATCATGTATTACGAACTGCCTTGGGCAGTCAACCCGCAGTCATTGGTATCGATAGGTTCATGTCGATAACTAACATGCCTCATTTCACTCTGTGTGCGTGCTGGTTATGCGTAACGCTTTCGAACTCTATATGCTATTATCAAACTTGTATGCTCAACTTTACACTATGTGTATTGACTTTTATTTTTAACGTATGTGACAGGTGCTTAGGATGCTTATCTGCTAGGAAATCGAGGCTAGAATAAGGTCTTAGAGGCCAACAAATAGTTGTCTGTACAAATGAAATCTGAGTTGTCGGAACAGAGCTATTTGCCTAGATTTTGTCTGTAATAATTTGTTTATCTTTTAAGACATGGTATGGGACGTGTTACTTAAAATTAATTGGTAATGATAATTGTTATGGAAACTTCTGGACAATCTGTTTCGCTCAGTGCCATACCCCGATGTTTCCGCCATCGGTTGGGGTGTGACATGTACCTTAATCATTATAGCACTGAAACTGACTAGCTTTGATATTTGGTTCCCATTGTATGACAAATATGTAAATCTGGTGACAAGATAAAATTCCAAGAAATATTAAATGATTACCTACGGGTTTTCTCTATGTATAAAATCATTTTTGAAAAAGTATTTTCAAAATGAGTCAGTTAATTGTATTTACCAGCGAAAGCTGACGTATTTTCAAAAGCTTGAACTGCAAGTACCGAACCTTGATATTAGGCTGGGAATCTGGGTCGGCTATGATAAAGGCTATGGAATTTGCAACTCCTAGCTTAAAGCCGATGATGTCTAAGCTTCGTTTATCTTGATCCCGTCTGTGGGCTTAAACTTGAACAACTTTTTATTTGTACATTCGGACACTTTTAGTGTTATGAATATTTTTACTCTAAATACTTCTGCTGCATATTATTAAATTGTGATACTCTTATCCAATTATCACGACCCATCCGGGCCCACCGGAAATCAGGGTGTGACAAGTTGGTATCAGAGCTACAATTTGACTGAATTAGACACTGGCCTTTTGTGTCTAAACTCAAATATTACAAAAGCAGATTCCATAAGACTATTCTAAGTTCTAGACCTCAACCTAGGACTACTCCTCTCATTATATATATAGTGATCGATTTTTATGAATTTTCAGTAGAATGCCTCTTAGCAAGGAACCCGCAGATATGGATCCTATATTATTTTCGTTCGGATAAAATTTCCATCCGAAGCCACGGCAACGGAAGCTTTGTACTAAACCGAGGATGTCACTACGGACAGGCATAAGGATGAGCTTTTCACCCTCCCTCTAAGGCCAACACATTATTTCCCCAACAAAACCCCAAACTGACAAACCTTCAAACCAGACATCAGAACCAATACCGGTGGAGATTGACGATCCATATTTTCTGCCTCCTAACTTCAAAGTTCCAAACCTTACATACACTAGCCAGTTCCCAATTCGTGACCCATACTATTCACTATCATTGGAACCCACTAGTTCCTCCTCTATGATAAATCCTCACTTTAGCGAATCACTAAACCCTCCAACATCAAGCAGGGTGAAGCAAGAAGAGGATTAGTACGATAAAGGGGACAACTGGAGACTCTTTTCTTTACTATGTTTTGTTTTGTTTTCCAAAGGTCCACTTATGGACAATGTTGTATTTAAATTCCAAAAGTCCTTATAGGACAATGTACTGTAATCTCTTGGTTTAATGAAATCCAATTTTAAGCCTCTTTTCTATTATTTAATTAATCTGCTACTAATATTCCAAATTCTTACTGATGGTGATATAGGTCCCAACTGAACGAATGGCAAGCCAGAATATTGGCAATATAAGTAAGAAAAACGGTAGTGACAACTGCGATCACCGAGACCGTTTAGACGAAGAAAATAATCTCCGATCCTTGATTGTCGATGAAGTCGGTAAAGCTATGTCCGAATTCATTGCTACATTTAAAAGGCCAGAGTCATCGGTACCAAAGGAAAAATATGTATCTAAACCCCACTCCAAAACTGAAAAGACTCACTACTCCTCAACTAAGAGTGAGCAAAGTATCAAGAATGTTGTTAAAACTAAGCACCGCGGCTCTAAGGATGGGTGCACCTATAAATACTTCAACTCCTGTAAACCCCGTGACTTTACGGGTGAAAAAGGAGCCATTGATGCTTTAAAATGGCTTGATGAGATGGAAACCATTATTCAACCCAAAGGTTGTGGCATCTGTAAGTAGATGGACCACAAATCCCATGAGTGTAAAGATCTGAAAAACGCCACCTGCTATGGGTGTGGCGAGAAAGTGCATATCAAGACCCACTACCCGAAGTGGGCAACTAATGCCAAGAACAAGGCCACTGAAGCTAAGAAGGGCAATGCTAGAGCCTTTAGTTGACTACAAAGGAAGCAGTGAATGATGCAAACGTCATTACGGGTACGTTCCTCGTAAATGATATATTTGCTAGAGTCTTATTTGATCCCGGAGCTGATAAGAGCTTCGTTGACCATAAATTTAGCAAATTTCTAAACTTGCCTTTAAGAAACTTAGATGTTACTTATGAGGTCGAAATGGCTGATGGTAGTATAGAAGTAGCTTCCACGATTCTTGATGGATGCGCTATATCTATCAAGAACCAATCTATCCCTGTTAACCTCTTACCTATGAATCTCGCGGGATTCGATATCCTTTTAGGCATGGATTATTTAGCCCATAACCAAGCCCGCATTGCCTACGATAAGAAACTTATCGAGATTAAATCCCCATCTGGAGATATACTCATTATTCGTAGAGATCAACACTATGGATTGCCTGAGGGAGCGTCTTTGCTCAAGGCGTCCAGGTATTTGAAGAGAGGATGTGTAATTTACATGGCACATATGACTATTGATGAATCAAAGTCGGAGATTGAAGACATTCCAATCATCTCGGAGTACCCTGATGTTTTCCTAAAGATTTACCTAGTCTATCCCCGGATAGACAAGTTGAGTTTAGAATCGGCATCATGTCTGGATCTGCTCCTATAGCCAGAGCACCGTACCGTCTGGCACCCACTGAGATGAAAGAGCTAAAGGCACAACTTGAAGAGCTCTTGGAGAAAGGCTTTATACAGCCGAGTTCCTCGCCCTGGGGAGCTCCTATTCTATTTGTTAAGAAGAAGGATGGTTCGATGCGAATGTGCATCGATTACCATGAACTAAACAAGATCACAATCAAAAATCGATATCCTTTGCCAAGGATCGATTATCTGTTTGATCGGTTGCAAAGAGCCAGTTACTTCTCAAAGATTGATTTGAGACCTGGTTATCACCAATTGAAAGTCCGAAGTGAAGATGTTCCGAAGTCTGTGTTCCGAACTAGATAGGACTACTACAAGTTCCTCGTGATGCCTTTTGGGCTCACGAATGCACCTGCAGCATTCATGGATCTCATGAATAGAGTCTGCAAGTCGTACTTAGATAAGTTTGTCATTGTCTTCATAGATGACATACTTATCTACTCACGTAGCAAGGATGATCATGAGAAACATCTTTGATGTATACTCGGTCTGTTGCAACAGGAGAAGCTCTATGCTAAGTTCTCCAAATGCGAGTTTTGGCTCCACGAAGTCCAATTCTTAGGACACATGATTAGTGAGCATGGTATCCAAGTCGATCCTGCCAAGATTGAAGCTATCTTATTGGGAAGCACCCAAAACCCCTTTAGAAATCCGCAATTTCTTAGGATTGGCAGGCTATTATAGAAGGTTCATTGAGAACTTCTCTCGAATTTCCACTCCTTTGACTGCGTTGACCCGTAAGAATGTAAAATTTGACTGGGGTCTTAAGCAGAAGGAATCCTATGAGATTCTGAAGTAGAAACTGAGCAATGCTCCTGTCTTAACCCTACCTGAGGGGATTGAAGACTTTGTCGTGTACTGTGATGCTTCGAACACAGGAATGGGTAGCTTGCTTATGCAGAGAGGCAAAGTAATTGCCTATGCATCACGACAACTTAAAGTACATTAAAAGAATTACACCACCCATGATTTAGAACTTGGTGCGGTTGTGTTTGCATTAAAGATGTGGAGACATTACTTGTATTGTACAAAGTGTATTATATACACGGAATATAAAAGTCTTCAACATCTTTTTAATAAAAAAGATCTTAAGATGCGACAATGCCGATGGATGGAAACTTTAAACGGTTATGAATGTGAGATTCTTTACCATCCCGGTAAGGCAAATGTCGTCGCAGATGCTCTAAGTCACAAAGAAAGGGTTAAACCAATTAGGGTTAATGCCAAATGAATTGAGCTACGTACTAGCTTGACTGAAAAGTTATTAGAGGCTCAGAAGCAAGCCCTGCTAGAGGCAAATGCTCAGACTGAAAGATTAAGTGGAACTGTAGAATAGTTGACACTTGGAAAGGATGGAATCCTAAGACTGAATGATAGAATTTGGGTTCCCATCTATGGAGGACTTAGAGAGTTGATTCTTGTGGAATTACATAACTTGAAATATTCAGTACATCCCGGTGGAGACAAGATGTACGAAGACCTAAAAAAGAACTATTGGTGGATGGGCATGAAAAGTCCATTGCCACCCATGTAGCAAAATATTTAACATGTTCGGAAGTTAAGGCCAAACATTAGAGACCATCTGGTCTGCTACAACAACTGGAGATTCCCACATGTAATTGGGAAATGGTAACAATGGATCTGATTACCAAGTTACCTAAAACCAGTCATAGCAATGACATGATATGGGTTATAGTCCACAGACTGACTAAGTCGGCGCACTTCTTGCCAATTAAGGAAACTTACAGTTCCAACGAGCTAGCTAAGTTGTATGTTGACTACATCGTGTCTCTTCATGGGGTACCGTTGTCCATAGTATCAGATAGACATACTAGATACACTTCGCATTTCTGGAAAAGTTTCCAGCAAGCACTTGGTACGTGCTTGAAGTTTAGTACGGTTATCATTCCTAAACTGATGGGCAAAGTGAGCGTACGATCCAAACTTTGGAAGATATGCTACACGCATGCACTATTGACTTAGGCGCTAGCTGGGATGAACATCTACTTATGATCGAATTCTCCTATAATAGCAGCTATCATACTAGTATAAAAGCCGCACCTTTTTAGGCTTTATACGGGAGAAAGTGTAGAACGCCCGTCTGTTGGGCTGAAGTTGGTGAAAGCCAACTCTCTGGACCTGAGATTATCCTTGAAAAAACTTATAAAATTGTGCAAATCAGAGATAGACTCAAGGCTGCCTGAGATAGGCAGAAGAGCTATGCTGATAAAAACCGAAAGCCTCTCAAATTCCAAATCGGAGACAGAGTAATGCTCAAGGTCTCGCCTTGGAAAGGCGTAATGAGATTTGGAAAGAAGGGTAAGTTGAGCCCTAGATATCTTGGATCATTTGAGATAACATAATGTGTCGGTTCTGTAGCTTACAGACTTAAACTACCAGGAGAGCTGAGTGGAATACATGATGTATTCCATATCTCTAATCTGAAAAAGTGCTTAGCTGACGAAGCACTTGTCATGTCTCATCATGACGTTCAATTTGACGAGAGCTTAAGGTTTATTGAAAAACCTTTGTCCATTGAGGACCGTGAAGTCAAAAAGCTCCGTAAGAAAAAGGTTTCCCTCGTTAAAGTGAAATGGGATTCCCGTTGTGGCCCAAAATACACTTGGGAGGTTGAATCCGAAATGAGACGGAAAGACCCGTATCTGTTTGAATAAATCTCGAGGACGAGATTTCCTTTAAGGGGGTGAGGATGTAACACCCCAATAATTTCATCCAATTACATGACAACACGCGTCCAATTCTCCAACTAATCCCGACTATGTGGAGGGAGAAACCTCCAACTAATTCCGACTATGTGGAAGGAGGAAGGAAATACACTTTACGTTCACTGAAACGTGTCCCGAATCTTCGACTGATCCCGAATTTGGGAAGGAGAGGCACCATTATTGTGCGTTAACTAAAACGTGTCCCGGATCTCTGACTAATCCCAACTACGAGGAAGGAGAGGGACTAAAAGTGCCAAATGGAAAAAGAATCAAAGTCCAAGGACTAAAGTTGTAAAAATATCAAATTTAAATTTTGGGAGGTCCCTTACGGACCGCAAGGCTTAACCCATACGGTCCACAAGGGGGTTTGAATTCTGGTGTGTGCCTAAGGTCCTTACGGTCCGTAAGGGAGGGCCAGTGACAGCGTCTTGTCAGATAGCTGCCTTGGCTGCCAAGCTTGCCACCTTGCTTGTTTTGTGCCACTTCTCACCTCCATTCAACACTTGTCCTGGCACTAATCAATGCCTAAACACCTGGTGGGACACTTGGCATGATTTGGTGTATAAATAGCCATGAATTCTTCATTCAAGCTCACACCTTTCACTCTCTTTCACTCTAAACTCTCTTGGGGCTCTCCTCCGGATAAGAGGACTCCCTCTTTAGTGGAATTCTGCTCTAACACTTCCAAGTAAGTGTTTCTACTTGTTCTATTTCATTTTTATTAGTTATTTTGAACTTAAATTCAAACAGTTGACTTTCTTTTTTCCTATAGCTTCTGACCAGTTTGGTCAAGGTGAAGTTCAATCCGAACTTTCCTAAATGATCCTAATAATGATGGTATGATTCCTATGTGATCATAACCTCGGATAATCACGTTTACTAGTTGAATTGATAAGTTGTGCATGTTACGTAAAAGTCGAACTTTTGAATAAACTTCTTAAATGATGTAAATAGTTTTTATAACTTATAACTCAATTTTTTTGACACATATATAAGTTTATAACTGATATAAACTGATATTATCATGCTTAACTTGTCCAATTCAGTTTAGAACCTCATTCTATGTCAAAAGTCAAGCTGTTTGACATTTGCTTTAACTTTTGATTCTGACCCGTTTGGTCAACGTTAGGATCTGTTTTAAACTTGTTTTAAGACCATATCATTGTTGAGTATAACTCTCTGAAGTTATACCACATGGTCATTTCGTTTGATGAGTTAAATGACAAGTCTTGAGAATATTATTGAAAATGACCACAATGCCCGTATGTAGTCAAAATAGCTAATAAAATGGTTTTAATCTAAACCAAACTATAATCTGACTTTGGAATAGAATGTAAATCCACTGAAGATATATTTTTAATACTTAGACTTGTCATAAGCTCATCCGACCTTCTGAACCCATCTTTACGCGCATAACTAGTTATGCGAACCTAGTTCACATAAACTAGGCGTAATGGGTCAAAACCTTTCAAAATCAGAATGTTGGTCTAATAAACCTTTATCCAATGAGTCATTACACTCGGATAGGTATAAACCACATTCTAACCGGTCTACGCTTAATCTAGCGAACCGATCTTATTCTTATGTAACGGGTCGTGTCTAAGGAACTAACCTATGACCCGTATACATTTTAACAGATAACTGAATCTGTTCACTCTAGACTATAGAAGCCCCCAGATATTCGAACTTGAGTTTTAATACTTTGAATTTACGGCTTTTACTATATTAAAACCGTTATCAATTGGAAGCTAGCAAAAGGGTAAGTACTCTTAACTTATTTTTTTTTAAACTTGGGGTATGGCGAATATGCCACTTGGAGCGAGTATAACATAAATGAGCCGCCTAAGATAGCTCATAAATGTAAAAACTCGGTTTAATCCGTTTTATTTGATAACTGAAACAATTGGGGTTATTGGTACCGTGTCCGGGCGTCCCGACTCATGAACTAGTATAGCCATACATAATAATGTACCTGGGTAGGCATACTAACTGTAAGACACGTTATTCAACTTTGGTGTGTACCTTAATCATTATAGCACTGAAAATGACCAGCTTTGACATGTGGTTTCCATTGCATGACAAATATGTAAATCTGGTGACAAGATAAATCCCAAGAAATATGAAATGTTTACCTACGGGTTTTCTCTATGTATAAAATCATTTTTGAAAAAAGTATTTTCAAAATGAGTCAGTTAATTTTATTTACGAGCGAAAGCTGACGTATTTTCAAAAGATTGAACTGCAGGTAACGAACCTTGATATTAGGCTGGGAATCCAGGTTGGCTATGATAAAGGCTATGGAATTTGCAACTCCCAGCTTAAGGCCTATGATGTCTAAGCTTTGTTTATCTCGATCCCGCCTGTGGGCTTAAACTTGAACAACTTTTTATTTATATATTCAGACACTTTTAATGTTATGAATATTTTTACTCTAAATACTTCCGCTGCATATTATTATATTGTGATACTGCTATCCAATCGTCACGACCCATCCGAGCCCACCGGAAATCGGGGTGTGACACGAACCCACAATAATAAGTCAAATAATAGTAAAAAGGTTAAGATTTTTTTTCTAAAGTGACGTATACCTAATTCCTCTTTTAAAAGAATTAAAATCAGTGAAAATGTTAAGTGATACAAAGAAATCACTTATATATACCTTTTTTTGTGTTTTTTAATGATCAATAAATACTATACAAGCCTGGCTATCCGGACAAACTCATTAGCTAAAGGCCACCCACGTCCTGCGAACACAAACAACGTTGGTAACAAGGTCTACCCACCATTCTAAGTGAAAGCAACCGCTTGAAGGCCCACTGTGGTAAAACAACGGCCTACTTGGAAAATATTACACTAAGTGAGACTTCAACCCATGACCTCTGCATTGGAACACCATGGAATGCAACCTCCCAAAACAGTTGATCTAGGAGTCATTGGACTTTATCGTGTACTAAATCGTAAATTACGGTCTAACTTAAATATAAAATCTCTTAACTTGTCTTAGAAGTGTTCATCAAATCAGTTTTGAGTTATTGGTTATTAAAATCGATTTTTTTAATTATGAACTTCTGATAATGAATTTGAATCAAAACATAAATAGAACTAGCAAGGTGCCCACGTGATGCAGCGGGAGTAACAATTTGCATTGTTGTACTCATTTCTAGTAGTTTTCTTATTCATATAATATTTATTGTAACATCATTGTGATATCATCAAAAGCGAAGTAATCGGGTAATCCATTTCATTGTGATGTGCGTAGTTCAGTCGGTTCGGTTATTTTCCTCAACCGAAGCCGAAACCAAAGTCATCAGTTAGTTTACTTTATTAACCAATTGGTTTTCGGTTAATCTTCGGTTAGATTAACGGTTTTTGGTTTGGCTCATTTAATTTTAGTTAATTGCAAAAACCAAACTTTGGCAAAAACTTTTGCTTAGAAATATATGAAATTGAGATATAAATACATGAAATGAAAGTATAAATATATGAAATGGAGATATAAAATATGAAATATATGAATTGGAGGTATAAAAGCTAGAAATATATGAAAGAGTAAATTACGTTTTTGACCCCTGTGGTTATATCACTTTTACTATATTAGCCCAAAATAAGAATTTTTAACATATCTGCCCCATGGTCTCTATAACTAACCATTTTGGCCCCTAAGTCTAGAGATCATGGGGGCCAAAATGGTTAGTTATAGAGACCATGGGGGCAGATATGTTAAAAATTCTTATTTTGGGCTAATATAATAAAAGTGATATAACCACAGGAGCCAAAAACGTAATTTACTCTATATGAAAATATGAATGATTTGGTCTGATTCAGGTAATTTAGGCTAAACGAGAGTACAAAAATTTGATAACCGGTTTTTGGTTGATTTCGGTTCGGTTTCGTCTGTTTTCAGTTTGGTTAAGGTTAACGATTTAGTTATTGCACACTGATGACGTGGGTACTCAGAGATCCTAGTCAGCAAAGTCAAAGTCAACAACAATTGCAAGAATATAACAAAGAACGCTAAACATAAACGAAAAGAAAGAAGCTGGAAGCTCCCGACTAGAAGCCGATACACCAACAGCTGGCGAGAGGAAGGTAAGGTTACTGTACAACCTTAGAACTTGAACTAAACAGGTCAAACTGATTAGACCTCTCTCTACAACACATAAAGGTGTACTCGAGACACACAAACCTGAAACTTACCTAAAGAGGCAAGGCTAACCCTGCAAGCAACATCAAGGAAGGATAAGCTTACCAAGACTAGAAGGTACGAGTTGGCATGAGGCTCCCTTGGGCAGAGCAACCTGCCTATAAAAGGAGGGTCTTGTTCCAGCCCAAAGTAAGTCCATCTCTCTCAATCTCACTCTAAAACTCTTATCCTTTCATTTCGCTTAGACTCTTAAGATCATCCTACCGATTCTCATGCCGGAGTCCAAAGGCGGGAGGCCACCTCTCGCGTTAAGACTAACGGTGTTCTTTGATTGCAGATTCCGACCAAAGAGCTACCTTTTGGAGTTGATCATGGACCTTCCCCCTTGCCATACTCTTGTTGCTTTAACAAGTGGCGCCCACCGTGGGGCTGAGCTACTTAGAACAGATTTTCCGGTAGTACTCACCGATAACCAGTTTTTGGTTATTAACCGATAGGTGCGTGCACGATGCGGCAGGAAACACAGACATTGCCACGGTGTGGATGGTTCGGTTGATTAGATTATTATCCTCGATCAAAATTGAGGTCATCGATTAGTCTACTTTATTAACTAATCTATTTTTAGTTAATCGGTTTGGTTTATTCAGTTAGATTGATGATTTTTGGTTTGATTTATTTAATTTCGGTTAATAACCAATACCAAACTTGGGTTAAAACTTTTAATTAGAAATACATGAAATTTAGGTATAATTACATGAAATAGATGCATATGTACTTGAAATGGATGTATAAATACATAAAATAGGGGTATAAATTGGAAATATATGAACTGGAGATATAAAAGCTAGAAATATATGAAAATATGAATGGTTCGGTTCAGTTATTTTTGGTTAAATGAGGGTACAAAAAATCGATAATCGTTTTTGGTTAATTCGGGTTTCGGTTAATTAGTTTTCAATTAATTCAATTTTGGGTTGATTTCGGTTCGGTTTCGGTTAACAATTCAGTTATTACTCACCCTTAGCCATTGTTAATTACGTAACATATCAATTTTTTAATTAAAAAACTATAGCAATATTATACTCAAATTAAAGAGGATAAAATACTCGTTCATATGGTGTAATTTTAAAAAACAATATTAACGTACCAAATGGTTATGATCGTTTAAAAATTGTCAGGGGGGGGGGGGGGGTTAGTTTTTTTATAAGTGGATAAGTGTAACTACTTAATAATTAACTATAATTTTGTTAAGGATTGGAGATTAAAATGTAATCTAGATGAGATGATTAAATTGACGTATTTTATCACTTGAGATTTTGTAGCCATTAAACATTATGGGATAATGTCTAAGTACGTTGAGCGTTAATTACTTGTACACTATGGCATCATCTACTTGTACCTTTTAATTCACACGTCAATACTAACCAACACAACTATCGAAGCGTCGACAAAAATGAGTAGGTCGTCACGGTGTTTTTTGATTTTTTTTAAATATTATTGTTTATAAGATATGGGTAGAATACGTAAAAGAATTATAAGTTTGTTGTGGGGAGGGAAAAGTGGAACTAATTATCTGTAATTTTATTATAACTCAAGAATTTAAGTGTAATAAGCTTAGCGGCTAAAAAATAAATGTTATTTAAAAGATTAAATTACCCTTATTTTAGAGGTCTATCTATAAATTAAAGCGAAAAAAGTTATTTATTTTTTGGTTTCTTAAAATACACATATCCAGTGGCGGATCCAGGAATTCTTTTCACTGGGTTCACTTTTTCTGGTATTCGCTAATTCGGGTTCGGGTGCCTTTGAATTTGGGTCGGGTTTCGGGTTTTAGATAAAAATGAACAGCCCTAAACACGCATTCTGTCAAAACCGAATGAGCCCTAACCATACATTCCCATCATTATCATTATGATACAGTAACTGTAAATATGTAATAATATAAATGTATGATTAAAAGTAGCAAATAATTTGGTTGTTTGAAATGTAAATGTGCAAGCTTTACCTCTGAACTTCTTTGAATTCCAGTTTGGATTCCATTAACAGATGCATTGTCTACCGTTCCTGCTACAAAGCAAGAATCTTTATAATTGAAGTCAAATTAGGAACCCTAACCCTAACTAATTTATGCCTTAAATACCCAATTTACAAAATTAAAGGCTATTTACAAACAGGGTATGGCAAGAATTGATCTAACCTGATGAGAAGAAACAATGATTCGGATTGGAAGGAGGCTGTCGGAATTGAAATTGAGAGATGAGTATTTTATAACGAGCTACAAAGATTATTCTTCTCATTTTGTCTGTGTAGTTTCTGTAACATGTGCCCTAAAACCCTAATTTAAGGGTTCACGATCTTCAGATTTGTGGAAATATTAAACTGAGTTGAACATAAGCATTTGATGGTGTGTTCGACATATGCTATAAGATTTGGATACTAAAGAAATAAAAAAACGGAACAACATTGTGCGCCAAATGGGATTCGAACCCGGGTGTTTTGAGAAGAACAACGCAGACTTAACCAGTGAACCAAGGCTTTTTTTATTTATGGGTTCCTTTTATATTTTACTTATGGGTTCATTTTCAGTTTGTTATATACATTTACACTAAAAACTAAAAACCGAATGGGTTCCTGGGAACCCGTTCTTTGTTAATAGGTCCGCCCCTGCACATATCTCATGCATTATAATATAGTATAGATTATAGAATCCAACTAGCATTCATTAAATTTTGGTTCGAAGTAGAGTAATTTCGAACATGTTGAATTAGGAGGCATAATGTAGATACCTAACATGGTTATATATATTTTATATTTATATATCAAAGATATATACAATTCAAATTCCTTTGGTTCAAAACTCACAAATTTGCTCGATTCGAAACTAGAATCTAAATTTGATTTTTATAAAAGGAAGCTGAAAAATCAAGAATTAAAATTTGAAATCATACTTTATATTCATTCCAATACTGAAAACTTTAATTACTAGCATTGCCGCAAATTTACAAACTATTCATATTTTGAATCGGGAATATCTCGAAAAATAGCCATTGATCAAGTTTTATTTCTAAAATGACCACCTCGCAAGTTTTGGGAGAGACGTTTCACGCATGGGAAGCATCAATTTAACGATGATTAGCAAGTTGTAGTGCTTGTCTAATAGGATGGAGACACGTGGCTGGTTTTAAATAGAAGGCGTCTGAGAGATGTCTAGAGACTCCTGGGTTGACGTTTCAAGTTAAAAAAAATAGTCACGTGTCATGTTTGTATTGAATAACGCTACGGCTTGCTAGTCATTGTTAAATTGACGCTTTCCGTACGTGAAACGTCTCTCCTTAAACTTGGAAGGTGGCCATTTTGAAAATAAGGATTAATCAATGGTCATTTTCGAGATTTTCCCTATGAATCCTCTCTTTATACACCCAAACCTAAATATTCAATAATACACCTTGTTCCTACATCAAGATAACCTTTATTATCTAAAGTTTAAACACCATAGCATATTTTCTTTGATTTAAAAAAGAAAAATGTACATATAAAAAATAATAATAAATAAACAAAAACATAAACAAAGATATCCAAGATGAAAAGTCAACTTTTTTTTATTGATCGGCCAATCCAATACGGCGGCTTGATATTTCTGGTTAGTCAACTATAAAAGAATATTACATATCCACACTCTAGATTCATGTGACGTTCGTTTGTGGCGGGCTCAAATGAGAACTATAAATATGAAAAGATGAAATTCTTTTTCTCCTACCCACAAGCCATGGAGATAACTAGAGTTTTTTATGTTGTTGTAGTAGCAATATTCTTGTTTTATATATGGAGAATTTTGAATTGGGTATGGTTTAAACCAAAGAAGATGGAGAAGTTTCTAAGAGATCAAGGCCTCAAAGGTACCCCTTATAGATTCATGTACGGAGATTTGAAAGAGATGGCACGAATGACGAGTGAAGCCAAATCTAAACCCATGAATCTAACACACGATATTGCTCCTCGTGTCTTGCCTTTCTTCCATCAATCCCTCACCACCTTTGGTATGTTAATTTTATTTTATATTTTTTTTTACTGTCTTTTAAGTAGAAGTCTAGAAGAGTTGTAATGTCTGTAGATCAAGTGTGTCACGATTCCCAAAAGTGAAACACCCAAACTAGGGCTGTAAACGTTGAGTGGGGCTCGAGCTCAAGCTCGGAATTAATTGAGGCAGTTGGGCTTGGCTCAAGATTTAGCTCAGAGTTAAACGAGCCTAAGAGCTCGGCTCGGTTACAAATTGAGCCAGCCAGCCTGGCTCACATCATCTCAAGTTGAGTTTTTTCACGTCATCTAACGAAAAATAATAAAACTCTATATGGTCGTAAATAATGTTGCGTGCGGGCACGCACGAGTTCAACCAAATTCCAATTTCACTCAATTTTTACAACCCCCCCCCCCCCCTCGCGCGTGGGTAGGACTTGTGGTAAAACATGTCATAAAGCTTCAAAGGTTTGGTCAAGGTTTTACCTTATAAAGAACCCTTCCTTTTGTTCCCACACCAACAGTGGCGGATCTTGCCCGTTGAACATGCCAGGGCCGAAAGACACGGTCACTAAAAAAAGCCCGGACAAGCCCGGGCCAAACATAGTATATATCATGGTTGTAAAAGTCGCTAGGCGCTCCCTAGTCGGATTCGGGAGTACTCGGCTTAGGCGGGGATTACTCGGGGAGTAATTGGCCTGGGAGAAGAGTACTCGTGCCTCGGCAACCTACCTTGTAGCGAGTACTCGGACGGAGCCTAGGCGGGACTTTTACAACCATGGTATATATAAAAAATTTCGATCGAAATGCGGAAAATTAGCACTACGCCCGAAAAACTTGCCCGGGCCGTGGCCCTGCCACGGCTCTTCTAAGAACCGCCCCTGCACACCAATGTGGGACAAAGTGTTTTACCAATTGAGACTTTCATTCACACCCAAAACTTCCGACATATAATACATGCCAAATAACAAAGGATTATTCTCATTTGACCTGTAAAATATGACATGAACATAGTTTAACTGTTGGCTTTTTTTTGCTTATATTAGTTTAATAGAATTTTTAAAATTCAAATAACTTTTATATACTCTGATATTTTTTAAAACTAAACTATTCCATGACATCATGTATTTTTGAATTTATCTATAATATTTAGAAAAGTAGTATCTAAAATATATGTTTATCTTTTCTTTGATGAATTTTAATCTTCATTACACAGGGAAGAATTGTTTTACATGGATAGGAACAAAGCCTATACTACATGTATATGAACCATCTATGATAAGAGAACTCTTGACCAATTATAATAAATTTCAAAAGCCAAGAGGGGGTAATCCATTAACAAAGTTGCTAGTTAGAGGATTACTTGATGCTGAGGGTGATAGGTGGGTTAAACATAGAAAAATTATCAAACCTACATTCCAAATGGAGAAGCTCAAGGTTTCTTGCTCTTGTTTTTGTCTCTTTTTGTTACAAGATGTTTTTGCATCAAAAACTATTAGCTAAATGTTTATTATTCTTTTCGCAGTTTATGGTGCCCGCATTCTATACGAGTAGCAAAGAGATGATTGAAAAATGGGAAAACGAGTTAAACACCAAAAGCTCATGTGAAGTTGATGTGTGGCCTTATCTTCAAACTTTTACAAGTGATGTAATTTCGCGTACAGCGTTTGGTAGTAGTTTTGAAGAAGGAAGAAAGATATTTGAACTTCAAAGAGAACAATCACAGCTAATTGGAAAGGCTTTAAGTTCGGTTTACATTCCAGGATCAAGGTACTTTAACTAAACAATATTTTTGAACTTGTATGTCACTTTTAAGTTCTAATGTACTATTTATTAGATATTTAATGTGGTAATATAACTAATTCAGATATTTTATGTTGGTAATAATTATAATACACTATACGATAGCTTTTTGCCGACGAAAAACAATAAGAGGATGAAAGAGATTCACCAACAAGTGAGGGGTTTAATAACGAGCATAATCAATAAGCGAGTTGTTGCGATGAAAGCCGGGGAAACTTTCCATGATGACCTTTTGGGCATACTTTTGGACTCCAATGACAAAGAAATCGAACAGCAAGGGAATAAAATTTACGGATTAAGCATTGATGAAGTCATCGAAGAATGCAAACTCTTCTATTTTGCAGGGCAAGAGACCACAGGAAATATGCTTGTTTGGACTATGATTTTATTAGGACAACATTTAGAATGGCAGACACATGCAAGAGAGGAAGTTTTACATCTATTTGGCAATAAAAAACCAGATATTGATGGATTGAGTCATTTGAAAGTTGTAAGTTTTGAGACCTATAAATTTACTAATAAAATCCTTGTTGAATATATTTTAGTTATTAATTTATCAATCGCATTTTGCAGATGAACATGATCTTCAATGAGGTTCTTAGACTATATTCACCAATTGTGCAACTTAGACGACTAATACATGAAGAAACCAAACTAGGTAACTTAACCTTACCAGCAGGAACCTTTGTCCAACTAAACTCTTTGATTTTGCACCATGACAAAGATATGTGGGGTGAAGATGTGCATGAGTTTAAGCCTGAAAGATTTTCCGAAGGCATATCAAAGGTTACTAAGGGACAGGCCGCATACATCCCATTTGGTGGCGGCCCACGTATATGCATTGGTCAAAATTTTGCTTTACTCGAAGCGAAAATGGCCCTTGCAATGATTCTACAACACTTTTCGTTTGAGCTATCTCCATCCTACTCGCATGCTCCGCACACTATGCTAACTCTACAACCTCAATTTGGCGCTCATTTGATTCTACACAATTTATCACATATTGTAGTTTAATTTAATATATATATATATATATATACACACACACACACCAAACTCTTTAGTTGCAACATATGTAGATTTGTATCATCATGTTCTAGTTCTGATTAAACTTTTGTGTTGGTCGACCAAGAACATAATTATTTCAGATGTGTCAAGTAGAATTTTTTTTTTTTATTATTTTTTTTTTTTTGGAATAAGTCAACATATATTTCATTCCAATCATCAGGGCAAATTACATAAGGATAGCAGGTAGACGAGTAACAAACTGCGCCGCCATCCCTTTCTGAATAGAAAACCCTAATCTACTAAAAACAAAGCTTCGCCCCTAAGGGGTCGAAATTTTAAAAGATCAACAATTATATTCCATCTTTTATCTGCGCTCAAATTCTTCGATAAAGGTACCATATACAAACAGATCATCAATAACTTTTTTAAAGTTGTCTAGTTTTCAATGTTTGCGGAATACCTGATATATGTTTTATTTACGGATTCCTTAAGATGTTACTGACGAAACTCTTTTTTGTAATTCATCGAAAATATTAATTAATGGAAAAAGAATTACACTACTTATATTATAATTATAACTAATATTAAATTACAACTCAATTTGCACTATAGTGTGTGAGGTCACGAATAGTGGTGCACAAATCGGGTTTTTTTAAAAACCGGGTTTCGGGTATGATCGGGTTCGGGTAGGATCGGGTTTTACAAAAGCGGGTTTTTTTTAAAAACCGGGTCGGGTCCGGGTCCGGGTTCTCTACCAAAAATTTATACCCTATATACCCGGGTTCGGGTCGGGTTTTATAAAACCCGGGTATTATAATACCCTATTTCCGGGTTCGGGTCCGGTTCGGTTATTCATCGGGTAGGGTTCGGGTATGCATCGGGTTGGGAAAAAACCCGCACCGGGTATTAAAAAAACCCGACCGGAACTATGCTTATAAAATGTATCAAACATAACTCTTACACATAGACATCAAATCTATTGATAAACAGAGGCACAATTTATAAACAGAGGCACAATTTATAGTTCTTCATGTGGTTATTCTTGAACTTTATAAACAGAGGCACAATTTATTAAATACAAAAACTAATAATAATATTAAACAAACAAAGAAAATAGAAGGGTCAACATATATTGGCATATTTGTTTCCACTTGTAATGAAATATACTAAATAATTAAGTAGCGGTGGCAAATATCATTAGAAACCTAATAATTAAACAAGATTACATCAAAGTGCATACATAATTTTGTTAAATCATAAGAACTAGAAGTCTTAATGCATACATAATTAAACAAGATTACATCAAAATCGGGTTTTTTTAAAAACCGGTTCCAGGTATTTATAAAACCCGGTTCCGGGTTCGGGTATTTATAAAACTGGGTTTCGGGTATAAACCGGGTATAAAAAAAACCGGTTCCGGGTTCGGGTTTTAGATCAAATATGCATACCCGGTCCCTACCCTACGGGTAGGGTCGGGTTCAGGTATAAAAAACCCGGGCTTTATAATACCCGGTTCCGGGTTTTTTTTTTCGGGTACGGGTCCGGGTTCGGGTTTTTTGTGCACCACTAGTCACGAAGATGAGGCATGAAGCGTCATGTGGCAACCACGTCAAACGTCAGTAGCGGTGTGGTAAAAAAAACATGGGGTGGAAGGGGCTTGAAGGTGATGTTTTTATAAATAAAAATTAAATAAATAAACATTAACCGATCAAAATAAACGCCCCCCCCCCCCCCCCCTTCTCCCCTCCACGTCATGTGCCCATAAGTTTAAATGTTACCCAAAACATCCTATGGCTTTCTTTTAAAGTCCATATAAACCCATCTTTAGACCCTTTGTCAGGCCTAGTAAAAAACCAATTTGTTCATATGTTTTCTCGTTTTGTATCATTTATGCAAAGAGCAGCATATAGGTCTGACCGGCAGAAAAAGATTGATGGGTGTCGGTCTTTGTCTCGTTAACCTGGTACCTACATGTTGCCCTTTGGCCAAAGCGCAATGCAGGGGTGTGCGGAATCCTATACGCTGCTCTTTGGCCACGGAGCAGTGTTTAGGGTTTTCACCCAACAAATAGAAGTGACCGTTGACAAGGGTGACAAGGCACAGTGGCCCAGGGATCTATATGTTGCGTTTTGGGCTAAGAGCAACGTATCGGGTACGAGGTTGTCTCTTAATAACATACAGACCAAGCATACAGGTTTTTCAAGTTCTTCACATTCAAGTTTCACATATGGGTCTTCAGATTACAGATGTCGTGGTTTAACAACTACCATTTCGGTAAGTATTCTGACGAGTCCGTTGTTCCAGATTCTTATGAAGGGACCATTATTTCTGACTCGTACTTGAATCTGGTCCTGTCCAGCATGAGGGAGGAGGAGGTTGTCTCTGGCATTCGTTATCGTGACAATACGGTGCAACTGAGCTTGAATATCCCTCCTGTTTGCGGCCAATACATTAGGTCGGCATCAGGTATTGGCCATGTGGATGGCGCACACCTTCCAGGGCATCGGTCTTCAGTTTCGGACGCGAGACTGCCAAATTTTTGTCCCGGAGGAGATACCGGTTTATCTTGAGATGAAGCCAGCGCCTTCTCAGCCTTAGCCTCAGCAGGAGCAGGAGCCTCGGCCCGATGATGATCTCCCACCACCACCGTCGCCGCCCCCCAACATCTGCCGCAGTACCCACGGCACGTCTTCGATGATTTGCCCCCTGCTGCTCGGGCGGTCGCTTGGGACTTCGATCGTCGCCTACAACGTGCAGAGCGCTATCAGATGTGAACGGGTTCAGATGCTAATAGAGTTACGGTGGGCCACGGGATTGGCGGAGTCACCACCGCCAGGAGATGACGACTAGCCTATGTTAGTTTAGTTTTCATTTTGTATTAGACATTCAGTTGCACTTTTTGTTTTGTATGTACAAACTGATTATATATTTATGCAATTGGTCTTCTATTTATACGATGTTTGTTTGGGATGTTTGTAATCTTTTCAGATGTTTCTTTCACGACATATTGTACAATTCTTTAATTAAACATGCTTGTGTAATTTAATAAAAATTGAAGATTTATAAATTGTTAAAATAATATAGAACCAATGTAACAATAAAATCGGTTAAAATGTATAAAACAATAACATAATAAGTCGAATCTTCAACTTTACAAACAAAAATGTACAACTTTAAATATATATTTAAAAAAAAACTAAAATCTACAGCTTTAAAAAAAACACAAAATAAAAAAAATAAAAAATAAAAAACACAACATTTTGTTACCTTTGTGGTTAGGTAAATAAGTTTTAGTTGTGTATGATTAAAGGTCAAAATACACCTAAAAACAACCCAAACAAAAATCACATGCCCATGCGTTGCTCTTTTCTAAGAGTAGCATATACGTACCGCCCACAGACAAAGACTGGCGGATGTCAGTCGTTGACCTGGTACCTATGCGCTGCTCGATCTTAGGCCAAAGTGCAGCGCATAAGGTGTAAAAATAACTAAAGGGGTGTCGGAATAGACCGGGCCAAAAAAAGATAGGGTGAAATATGTTAACTAAAAGATGTTAAAAGGTGATCTTTCTGATTCGACATTAAAAATACTCTGTACGGGTACGTTTAGCATCACCCGATTTAAATGTTTTAAAAGACGCTGGTAAGGTACATCAACACAAATTTAATTATATATGTCATTCTGTACTTATGTATGCTACCCACTTATCAAGGGCATTTACCTACACCACCAACAAGAAAAAAATATATGAAATTTTATAAACATATTGCCAGGCAATAATGCAACAAAACTGGATTTGACATCTAAAAATGAACCCCGGAAACTCTTGTTTAACATGCTTTCCCACATTTTAACGCCATTTGTGTCGAACATCAAATCTCTCTTAGACAAGAAAAGCTGGTATATACCGGGTCAAAACGATAACATGTCCATCTGCACAATTGCCTGTGAATGAAAGTAATTTTTACCCTCGAAACAGTTTACATGCTGATGCGGATGCCACGTAGGCTACTTTGCTTATTAATATTTATTGATGATGGAAACTTACTTGTAATGGAGCATATGAAATTATATGATGTATCCGCAATCAAGAACTGTCTCCCTCATCTTCCATATCTTCAAGAATTACGTATTTTGCAGGGACGTTATTGTGATTTTCTCCCATGTCACCTCCACTTGCTATTTTATTTTGGAGTTTTTGGTACCTGACAAATGATCCAAAAGGCATGAGAAATATTATGTATGAATATTACAAGGAACCACTCAAAAATGCATATGAGTGTTAGTTAAGAATAATGTAATATTATTTTCATTTTTTGAAGAGAATATTTCCATGGTATTAATTACGCCCAGAATAACGAGGGGCATTGGGTATGTGGTCGAAAGGGGTTCTAGCCAAAATGGGTTCAGGTCAAAACGGTTCATTTCAAGAAGTCTTATCCAAGATCACTTACTTGTACCAGTTGAATAGACTCACACCAAACATAATCGTGACAAGACCAGCTCCTTTCAGCCATGTAAATTCATCATGGAAGTAAAATACCGCTACCTGAAAATAAAAATTAGTAACAAAACTAGATATGAAATTATCTGTCATTAGCATGCTTAATGCCTGACGATATGCATATGAAGTTTGATAATCAGAAGAGAGTGATATTTTATTTGTTTAAAGTTTGGGATATCTGGAACAGAAACACTTAAAAAGAATCATTATAATTAACTTTTGGAAAATCAATACACAAGCATCTTTCAGTCATAATTATATTGATTCAGATGTTATCATTTCGTATTGCAATGTATTCAAGGTTCCCAATTGAACTTCCTGAATGTTGATTTTTTTTTTCAAAATATTTAGTTGGGGTTCATGAGTCAAAGATGATGTCATACCAGTATTGTGACAGCTTCCTTCACAACTCCAGCTATAGTTACTGTTACTGCACTTGTTATCGAAACAAGAACGAACTCTGTCAACACCTGCAACAAATAACACAAGTAAGCATAATAGTTCTGAAAGATATATTTTTAAATTATACGCCATTGTAATAGTTCTGAAAGATAAATTTTTAGAATATATGGTAAACGCCATAAAAAACCAACATGCTTTCTTACTCTCTTATTTTGCATGAAAAAACCCTCAATTTAATTTTGGTATATTGAATTCTTAAATTTGTCAAATAATACACAAAATATGGTCCTTTAGTTTTGTTACCCATTAATCAGTCAAAATTTAATGAACTACCATTTAACAATTTTGTCACAAAATAAACGATTTTATTTTGACCATTTTAAGTGGTAACAAGTTTAAAGACTTTAATATACCAAACTTTGACAAATTTTGAGACTTTAATATACAAAACTTAGCTTGAGGGATTTTTGACAAGTTTAGGGACTTTAATATGCTAAAAACTAGCTTGAAAGTCTTTTTTTGTCCAAAAGAATAAAACATGTTTGGTTTTTTATTGTACTAACCCTAGAATATGCCATAAAGTGATAGTACAATAGTACTAAAAAAAGTAAGTTACCATAAAAAAAGCAAGAGTTCCCCCCAAAAGCATGAGTAGGGCACTTCGGTAAATATGCCATGTGCTATCAAAATAACTACTTTTTCTAAATTCATCCCATGGATCCATCATGAGAGAGAACAAAGCCGTTGCAATTGCCATTACTGGAGTTACATAGCTCATCAGCACCAGGGGATTTTTCAAACCTGTTCCAGAAATAACAATAAATAAATGAGTAAAATGCCATTTTTCCCTGAGGTTTGGCCAGTTTTGCGATTTTTGTCCAAAGGTTTGTTTTTTCGCATCTAGATCCAAAAGGTTTGAAATCTTGCCTTTGGTCTTTTGAATACTTGTACATTATGCTAAATGCTTGTACATAAAGAGATAATGATCGAATTGCTCTTAAAGTTAACAAAAAAGACGGACATACCCTGACTTAATGGAGATAAATGGATGAAGTTAACAAGCTGGATGAAACTGACAAGATTACAAACCTTTTGGATCCAGATGCAAAACTTTGGACGAAAGTCGGAAAACTGGAAAACCTCAGGGACGAAAATGACATTTTACTCTATATAAATTTATACACACACAAACACAAATATACATGTATTAATGCCGAAGTAATCAAGGGGAGGTGTGTACCGTAGACTTCTTTCTGTAGGTTTGATAGGGTATCAGCAGTAATCAATATTTTTTCCAACCCAGCAAAAATAAAACATGACGTAAGTGCAAACGATTAACTAAATATAGATATGAATTTAGTCAAAAAAAACTAAATCATTGCATTCGAACATTCACAATACCTGAAGAAGGATCTGAGTCATGGTCCACCGAAAACCAGACATAACAGCAGCAAGCATGACAAATATGAAGCCCCAAAATTCAAATGCAGTCTCTTTTGCAACTGTAACAGATAACAGATTATTACATGTATACAAGCATTAACAATATTTGTATATTTATGCTCATAATTAATAAGCATAAATATTTATACTGGTGTGTTCAGTCAAATTCAGAGTTCAAGCAACCCATTCCATAAATACACTAGAGATTCCATCATCGAGAAAGTTGAGATGGAGAATTAAATCATTTTAACGCCACATGTATTACATAATCAGTGGTTGCATATTACTTATACAAATATAAATACATTGCACCACGAAATGTTCAAATTTACCTGTTAATAAAATCCCAACCGATATTATCAACATAATGCCTAAAAGTTTGAAACTTGGAGTCTCCAACCTACAAGGTAAACTTGATATTAGTGTCCAAACGAGAATATTAGCGTAGCATTCAGTGATGTAAGAGGGTTGAAATTCATCCATAATTCTGGTTTGAAAAAGTTAAAAGTGGTGTTTTTTGGGTAAAAAGTAATACAGTTCAAAAATAAACGATCATGTAACAATCTGAAACACAGCAATTACATTCATGTTTACGTTGGCTAAATTAACATCCAATCCTTTTTCCATCACTTGGTGTATATGTTGTACAAGTTTAATATATATAAGCTTCACATGGGATGTAAAATCAATTTTGTGATTTATTCCAATGGTCACATGTAAAACATATATTATTATGGACTGTTATGAAAAGGGTCTTTGCAAAAGTAGATAGATAAATAGATGAAACTCCTGGAAGCAGCCAATTTGTAAATAAGTAGAAAGTAAACAATACCTGAATGCAAAAGCAAATATCAAGAGAAATATAGGAGATGCAGATTTGCACTGCAAACAGGAAAAAGATTATCAAAAATCATACCAGCTTCCCACAGTGCATTTTAGTATTAAAGAGAGTAAAATGTCATTTTCGTCCCTGAGGTTTGGTCAGTTTTGCGACTTTCGTCCAAAGGTTTATTTTTTTGCATCTGGATCCAAAAGGTTTGAAAGCTTGCCATTTTCATCCGGCCCGTTAACTCCGTCCATTTTTTCTCCGTTAAGTTAGGGGTATTTCCGTCTTTTTTGTTAACTTAAAGGCAATTCGGTCTAACGGATTCGGTCAGGGTATTTTAAATGCTTGTACATAAAGTGAAAAAGACCGAAAATGGCAAGATTTCAAACCTTTTGGATACAGATGCGAAAAAACAAACCTTTGGACGAAAGTCGCAAAACTGACCAAACCTCAAGGACGAAAATGGCATTTCTCTTAAAGATATTTCAGCATAACATGAATAGAGAAAGATGACTTACCATGGTGGCAAATGTAACGGAAATAAAAACAAGGGATGCATTGCTCAAGTTGATATCCAGTGCTGTTGCAAAAGCCGTAGGTACAACTGTGAAAGGCAAAATCCCTCTGTAGCATTAGTTATTAGAAAAGTTAATTGAATTAGCAACAGGTAGGAAGAACAAGGACTTATATTTACATCAAACGTTCTGCCATAATATAAAATAAACCTATTGTTTAAGAGCACCTTGTAAAAACTAAAGAGTAACCATTTGATTTTCTAAAATAGTGTCAAGAAAGCCACACATCACTCAGAAAGATGACAATAACAACACTTTAAAGGGTATAAAGTAATCATTTGCTTATCTCAAATAGCACAAGAAGTTTATTACATCTATGATACTATGCAGTTAATGCGGTAAAATATCGGATATCGGTCAAGGACCGATATTTGAAATATAGGTTATCTCGGTGAGATATCGGTAATTTTAATATAATGCAGAATTTATATATATAGCAATTTAACACCAATAATTCAGTGATATATTGGTTATATAAGTCAAATATCGGTGATATCGGTCAAATATCGGTGATATATCGGTTATATCGGTCAATATCGCCGATAATATCGGTACCGATATTTTGACCGATATTTTACTAAGGGACCGATATAACCGATATATCACCGATATTAACTGCATAGCTATGATATCAACAAAATGGGACCCTGTTTTCTTTTTGAGACTTCTAAACAGCTTTTTCGTTCAAACATTAAAAGAGGGTACCCACTTACCTCTCATAAAGTAATCCTTTCGTGCCATGGGCACTGTAGGTTCAAATTTGTGTGACCAAAAGTACGTGATGCCCCTTGATAAAACAGCTTGCATTGTAAAATGAATCGTATTCATTAATAACGGAGCAGGGAATCTTCCCATATCATCTCCCAGTAGAGTCTTATTGTACCTATTTCCCGTTAAGAAACACATTATATAACTGCAACTCAAGATGGAAGACATACCAAGCTTGTAATATCAAACAATAAAAGGAGACTTACAGGGTCAATAATGTACTGAATATGTACCACATAAGTATCAAAAACAATGTCTTGAGTATATCAGAAACAGCTATAGGATTCTTGGAGCTCGATAAAACCTCTTTATGTTTGTGAACAAAATCGGTGTCATAAGCATTTTCGATATCAAAAGAAGTATAATTCTCATTTTTGTTTCCTCTTCCAGGGCTAGGAGCAGAAACCATGCCCACATGACCATTACCATTACCATTCATATTTACATCACGCAAGTGAGACCGGTCTCCGCCACTCTGTATCTCTTCCCTATTAAAACCAATGTCTTGAAGCACTGGCAGCTCAAAATCATCGTCCACTTCAGACGTATTCACAATTTCCACATCTTTCACACCGTTTGGATTATTTTTCCCATCACTTACACCCCATCCGGAAAACGAAGGATCCCTATGGAAACCAAATCTTTGACTATGACCGCCTTTTCCTGTGTTCAACTCACTTTCCACCATCTTATTCCAAAATTGCAGTCAAAGCTACTTAAACCCTAAGTTCAGTTACATCCATTTGACTGATAAATATCAGCAACAAAACAGCACATGAATCAAGCCTCTGCAGCAACGATTCGCTCTATATAGTATCAAGTTTGACCTTAATCGTATAGTTCTGAACTCCTACTGATCAAAGTTCCTCAAATGTTACAGGCACTGATCCGTTTCAGCAATATAAACACAGAATCAACCTCCTAATCTCGAAATACAACAAACATTGAATCTCAGAATCAATTGGTTACTTTCTAATCCATTCAAAACATAAACAATTTCATTCAATCAGCTAAATCATTATAAAATTTCATCGAGTCGCATACCTTGAGTCAATTATTTCATGCAATATCCTTGCTATAATGCAGATATATGATACGATACGACACGTACGAATTCAAACGCCAATGAAATTCGTAGAGTTTAGCATCAAGTTTGACCTAAATCGTACAGTTCTGAAGTTCTACTGATCAAAGTTCCATAAATACTAACTACCAGTTGTAATCTGTTCCAAGAATATAATCAGAATCAACGTCCTAATCTAGATGTAGAGCAAACA
Organism: Helianthus tuberosus; assembly: GCA_030545235.1. Classification (NCBI taxonomy): domain Eukaryota; kingdom Viridiplantae; phylum Streptophyta; class Magnoliopsida; order Asterales; family Asteraceae; genus Helianthus; species Helianthus tuberosus. Next base: position 185,156,838 of record CM060442.1, read on the forward strand.
TTGAATATTTGAATGTTATAATCGATTGCTTACTATCTAATTCAACCGATACATAAACAATTTCGTTTAATCAGCTAAAGCATTGTAAGATTTTGATTGAAACGCATACCTTGTGTGAGTTATTTGAGGAGATGTCGTTGATGATGCAGATATGAATGAATTCAAACGCCAATGGAATTCCGAAGAGTTTCAAAATTGTGGATCTTCGAATGCTTTGTCAGAAGAGAGAGAGAGAGAGAGAGTTTTGTATAATATAACGATTTATTAACACATATAGTCCTTATATTACTGCATAATATCTGATGAGGTCCTTACATAAAAGGTCCTTGCACATATTTAGAATATCCGGATGGCCCTGCTCTCGCTCTCCGAACCGGGAAAAACCCTCACCTAGGTTCAAAGCCCATGAACACTTGCCTGAACAGTGCAGTGAGGTAAAACTCGCTCAGTTCAAAGATCGAACTAACGATCTCCGCCTAGTATCCCATCATCACTATGTGCCGCAGAAACTAATGAGGGCAAAAATCGAACCTAGACCACTTAGAATACTAGGTATTTCCCTTACCACTCCATCACCAGCTCATTGGCGGCGCTTTATTCATCTATTTTCTTTTATGCTTTTTACATCCATTTTCTTTCATGCTTTTTACTTCATGTGTGTGGCATAACAATTCTATTGGTATGTATTTTCTTTTGTTTAAAAAATTAAAAGAAACAATGAGAAATAGGGGATGGTATAACATATGTTGAAAGGTGGAGGTGAGGGATAGAGATACTTATTATGTGGCGTTGAGATGAGAGTGAAGAATGAGGGATAAGTATACCATAACGAGTTAAGTTCACGTAAAAATAAAATAAACGTACGAAACGTACGAATTGAAAGAAAGTCAAAAAAAGTGGCGGTGGCATTTTGGTAATTATCAGCAACTTCAAAATTACTCTAGTAGAGTAATTTTGAGCTTATGTAGGGTAATTTTGGAAATGTTCATGTAGAGTAATTTTGGTCGTGTAGGGTAATTATCAGTAGAGTAATTTTGAGCTTCTGTAGGGTAATTTTGGAAATGTTCATGTAGAGTAATTTTGGAAATGTTCATGTAGAGTAATTTTGGTCGTGTAGGGTAATTATCAAAATTGTAGGGTAATTATCAAAATTACACTAACCCCCCCCCCCCCCCCACCCAAAAACCTAAACCACCCCCCCCCCCCCCCCCCCAACCCCCAAAAACCTAAAAAAACCTAACCCTCCCCCCCCCCCCCCAAAAAAAAACCTAAACCCCCCCCCCCCCAAGAAAAAACCTAAACCCCCCCCCACACCCCCAAAAACCTAAAAAAACCTAAACCACCCCCCCCCCCCCCCCCCCCAAACTAAAAGCTAAAAACTAAACCATAAAGCTAAACCCCATAACTAAATGCTAACAAAATTACTCTACAAGACATTTTCCAAAATTACCCTACAGAAGTCAAAATTACTCTACTAGAGTAATTTGATAATTACCCTACATTTCCCAAAATTACTCTACAGCTCGAAATTACCCTACAGATGCTCAAAATTACTCTACAAGACATTTTCCAAAATTACCCTACAGAAGTCAAAATTACTCTACTAGAGTAATTTGATAATTACCCTACATTTCTCAAAATTACTCTACAGATGCTCAAAATTACCCTACAGAAGCTCAAAATTACTCTAGTAATTTTGAAGTTGCTGATAATTACCAAAATGACACCGCCACTTTTTTGCTTTTCCCCCAATGCGTACGTTTCGTACGTTAAATTTATTTTTATTTGATCCTTTACCATAACATATAAAACATAATCCATCAGCTTAAATTGTAGGTTTACACCATGAATATGGTTGTATGACTAGTTAACATGTGTGATTTCTACAGCATTAATGAAAGCTTATATTTAACTCGCTCTCTTGTTATGATGGGTCGCCAAGTAGGTGGTGTATATCGCGTGTGTTTTTACTGAGTATAATAAAGCATAGACGTCTAAATATTTTATCACTACTACATGCACTCTTTTATCTTTTATAAAGAAAAAAAATTATTTTGTTGAGGGTGATTTCACATTAATGCTATGATGTATTGAAACCATTGTTCTTGATATCATGTAAACGGGAATAATAACTATAACTTACAGCTTTATGATACTTTTAACTTATCTCATTAACCAAAAACCTAGTTTTGGTTTTTACTTATGAATGAACTTAATCCGAACTAAAATATCGCATTTGTATTGAATTGAAGTATATGACAATATATAAATGGCTTAGGTTGTTTTTCTTATAGACACATCACACGTATCATGTTCTCTCTAGAGGTTCAATTACATTCTCAAATAACAAAACTATTTATCGTCGGTCTTTAATATCAAAGTTAGTGATTTGTAACAAAATAAAAATTCATGAAAATAGTAGATAGATAATGCTTTGGTGTAAGTTTGAATTTGGTGTTTGCATAAAAGTTTATAATGATATCAAATACATAGAAGTAAGTTTTCATATTAGTTTTTATAGTAGATGCAAATAATAAATGGTGTTTGCATAAAAGTTTATAATGATATCAAATACATAGAAGTAAGTTTTTGAGGGTGTGTGGGTTAGCTTATTTTGGAGCTACTTTTAACTTAATGACTTATAAAAGTTAATAAATCATTTTGATAGTGTTTGGATAATGAGTTGAGAATGAGTTTTTATTGTTTGAAAAGAAGAAAATGAGAGGTTAGCATATGTGACTTATGAAAGAAAATGAGAAGTTAGCCTCTTCGGTTCGGTTGAAACTGGTGACATTAAGATTCAAGAATACTCGTCATGTGGACAAGAACATTAAAGAATGGAAGCTGCCTAAGGGGCTTGTAATTTATGAAGGAATCGGCTAAGGATGCAAGTGAATTGGTTGATACAAGTTAACTATGTTTAGTCACTAGTTTGTATTCAGTTAACTTTAGTCTGGTTTGGTTGTTTTGTTTAGCTTTTGTTTGGTTGTATACATTCCCAGCATGTTGGGAATATGTGGGAATATGAACTGGTGGACGCTTTGTCCCCCACTTGTGTGTTTTTTGTTCTGATGTGATATAAAATTTACCAGGGTGAAACCTTTACCCAAAAAAAAAGAATTATGACTTATAAAAGTTAATAAGCTATAAGTTAAAAGCAATCCCAAACACCACCGAATGCAAATAATAAATACATTGGCATAGCATATATTCAGGTATTCAATTAAACGTCGGTTTTATCCAACCCTGATTTTACCAATATATTACTTGTAACGTCTACCGCAAGAGCCACTCGATCTAAGACTGGTGCACAATGCACAATTTAGCATATTGCACAGGTCAGTACACAATGCATAGTTTAGCGAAGTGCACAGTTTAGCAAAGTGCATAATTTAGTGCATGGTTTAGAAAAGTGCACAAGTTAGCGCATAGTTCAGCAAAGTGCATATTTAGCATAGTGCACAGGTCAGTGCACAATGCATAGTTTAGCAAAGTGTACAGTCAGTGCACAGTTAAGCAAAGTGCACAAGTTAGTGCACACTTTAGCAAAGTGCACAGTACACAGTTTAGCAAAGTGCACATGTTAGCATAATGCACAGCTTAGTACACGATGCATAGTTTAGCAAAGTGCATATGTTAGTGCACAGTTTAGTAAAGTGCACACTTCGGCAAAGTGCACACCTCGACAAAGTGCACTTATTATTTTTCATGGTATGCGACGTTTGAAAGGCGTTTCAGTTGCGATACACGAGAGAACCCTAGTCGTTCAAAACATTTTCTCTTGTTACTTTCGATCCATTAACACAAAAGAAATACAAACACTAATTGTTTCTAGTGTTTATGACAAGCTTATACAAGGTTTGGTACTGGACGGACAATCAAGCACGTGAAGAACCAAACACTCTTAAACCGCCAACTCGTTGAGAACATCTTCTCAAAAAGATAAAATTGATCACGCGTGACAAAGTTTGGTGTATAAAACTTTGTTGTCTTTGACTGTAATTTAATTGTGTAATAACCATTTAAGTAGGTTCTTAGTTAACCCATATGTGTAAGCTCTAAGTTTTCAATTTAAAAAAAAAATACATGGGACCTAATTCTACAAATATTTTAGATATTCGATATAAAAGGGATAGAGTGTTACATACGACTTATACTTTTATGCTTGAAACCGAACCCTAATGTTTGGTTGATCGATTTTCTTAAAAAGCGTTATTAGGATAGTATCTAAATTATGTTAATAAACTATCTAGCATATATGATCCCTTTAGTATCTAAATTATGTTAATAAACTATCTAGTATATACGATCCCTTTAAATAACATATAATCCATATGCAATGTTTCCTAATTATCACTAATTGTTTTTTTAACACAAATCCTATGTATCTTTATTAATCACTATTTTTTAAAAATATGTCTTGTTTGACAACTGAAGACTATTATCCTCTTCAAAAGATACACTTTTCATGCTAAAGCAATGGAGTCTTACGAATGAAAGCTAGAACAGTGCGAACCACAGATGCCACATTGGTGGCCTTGTCCGTGGATTGTTTTGAATGACTGTGGGAGTGAACCACTACGAGTTAGGGTCAACCCTTACGAGTTAAGTGCTAACCCTTTCAATGTACTTTTTTTCAACTTTTGTTTGGTTGGCGTTTAGTGTGGTGTAAGTATTAAAATTAATAACATTTAAACAAGAAGTGAGATAGAGATCAAGAGATAACAACAATAATAATTATTAGAGTAAACCGCCATTTTGGTCATTATGGTTTGGGCACTTTTGCCATTTTAGTCCAAATCTCAAACTTTTTACATCTGGGTCCCTGTGGTTTGCATTTTGTTGCCATTTTAGTCCAAAATCCAAAAACCCTCTATTTTGACTGTTGAAAACTGATTATTTTGTCCTTTAGTGCAGGGGCATTTTGGTCATTTTTTAAATTTCATTTATTGTAAATTCATTTAAATGTTTAGACATAAGCAGCCGACACCTTGTCTCTCTCTCTAAAACCTAACTCCTTTTCATCATCTTCTCATGTCTTAAAAAACATAAACCTCTCCCCTCTCATTCGATCCACCCACACAAAACATTGACCTTGAGCCTCATCATCTTCCTCACTTGTCAAAAACCCAGACCCCCTTGGTCTCTCCTTCTCGATGTCAGCTCCGGCAGCCGAAGCTGACACCGATACTCCTGTCCTCGCCGGTAAGTGATGACACCACTCACCCCTGCTCTCGCTCTATTTTTCTCCGACAAACAGCATCTGCCGGCGATGATTCTCAGCCAAACACCCCCCGTTTCTTGCAGTTTAATGGCCGGCCGCCACCGCCACGGTGGTGGCGTACGACGACGACGCAAACAGAGAGGAGAGAGATAGAGTAATCGGAGGAGAGAGATGGGCACGACAGCGGCGGCAGACGAAGGTGCCGTCTCCGACAACGCCAAGAACGGCGGTGGTGGTGTTCGTTGTTCCCGACGAGAAACCGGCAAGCCACTCCCAGATCTTTTTTTTATATTTTGTTATTTAAGTGTTAATCGACTGGAACGGTTTCTTTTTTTTTCGGTAAAAATTGACGGGATGAGGATGATGGTGCCGATTATGACGAATCAACGAGGGGGGCACCCGTTTGTTTCAGATATGTTGGCGTGGTGGTGCGCCGTGAGAGATGGTGGTTCAGATCTGTCGGTGTGGTGATGGTGGTTCTGGGTTTTAGATGTTCTTGAAGATGATGTTCTTGATTTTATGGGTTTTGATGATGATGTTTGAAGATGAACGATCTCTGGGTTTTGATGATGTTCTTGAAGATGATGTTCTTGATTTTCTGGGTTTTGATGACGATGTTTGAAGATGAACGAGGTCTGGGTTTTGATGATGTTCTTGAAGATGATGTTCTTGATTTTCTGGGTTCTTGATTTTCTTGAAGATGATGTTCTTGATTTTCTGTATTTTCTGGGTTTTGATGATGTTCTTGAAGATGATGCTATTAATTATTGAAATGTTATAATAAATTAACATGGACCAAAATGCCCCTGCACTAAAGGACAAAATAATCAGTTTTTAACAGTAAAAAAAGAGGGCTTTTGGATTTTGGACTAAAATGGCAAAAAATACAAACCACAGGGACCCAGATGTAAAAAGTTTGAGATTTGGACTAAAATGGCAAAGGTGCCCAAACCATAGGGACCAAAATGGCAGTTTACTCTAATTATTATTATTTGAATTTTGAGTTTATCTACTTAACTTATTATTTTTTTTAAATTTGAATTATTGTTTACATATTTAGGTAGGCTTATGGTTAGTGGTAGTATATATAAACTCTCATCTTCATGGTTTCTTTTAATGCTTTTTAATGTGTAAGTTTTGTGTGTAGAAGAAATACGCATATTGTTTGATCAAACCTTGTTACTATTCAACACTATCAATAATCCAAATTTGTCGTTAAAAAAAAAAAAACCTCGTTAGCATCGAAGAGTCGGCAAACATAAAAAAAAGAGTAAACTGCCATTTTGGTCCCTGTGGTTTGGCCAGTTTTGCCACTTTAGTCCAAATCTCAAACTTATTACATCTGGGTCCCTATGGTTTGCATTTTGTTGCCATTTTAGTCCAAAATCCAAAAACCCTATTTTTTTTACTGTTGCAACCTCCTATTTTGTCCTGTAGTGCAGGGGCATTTTGGTCATTTAATTTTCATTAAAGCAATTCTTTTATTAAAAACCCCAAAATATAAAAACCCCTGATCATCATCATCTTCAACCTCTACACAACCCAAACACCACCACCTCCTCCACCATCACAACCTGGATTTAAAAAAAAATCATATCTTCAAGAGAAAATAAATTAAATGCAAGGAGACAGGCTCAGATCTGTAATTGGGGGATGGGGACAAAGAAGAAACGAGTTACGCCATGGCTGCAGAATACACAGTTGCTTGGTGAGAGAATGTCAAATTCTTCTTCACTATGCCATCTGGATTTTGCCCCGCCAAGATGCGGGTCGGATCTTCAATGTCCCTTTAATTTTGCTCAGGATACTCTGATCATCATAGCCTTGAAACAAACTTAATAAATAATAATGCCACTGCCAGAACAACAACAGCAATAACCACTGCCAGAACACCAACAACAATAACCACCACCATCACCACCACCGCCATAGAAGCGATGACTCTGATCACCGAGATCACAGAGATGCAGCACAGATTCAAGTAACAAAGTTGGGAGATGCGGATGCAGCAAAAACAAAAACCACCTGCAACTCAATCCGGGAGTGGAGATGCGAGAGTGGAACAAAAACAAGCACCACCACCTGCCACCACCACCACCCCCTCTCACCGCCAAGCACCACCACCCTCTCGCACCCCCTGCAACCACCGCACCTCTCTCTCTCTCTCTCTTACATCACAACACCATCTCCTTCAAACAACATTCCACTAGAAAGAGAGAGAGAGAAACAGGAGAGAGAGAGAGCCGAACGAGAGAGAAACATGAGAGAGAGAGGAACGCAGATATGACGATGACGATGGTGGATCTGAGTTTCGGTAGGGACGACGCCGGAGATGACGATGACGATGGTGGATCTGAGTTTCGGTAGGGACGACGCCGGAGATGACGATGACGATGGTGGATCTGATCGATTTAGAGAGAGAAGAGAGAGAATTAGTTATTTAGGGATGATGTTAATAAAGAAAATGTAAAATGAAAAGCAAAATGACTAAAATACCCCTGAACTCATCATCATCATCATACTCAGTATATCCCACCAATAGCAAAGCTAAGGTAGGGTCTGAGGAGGGTGAGATGTAGACAGCCTTACCTCTACCCCATAGGAATAGAGAGGCTGCTTCCAATGAGACCCCCGGCTCGATTGTAGTTTTGCATCAAGCCTTGGACATAAGGCACATAACACTCAGCAATTGAGACAAACGCCGATTAGTGCATGTACCCCCTTGTCTTTTGGCTATCAACGCCACCACATGATGCATGATTAACCATTCCCCTCTTTTAACATTATTTTCACGAAATTAGTAAAATAATGTTAAAATACCACTGAACTAAAAGACAAAATAGGTGGTTGCAACAGTAAAAAAAATGGGGTTTTTGAATTTTGGACCAAAATGACAACAAAATGCAAACCACAGGGACCCAGATGTAATAAGTTTGAGATTTGGACTAAAGTGACAAAACTGGCCAAACCACAAGGACCAAAATGACAGTTTACTCTAAAAAAATATAGTTTTTGGTACCCTTCAAATAGCAAATTCTGTTTACCTTTCCAAAAGAATCGGATCTTTACCCATTCGGGCCGGACTGGAAACCACTTGAAGTACTCGAGGGTCGAAACACATTATTTCACCCACTGCAATAGCACCAACAAAATAACAAATACCAATATTGCCCTTGGTAGCACAGCCACCGTAACACCACCGGCCGGAAAAATATCTTCATCGGCCTCCGATCGTCATGCCTCTTATGGTAATCGATTGATTCCGATCTTCTTCAATTCTCAATCTAACGGCTGAACTTTGTCTACAACAGCGTTTATCCTCCGATCTCCGATCATCGTCTCGGACGCCGCCTGCAGCTACAGGTAACCGTCATCTATCCTTTCTCCGATCGAATTGAGCCGGTAATTTGACCTAATTTTGTTCGTAAATCGTTTATCTAGTTCTTAATCAGTTTCAGAATCGTAAATTTGTTCGAAAATCGAACAATTCATCAGAATCGTTAGGGTTTTTAATGTGTCTAAACGTTATCTATCGTTTCTCGATCGAATTGAGCCGGAGTTTGACCTGATTTTGTTCGTAAATCGTTAATCTAGTTATTATTCTGTTTCATAATCGTAAATTTGTTCGAAGATCGGCTAATTTATCTGAATTGTTAGGGTTTCAACGTGTTTTTTTAACCTAATATGTTAATAATACTTAATTGATAGTATAAAATTTCGTTGAAATAACCTGAGCATAAAATTAGGGCTGAAGTTTGAATTTGTGTCATAGTGTCATGTCAGGTAGAATCACACAAGTTTTATACGTTTGTCTTTGATAACTAACAATAACTGTAATAATTTCACCATTTGATATCAAAGCAAATGCAACATTTAAAAGAATGAATGTAAGAATTTTGATTTGTGTTTTGAAATAACTTCTAAATGGTTGTTTCAGGGCTGTAAGCCAAAAAAGAGATCAAGTCACCAAACAATGGAAGAATGGGGTACAAAGCCGATAAGAAGAATCCCTACCTTGGTTGATCTTTGTGTTCAAAAAGCTATAGATAATGTTAGGTATTTAGGTGATGTGGGAGAGACGGACCCGTATCTTTTAGACCGGTTTTTACCGCATTGTACTGTAGAACAGCTGACGCATATTGAGGATTCAACCGTGGTAATTGATTTCTTTTGACATAGTCTTTTTCTAACTAGATGAGTGTTTATATTCGAGATGTTTTTAATATTGTATGATATGCAGGACCGAGATTTAAGCCCAGTTACTAATAAGCTGTGGAAGAACTTTTACACGCAACAGTTTGGCTCTAAGAGCACCAACGTTGTAGTTGAAAGAATGAAAGAAAAGAGAGTTTCGTTTAAATGGAGACAATTGTATGAGGTGTTGATATTTTCTTTCCCACCAACTTATTGGTTTATTTTATTAGTGAAAAATAGCAATGCTAATTTATAGGTTGCTCAATTTGCAGGCAAAGTTAAAGGACGTGGAGGAGGCTCAACAGAAATCATTTGAACGAATAAAGCAATTGTATAAAAAAGAAGATGCCAGTAAGTTATTCATTTATCATGCTTGGGGACCATTTTGTGTTCACCTTTTTGCCTTGTGTTACTTGATTTTGTTTCTTGCACTGCTGACTTTTGTTTAGTGAACTTTACGTTGCATTTCACGATGCTGATGTCAATTTTAATTTAGATTTTATTTCATTGTATTGTTTTTAGTTGGTCTTAGTCAGGCTATTGGGTGTGGAGGAGGGTAGTTCTCAAAGGATGATCCGCCACGTAGGCGTCCACGTAAGCTGGTGTGGGGATGAGCCTAAAGGAGATGGACCTAGGGTGTGGGGATGAGCCTCAATATATATATATATATATATATGTGTGTGTGTGTGTGTGTGTGTTAGTATAAAGAAGAAAGAGAGAGGGGAGCGTCGAGAACGGCAGGAGGAGGACTTTGGCGATGTGCCGACCCGGAGGGGGGCGGTGTGGACGGAGCTTGCCGGCTCCGGGACGAGCCCCACACCGCACAGTCTTAGTGGGTTGTTTTCTAGTGAAGTAGTTTTTGCCATGTTATCCTTCTAGAGGATGAGCATATGGTGGTTTTTACTACAACAATAAGGTTGTTGTGACAAGTGCTGATAGGAACCTGGGGGAAATTAATTGGAAAAAAAAAACAAATAATAATGTTTAAAAGTTTAGGGGATGGGGCTGGTCCACGAAACCAGGAAGAAGTGGGGATAACTGCTCCCACTAAGTTTTAGTTTAAGTATCTTGTTTCTGCATTTGTTTGATTAGTCGATGTTCGTTTTATAAAAATTAGGGTTCTAAACTTTTGTTCTTGGAGATCAACCCATCTCGAATTGGGTCACTATTTGTATTGTTCTTATTTCAATCCAATCAGAATTTTAGATTATATCAATGGTTTCATTGCTGGGAAATTCGAAGGTGGTGCAGACCTGGTACAGTTCCTGCGATCACATCACCACACAATTGGATGCAAAGTTGGATACAAGAGAGTCATTAAAGGAAGGAATTTCTACTCAATTAGCCACCCCAACCAGTCCGATTCTACCATCAACTGATCAGGCTGTGCTTGCTTCTCAATTAGCATACATCACCACACAATTGGATGCAAAGTTGGATACGACAGAGTCATTGAAATTTGAAGGAAGGAATTTCTACTCAATTAGCCACCCGATTCTACCATCAACTGATCAGGCTGTGCTTGCTTCTCAATTAGCATCAATTGTAGCCAGATTAGACTCTATGCGGAAGGATATCACATAGATCAAGGCTTGGTGGATTATTAAGGAATCTCGGGAGGAGCCCCACGACCAGATTTGGCTAAAGAGGAAACACCTGACGACAGCCCTAGCGATCACGAAGATCGATCTGCTCATGTTTTGGGTGTCCAATTTAAGATCGCAGTTTTAGAAACAACCCAAGATAGCGTGAAGTTGTTGTCTACCAATTTGCATACAAAGAGGGATCACATGAAAACCTTGGTCAACCTAAAATGGCGTGAACTGAATTTTGAGGTTGGAGATGTAGTTTCTTCTCGAATTCAGCCTTATCAACATTTAAAAAACTGTACCACATCAATTCTTTGTTGGGGGCAGTCACTTACGAACTCGAAGCACCACCAGACTCACGAGTTCATCCGGTCCTTGTATCCTTGCTGAAATCTGCAGCGGTTCAAGTTCCCGCGACACCTTTAGCTCTCTTACCGATTACCACAGATTGGGAAATTGATCTTCGATCTCATCCTATAATTGAATGGCTTATTGCGTGGCACAATAATTCCATTTTGTCCGACTTGAGGAGAAGTCGTTTGTCGATGTATTGATAGGAACATGGGGGAAATTAATTGGAAATAAAACAAATAATAATGTTCGAAAGTTTAGGGGATGGGGCTGGTCCACGAAACCAGGAAGAAGTGGGGATAACTGCTCCCACTAAGTTTTAATTTAAGTATCTTGTTTCTGCATTTGTTTAATTAGTCGATGTTCGTTTTATAAAAAATAGGCTTCTAAACTTTTGTTCTTGGAGATCAACCCATCTCGAATTGGGTCACTATTTGTATTGTTCTTATTTCAATCTAATCAGAATTTTAGATTCTATCAAGTGCCATGGAGGATGAGGTACCCATAACATCGACCATGAGAGATTCAGTTTAAATTTCAGCAAATCTCATGTTATAGAGGTTGTGGACGTGGTAAAGTTATGAAGAATTCAAGGTTTATACTCATATATGTCAATTATATGAATATTATTCTAGATTTCTAGTAAATGCAGAACAAGGAGTATAACTGCTTTGCTGGTGAGGAAAAAGAAAACAAACAAATATTGTGTAAAAGGGGGTGGTGAAGATGGAGAGTATGCTACTGCACATGGTTTCTTGACACTAGGTGTACCGATCATATGTGTAGAAGAAGGATTGCTTTATAGAGCTTGATGATACGGAAAGGAGGAATTCTTATCAAGTTGAGAAATGGAAATCATTAGTATATTCGGGATGTCTTTGTATGTGCCAGATGTGAAGACTTAACTCACTAGGAATGGGTCTTAACTCTTAGGATAGGTTATAACATGCATTGGCTTGATATACTCAACTTTCCTTTTTGACAAATGAGGCACGCTTGAGGCTCCACTAACTAGTGTTTTGAGTTAACATTTTGTGTGGTGTTTATTCTTGTTATAGTGTTGTTATTAAAGAGGAGTTTTAGTTGTGGCATTTTCGTACGACCATATGATGTTTTAAAACCTTGAATTTGGACACAATGCAAATTGTCTCTTGTTGGTAGAAGAAATCAAAATGCCACAAAACCTCTTGAACGTATATGTGGTCCTACATCGTGTACCATGTCAAGTGGCAATGATAGGTATTTTCATACCTTTACTTATTTAGCTATATGCTATTTGGGTTTATTAAGATTTAAAGGTGGTGAATGTACGTCTAATGAGTTCAACAAGTATTTTTGATGCAGATAGACCCGGTCTCTTTAATTATCGCTTTATTTGAATTTAATATTTTATCTTATTTTGTTTCCTTTTGAATTATGATTCGTATCTTATAAATAGGATGTTTAGGGTTATTGTTTAGACAGTTTTTGATTATCTTTTAAATGAAGAACTTTGTTCTTGAACCTTTCGGTTCGTTTATCGTCTTTGATTAATCATTACGCTTTTCGCTTTTGAGTCATTTGATTGCACGAGAAACTGCATCAATTTTTAAGATGGGAGAAAACATAAACTCATATTTCCATATAATCCTCAACACAACTGAACTGAGGAACAAAAGAACATATTGTTAATATATGAATTGAGCATACGTTAAAAGCAAAAGGCATGCTTAATCTCTTTTCCGGGAGAAGTTATCCCATGGTTTTGTTTATTAGTCGAATAAACCCCAAACCGCATTCTTAATGATACCACCTTAGTAGAAGCATGAGCTGTCTCAAACTAGACGTGAAACATTGCAAGGTATTTGGTAGTATCGCTTATGCTCATGGTCTTCTGCAAACAAGGAAGTTAAATGATTGTCGTGAGAAGATTATCTTTGTACAAGCAAGTGGGTACAGGTCATTCAATACAATAACAAAGAAAGTAGTCATCAACAAAGATGTGACTTTTGCAGATGATGAAAGTGAGAAACGGGATACCAACAAATAAAGTGATCATTTAACGGATTCGATTTTTACCTGTTAAGAAGATAAGGAATATGAAGTTGTTCATAATCCCATCATGAATGAAGACAAGACTCTGAGGTCACTAGTGATGATGATATTCACGGCTCAAAAAAAATTAAGTTATTTGAAATTTCAGTTGTGATATCTTTATATCCGTAGGGTAATTTAGGAATGAAATTTAACTTTCTCTATGAATATGATTTCTATTATATATGTTGTATATATTGTTATCTTACGTTAATCGTTCTTATGTTATGACAGAGAAGCAAAGTCGGCAAGTTCAACTGTGCACCAAGGTGCCTCCCTCCAGCAGCTATAAAAGGAGCTTCTATGGAGGTACCCTATACAAGTTGTAGCTTTTAGTAATTAATATTATCGAATGTTATGAGCTTTATGACATTGATTTTTTTTTTTTTGTGAAATGTGACTGTTATGCGACTTCTGTAGGCCCTGGTAGCAGCGGCAATACAAAGAGTGGCATAATGAAGAAGGCCAAACAAGAATTTCTTAACAGGTACTTGTTGCCACCATTGAAATATTGTATATTATGGTTCATTTTCGAAAGTATATTATTTTATCACTTAAAGTCTTTATTAGAGATGGCAATCCATGACATAACCTGAAACATGACACGAAAATAACCCGTTTAATTAACAGGTTGACTTATTTAACCCATTTAATTAAACATGTTGACCTGCCTACCCGTTTATAATTAGAATAAAAAATATAAAAATTATATATAAGTTCAAACAACCAACTCGTTTACGACTCATTTAAGCCGTTTACAACCTGATTACTACCTATTGATAACCCGTCAACCCTTTTTGACTTGTTTAGATGATCGGGTTACACAGGTCGTGGTCGAGTTACACGATCTTAAATGTTTGGGTTAGGGTTGATGTTTGACACGAACAAGTGTACGGGTCGTGTTTGGGTTCATCAGTTCAACCCGCCAACCTTACACATTTGACAGCGCTAGTTATTATCTTGTTTGGTTGTTTTATTGACAGCCGAGAGGTCCAAAACCGATCTGCTATGAAGAAGGTTACGGTGCATAACAGTCGCAGGTATCTTTATAGTTAGTTAATATCTACAAAGAAATAATAACCCATCTTCATGGATCGTGACCTAACGGTTGAAATCTTAATTTTATTGTACAGTACACCAACAGCAAGGAGACCAATTCATTCGAACCCGTCTATAAGGAAACCAAGTCATTTACCTGGAAAATCTGCTGCCTCTAGTTCCAAATTTAGCACACCAACAGCAAGGAGATTCTGAAAAGCGTATACAAGTCGCGTAAAAAAATGATTTAAACGTTCAAAAGGCAGTGCTTGTTTCTCTATTTACTTAATACACCCAGTTTTCTTTACTAGTGTTGTACCAACCAATATGTTTGATAATCTGTATCCCAAAAGTATTCAGTTTGACATGCATATCGTTCAATTTCAATTTTTTAAGTGTTGGTTAGAACATAGTTATTAATAGCGCTCATAGCGAGCGCTATAGCGAACAACGCATCGTAGCACTCATGTGTCGCTATTTGATTTTGGCGCCTCCATAGCGGGCAATAGCGAGACTTTAGGTTTTTTTGTTTCTTTTTTCTGCTTTAATATAAATAGCGATATTTTATAGGTATAAAATAGCAGGATCCTTAGGTTTTCTATCAAGCATACACAAAAAACAACACTTTAAAGTAGCAGGATCCTTAGGTTTTCTATCATGCATACACATAAAACAACGCATAAAATAGCTTATTTGGATATAATATACAAATCAAGGGTTAAGATTGGGTTTGTTACACTTTTTGTTTTTTCAGAAAAAGCTGAAAGTCTGCAAAAGATGTTACCCGTAACACGTGACAGTCTTTGGGGGTGACACGTAACACGTCAGCAAAAAGTGCAACACGTGGCAAAATGGGGTCTATTCATTTGTGTTTCAAAGCTTTCTTAATTAATATGAGATTTCTTCCTATCATTGGCCTACATGTATATGTGTGTGTGCGCGCGTTGTACTATTTTAGAAGAAAGACTACTCCTAAATGGATTCAGAACTCAACCTCCTGCCCATTTATCTTCCACCAATCTTAGAAGTCAAATTACTCGTAAGTTGGTTCTTTATCATCGGTAAAATATCTTTCTAGCTCGCTTATTTCTTCTGATGTTCCAGCTTCCAAGGGCGACGTGCATTCTAGCCTACGCCTCTCGTGTGCTAAGACTCGCACTAATTCAACCCAAGGTATAACTTTAGTTCGAGGAAGAACCTTTGGCATGCATGGGATCTTTTGGACAACAGGTGTCATAAGTTATAAATTTGAGTCAAAAGTGTTTTTTTACTTTCTTCAAGTTAGTTGCATTCCAAGTGTGACATTTTAACTTGTAGCGAATAAGATGTTTTTATTACCCATTAACAACCGAATATAAATTTCATATGATGAGCAAGCGTCACTGGTGACTCGTAGATCAAAACAACAGTTCAACATGACCTTGATTATACATATAGTACAAGAACCAAACAACAATCATTAAAATGAATTATGAAAGAACTTAAACAAGATTCGGCCCGGCCTTCTTTCAACTTCCCTTAAAGTCAACTCACAATGACAACCAAGTCAAACCGCAGACCCCGATAACCGCCGCTTTGTGGCATTGGAGACTGACACCTGTCCTAGTTTATCCGCAACAGCTCCAGGCGATGGCATCCGTCCTTGAGCAGGAATGTAATGTCGCATCCATACACCCGTGTACACCTAAGGACATACCACCAAGGTTTTATACATACGTGGCAACATATGTGAATAGGTACGTGTTGCAATGGGTTTTTTTAGTACAAGCTGGGTTGACCCACAAACTCTTTTTTTTTAATCCCATTTACATCGTTTCATTTCGTAGCTAAATTCTTTGATTTAACCCCTATGAGATAGCACGTAATCCAAATCAACCCGTTTCAAAAGTAAAAAGGTGGAAATCGAACAAACCTGTGCGGGCCTCATGATCTTTGTGTTGGGATCATCAAGGGACTCGCGCCAGTGTGACAAATAACCCGCCATTCGAGGTATGGCAAACAAAACAGGAAAGAATTCTGTTGGGAAACCCATTGCCCTGTTTGCAAAAAAGATAGCACATCGATATACAATTTTATAATCTTTATTAATCAGCAAACGGAAATGGATGAAAACGTCATAACAACATACCTATAAATTAGTCCAGAATAAAAATCAACATTCGGGTACAACTTTCGTTTAACAAAGTACTCATCTGATAATGCAGCTTGTTCCAACGCAATAGCCACCTGTTGACAGCATGTTAATCAATGAATATTCTAAACAATATGAACTAGAAGATATCATTTTATAAACTTTAAAATACCTCAATAAGGGGATCCCTGCCTACAATTGAGAAAACCTCTTCTGCTAGTTTTTTAATAACCTTTGCTCTCGGATCATAGTTTTTGTACACTCGGTGCCCAAAACCTGACATTTTTCGTTTCCTGTAGACATCACCCGTGAAAAACAATGATCGTTAAGTTCACATTCACTAGGTTATTGTGTCGACGGTTCAGTAACTATATCAGGAAAAAACCGACCTGTTTTTCACACCTTCAATGAACTCTGGGATATTGTCAACAGTTCCAATCTCATTTAGCATCTTTAGGACTGCCTGTGACACAAAGATACCAAAAGAAATTTAACAAATTCATTTTTCAGGTTCATTTATTATCAAAAAAAAAAAAAAAAAAAAAAAAACATGAATGTGTTGAAAAAAAGGAACCCTAAGTGTTTTTTATGCATACATGATACAACCTTCTATAACATGTTTATTTAAAACTTTAGTTTGTCACTGTAATAATTCAATTTTTGTAAATAAAATAAAACAAAATAACTATCTATATAAATAATATCAGCATACCTCATTTGCTCCACCATGGAGAGGCCCGTATAATGCTCCAACAGCTCCAGCAAGAGCCGTGTATACATCAACACCACTGCATGCACATCAGAAAATTATTTTTTATATTTCTACTTTTAATTTGTCTCAATGTAACTGTCCAATTTCAATACCTTGATGCAAGATGTCTTGCTGCTGCTGTGGAGCAGTTCATCTCATGTTCAGCATGTAAAATAAAGAGAATATCGAGCACTCGAGCAAGTCGAGGATTTGGTTTATAAGACTTGTCACCTCTGCAAGTTTATAAAGTGTATATCTCAACTTTATTTACATAATTAAAATACGCAACGATAGCATTTCCATAATAAAAATAGGCAAGAACGTTATCTACAAAGAATCTAGCATGTATAAGAAGTTCTCCGAGTACGAAAGGTTTCTGGAAGGAAGAACAGGAGGCCTCCCTGCCATTCTTAAATAAGCCGCTGCTGCTATAGTTGGCGCCTATGATTAATTAATAACATATAAGCTCAAATCATCAAAAAAAGTACGATAAACAGCCTTAAAAACAGGTCAAAATCAAAGTCAAAAGTCAAACCTTCCCAAGTATGCGCACTATTTGCTTGTCTCTCACTGGCTTAGACTTGTACAGGTCTTGACCCTATATCAACAAAGTAAAAATTGAGAATGTATTCAAAATTATATAGAGAAAACTGAAAATCAGCGTATTGAGTTGATAATGTTTGAAAGTGGAATTACTTACTCTAAGAGCAGGGTTAGCATCAGGATGGAATACAGAAAGGGCGCTCATTGCACTGACTAGAACACCCATTGGATGAGCATCATGAGGCATGGCATGTATGATATCCTGCCACACACCAAGCACGTTTTACGTTTTTTAAGATAGAAAATCTCCCCACATCAAGAAACCGGAAAAACAATTGTTATCTAAAGGAACTTAAAACAAAGTCACCATGAGAACATATGCAAAGTCTATAAACTTGATAAATCATCATCATCATCATCGTACTCAGTATATCCCACCAATAGCAAAAGCTAAGGTAGGGTCTGAGGAGGGTGGGATGTAGACAGCCTTACCTCTACCCCGTAGGAATAGAGAGGCTGCTTCCAATGAGACCCCCGGCTCGATTGTGGTTTTGCATCAAGCCTTGGACATAAGGCACATAACACTCAGCAATTGAGACAAGCGCCAATTGGTGCATGTACCCCCTTGTCTTTCGGCTATCAACGCCACCACATGATGCATGATTAACCATCCCCTCTTTTAACGTTATTTTCACGAAATTAGTAAAATAACGTTAAAAATTAGTGCACTTTTGCTTTTGCCCCCCGAGCGCCCACACATATATACATTATATGTGCATACCGCAAGCGGGGCATAATAAACTTGATAAATATGTTCTCAAATTTTTATACAAAACTTTACTAGGTTAATACCATAAAAATCCGACATACTTTCTTATTTTAGGTTGAGACACTGCTTCGTATAAGATAAGAAAGCATGACGGCTTTTTATGGTATTTACCTAACATTATTTATCCAAATTTGCAAGCAAGATTGAATAAAAAACCATCTAACCAAAATTCCTTGTGGAACAGCTGAATGTTGTGCTACAGAAAACTCCCAATCGGCTAACTGGCTCTGAGAAGGTAAGTTTCCGTACACTGCAAAAAACAAACATTAGTAAGCTAAAAGCAGTCAGACACGTCAAAAAATTCGAAAACATGTACATTGAACTGTTCGTATTCATCATGTTTCCAGGGCTTACTTAAAAGGTATGCTACATCCAAGAATGAACTACCCTCTGCCAACTCTTCAATCGGGTAGCCTCTGTATCTTAAGATCCCTTCGTCACCATCAATGTAGCAGATAGATGATCTAACAGGAGCTGTGTTAAGGTAGCCTGGGTCATAAAGCTTCAAACCCTTATCATTGTTTCCTGTTGTTATCTGTAACAAGTTATATTATACCTTTAGCTTCATCGTCTAAAAAACTATCAAAATGATTATTAGACTCCTACTTGGACCAGCTAGACAGAGGAAAACAGGACAGAAAAGTCCCAAACATAAAAGGTAGCATAACTTGGGATACAAGTGAAGTTACGGGGCCAATAAGCAGTAGACAGAAAGATCTCGAAAATGTGACAAACTGTTGGACCCAAATTTCATTTCTAGTATAAACAACTAGTAAATCATTAATGACCTTAAGTTACACGTTTATTTACGTCTTTTCTGAACGGCAAACTAACGTATTCCCAAATACTCCTAATTTCACAATTTTTTTTTTTTTCAGTTATTATATTCTAAAATTTGACTATACCTGCAAAATTTATGCATTTATTTCTATCTTTAATTTTTCTATCTATTTGTCCAGTTCTTATACTCTTAAGATTTAACTATACCTCCAAAATTAAAAATTCTCACTCTAATTTAATATTTTGTGATTTGTCATAATATCAGTGCACCAGATTAATACAATAAAATTACAATACAACACCATATCACACATATTCTAGAATAAACTTATATCTAAAGTAATTATATAATCATTCTAGAGTAATTATAACTAGCGTAGTTTCAAACATATCCTAAATTACTCTAGAGTAGTTATATAAAATTATATAATTACTAAGAGTAATTACTAGCATAGTTATATAATAATTATTGTAGAGTAATTCTAATTCAACTCAAACATCTATTTACAAAAATGACACTATGTTAGTAGTTATATAACCAGAGTAATTACTAGAGTAGTTATATAACTAGTTTAAAGTAAATCGACACATATATAACGAGCGTAATTATACAATTACTCTAGAGTAATTACTAGTAATATGACTTCGCGCGTTGCGGCGATAATATGTTTTAGTTGGTTCGTTTTATTATAGTATCAATATTGTAACGACACTTTGTATAGCAAAAAAAAAAAAGATAGCGCAACTTATGTAACTTTGTATACGTAAAATGGAACCTAGACGTCGTTGGTAACCATTGCAGCTTAAAGTGCAGAGAGTGTCGGTAACTTTATGAAAGTTCAGGTCTTGTAATGTCAATTTGTTAAAAAACAAAAATATTTTTTTATTAAAATTGTAGGGTCATATAATAAATCTATTAAAATTAAGGGGTTTAAATAAAATTATGAATTAAAAGACACAGGTTATTTACTAATTTCTAACACATAAGAATTAACGTTGTACAATATAAAATTGTAAATCACTATTTACAGAATTGATAAATATGTTATAGTTAACTAGAGTTGTTATATAATTACTAGTAATTCTGATTTAACTGCCCATTTCCGTCCCTGTTTTTGGTGGAAAATGTCACTTCAGTCTAAAAAACAAATTTGCGTCAGTTCCGTCATCATTTTTGAAACGTGTCACTTCAGTCCTGAAAAAATAACGCCTTGCGCCAATTCCGTCCAAAACGTTTTTAACGGCGCGTTATCTTTTTGGACTGGAATGACACGTTTCAAAAATGTTGAGGACGGAACTGGCGCAATTTTTTTTTGGACTGAAGTGTCGTTTTCCACCAAATCAACAGTTAACTCCATATATTTACAAAAATGTCACCACCGCTTATACTACGGTTTCATTTTTATTTGATCTTTATTCTTGAAACCTAATCAACCAAAACAAAAGTCATCAAAATCTATAAAACTACTACCTTCTTCAAATCAGTAGCTCTGACGGTAGCTTCATCAGAAACCGGAACTTTGTACTTTTTACCGGTTCTTTCATCAACAATTATCAACGAACCTTTCAAATTGACCGGTGCTGCTACAAACACCTGACCCGAAACCGGTGATTGATCCAGAACCGCCGGTATAATATCATTTGATTCAACACAAGCAGAAAGATGAGCTGATAGAACTGCTAATCTGCTACGAGCAATCACACTGGAATTATATTCCATTTTGTTGAATATTTGGATTCTGAAACCCTAATTTTGGTGCTGGAAATTGTTCGGTTTTTTTGTGTGTATTTGTATGTATGTGAGAGTTAGTTGCTTGTAAGATGATCGATAGGAGTTTGATGTTATAATTTTATTATTTTAAAATTTTTATTTTGTATTTTATATTATTATTCCTAGGAATGCTACAATTGACAAAATTGGGTTAGGTTTATCTTGAGAGAAACTGTTTTTCCTTTTTCTTTCTTTTTTTCTTTTAATTTTTTTTCTGATTTTAGCTTATTTTATTTCTGCCTATAATGATTCTTTTACACACTATGTTATATTAACAACATTTATTTAAAAAAAAAACTGTATAAGTTTTATTATTTGAATGACCTCTTGGAATTTCTTTATTTTTACTGGAGAAAAATATTGAAATACCCATTTAGTTATGTTTATGTATCACTATGATTAACTTTTTAAATTAAATTGTATCGCGGGAGAATTATGAAAATAGTTATTTTTTTCGGTTGTCTTATAGCTTTGTAGCGGTGTTAGGTAGCAATTTCGCTTATAACTACAGGATATGAAAAGTTACAACATATCTACTTTTGCTCGCGTATCAGACTTTATGTTTAAGGTTCAAATAGGATAGATTTGAAATTGTCAATAAGTTATAATATAATAGTTGTATTAGAATTGTATTACTAACGAGACAACTTGGTTGAAGTTAATTACTATCGTTGATATGTCTAATTGTGCAAAGGGGGGTTACAATCCGGGCGAAGAAATGTCAAATTTGTATAATTACCTCTCTCTCTCTTGATTCTATATTTTTCCCTTGACATTGGTATCGGAGCACCAATGAATCAATAGATTACAAGAATGACGATGAATTTAAGTACATTGCAACAGAACTTGAAAAGAATTCAAAAGAACATGAAAAGATGATGTGACGGTCTGAGACAACATTGTTGGTAGTAGTAGTAGATTGATATCAACAATCAAACACATATTTGAAGGCTTTTTATGGAAAGATGATGATGCAACAAGAATAGTTTATAGGGAAATTTGATACTTCAAATTTGAATCATGGGATGTCAACCATTGACTACAAGTGATAACCTATTGAGCAACTTATCAACAAATTGTACCCGATTCTATCTAACATACCGGTTGAACCACCTAGTAGAACTAGTTAAACCCGAATGAACCGCCCGATACACCCGGTTAAATCGTTTCTGAGCCAAATCTGATACGGTATAAAAACTTGATTTTAAGACATTGCTTGTAGCAAAGTTACCATTCTTCTGAAAATTTCCATTTGAGTACAACTTGGATAACAGTTTGGGGATATGACACATTAGGTCCCTAACCTTTTAACGTGTTTCAGTAAAGGTCCTAGATATATTATACCCTTACTGAAATTTGAAGACCACTTGTGATAATTATCCCATATATAAATTAGCAAGTTTTTTGTGCATAACCACTTGTATATATATATTTAACAAGAAACTAAGTGTCCTAATAATTTTAGCCCATGACTCAACAAATCTCTTCAGAAAGGTCCAAAAACTCTGATGTTTCAGAGAGACCTGAAGCTTTTATCCCCTTATCACAAATCAAACCAAGATTTTTAAGAACCTTAAACCTTCCAAATGGATATATTATTATAATTTCCATGGGAATTTTTTTTTATAACTGCATTTCCAAAGGGCAACCAGAGGGATAACTTATTGATACAAAGATGAGAAAACAACCAAATGAAAACCAGCCTGGCCAAAACTACTAAATGATTAGTTGTTTTTAATGCCGAATGCGATGTATTGCACACTGATATCATCAGTAATAGACCATTGACCGGTCAATGGGTCGAAATCAAAGCCAGCCATCTCTTCAACCTGAAACAAAACTTGGTCAAATAACCAAACAAAAAATGAACTCAAATTATTTATTTGCTTACAGAGATCGAAGCACGCTGCAGTGTCAATACTAGTTCTTCAGGAGTTATAAAGCTCGACCATTGATGCGTGCCCTTGGGAAGCTGTTAATATATGATTTCTCAGCGTACAGAAACTCGAAAGCCAAAAAGGCAAATGGAAACATTAATAGCAGGTAAAAAAGGAAAATTGTTAAAAAAGAAGTTATTATCATACCCATTGCAGGATGTACTCTGCTGCAACAATTGTAGATGCATATGCTCTCATAGAACGGTTTACTGTCGAGATTACAGTAGCTCCATTAGATACAGTTAATGCTGACAAGGATTTGCAAAACTCAGCAGGGGCTGATACATGTTCGATTACCTGATCCGTACGAAATTAAAATAAATGCATAAGAGGATTAAGGGAAAAGGATCAAAGAACTACTACAGAACACATTATAACATTTTTCAAGTAAGGAATACATAAGATATGGACTAGTACATTATACCTCTAAAGCAATAACCGCATCAAACTTCATCCGCTCTTCAACCAAATTTTCTGTTGACAAAGTAGTAACAGAATGGTATGAACCGAGCTTGCAATCTAATGGCCAGAAATTAGGAGGGATGCTAGATAGAACAGAGATAAAGATTCGACTAAATTCTTCTTACTTTTCAGTCAATTCAAAGATGCTTAAATACAAGATGCAAAAAGGAAATAACTGTCAACATGGAATAATGGAAACGTGCAGCCTAATTGTTTGCTAATTAACCTACTGAACATGTAAACGTGGCAAATGGGAAACGTGAAGATGCATGCTGATAGTTAACGTGGGTGGTTGTTACGTGGCACGTATCAATCCACCCCGCTTGAATCCACCTTGTCCTCAAGGTGATGGCCGGTGTCTTCCGATGAGTAAACAGATGGATAATATTACAATAAGATTAAATGGATGTTGTTGGCTTCACATAGAGGACATTAGCATGATAACACTTAAATGTGTGTCACAACTCACATACACATATATATAGCGTGAGATTCAACGGGGAATCACAAAAAAATGGGGAACTGAAGAACCATGTAAAAAACCCATAAAAAAATCATTTTTAAAATGATTTTTTTACATGTAAAATTAGTAGTTTTGGTGTTCCCTATTTTTTTTTGGTCTTCCCCTTTGAACACAACTATATATATATATATGAAATGATAAAGTAAGAAGTCGAAAAACATATAGGAGTTACCAGCAGTTGTGCAACGATATTCAATAGAGGAAGCTACCGGATCCAAATCCTAAAAAAATAAAGTGTACATGTAATTATGTACCCAAAACAATAATTACCAAGAATACGCGCCCTCGATCCCAAAGTAAAAGAAACAATTTCCTTTTTGGGAATCCCAGAACTATGTACAAACAACAATATCATTTTACTAAGGTCCCAAAATAAAAATGAAACAATTCACTTTTTGTCAAAATTCCAATTTATAATACCATTTTGCCAATAAATAATCATACGAATATCGGTTCCATTGACTTTGGTCTAAAAACTCTCCTGTTTTTCCATCATCTTTGGCTAACAATCGAACCTGTTACTGAAATTGTTCCGTTTGGATCTCAAATCACAGCTGTTTTGGTCAAACGACATAAATTTCAAGAGTCAGGTGTCACAGGCCACGGCCAGCTTTTTGTTCGGGGGGGGGGGGGGGGGGGGGAGTGATGTTCTAAAATGTAAGTTTTGATTTAATTGACTGATTAGCAAATTTATGGGGAGTCAAACCGAAGATAAGCAACTAGAAATAGTGACAAATATATCTCGAGTAATGCAAGAACTATCAGGTACAAACACAACACCTATTTAAGTGATCATACCGCATGAAGACGTGCAATCGTGATATTCTTCTCCACGACATCAATTCCTGTCACTGAAGCTCCCATGCGAGCCAAAGGCTGGACGGTCAACCAAAAAAATGTTAGAATTCTACTAGAAAATTGTACGTTAATCGTTAATATTCATTATTCTATGACTACACATCGAGTATACCTCAGATAAAATACCTCCTCCACAACCAACATCTACAAATTTTAGTCCTTCAAATGGTCTTGCAGAAAATGGATCCTTGCTGAAAAAAGACCAACTTTGATACTATGTATGTATATTGTATAATACAATATAAGTGGTATGTTTATGTATAAAGTGGATTAAAAAGATGCTGCAGAAACATTATAATTGCATATGATTATTTGCAAGTGCTAGAACATTTTCTCTATGTGGTGACATTTCATTATGGATTCTGAATGCTAAACATGTATAATAATATAAGCAATTAATAACCGATGGATGAAAGGAAACGATACCCAAAATGTCTGCAAAGAGTCGACCGAATAAAAGTTAGCCTTGCAGGATTCATGGCATGTAATGGCTTAAAAGGCCCTTCCAGATCCCACCTGTCCACATACAATATCTTCTCTATTAAACACTTGACAATGTTATTTGTAACTTGTTTGCAAATTCAAGGATTAAACAAGAGGTGTCTGCCAATGAAGTTGACTAGATCACTATGGTGATAAAAATAATTAAGTGTGTAAATACTCAAAAATGTTGTGTTGGCGGGTTGATGGCTTTCGCGATAGTAAGTTGGTGGGTTGATGGCTTTCAACCCAAACCCTACCCTTCTATTTATTTATGTCGTGCCGGACCCACTTGAATAGTGTCGTTATCAGGTCGACCCTTTTCGTGTTCATTTGTGAATATGAGTAATACCTAGTGACTTAGTAACAAACTAAACAATCAATTACTACGGCTTAGATGAAACATTTTTTATTGTAATTGGTGTGCTCTAAATTGGTTTTTGTATCTTTATCTTTCATTCCCAATTAACAAACTTGGTTCTATATATTTATCTTGAGAATTGGTAGTTAAAACTAATAAATAAAGTTTTTGGAAATTAAGAGGTATTGAAGATTTCAAGATGGAAAAACAATTCACTTTTGGAAACTAATAATTAGAGGGAAAACTAAAAAAAAAAAGTTAACACTTTCTAAATAATCCCTTCTAAACACTAAATCTGCGTAACATGTTAACCCATTTATTAAACGGGTCCTGTATGTGTTAACCCATTTATTAAACGTGCCATATTCGGGTTAACAAAATACTCGTGGCCGACCAACAACAAAGCAGGTACAACAAAGGTTGGACGAGGCCTCTCGTATAGATGAAGAATTGAGGAGAAGCTCATTCGGTGATGCAAACACGTGCTTTGAAGGTTCCCGACAAACTAAGTACGACAAACCTCGTCACAGCTCGTACGTTCCGTCACAGGCCTCTCAACAGTCGGTTATAAGGTCCCAAAAACCCAAAGCGAGCCTAAGCCGTTCAAAGAGTTCTAAGAAGAAAGAGACACGAGATGCTCACGGTTTTCCGTTAATCATTGGGGACAAGTACGTGGGAATCATCGAACAGTTTCAGGATGACATTCCGCTAGTGTTCCATCCGTACGTCTCGTGCATACGAGATGTGATGCCGGACGGTCATTGTGGGTTTCGGTCTGTGGCTGTGGGCTTAGGTATGGAACAGAGTTCATGGGGGCTCATTCGAAGGCACCTTGTTCAAGAAATGGACCAGAACAAATCGATCTGGTTCCCAATATTTGAAGCATGGGATAAAGGTTATTTTTACACGCATCGTCAGGGCCTAATTTGGGATTCAGTGTCCGGTTGTAGGGGGGATCACTGGATGGACTTCCCCTATGCAGGACTTCTTATTGCACAAACGTACGGTATCGGGGTGCACCTGTTAACGACAACCATGGGTGCGAGTTCCACTTTCTTCCCGATACTAAGTCCTCCGGCTAATCAACAACCATTGTTCATAACGCTTACACATGTAAACGAGAACCACTTCATACATGTTAAGCTGGAAGGGGATTATCCAATGCCACCAGCACACGGGCTATGGTTGACCCACCGAACACCCCATACGAAACAATGGGAAGATATGTACTTGCCACGTCTAGAATGGTATACATCGATAATGAATCCTCCGCCAAGATCAAACCCCAGTCTTAATTACATCGATAGTGATACGGAAGAATGATTTTTGTAATTTGAATGTATTTTTTTTATTAATTCCTATAATTTTCTACAATTTCTATAATTTTTTTTTATAATTTGTATCATTTTTCAATAATTAAAACAGTTTAAAATCATTTTTAAAAAAAAATTAAAAATATACGACGCGTATAGAGCTATACGCGTCGTATAATTATGCCCAAAAGACCATTTTGCCCCTGGTATGCCCCCAATCAAGGCTTATTTCAAGGGCTAAAAGGTCATTTCTTAATCCACAGACGCCTCGTATAGATCTATACGAGACGTCTATTTGAGCGGGTTTTTGAAATTTTGAATTTTGAAAATTTGAAAATCAAAATTTGAATTTTTTGATTTAGGACGCTTCGTATAGATCTATACGAGTCGTCTACAGTGTCGGCAACAATTCTTTTAATTAAAATTTGAATTTTGAAAATATTTTATGTTAATTACCATTTTGCCCCTGAAAGTCCCCAGTATAGGCCTTTAACAGGGGCTTAAAGGTAATTTTGAAAAACCAGACACCGCGTATAGAGCTATACGTGTCGTCTTGGAAGGCGGCAACTTTTTAAAGTTTTTGTTTTTTAATTTGGAAAAAAGGTTTATTAAATTACCATTTTGCCCCTGTAAAGCCCTCAGTATAGGGTTTAGTCAGGGGCAAAATGGTAATTAACCATTCCAGAAATATCTTTTTGGAATGGTTAATTACCATTTTGCCCCTGAATAAAGCCTATACTGGGGGCATACCAGGGGCTAAATGGTCATTTAATAAAAAGAGGGGACGACGCGTATAGACCTATACGAGGCGTCTATGCCTCGTATAAGGCTGGGGGGTCTATACGAGGCTGGTTGTAGCCCCCAAACAATAAACACACACACATACGGAGAATACACCTCTATACGCCTCGGATACGTATTTCGACCGGATTTTCGAAGATTTGAAGCATCACCGGTATGTATTTCGCCCCGTAGTTTAGTATTTTTGCCACGTTTTTGCCTTTAGACCGTAGGTTTGCCCTGAAATTTGATTTTTGTGGGGTTTGGGGGCTTGAGTTTAAGGTTGAAGATGAATGGGGAAGAACAGGACGCCGAGTATAGCCCTATACGAGGGCTATACGAGGCTCTGTAAATTTTTTTTTTCTTATTAATTATTATTATTAGTATTAGTATTGTTATTATTATTAGTATTATTATTATTATTATTATTATTATTATTTATTAGTTATTATTATTATTAGTATTATTATTATTATTATAATTATTTATTAATTATTATTATTATTAGTATTATTTATTAATTATTTTTTTTTCTTATTAATTATTATTATTAGTAGTATTATTATTATTATTTATTAGTTATTATTATTATTAGTAGTATTATTATTATTATTATTATTTATTAGTTATTATTATTAGTATTATTATTATTATTTATTAATTATTATTATTATTAGTATTATTTATTAATTATTATTAATTATTATTATTAGTATTATTTATTAATTATTAGTTATTATTATTATTAGTATTATTATTATTATTATTATTTATTAATTATTATTATTATTAGTATTATTTATTAATTATTTTTTTTTCTTAATATTTATTATTATTAGTATTATTATTATTATTATTAGTATTATTATTAATTATTATTATTATTATTAGTATTATTATTATTATTATTATTAGTATTATTATTATTATTATTATTATTATTATTATTATTATTATTCTGATTTATTTATTATTGTTTTTATACGTATACGTTATTTACCTGCAGATTGATTATGGAGGGCGACGACATTCAGATAGATCTTGATGCGGTACTGGCGGTTCAGCAGGTTCAGGAGGGTCCACGACGGAGACGGCGGCCGGATCTGGATACGCTGCAGGGTTGTCCGTACCTAGAGTTTCCCGACGGCACCGATGCCGCCCGCCATTGCCAGAAGCTTAGGAGGATGTACATTGGATCGCATGCATCGATCGACTGGGGTGCGATGGACCAGCTTGCTGAGACGGATAGAGTGCGTCGGTTTATACCTCTCGATTCGCCGTGGCATCGTCTTTTTGATTTGGCGCACACGCCGACCTACAGGGAGCTGCTTGTTGAGTTCATTTCGTCATTCACATTTCACCCTCCTGGGGTCCCAGTGGCGCTTCCGTACCCAGATGCTCCCCCTCCGCCTGAGATTTCTTTCAGGCTCGCTGGCGTTTTGCGTACGATGACGCTAGCAGACTTTGCGGTGCGTTCTGGTTTATACATGCAGGGGGAGATCGAGACTGAGATTTACACAGCGGGGCAAGTGGTGGTTGACAAACCCATTCTTCTAGGGTTTTGGCAGGTGATTGCGGGGCCAAATACTTGGGAGCACGACAAGTCGAAGGGGAGGGTGTCGTTTGTTAGGGACCCACTGTACAGGTACGTACATTTATTACGGCAATTATTGTGATTATGTGCATTGTTTATTAATCTCTGTTTCTGTATTTCGCTAACACTATCTGCAGGTATCTGCACCATTTGCTCGCTACTTCAATTTCAGCGCGCGGCTACAGCCGTGAGTGGTGTACGACTACAGATCTTTTTTTCCTTTATTGTTTGTTGTATAGGAGGCCGTGCGCGCTAGCACACGGTCTAGCCCAGTACTACGCCTCCGCCCATCACAAACAGGAGCGCGGATTTTTGTATGGCGGGGCGTACGTGACCGTCATTGCCCGTTCATTTGGCCTCGTACTGCACGAGGACCCACATCTACGGACGCCGCCAGTCATGCCGACGCGGATGGGCATGCAGTCGCTGTGGGGGATGAGGGTAATCAGGAGGTTCGCAGTTGGCCCGCGGTTTAAAAACCGCAACGGGGGCATATGGACAGAGGAGGCCCTACCAGAGCATTTCGAGCCCGTTTATCCTCCTGCAGATCCTGCTGATGTAGTGCCCGTGGAGGAGCCTCCGCAGGATGTAGACGGTGCAGCGATGCCACAGCCACCGCCACCTGCCGGGGCGCCTCAGTTTCCACGTCACGCTATTCCAGGTCATGCCCCAGGAGCTGCGCCGATACATCCGGAGGTACGAGCAGAGCTTGACAGGCTCAGTGATTTGATAGGTTGGGTGGTTCGGGAGCTGCAGGATAGACGCGAGAGAGATGGGTTACCCGCGATACCGCTCCCACCACCTCGAGCACCACATCAGCAGCAGCAGCCGCAGCAGCCAGATTCGGATTCGGATTCGGATGCATAGACCTGTTGTTGTTTTTATTTTTATTATGGATGTACAAACTTATCTTATATATTTTTGTTATGGATGTACAAAGTTATCTTATCTATGTCATATTTATGTTTGTTTTCAATTATTCGGTTACTTAATGATTGTTGTCTTAAATTGAAATAATACGGAAACAAAATATGTTTTGAATATTTGAACGAGATAAAATTTTAATCGGAAGAATAATATTTAAAAAAGTAAAATGTAAAAAACATTATAATATTTAATCGATATAATATATTTAAAGAGCCGATTTTTAAAATAGTTCATTTTTAAAAAACAAAAACTTTTTTATAGTGTAAAAAACAAAAAAAACATAACTTTTTTTAAAAACAAAAAAAATTTCAATAAAAAACACATCTTCAAAAACTATCCAAAAACCATACCAAAACCCACCAAAACACCCCTCATTTCAGCCAAAAAAAAAAACCCAATCTTAGACGCCTCGTATAGCTCTGTACGAGGCGTCTAGGGTTCCTTAAACTTTGTGCCTGACACCCTCGCAGACCCCCTTGAATTCAGTGCGTAGACGCCTCGTATAGACCTATACGAGGCGTCTAGGGCACCAAAGGTGTGAAAATAGGCGCGATGGGTGTCCAAATATCTCCAGCCTAAACAAAATATAAATCGATATAAAGACAATAGCAGAGAGGACACGCCATATAAGAAAATAAGATACCAAAACCAAAGCATAAATCATAACAGAACTAGTAAATGTATCCCACGCTTTGCCATGGTATTGCTATTTAGATCTAATCAATTTAAGCCAAAGAATCAACTATTTACATTACATAATAAAAATAATTATATATAATTATAAATATATATAAAAATAATTAAATATATGAAGCTAGAAAGATTCTCACGAGGCTTTGGACATAAAGCTCAAAACAAGACGGGCTTTGAGCTCTGTTAAGCTATAGGAGTTAACACAAGGTTGGGCAAGCTCAATCTTGGCTCGGCTCGTTTACATCCCTACATATAGTTCGTGCCCTTTGGAGAGAGAACTCACTGCAATAAAATAAAAAATTAATGATGAACGCATGGCGGTTTTGCTGCGCTGGGCCACCCCTTGGCTTTTATAGCCATTGACTAGATAGCCAGTGACATAAATAATGAGACATAAGGTGCATACTAGTTACCTTGATGTACAGAATAACTCTAGATGACAACAAAATGTAGATTAATAGGTACAGGTAATTTCATCGAAGAGATCAAATGCTTCTGGTGATGGCTGAAGAAGTGAAATGAGTATAGAAGGATCTGTTACATGTGCCAACTACTGAAGACAAGTGATTATCTGATACGTAGTGGAAGTGTCTAATCCATTTGATATTTCGTCCATAAATAAAGCTTTTGTGGGACCGACAGTCATCTCCCCTAAAAACAGCCATGCAAGTTAAACTATATTTGCATGGAGGAGACAGTTGGGTTGTACTCATTGACAATGTAGACTAAATTCTTGCCTATAACTATGAACGAAAAAAAAAAGATTTCGAAATTAAGGGAAGATATAAATATCCAAGATCAAGATGATTTATCTCCCAAGTAATAGCTATTATGTAAAGTTTAACTTTAGTATGTTTCAGTTTGGTTTGTTTGAGTTTGCATTAGATCACTAGGATTGGTTTGATTATCTTTTGGTTGGTATAAATAGGAGTCGAAGTAAGTCATTTGTCTTTGTCGAGTTAAATATATAAAAAGAGTCTTGAGGTTGGGGTTAACCTCAAAGTCATCGAGTTCGGTGTTTTTGTCTGCTCAATATCGATTGTGTTCCAACATAAATATAGTTAATACAGCTCATCAAATAAGGAAGCAAATGCAGAAGTTACCTGTAGTCAATCTTTTCTTTTGACCACCCGAGATTCCTCTCCTCATGGCATCTCCAAACATTGTATCAGCACAAATATCAAGTCCTAGAATCTGAAATAACATGATAATTAATGTTCACATATATGAAAAAGTATATATTATGCTCACTTCAGCTAAAAGAATTACCTTCAATATGTAGTTTGTGTGAAGAGTTGTCTTTTGTCCTTCAATGGAAATTGCCTGATTAAATTAAACATGTTTTTTTTTTTCAAAAACTTCTAGTCAAATTAGATGAAAGGATATCTTGTGCACAACTAAAAGCAATCTAATACACAAACAATAAGCATCAGCATGTCACCTTCATAAAAATGTCTTTATCTGGATTAATACACATCCTAATCCTAGCTTAGAAGCATCACAATAGACTTCAAAATCTTCTGTTCCTTCCGGTAAGGCAAGAATTGGAGCATTTGTTAATTTCTGTTTTAAAATCTTAAAAGCTTCCTCTTGCCTAGGTCCCCATTCAAACTTAACTGCTTTACATGTTAGCTTAGTTAATGGTACAACTATCTTGGAAAAATCCTTAATAAACCGTCTATAGTATCCGACTAACCCTATAAAACTTCTAATTTCCATAGCTGACTGCGGGACCTTCCATTTAGTGATTGCTTCTATCTTAGCAGGATCTACGTGAAAACCTTCATGATTCACCATGTGTCCTAAAATTTGCACTTCTTGTAGCCAAAATTCACACTTTGAGAATTTAGCATAAAGTTGTTTCTTTCTTAACAATGTTAAGAGTGCATGCAGGTGCTCACAATGCTCCTCCTGGCTTTTGGAATAAATAAGTATATCGTCGATAAAGACAATTACGAATTTATCCAAGTACAGTTTATAGATTCTATTCATCATGTCCATAAATGCTGCTGGAGCATTTGTTAACCCAAAGGGCATGACTGTAAACCCGTAATGACCACACCTAGTTCTGAAAGCAGTTTTAGGTATGTCTTCTTCTTGTACCTTCAATTGATGATATCCGGAGCGTAAATCTATCTTAGAAAAGTATCTAGCTCCTTGCAATTGATCAAAAAGATCATCAATCCTAGGTAATGGGTACCGATTCTTAATTGTAACTTTATTCAATTCTCTATAATCGATACACATTCGCATTGAACCATCTTTCTTCTTCACAAACAACACTGGCGCTCCCCACGGGGATGAACTAGGTTGTATAAATCCTTTGCTCAGTAATTCATCTAATTGTTTTTTCAATTCTAGCATTTCTGTGGGTGCTAACCGATAAGGTACCTTGGCTATCGGTGTAGTTCCAGGAATTAAATGAATTCTAAATTCTACTTCCCTATCAGGTGGTAATCTAGGTAGTTCTTCTAGGAATACCTCTAGGTATTCTGATACTACTGGAATTTCCTTAAGTTCCTTACTCTTAGTGTTAATGATTACCGAAATCATATACACCATTTCTTGTTTTCTTGAATAACTGGCCAATTTCATTACTGAAATGAATTTTATTGGCTTTAGTGGCTTATCTCCTGTAATCACCACTAATTCTCCTGAGGGTGTATGAATTTCTATGGAATTCTTATCACAAAGAATTCAAGCATGATTGGCTACTAGCCAATCCATTCCTAACACAACATCAAATCTGGCTAAATTCATAGGTAATAGATTTGCCGAAAATTTATGACCTAAAAGTTCTATCTTTCCTTCTTGCACAACCTAATTTATTTTAACAGAATTCCCATCTGCCGCTTCGACTGTAAAAATCTGTCTAAGGTTGGTTAAGGGTAGTTAAGAGCTTGGCTGAATGAAGTATTTATAAAACTTTGGTTTGCATCAGAGTCAAATAATACTTTTGCATAAACGTCTTGAACTAGGAACGTACCAGCTATTACGTCAGGAATTAGTTCTGCTTCCTGAGTAGTCAACTGAAAGGCTCTTACATTCTTCTTGGTAGTTCCTTCTGCAGGTTTGGCTTTGTTATCGGCTGGTTTGACCAGTTTTGGGCAGTCTGGCCTAAAGTGTCCAGCTTTTCCACAGTTGTAGCAGACTGTTTCTTTCTTCTTTCTGCAGTCTTCTTCTTGGTGCCCCGAGATTTTGCAGAAATTGCAATATCCTTTGCATCTTCCAAAATGCTTCCTTTTGCATGTATTGCAAAATGGAACAGTGGAAGATTGCCCGGTTCCCTTTCTCTTGAAATTACTACGATTACCCATACGGAATCCTTGGGTAATCTTTTGGGTTACTTCCTTTTTCCGGGTTTCTTCTCTTGTACGTATCAGTCCGTCAGTTAGGGTGTTAGCTAATTCCACCGCATCGTCAATAGTGCGAGGTCTCGCAGCTTTGACGATATCTCGAATTTCGCCAATTAATCCCCAAATATAGCGGGAAGTAAGTACCGGCTCTGGCGAAGCCAATGTTGGTACTACTCTCGCATATTCGAAGAATGTCGAAGTATACCCTCGACAGTCTACATCCACCATCCGGTGGTTCAGGAATTTATTTCTCATTTGTTCCTTTTCGTATTCAGGGCAGAATTTTCTTTCCACTAGCTGCTGGAATTCTTCCCAACTCATGGCATAGACCATATTTCTTCCTTTGGCTTGAAGTACCGTATTCCACCATTCTAGTGCCCCTTCTTTAAAAAGATGCGACGCATACATGACCTTGTCTTCCTCGACACATTTACTTATCGTAATTACTGCTTTGGTTTTCTCCAACCAACGCAGCGCCGCAGTCGCCCCTTCATTGCCTGCAAATTCAGCTGGTTTACAAGCAAGAAATTCCTTATAAGTGCAACCAGGTGTTGCAGCTTTCATTCTTTTGAGAGTTGGGGCTTGCAGTACATTATCATTATTGATATTTTTGTTGTTGCCGCCTCCGTTTATACTATTACTGAAATTGTCTTCATGTGTACGTTTGCTAGGAATAATTTGAGGTTCAATCGGATTTCGAGCAGCTGCAAGTATTGCTGGAATAACATTGGCTATTCCCTGAGCAACGATATTTTCGATATCTTGCCTATTCAGAAATTGATCTTCATTGTTATGCTCAGATTGATTAACTTCATTATCGGGTTCATTACCAGCGTTTCCCATCTGGTAATTAATTTATATAAGTGATTAGTATAAAATAATTAATAACCAAACATAATAAAACTGCACATAATCACATTAACAAGTATATCCAAAATTGTCGATCTTTCGACTTTCGATATTTTATATATATATTAGGCATCCGTACAAACTGGTTATCTTACAAAGTTTTATTTTTAAGTTATTTCATATAATTATATTTTTATGATTATATTATTATTATTACACACATTCTTCTACAACCCCACAACTTTAGTCAGCTGGCATATCAGAAACGACGTTCCCTCTCGTCGTACTTCTAGGAGATCCTCTCTCCTACCTCTCGGATTCTGTTTACTGCATCCACCAGCTCCTCGCCAAAATGGCGGAGTTCAGCTAGATTTTCCATGCTCATAGATGGGTGCAGTGGAGGCTCTGTGTCGAATTGAGGGAAAAAGGTATCAGGGTTATTTAGGAGATTCTGAAACTGTCAGTCGGTGGTCCACCATTCTTCTAACTCTGCAGGTAGAGGTTGGGTGTGGATAATAGGATCTGGGATTTCAGGCTCTAGGTCAACTGGAAGTTGTGCTTCTACTGGGTAATTAAAAAGATTTTCACCGGCAGGTCCAATGAGGTCACTAAGTGCCAGTTTATGATCCAACTCTTCCCAGGGTGACATTTCCTGGTCTTGCCTAGAACTTTCTCCAATCTCTATTTCCTTGCCTTTACCTTTGGAATCCTCTGTCTTTATAACTTTCCGTGTCGCTGGTTTCCTCCTGCGCACACGCCTCCAACCCACAATTCTTCTTCTCTTCTTGGGTTTGGGTTTCTCCGGAGGTTGGGTTTGAAATTCCATAGGTTCCTCTATGTCAGCACAATACCCGGTAAAATCTTTGGAAACTTCCACATTAACAGGATAGAGATTGAGATTCTGAAGGGCTTCAGATAATTCATTCATGCTGTTTAGCAGTTAGGAAGAAACCCACAAAATTCTAGGTTAAAATTTTGTAACTTGAATTTTCACATAATTACATAATGGCAATTAAAATTTTTAAATATTAATTATAATTATCTAATTTATATAAACCATTTATTACAACTAAATTTTGAAATATACTAGTGGTTATTTAATAGATTAAAGTTTCTGGCTGGTAGGTAGCATAGGTGATGGTACTGGTTTGGTGATTTAATTATAAGTTAGCATTTACTGCTGTAGTAGCTAACGTGTAGAGATTTGCCCATTTTTCATCTAACTCATCTTCCCATGGTGGTTTAGTGTCTATTTCCTGAGTTTCCTTATTGATCATCACTCCTTTTGGTTGTGACTTCCTCATTTTCTCTTGACTTTTCCTAATAATCAAACTTCTTTTATTAGGGGTAAGTGGTTTCTCATACTGTGCTTTACGAACAAATATTCCCTCCTCAGTATCTGCTGAGTATCTTGAGGAATTTGATTGGGATGAAGTTCCCTTATCTTTTGGTGAACTATCTAATTTAAGATAGATATCCGAAATTCTTTGCTTACCCATACTGTAACTAACAAATAGTTAAAACATATAATCACAAGACAGTAATCAGGAAAAACTAAGTATTTTTAAATACTTAATAGGCTTAAATCAGTGGCTCTGATACCACATTTTCCTGTCACGGCCCAGCCCCGGTTTTACCCGGTCAGGAGCCGCGGGACAGGAACCCGTGGTATTTATTAATTGAGTTGACAGCGGAAGATTTTAACAGGATCTTTTAAAACTTGAAATGCCCGATTATTTTATTTCATAATTCGGGATAATCCCCGTCATTTACAATGGAGGAATTTTTACTAGGAAATTCCCTGTTTTATAAAATATGTTTATTTATTTTAACTGAGCCACATCTTCAAGCTTGTTAGTGCTCCGTAGCACGTTTTCCTTAATTTACAGCAGGTCGCCTGAAACATGTTTTAAAAATATTTTATCAGCGGGGAAATACTGGCGAGACATTCAAGTATATAAAATGACACATTAGTTATTAATTACAGCATAAGAGCGATTACAATGGCTTCTATCTTATTTTTATCTGGCGCCGTGTCACCTGGTGACGATGGTCATACCACTATTGGGTCTTTCCCCTAGTAGTGATGATTATCACTATTAGGATGTATTAGCCTAACCATGAGAAATTAGTAATGTGCACAATACCCCACTAGCCAGTGATTCAAGATAACCATGACTTAATCCCTGTAATTACAACCTTTGAAAATAATTGGAGTATTTTGAAATACTTTTGATAAAAGAGAATGACTCACATTGCAGATTTATACGGGCAGAATTTAGCCTACTGATTAGCCTTGTAACCTAATTTAAATAACAATGCACACGAACTAGGTCAGTAACTAATACAACATTTACGATAACTCACGAGATTAAAACCCTCACAACGAATGACAAAGTGCTATACTTAAACATCCGTCGAATTCACGACTAATGACAAAGTATGGCCCTAATGTGGGCAGCACTTAAACATCCATTGGATAGTTTTCAATCGATCGGACATTGGATCGTAGCAGCGATCGAGTTAATACCCTGTATCGTAGCAGCGCCTCGCTATATTAAATTTCGATTTTGAGCAGTGAGATTTCGTTTTTATGAAATGGTTTCGACGCCACTGGACTGCTCATGATCCATTCTATTTATAGGTGAAATTTGGGTCTCACGCGGCCCGCGTGAACCTTCGCTCGACCTTTACGCGGCCCGCGTGGAGGTCTAGTTCATAGATTAGGGCATCCGTGTCACGGGTAGGCATGCCATGTGGATGACACTTGGATCTGGACGCTTATCCGGCCAGGCCTTACTTTGATGCGGCCTGCGTAAGGTTAAGCTTACCTTTACGCGGCCCGTCTGAAGATCAGAAATTTGATTTTCTTGATTTTTGATATGGATTAGGGTTTCAGGGGTCCGGGTTCGTACTTACGGGTCAATTTGGGACTTTTTTTTGAGTCCTTACACTAGGCGTAACGAGTATAACGAGTAGTAACAACGCACGAACGTGCGGGTTGTTACACGCCAGGTCCGTTTAAAGAATCGCTAAAACCGGTTAGGATTTAAAATATTTATAACCCTATTTATTTAATGGGGTTTTCAATTTCATACGACTACGACCATCTATGTTTTTATTCCCTGGCATTCCATAATTTCATCTTCTGTTTTCATTCCAATTCGCCTCCTATTTAATATGCAAACGGATGATCCTATAGGTATTAATTTGTTTGCTAACCATTTGAATCTGTATTGTTTTTTAAACATATATTATTATTTTATTTTATCTATGTATTAGAGTTTAGAGCAAACAGTTGATACACACTAAAAGAATTCTGTGTAAACATACTTAAAGCATAATTATGTTATTAAATTATGCTTTATTTAATTTATAAAGTAATCGTGCTTTATTTCATATATAAAGTAGGATACACACTTGTAGATCCCAATATCAATCCGGATCACAGTGGTTGGTTGTTTTAGTCCAAAACACCTATTGATTAGGTGTTTAAACTATGAAAAAGTTAAGAACAATCAAGAATGAAGATGAAGCTAATGGATTGATTTATACAACAAGTGTTGTATTGAATCCAAACAAGTATATGAAACAATGAAGCACCTTGGAATACAGATTTAAGCACAATATCAAGAGATTTAATGTAAACAACATTTCATTCACCAAAGAGCCAAAAGCTTGGCTAGTGTTACAATGCTTGGGCTATATATAGTGCCTGACTTGCCAGCATAATTATAATTATGCTGGAATCTTAACTACACCAAGTCAGGATTTATAGTTTCATGAAATTACAAAATAAGCCCCTATACTATTAAATTAGCTACAAACAACTATAAAACTAATCCAGTACAAGTATGAACGATCTCAAAAGTTCCAACAATATCCCCCCTAGATCGTTGCATACTTGTCTTCTCATTATTATGTTGTTTCCACTGGATTCTCTGTAGCTATTTTCTCAGGCTCGATAGGGTTGTCTTCATGCCCTGTCGTTTCTGGTGGTTCTTGAGTCTCGACTGGTGCAACCAGAGATTCTTGAGTAATAACAGCTTCACTTGTTGGTGGATCCTCCATAGTGGCCTCATATGTGGATGAGGCCGGAGGTGATGATGTTGGCTGGGAGGTTGTGGTGGGCTCTGTCGTTGAAGCGGAGGTCTTTTCTTTCTTCCTTTCATGTTTCTTCTTCTTCCTCGCTTCCTTCTTCTTTTCCTCAGTTTCTTTTCTTTTCTCGATTTTGTCTACGAGATCCAGCATTTCTCTCTTTATCTTCCATGGCTCGATATACCGCTCACTGAAATAGCATGGCCTCCTCAAGATTAGCATTTCCAGCTCCAACGTTTATGTGGCTTGCATTTAGTACCGTTAGATCCGAGAGTCCAAACATAAACACGTCCATTGGATCCAAGATTCATATATCCACGTTTTCGTTGGATCTGATTACAGCTTCACCAGTTTTTCTATCGTAAAACCATTTCTTGAAATTATTGAGGGATACTGGAACTTCTTCAGGAAGCTTGATTCTCGTGACAATTTTAGCAGGGTTAATTACCCACGTCACCTTTCCCTTTCCAGTAACCGGATCCCTGGTTGTTTTGGACACTCTCCGTCTTGGACGCTGTGGCCTGTGGTTTGGGAAACCCTTGTTACATTCTTTAGCAATCAGGCGCTCAAAATCCCCACCAATGCTTCTATCTTGTGGATTTAGAATATCCAGACGGCCAAGCTCACGCAAATCCCACCTAGGAAGAGTAAAGAGATCAAATCCAGTCTGGAAGTACTGAATCACGCCGCCTCGTCTTTTAACCACAAACATTTCTCTCAGATTGTCGTACATCCAGCTGATGATTTTGTCGGTGGCCTCAGTCTTTTCGACAGTTATCACCTGATAAAAATCAGGGAGTTTTTCTCTTTCTTTCTTGAACCACTCTGGATGCTGGGGGGAGAAAGTTTTTCCATCTTCCTGCTCGTATAACACTTCCTCTTCCAGACCCCATTCAATGAATCTGGCAGGCATTTCATCTTTATCAACTTCTTCTTCATCACTTTCATCTCCTTCAGTCACTTTCTCGGTTGATTCCAGACGTCTTTTCTTGGCCTCGGCTTCTTTCGCTTTTCTGGTTGTTTCCTCTTCTATGAAAGCATCAAAGTCGAAAACTTCCTCAAAGGAGAACATAGGTTCTATTTCCATCTGCTTACATATACTTCTCATCATTCTGTACAGTTTCTCAATCCCCATCTGTTGGAATCTTATGAATTTTGATTGCTTGGCCATGTAAGCGTTCATTTCTTTGTTCTTCTTACGCTGATCTTTTAACTTCTCTCTCAAGATGTTTGTGTCATTTACTTGGTTCTTGAGAAGACAGATTTCCTTGGCGGCAGATGGACCGATTTCTTTAATGAGTTTATCATAAAGTTCTTGAAAGGGACGAACCCTTTGTGGAGGTACCGGTGGCTTTGAGATCCTGGTAGGTTTTACAAGAGGGACTCTGGAGGATTCTTCATCTGTCGATTTCTTCTTCGGAGGTGTTATCTTGCTTGCTAAGATTTCATCAGGATCTATTATCAAAGTATTAACGAAGTCATTCAGTGACTGTACTTCTTCTGTAACAACTTCTGGTCTTTCGGATGCTGACATCTCTTGTCTCTTGAGCCTCTTCTCTCTCTTTTCTTTTTCCTACATTGCGTGAATTTCTTTCATATCCTGGATATGTCGACGATGTTCTTCAGATTCAGCCGCTCTGAAACTTACACCCATGAGTCTTTCTGGGTTTCCAGATGCCTTTTTCTTCTTTGGGGGCTCATCTTCAGCAACTTGCTTTCCTTTTCTTTTGCCTTTCAACCGTTCTTCCTTTTCATCAGCCTCTGCTTGAGCTTGTGCAGCTCTCTGTTGTTTTTCTCAAAGTGCCTCTCTGTATTTTCTGTAAGCTTCCTTCACTAAAGGCAGGCTTTCTGCAGAATACATTGAGTCATGCAGCATAACCCATTCGTCTGTCTTGATTTCTGTGTACTGACGACTTGTTGGAACATGAAAAGTATAGAGATCTCCATCATTTGGTGGATTTTCATATTGGTCGTTGATCAACATTTGGATAAATCTTGGATACATCGCCCAAGTCGGCCCTCTCACATTCTTGATCAAATAATTGAAGATTAAACCAGAAAGATTGAACTTATGATTCAAACACAAATTCAACATTGCCGCCGACCATTCGAGATTCAGGCCATCAAAGCCACCCTTTTGATGGGCTAGGCTCATGGCAATTACGTGGACTATGAATCTCCAATCTCTTGTTAGCCCATGTCTTTTTATTTCTTTCTTCTGTCTAAAATCTCCAGCGTATCCCATGCCTCGAAAATCATCCAGAATGTCGTCCTTGCTCAAGCTGATCGGATCTTGAGTGTTGTCTTTCAGCTTCAAAACTTTGCGAATTCTTTCTTCCATGACAACTATCTTCTTGTTGCGAACGGTTGCGGAAATTCCTTTGGCATTCTCAATTGTTTCAGGTTTTGCAGTTTGCCAGAAGTCTTGAATGTGGATTCTGTAAACTTGAACTTGCGCTTCAACTGCGTAGCCAATTCTGCTTGATCTAACCCATCTTGTTGCTTCCTGAAAAGCCTGTGGAACTTGTTCGAGAGTGATGCTTTGATTGTATTTAAACGTCTTATCCCATTCAATATTCTTCACCATCCTGCTTTGGACACGAAAAACGAGGCAAGTGAGAGAAATTTCGAGATAGAAACGGATATTTACAAGAAAAACTATGAATAAAAACAGTATTTACAAAGATATTTACGTTTTATAAAAGGAAAAATATATTAGAGGATATACATATTAAAAAATATTTAGGTTCAAAAAAATATTTACAAGAAAAAAAAATTAATTAACAGATAATTTTGCTGACAACCCGGATAGTTGTCTTCGCTGATGTTTGTGATCGAGATTCGGTAATTTCACCGACGACAATGTCGGATCATGTGCATCATCGTCTATAATAAACTTGATGATTCAAAATAATTTCGCTAGCGAACTTGGCGACGACAGAGTTTTGTTCCCGAAACGATCTAGCAGCGAAGACACTTGTCTAAACCACTTTACCGGTGAAATAGACTATTTCGCCAGTTGCTCGAACTCACGTTCGAGACTTTTGGAATTCCCAGATTCAAACTAAATTCGCTGAGTTCGCTATAGTCATGGTAAATTCGCCGTCATCATCTTTTTCTTATTAAACCCTTCCAAAAACCCCCAATTGTTTTCACTGAATGATCACAACTGATATCAAACAAAGTCAAACATGATTCGAGCATTTTATAGACTTAGATAAATCTGCTTAACTATGAGCAATATACCCTAAGTATAACAGATTCATGGTCCTTAATTTTGAATTTAAAATAAAAAGCCAGATAGAACATTCACACATTGAATCATTGATCAAGAACCTCAACTGATGAATGCCGAAGCAGTGATAGATAAAGAACTAATAGATTACCTGAGATTCTTTGAACGGAAATAAATCTTGGTAAGGGTTTGAGAGTGTACGATGATAAGCGAGAATGAGGAAGAGATGGTTTTTGAAAAGTTTAAAACAAATGGCGGTTATGAGATATTTATAATAGATTTTAGATAACCAGCGAAATAACAATTTCGCTGGTATCTTAATTTCGCCGCCTCTAGTTGGTTTCCAAAACAATTTTAATTTCACTCATAAATTTCAAACTTTCTCGAAAAACGTGTCCAGTTTTGTTTAAATCACTAAAAATTATGAAATATTTACATATTAGATGAAATTTTGGGCCATTTTGACTCCGAACTTCGAATTTCAACTCTGGGAGGTTCCATTTTAAACTGATTTTCTTGATACTTTTGACACTTGTCGACTTACCTGCAAAAGATCATATTGCCAACACTTGTCAATTTCTTATTTATTATTATTTACTAACCAGGGCACAAGAAAAACTGCCAGTATGTTTGTCCGCTAAAATCCATGCATCCTTCTTTCAACATGCCTTCGGAGAGCGCTTTTATCATGTTTTTGGTAATATTGACAAGTCTTCAATGGCCCCCACACAAGCTATTGAGAATAGGATCATTACGCCCGTGAGTCCCACATCAGGACATACCCCCGCGATCAAGGCATGCGCAAAGATTCCTCATAACAGGTGAGTATATTGGTTTCATTCTTTTCAACGATAGAGCGGAGATCAGGTCTGTCCTTTCATACAACAGAGATCCCAAGAACTACCGAGGGTTGAGACAGATAGTTTGGTGAACAGGTCAGTACTTTCGTACAACAGAGAGACCAAACTGATCTATCTAAAGTTTTGGCCAAATTTGGCACTTATTATGAAAGGGTTTGGCCGTTTTTAAGGCACTTATTAGGAAAGGATATCATAGCCTCTAGGTCAGCATGTATCTGGATGCAGCAGAAGAGCAACTATGATATCCCCGAATTAAATACCAATATAAAGACCTGAGATCTCAGACTTTGGCAATCTATCAACGCAAGATTTAAGACCATTAAGCCATATGCCGCAACGTGTTACCCACTGTGATGCGTAATGCCTGAGAAAAGCCAGAATCCTTGTGTAGACGTTATGTTTTGCTCCCTAACAGCAGTTTACTCGTCGGTGTTGCTGAATCTACCGACATGTCGTTTCTTGGTACCCCGATTTCTTTTTGTTTTCTGTTTTGCAAGAAATGACAAAGTGTTAGCAATTTTCTATCATTTCCTCTAGCAGGGGTCGGACATAAGCATCTGATTTTGCATTTTCTGGAAATATCCCCCCTAAAATCTTAATTTTCGTGAGTCCTTTGCCCGAAAATTAAAATTTTAAAAGTCAGAAAAACTTTTTGGTGGGCGACGCTTCACGATACTTGT
Organism: Helianthus tuberosus; assembly: GCA_030545235.1. Classification (NCBI taxonomy): domain Eukaryota; kingdom Viridiplantae; phylum Streptophyta; class Magnoliopsida; order Asterales; family Asteraceae; genus Helianthus; species Helianthus tuberosus. The sequence continues at coordinate 185,201,118 of CM060442.1, forward strand.
TTTACTTTCAACAAACGTTTTTTTTTAATGAAAACAAAGGATAGAGTATTTACGAAAATATTTTGGACCACAAGATTCATTTCCATTCAAGGAAATTAACCATTTCTAACCAGGTTACCAGCTGGTTGAATCGGGTTTTATCAAAGGCCTTCGTGAAAATGTCGGCCCGCTACTGTGTGGTATCCACTGGCACCACTTGAATGTACCCCTTTTCGTAGGCATCTCGAATTGTGTGAATTCGAATTTCGATGTGCTTTGTTCTGGAGTGGTGGATGGGATTCTTCACAATTCCCAGACATGCCTCATTGTTGATGAATATAGGAGTCTTCATGATGTTGATTCCATAATCCAACAACTGATTTTGTATCCGGAGAACTTGTGAACAGCAACTGTAGGCCGCGGTGTATTCTGCTTGAGCGGTGGAGGTGGACACAGTTGTCTGTTTCTTGCTTTGCCATGATATCAGACGATTTCCCAATAATTGACATCCTCCCGATATAGACCTACGATCTACTTTACAACCTTCTTGATCATTGTCAGAATAAGCAATAAGATCAAAATTACTATCTTTAGGATACCAAAGACCTAGTTTCGGAGTTCCTTTGAGATAGCGGAAGATGCGTTTCACAGCAGTTTCATGTGATTCTTTGGGATTTGCCTGCTAGCCGTTAGGTACATCAGAGAACCGATCATGGAGCGATAAAAGGACTTGTTTACTAGTTTTCCTTGAGGATCTAGAGTAAGCTCCGTCTGAGAGGCGAACGGTGTGCTGGCAACTTTACAGTCGTTCATGTTGTACTTCGTGAGAATATCCCGAATGTACTTAGCCTGATGAATGAGAATCCCATCCTCATTTTGCTTCACTTCTAGCCCTAAGAAGAACGTCAGCTCTCCCATCATGCTCATTTCAAACTTTGCCTTCATGACAGACTCAAATTCTCTACACAGTTCCTCGTTAATTGACCCGAAGATGATATCGTCCACATAAATCTGAACCAGCATTACGTCTTCTCCTACTCTTTTGGTGAAGAGAGTCATGTCGATCATTCCTCTTGTGTATCCACACTTCAAAAGATAAGTTGACAAAGTCTCGTACCAAGCACGTGGAGCTTGGTGAAGACCATAGAGTGCTTTGTCCAACTTGTAGTAGCGACCTGGAAAATGAGGATCTTCGAAACCCGGAGGCTGACACACATAGACTTCTTCCTTTACCTTCCCATACAGAAAAGCGCTCTTTACGTCCATCTGAAAAACTTTGAAATTCCTGTATGACGCGTATGCCTGGAATATTCTGATTGCCTCCAATCTTGCAACTGGAGCAAAAACCTCTTCGTAAGCAATTCCTTCCTCCTGACGAAAACCTTGCACCTCCAATCTGGCCTTGTTCTTGATTACTACTCCACGATCATCCATCTTGTTACGAAAGACCCATTTAGTACCAATCGGAAACTTTCCCTCAGGTAAATCTACTAACTCCCAGACTTTGAGTTTGCAAAATTGAGATAATTCTTCGTGCATTGCCTGAACCCAACTGGAGTCTAGAATGGCATCTTCAATGTCCCGTGGCACGGACTGTGAGAGAAAAGCTGCATAGAGACCTTTATTGATTCTTGATGACTGGCCACGTGTACGTACTCCTTCTTCAACTGCACCTATGACATTTTCGAGAGGATGATTGCGATTTGTCTTCTATCCTGCATTTGTCTGAGACTCAATCTGCTACGGAAGGTTGGTGAAGTGTTTTTCCACGTAAATTACCGGAGGGTCATCTTCTTGAGTTGGTTCATCCACATTTTCCTGTGAAGAAGAAGCACCGTTTTCTGGGGTGTTCTCAGGCGCAGTGTCACCAGTTACTTCATCCACAGAGAGAAGTGGATCGGCAGAGAATGGAGTGAAACGGGTAGTGAACGGAGTTACACCAATATCTGAAGAGTCAAACAGAGGTTCAACTTGAGCGTCTTCAATAGGTTCTGCTTCTGGAGTATCTTCTGGAATTTCGAAGGTGTTGAAAATCACACCCACGTCAGAGAACCAATCGGGAGTACTTCCAGTGTTGGTGTAGTTTCCTTCTTGAAAATCAACATAATACGATTCAATCACCATTTTCGTTCTTTTGTTGTAGACTCTGTAAGCTTTCTGAGTGGATGAATATCCCATGAAATAGCAGATATCACCCACTGCTTCGAACTTGATGATATTTTCTTAGGTATTTAGAAGAGTGCACGAACATCCAAATGGTCTGAAAAAGTCAATAAGCGGCTTTCTTTTGAAGAGAAGTTCATATGCCGTTTTTCCTTGTGGTTTTACAATGAGAACCCTGTTCAGTACATAGCATGTTGTATTTACTGCTTCTGCCCAGAAGATGATTGGAAGCTTTGAATCCACCAGCATGGTCCTTGCGGCCTCGATCAACGTTCTGTTCTTGCGTTCAGCAACTCCATTTTGTTGAGGAGTTCTGGCTGCACTGTATTGAAGATGAATTCCCTTTTCTGCACAGAAGGATATGAATGTTTGATTTTTGAATTCGGAACCATTATCACTTCTGATTGACTTCACTTTTAATCTGGTCACGTTTTCAATCAAGGGAATAAATGACTTGAGAATATCAGTTGTCTCACTTTTTGCTTCAAGGAAATAAGCCCACGAAAAACGAGAGAAATCATCTGTAATCACCAAACAGTAAGAACTTTTAGCAAGACTTTTAACACTTATTGGACCAAAAAGATCCATATGCAACAACTGAAGAGGCGCAGTAATCGTGTTCACTGCTTTGGACTTGTGCGATTTCTTGTGTTGCTTTCCTTGGGTGCATGCTATACATTTTTCAGAAAAAGGAAATTCTTTTATCGGAAGTCCTCTCACTAAGTTTAACTTAGAGAGTTTGTTCATATTTTTGAAATTTACATGCCCCAATCGCCTGTGCCAAAGCAGTGACTCCGATTCCGAAGCCTTTGAGATCAAACAGGTCAAGTTGTCATTTGTCTTGGCATTTTTCATGTTGAGCACGTATGTGTTGTTTTGTCTTGGAGCAGTCAGCATGATCATTTCTGCAGGAACGACATATTCATGCTTGAGAAACAAGCATTCCATGTCATTGAAAAGCACCGATATTCCTTTATCACAGACTTGTGATACACTCATGAGATTGTAGCACAATTCTGGAACATAATTGACATTTTCCAACGTGAGGGCTTCAGACACCACATCTCCTATTCCAACGATCTTCCCTCCCTTCTCGTCTCTAGCGAATGACACGAAATCACCATCAATAAAACGAAAGTTCTTCAGAAGTTCCTTCAAGCCTGTCATGTGTCTTGAACATCCGCTGTCGACATGCCAGATGTATTCCATGAGCATACGAAGCCATTTCTGGAGTTTATTCTGAAATACAAGAATATACACGAATTAGTTTGATTTGGGAACCCATATCTGCTTTACTTTGGATCTATCGTGGTTTTGTCCCACGATATCCTCTTTTTGCTTCCAAAAATAAGTTGTTGAATTGACCAGATTTTTAACAGATTTCTTAAGATAATCAAGTTGATCTGTGAAGTTCTTAACAAAATCATATTCTGGTTGAGAAAAGTTCTTGTATTTACAATGTTTCGCTGTATGTCCTAAATGACTACAGCGAAAACATCGTTTACGTCTGGGCCTTTTGGTGTTAGAAGATGATGTATGTGATGAGTGTCTTGAGCTTTCTGCTTTCTTCATTTTCTTGTCAACTCGACTTTCATCTTCTAAGCATTCTTCATCGCTGTCGGAATCTGATGAGCTTTCTGATGTTTGATATTCACTGGAATTTAGTTCTTCACTTGCTTCGTAACTTGAATCATTGCAGCTTTGATCTTCCCCTGAACTTTCTGAATCTTGGTCTTCAATTGTCTCAACACTTGAACCTTCGGAGCTTTCATCATTTGTTGATTGATATTCACTTGAGGTTTCTGATTTTAGCTCATCCTCAGGACTTGAAGTCTCATTTTCATCTTCTGAGGCAGTAATGCTTGAGTCTTCATTGCAGTGATCTTCAGTGACTATCTTTTCTGAATATGTCATACCTGTTCGAGAAGGAATAAATTCTGGAATTTCCTCTGTGAGGAATTTTACAAAGCTAATCTTTTTCAATTCTGGCACGAATACAGGAGATTCACAAACAATTTTATCATCACAAAATGCAGAATTCAAATCATGACATTCAAACATAGCATGTTCACGATCACAGGTCTCAAATGTAGGCACATGGCCCTTACAGTCATCCAAAGATTTAAATTTAGGCACACGGCCATTACTGTCATATGTCCTAATTAAATTATTACATTCACCCTGAATATTGTTTTGCTTAGAACAGTTCCAGGCGAACCAGTTAACAGTAGAATAACTGTCGCCTGAATAACCTATTCCTATTTTTGAACCGCCGCAGTCTCCATCCTCATCGCACACATCTTCTTTACACACAATTGGATCTGCATTACTTTTAGAAAAGTTAGCGGTTGTTTCGTTTTCACATGATTCGTTTTGTTCTAGAGAGGCCTTTTCATCAATGAGATCGTTTTCGGGACGAGGAGTTGGCATAGGCACATAGTTTTTGCTATATGGTGGAAAGAAGAGTTTTCTTTCATTTCCTTGCCTGTCCTTATACCCGATCCCGTCTTTCACATACGTTGGTCGTTGGCAGTTTTTGATGTCAGTAAAGGCCTTTTGACTGACATTCCATTTATCTATGATAATTTGCAATTTATTCTTTTCGTTCAAAGCTTTTTCTAGTCTGTCTGTGAGATCGTTAATGATGAAATCTTTTCTAAACACAAATTCTTTTAGAGTTTGCATTTCAGCTAAAGTTGAATTCAACTTTCTCTGATATGCGGCCTCGTTCTGTTTAAGCTCTTTGTTAAATTTTAAAGCTTTGTCTTTTTGTCTCTCAAATTCTGGATTTAGAGACTTGTAATGTGCCACGACATCAACGCATGCTGGTGTGCATAACTTTACTTTAAAGCTATGTGGAATACTATTTACCAAGTCTTTGTCAGCTTTTTCTTTCGAAGATTCTGTTTTCATTGCTGCTGCTGAGACTTTTTCTTTGTCTTTCTTCTGGTCAGATGCATCCTTAGGAATCTACTCCTTAGCTTCTTCAGACTACTTTTCTTTCTCAGGCTCCGGAGAGGTGAGAATGGTTTTCAGACCCTTGTCAGCAATGTTGTCACCTTTTGGAATTCCAGCTGTCGGTTTCTCAAACTGCTTTGATGAGGATCCACTTGAGATCTTTTCCATAAGAGCTTTGTTGACTTGTTCCTTGGCTTCAGCAATTTCTTCACTCCAATCATAATCTTCAACGACTAAGTCTTTTGGTGTGCTAGGAGACGCATTGTTTTTGTTTTCTTCGATAGTGATTTGTTTTACAGCAGGAGTAGCTTCAATGTTGCCTTCTTTCAACATGGGGCAGTCACGCTTGAAGTGGCCCAGATTCTTACAGTTATAACATCTCAGTTTGGATTTGTCAAAGCCAGCCTTTCCAAGACCCAAACGTTTCCCGGTCTTGTCCTGAAATTTCTTCAACCTTAAGGTGATCATGGCCATCTGCCATTTCAGATCCATTTCCTCCATGTCATCTGGATCGACCTGATACATGTCTTCAGCAGTGAACATTTCCTTCTTGAGCTCTCCTGACATTAAAGCCTCATAACTACTCAGAAACATGTTGAAAAGTGCCACGTTTTCAGTAGACACTTTCAACGCTTGTGTATCACCAACCGTGACAGTCTTCTCACTAGGTTGTGGAGCTTTTGATGCGCTTGCGGAAGCGTTAGCATAGATCATGTCAGAAGCTTGTTGACTGATGCCACTTGAAGCAAGGAATGCCACATTCTTCATTCCAGCAGAAGTTTGATTGGTCTTTGGAGTGTAGCCAGCAGTGTTCATTTCTCGTTTGTTGACATCCATTTCAAAAGCTCTTAGAGTGTTAATTAAGTCTGACAGAGTGACATGATTTGGATTATTGAGGAAATCCTTCTTGATCATCATGCATTGCAAACTCCATTCATTAGGGAGTGAGTCTAGCAGCTTCTTTATAGCAGCACGATTTGTTACAGGATTTCCTGCCTTCTTCATTTTAGTCATCATATTCAGAAAGCGACTGATATGATCGGAAAGACTTTCTCCACGAACTCCACAGAACATGTCGTATTGCTTCTGCACCATGTCTCTTTTACTTTGAATTAGCTCTTCATTTCCCTCATAATACTCAATCAATGCATTCCAGAGTGCATTTGCAGTTCGGTGTTCTTCAAACATGTTGCAGTCATCAGTTGACAGAGCCATGGTTAAGGCGGCATATGCACGACGATCGCGTTGGATTAGGGCCTTGTCTTCGTCAGTGAAGGTTGTGGGGTCATTGTTAGCAACTACCGCATCATTTCGAACCACCGTTGGAATGTGGGGTCCAGCGGTGACTGAGAGCCACAGATTGTAGTCCGTGTATTCGAAGAACGACTGGATGCGAGTCTTCCATGTACTGAAATCTTCAGCTCCTTTCAACTTTGGTGGCCTAGTGGTGGTTCCGGTCTCAAGTTCAGCTTGAGCGATTGGACTTAGCTGATTCAACGACATCTTGGCTTGTTTTTGACAAAAGAAAGCTGATCAGAGGCTAATTTCGCTGATGAGTCTGCTGGAGAAACAATTTCGCTGGAAATCTTTGCTGGTCTTCTATCTTCGCCAGTACACGAAGATGTCCTGCACGAGCGAACAAGCTAATTCCGCTGATACAAATAGCATACACGTTAGTTTGGCTTATTTCGCCGTATACCGTGATAAGAACGCTGTGGTTCTATATCACAGTTCTCGAAGTCGCCTTCGATAATTTCGCTAAAGGGTCACTTGACACTATTTCGCCGACAATCAACAATTTCGCTCGAGTCTTAGTCGGCGAAATTGGTGATTTTGCGATGATTTCGAAAATTGTTCGCTATGGTCAAACCTAACTTCGCTATATTCAAAATTGCCTTCTCTATGTTCAAAATTAATTTCGCTGACTTCAAAAATTCTTCGCTGTATTCAAGTTAATTTCGCTGACCAGAGGGTTTAACACGAACTAAAACCCTCTAATCACACAAAAACGACTCAAAAACCATGTTTTGATGCATCAAAATGTCCAAAATAATTCCCTAACCACATATAAACAACAACCTATCGATTAAACACACCAGATCAATCCATATTAAGTCCAAAAATTTGAAAAACCTTGAAACTTTGAAGAACCTTCAAAACAATGAAAAATCTTAACAAGAACACAACAACCAAGAGCACTAAGGCTCTGATACCAAATTGTAGATCCCAATATCAATCCGGATCACAGTGGTTGGTTGTTTTAGTCCAAAACACCTATTGATTAGGTGTTTGAACTATGAAAAAGTTAAGAACAATCAAGAATGAAGATGAAGCTAATGGATTGATGAATACAACAAGTGTTGTATTGAATCCAAACAAGTATATGAAACAATGAAGCACCTTGGAATACAGATTTGAGCACAATATCAAGAGATTTAATGTAAACAACACTTCATTCACCAAAGAGCCAAAAGCTTGGCTAGTGTTACAATGCTTGGGCTATATATAGTGCCTGACTTGCCAGCATAATTATAATTATGCTGGAATCTTAACTACACCAAGTCAGGATTTCTAGTTTCATGAAATTACAAAATAAGCCCCTATACTATTAAATTAGCTACAAACAACTATAAAACTAATCCAGTACAAGTATGAACGATCTCAAAAGTTCCAAAAACACTAAAAGAATTTTGTGTAAACATACTTAAAAAATATACTTTTTTATATGTGATTCAGGGGATGACCTTTAGCTAAAATTCTAGCTAGTGCCAAGTATTTGCAAAACATATAAAACATATTTCAAATTATTTGTATAACACTTACAATACAACAAGGCTGAACATGAAACAAAATAAAAAAAAAATCCATTGATTAAACCAAAACCAATCTCCAAGCATACATCAAATTTGCATAAGAAAAAAAAAAGAAAATATACATTTACAACAAAAAAGAACATTAATTTTAAGGTTGAAAGAAAAAACTCAAATATGTAGTTATCATGCTCACCAAAGTAACATAAACCTTGTCATCTAAGCCTCTTAGTTATATTTTTTTAAATGGTTTTATTGTATTTTTTTATTTAATTGTTAATTTGAGATTTAATTGACAATCGGTTTTAGCAAGAACCGTTTAACCCGGTTCTGAACCGAACCAGTTTGTAAATGGTTTGGTTCCGGTTCTTATATTCATCATGTAACGGTTCCCGCTTTGGTCCGGTTCTTAACCGTTGCACAACCCTACCTACCACCTCGGTCTGCCTTTTGGAAGATTAGAAAGAACTAGAACTACGTGGTGGGCAAGAAAAAAAAAGTGTCGTGCACGCTCATGCTCCCACAAAAGACTATAGTCCCTTGGAGAATGTGTGGATGATCCATAGAGCTTGGCTAATCAATAGTCAAGTATGTCATGATCATAATGCTTCGTAAGCCCCCTTTGCTTGAACGTGAGAGGTTGATCCTTAAGGAAGGCCTTCATGCCGACCGAGATCTATCCAAAGCTAGTATCCCAACATTCTACCTTTGATCATCCATGTTAAGAATAAGGCATGATTAGATTAGTTCACTAAATGTAGGTAATAAATGAGAGTTGAGAGACACGTTGTTGCACACATACTTGCACTTGAGGTAGAGCTTGAAGATCATGAAGTGTGGTAATCGCCATTGGTAAAAGTACATGTTTCATATGGTTGTAATATCTATGGCTTGTCATACTCTTGGATTAGTTAATCTTATTAATATAGTATTTTTATCATATTTAATATGTTTGTCTTTCACTAATTCTTGGTTTATTATCTTTTGTGACAAAATTGCATGACCTCTTTGAAAGTAAATTAACGTAACCACTTAATTTTACGATATTAATTTAACTTAACCTGACTTGACTAAGGTGTGCGTACGGCTTCTGGTACCCTTAATCAGACTCGGTGTAAGCTTCTGGTATTTAATCAGAACTTACTAGAGTTTTCTAGTATTGAACCAGATTCAGGTGACAAGCTTCCGGTATCGAACCAGATCTTGGGGTAATCAGAGGCTTCTGATATTACATCGAGATCCTTTGGGAAGGCTTCTAGTAATGCACCAAATCTAATTGAGGAGTAAAAGTTAACAAGGTAAATTAATGGGGGGGGGGGGGGGTGAGATAGGGTAATTCGGTGAAATAGAAGATAACCGGTTGCTTATTTGGTAACTTAATTAATTTGATGTTTAAATTGCTTCAGTAGTTAACTAAAGATCCCGAAATGTGATCCCTATTGTAAGCTTGAAATGCAAGTACTCATGAATTAAGTTATAAAAAGATAATAAAACCAAGATGGCCTCAAACCAATCTTGTCATTGCATATCGTTTACTAGTCGAGAGGCTAGAGATGATGCATTATGGACATATTCTAGACCAGTCTATCGATATGTTATGACAAGGTTGAGGGAATGCCGATGACAAGATCAAGGAAGCCGCGTCAAGTTTTCATAAAAGATAAAATCGAAGACTTAAACATTTTCCTCTTTTGCGGTTGATAGGATGAGCAAAAGGGAAAATGAGTTCATCGAAGATGACATGTCTTGAGATCAATACTTTTTCGGTTGATAGCTCAAGACGATACCTGTGAAAGTTGGGTATGTAACCAAGGAATACATATTGAACCAAACAGGGATGCAATTTGTGAGGTTGGGTTGATGGAAGGTTTGGGTAACACACCTAAACGCCCATAGGTGATCGTATGTTGGTTCGCACCCATAGAGGATGAACGTGAGGTTTTAAAATTCAAAGTTTGATAGGTAAAATGTTGTGTAGATAAGCGCTTATGTATAATGCTTCGACCCAAAATTTAGGAGGGAGGTGGGCATGAAACAAGAAAGAACGTATAATGTTATTTAAACGATGTATCATTCTCTCGGCTTTGCCATTTTGAGGTGAGGTGTGAGGACATGAATAATGAAAGATCAAGCCTTTTGAGGCGGCAAAGTTATCAAAGAAGTTGTTATCAAATTCTCCTCCTAGATCGTATTGAAAGGCCTTAATGTTATGATGGAATTGTGTATTAATCAATTTGTAAACTTTGACAAAGGTAGGGAAGGTGTCAGATTTATATTTCAACGGATACACCCAGACGGATTGAGTGTGCTTATCTAATAAGACCATGTAATATTTGGTGTTGCTTAAGATGGTGGCGTCTATAGGTCGTAGTGAATAATATAAAAAGGATCAAAAGTATAAAACTATGATTCATAGAATGGCAAGCGTTTGCTGTTTGATAATTGACATGAATGAGTAACCGATAAAGATCGATTTTCATTACATGGAATGATAAAATCGTGACTTAAAATATCTAAAACTCGTGCCTGGATGACTAAGACGGTTGTGCGATAAAATGGCAAGCTCATATCTAAGCTTAGCAAAATGGGTGGGGATCTCGAGTAACGAGCCAAAACATGATATGAAACCTATAAGTCAATCATTAGGTAGGTCATCTTCAAGCTTGATGACTAGGGTTTATATCAAGACCTTTAATATATACATGAGAGGAAAGTTATAAAAGTTTATTTTGAACCATGAATCATATATAAATAAACCCTAGTAATATAACACTAATATATGTGATTAACAAAATGCAACATGCATTAGGCTTTTCCATTTGAAACCTTAGTCACAACATACAATGCACCTCATGGATAAACATGTGATGCAATTTGCTTGAACTCCATGTGATATTAGACATCCATTGTTCTTAGCTCAACATGTCCAATCAACACTTCTCCTATAACCTCCGATAATGTAGAGGAAACACCACTAGACAAATGTAACCCAACAGCATAAGGGGGAGAAATGAGTTAGGGATAACAAGATAAACTAATGAACCACACACATAAAGAGTTAATAACAAGACATTTTGTGAAGTCCAAAATATATTACAGTAACACAACCCTACCGGAATCATGTACTGGGAGTTGTTACCTGAGTCGTGTGTACTGAAACATTACACGTTTTGAAAGCGAATTCACAACAAATTACGTTACAACAACACACTTAGCATGCACTATACATATCATTAAAAAAAAAGAAAAAACAAAACTAGCCATCCAAACATAAAAACACAATAACCAACTAAAACCCAAATTATGATCATTAATTTCAAATCATACCTACATATTCTACACCACTAGTGACCACAAAACCACATGGGTTCTAGGTTCTCCAAACACTTGGGGTTTAGTTTACAATAGAAAAATGATTTCTTTCACATTCTCATGGTATACAATAACCTCATAAAATGCTCAACACCTTGTCTCCCCCACATCAAATCTCCCATTGTTGTTCTCTCACTAACCCAATCAAAATCAAGCTTCTTCACTCGTCACATCGTCCCCATCACCACCACCATCTTCACAATCATCGTCACCCCAACAAGAGAATAAACCCATCTCATTTCTCCACTGGAATCTTTCACTCACTTTCCGCCATAGACAAACACCAAAACACCAACCAAAATCAACCACCTGACGACGATTACGATGCCGAATTCAACCAATTTCACAACTCCCCAATCTATCTGAACAAAATTGAACAAGATTTAGACCGAAACAGGGGCGAATCTCGTTGGGGCATTTTATCAAACATGTGGTGGGCAGACTTGAAAGCGGCTGTTGGACAGAGGATTAATGTTGAGGGGTTGATGTTTTCGGTTTCGGTGATTACTAGAAACAAGCATTGGGTGATCCCTCATGTTTCGGTTCCGGATGTGAGGTATATTGATTGGGCTGCTTTGAAAAGAAAGGGGTTTGAAGGTGTTGTCTTTGATAAGGATAATACTCTTACGGTTCCTTACTCGTTGGCGTTGTGGGGCCCGATAGCGCCGTGTGTTGAGTCTTGTAAAGCGGTTTTCGGGAACAACATTGCGGTGTTTAGTAACTCTGCTGGTAATTTGAGTTTGAGTGTGTTGATGGATTTGTGTGTTTTTGTGTTGATGTTTGATGTGTTTTTTGTTGTGGATTAGGGCTGCAGGAGTATGACCCTGATGGCAGGAAAGCTAGGGCTCTTGAGTTTGTAATCGGGATTCGAGTAATTAGACATAGTAAGTTGCTAAATCGATCTCTTTCGGTTTTATGATGATATGATCCAGTTGCTAGAAATTTTCATTGGTTTTTTGAAGTTAAAATTTAAGACCACATGTATCTTGGATTTTGTCACTTACACAAAATTAGCGGAGGACATAACAATTTGTTATGAATAAATGGTAAAGAATGTGAAACTTGTGTTTTTAGTATTGTTGATTTTGTAATTAATTGGTCTTAATAAGTAGTTGTGCTAGGAGATGAATTTGATAGTTTGTTACCTAGTAGGGTCATTAATATAAACTTAGTATAAGGTTATATTGGTGTTTTAGTCTTATCCAATTAGAATTATACTATGGGGGTGTTTGGTGTTGCATTTTCAAAATAGATTTTGCGTTTTCAAAACTGCGTTTTGGAGGCAGATAATCACTTTTTCATCCAAACACTTTTTTAGATTATTTATGTTTTACAAACGCAATAATCAAATAATCACTTCAAAACGTAATCCCAAACACCCTCTATATGTGTATGTCAATCTCAATAAGGGTACAATATGACTTTGCTAAAACTTAATTTGTGTTACGACTTACTGACTTGGGGGTTGGGGCTTTAGGTTATGATTTGGGAAAGCACAAGAAAGATTTTATTTTGCCGATGATCACACCTAATCGCCTCCTCGGCTCCTCTTAGGGCTTATTTGAATGTAGGCTTGACAAATGCTGCTTGTGAGCTTTAAAATTACAGCCTTTACAGGATCTGGGCCTATGGTTAGAGGTTGTACTATTTTTGGATTTTTGATATTATTTCTGGGTTTTTTTATGTGAGTTCTAAAAGCTAAGGGGCATTTTGCAATAGGGGAATAGTAAAAAAGCGAGCTTTTAATGTGCAGCCTAGCATTAAAATATACTAAAAGTTTGAAAATTGAAAGTAACTTAATACAAAAACACCCCCTGCATAGGGTCCGTGGTATGTGTTTAAATGTAGGTTTTTTTACAAAAACACTCCCTGCATAGGGTCCATGGTAAGTGTTTAAATGCATATGGTAAGTCTGTAGGTTTTATTTGTCATTATTTTTTCTTTTTTGATTCAATGTTTGGTTCCTGACGTGAAAGCCCGTGAGTTATTTTGTAAACGTCCATAAAGTGTACGGGCTCCTTGTCATTTAGAACTGTGACCTTTATGATTTAAATTAATTGGGAATGATTAATATCAGTTCTCCAGCCGTCCAGCCTATTAAAAATAAGTACCAATCATAAAGTTTAGGCCATTGGGGCATTAAGAAAATTTCTAGAGTATTTATTTCACATTTAAAGTAATAATAAAACATAACTTTTATGAACTCAATTTTGATATAATATTGAATAAACAGTTACTTGCATCAGGAACGTATATTTCACAATAGATAAACATAGTTTAAAAAGAAGACATCCTCTGTTCTGTTAGAGCATTCTTCTTATGTATACATTCGAACTTCAAATTTACTTTCATGTAAGAACATCATATTATATAATTTTATTATTTCTATTTAAACCTTATGTGTGTTATTAGGTTGTGTGTAACTTATATCAGTTTTATTTTTTAATTTTAATTTTTTAGTTTCTTATTTTTTTTTTTGCAACCGGAAACTAATGTATTTCTATACGAAAATGTGAATTATAAAAGTCCGAAGCTAATCTATAAATACCCGCAAATGTTGGCATAATTTGTGCGTTTGTTTGTTTACCGTAGAGGTGAAGAAGCCAGCCGGTTCAGCTGAAGAAATTGAAAGACACTTTGGATGTGATTGTTCAAAGCTCATAATGGTACCAATTACTCCTTTGAAAATTCAGTTTGTTGTTTATTAAAGTTTAAATAAATCAGTAAATCAATACTTCTTCTTTCAGGTGGGGGATCGTCCCTTCACAGACATTGTTTATGGAAACAGAAACGGGTTTCTTACTATATTAACTGCACCACTGAGTCTCGCAGAAGAACCATTCACTGTTAAGCAGGTTTGTTTTCCCATATACGTGTTTTCAATTTTTTTTCTCGACATAAATACCCTTCTCTTGTATAAGGATTTAGGTTATGAGAGTTTGAACTAGGGGTGAGCAAAAACCGAACCGTTAACCGAAAGCGAACAGGTTCAACCGAAACCGAAATCGAATCAACGGAAGATCGAATCAGTTATTTTTTGTATCCTCGGTTAGCCGAAATTAACCGAACCATTCATATATTTATATATAACTAGCTTTATACCTCTATTTCATGTACTTTATGTTTTATACCTCCATTTCATATATTTATACATCCAGTTCTTATATTTACACCTCAATTTTATGTATGTATACTACCATTTCATGTATTTATACCTCCATTCCATGTATTTCTAAGTAAAAATTTTAGCCCAAGTTTGGTTTGGTTATTAACCGAACCGAAAACCGACAAATTAACCGAATAAACCGAACCGATTAACCGATAACTTCGGTTAAGGCTAATAACCGAACCGAACGGAACCGTGCACACCCCTAGTTTGAACTGTAAGGAGAAGATTATAATGGTCATATTCTGAGTTATATATATAATGAAATGGGCTATATGAAATTTTAAGTGTTTTGAGAGTACCTTTTGTTACATTATATGCAACAAGTGGTACTCGGTCCCAGTTCAGCTGCAAACGCTTTGATCTTACCTACTGGCACCACATTTATGCATGTTTGATCTATGGATGCATAAACCATTGCAATTGGTTGTTTACAGGTGCGAAAAATTGAACTGGCTCTTGTGAATCGGTGGTTGAAGAAGGGTTTAAAACCCGCCAATGAGAAGCTTCTTTCGGATGCCTTGGATTGTGTGAAAGAACCATCATCTGTTTAAGGAGTGTTGTAGGTAAATCAGGAATCGAAATCATTTTATGTGGTCAAAGCGGCCTATGTATGATTCTTTTTGTTACATTGTTATTATTTCATAAATGAAACCATATAGTGTGTGGAGTCGGAAGTTTAAACGAGTTAATTGCACAAACGTGTATTGTGCATATGAGGTTATAGGTCATGAGAAGTTAGGGATATATTGTGCTAATTATAGTTTTATAGTACAACCACTCATTTGAGTGTCTTGTGTTAATTAAAGCTATACACTATGTGAATGGGTTGGTTTTGGAACCTAACCGTGGTCCAAAACTGAAAGTTTGCCATCCAATGCGATCTTTTGATTCGATCCCTCTAGAGGAATGGTGATCGGAGAGGTTTAGTAACTCACTTAAGAGACTTGACGCATGTGCATTTGATGCGGGTAATTGACGTAGCCACGTAGGTGGGTCAAGGGGTGACAGGAGATGTTTTTGTGTGTTTCAAGTTGTTGCTAGATACGGTTTTAGATGGAAGGAGTATGCATGCATCGTTACCGGACTATGGTTCTTTGGTGGTTATTGGAGAGGTTTAATAATAACTAATTTAATGAATCAATGCAAATGCTCAAAACCATAAATCCATAGTATTTTAGGGCATGGGCAAGTGAAGAACATGAGTTTTGTACTAGTTGCTGTGTTTTGAGTGTTTCCATATTCAGAGGTTAGGTCCTGTTGATTTTTCACTCTTACGGATTACGTACTAATCGGGATTTTTAATACCCAGTTCCGGGTATGGAACCGGGTCCGGGTATGATCGGGTATTGAGAGAAACCAGGTAGGGTTCGAGTATGGGTATGGAGGAGAAAACCATACCTTATGTACCCGGGTATGGTATGATCGGGATCGGTTATAACCGGGTATGGGTCCGGCATTAATACCCAGTTTAAAAAAAAAACAAGTTTTTTATTTTTTTAGAGTTAATTGCTCGGATGGTCCCTGTGGTTTCACGTTTTTTCACATTGAGTCCCCACCTTTTGAAAATAGCATGTATGCTCCCTATGTTTTGTCATTTTGTTACTCGGATGGTCCCAAACATTTACTCTGGGACTATCCAAGTAACAAAATGACAAACCATAGGGAGCATACCTGCTATTTTCAAACTAACTGACATCTACTCAGGGACTATCCGAGTAACAAAATGACAAACCATAGGGAGCATACCTGCTATTTTCAAAAGGTGGGGACTAAACATGAAACCACAGGGACCATCCGAGCAATTAACTCTTTTTTTTTTTTTTACACAAAAGTAAATTCGTCTAAATTAAAATTGGTTTGTAATTTGTAAAAATAATTAAAATAATATAAAATAACGTAAATTCACTCAAGCACAAATTATTTGCTTTGTAATATGCATTTTTTAAGAACTTAATTATAATATTTGTAAAGTAAACATAAAAATGTACTTTAAATGTATATGGTATAACTTGTTCCGGGTATTTTTGGGTACAAATCGGGTACGGTTTCAGGTATGGGTTCAACATGTATATCCTATCCATACCCTACGGATAGAATCGGGTCTGTTACAGGTATAAAATACCCGGGTACAAAAATAATTGATTCTGGGTTTTATTCCGGGTCCGGTTCCAGGTAAGGGTTTTTTGTGCACCTCTATTAGATATGTAGATGATACCCATAATTGGGTTTGACCCAACTGGTTTGTACTCAACATATAATGATCCATAGCCCATGCATCATCTATTTCTATATAAGTGGACTTAATCACTCTGGAGTTGAGGTGCACAAACCAGTTAATGTATGCACTCCAGGTTATAGTAAAAAAAAACTTTTAATGCTTTACGTATACTGTCTTCTTTGTTGTTTTTGTATTTTCTTCTCCTCAGTGTAATTTTGGAATTTTCAATTGCCACTTGCATAGAAAGTATTTACAATTATAAAAGATTGTGGCATCGTTTGGCTAGTATCAGATGATATTACCATTATCTACTTTATAGAATTTTAAAGTTGTATTCCTTGTCATGAAGAAATAGGCTGAAAAACTCGGCCTCTAAAAGTGTCACTGACCCATAAATCTTTTCATGCAATTGGTATTACATTTTATTCTGCCCTTTTTTGCATCAAAATCATATTCACAAGTTTAAGAAAGAACATACTATAAAAGAACCATGAAACGTTAAGAATGTCATCCACAAGATCCTTGCTCACCTAGGAGCAGACAGAACAGAAGCCATCAATGGTGTAATATCTTTGTCTTGTTCAACTGCTGTGTTTTGCATTCTAGGATCTGTGAAGTTGTAATCCAACCTAGATTCGACTTCCATTACGCCTTCTAACACCTTAACCACCGTCGACATTGAAGGCCTTTTCGTATAATCATATTGTAAACACCATGAAGCCACTTTCATCATCTCCACAACTTCTGAACTGTGTGTCTGCATATCTTCACTATACTTGTCAACCATATCTAACAACATCCCTTGTTCCCAACATTTTTGAAAGACACTTAGTAAGAGCCAGCTTTCTTCAGGCTGACATCTGTCAAAATTCTTCCTCCCACACAAAATCTCTAAGAGAACGATCCCAAAGCTGTATACATCAACTTTTTCAGTAATAACTGAGCTCAACCATTCTGGAGCCAGATATCCCGGGGTTCCTCTCATTGTAGTCATCACCTGACTTTGATTTCTGTCTATGAGCTTTGACAACCCGAAATCTGATACTTTGGCATTGAAATCACTGTCCAGCAATATGTTTTGAGGTTTGATATCTAGGTGGATGATTTTTTGCCTACAATCTTCATGAAGATATGTTAGACCCTTGGCTACATCTAGAATGATTTTCTTTCTGTATCCCCATTCCAGTATATGCTCTCGGACCCCATGGTAAATCCACCGATCTAATGATCCTTTACTCATGAATTCATACACGAGAAACCGTTGTGATTTCCAAGCAGAGAATCCTCTGAGTCTGACCAGATTTACATGATGAATGCTTCCAATGGTTTGAACCTCAGCTAAGAATGATCTGTTAACATGCCCAAGACCCTCAAGACATTTTACTGCTATCTTGGAATCGTCTTCAAGAGTCCCTTCGAAAACTGCACCGAATCCTCCTTCACCAAGCTTTTTGTTGAAATTCTCTGTGGCGGTTTTCAATTCTTCATAGGGAAACCGATTGGGCATTCCTGGTACCTCGCCTATAGACTCTTCCTCCATGTGAGTGGCCCGTCTTCGCTTGCAGATTATGTATGTAAGACAACCAATAACCCCAAGCAGAAATAAAAAACTTACCAAAATGAAAATTAATATTATTCCAGATGAAAAACGTGCATTGTAAGGTCCTCCTTGTTGCACTTTTATGAAAGCTGAAGCATTATGATGAATAACATCTGGATCTACATTCATCATTGTGAAAAGTTCAAAAGGTAAATAACAATCCCCACTTGAAGAATCTGAACCATACTGAAATATAGCTGCTTTGCATGAGCAATTATTGACACATGCTTGTTTGCAAGTCTCTATGTCCACCCTCTCCATGTCTGCAATAGTGTTGAAGTATGTAACGTTCTCCAGTGTAATAAAAGCTTGATCTTTGGTGGCATTACATGTGAGAGGAGTAATTTCAGAGCAACCCAGGCTCGGTTGCCGATCATTCACTGCTGTAAAATAGTTTATCCTAGAGCTTGTTCCTGGACAGCTACACTGTTGATTATCGGAGCAAACGCCATTTCTCCCACAAGCCATAGGATAACTACACTCTCCAAGATAACTATCAAGTAGATCAGCCACCTCTAACCAGCTTGACTGCCATTCAAACACTTTCAAATGCCCATCGGGCATCAGTTTCATATACTGGGCCGATGATGCTTTTGGTATGGTAATCATGTCATCAGGATCACTTGGCTCAACAGAAAGAATAAATAAAGACAAACTGCCATTCAAGAATCTAGCATATCTTCTTCCTATATTTGTATCGTTGCCAGAGACCGCTTTAGTGTAATAGACCTGAGGTGGGTTTGATCCAACATAAGCAAACAATCCTTTATCTGTCACTTGAAGAGAAAATAAACCTTTTTGGGTAGTCCAGTTATTCGACGAAACACTAGGTATTAACTGTTGTCCTTGAAACAGTCTTTGCCCAGGTACCAAACAGTCTGTCGGATGATCAAAAGATTGCCAAACCACGGAGCCACTAATATCAACCAGCACTAGGTTCCCATCATCAGTCATGTTTAAACCAGCAACAGATTTCTCGGCGGTGTTGGTAGACCAAACTTTGCTTCCATCAACATCCTGTAGGACCAATTCTCCGGTTGCAGTGAGATTCAGTACTGCACCATAGCTAACTGGATAGTCTCGGTTTGCTGACCACACTACTTGAGGGAACCCGCTAGCTGGTTGAACGATACCGCTAGCACTGTTGGTTTGGACAATGAAGACAGCGAAGAGGTAAGAGGTGCAGGTTCCGTTGCAGTAGAATCCGCAGGCGAATTTCGGCCCAAATGATCCTCTAAGGAGGATGGCTCGGACCCTTGAGCCATCGGTGAAGTTAACAGAATGGGGTAAAGATTCAGTGTTGACCCATGTGGTGGAAAGATTTGCAGTAGGGTAGTCGAAGGGCGGCTGGGCAGTGGTTGAGTAGCAATTTAAGATGAGAAACAAGGTAAAACAATAACAGATCCATGGTCCCTTCATCACTAATGATTATTGAAGACACAAGGGCCTATGACGATGTGTTTCATGATCTAAATATCATATCTACTGCAAAAAAAGTCAACTCCATGCTAAAGTCGACTCACCTAAGACCAAGTTTCCTTCTAATATAATACAGAAAACCATGTCATGACTCATGAGCATGAAGTAGTCATCATTATTTGCAGACATGGTCAATTGGCCAAACATCTAAATTATAAAATACAACTTGTCACCATCTCAAAAACGATAAAATAGAAAAAAGAAAACACTGCAAAGAGGGGTCTTTAATGGTGATCCTATGGTCACTGGTTAGCAACTCTTAACGCCACACCATAATCATTATTTACAGCCATTAATTGGGCCATGGCTGGCTGGGGATGGTGCCGAGGCTCACCCTGTCTTCACATTTCTCAGACCAAAACTCCATCAAGGTCAACAATCTAACATTCTAACCCATTTGAGTTTTGACCTTTGCTGACGCAAGAACTGTCTGTTAGGGTGATCTTAAAACAGCTGATCTAGAAAATGGCCAGTTGATTCAGCTCGGTCATACTATCACTTTGGTTAAATTAGAAGATGAGAAATATTAGCAGTATTAGAGCATTCTCATCCAAACCATCAAAATACGTGAGATGTAGTTTTTATACTATTATAAAGGGTATAAAAAATGGTTGTGATTGGAGGAGAGAGAAAATGTTACTGTTCATCTGTATATTTGGGGGGACACTGTTCACCCAGCATAATTTTTTTAATATATATTGAAAGTGGTTGTAAGTGAAGGAGAGATAAAAATGTAATGATAATATTATTTAATTGAAAATGAGAGAGAAAAAGTATTTGTTTTTAGTGAAAATATATTGATATAGGAGTTGTTTTTTAGTGGAATGTATGTATAATTTGATGGATTGGATGAGAATGCTCTTATAAACTGAACTAGTAAACTTTATACATTTATGTGTCACATTAGTAATTCTCCTATATATTAAAAAACCAATGCTTTAAACAGTAAAAAAAGTTATAATAGTATATATAGTTTTTTTAATAATTTTTATTATCTTCTTTACTTTTTAAGTTAGATAAGCTTGTGTCAACCGGTATTGGTATCGAAAATACCAGTACGGTTATCGGTACATAAAGGTAAAAACCGACACCAGCCTAGTACAGAAAACACCAAATGTCGGTATCGAATTGATTTTGAAAATCTTTTAGTTCGGGAAATTCGGTACTGCTACCCGATACCATTTGCTCATCCCTGATCACGGGTGTCGTACGAACAACGGTATCGTGCAACTTTTTTTGTTGATTTTCTTCAACTTTTAATGATTTCTTTTTGTAGTTTCAGGGGTAGGGATGAGTTCGGTGCCAACCAATACCGAATTGGTACTGATACCGAAAATACCAGTTACGGTACTGGTATATGAAGGTAAAAAACAGTAGCGAACAGGTACCGGGAACGCCAAAAGTCGTACCGAATTGGTACTTAAGATCTTTCGGTTTGGAAAATTCGGTACCGGTACCCAATATCATTTGCTCATCTCTGACCACAGGTTTCATACGAACAACATTATTACCATACAAATTTTTTTGTTGATTTTCTTTTGGTTATCTTTTAGTGTTTTTTTATATATTTTCTTTTTATTCTTGTCAGTGGTTTTCGTACGCAACGCGCTTGTAGTGATTTCAAAACACATGTAAACACATACTAAACAACAAAAGACGTCCGCCGCAACGCGGCGATAGTAAAAAACTAGTTATTATTTATGTTTAACTAGGTTAAAACCCGATGTATTATACGGCTTAAATACGTAGAACTTGATATTATTTTGTAATTTTGATTTTTGAATATGTGGCACAACAACAACAACAATAATCTATACTATCTATAATAAGAGATTATGAGCTGATGTAAAACTGCCTATATGTCAATTTCTAAGGTATGCCACATGTAATCGCTGATGTCATAATTCCTTTTTCAATATTTAGATATGTATAAATCTTTCTAAAATATATAATCAGATTTTATTATTAGTAAATAAGAGATTTCTTTAGGAGGGAAGTTTGAAATTGTATGGGGAGAAGAAATCAACAATTAATGCACTGTAAGAAGTAATCATATCTATTAATTAATAATCTATCTAAAATATATAATCAGTATCTAAATGGGCAAAAGGGCAAACACTGATGATCATCCAAACCACTGGCCAACTCCAAAAGTCACGAACTGATGATTCAAAATCAAAATTATGGCTCCAAATTCAAAATTTAAAATTATGGCTCCAGATATATAACCTATCATCTTCTTCAATCAATTACCCTCTCTAATCAATTTCTCTCTCAACTCTCTCTCTCTCTAAAATTCACAGTCTTTTGAAAGATAAATCATTCGGTTCACAGTAGCAGGCCCCTCTTTTGAAAGATAAATCTTTCTTCTTTGGCAAGAATCTGGAATTATTTCAATTTCTTCTTCATATCGAAATCTTCTGCCCTAATTCTGTCTGCCGTCCTTCAGCCTTACGAAATCTTCATCACAAAGGTACAATTCCATCTCTTTGGTAACATTCAATCTTGGTTTTCTTGCCTTTTCTTTCGATTTCTTACTTTTTATTTACTGGAACCATATTAGGGATTTTAGAGTCATCAGGGCACAGGTAATTGAATATTACACCGAATCTTGACCCTCATGTACTGTTTATTCATCATCTTTACCATAGATTTGAATATTATTGTATTTGTATGACCTGTTGTTAATCGTTACCTGGCCCTCGATGTGTAGATTATGAGCCCATAAACAAACATATATAATTAATAACCTAGGGGATAAAAAGGATTTATGTTTGGCAGAGTATTATGAGCTAATTTCACTAGGTTAAAAAGCATTTATGTTTGGCAAAGTTTTATGAGCTGATATTATAAAGGAAGATATGTTCTTGCTTATAAAGGTGAAGTTAGAATTGATGACAATGTTATCGGAGAAAGGTCTGGTGGCAAGAAGAAAGACTTTCAGGTATGAGTTTCAGTTTTATATATAGATATATAGATCATTATAGTGTCGGTGTATAACGTTTCAATATGCTAAGCGTAATGGTTATTAACGTTTTGGTTGAATTTTATAGGCGTAGAGCGGAAACTGCTGGAGAGGTAGAGGCTTGCAAGCGATGTAACTGTAAGAAATCCAAGTTTTTGAGGTTGTATGTAACTTTGTTGAAGAAGCAACCAGTGAGAGTGTTTTGGTGGAAAACTTTGAGGGGTCGGTGACGTTGTCGAGGTTGTCAGGAAATGCAAAGTGATAGCATTTCCTGACAACCCTTGACAATGTCACCGACCTCCTAATCTGAGCGTGACCCTCTGAAAATATAAATGTTTTGCAACTTCACCATGAATATAGAAGAAAGAGACAGTTGGGTTTCTAGCTCCAGTTGTGTTGCAGCCGAATCAACGACAAATTCAGCAGCAGTAGTTGTTGATGTATGAATATGAAGATTGAATTTGTGAGGTTCAGTTAATAATCGACTGATTGAAATTATATTATTTATTGTATTCACCATTGTTAAACCAAAATGATTGAATTTGTGAGGTTCAGGAATATGAAGATTGAATTTGTGAGGTTCAGCAGCAGCAGTTGTTGATTCAGCAGCAGTAGCAGTAGTTGTTGATGTAGGTGAGTTTTGCAAAGGTTTGCGGGTTGAAATAAAATTATTTATTGTATTCACAATTATTAAACCGATTGTGCTTTATGTTTATGATTTGAACTTGTGATAATTTGTGCCTAATAATCGACTGATTGAACGGATTTTGATTTTTAATTAAGTTTATTAATGTGAACCAAAAGTTTTGGTAAACTAAGGTATGTGCTCTCACATATTCTTGGTTCAAATTAATTTCATGGGATGATAACATCTTCATTTTTATTATTTAGTTTAGGGATTGAATTTTGTGTAGAGATGGATGGATGAAGTGGGCACCTGTTTCATCGGACGAGTTTTGGTTTAATCGAATCGAATGGAACAGAACGTTGGATCCTTATGCTAATCTCAATGGAACTGTTAGCAGCGAAGAATCTTATTGGTGCTAATCTGAATGGAATGTTGGATCCTTATGCAATCATCACTTGTGGTTCAGAAAAGCGGTTTAGGTAATAGATAGTATAAATTAAGTTTGTTGTGAAACATGTATTTGGCAAAGGTCTGTTTTATGTTTGAAACCTCTGTTTGTTGTGAACAGATGTTAGAATATAAAACAGATGTTTCAAACGACTGTTGGGTTAAACAGTGTTTTGTGTAGAAAATAGTGGTTGAAACCATGGTTGGGTTAAAACGGTGGTTGAAACCAGTGTTGGGTTAAGACGGTGGTTGAAACAACTGTTGGGGTTAAAACGGTGGTTTAAACCACTGTTTTGTTCAAACCACTGCTTGAAACTACTGTTCGGTTAAAACGGAGGTTTGAAACCATTGTTGGGTTAAAACAGTGGTTGGAACCACTGTTTGGATGTGTGTTGAAAGTGTTTGGATGTGTTGAAAGTGTGGAAGCGAAGGGTAATAAAGTGGTTTTGTGATTTGGTGGTTTCATATCAATGTAGTTCTTTCCATTTACGTTTTTTTCTATTTGTATGTAGTGAAATTGGCTGAATTTATGAAATGTTTTTCGAGCTTTATCGGAAGAACCGAGACGAGAGGGTTTTTGAACTAAAGTATATGGATACATCAACACATCTCCTGGAAAGTATAAAGGCAGAATGAAATCATACCGGTGGATGGTTAAAAGGAGAAAAATTGCGGATCTCACCTTAGATAGCTGGAACAATTTTGTAAAACTTGGATTTTGTATAGACTTCTCTGTAGTTTGTTTGTTGTTTTTGTTCTATTTGGGGTGTATTTGTTCTTATGTTATGGCTAATATAGCAGTTATCAGATAGAAGCATTAGCTCAGGCAATTAAGGAGAACACTATAGTGTTCTTGGAGACGGGATCAGGCAAGACGTTGATCGCGATTATGCTTTTATGTCACTACGCTTATCTGCTGAAAAAACCCTCCCCGTGTATTGTTGTGTTCTTAGTAGTTGGTACCCACTGTTGTATTGGTCAAACAGGTATGTCGGTTGACTTAGTTGTTTCTTGAACATGTTTTCAACATGTGGTTAAAGCATACTAATGGAAGCTTTGTCTGTCTTATTAGCAAGCGGAGTATGTGAGAAAGCACCTTGATTTGAAAGTGGAGGAGTATTGGGGTGAAAAAGGTGTTGATTTTTGGAATGCTGTTGATTGGAAGAAACAACGATATCAGAATCAGGTATGACAAGTCAACATTTGACTTTTTGTTGACCGCATACAATCTCATCAGAATTTTGACTAATGATCAAATACGTAAAGTACCCCTGAGGCAGACAAATGCAGTCTTGAGTAATAAACTTTTATTGTGTTACTCTTTACCTTAGTTGTATCATGTAGTTTTTATTTTTCAATTTAAACTGAACACACGTATATGTTATACATCATTCTTACAGCTATTGGTCATGACCCCTGACATTTTAAGGAATGCATTGTGGCATAGATTCTTAACGTTGGATATTATCAACGTGTTAATATTTGATGAATGCCACAACGCAAAGAAAAATCATGCGTATGCTATCATCATGAAGTTATATTAATGATCGTAATTTTTAACGTTATTAATTTGTTTTAGTTGAGTTTAAAAATTGAAATAATATTTGTTCAAACCACTGCTTGAAACTACTGTTCAGTTAAAACGGAGGTTTGAAACCATTGTTGGGTTAAAACAGTGGTTGAAACCACTGTTTGGATGTGTGTTGAAAGTGTTTGGATGTGTTGAAAGTGTGGAAGCGAAGGGTAATAAAGTGGTTTTGTGATTTGGTGGTTTCATATCAATGTAGTTCTTTCCATTTACGTTTTTTTCTATTTGTATGTAGTGAAATTGGCTGAATTTATGAAATGTTTTTAGAGCTTTATTGGAAGAACCGAGACGAGAGGGTTTTTGAACTAAAGTATATGGATACATCAACACATCTCTTGGAAAGTATAAAGGCAGAATGAAATCATACCGGTGGATGGTTAAAAGGAGAAAAATTGCGGATCTCACCTTAGATAGCTGGAACAATTTTGTAAAACTTGGATTTTGTATAGGCTTCTGTGTAGTTTGTTTGTTGCTTTTGTTCTATTTGGGGTGTATTTGCTCTTATGTTATGGCTAATATAGCAGTTTTATATTAATTATCCAAAAGAACAATTTCATCAGCATTTCAATATTAAAGTTTTCAAATTAGAAGAAGAGGTACCACCATCTTATTTTTCAATATCATAATATTTTTATTAACCATCGTGATAGTGTTGTTAATGATGTTTTTTTATAGAATGTTAGATGTATTTTGATTTTATCCAGTAAAGAAAATCCGTTTGTTACACTTAACTAAGAACAAGTTTTGTTTGGGCCAAATAAGACTGCTTTTAATGAAAGTTTGTGCGAATGTCAATTCATCAAATATTTGTTCACATGATAGTTTACATATACAAAAACTTTTGCATTAGACTATCCCCTTGAAAGTGGTTATAACATCTGATGGCCCTCATCCATTGTTTGTATACTACAACTACTGTCCATTAAGTACTGCTTGTGTACAACAACTGCTGAAGACAAGGTGCTGCTACTTAATCTACTGTCCTAACTCAAGTGCTGCTAAAGAGTAAAGCCCTGCTTGGAATGAAGCAGTGGAATGTAAAAACTGCTGACAAATTAATACGATTAAAATTTGAAGTATTAAGAAAGTAGCAATTACATACAAAAAAGAAAACTAATCAGACACGTCTAACTCTAATAACAAGAATCAAGAAACTTTAACTTCAACTCCATGGAGCGCTGAACCTCTCGATGTATCTCATTGATCTTTCTCATGAACTCCAGGTCTCTTTCTCCACATTCTATATTACTCGCAACACACAGGTCACGAACGGAAGTAGTCAGCATCGCCCTCAAGTCCCTCGAAACCTGGTCTCTTGTCAGCAGACCAACTTCCAGACCGTTAAAACACCTCTTCAACTCTTGAAGAGTATACCTATCAGCCAAAACTTGGTCTTCGATTTGTTCAATAAAACGTTACTTGAAATCGTCAGATTTTGCAGAAGTATATGACTCCATTTTAGTATATTTATAAGAATTAAGGCAAAATAATAATAGTTGCTCTTCTGTTTCACTGAATGAATCTGTTTTGATGAAAAAACTTTTTATTAGCAATGCTATTATATAGAATATATGTAAACAGGCCAAAGGTCATATTTAAATGCAATCATTAAATAAACATTTATACTTAAAAACCATGTACATTTAATGATTTAACAGTAAAAAACGTGTATATGGGAGATGCCTGTTCAGTCACCCTATCAAACATTTTAATGCAAAACCTTTGAAAAATGAGTTTTCATGGGAAAACAAGTAAAATTAAATATCTAGAAAACCAAAGAACAAAATTGAAACCTTCAAAAAAAGGTTATCATAATTAGGAGACGTCTCTTCAGTTATCCTATCAAACATTTTAAACACTATAAAGGATCATTATTAGTTTACTTGAAAACATCAACACTTCAATTTAAAAAAAAAACGTTCATCCTAAAGCAAACCGTCCAAAAACACTCACATTCTTCCTAAATGGCAAGGAAAACCTTCGACCACTGGTCGGATACTACTGATCTTAAAATCGAATTTTCAACATGGTCACTCCAAGAACAGAGAAACGCTGAAGAACTCAACAAAAAAGTTGGTATGGTTAGTGATAAATATTATAAGCAAACCTGGAGTAGCATTGCACTGCTGGATGAAGTTGCCTCTTCTACTCCAACAGAATTTAAAGAAAAAGCGGAAGAGTTTATCACAAATTTGCTGAAACAGGATCAGAAGACCTGTGATATGCTAGCTGATCTGCAAATTAAAACAAAAAATGAAATTGGATGGAAGAAGGCGAGAGAACGAGATATTCTAGGAAGTGTTAATTGTAATGTTTAATTTTTATTATTTTTCAAAATCATAATTTTGTAATACTATGGTTTATTATTGAATGAATGAAGAAAATTCAAACTTTGATAAGTTTTACAATACTGAAAAATAATCTAAAGAGTATTGGGATTGAACCCTATCAGAGGAACAGATAATTAAAGCCAAAACTGGTTCACAACAGTGGATTTATCATAAGCAGTAGTTTACACCAGGCTTTCCCCTTGAAAGTATTTATAACATCTGATGTCCTCTATCCACTGTCTCTATACAACAGTTGCTGTCCTTCAAACTGCTGATGAAGTCCTGAAGACTATTAAGGATTAAACACTGGTGGTTCAATCTACTGATGCTATCTAAGTACTGCTGTTGATTAAAGTACTGCCCACTTAAGGACTGATCAACTTTGAAGAAACCACTGGGTGTCAAACATCAGTGCTTGACATGCAACAATGGAAGGAAGAAGCAGTAGTTTAGTTTGTCACTTATATTGTATAGAATCAGTGGTTAAGGTTAGCAGTGTTTGAAACCACTGTTCGGCTAAAATAGTGTTGTTAATGATATTTTTTGGCGCTGTCGTGGAAACCTTCTCAGGTGGATTTGATAACTTGTGCCTAAATTCAGTAACTGTATGGTGTATAGAGTTTTCTTATTACTATTAATCATTCATCATAAGCAGTAGTTTACACCAGGCTTTCCCCTTGAAAGTGTTTATAACATCTGATGTCCTCTATCCACTGTCTCTATACAACAGTTGCTGTCCTTCAAACTGCTGATGAAGCCCTGAAGACTATTAAGGATTAAACACTGCTGGTTCAATCTACTGATGCTATATAAGTACTGCTGTTGATTAAAGTAGTGCCCACTCAAGGACTGATCAACTTTGAGGAAACCACTAAATGTCAAACATCAGTGCTTGACATGCAACAATGGAAGGAAGAAGCAGTAGTTTAGTTTGTCACTGTTCGGTTAAAATAGTGTTGTTAATGATATGTTTTGAAACCATTTTTGGGTTAACACTGTTTGAAACTACTGTTGATTTAAGGACAGTGTTTGAAACCAATGTTTTAAGCCAAAAGTGTTTTCAAAACAGTTTTTTAACAACACTAAGTATAATTCACCAATCTATCATTGTTTGTATCTTCAATGGTCACACAACTTGAATCGTCAAATCATAACATTGAGAGCAGCCCATTAACAAATATTACAAACTGTATTCTCTATAGAGTTTTCTTATAACTATTAATCATTCATTGAATGTTGATTTATCTATTGTAACTGATGAAAGGAGGACATCTTCCAGAAGAGTTGCTTATTACAGAAAAAGTTGATCCAGTTGGTTCTCTCATATCATTCACATAACCTGATATTTAAGGAGAGTTGTTGATGAAAGTTGTATTGGCATTGTTAATATTTTTTATAACAAATTATAACAAATTATTCAAGCCTAAATTGTATATTAAATGTAAAGTTTTAATACATACAATACAGAGACAAAACGTCATACCAACTTCGTAGACTTGACGAAACTTACAGACTAGATAAAAAAAGACTGTAACATACAATACAGAGACAAAACGTCATACCACCACAAGCAATTGTGGATCTTTATTGACAGTGCACTTCGGAATGTAGCAGATATGAATGAATATAACCCCAGTGTAGCTAATTACATATCTGCCACTTGGGTTATATTCATTCATATGAATGAATATAACGCCAGTGTAGCTCTTAGATTTTCCTTGAAATTCCAGAGCTCACTAATTACATATCTACCACTGGCGTTGTATTCATTCATATGCAATTGATCGTTTTGATCAATCACTTCCTTATGTGCACCGTACTATCTTCTAGGAGGTTGTCAAGTGTTCTCGCCTTCGTAGTTGGTGTTTTGCGTATCTTTACATCCACAGCCATTCTGTACAAAATTTTCACAAAAAAATCACAAACAAACCTGAACAAAGCAAAACAAATCAACCCTCTGTTTTTTCAAAGCAAAACAAACAAAACAAACAAACATAACAAAGCAGAACAAAAACAAAACAAACAAACAGAACAAAACAGAACCAAAATAGAACAAAAACAGAACAAACAAACCTGAAAAACTGAAAGCAAAATACCCAAATCAACCCATTCACAAATAAGTGATTATCATCATCATACGGCATTGATTATCAAAGAACTGATTATCAAAAACTAATTATCAAAGAACTGATTATAAAAAACTGATTATCAAAAACTGATTCACAAATAACTGATCATCATCATCATCATCATCATCATCATCATGCGGCATTCAGATTATCATTATCAAAAACTGAAACCTAAATACCCAAATCAACCCTCTGTTTTTTCAAAAAAACTGATTATCATCATCGTCATCATGCGGCATTCAGATTATCATTATCAAAAACTGAAACAAAATACCCAAATCAACCCTCTGTTTTTTACAAAAACATCACAAATAATAAAAATATATATAGATAAGATGATGATTCAAACCTCTGTTTTCAAGATGAAGATGATGAAGCTGGATGAAGATGATGAAGATCTGTGTTGACTGTTGAGAGTTGAGAGAGATATTTGGAGATTTTTGGAGAAGTGTGATGATGATAATGATCGGTGATGATGTTAGTCATTTCATACAACTTATAACAGTCAAGTTGCATTTTTGGAGAAGTGTGATGATGACAAGGAGATTAAACTAAAAATAATTATCCATAAGAAATTAAACTAAATAATATTTAGTAGGAGGATTATATATAAATTAATTAGAAAAGCTTAAACTAAAATAATACTTATCTATAAAACATGGTCTAATATAGTATAAATAGAACTAAAGACCAAAATTTAAATGATATATTATAATCTGATGTAAATCTGCCTATGTTATAGGTATTAAGGGATATTAAGGGATATTAAGGGATAAGGGTATTAAGGACATTTCATACATGTCTTTAACAAATCTAATCCATATTTGATAGAAGGGTTTTAACGGGCCTACAAAATCTAATCCATTAGTAAGCTTAATTGGATCAAATATAAGGGGCTTTATTGAACTGTTTAATAACATTTGGTTATTTGAATTAGGTCAGGCTTTAATTATTAGACAATATAAAATTAGGTCATGCTTTCAGTTTAGACAAGAAATTTTGAGTTAGTTAGCTAATTTCTATATCAAACATGAACTAAATACAAACAATTTAAATGATGTATTATAATCTATTTCGATGGTTATTAAAACTATCTGTGTGGTCACACATACTGTCTTCAACATTACTTTATAAAGATATAGAAATAAAGACCAAAATTTAAATGATATATTATAATATGTTTTTTAGTATTTGATTTCGATTATTACTAAACCTACCCGTGTGGTTACACGGGTACTACACCTAGTAATAATAATAATTGAAAAGAATATAATGTTTAAGAGTATAAATCTATTCATTCTCCCCATTGTCCGGCCAAATAGATAGTAAGAATTGTTGGATGGATCGAGATAAGATTGTTTTGACTTTCAAAGAGATAAGAGAAAAATGTTCGGATAGTCCCTGTGGTTTCGCCTTTTTTCACCTTTAGTCCCTAACTTTCTAAAATTACCTCAATAGTCCCCAACTTTTCATTTTTTGTTCTCGGATAGTCCCTAGGTCTAACTTCAGTTTGTTTTCTCTATTAAGAGGGTGTGAAATGACAAAAATACCCTTTCCTTAAAAAGGCCAAACCACAGGGACTATCCGGGCATCTTCTTCATTTTTATTTGTAAAACCCCACCACCACACTTCATCTTCAACCTCCACCCACCATCACCCTCCTCCACCCTCCACCATCACCGCCAGAGTCACTCTCCACCAAATCAAATGCAGAAATTAACCAATCAATCCTTTTCACAAACACTTCATCTTCCCCGATTTTCCATATTTTAACAGTTGAAGAAAATCAATCATCCACATTTTAACAACAGGTGTGAAGTCTGAGACCATACACATTCAAGAAAAAACATATAAATAAAAAGGTAAAATGAATCTTTCTTTCACGGGTTTTACACGTTGTTCCAGTGCAAAGGTTTCTCTCTCTACATAAGTCATAAACCCTCTAGTCAAAGAAAAACATATCCATCCACACCTCAAATCTAGGTTTTATCTAGAGAGAGAAAGTAGAGAGAGAGAAGGAGAAGGAGAAGGAGAAGGTATGGAGACAAATAATACAGGGGGGAATCAGGGTAATATTAAAGGGGTGGCTACACATGGTGGTCGTTATGTTCAGTATAATGTGTACGGTAATCTTTTTGAGGTTTCTAGGAAGTATGTTCCTCCGATCCGCCCGATTGGTCGAGGAGCTTATGGTATTGTATGGTAAGAAAGAACAACCCCGACCCCAACCCATCCCAATCTTTTTATTATCTTGGCTTGAACTTATTATTGTGATTGGATTTGTTGGATTTGTGTTTTCTGTGATCCTTTTGATAGTTGTGATAAGTGATTTCTGGAATTAGTGTAAAAGATCACAAGGGTCTTATATCTAATGATTGATCTAGTTAGTTCGGTCTTGATTGAGCTACCTCATAATTGTTTTGTGATTGCTGACTGGTTTGTTCAGATTCATAGGATAATTTTGTTTTGTGTGTTTGGTGGAGAGTGCCTGTGGCGGTGATGGTGGAGGGTTGAGGAGGGTGATGGTGTGTGGAGGTTGAAGATGAAGTGTGGTGGTGGGGTTTTACAAATTAAAATGAAGAAGATGCCCGGATAGTTCCTGTGGTTTGGCCTTTTTAAGGAAAGGGTATTTTTGTCATTTCACACCCTCTTAACAGAGAAAACAAACTGAAGTTATACCCAGGGACTATCCGAGAACAAAAAATGAAAAGTTGGGGACTATTGAGGTAATTTTAGAAAGTTAGGGACTAAAGGTGAAAAAGGCGAAACCACAGGGACTATCCGAGCATTTTTCTCAAGAGATAATATTGAAGTTTGAATCTCAGTAAAGCTTTCTTGATCAATTGATTTGTAATTTAGGGATATTTGGATTTGATTGTAATTGAACGTAATTTAAGAATTTATTTAGTTTCTTTGTGTCACACCCCGACCACGTAAAACAAAAAATCATGGCGGAAACGTCGGGGAGTGTCGTAACAGAATCATTGTTTCACAACCATGGATTAAATAGCTTCGTTTTATTGAATTATTGAACTCATTGTTTTATTACAAATCAAATAAATACAAATAATTGTATCTCAAATTTTAAAGTCGCTAAGGCACAAGTCCATCCTATGTGTAGCATGCATCAATAATCGTCACATAGCAGCACCTGAAACATATGTGAAAATAGGTACGTCAGCATAAAAATGCCTGTGAGTAACATAGGATTTGTGAATTAGATTCATGGTTTTGGACAACACAAGAAAAAGTTTTATGTTTTCAAAAATAGCCTTGAATCCTTGTAAAAGTTTTGTTTCTAAAATGCATCGTTTGGGTAAAATGTTTATAGTATATACAAGAATATACTTTGGTTTCGAAATAGTCAAATAGATAGGATATTAGAATATACTTTAGTTTTCGGAAATAATAGATTCGGTAGTATATCACAAGTATACTTTGGTTTAAGAATGAAAAACATCGGTAGTATAATACATTATACTTTGGTTTTGTAAATAACATATCAACTTATGTTTTGGTTTGAAAATAGCACATCAACTATGCTTTGGTAGTATATTAAAATATACTTTAGTTTGTGAAATATCAGCGTCGGTAGTATATCAAGTTATACTTTGGTTTTAGGAGTAGCATATCAACTATGCTTTGTTAGTATATCAACTTATACTTTAGTAAATAATATCACGTTGGTAGTATGTCGGAACATACCTAAATCGTGGTTTGGTAATATATCAAACTACATTTTAGTAAACAATAGCATATCAAATTATGCTTTAGCAAATAGTATCACGTTGGTAGTATATCGAAATATACCATAAATCGCGATTTAGCAATACATTCAAACCTTAGTGCATCAAAATACACTTTAGAGACTATATAAATACCACAAAGGCAAATTCTATTTGGTTAAAAATTTAGTTTCTGACATTCCATACAACAGGAATGGGGTGTCTCGTCCTATAGCGCTATATCGTACTACCAATCGGCTTGATCATTGTTAATGAATGTATAAATAACAGTATAAATGAACAAATAGTTCTAACAAACTTTGGAAATCGGTGTTTAAACCATGGATAATAGTTCAATTCGTCGAAAGATAGTACTATGCAAGTGTAATCATATAGTCGAAATCATGAAAATAGTGTATTGACACATATGTATCACCCCAAAACATTTGAAAACATAAAAGATGGGACTATGTACTCACTTGAGATTGTAAGTATCCTCGATTAAGTGTCCTAAGAAAGCTCGGAAATCAAGGAATCAAGTGGTACCTAGTAATCGGATTGCTAGTTAAACAATCGACACCTAAATCAGAAGATTGGGTAGAATGAGGTCTCGTAAACCAAATGAGTATTGGAACTCATGTGTTATGGTTTAACAAAACCTACATTCTAAATCGGAACCTATCCTAAGTGCTTACGACCCGTTACGACCCATTAGGGTAGCTTATGCTACTTTAACGCGTCGTTCGCGCGAATGCGCGTTCGAGACGCCTAACTAGTCCTATGACAAGTATTATATGCCCCAACATGTTTAAATATGTTGCATAATCAGTTTAGGTGACAAAAGTTAAGTTACATATGCTTAAATACCAATTATGCATGAAAAGGGCATTTTGGTCATTTACCTAAGGCATATAAACTACCTATCATACAACTAGTTAAACTAAGTGACCAAAAGGTATAACCTCGGAAGGTTATTCCCAATACAACTATGGTCACATAATATGCTTGGTCGGATCCTAATGATCGACCAAACGGGTCGGGTTCGAAAGTCTAAGCGTTGGTTTAGACCGCTTGACTTTACGACCCTAAACAAGCACTAGACTAAAAGTGACGAGTTAAACATGTTAAAACATGTTTAACTAAGTTAGAAAACAAGTTTGATATCAAAACAAAGTGTTTTGATACCCGAAAATAGTTTCGATGCAAAATACGCATAAACACATATTTTGACTGAAACTTTTACTCGTCACTTCGACTAATCGACGTGGTAATCAGTAGGTATAGTCACAAGGGAATATAACCATCGTGATTACGCTCACGTTGCAAAGTTCAAAGGAACTTTGTGTTGCCCAAAGACTGGTCAAAGCAGAAAGTCAAACACTGTTTGATTTGCATGCTTGAAAATCAATAAAAAGCATGAAAGAAGCTTACAAAAGGTCCAAGCAATGAAGAATTTGATCTAAAATACTCAGGTATGAAGCTAAGGCTTCAACTTAGAGCAAATTCAGATCAAATGTGTGAGAAATGAGTGAAGATCAAGCGGGTATTTATAGGAAGTCATGAGTTTACAAGATCTTGACATGTGTTATTGCAAGAATCAAAGCTCAATCCCAACCCTCCACTTGTAGGACATGGTTTACAATACAATGGGGATCCAAAACCAGCTCAAGGTATTGAGAAAATTGCACAAAAGACCCTGAAAATCAAGCTGGTTGCTGAAAAATGAGTTGTTGATTTCTTGCTCTGTCACGTGGCACGCCAGGGGTCCCTGGTCTTGGCGCGTGGTGCGAGGGAGGTTAGTTCTAAGTTTTTAGAATTGGCAAAACAGGTCCCTGCATGCTTAAAACTTGATTTTCGGCACGCTTAAGCCCCGTTATCCCCATTTCAAGGCTCTAAAATGAACTTAAAGTATAAGGAACTTAAAATATGCTTGAAAACATCTCGGATGTCGGTTCGTTTGGTCGTACGGTTGCGTTGTTCGGTTAATTACGACGGAAACTCGAACGGACGTGAAAATGATCCAAATTACGCGACGAATGGTATTTTTGCATTCCAATCACTAAAATAAAATATTTTAATGATTAAAAATTTTTTTTGGTTGTTCGGATATGCTAAGGACGTAAGATAAGCGCGAAAATGCAAACTTATGCACTTTTTGACGCTTTGGGTCCCTGTTTGATCAAAAAGTTTATTTTCGCATACCGAACCCCTCAAAGCCTATTTCTAAGCTATGTAAAGGATATTTAGGGTATGTTTAACTTATGATCAAGTTCCGGAATGTTCGTTACCATACAAATCGGTATAGTTTCGCAATTTGACACAAATAGTCTCTGCGATCGAATAAATTTGTTTTCGACATACCAAACCATCCAAAACTTATTTCTAAGTTATGTAAGGGTTATTTAAGGTATTTTAAGCCTATGCCATTGTTCCAGAGTGTTTTTTGCGTTAAACTGGTTACATTTACGCATCAGTTCGCGTATAACCTTCCAGAAAGCGATTTATTGCTCGAAATCGAACAAGAATTGATATGTGCAAATGATACACATATTTATACAAATCCCAACTATGAAACACAATATTTCATTGGTTTTGTATTTGTTTGATGGTCGTAGTGACACAGGTGTCACAGTCTCCTCTACTTTAGGAAATTTCGTCCCGAAATATATTTTAGGGGAAACTTGTGAAGACAACTGTGCTTGTTTCGCTTCCGAATGAATCCTTCGTAACCTAAGTAGGACTCTGGGTCACGTTTGGATTTTTAGCGAATTTTAATTGTCAAAGTGTTGTTGCTGTTGTAACAAAAACATGGAGCTTCGAACAACGGATTGGAGAATGTTTCCTATGAAAACTATTATAGGAACTCGTGTGTGCTCGAAACTTGGAGTCGGAGGTTGTGTGATAAAATAACATTGGTCAAGGTCCAGGACTTCTAGTAACTTAAATAACGCTACGTTCGCAATGTAATAAGGAACACTTATATATAGGAAGTACTAGCGGCGTATCCACCATGCCCTTTTGTAACGCCTCGTAAAATCACGACCAATATTATAAAGACACGTGTCATCGAAAGTAAACGTGTTATAAACCCGGATCAATTGAAAGATATCTGAAGGAATTAAAAATGTCAACATGTTAAAACTATTACCTCTGAGTGACCTTTTTATTAATTCCAAAACTTAATGTGTTTTTATAAAACATCTGATATAAATTCAAATCCGGTTAACTAATGTGATAAATAATTCAATTTGCAAGGAATGAAATCCTATGTGCATTTATGACAAACTTCATTTTAAAAGCATTCCAAGACCTCCATTTGCATGGAAACACTTCCAAGAGCATGCAAGTCTGATTATATGGCCCCCTTTGTTGGAAAATGACATGAGATTCGAAGTTATAAAGAATGCATGGTCAAAACCTAAAAGTTTACAAGATTTTGTCTTCTGACAAGGCTTATGGACCGCAAGGGATATGCCTTACGGACCGTAAGGCAGCATATCTGGGCGATAAAATTCAAATTACGAATACGGACCGCAAGGCCTAAGGCTTACGGTCCGTAAGACCTGTAACTGGACAAAATTTTTGGACAGCTGCAGGTTCAGCAGGTTGCACCGACTTATATGCATGGTATTCGAATTCAGGAGCATGGCCAACAGATTTTCATGCATAGGGGACACCTGTGATGATCAGGAATCACCCATAGACCTTGTTGGAATGATCTTGTGCAATTGAATCCACTATATAAGGAACTTGAGTTGCAACCATTTTTCTTGCTCACTTCATTTCACTTCAAATCTTTCTCTGGAGCTTTCTGGTCTTCAAGCAAGCTTCCTTAAGTCTCAATTTCGTGCTAAGGACCATTGTAATTGTCCTTAACCTCCTAATTTCAGTTTTAAGTAGTTTAATGACCAAAAGTCAAACTTATCGTAATTAAGGTTCGACTTAGTGATTAATCACTAATGGTCCAGTCATTAGTTAAATTAAAAGTAGCTATAAGTTGGTAATTATGAAGGTAATAAACCCCTAAGAGGGCACCTACTGATTATCACCCTAACTTGGTCAAATGTCAGGTCAAACTTAATTATAAAAAGTCAACAGAAAGCTAATTTTCAAATAAACATATAATTAACAATATAGAAGCCATGAAACCTGTTTTATCACTTGTATAACTTGGTAATTAATGTAAGAACATGTCTAAGCATGTTCAACCCGACAATTTTGAGTTTAGGCTCGGTTCGAAACCGAAAGTCGCAAAAGTAGACTTTTGCTTTGACTTTCAGTTCTGACCTGATTTAGATTGTTTTAGAAATGCCTTAGGCTTCCATTAGGTCCATGTTCTATATTAGTATAACCCTCTGAGATTATACAACTTGGATCCTAATTTATCCGATTCATTGCATGTTTCCGTTATATGCCTAAATGTTGACCATTATGCCCTTTTGACCTTAAAACGAGATTTTTGAAAATGTGAGAGGACAAAAACCTTTATTACAGATTTATAAACTTGTCCAAAAAATTTGACATCAGTTTAAGGTCTAAATTAGGAGTTATGCCCAATATCGTAATTTAGAAGCTTTTTATTAATTTAACGGCATAATTAGCATAAAGCCTATCTAAACCCAAATTTTGACATCAAACTTTTTACCCACTGATGTAATATAATATTTTGGGAGTTTTGAAGATTTTTATTTATTTTAAACTGATCATATCATAGGGTTCAAGCTTTGATTCGGTAATTGTCGGTTATACCCTTTTCTTGAATAAAATGAGTTTTACATAACATATTGATACCAAATCTTTTGCTACTGATTTTATATGATAAATAAAATATTTTAAGCCATCTGGAATGATAAAAATATTATCTTTTCTTATATAACCCGAAAATCGCTTAAAAACGACTTTTTACGCGTTTTAAATACATAGTATGAGTTAACACTATTTTAAACATATAAGACTTAATACCTACTGATGTTTTTAGTACATTTTTATACTTTAACAGTAAGCAAAAGTTTTAAACTCAGATTTCCAAAATTTGACCTTTAAAGCTTATGTGAAATTACCAAAATGCCCCTTCGGTGCATAGTTTGGTTATAAATGATAAATTTCACATATATGCAATACCTTACTGATATAACTTAGTAAATTAAATATTTTTACTGACCATTTCAGACCTGAACCTCAGATTAATATTTAATCTCTTTTATAACTTTTAAAATGACCAAAATACCCCTACATGGCTTAAATTGAGTTTAAATTCGTTTTGGGCATAGTGGAAGGTATCCTACTGATATCACAACATATTTAAGGCATATTAATTTAGGAAACCTGTTCATGACTCATTCGTTTACCCGTTATGCATTTTTCGCGCTCGGTACAGTTTATGTAACTAGTTTGCATAAATTAGCCGAAACGGGTCAAACCTTATCATTTTTACCTCAAAATCCAGAATGTGTTTAGTTTACCCATATTATACAAGTCTACATACTTTTCGGGTCTAAACCACTTTCTAATCCGGTCTTCGCTTAATCTTGCGTTTTGAACCGTATATCTTCCTTTAAAACTAACTGGTCTAAGTTTAGACTTAATTAAGACCCGTTAGGAATCTAATAGGTTATTAAAACCTTCGTTCCAGATTTAGGAGACCACTAAAAGATACTTGCACTTGCTGATTTGTACGGCTGGGATAAATTTGTTTAATTTGCTTAGGTAAATACTTTTAACTTATTTTTTCCCTTATACGGACTTGGGGTACGGTATATAAAATACCGCTTAGTCGGGTATTGAATTTTTAATCGTATGAAGGTTAAATTATTGAGATAACCCGTTTAATCTGTTTTGTTTATTCTAAGCGTTTGGGGGGTTAATGACCATGTCCTGGATATCCTCGGCTCATTCATTGAAATGGCCACGACTTAAGCACGGGGTGTAGGCATACACCTGCCGGTGTGTATATAAGAAGATATAACCGCCTGTTCGAGAATAACTCGCCGCGGGATTATATCATGTGGTGTGTCTATTAATCTTTAACCCGGTATTCAGCCCGGGCCACTGAAGGTATAATAAACATGTAATTCTTTAACAAGTTTATTTTTAAATAATTATCCCAAGTTATAAAAGATTATTTTTTGCCTTGTGCATTTAAATCAATTTTCTTAAACATTTTCAAAATGAGTCGGTTAATTGTATTTAGCAGTGTAAACTGACGTATTTTCCAAAAAGGCTAAGTACAGGTACTAGACGGAATAGGTTGGCTACTCCTAGCATCAATAATGAGTCTTGCAAGCTTAGATGTTTACAAAATCTGTTGAACAATTTTCCTTTTTACTTTGATCCGCATGTGCATCCTTTACAACCGTCTTTGTAATAAATGATATTACTTTCATTCGGTTTGTAATGTTTTTATCTTTCGACTTCCGCTGTGTATTAATCTGTGATAAATTGTCTATGATGATATCAACTATGTCACGATACTCCCCACCGGGCCCACCGGTAATACGTGGAAATATCAGGGTGTGACAGGTTGGTATCAGAGCCAACATTGAGTGAATTAAACACTAGCCTTTTGTGTTTAATCTCAATGACACAGTTTGCACATTCCTCGACTTCCTAGTCTAGGCAAAGAACTTAGGACTAATCCTGATTCTTTTTATTTTGTCCTTTATTGTTTTCCTTTGTTGTTTCTTTGTTTGTTTTGACAGGTTCAACAAAATGCCACCAAGGTTTCGAAGAGGAGGGCGAGGCAAGGGGCCATTCAACGCTCCCAACGATCATGAGGCCAGACCTTCCCACCGGCGAACTCCGTCTGTTACAATGAGCACAAGTCCTCAAGAGGATTGGAGGACCTACTTAGAGCCTGCGAGGCATTCTGTCTCGCTTAGCTCCTCACCTTCCTACCAAGATTCCTTCGGACTCCATCTAGACAACGAGTCCGACCATTCACGCCATTCTTACCTACCACTGCAGCGGTCAGGGTCACACCGCGCGTTTCAAGACCCGACCCCATATTTCCAGAGCCGGTTTAACCCGGCAAATCTGATTGCAGAACCAATGGGTTATAACCCATTGGGCCCCGAAGACCAATTTCCTGAGGGGCAGGACATGGATATGGATGATGACCCAGATCCTGTTGAACCACCATCTGGGACACCTACTTACCCCATCGAGATTTCGGATGGGTCGTCTTTTCATGGATCACCTTATCGTAGTCCAGACAGCTATGAGGAAAGGTTTGCCCAATACGACTGGGTGTTTACTCCCTCCTACCACTCAACACCGCAGCAGCAGCAGGATCCCTCGGAGGATTCTCGTTTCCAGGCAGTCACTCCACCGCCACCACCGCCAGAGCAGCAGCCGCCTCCGGAGCCACCGAGGCGGAGGAGATCAAACGCACGGATGTCCGTGCGAGGGGGAATCCGTATCAGCACCCCTCAACCTTCCAGTGGCAGTCACTACCCGCCACTTTATGAAGACCCGTAGATGGGTGGGCCTTCAAACCCCATTTCTGAGGTGGACTTTGCGCCAGTTGCACCGCCACCAATGGGTTATGATAACCCGATTCCTTCATACGCCGGTGCAGCGGCGTATAACCCTTTTGAGCAGCCAGCCCATACTAACTACAACTACGCCGAAGTTGACCCATACCTCGTAGTGGCGAACTACAATGCTCTCCATCCTGAAGGGCCTTATGGAGCTCCCTGGGGGACTGGATACCCAGCCTATGGGTACCAATACCCGCCACCTCCTCAACCTCCGCAGCAACAACAGCCGTAGCCACCGCAGATCCAGCCACCACAACAGCATGAGATTCTTCAAAGGTTGAGTTAGGTGGAGCGTGAGGTTCGAGAAGAGCGTAGAAGCCACCGGGGATTTCTCAAGGGTTTGGCAAGTTTAATCAAGGGGAAGAGCAAGAGGGATTTCTAAATTCCTTGTTTGTTTATTTGTTTTGTAATTTCAATTTTAATTAAGTCCCTGCGTGGACATCTATTTATGTATTCAGTCCCTGCGAGGACTTGTATTCCTGGTTAGCCCCTGCGTGGGCAAGTTATTCCTGTTAAAGTCCCGTTTAGGGCAGTTGTGTACTCTTTTAATTATTAGTAGAATGTTTGAATTTAAAATTTTCATTTTGTCATCATATGTATGAATATAATATATGAAATAAATAAAAATATCATTCCTTTTATAAGATCTGCCATTATTAAATAAAATCTTAAAGGCAAAACCTAGCCCATGTGTCATTTTAAGACAAGGCCATGATAGTAGTTCCTTATTAAGATTTAGATCCTTGTTAACATCTGAAAACATGTTAACACTCCTGGAAAATGTGATTCGATAAAATCGCATAAGTCATCCTCATATTGGATTCTTCCAATTCCTTTCCTTAATTATCATTTAATCATCCATTAGTGATGAAGTGCCTACGGGCCATAATTAATGTCCTTTGAGACTAAAGACAGTTGTAGTCTACGACTCCCTGTCAAGAAAAGGTAATGAATTATGATTCAAGCCTTAATGCCTCGATCCTATAAGATCTTAGCTTATAGTTTAAATTTGTCCTTGTGGCTTGGCCTTTTGTGCCATTACTATATTTTTAATTATAACTGAGGATAATTATAATGAAAATCCTGAATAAAAATACTTAAAAACTTAACCAATGTGGTTTATTAATACCATGGTTAATAAACTAATAAGATGACAAATATATTATAAACCTCTAAGAAATCATTGTCATCATTTTATGTAGCAATCAAGCTACATGGCTGAATCTGAAGAAGTAACAGTCACCCTCTGGAAAATCATGACAACACCAGAATCAACATAGCTGGTGCAGAACTGCAGGCATTAATAGACAACGCCGTTACTCAAGCTCTGGACAGACGAGATAATGAATCAAGTGGTACTCGAAACAAGACCTCATTTGTACCCCATTCCAATCACATCTTAAGACTCACTCTGTGGCTCATAGTAACCCACCTCCTAAACATCAAGTGTCAAAGAAGGATAATACTCAACACTCCTCAAATCAGCGTAGTGTTCCGTCTAAGAAAATTGTATTTGATCAGGAGCCACGTGCAAAGACCTGCTCCTATAAGTATTTTGTCTCCTGCAAACCCATGGATTTCACTGGG
Source organism: Helianthus tuberosus (assembly GCA_030545235.1). Lineage (NCBI taxonomy): Eukaryota > Viridiplantae > Streptophyta > Magnoliopsida > Asterales > Asteraceae > Helianthus > Helianthus tuberosus. Next base: position 185,243,803 of record CM060442.1, read on the forward strand.
AAAAAAGAGCTATTGACTGCATGACGTGGCTAGACGAGATGGACACCGTGGTTGATATCAGTGGTTGCGCTGATAGGGATGTTGTGAAGTTTGTATCTCAGTCGTTTAAAGGAGAAGCACTAGCTTGGTGGAGGTCTCTAATCCAAGCTACTGGAAAGATCCCGTTGTACAATCTGTCTTGGGATCAGTTTGTGACTTTGATCAAGGAAAATTTGTGTCCTCAACATGAGGTTGAGAAGATCGAGATCGACTTCCTGACATTGGTTATGAAGAATTTAGACTGTCAGGCATATCTTACGAGTTTTAATACCATGTCTCGATTGGTTCCTTTTTAGTGACGCCAGAACCAAAGCGGATTGCCCGTTTCATTGGGGGTTTAGCCCCAGAGATCAAAGCCAGTGTGAAGGCCTCCAGACCTACTACCTTTAGGTCTGTAGCGGATTTGTCATTGTCTCTTACCCTTGATGCGGTCAGGCAGAGATCGCTTAGGAATTCTGATGCTGGAAAGAGAAAACGTGAGGATGATAACTCACACCGTTCAGACAAGAAGCACAAAGGGAACTCTGACCACAAAAAGAGTTCAGGGTTCAAGAAATATGACCAACAGTCGGGTGAGAAGCCCAAATGCAAAATCTGTAAGAAGCGCCATTTGGGGAGGTGCAGATACGAATCGAAATCACAATCACAGCCTAGAGCTTGTGGAATTTGTAAGTCAAACGAGCACAAGACGTTAGACTGCAAGAAGATAAAGGATGCAACGTGCTATAACTGTAACGAGAAAGGGCATATCAAGTCCAACTGCCCAAAGTATGCCAAGAAACCCGAAGAAGGCAAAAAGACCAATGCGAGGGTCTTTCAAATGAATGCACGGGAAGCAGTTCAGGATGATAACGTGATAACAAGTACCTTTCTTATTAATGACGTTTATGCTAGGGTATTATTTAATTCGGGTGCAGATAAGTCATTTGTTGATGATAAGTTTTGTAAATTGTTAAATCTGCCTGTTAAAACCCTAAGCATGAAATATGAAGTAGAGTTAGCCGATGGTACGATAGAAACTGCTTCGACTATGTTAGATGGATGTTTTATATCCATTAGGAACCACTAGGGCTGTAAACGAATCGAACGAACACGAACAAGGCCTTGTTCGTGTTCGTTCGTTAAGGAAATAAATGTGTTCACGGACGGTTCATGAACACTTACCGAACGAGATTTTATGTTCGTGTTCGTTCATTAAGGAAATGAGCGTGTTCGTGAACGGTTCACGAACACAAAAAACACAAATAAATTTGACGAACGCGACTAAGGATAAAGGTAGATGGCTCAGAGAGTAGCACTTGAACTTGAATCCCTTATTGTGGAATAGATGTCGACCATATTCGTCGATGTAAATAATGAGAAATTAAAGGGAAATAGTGCATAAACAAGGTGAAAGAAGGTTTCCTAGTTTAATTGTTAGGGTAATAAAATAAATAAAAGTTTAATAATATATAAATTATAGATAAAATATATGAAAGTACAAAAATATTCAATTAAAACACAAACATATGAACATAAACAAACGCAAATGAACGAATGTTCACGAACACCTTACCGAACGTTCACGAACACAATCGAACGAACGAGATCTCTGTTCATGTTCGTTCATTTAACTAATCGAACGAAATTTCTTGTTCATGTTCGTTCGTTTATTAAACGAACGGACATAAACGAACTTCCCGCCGAACGGTTCACGAACTGTTCGCTGAACGTTCGGTTCGTTTACAGCCCTAGGAACCACTCCTTTCCGTTGTCCTTGCTTCCTTTAAAATTAGCTGGTTTCGACATAGTGGTAGACATGGATTGGTTATCTCATAACCAAGCCCAGATCGTTTGTGACAAGAAACAAGTGGTTATCAAGACTCCGAATGGTGAGCCACTTACCATACAAGGAGATACTCAGTATAGGTTGCTTAAGCAAGTGTCTACGCTTAAGGCGTCAAGGTGTTTAAGGAATGGTTGTGTCATTTATATGGCATAAGTGACCGAACCAAAGCCCAAGGTTGAAGACATCCCTGTCATTTCAGAATATCCAGAAGTATTCCCTGAAGAACTACCTGGTTTACCCCCAGATAGGCAAGTGGAGTTCAGAATCGACATTATTCCTAGAGCAGCACCTGTTGCAAGAGCACCTTACAGGTTAGCACCAACAGAGATGAAAGAGTTGAGAACTCAACTGGATGATTTATTGGCAAAAGGGATTTATTAGACCTAGCTCATCTCCTTGGGGAGCACCGATCCTGTTTGTAAAGAAGAAGGATGGATCGATGCGTCTATGCATCGATTATCGTGAGCTTAACAAGGTTACGATCAAGAATAGATATCCATTGCCCAGGATCGACGATCTGTTCGATCAACTGCAAGGGGCAAGTTACTTCTCCAAGATTGACTTAAGGTCAGGTTATCATCAGCTGAAGGTCAGAGATGAAGATGTGCACAAAACTGCCTTTAGAACTCGATATGCTCACTACAAGTTCCAAGTGATGCCTTTTGGGCTCACTAATGCACCAGCGGCGTTCATGGATCTCATGAACCGCGTCTGCAAGCCATACTTGGACAAGTTTGTCATCGTCTTCATTGATGACATTCTTATTTACTCAAAGAATTAGGCTGACCATGAGAAGCACCTTCGTTGTATTCTTAAACTTCTTCAGCATGAGAAGCTCTACGCCAAGTTTTCAAAATGTGAGTTTTGGCTTCGTGAAGTCCAATTTCTTGGACATGTGGTTAGCGAGCGTGGTATCCAGGCGGATCCCGCTAAGATTGAAGCTATCATGAATTGGCAAGAGCCGAAGACGCCCACAGAGATTCGCAGCTTTTTGGATCTGGCAGGATACTATAGGCGTTTTATTGAAAACTTCTCAAGGATTGCTGCACCCCCTAACTTCATTAACTCGTAAGAATATCATGTTTGATTGGGGTCCTAAGCAGCAAGAATCCTTTGACATTCTTAATTAGAAATTGAGCAATGCACCTGTGTTGACATTGCCAGATGGAATAGAGGAATTTGTAGTATACTGCGACGCATCACACACTGGTATGGGATGTGTGCTCATGCAGAAAGGCAAGGTCATTGCCTATGCTTCCCAACAATTAAAAGTGCACGAGAAGAATTACACCACCCACAATTTGGAGTTGGGTGCCGTTGTGTTTGCACTAAAATTATGGAGGCATTATTTATATGGTACCAAGTGTGTGATCTATTCTGATCACAAGAGCCTTCAATATCTGTTCAATCAGAAGGACTTAAACATGAGACAACATCGATGGATGGAGACTCTGAATGACTATGATTGTGAAATCCGATACCATCCAGGCAAGGCGAATGTAGTCGTCGATGCTTTGAGCAGGAAGGAAAGAGTTAAGCCCATTAGAATCAATGCCAAGAGCATTGAATTGAAAAACAGTTTGAATGAATGACTGTTAGCCGCGCAGATGGAAGCCGTATTAGAATCTAACTATCCAAATGAAAAACTATGATTCACTGCAGAACAATTATCATATGGCATGGATGGAATCCTAAGATTGAATGGATGAATATGGGTTCCAATCTATGGAGGACTTCGAGATGTTATCCTTCAAGAAGCCCACAGTTCTAAGTATTCTGTTCATCCTGGAAGTGACAAGATGTACCAGGATCTAAAGGCAAATTACTGGTGGATAGGTTTGAAGAAATCTATAGCCACTTATGTGGCCAAATGTCTGACATGTGCTCAAGTAAAAGCAGAACACCAGAAGCCGTCAGGTTTGCTACAACAACCTGAACTTCCCACCTGGAAGTGGGAAATGGTGACTATGGATTTTATCACCAAGTTACCAAAGACAAAGCGAGGACATGATACTATTTGGGTTATAGTGAAAGACTGACCAAGTCAGCTCACTTCCTACCTATTAAGGAAACACACAGCTCAGATAAGTTAGCTCAGCTGTACGTGGATAAGATTGTATCTCTACACGGAGTGCCAGTGTCTATCATCTCTGATAGGGATACGAGATATACATCGCATTTCTGGAAAAGCTTCCAGCAATCCCTAGGCACTCGATTAAATTTCAGCACTGCGTATCATTCTCAGACGGATGGTCAAAGCGAGCGTACGATTCAAACGCTTGAGGATATGCTACGAGCTTGTGTTATTGATTTAGGTGGAAGTTGGGATGATCATCTTCCATTGATTGAATTCTCATATAATAATACCTATCATTCCGGCATTCAAGCTGCCCCATTTGAAGCTTTGTATGGGAGAAAGTGCAGGATGCCCGTTTGTTGGGCAGAGGTTGGAGATGTCCAACTAACAGGACCTGATATAGTCCTGGAGACGACAGAAAATATTGTGCAAATACGAGATCGTCTCAAAGCTGCCAGAGATAGGCAGAAAAGCTACGCAGATAAAAGGTGTAAACCACTGAAATTCGAGGTAGGTGACAAAGTGTTACTGAAGGTATCACCCTGGATAGGGGTAATGCGTTTTGGTAAGAAAGGCAAGTTAAGCCCAAGGTACATAGGACCATTCGAGATACTCGAATGTGTCGGAACAGTGGCTTACAAGTTAAACTTGCCTGAAGAGCTCAGTGGAATCCATAATATGTTTCACATCTGCAATCTGAATAAATGTCTAGCTGATGAATCACTAGTCATGCCACATACTGATGTGCATATAGATGAGAGCCTGAAATTTGTTGAAAAACCTTTGTCGATCGAGGATCGACAGGTTAAGAAGCTTCGAAAGAAGCATGTACCGATCGGGAAGGTTAAATGGGATGCCCGGAGAGGTCCCGAATATACGTGGGGGGTCGAGTCCACAATGAAACAAAAATACCCTCATTTATTTCAGTAAATCTAGGGGTCGAGATTTCTTTTAAGGGGGCGAGGATGTAACACCTCGTAAAATCACGACCAATATTATAAAGACACGTGTCATGGAAAGTAAACGTGTTATAGACCCGAATCAATTGAAAGATATCTAAAGGAATTAAAAATGTCAACATGTTAAAACTATTACCTATGAGTGACCTTTTTATTAATTCCAAAACTTAATGTGTTTTTATAAAACATCTGATATAAATTCAAATCCGGTTAACTAATGTGATAAATAATTCAAATTGCAAGGAATGAAATCCTATGTGCATTTACGACAAACTTCATTTTAAAAGCATTCCAAGACCTCCATTTGCATGGCAACACTTCCAAGAGCATGCACGTCTGATTATATGGTCCCCTCTGTTGGAAAATGACATGAGATTCGAAGTAATAAAGAATGCATGGTCAAAACCTAAAAGTTTACAAGATTTTTTCTTCTGACAAGGCTTACGGACCGCAAGGGATATGCCTTATGGACCGTAAGGCAGCATATCTGGGCGATAAAATTCAAATTACGAATACGGACCGCAAGGCCTAAGGCTTACGGTCCGTAAGACCAGTAACTGGGCAGAATTTTTGGACAGTTGCAGGTTCAGCAGGTTGCACCAACTTATATGCATGGTATTCGAATTCAGGAGCTTGGCCAACAGATTTTCATGCATAGGGGACACCTGTGATGATCAGGAATCACCCATAGACCTTGTTGGAATGATCTTGTGCAATTGAATTCACTATATAAGGAACTTGAGTTGCAACCATTTTTCTTGCTCACTTCATTTCACTTCCAATCTTTCTCTGGAGCTTTCCGGTCTTCAAGCAAGCTTCCTTAAGTCTCAATTTAGTGCTAAGGACCATTGTAAGTGTCCTTAACCTCCTAATTTTAGTTTTAAGTAGTTTAATGACCAAAAGTCAAACTTATCATAATTAAGGTTTGACTTAGTGATTAATCACTAATGGTCCAGTCATAAGTTAAATTAAAAGTAGCTATAAGTTGGTAATTATGTAGGTAATAAACCTCTAAGAGGGTACCTACTGATTATCACCCTAACTTGGTCAAATGTCGGGTCAAACTTAATTATAAAAAGACAACAGAAAGCTAATTTTCAAATAAATATATAATTAACAATGTAGAAGCCATGAAAATTGTTTTATCACTTGTATAACTTGGTAATTAATGTAAGAACATGTCTAAGCGTGTTCAACCCGACAATTTTGAGTTTAGCCTCGGTTCGGAACCGAAAGTCGCAAAAGTAGACTTTTGCTTTGACTTTCAGTTCTGGCCCGATTTAGATTGTTTTAGAAATGCCTTAGGCTTCCATTAGGTCCATGTTCCATATTAGTTTAACCCTCCGAGATTATACAACTTGGATCGTAATTTATCCGATTCATTGTATGTTTCCGTTATATGCCTAAATGTTAACCATTATGCCCTTTTGACCTTAAAACGAGATTTTTGAAAATGTGAGAGGACAAAAACCTTTGTTACTGATTTATAAACTTGTCCAAAAAATTTGACATTAGTTTAAGGTCTAAATTAGGAGTTATGCCCAATATCGTAATTTAGAAGCTTTTTATTAATTTAACGGCATAATTAGCATAAAGCCTATCTAAACCCAAATTTTGACACCAAACTTTTTACCCCTTTTCTTGAATAAAATGAGTTTTACATAACATATTGATACCAAATCTTTTCCTACTGATTTTATATGATAAATAAATTATTTTAAGCCTTCTGGAATGATAAAAATATCAGCTTTTCTTATATAACCCGAAAATCGCTTAAAAGCGACTTTTTACGCGTTTTAAACACATAGTATGAGTTAACACTATTTTAAACATATAAGACTTAATACCTACTGATGTTTTTAGTAAATTTTTATACTTTAACAGTAAGCAAAAGTTTTAAACTCAGATTTCCAAAATTTGACCTTTAAAGCTTATGTGAAATTACCAAAATGCCCATTCGGTGCATAGTTTGGTTATAAATGATAAATTTCACATATACGCAATACCTTACTGATATAACTTAGTAAATTAAATATTTTTTCTGACCATTTCAGACCTGAACCTCAGATTAATATTTAATCTCTTTTATAACCTTTAAAATGACCAAAATACCCCTATGGTGCTCAAATTGAGTTTAAATTAGTTTTGGGCATAATGGAAGGTATCCTACTGATATCACAACATATTTAAGGCATATTAACTTAGGAAACCTGTTCATGACTCATTCGTTTACCCGTTATGCATTTTTCGCGTTCGGTACAGTTTATGTAACTAGTTTGCATAAATTAGTCGAAACGGGTCAAACCTTATCATTTTTACCTCAAAATCCAGAATGTGTTTAGTTTACCCATATTATACAAGTCTTCATGCTTGTCGGGTGTAAACCACATTCTAATCCGGTCTTCGCTTAATCTTGCGTTTTGAACCGTATATCTTCCTTTAAAACTAACTGGTCTAAGTTTAGACTTAATTAAGACCCGTTAGGAATCTAATAGGTTATTAAAACCTTCGCTCCAGATTTAGGAGACCAGTAAAAGATACTTGCACTTGCTGATTTGTACGGCTGGGATAAATTTGTTTAATTTGCTCAGGTAAATACTTTTAACTTATTTTCCCTTATACGGGCTTGGGGTACGGTATATAAAATACCGCTTGGTCGGGTATTGAATTTTTAATCGTATGAAGGTTAAATTATTGAGATAAGCTGTTTAATCTGTTTTGTTTATTCTAAGCCTTTGGGGGGTTAATGACCATGTCCTGGATATCCTCGGCTCATTCATTGAAATGGCCACGACTTAAGCACGGGGTGTAGGCATACACCTGCCGGTGCGTATATAAAAAGATATAACCGCCTGTTCGAGAATAACTCGCCGCGGGATTATATCATGTGGTGTGTCTATTAATCTTTAACCCGGTATTCAACTCGGGCCACTGAACGTATAATAAATATGTAATTCTTTAACAAGTTTATTTTTAAATAATTATCCCAAGTTATAAAAGATTATTTTGTGCCTTGTGCATTCAAATCAATTTTCTTAAACATTTTCAAAATGAGTCGGTTAATTGTATTTACCAGTGTAAACTGACGTATTTTCCAAAAAGGCTAAGTGCAGGTACTAGACGGAATAGGCTGGCTACTCCTAGCATCAATAATGAGTCTTGCAAGCTTAGATGTTTACAAAATCTGTTGAACAATGTTCCTTTTTACTTTGATCCGCCTGTGGATCCTTTACAACCGTCTTTGTAATAAATGATATTACTTTCATTACTTTCATTCGTTTTGTAATGTTTTTATCTTTCGACTTCCGCTGTATTAATCTGTGATAAATTGTCTATGATGATATCATCTACGTCACGATACTCCCCACCGGTAATACGTGGAAATATCGGGGTGTGACACCTTTTTACATTGTTCCCGTTTCGTTATTCTTATCACTATAGGTCTTAACACATGACAAAACTTGCTGTGGTTTCCGTGCACTGAATTACATAATTATGTATGCATCCATAATTACGTAATTCATTGCACAGTCCGCATAGTTAATTTCATAATGCGTAGGGGAAAAATCAATCGAACAAACATGTAATGACTTGACTAGACCACCAAAGGATCTTTTTAACTAGATTAACGAACGACCTTTTTAACCAGATCAACACATGATCTCCTTAACTAGACCGTCGTATGATCTCTTTAAATAGACCACTAAAGGATCTTTTTAACTTTGCACCAAATAATCGTTTTGAAATAGCACTTTGGAATCCAAGGGTCTGATTATTTGCATAGAAAAGCCCCTTAAGGATTTAAGATAGTACTTTGAGTATCCTTTTGAGAATCTAACATATGAAAATACGGAAGATTCTACTAGGACTTAGATAGCGAGCTTTAGAATTACACATAAAGACATAATCACATAATCGCGTATTCGTTAATTTAGTTATTAGCTCGTTCGTTACTTTGAATTAATGCATTTAAAGTACACCAGAAATCCAATCACTGACTTTAATTGGTACTTTAAATATCCCCAAGAATTTAACCATGAAGATAGGAAGACCTTATAAGGATTTGGTTTTGTCTTTGTCGTATCGTAGCATTCGTATTAGAACACATAAGGAATCCAATTAAGGACTCACGATAGCACCTTTAGATATCAAATCAGGGATTTGAAATGGTACTTCAAGTATCTGTTTAAGGATTTGTAACTTGTACCTTGTACTTTGTTTCTTAAAAGAAACGAGTACTTAGGATTTTTCTGGGAGACCATAAGTGATCATAAAATGAAAGAATCACACAAGTAGTTTATTTAGTAAGGAACACCGTTCCTTGGTGTCGGCATCGTAGGGGCATGTCAGACATACACGCAATCGTATCAGTTTCGTAAAATAAAATTGAAACAACAAATTTTATTTATATAACAGCTGAATTGTTTCAAAAGATAACAACAAAGGAAATACAAAGTCTAATTGTTCACTGCTGCATTGTCATTTGCGTTTGCCTCGTTTATGTTAAACACTCGTCCACGCGCTGGATTTACATTAACAAGTCTTGGGCAATTGTTTCGGTAGTGAGTAAGATCACCACAGTTATAGCACGACCCAGGTGGAAACTGTGCTTGAGCAGTAACAGGATTTGCAGCAGCTTGGTTTTGGTTAGCATAACGGTGGGTATTAACCAAATGTCCCAATCATCCACAGTGGGTACATTTGTGACACTGTGTTTGCTCCAGATGATGACGGTTGCATTTGTTGCACAACGGTGCAGTACCAACATAGTTTTTCCTTGTACGATGTTGTGCTGGCTGGTTTGGTGCAACCTTATTGTTCTGAGCAACTACAGCGAAGTTTTGTGAAGCCTTACGCTTCTTTGACTTTTTGGAGGACTCAGTCTGTTTATCCTTCGGTTTTTCTTGTGTAGACTCATCAGATGGTTTTGGGTCGCCTTTTCGAAAAAGCTTACATTTCCTGATCTGAGATTCAGTCAGGGTAGCAGATAGTTCAATGGCATGTCTGACGATAGTAGGGTTACTACCTGTAACAATGTCCTGAACTAGGTCAGGGAGACCATCAATGTACTTTTCGATTGCCTTATCCAAAGGCGTAACCATGGTAGGACATAACAGGCTCAGTTCCTCGTAACGGTCAGTGTAGGCTCGATGTTCACCGCTGTCTTGCTTTAGATCATCGAATTCCCTTTCCAACGCCCTGAGTTCATGACGAGGACAGAACTCCTTCATCATTAGAGCTCGAAGCTCCTCCCAAGTTTGTGCCAATGCCACATCAGCACCCCTATCCCTCATTACACCGTTCCACCATGTCAGTGCTCTTTTCTGGAATACGCTCGATGCAAACTCAACCTTTCGCTCGTTTGGGCATTGAACATGACGAAATGTGCTTTCGAGACTCTCAAACCATTGTAGGAGCCTAGTGGCCCCTTCAGACCCAGTATATGTGAGTGGCTTAGCTGAGTTGAATGTCTTATAATTGCACGGAGCATTATTGTTGTTGTTTGCTTGGTTTACTTGGGTTATCAGGTTTGGGAGTACAACAACGATTTGCTGAGTGATAATAGCTGCGAGTTCGGCGTTATTTTGAGGTTGTGCATCTCGTCGAGGGGGCATATTGTAAAAGATCAAGAAACATGAAAAGGAAACAAGTGAGATAATATCGGATAGTAAGAATTGAATGCTTAAAAGAATGTTGAACAAGCATGAAGATTGTGATCATTTGTTCGTTACCTAAAACAAACAAATGACACTGTGACTAATCAAAGTAAATGGGTCATACTAATGTATCGCGAAGCCCCTATAAGTGGATACTCACCCCAAGAGTTCCCAGGTAAGAGTGACTGGTCCGATTATGTGGATTTGTACGACCACTCTAGCCTTAGACCAAAAACTCGAGGTACAGGCAACCACCCTTCTAGATTGCACGTGTTCACATTATTAAGACCCAAACTTTGACGAGATTTTGAAAACTTAGAAGGTTCAAAACCTTATAATAAATCATCCAAGAAAAGATGATTGGTTTTCAAAAACGGATTTCGTAATTGGTGTCCTTGTTTTTGTTGCCACCTAAAGATAGGCGACGGTATTGTTTTTAAGATGAAACACAAGATAACTTGTGTTAGGGTCCTAGGAAGGTTATAGTCTAGGTCAAAGCATTACTAATAACCTAATTCCCTATAACCATTGGCTCTGATACCCACTTTTCTGTCACTCCCCGACCACATAAAATAACAAATCATGGCGGAAACATCGGGGAGTGTCGTAACAGAATCATTGTTTCACAACCATGGATTAAATAGCTTCGTTTTATTGAATTATTGAACTCATTGTTTTATTACAAATGAAATAAATACAAATAATTGTATCTCAAATTTTAAAGTCGCTAAGGCACAAGTCCATCCTATGTGTAGCATGCATCAATAATTGTCACATAGCAGCACCTGAAACATATGTGAAAATAGGTACATCAGCATAAAAATGCATGTGAGTAACATAGGATTTGTGAATTAGATTCATGGCTTTGGATAACACAAGAAAAAGTTTTATGTTTTCAAAAATAGCCATGAATCCTTGTAAAAGTTTTGTTTCTAAAATGCGTCATTTTGGTAAAATGTTTATAGTATATACAAGAATATACTTTGGTTTCGAAATAGTCAAATAGATAGTATATTAGAATATACTTTAGTTTCAGAAATAATAGATTCGGTAGTATATCACAAGTATACTTTGGTTTAAGAATGAAAAACATCGGTAGTATAATACATTATACTTTGGTTTTGTAGATAACATATCAACTTATGTTTTGGTTTGAAAATAGCACATCAACTATGCTTTGGTAGTATATTAAAATATACTTTAGTTTGTGAAATATCAGCGTCGGTAGTATATCAAGTTATACTTTGGTTTTAGAAGTAGCATATCAACTATGCTTTGTTAGTATATCAACTTATACTTTAGTAAATAATATCACATTGGTAGTATGTCGGAACATACCTAAATCGTGGTTTGGTAATATATCAAACTACATTTTAGTAAACAATAGCATATCAAATTATGCTTTAGCAAACAGTATCACGTTGGTAGTATATCGAAATATACCATAAATCGCGATTTAGCAATACATTCAAACCTTAGTGTATCAAACTACACTTTAGAGACTATAGAAATACCACAAAGGCAAATTCTATTTGATTAAAAATTTGGTTTCTGACATTCCATACAACAGGAATGGGGTGTCTAATCCTATAGCGCTATATCGTACTACCAATCGGCTTGATCATTGTTAATGAATGTATAAATAACAGTATAAATGAACAACTACTTCTAACAAACTTTGGAAATCAGTGTTTAAACCATGGATAATAGTTCAATTCGTCGAAAGATAGTACCATGCATGTGTAATCATATAGTCGAAATCACGAAAATAATGTATCGGCACATATGTATCACCCCAAAACATTTGAAAACGTAAAAGAGGGGACTATGTACTCACTTGAGATTGTAAGTATCCTCGATTAAGTGTCCTAAGAAAGCTCGGAAATCAAGGAATCAAGTGGTACCTAGTAATCGGATTGCTAGTTAAACAATCGACACCAAAATCAGAAGATTGGATAGAATGAGGTCTCGTAAACCAAATGAGTATTAGAACTCATGTGTTATGGTTTAACAAAACCTACATTCTAAATCGGAACCTATCCTAAGTGCTTACGACCCGTTACGACCCATTAAGGTAGCTTATGCTACTTTAACGCGTCGTTCACGCGAATGTGCGTTCGAGACGCCTAACTAGTCCTATGACAAGTATTATATGCCCTAACATGTTTAAATATGTTGCATAATCAGTTTAGGTGACAAAAGTTAAGTTACATATGCTTAAATACCAATTATGCATGAAAAGGGCATTTTGGTCATTTACCTAAGGCATATAAACTACCTATCATACAACTAGTTAAACTAAGTGACCATAAGGTATAACCTCGGAAGGTTATTCCCTATACAACTATGGTCACATAATATGCTTGGTCGGATCCTAATGATCGACCAAACGGGTCGGGTTCGAAAGTCTAAGCGGTGGTTTAGACTGCTTGACTTTACGACCCTAAACAAGCACTAGACTAAAAGTGACGAGTTAAACATGTTAAAACATGTTTAACTAAGTTAGAAAACAAGTTTGATATCAAAACAAAGTGTTTTGATACCCGAAAATAGCTTCAATGCAAAATACGCATAAACAAGTATGTTGACCAAAACTTTGACTCGTCACTTCGACTAATCGACGTGGTAATCAGTAGGTATAATCATAAGGGACTATAACCATCGTGATTACGCTCACGTTGCAAAGTTCAAACGAACTTTGTGTTGACCAAAGACTGGTCAAAGCAGAAAGTCAAACACTGTTTGACTTTCATGCTTGAAAAGTAATAAAAAGCATGAAATAAGCTTACAAAAGGTCCAAGCAATGAAGAATTTTGTCACACCCCGACCATGAAAATCAACAAATCATGGCGGAAACGTCGGGGAGTGTTGTAACAGAATCATTGTTTCATAACACATGGATTGAGGTTTTGTTTTATTGAATTAAATGTATTACATTACATTGAAATTAGAAACAAAACATGAACAAATAGACTTTCACTGTTATTAAGTCACTAAGGCCTCGTCCGTTCCTATGTGAGTATGCATCAATATCATCATCAAACATCACCAACTATGGTACCTGAAACACATGTGAAAATACGTTAGCATAAAAATGCCGACGAGTACATAGGTTTTATGTGAGTGTCAGATCCAATGGCTAGTTTACATGTTGCAAAACTTAATTAAAAACTTGGTTTTGAAAAGTATAGTATTGCGACATATTTAACCAACTCAAATCAAGTTCGTTATACTTTATAAAATCTCATAGCCATGATTCTTAACCCAAAACATTTATTTTATTAAATCAAATTGTAAAACATCTCGTAAAAACTCGTTAATAAAACTCGTATGGTTTATATTATTAGAAAAACCTTGTAATATAACTTTGTTTTGATAACCTTGCTCAAGTGATCTTAGATAACGCAACGATATATAATGTGTTAAAAGCACTTATATATAGGAAGTACCAGTGGCATATCCACCATGCTTTTAACACATTACACCCGCCCCGTTAACTAATCATTTCCCTAACCCAACGGTTCAAACAGATTCAAACGGTTCACATAAATCAAACAGTTACAAACGGTTCACGTAAATCAAACAGTTACAAACGGTTCACGTAAATCAAACAGTTACAAACGGTTCACATAAATCAAACAACTTCAAACGGTTCACATAAATCAAACAGCTTTAAACTGTTCACATAAATCAAACGGCTTCAACCGGTTCAAAATGTAAAACAACGTGTCCCTATACTGGATGAGCATATGCAACAAAATGTAATTATGAAAATCAATGTGCTAGCATGCTAAGTGAACATACATAACAAAACAAAATGAAATCATGTACTATATACGTACTAATGAACATAGCAAGCATATGACATAAAAACATGAAAAGCACGAAAGTAACAAGTAGGCACATGTGTATCACCCCAAAACATTTTAAAACAGTAAAAGAGGGGACTATGTACTCACTTGAGGATGCTTAGAAGTCTTGAATAACAACCAAGCAAGCTAGAGGGATCACGGAAATCAAACGGCACCTAATATAGGTAACTATGTTAATAAACCGGACCTAAATCGGAGGATTGGATAAAATGAGGTTTCGTAAACCAAATGAGTGTAGGGACTCATGTAAAATGGTTTAAGAAAGCCTACATTCTAAAACGAAACGAAACCTAACCTAAGTGCTTACGACCCATTACGACTCGGTAAGGTAGCTTACGCCACTTTAACACGGCGTTCGCGTAAAACGTGTTCGGACCACCTAACTAGTCCTATGACAAGTATTATATGCCTTAACATGTCTAATAATGTTGCCTAATCAGTTTAGATGCCAAAATTTATGTTTCATATGCTTAAAATGAATTTATGCGTAAAAAGGGCATTTTGGTCATTTTCCTAAGGCATATAAATTACCTATCATACATCTAAATAAACGAAGTGACCATAAGGTATAACCTCGGAAGGTGATTTACTATACAACTATGGTCACAATAAATGCTTGGTCGAATCCTAATGCTCGACCAAACGGGTCGGGTTCGAAAGTCTAAGCGGTTGTTTAGACCGCTTATCTTACGACCCTATATAAGCACTAAACCTAAAGTGATGAGCTAAACATGTTAAAACATGTTTAACGAAGTTAGAAAACAAGTTTCAAATCAAGACAAAGGGTCTTGATACCCAAGAATAGTTTGGTTGCAAAATACGCAAGAATACGCATTTTGACCGAAACTATGACTCGTCGCTACACCTAATCAACGTGGTAATCAGTAGGTATAGTCACAAGAGACTATAACCATCGTGATTATGCTCACGTTACAAAGTTCAAACGAACTTCATGTTGACCATAGACTGGTCAAAGCAGAAAGTCAAACACTGTTTGACTTTTACGCTTAAAACGCATAAAAACACGAAAAAAATACTTACAAAGGGTCCAAGCTAGAAGAACTTGATCTAAATACTCAAGCATGAAGCATAAAGCTTCAACTTAGAGCATAAAATTAGATCAAGGTGTGAGGAAAATGGAATGAGAGCTTGGGTATTTATAGATTTCGGAGAACCATTAGGATCGTTTCTCGCAAATCGTGCTTTGATCTTGACCTTACAAGTGGGCACATGGTTTTCAAAACCATGAGAATACTTAAAACAATCAAATTCCAGACCATAGAGTGCAAAACCTTGGGTTAAAACCATCAAAACCTCAAAAATGGACCAAGTTCAATGTATCTGCCAGAAATATCAAAAATGGTCCCTGCACTTGTAAAACTTGATTTTTCGCACTTTTAAGCCCCGTTAACCCCATTTCAAGGCTCTAAAATAAAGTTAAAGTATAGGGAACTTGAAATGTGCTAAAAAATATCTCGGATGTCGGTTCGTTTGGTCGTACGGTTGCGTTGTTCGGTTAATTACGACGAAAATCGTAACGAACGCAAACACGATCCAAATTACGCGACGAATGGAATTTTATCATGCCAATCACTAAAATAAAATATTTTAATGATTATATAAATTTTTGGATGTCCGGATAAATTCAGAACGTAAGATATGCGCGAAAATGCAAACTTATGCACTTTTTGACGCTTTTAGTCCCTATTGATCAATAAAGTTTATTTTTAGCATACTGAACCCTTCAAAGCCTATTTATAAGATATGTAAAGGATATTTAGGGCATATTTAACTTATGATCAAGTTCTGGAATGTTCGTTGCAGTACGAATCGGCATACTTTCGCAGTTTGTCGAAATTAGTCCCTGTAAGCGAATAAACTTGATTTCGGCATACCAAACCCTCCAAAACTTATTTCTAAGTTATGTAAAGGTTATTTAAGGTATTTTAAGCCTATGTCACTATTCCGGAGTGTTTTTTGCATTAAACTGGTTATATTTACATATCAGTTCGCTTATAACCTTTCAGAAAGCGATTTAAAGCTTGAAATCGAACATGAATTGATATGTGCACATGATACACATATTTATACAAACCCCAAACATGAAAGACAATATTTCATTGATTTGGTATTCCTTTGATGGTCGCATAGGCACAGGTGTCACAGTCTCCCCTACTTTAGGAAATTTCGTCCCAAAATTTATTCGTAGGAGTCTGTCTGTGACTTTGTGTTAAATAACCACCAAAGATATACAAGGCATAATCCTGTCATTTCCTCAACGGACATTCTTCAGAAACGAAAATGAACGGACGCAATCATTTTAAACGGATGCTTCCTTAGGAATGGAAATGATGGAATTAACTCTAGACACATGAAAAAACTTGCTGTGGTTTCTGTGCACTGAATTCCATAATTATGTATTCATCCATAATTACGTAATTCCTTGCACAGTCCGCACAGTGTATTTCATAATGTGAAAGGGATAGAATTTGAACAAGCTTGAGACAACTTTGATTGGGTCAACACATAAACACATAACCACATAATTAATTTGTTATTATTTTGTTAACTTGACGCTGATTTGAACATGGGTATTCAAGGTATACCAGGAACCCAGTCGATGGACTTCAACGTCCTCAAGAATCTATCTGAAAACATCCGATGATCTTCCAAAAATTCGATTTTTGATTACAAGGAATCATAACATTCGAATTAATGTACACAACAATTAAGGACTTACGGAAATACCCTTAGGTACCCTATTAAGGATTTATAGTGGAATTTTGGGTATACGTCCAGAGTTGTAACTTGCGCCTTGTACTTCGTTTTCCTTCGAAGAAATGGGTACTTAGGATTTTCGTGGAAACACAAGAGATCATAAAATGGAAGAGTTTTGGGAGTAGTCTGTTCTTCAAGGAATACGATTCCTTGATTGTCGGTATTGTAGGGGATATGTTGTTTATACATGCAACCACATGAATACATTGCAATGTAAATCAAAGATTTATTTATAAACAACATCAACAACTGTTTCATAGACCTTGACAACAAAAGAAAATAATACATAAAGCTTGATTATTTCTAAATAGCGTTGTCTTCCAATCGGTCAGATGCTCATCCCTGCGCTGGATTTGCATTAGCAAGCTTTGGGCAATTCCTTCGAAAATGACCCATCTCGCCACAGTTGAAGCAAGAATCTGGTAGAAAATGAGCTTGAGCAGGATTGTTGCCAGCTTGATTTGGTGCAGCTGCAGCTGGGCAAACTATTGCTGTATGGCCTATAAGTCAACAAGTTTGACATTTGCGGCACTTTACATTGGCATGATGGTGAAGGCTACATTGGTTGCACAAGGGTGCAGTTCCGTTGCATGGCTTCCTAGCAGGGGGTTGAGCTGGTTGGTTGGGGATGGCTTGATCATTGTGAGCAACCACGGCGAAGTTCTGAGAAGCCTTTCACTTCTTTGACTTCTTGGGGGGGGGGGGGGTCCAGTCTATTCATCCTTCGGTTTCGATTCCTTGATCGGTTTCTTGTCATCTTTTCGAAAAAGTTTACCTTTCCTGATCTGAGATTCAGTCAAGGTAGCGGATAGCTCAATGGCCTATCTAACTGTAGTGGGGTTGCTTCCAGTCACAATGTCCTGTACTGAGTCAGGGAGGCCATCAATGTATTTTTCGATTGCCTTATCCAAAGGCGTGACCATGTTCGGGCATAACAGACTTAACTCCTGATAACGGTCCGTGTAGGCTCGATGCTCACCGCTATCTTGCTTAAGATTGTCGAATTCCCTTTCCAATGCTCTAATCTCATGAATTGGACAGAATTCCCTCATCATTAGAGCTCGAAGCTCTTCCCATGTTTGAGCCAGTGCCACGTCGGCACCCCTGTCCCTCATCACACCCTTCCACCATTCCACCATGTTAAGGCTCGTTTCTCAAAAACACTAGATGCGAACTCTACCTTTCGCTCATTTGGACATTGAACATGTCTGAAGGTGCTCTCTAGACTCTCGAACCATTGCAGAAGTGCAGTCGCTCCTTGAGACCCAGAAAATTTTGATGGCTGGGCAGAGTTGAATGTCTTGAAGTTGCATGGAGCATTATTGTTGTTGAGGGCTAGGTTACATTGAGCAATGATGTTTGGGATTGCAGCAGCCATTTGCTGCGTAATGATAGCTGCCAGCTCTTCATTTGGTACCTGATTGTCGCGTCAGGGAGGCATTCTAAAAGGGAAACAAGAGAGAAAACAAATGAAATGGCATTGGGTAAGGATGTTACAATTACCGACCAAAAGGCATGGGTGATGGTCATTTGTTCGAACCACGAAGCAAACAAACGACACACAAAAGCTGAATCAAAGTAAATAGGTCCTCATAATGTATCGCGAAGACATGCTCTCCTATAAGTGGACACTCACCCCAAGAGTTCCCAGGTAAGAGTGACTGGTCCGATACTGCGGATTTGTACGAACACTCTAGCCTTAGACAGAAGACTCAGGGTACAGGCACCCACCCATCCAGTTTGCACGTGTTCACATTATTTAGACCCAAACTTTGACGAGATTTTGAAAACTTTGAAGGTTCAAAACCTTATAATAAATCATCCTAGAACAGATGACTAGTTTTTAATGCGGATTCGAAATTTATGTTCTCATTGTGGTTGTTGCCTAAAGATAGGCAACGGTATTGTTTTATGACTAAACGCAAGTAAACTCGCGTTAGGGTCCTAGGAAGGTTATAGACTAGGTCAAAGCATTACTAATAACCTAATTCCCTATAACCATGAGCTCTGATACCAACTTTTCTGTCACACCCCGACCACGAAAATCAACAAATCGTGGCGGAAACGTCGGGGAGTGTTGTAACAGAATCATTGTTTCATAACACATGGATTGAGGTTTTGTTTTATTGAATTAAATGCATTACATTACATTGAAATTAGAAAAAAACATGAACAAATAGACTTTCATTGTTATTAAGTCACTAAGGCCTCGTCCATTCCTATGTGAGTATGCATCAATATCATCATCAAACAACACCAACTATGGCTGAAACACATGTGAAAATACGTCAGCATAAAAATGCCGGCGAGTACATAGGTTTTATGTGAGTGTCAGATCCAATGGCTAGTTTACATGTTGCAAAACTTAATTAAAAACTTGGTTTTGAAAAGTATAGTATTGCGACATATTTAACCAACTCAAATCAAGTTCGTTATACTTTATAAAATCTCATAGCCATGATTCTTAACCCAAACATTTATTTTATTAAATCAAATTGTAAAACATTTTGTAAAAACTCGTTAATAAAACTCATATGGTTTATATTATTAGAAAAACCTTGTAATATAACTTTGTTTTGATAACCTTGCTCAAGTGATCTTAGATAACGCAACGATACATAATGTGTTAAAAGCACTTATATATAGGAAGTACCAGCGGCGTATCCACCATGCTATTAACACATTACACCCGCCCCGTTAACTAATCATTTCCCTAACCCAACGGTTCAAACAGATTCAAACGGTTCACATAAATCAAACAGTTACAAACGGTTCACATAAATCAAACAGTTACAAACGGTTCACATAAATCAAACAGCTTCAAACGGTTCACATAAATCAAACAGCTTCAAACGGTTCACATAAATCAAACGACTTCGAACGGTTCAAGATGTAAAACAATGTGTCCATATACTGGATGAGCATATGCAACAAAATGTAATTATGAAAATCAATGTGCTAGCATGCTAAGTGAACATACATAGCAAAACAAAATGAAATCATGTACTATATACGTACTAATGAACATAGCAAGCATATGATATAAAAACATGAAAAACACGAAAGTAACAAGTAGGCATATGTGTATCACCCCAAAACATTTTAAAACGGTAAAAGAGGGGACTATGTACTCACTTGAGGATGCTTAGAAGTCTTGAATAACAACCAAGCAAGCTAGAGGGATCACAGAAATCAAACGGCACCTAATATTGGTAACTATGTTAATAAAGCAGACCTAAATTGAAGGATTGGATAAAACGAGGTTTCGTAAACCAAATGAGTGTAGGGACTCATTTAATATGGTTTAACAAAGCCTACATTCTAAAACTAAACCTAACCTAAGTGCTTACGACCCATTACGACTCGTTAAGGTAGCTTACGTCACTTTAACGCGTCGTTCGCGTAAAACGCGTTCGGACCACCTAACTAGTCCTATGACAAGTATTATATGCCTTAACATGTCTAATAATGTTGCCTAATCAGTTTAGATGCCAAAATTTATGTTTCATATGCTTAAAATGAATTTATGCGTAAAAAGGGCATTTTGGTCATTTTCCTAAGGCATATAAATTACCTATCATACAACTAACTAAACGAAGTGTCCATAAGGTATAACATCGGAAGGTTATTCCCTATACAACTATGGTCAAAATAAATGCTTGGTCGAACCCTAATGATCGACCAAACGGGTCGGGTTCGAAAGTCTAAGCGGTTGTTTAGACCGCTTATCTTACGACACTATATAAGCACTAAACCTAAAGTGACGAGCTAAACATGTTAAAACATGTTTAACGAAGTTAGAAAACAAGTTTGATATCAAGACAAAGGGTCTTGATACCCAAGAATAGTTTGGTAGCAAAATACGCAAGAATACGCATTTTGACCGAAACTATGACTCGTCACTACACCTAATCAACGTGGTAATCATTAGGTATAGTCACAAGAGACTATAACCATCGTGATTACACTCACGTTACGAAGTTCAAACGAACTTCATGTTGACTATAGACTGGTCAAAGCAGAAAGTCAAACACTGTTTGACTTTTACGCTTAAAACGCATAAAAACACGAAAGAATACTTGCAAAGGGTCCAAGCTAGAAGAACTTGATCTAAATACTCAGGTATGAAGCATAAAGCTTCAACATAGAGTGATGCGTGCGAAGTGTTATATATATTAGGTGTATATTTTAAGCCCTTTTAACACTTATTTTTAGCCAAGTTTTAAATTTATAAAACACGATATTTTACTAACACTAAACACACATATGGGCAAGTGCACCCATCGTGAGCGTAGTATAGCGTTGGTAAGATTCCGAGGTCGTCCAAGGACACAAGAGCTTTTAGTACCGGTTTATCCTCAACGTCTAATCAAAATAAAAAGGTTAGAAAAATGTTTTAAACTAAGAAAAATAAAAACTAACTAAAATGCTGAAAATAAAAATAAAATAAAAACAGATAGACAAGATGAATCACTTGGTTCCGACTCGTATCTAGTATAACCTTTGATTATTTCCTCACTTTTGCACATAATTAAGAGATTATCTTAGTTATTGTAGTAGGTCCCTCTTTTGAAGGTGACGTTACCCTCACCCCAGTAGTTTGAGTCAGCAAGGATACAATCCTAAAAGGGTGGATTATTGGAAGATAATGAATTAAGTTATTAATGCAATATTGTGGTAGGCCCCTCTTTTGGAGGTGACGTTACCCTCGACTAAGTAGTCTGAGTCAGCAGGGATACAGTCCTAAATAGCCGGGTTATAGTATTAATAGTAGTTAACTTATGAGGGGATCAAAGAGTTTGGACCCCCGCCATCCAATACCGTGAAGCATTGAAGGAGGTCCTACTAAATTTGAACCAGGTCCATTGCAGGACCTCTAAACGCTGAACAATGGCAAGACCTTTACCAAACCGTTCCCTTAACCCCCGACCAGGTAGCCAACATACCTCCATATAGACCGTGGAGATATGAATGGTGAAAATCCTTTATTTTATATAGACAGTAAAATAATGCCAAGACACCACGGACAAACGATAAGGAAAGATCACCTTCAACATAAGTAACTAGTTATTAAAGTCATTAATACAAAACCAAATAAAAAGTGCAAAAGATTAGAAATAAAAAGTATTATACTAGACACTTTGTCTTCACCAAGGGATGAGTTGAAATGAAACCAAGCACTCCTATTTATAGGCTGAACAGAAGGCTGGGCACGGCCTCGTGTCCGCTGGACACGCCCCCGTGCCTGTCTGACATTCTCTCTCTTCATTAATTGTAATTCGCAATTACAATTAATGCGCCCGCTGTACTTTCGCCACGCCCCCATGCTCACTGGACACGGCCCCGTGGTGGGCAATAGAAGCTTCTATAGGTTTGTCTTTTCTGCTGCTTCTTGGGCACGGCCCCGTGCTGGCTGAGCACGGGGCGTGTTCAGTCTTCTGCCTTCTCTATTTTGCTTGGGAAGATGCCGTTGAGGGGTCGGGCAGTCCACTTATGTTCCTTTTCTTGTATTTATGTTGGATTTAGCTGTCTTTTTGCTTCTTTTGTGTTTTTGAGCTCATTTAATCCTGAAAATACAAAAGTAAGACAAAAACACTCTTTTTCCAATATTAGTACTTAAAAAGGGTTAGTTTTATGCCTCATTTGATGTAATTTATATGTTTCATTTTTCACACATCAAATACCCCCACACTTGAACTTTTGCTTGTCCTCAAGCAAAACTCTTTAATATGTGGCTTACACTCCCAAATGGAATGGGTAGAAGAGAAGGTTTTGGCTTGTCGTAGAGTGTTGGGAATCCAAGATATTTTTGGGTTTTATTTTTATCTATTTACAATCCTATTCGTAATGATTTATTTAGAACGTTTCATAGGAGAAATTACTTATTTGGGCATAACATGCCTTTTTAAAATTCCATTTATATACAAGTTCACATACCTCACGGGAGAAATCACTCACACTCGGCCGAAGGTGTATTTTTAGTGAATCACTCGAGAGCGGCATGGAACTTATTCCTACCATAAGCTTGCCAAGCAATCAATCCTCCTCCTTTTTAACTTTTATACCTTTGTAAATATCAAGAGGACTTTGTGGGTGAAGGGTTAGGCTTGGGTTAAAGGTAGGTGGTTGGGTTAGTGGTTAGTAGAAAAAGGGCGAAAAGCGTAACAAGTGTCGGTTTTCGTAGGACTTTCTATTTTTTTTGTAACTTTTATTTTGATGAAGCTTTTATTCAAACAAAGTTATTTTTGATTGTTTGTTTATCTTTCGCTTCATCATCAACACATTTTTTTTTGAACGATCATACGGAAAAACCGAACTTGTTACTAAAACAAAGGGTTAAAAATAAAAAAGGTTTTGGTGGGTAAAAGGGTTTTTGGTTTGGGTGATGAAATGAAAAGGTTTAGGCTCAAAGGGGATAACTAGGGGGATTTTTGGGTAGGTGGTAAAAGAAAAAGAAAAAATAATGGTGTAGAAATAAAAAGGGTTAGTCCTAATGCCTCCATCATTTACTTACTCGGGTTTAAGTTGATAAGGACCGGGAATGTATCGTCATGGCAAGTTCTAGATTCGTAAGAACCAAGCGGCTATTCACACAAGAAACGAAAAATGAGCATTTAGTTTAATGATATGTAATTGTATGCTCAATAAAGGCTCAAAACTCACTTTTGTGGGAATGGGTTTTTATGTGATCAAGTATATATAATCAAATTTTAACTAAGTTTACCATGCCTTTTCATAATTTTCTTATGTTGGTTCTTTTTATCACTACGCTATCGGTTGTAAATTCGTAAAAATATAACCTTTTTGAGAACTTGAATTTCCCGAGTTAAACCTAGACAAGTAAAAAAAAATTGAAATTTTTGAAAAAATTTGGGGTGATTAGCGGTTCCAATAGAGTTTTGTGTAAGGCTTGTATTTAGGACTTGCAAGATTCAAGGTTTTAGCATCCCCCCCCCCCCCCCCACACTTAAATTACACATTGTCCTCAATGTGTCCCAAAAATAAATTTTTAGGTTGATTAGATGTGTAAAATGGTGTTAAAAGCAAAGATTTATGTTACTGGTAGTCTGGACACGGCCCCGTGTTCAGGTGCCAGTAACAGAAATTAAAGAAAAGAAACAGAAGCCTGGACACGGGGGCGTGTCTGGTGAACACGGCCCGTGTCCAGTTACCTGAACTGGGCATTTTTCTACGGGGGGTTCAGCACGGGGCCGTGTTGGTTGGACACGGCCCGTGTTGAACCTTTTGTAATGGAGAGAATTGTCGGGTTGCCTTGTTCTTGTGCATGAGGTCATTTTTCTCGTTCCCCTTTTCATCCGTTACCACCATGAGTGTGTTTTATTCCTAATGAACCATCTAAACTTTAAAAACCATCATTTCATTGCAATCATAGAGAGACCTTACATAATCCTAAATTAAGATTAAACTAGATAAAACAAAGAAATAATAAACCATGGAGTTCTAGCCTCTACTTTATTTTAATTAGCAAAATTTCCAAGAAGCAACTAATCTTGGTTAAACAAGGCTTTTAGAACTCCTTCTTCCTGGTGCGGTTCTCCTCATATGTCGACGAGCCACTCTTCCACCTCCCTTGGAAGGAGAAAAGAAGGCTCATTGGCATTAGTTTGAGGAGTTTCGATTTCCACCGGGATCTCTTGTTGGTGTTCCACGGGAGGTTCCGCCGGAAAGTCTTCCCACCCGGTAGGGTTGTTAATTCCGTGTGCTAGGTTCCAATCCTGTTGAGGGAGGACTGGTTCCATCGGGGGTGCTATAAGAATATTTAACCTCTGGTGCAAGAGGTTAATTTCTTGGAAGCTGCTTTCGAGTCCCATTGTAAGATCGTTAATACGGTCGATTAGGACCTCCTCTACTGATGTCATTTCGTCGAGAGCCTCCCTTAATGCTATCACATAATGCACAAGTGTAGCTTCAATGGAGGGTCTTCTTCCTCTTCGGCTGTTTGACGAATGCACAGAAGATGTTTCGCTGTTTTCACTGGACATCCTACGAAAAATAAACTGAAAAATAGTTTATTTAATGAAACAGTGACCGGACACGGCCCCGTGCTCATTGAGCACGGCCCCGTGTTCATCTTTCTGTAGAATTTTGGAGCAAGGAAACTTGGAATTTTAAGTTATTTTCTGAACTTGTGGGGTCTTTTTAGTCATTAATAACTTAAAACAATGTTACATAACATGTTTTTACCAAGATTCCTTGAACAAAACTCATTAATCCTTACCACAAAGTTGGAAGAATTCAAACTTTTAATGGTAGTTCTTGGAGAAAGATGGAGAAGAAGGAAATGGCTAAAAGAGGAAAGGACAAGATGGGTTGTTGGAACCTTCTTTTAAACTTACCTAGGATAGTTGAGAGAAGATTCCTTCAAATCCTTGTCCCAAGTTGGTCCAAATGTGCAGAATTCTTGGCTGCAT
Source organism: Helianthus tuberosus (assembly GCA_030545235.1). Lineage (NCBI taxonomy): Eukaryota > Viridiplantae > Streptophyta > Magnoliopsida > Asterales > Asteraceae > Helianthus > Helianthus tuberosus. The sequence goes on from CM060442.1 coordinate 185,269,445, forward strand.
TTATAGAAAACGACAGCATCCTGGACACGGCCCCGTGTGTAGGTGGAGTTCTGACACAGTTTGTCCGTATTCTGACGTACTGATCAGAAGGGAATCTTTTGGTGGACACGAGGGCGTGTTGGCTGGACACGGCCCCGTGTCGAGGGACTGTTTTATGAAGTTGTCTAGTTTTTTTTAAGGAACTCACTAGTATCGGGTGGCTCCTAATTGGTTGGAACAACCCCAAAGTGCCTAAGATACCTTAATTGTCCTAAACTAAGGCGAGAACGCAAGAGGTTGTCGGTGAGGGTAATTCCTATTTTCATTCTAGGTGGACAAGTCCAACCCTTTCCCGGGCTCTCGTTAAAGAAGGTGTATGCCGAATCGCTCAGGTCTATGTATGCACCGAACGAAGTCGATGGAGAGTCCTTCACGGCACAATCGGCACAGGGACAACTATCGTCCAAGTCTTTGCTAGGTACGAAGGTATTTTTGGGAGCAACGAGGTTGTCGGAATGCGGTTCCAGCATTTCGTCATGGTCATCGTCTTGGGGTGGATCAATAAAGTCCTTCCTAAGCTCTTTTAACCAATTTAGAATTAGCTTTTCTAGTTGAAATAACTCGTCAAGGAGCATTTCCCCTATAATATCTGGTTGGGCGCATTCGAGGGAGAGATAGGGCTTATTTTTACTTTCGCCCCTCTTAAGGTTATAAGAAGTCGGTGGGTCCATGTAGTGGGGCCTATAATTTAGAAAGTAGCATTCCACTTCTTTATGTTCGCCACCACATAATTGACACCACGTACCATAAGAGTGCCGAAAGTAAAAACAATTACTATCACTCATGTTTATGTCAGAAATTACCAACCGCCGGGAACTAACGGTTCTGTTTTCAGTAAGTGAATCTTGGGCACGGGGGCGTGTTGGGTGAGCACGGCCCCGTGTTCAGCTTACTGTCTGACTAAAAACAGGATTGCCAGTTCCAATGATTTAGCACGGGGGCGTGTTCTGCGGGCACGGCCCGTGCTGAGCTCTGCAAAAGCGGAAAAACTAAGAAAATCCTAAAAAAATAAAAAAGAAAAATAAAAAATGATTAGGCCGTTGATTCCTAACTTTCTTAAAATCCTTGTGTCCCCGGCAACGGCGCCAAAAACTTGATGCGTGCGAAGTGTTATATATATTAGGTGTATATTTTAAGCCCTTTTAACACTTATTTTTAGCCAAGTTTTAAATTTATAAAACACGATATTTTACTAACACTAAACACACATATGGGCAAGTGCACCCATCGTGAGCGTAGTATAGCGTTGGTAAGATACCGAGGTTGTCCAAGGACACAAGAGCTTTTAGTACCGGTTTATCCTCAACGTCTAATCAAAATAAAAAGGTTAGAAAAACGTTTTAAACTAAGAAAAATAAAAACTAACTAAAATGCTGAAAATAAAAATAAAATAAAAACAGATAGACAAGATGAATCACTTGGTTCCGACTCGTATCTAGTATAACCTTTGATTATTTCCGCACTTTTGCACATAATTAAGAGATTATCTTAGTTATTGTAGTAGGTCCCTCTTTTGAAGGTGACCTTACCCTCACCCCAGTAGTTTGAGTCAGCAAGGATACAATCCTAAAAGGGTGGATTATTGGAAGATAATGAATTAAGTTATTAATGCAATATTGTGGTAGGCCCCTCTTTTGGAGGTGACGTTACCCTCGACTAAGTAGTCTGAGTCAGCAGGGATACAGTCCTAAATAGCCGGGTTATAGTATTAATAGTAGTTAACTTATGAGGGGATCAAAGAGTTTGGACCCCCGCCATCCAATACCGTGAAGCATTGAAGGAGGTCCTACTAAATTTGACCTAGGTCCATTGCAGGACCTCTAAACGCTGAACAATGGCAAGACCTTTACCAAACCGTTCCCTTAACCCCCGACCAGGTAGCCAACATACCTCCATATAGACCGTGGAGATATGAATGGTGAAAATCCTTTATTTTATATAGACGGTAAAATAATGCCAAGACACCACGGACAAACGATAAGGAAAGATCACCTTCAACATAAGTAACTAGTTATTAAAGTCATTAATACAAAACCAAATAAAAAGTGCAAAAGATTAGAAATAAAAAGTATTATACTAGACACTTTGTCTTCACCAAGAGATGTAAGAGACTTAGGCAAACATGGCCTTGATTGTCAAGAACTCTTACGATCAATCTTGGATCCCGAGATGACTCACACACTCTACGATGGACAATGGATGATGGTGGTGGATGATGGTGTTGTGATGGTGGTGGGTGGTGGATGAAGTGTGAGAGAGGTGGTGTGCCAAGGGATGAGTTGAAATGAAACCAAGCACTCCTATTTATAGGCTGAACAGAAGGCTGGGCACGGCCCCGTGTCCGCTGGACACGCCCCCGTGCCTGTCTGACATTCTCTCTCTTCATTAATTGTAATTCACAATTACAATTAATGCGCCCGCTGTACTTTCGCCACGTCCCCGTGCTCACTGGACACGGCCCCGTGGTGGGCAATAGAAGCTTCTATAGGTTTGTCTTTTCTGCTGCTTCTTGGGCATGACCCCGTGCTGGCTGAGCACGGGGCGTGTTCAGTCTTCTGCCTTCTCTATTTTGCTTGGGAAGATGCCGTTGAGGGGTCGGGCAGTCCACTTATGTTCCATTTCTTGTATTTATGTTGGATTTAGCTGTCTTTTTGCTTCTTTTGTGTTTTTGAGCTCATTTAATCCTGAAAATACAAAAGGAAGACAAAAACACTCTTTTTCCAATATTAGTACTTAAAAGGGTTAGTTTTATGCCTCATTTGATGTAATTTATATGTTTCATTTTTCACACATCAAATACCCCCACACTTGAACTTTTGCTTGTCCTCAAGCAAAACTCTTTAATATGTGGCTTACACTCCCAAATGGAATGGGTAGAAGAGAAGGTTTTGGCTTGTCGTAGAGTGTTGGGAATCCAAGATCTTTTTGGGTTTTATTTTTATCTATTTACAATCCTATTCGTAATGATTTATTTAGAACGTTTCATAGGAGAAATTACTTATTTGGGCATAACATGCCTTTTTAAAATTCCATTTATATACAAGTTCACATACCTCACGGGAGAAATCACTCACACTCGGCCGAAGGTGTATTTTTAGTGAATCACTCGAGAGCGGCATGGAACTTATTCCTACCATAAGCTTGCCAAGCAATCATCCTCCTCCTTTTTAACTTTTATACCTTTGTAAATATCAAGAGGACTTTGTGGGTGAAGGGTTAGGCTTGGGTTAAAGGTAGGTGGTTGGGTTAGTGGTTAGTAGAAAAAGGGCGAAAAGCGTAACAAGTGTCGGTTTTCGTAGGACTTTCTATTTTTTTGTAACTTTTATTTTGATGAAGCTTTTATTCAAACAAAGTTATTTTTGATTGTTTGTTTATATTTCGCTTCATCATCAACACATTTTTTTTTGAACGATCATACGGAAAAACCGAACTTGTTACTAAAACAAAGGGTTAAAAATAAAAAAGGTTTTGGTGGGTAAAAGGGTTTTTGGTTTGGGTGATGAAATGAAAAGGTTTAGGCTCAAAGGGGATAACGAGGGGGATTTTTGGGTAGGTGGTAAAAGAAAAAGAAAAAATAATGGTGTAGAAATAAAAAGGGTTAGTCCTAATGCCTCCATCATTTACTTACTCGGGTTTAAGTTGATAAGGACCGGGAATGTATCGTCATGGCAAGTTCTAGAGTCGTAAGAACCAAGCGGCTATTCACACAAGAAACGAAAAATGAGCATTTAGTTTAATGATATGTAATTGTATGCTCAATAAAGGCTCAAAACTCATTTTTGTGGGAATGGGTTTTTATGAGATCAAGTATATATAATCAAATTTTAACTAAGTTTACCATGCCTTTTCATAATTTTCTTATGTTGGTTCTTTTTATCACTACGCTATCGGTTGTAAATTCGTAAAAATATAACCTTTTTGAGAACTTGAATTTCCCGAGTTAAACCTAGACAAGTAAAAAAAAATTGAATTTTTTGAAAAAATTTGGGGTGATTAGCGGTTCCAATAGAGTTTTGTGTAAGGCTTGTATTTAGGACTTGCAAGATTCAAGGTTTTAGCATCCCCCCCACACTTAAATTACACATTGTCCTCAATGTGTCCCAAAAATAAATTTTTAGGTTGATTAGATGTGTAAAATGGTGTTAAAAGCAAAGATTTATGTTACTGGTAGTCTGGACACGACCCCGTGGGGACCGGACACGGCCCCGTGTTCAGGTGCCAGTAACAGAAATTAAAGAAAAGAAACATAAGCCTAGACACGGGGGCGTGTCTGGTGAACACGGCCCGTGTCCAACCTGAACTGGGCATTTTTCTGCGGGGGGTTCAGCACGGGGCCGTGTTGGTTGGACACGGCCCGTGTTGAACCTTCTGTAATGGAGAGAATTGTCGGGTTGCCTTGTTCTTGTGCATGAGGTCATTTTTCTCGTTCCCCTTTTCATCCGTTACCACCATGAGTGTGTTTTATTCCTAATGAACCATCTAAACTTTAAAAACCATCATTTCATTGCAATCATAGAGAGACCTTACATAATCCTAAATTAAGATTAAACTAGATAAAACAAAGAAATAATAAACCATGGAGTTCTAGCCTCTACTTTATTTTAATTAGCAAAATTTCCAAGAAGCAACTAATCTTGGTTAAACAAGGCCTTTTAGAACTCCTTCTTCCGGGTGCGGTTCTCCTCATATGTCGGCGAGCCACTCTTCCACCTCCCTTGGAAGGAGAAAAGAAGGCTCATTGGCATTAGTTTGAGGAGTTTCGATTTCCACCGGGATCTCTTGTTGGTGTTCCACAGGAGGTTCCGCCGGAAAGTCTTCCCACCCGGTAGGGTTGTTAATTCCGAGTGCTAGGTTCCAATCCTGTTGAGGGAGGACTGGTTCCATCGGGGGTGCTATAAGAATATTTAACCTCTGGTGCAAGAGGTTAATTTCTTGGAAGCTGCTTTCGAGTCCCATTGTAAGATCGTTAATACGGTCGATTAGGACCTCCTCTACTGATGTCATTTCGTCGAGAGCCTCCCTTAATGCTATCACATAATGCACAAGTGTAGCTTCAATGGAGGGTCTTCTTCCTCTTCGGCTGTTTGACGAATGCACAGAAGATGTTTCGCTATTTTCACTGGACATCCTACGAAAAATAAACTGAAAAATAGTTTATTTAATGAAACAGTGACCGGACACGGCCCCGTGCTCATTGAGCACGGCCCCGTGTTCATCTTTCTGCAGAATTTTGGAGCAAGGAAACTTGGAATTTTAAGTTATTTTCTGAACTTGTGGGGTCTTTTTAGTCATTAATAACTTAAAACAATGTTACATAACATGTTTTTACCAAGATTCCTTGAACAAAACTCATTAATCCTTACCACAAAGTTGGAAGAATTCAAACTTTTAATGGTAGTTCTTGGAGAAAGATGGAGAAGAAGGAAATGGCTAAAAGAGGAAAGGACAAGATGGGTTGTTGGAACCTTCTTTTAAACTTACCTAGGATAGTTGAGAGAAGATTCCTTCAAATCCCTGTCCCAAGTTGGTCCAAATGTGCAGAATTCTTGGCTGCATTTATAGAAAACGACAGCATCATGGACACGGCCCCGTGTCCATTGGACACGGCCCCGTGTGCAGGTGGAGTTCTGACACAGTTTGTCCGTATTCTGACGTACTGATCAGAAGGGAATCTTTTGGTGGACACGAGGGCGTGTTGGCTGGACACGGCCCCGTGTCGAGGGACTGTTTTATGAAGTTGTCTAGTTTTTTTTAAGGAACTCACTAGTATCGGGTGGCTCCTAATTGGTTGGAACAACCCCAAAGTGCCTAAGATACCTTAATTGTCCTAAACTAAGGCGAGAACGCAAGAGGTTGTCGGTGAGGGTAATTCCTATTTTCATTCTAGGTGGACAAGTCCAACCCTTTCCCGGGCTCTCGTTAAAGAAGGTGTATGCCGAATCGCTCAGGTCTATGTATGCACCGAACGAAGTCGATGGAGAGTCCTTCACGGCACAATCGGCACAGGGACGCCTATCGTCCAAGTCTTTGCTAGGTACGAAGGTATTTTTGGGAGCAACGAGGTTGTCGGAATGCGGTTCCAGCATTTCGTCATGGTCATCGTCTTGGGGTGGATCAATAAAGTCCTTCCTAAGCTCTTTTAACCAATTTAGAATTAGCTTTTCTAGTTGAAATAACTCGTCAAGGAGCATTTCCCCTATAATATCTGGCTGGGCGCATTCGAGGGAGAGATAGGGCTTATTTTTACTTTCGCCCCTCTTAAGGTTATAAGAAGTCGGTGGGTCCATGTAGTGGGGCCTATAATTTAGAAAGTAGCATTCCACTTCTTTATGTTCGCCACCACATAATTGACACCACGTACCATAAGAGTGCCGAAAGTAAAAACAATTACTATCACTCATGTTTATGTCATAAATTACCAACCGCCGGGATCTAACGGTTCTGTTTTCAGTAAGTGAATCTTGGGCACGGGGGCGTGTTGGGTGAGCACGGCCCCGTGTTCAGCTTACTGTCTGACTAAAAACAGGATTGCCAGTTCCAATGATTTAGCACGGGGGCGTGTTCAGCGGGCACGGCCCGTGCTGAGCTCTGCAAAAGCGGAAAAACTAAGAAAATCCTAAAAACATAAAAAAGAAAAATAAAAAATGATTAGGCCGTTGATTCCTAAATTTCTTAAAATCCTTGTGTCCCCGGCCACGGCGCCAAAAACTTGATGCGTGCGAAGTGTTATATATATTAGGTGTATATTTTAAGCCCTTTTAACACTTATTTTTAGCCAAGTTTTAAATTTATAAAACACGATATTTTACTAATGCTAAACACACATATGGGCAAGTGCACCCATCGTGAGCGTAGTATAGCGTTGGTAAGATACCGAGGTCGTCCAAGGACACAAGAGCTTTTAGTACCGGTTTATCCTCAACGTCTAATCAAAATAAAAAGGTTAGAAAAACGTTTTAAACTAAGAAAAATAAAAACTAACTAAAATGCTGAAAATAAAAATAAAATAAAAACAGATAGACAAGATGAATCACTTGGTTCCGACTCGTATCTAGTATAACCTTTGATTATTTCCGCACTTTTGCACATAATTAAGAGATTATCTTAGTTATTGTAGTAGGCCCCTCTTTTGAAGGTGACGTTACCCTCACCCCAGTAGTTTGAGTCAGCAAGGATACAATCCTAAAAGGGTGGATTATTGGAAGATAATGAATTAAGTTATTAATGCAATATTGTGGTAGGCCCCTTTTTTGGAGGTGACGTTACCCTCGACTAAGTAGTCTGAGTCAGCAGGGATACAGTCCTAAATAGCCGGGTTATAGTATTAATAGTAGTTAACTTATGAGGGGATCAAAGAGTTTGGACCCCCGCCATCCAATACCGTGAAGCATTGAAGGAGGTCCTACTAAATTTGACCCAGGTCCATTGCAGGACCTCTAAACGCTGAACAATGGCAAGACCTTTACCAAACCGTTCCCTTAACCCCCGACCAGGTAGCCAACATACCTCCATATAGACCGTGGAGATATGAATGGTGAAAATCCTTTATTTTATATAGACAGTAAAATAATGCCAAGACACCACGGACAAACGATAAGGAAAGATCACCTTCAACATAAGTAACTAGTTATTAAAGTCATTAATACAAAACCAAATAAAAAGTGCAAAAGATTAGAAATAAAAAGTATTATACTAGACACTTTGTCTTCACCAAGTGATGTAAGAGACTTAGGCAAACATGGCCTTGATTGTCAAGAACTCTTACGATCAATCTTGGATCCCGAGACGACCCACACACTCTACGATGGACAATGGATGATGGTGGTGGATGATGGTGTTGTGATGGTGGTGGGTGGTGGATGAAGTGTGAGAGAGGTGGTGTGCCAAGGGATGAGTTGAAATGAAACCAAGCACTCCTATTTATAGGCTGAACAGAAGGCTGGGCACGGCCTCGTGTCCGCTGGACACGCCCCCGTGCCTGTCTGACATTCTCTCTCTTCATTAATTGTAATTCGCAATTACAATTAATGCGCCTGCTGTACTTTCGCCACGCCCCCGTGCTCCCTGGACACGGCCCCGTGGTGGGCAATAGAAGCTTCTATAGGTTTGTCTTTTCTGCTGCTTCTTGGGCACGGCCCCGTGCTGGCTGAGCACGGGGCGTGTTCAGTCTTCTGCCTTCTCTATTTTGCTTGGGAAGATGCCGTTGAGGGGTCGGGCAGTCCACTTATGTTCCTTTTCTTGTATTTATGTTGTATTTAGCTGTCTTTTTGCTTCTTTTGTGTTTTTGAGCTCATTTAATCCTGAAAATACAAAAGGAAGACAAAAACACTCTTTTTCCAATATTAGTACTTAAAATGGGTTAGTTTTATGCCTCATTTGATGTAATTTATATGTTACATTTTTCACACATCATAGAGCATAAAATTAGATCAAGGTGTGAGGAAAATGGAATGAGAGCTTGGGTATTTATAGATTTCGGAGAACCGTTAGGATCGTTTCTCGCAAATCGTGCTTTGATCTTGACCTTACAAGTGGGCACATGGTTTTCAAAACCATGGGAATACTTAAAACCATCAAATTCCAGCCCATAGAGTGCAAAACCTTGGGTTAAAACCATCAAAACCTCAAAAATGGACCAAGTTCAATGTATCTGCCAGAAATTTCAAAAATGGTCCCTGCACTTGTAAAACTTAATTTTTGGCACTTTTAAGCCACGTTAACCTCATTTCAAGTCTCTAAAATACAGTTAAAGTATAGGGAACTTTAAATGTGCTAAAAAATATCTCGTATGTTGGTTCGTTTGGTCGTACGGTTGCGTTGTTTGGTTAATACGACGGAAATCGTAACGAACGCAAAAACGATCCAAATTACGCGACGAATGGAATTTTATGGGCATATAAAGGATATTTAGGGCATATTTAACTTATGATCAAGTTCTGGAATGTTCGTTACAGTACGAATCAACATACTTTCGAAGTTTGTCGAAATTAGTCCTTGTAAGCGAATAAACTTGATTTCGGCATACCAAACCCTCCAAAACTTATTTCTAAGTTATGTAAAGGTTATTTAAGGTATGTTAAGCCTATTTTACTGTTCCGGAGTGTTTGTTGCATTAAACTGGTTATATTTACGTATCAGTTCACTTATAACCTTTCAGAAAGCGATTTAAAGCTTGAAATCGAACATGAATTGATATGCGCATATGATACACATATTTATACAAATACCAAACATGAAACACAATATTTTATTGATTTGGTATTTTTTTGATGGTCGCATAGGCACAGGTGTCACAAATTTGATCTAAAATACTCAGGTATGAAGCTAAGGCTTCAACTTAGAGCAAATTCAGATCAAATGTGTGAAAAATGAGTGAAGATCAAGTGGGTATTTATAGGAAGTCATGAGTTTACAAGATCTTGACATGTGTTTTTGCAAGAATCAAAGCTCAATCTCAACCCTCCACTTGTAGGACATGGTTTACAATACAATGGGGATCCAAAACCAGCTCAAGGTATTGAGAAAATTGCACAAAAGACCCTGAAAATCAAGCTGGTTGCTGAAAAATGAGTTGCTGATTTCTTTCTCGGTCACGTGGCGTGCCAGGGGTCCCTGGTCTTGGTGCGTGGCGCGAGGGACCTCAGTTCTAAGTTTCCAGAATTGGCGAAATAGGTCCCTGCATGCTTAAAACTTGATTTTCGGCACGTTTAAGCCCCGTTATCCCCATTTCAAGGCTCTAAAATGAAGTTAAAGTATAGGGAACTTAAAATATGCTTGAAAACATCTCGGATGTCGGTTCGTTTGGTCATACGGTTGCGTTGTTCGGTTAATTACGACGGAAACTCGAACGGATGCGAAAATGATCCAAATTACGCGGCGAATGGTATTTTTTCATTCCAATCACTAAAATAAAATATTTTAATGATTAAAATTTTTTTTGGATGTCCGGATATGCTCAGGACGTAAGATATGCGCGAAAATACTAACTTATGCACTTTTTGACGCTTTTAGTCCCTGTTTGATCAAAAAGTTTATTTTCGCATACCGAACCCCTCAAAACCTATTTCTAAGCTATGTAAAGGATATTTAGGGTATGTTTAACTTATGATCAAGTTCCGGAATGTTCGTTACCATACAAATCGGTATAGTTTCGCAGTTTGACACAAATAGTCCCTGCGATCGAATAAATTTGTTTTCGACATACCAAACCATCCAAAACTTATTTCTAAGTTATGTAAGGTTTATTTGAGGTATGTTAAGCCTATGCCATTGTTCCGGAGTGTTTGTCGCATTAAACTGAATACGTTTACGCATCAGTTCGCGTATAACCTTCCAGAAAGCGATTTATTGCTCGAAATCGAACAAGAATTGATATGTGCAAATGATACACACATTTATACAAATCCCAACTATGAAACACAATATTTCATTGGTTTTGTATTTGTTTGATGGTCATAGTGACACAGGTGTCACAGTCTCCTCTACTTTAGGAAATTTCGTCCTGAAATTTATATTTTAGGGGAAACTTGTGAAGACATCTGTGATTGTTTCGCTTCCGAATGAATCCTTCGTACCCTAAGTAGGACTCTGGGTCACGTTTGGATTTTTAGTGAATTTGTTAATTGTCAAAGTGTTGTTGCCGTTGTAACAAAAATATGGAGCTTCGAACAACGGATAGGAGAATGTTTCCTATGAAGACTATTATAGGAACTCGTGTGTGCTTGAAACTTGGAGTCAGAGGTTGTGTGATAAAATAACATTGGTCAAGGTCCAGGACTTCTAGTAACTTAAATAACGCTACGTTCGCAATGTAATAAGGAACACTTATATATAGGAAGTACCAGCGACGTATCCACCATGCCCTTTTTACATTGTTCCCGTTTCGTTATTCTTATCACTATAGGTCTTAACACATGACAAAACTTGCTGTGGTTTCCGTGCACTGAATTCCATAATTATGTATTCATCCATAATTACGTAATTCCTTGCACAGTCCGCACAGTTCATTTCATAATGCGTAGGGGAAAAATCAATCGAACAAACATGTAATGACTTGACTAGACCACCAAAGGATCTTTTTAACTAGATCAACGAACGACCTTTTTAACAAGATCAACACATGTTCTCCCTAACTAGACCGTCGTATGATCTCTTTAAATAGACCACTAAAGGATCTTTTTAACTTTGCACCAAATAATCGTTTTGAAATAGCACTTTGGAATCCAAGGGTCTGACTATTTGCATAGAAAATCCCCTAAAGGATTTAAGATAGTACTTTGAGTATCCTTTTGAGAATCTAACATATGAAAATACGAAAGATTCTACTAGGACTTAGATAGGGAGCTTTAGAATTACACATAAACACATAATCGCGTATTCGTTAATTTAGTTATTAGCTCGTTCGTTACTTTGAATTAATGCATTTAAAGTACACTAGAAATCCAATCACGGACTTTAATTGGTACTTTAAATATCCCCAAGAATTTAACCATGAAGATAGGAAGACCTTATAAGGATTTGGTTTTGTCTTTGTCGTATCGTAACATTCGTATTAGAACACATAAGGAATCCAATTAAGGACTCACGATAACACCTTTAGATATCAAATCAGGGATTTGAAATGGTACTTCAAGTATCTGTTTAAGGATTTGTAACTTGTACCTTGTACTTTGTTTCTTAAAAGAAACGAGTACTCAGGATTTTTCGGGGAGACCACAAGTGATCATAAAATGAAAGAATCACACAAGTAGTTTGTTTTGTAAGGAACACAGTTCCTTGGTGTCGGCATCGTAGGGGTATGTTAGACATACATACAATCGTATCAGTTTCGTAAAATAAAATTGAAACAACAAGGAAGATGACGGATGTAATTAAAATATCAAATTCATATGGAAATTATTTAGTTCAAGTTTGGTTTGACGGATGTAACTAAAAAACCAATAATTAAGGGTATGTTTGTTATAATTTGGTTTGATTATTTTCTTTATAGGATAATAATATATATTTAGGTATAATACATATATTTTTTAAACTATCTACTATAATAAAAGAAAACAAGTTTTGGACACGTGTTATTTATTGAAGTCATCTATTTTTATAAATAATTAATAGCAATTAAAAGATAATTATACAATTAAATTTAATATAAATTTAAACAATTCATATAGGAGATAATATATATAATATTTTAAAATAGAGTAAATTACAAAAATCGTCCTTTATGTATGTCACTTATTGCAAACTGTGTCATTTGTCTTCAATAATTACAGAAAACGTACTTGATGTTTGCAAACCCTTGCAAGTTATGTCCTTTAGCCCTAACTCAGTTAATTTAAATGATTTATTTATTTTATTAAACTAAAATAGTTACGGGTAAAACCTATTTCAAAAATGTTTAAAAGGTGTTTATTGGTTATATACTTATATTTTCGTGTTCAATTCTCAACTCAAATACGATAATCACTATGTTTACGTGACATGTATAAGAACAATCACCGCATCCATCGTATGTCGAGTATATCCATTAGTTTTTTTTAAGATATAAATTTTTATTAGATTCATTCAACCCGTGTAATAAATGAGGTCTTTTAAAGATATAACATTTTTATTTTTTACTATACAAAATTACATTTATGCAACTCGTGTAATACTCGGGGTTTTAAAAATATAACTTTTTTTTATTATGTAGTATATAAAATAAGATTTATTCAATACATATAATACATAGGATTTATACAGATATAACTTTTTATTGTTTGGTATATAAAATTACATGTGTTCAATCCGTATAATACAGCCTCCCGCTTTAGTCTCCCTAACGGTCGAACTTAGTCTCGTTCCTCAGCTCGACGAGGTTCTTAAAAATGTAACTTTTTTATTATTTAATATATAAAATTAAATTTACTCAACCCGTATAATACACCGGGTTCTTAAAAATATAACTTTTTTTATTATTTAATATATAAAATTACATTTATTCAACCAATGTAATAAATGAGATTTTTTAAATATATATTGTTTTATTATTTGGTTTATAAAGTTGCATTTATTCAACCCGTGTAATAAACGAGATTTTTAAAGATATATTTTTTATTATTTGGTATATAAAATTGCATTTATTCAACCCGTGTAATACACAGTGTTCTAACCTAGTTTAAAATCTAAGGAAGATGAGGTATTACCACGTGGCATTACACCCATCACAATTTAAATTGAAATTTATTTGCGCCCTCTCATAAATTGGGTATGTATATTTTCTTTTAAATATATTTGGAAATTATTTAGTTGCTAAGATCATTTAACAAAAAATTAATAATACAAATTCATGCGGAAATTATTTAGTTCAAGTTTTGTTTGACGGATGTAAATAAAAATTCAACAGTTAAGGGTTTGTTTGTTATTATTTGGTTTGATTATTTTCTTTATAGGATAATAATAAATATTTAGGTATAATACATATATTTTTTAATTTAAAGTCTAAGAAATATGAGGTATTGTCATGTTGCATTATTTGCAATCTTTTATTAAAAGTTAGATATAATATAATAATATTAAAATTAAACGTGAGAGAATTTATAATAATAATAAGAAGAAGAAGATAACAAAAAATATTATTTGTTTAAACAAATTAAAGGTAAAATTGTGAGATTAAAGAAGCAATTGACATGTGGCATTAATTGGACTCTTTTATTTAGATATAGATTAGATTAGATTAGCTTATATTAGATTAGATTAGGGGTAAATTACACTTTCCATCCTTTATGTTTGTATCGGATTGCAATGACCTTTAACTTCAATGATTATAGTCACAGTCATTTCTTTGTTAAAAACATTACACGCTAGGTCCTTTAGCATTAACCCAGTTAAAATTATCAGTTAAGTCTGATCACATAAGGGTAGATTAGTCTTTTACATCTGTATATAATATTTACTTGTTTTGTTTTGTTTTAAAAATGAAAATTCAACCCCACCACAACACCTACTTTCTCAGATCAAATCCCTACCCACTGTCCAAATCCCCACCTCCCATTTCCCTCATTCATTCAACCTTTTAATTAATCAAACAAGAAATCAACACCCATTCAACCTTTTAATTAATTAAACAAGATATAAACACTCCTTCAACCATCCAAATCCACACCTCGGATCTCCCTCACCCTTCTCTACCGGACGAGCAATGGGCGGTGGTACTGCGGCTGCACACGTCGGCGTGTGATACGGTCTAGTCCACCTCAACACATGACCAGGCCCAGCCCTAGATTGAAGACAGGCCCAAACGCATCAAACGGAAGCCCATCCGGTTGCTGGATTAAGGAATCAAGCCCATTATTAATTAGTTGCAAGCCACGTTTATTTCTGTTACTTTTATTTGTTGAATTGTTCAAGTTAGTTGCATGCATTTAGGATAAGGTAGTGGTAGATCATGGCTAAGAATAAGGGAAGGGACATGGTGAACATGCAAACATGGCATGGTGGACATGTATTCTCATGCATCTTTAAATACTTGTAATTGTTGCATTTGGAAAAATTATCAGAAAATTGCCCCAAAAGTCCTGTTCTCCCTCTTTTATTCTTTGGAGTGTTTGCCTACTAAAAAAGGCTCTATCATTTTTGGTGCCTTCATTCACGTCTCATCCCCCGCCATTATGCCACCTCGCAAAGACACTTCCGCGCCCGACGACTTACCACCCACCGCTATGGATCAATTGAACCAATTGATCTCTATCACCACAAATTCAGCCAACACACACGCCAACCTTAACGCCCAAATTGCTGCCCTGGTCCAAGCCACCACTAACCTCAACACCAAACTCGACACCCAAACCGAAAATACAGCCCGTCTCATCAACCATGTCTCCAAACTCACTGATCGCCTAGCTCCCGGTTCAGATGATGATGAACTCAAACCGGTCAACAACCTTAATCCACCACGTACCCCCAGACCACCAAAAATCCAATTACCAATGTTCGACGGCACAAATCCATTAGGTTGGATATTACAAGCCGAAAATTACTTCACCTATTACCAGATTCCACCACAAGAACGAGTCACCCTCACCGCGTTTCACTTCGTCGGTGATGCTTTAACGTGGTACCAAAATCAATCCGCCAATGGCTCGCTCGGCAATTGGCCAGCCTTTAAGCGATCGGTTGAACTTCGATTCGGCCCCTCTACGTTCGATAACCATGAAGCAACTTTATTCAAACTACAACAAAAAACCACTGTCCTCGAATTCCAAACTGAGTTCGAACGTTTGAGTAATCGCATCATCGGTTTATCGGCCCAAACTCTACTTAATTGTTTCATATCTGGGCTTAAACCGGAAATCCAGGCTGAAATGGCTATCATTAAGCCCACTTCCTTTGAAGAGGCTTGTGGCCTAGCCAGACGTATTGAAGACAAATTCAACCATCTTTTTAAAACTAAACAATCTTATCCCACAAAACTCTCCTCCACAACAAACTTCACCACACCTCCTGCAAACACCATAACATCCATGACGTCCACCACCATTAACTCCACCAAACCGGCTACCACCACACCACCAGCCACGACTTCCCCACCACTCCTACCGACACCACCCAAACCCCTACCATTTACCAAACTCTCCCCGGAAGCCATTCTACAACGCCGAAATGACGGATTATGTTTTCGTTGTCCCGAAAAATTTTTCCCCGGACATAAGTGTTCTCCGCCACAATTCATGTTGATTGTGGATAATGAAGATTTCATTGATTTGGTCGATGACCCACCCGATCAACACCAGGATACCGTAGCAACTCCTCAATTTATGTCCCTGTCCGACGCAGCTTATTTTGGCATGTCCTCTCTACAAACTCTTCGTATCACGGGCTACATCAACGACACCCCAGTTACGGTTTTGGTAGACTGTGGTAGTACCCACAATATCATACAGCCGCGGATCGCATCTACGTTGGGTCTCCCAACAAAACCTTTACAACCCTTTGCGGTTATGGTCGGAAATGGTCAGCACATTTACTGTCAAGGACATTGTCCAGATGTTCCATTACAACTTCAGAAGGCCGCTTTTCAAGTTCCATTCTTCGTTTTTCCGGTTCAAGGAGCTGACGTAGTTCTCGGTATCTCTTGGCTGGGAACTCTTGGCCCGATCACCGCCGACTTTTCCGTACCTGAAATCTCCTTCACCATCAACGGCAAGCACACAACTCTCACAGGAGAACCCATGACCAAACAGGTAAATTCAAGCTCCTTATCTTCTATGCTTCGTCACGGGTCCATTGCTTCACTTCATGCCTTACTGTTGGAATCTCCCGACAAGACCACAACTCCCACCGATTCACTGTTCCATTCCGACCCCCTCATCACCAACTTACTGAATGAATTTCAATCCGTTTTTGCCACACCACATACCTTACCACCTTCACGCCCTCATGACCACCATATACCCTTACTCAACAACAATAAACCAGTAAATGTTAAACCGTACCGATACCCTCATTTTCAAAAACAAGTAATGACCCAACTGATTGACGAGATGCTGCGTGATGGGATTATTCGACCAAGCCAAAGCCCGTTTTCGTCACCGGTCTTATTAGTAAAAAAAAAGGATGGTACTTGGCGCTTTTGCGTCGACTACCGAGCACTAAACGCAGTCACCATTCGTGATCGTTTCCCAATTCCAACAATCGATGAGCTTCTCGACGAACTCATTGGTGCAACCATCTTTTCCAAAATTGACCTTCGCTCGGGCTACCATCAAATTCGGGTGGCACAAAAAGATATCCACAAAACCGCTTTTCGCACAACCGATGGCCATTATGAATTTTCGGTAATGCCGTTTGGTCTAACCAACGCTCCATCAACATTCCAATCGGCCATGAATGATCTTTTCCGGTCGGTTTTACGCAAATTTGTCTTGGTATTTTTTGACGATATTTTGATTTATAGTGCTTCCAAAGAAGATCACTACGCACACTTACAGTTTGTTTTTCAAGCTTTACGTGATAATCACTTGCATAAAAATGCGTCTTTGCCATGACCGATATTTCGTTTCTGGGACATCGTATTTCAGGCAATGGAGTAAGGCCGGAACCCGAGAAAATATCTTCTATTCAACAATGGCCGAAACCAAACTCTTTCACCACATTGAGGGCATTCTTGGGTATTACGGGGTACTACCGTCGATTTGTACCTCAATATGCACACATAGCTACACCGTTAACCAACCTCCTCAAAGCCAAAGATTTTGTCTGGAACGATAATGCCGAGTCGGCCTTCAACACTCTCAAAACTCACACGCAAAATCTCATCACACTTGCCCTACCAGATTTCTCAAAACCATTTGATTTAACTACCGATGCTTCGGGGTATGCCATTGGAGCCGTTCTTTCACAAAACAATCGACCCATTGCCTTTTTCTCAAAAAAAACTTTGCCCAACCATGCAAGCCCAATCCACCTACACTAAAGAATTATATGCTATTACGGAATCAGTTCGTAAATGGCGACAATATCTATTGGGAAGCCATTTTCGTATCTTTACCGACCACCATAGTATCAAGCACATGTTAACTCAAACAATTCACACGCCTGAACAACAAAAGTGGATCACAAAGCTGCTCGGATACGACTTCGAAATCCATTTCAAACCTGGAAAAGAGAACACCGTTGCCGACGCGCTGAGTAGAGTTCACATGCCGGCTATGATGGCCTTGTCTCATGCAACAACCCCTTGGTTAAATGAGATTAAGCATTACTACAAAGATCATCCGACGGGCATTGAACTAATCAACCAAATCACTTCGGATCCAGCAGCGCTTCCTCGTCATCTCTACAAAGATGGGCTCGTTTATGTAAGTGGAAAAATTCTAGTTCCTCCGGTCGGTAGTGTTAGAGAAAAACTGTTACACGAATTCCATTCGTCTCCTGTTGGTGGCCATTCGGGAAGCACGGCTACGTTCAAAAGGTTGTCCACTTCTTTTTCTTGGTTGGGCTTAAAGAAAGATGTGATTTCCTTTGTCAGAAACTGTGATATATGTCAAGCGGTCAAGACACCAACTCATAAACCTTATGGTTTACTCCAGCCACTTCCAGTTCCCGAACACACGTGGCATGATATCTCCATGGACTTTATAACAAACCTGCAGCCATCGAAAGGTAAAACCGTGATTTGGGTAATTATTGACCGCTTGTCAAAATTTGCACACTTTATTGCTCTCCCATCGCATTATACCGCGGTCTCCCTTGCTACCATATTCATGAAAGAAGTTTATAAGCTGCATGGTTTACCTAAGACCATAGTGTCGGACCGCGACCCAATCTTTGTTAGTAGATTATGGCGAGAATTGTTCAAGCAAATGGGCACAAAACTGTTGCATTTAAGTGCTTACCACCCGCAGACGGACGGCCAAACCGAAGTAGCAAACCGTTGCCTTGAGGCTTACTTGCGAGCGTTTGTTTTCGACACACCATCTAAATGGGAAAGGTACTTGTTTATGGCAGAATTTTCTTATAATACCAATTTTCACAGTTCGATCAACATGACGCCGTTCAAAGCACTTTACGGTCACGAAGCTACATCTGTTCATGACTACGTTCCGGGAACCAATTCCAATGCTTCTATTGATCTGTCCCTTTCGAATCATCAAGAAGTCATAAAAGCTTTAAAAAAGTCCCTGGAAGTCGCAAGAGCCCGCATGGTCAAGCAAGCCAATAAACATCGTATGGAGAAGGAGTTTGACATCGGAGATTGGGTCTATTTGAAACTCCAACCATACCGTCAACAATCAGTAAGTTCCAGAGCAAATCCAAAACTGTCGAGGCGTTTTTTCGGACCATACAAGACACTTGATCGTATTGGGAAGGTTGCCTACAAGCTTGAGTTGCCGCCATCATCGAAGATACATCCGGTTTTCCATGTTTCATTGTTGAAGCAAAGTTTTGGCAACATAGCTTCCAACAAAGGTAACATCGAAGCATTCAATGAGGAGGCAGTCTCCTTCTTGCCGGAAGCGGTTTTAGACAGAAAAATCAGACCTGACCAACAAGAACAACTTCTGGTTCAGTGGGAGAATCGTCCGTTGGAAGAGGCTACATGGGAGGATAAAAGTGTTCTACAACAACAATTTCCGTTTTTTTTCCGACATTGAGGACAACGTCGTTCTTGAAGGGGAGGGTGATTATACGGTCCAGTCCACCTCAACACATGACCAGGCCCAGCCCCAGATTGAAGACAGGCCCAAACGCATCAAACGGAAGCCCATCCGGTTGCTGGATTAAGGAATCACGCCAATTATTAATTAGTTGCAAGCCACGTTTATTTCTGTTACTTTTATTTGTTGAATTGTTCAAGTTAGTTGCATGCATTTAGGATAAGGTAGTGGTAGATCATGGCTAAGAATAAGGGAAGGGACATGGTGAACATGCAAACATGGCATGGTGGACATGTATTCTCATGCATCTTTAAATACTTGTAATTGCTGCATTTGGAAAAATTATCAGAAAATTGCCCCAAAAGTCTTGTTCTCCCTCTTTTATTCTTTGGAGTGTTTGCCTACTAAAAAAGGCTCTATCAGCGTGTGACCGGGTTGCGTCGGCGGGGTTGACGAGGCAAAGAGAACCGACGGCGGCTGCACATCTTCTGGATCTATTTTGTTCTGGTTCTAGTTTTGGATCTAGCGGATCTACATTACTGGTTCGAGTTTTGTGTTTTTTGTTCGAGGTTTGGACCGATTGATGAACATCCGGGTGGGTTGTTTTGGATCCGATTCGATTGATGAACATCTGGTGGATCTACAAATGTTGAGTGAAATTTGAGTAAATCGTGATTGTTAGGAGGATGGGTTTAAAGGGTGTGAAGAGTTTATATATAGGAAGATGATGGTTTAATGGGTGTAAATTATGATTGTTTAGGATGATGGGTTGAAGGTGTAGACTGCAAATTCAAATTGGGTTTCATGGAGGTAAGGTTGAATCTGGTGTAACAAGTGGTCAAAACCATTGATGTTTGGATTTTTTTTTTTTTTTAAATCAAAACTTAGTATGCCCCAATGAAACAACAATTATTTTAATGGTGGTGGTGGTGCGTTGGTATTGATGTGGTGGTGGGTGGTGGGTGGTAGGTGGTGGTGCGTTGGGTGGTGATGTGGTGTCGGCAAGTGGAGAAGAAGAACACAAGGACAATGCTTTATGTATGGTTTTTTTTTTAAGTTTTTTTTTGTTTTATTTATAATATATATTTTGAAATAAAAGGTATGTTAAATGACCGAAATACCCTCATGTGCCTTGCACATGATCAGACTTAACTGATAATTTAACTGAGTTAATACTAAAGGACCTAGTGTGTAATGTTTTTAACAAAGAAATGACTGTGACTGTAATTATTGATGTTAAAGGTCATCCATTGCAATCCGATACAAACATAAAGGACGAAAAGTGTAATTTACCCTTAGATTAGATTAGATTGTTAGGTTTAGCATCTCTAACACTTAGAACCGTTGCATTAACCAACACATTATTGCCATATCTTACATTTACTTTTTACAAATAAAATTATTGGATTTTAATAATCATAAGTTTTACTCGTTGGCCGATAATAATGCCAACTTCAAAAATTCTATATAAGAATCTCAACTTGTAAGATTTTGCCCCCCCCCCCCCCTCGATCCTTCTCTAACTTGGTTAATTTAGTGTGAATTGACAGATGACATGGATGCTTATGTGTTCAAAAACTAATAGGTGGATGCTTATGTGGCCTGTGATGTGTGTTAAGTTTGTTTTTCATCAAAAAATAAAGGAATATTGGATTTTAATAATCTCAACTATTCGTCGTTGGCCGCCAACAGTCCTAACTTCAAACATAACCACTGGCAGTCCCAACTATTAACATATTGGCCATCAATGGACCCTAATTAAAAGAACCCTAACACCGTTACGGAAAAACGTTTTTGGCCGGAAAACTCATTTTTGGTCGGAAAACTCAACATTTTTGTCTCAAACCTCTTTGTAACCTTATTACGGACCTTTAGGAACCTTCTTCTAGTAAAAGTCTCAATTATTAAAGTCGCCGGAAAACTCCTTTTTTGACCGGAAAACTCAACTTTTGGCCGGAAAACTCAACATTTTCATCCCAAACCTCTTTGTAACCTTCGATCAAACCTTTAGAAACTTTTTTTCTGGCCAAAAACAGTTTTCTGGTGACTTGAGACTAGTGGCATTAGGGTTCTGTTAGTCAGGGTCCATTGGTGGCCAATATGTCAATTGTTGGGACTGTCAGTGGTTATTTTTGAAGTTAGGACTGTTGGTGGCCAACGGTGAATAGTTGAGATTATTAAAATCCAATATTCCAAAAATAAAGCCCTAACACTTAACAACTTCATTACACTTAACAACTTCATTACACTTAACCACCACCATCGGACTAGATTATGGACCATCTCTCTCTTTCTCAAGAACACAACCATCGAACTAGATTATGGACCACCCACCACCATCAGATTTTGAATCCGTTCATCTTTCTTAGAACTAGATCTGGTATATGCTTATGTGGCCTGTGACTACATCCAATTTTGAATAATCTTGACCTACGATCAATTGGACTGTTGCGATCAGTTCATCAGTTCTTTTGTTCCCCATTTATAGTACATTGATTGGAAATAGGAATTTTTTTCTAAAGCCAAACCCTAGTTGAAATGAAATTAATAAATAGGCGCTAATGGATTATAAGCTCTTGTGATTCTCGTGAACCGATTGAGAATCTGACATATGGCTAAAAGAAGAACAGGGTTATAGGGTTTGATAAACCCAGGTGGGGTGGATCTTCTGGTGGCGGTGAATGAAAATGGCGCTTTATCTTCTGTTTGGTAGGTTTCCCGCCATTATTAATTGTTTAATTGATGTGTTTTCTCCTTTTGCAAACTATATGTAATTGAATCAAGTGGGATGTAAGAAAGATATGGTTTTGAACACCGTGGTTACTTGTGTTCGTGGAAATGATTTCCAGAAATTATGGCACAAATGGTGGTGGTTGTCATGTTCAGACAGTGGTGGTTGATGGTGGTTTTTGTTTGAGTGGTGCAATTGGTGATGCTTGAAGACTCCCTAGACGAATATAAGGTTGTTTGGTGATGGGTCAAAATTGGTTAAACTAGTGGTGGTGGCAGATGGTGGATGGTGGTGGTGGAGATGGTGGTAGATGGGGGTGGAGGTAGTGATGTGCCACATAAGAAGCCAAGTAAACAAATAACAAAGTTTTGTCCACGTCATCTGTCACGTCAGCAAAAAAAACTAACTGGGTTATAACCCAATTAGAGAAGGATCGATGGGGGCTAAAATCTTACAAGTTGGGATTGTTGTAGGGAATTTTTGAAGTTGTGATTTTTATCGGCCAACGGATAAAATTTAGGATTAATAAAATCCAATAACCCAAGTTTAAATATTATGTAAAACATATATTTAAAAGTTTAATGAGTTGACATCTATCTACTATAATAAAAGAAACCAATAAGTGACACGTGTCATTCTTTGAAGGCGTCTACATTTGTAATTTCCTGCCTTTTTATACTTATCTTATATCAATTAATTAAATAATAAATAATCAATTAATATTAAATCTTATCTTACTTTGAATGTCGGATAGAATCATTCTATTTTTTCTAATAATATATTATCTTCAAATTTAAGTTATAAATTAAAGATATTTTTTAAATAATAACACAAAACAATAATCTTAAACTTAAAAAAACAATAATACGCTCATATAAAAAATTTAAAGTACAAACAAAATATACAAAATAACTTATTAGACATTAGATCAAACTTTAAAAAAACACTAATTAGGAAGAGAAGCTAATAATATAATATTCTGTTTTTTATTTTTCAAATCGGGGTTCTAATCAATTCGAATTAAACTTAACCAAGTTTGTGATTTGATTCGAATTAAACCGAACCAAATTTATGATTTTTTAAACGAATCCAATAGCATATTATTTACTATACAAAATTACATTTATTTAACCCGTGTAATACATGGTGTTTTTTAAGATATAACCTTTTTTATTATTTAGTATATATTCGCCCCGCTTGCGGTATACAAGGTTACAAAATTACATTTATTTAACCCGTGCAATACACAATATTTTTAAAGATATAATTTTTTTATTATTTAGTATATATAATTAGATTTATTCAACCCGTACAATACACGAATTTTTATTATTTGAAATATAAAATTACATTTATTCAGTACAATACATGTGGTTCTTAGAGATATAATTTTTTTATTATTATTTAATATATATAAAATTACATTTGTTCAACTCGTGTAACAAACGAGATTTTTAAAGAATAACTGTTTTAATTTAGTATATAAAATTACATTTATTCAACCCGTGTAATACACGGGGTTCTAACCTAGTATTTATATAAAGTCAATTCATATGTTTATAACTTATTAACATTTGTAAAACTAACATATACAAATTTAATAAGTTAATAAATCTGTAAATTGTATAAATTCCTAAATCTTATAAATGATTTTAGTTTAATAAGTTTCTTTAATAAAAGTTTAACAATATATTATTTATATATGTATTTTCCGATTTTTAAACTTATAGAAAAGATGTCTTATCTCTAGTGCAAAGTGTAATAAATTTAGAGAAAACAAGTTACGATTTATCACACAGAGGACGAAACCAGAATTTTTTTTTTCTAATGGGTCAGGTTCTTTTCAATACTTCGATGTATCTTAACTTGAAATCCGAATTTTCAGATTGAGCCGGATCAATGAGGTAACATAAATGACAACTTCTTGTTACAACCATTAAAACTAAAAGTTACAAAGAAGGTTTGAGGTAATCATATAACCATGAAAATGAAATGCATCGTTTCAAAAACTATTTAGAAAAGTATAATTGAAGTATTTGATCAAACTAGTTGATTTTCCGCCCGCGTGTTGCGGCGGGGACCCAATGACTACAGAAGGCGTGTCAGCAACGACAAGCAGATACCGAATATCAAAACATAATTAAAATTGGCGTGGTAGGGATAGTCACTCCGTCCTAAAAAAACGATTTTAAATAACCTAATATATAATAATAGGGCCCACACGTCCTACATGTTAGAAATTCGGTTGTTTTCAGTTCAGTTATTACGGTGTTAACACGTTAAAATATGGATGAGCTCGGTACCGGTAACGGTACCGGTACCGAACGTACCTATCCGGAAAATCATCGAAATTAGGTATCGGCACCGAAAATACTCGGTACAAAACGGTATGGTATTTGAAGGTAAAAATCAATAAATACAGGTAAGGTGCTAGACCGGTATCGAACCGAAAGTAACGATTCTGAAAACGCCAAAATGCGAGTACCAAATTGGTACCGAAAATGATTTGGTATAGTAAATTTGGTACCGATACGAAACCGGTTGGATTATATGATTTGATACGATTTGCTCATCAATATTCTAAATATCCAAGTTAATTTTACATGCTACAATTCATTAATTACAGAAAAAGACAAAAAAGAAAGCAAAATAAGTTGTTGTGTATATAAAACCGCATTCAAACGAAATACAGTTTACTTACTATGTGTATAAAAAGTAATCTAAACGGTGCAATTACTTGCATTGCTGCGTTGCTACAGGATTTGATGAGCTTGGTACCAACCGGTACCGAAAATACCGTTACCGAAATCCCCAAAAGTGGGTACCGGTACCGAATATACCTGGTACTGGTACGACACCAGTATTTGAGGGTAAAAACCGGTACCGAAAATACCGTTGCAGCTGCGACTGCTGTTTTCTTGATCTACCCAATTGGTCAAGGAAGCTTTTCCGATGGTATGCCTCTAGGAATTTCTGGTACTTTCAACTTCATGATTGTATTCCAGGCTGAGCACAACATTCTTATGCACCCATTTCACATGCTAGGCGTAGCTGGTGTATTCGGCGGCTCTCTATTTAGTGCTATGCATGGTTCCTTGGTAACCTCTAGTTTGATCAGGGAAACCACAGAAAATGAATCTGCTAATGAAGGTTACAGATTCGGTCAAGAGGAAGAAACTTATAATATCGTAGCCGCTCATGGTTATTTTGGCCGATTGATCTTCCAATATGCTAGTTTCAACAACTCTCATTCTTTACATTTCTTCCTAGCTGCTTGGCCTGTAGTAGGTATCTGGTTCACTGCTTAATGGTTTCAATTTCAACCTAGTTGATAACCAAGGCCGTGTTATTAACACTTGGGCTGACATAAGAAAATAAATTCTGGGTCAGCGACTAGAGTGGATCAGTGGTGATCACACATACAAAAGAATAGGTAAATTTAGAACCATACTCTCCAAGATAACCGTGAATTGAGGGCTGCCCTAAATTCAGTATTTCAATCACTCTTTTTCGTCCCAATTTTGATTCCAATCTATGAACAAAGTGTTTATATTTAGTTGATTTCGAAACACCACCTGCAAGTCGCTAATTTTGTCAGCTGGTAGGTTCATAAAATTGAAACTAAGGTGGATGATCTGCACAAGAATACACCTATCATTTTAATATAAGATTTCTGTCTGGAACATACGTCTGGAGTTACAAAGTTAGATGACGCCCTCCAACTGCTTGATTAAATGCTTCTAAAGCAATGGATTCATTAGGTGCAGTAGGTCACTAGTTCACTGTGACAATGTGGTAAGTTTTGTTGGGGATATCGAGTATATAGGATGCATACTGTATGCTTCTTCAACCATCTTGTTATTAAATATAAATTTGTCAAATCTATTTGTTACCATGGAATCTGGAGTTGGGAAACTAAAGATGCAAGAAGCATATGATTTGCATAAAGATATGTTGAAGGTTGAAGTTGATATGGAGAATCCTGATTATCTTATGATTTTCTTTGTGTATGATGCTTCGTTTTAATGGGAGGTTAGCATTATCTCTTCATATTTAGACTTCTTTTGTTTTATAAGATGTTCCTGGTGATTTTTTTGCATACAAATTGATGGTATAGTTTGTACTTGATGAATGGGTGTTTGATATACTTTAAAGTGAATCAAGAAAATAACGGAAGCTGTATCATTCAAGGGATATACTTGGTTAGATTTTAATTGTTATCGATTTATAACATTTAGGAACAGGTCAACACTAAATCATACAAAGCCTTTGATTCAAACAAGATTCCCATTCATAGACACTAAATTATACAGTTCTTACATCTTTTTCAAACAAAGTATAAAGAGTTTTTTTTTTTTTTTTTTTTAAATCTCTTTGAAAAATATAGAAAGACCGGAAAAACTTAAATATCATAAAACTCTCCTGAAAATGTCTCTTTTAGTCTGATTAGGAGCATAGAGGCCAAGAAGAAATAATACGTATTAAAAATCTCAATTGCAAAAGATGATGAAACGTTAAGAATGTGCATGATAATCATCCACAAAATCCTCATGGTTCCTTACCTAGGACCAGATAGAACAGAAGCCAACAATGGTGTCACATCTTTGTCATGTTCAACTGCTGTGTTTCTAGGATCTGTGAAGTTGTAATTCAACCTAGATTCGACTTCCATTACTCCTTCTAACACCTTAACCACTGTTGACATCGAAGGCCTTCTCTTGAAATTATACTGCAAACACCATGAAGCCAATTTCATCATCTCCACAACTTCTGAACTATGTGCCTGCATATCTTCACTGTACTTGTCAACCATATCTTGCAGAGTCCCCTCTTCCCAACATTTTTGAAGGACGCCAAGTAAGTGCCAGCCTTCTTCGGAAAAAGATGTGTCAAATTTCTTCCTCCCACACAACATCTCTAAGACAACGATCCCGAAGCTGTATACATCCACTTTTTCAGTAATAACTGAGCTCAACCATTCTGGTGCAAGATATCCTGGGGTCCCTCTCATCGTAGTCATAACTTGGGTTTGATTTCTATCGATGAGCTTTGACAACCCGAAATCAGATACTTTGGCATTGAAATCGCTGTCTAGCAGTATGTTTTGAGGTTTAATGTCTAGGTGGATAATTTTTTGTCTACAGTCTTCATGAAGATATGCTAGACCTTTGGCTACATCAAGAATGATTTTCTTTCTGCATCTCCATTCTAGTACGTGCTCTCGGTCTCCATGGTAGATCCAACGATCTAACGATCCATTACTCATGAATTCATACACAAGAAAACGTTGTGATTTCCAAGCACCAAATCCTCTTAGTGTAACCAAATTCACATGGTGAATGCTTCCAATGGATTGAACCTCAGCTAGGAATGATTTGTTAACCTGCCCAAGACACTCAAGACATTTTACTGCAATCTTGGAGCCGTCTTCAAGAATCCCCTCAAAAACTGCTCCAAATCCTCCTTCACCCAACTTTTTGTTGAAATTCTCTGTGGCGGTTCTCAATTCTTCAGAGGTATACCGATTTGGCATTCCTGGTACCTCGCCTAAGAATTCTTCCTCCATTTGAGTGGCTTGTCTTCGCTTGTCGAGTATGTAAATAAGAAAACCTGCAAGCGGAACTAAAAGCCAAAAAATTACCGGAGTAGTAATGATTATAGCTAAACGTGCTGCATCCGAATCATTGTCAGAAGATGTTACATCTGGAGTAGTAATGAATTGTACTTTTATGAAAGCTGAAGCATTACGATGAATTACATCTGGATCAGCATTCGTCATTGTGTAGAGCTCAGAAGGTAGATAACAATCCCCATTTAAAGTATCTGAACCATACTGAAATATAGCTGCTTTGCATGAGCAGTTGTTGACACATGCCTGCTTGCAAGTCTCAATATCCACCTTCTCCATGTCTGCAATAATGTTGAAGTACGTAATGTTCTTAAGTTGAATAAAATCATGGACTGCATTACATGTGAGAGGAGTAATTTCAGAGCAACCCTGGTTCAGCTGCCGATCGTTCACTGGTTCGAAATAGTTTATCCCAAGGCTTGACTCTATAGGACAACTACACTGTTGATTATCGGAGCATATACCATTTCTCCCACATGCCATAGGATAATTACACTCTCCAAGACTAGTGTTGAATAGATCAGCCACCACTAACCATCTTTCTTGCCATTCAAACACTTTCAAATGCCCATCTGGCATCAGTTTCATATACTGGGTTGATGATGCTGGAGGTACAGTAATCACCTCATCAGGATCACTTGGCTCAACAGAAAGGATGAACAAAGACAAACTGCCATTCAAGAACCTAACGTATCTTCTTCCTTTATTTGTATCGGTCCCAGAGACCGGTTTAGTGTAATAGACCTGAGGTGGGTTTGATCCAACATAAGCAAACAAACCATTATCTGTCACTTGAAGAGAAAACAATCCTTTTTGGGTTGTCCAATTTGTCAACGAAACACTAGGTATCAGCTTCTGTCCTTGATACAGCCTTTGGCCTGGTACCATACAGTCTGTTGGGTAATCAAAAGATTGCCAAACAACAGATCTATTGATATCAAACAACACTAGGTTTCCATCATCGGTCAAGTTTAAACCAGCAACAGATTTCCCAGCGGTGTTGGTAGACCAGATTGTGCTTCCATTAACATCCTGCAAGACAAGTTCTCCGGTTGGTGTGAGATTCAGTACTGCACCATAGCTAACCGGATAGTCTCGGTTTGCTGACCACACCACTTGTGGGAACCCGCTATCATGTAGAACGATACCACGCGTACTATTGGTTTGAACAATGAAGACAGCGAAGAGGTAAGAGCTGCAGGTTCCGTTGCAGAAGAACCCACAGGCGAATTTCGGCCCAGATGATCCTCTAAGGAGGATGGCTCGGACCCTTGAGCCGTCTGTGAAGTTAACAGAATTGGATAAAGATTCAGTGTTGGTCCATGTGGTGGAAAGATTTGCAGTAGGGTAATCGAAGGGTGGTTGGGCAATGGTTGAGTAGCAATAAAAGATGAGAAACAATGCAAAACAATAACTGATCCATGGTGCCCTCATCATTAATGATTAATGACCTTACAAGATCCTACGAAGATATCTGCCTTATATTTTTCTAAATAGCAGATCAGCTGTAGATCAGTAGTCAACTCCATGAGGCTATAGTTGACTTATTTGAGACCAAGTTTCCATCTATCTGGATAAAGAAAACCGTGTCTTCAGCAGGTGGTAGTCATCATCTTAATTTCACATGCTCTATAATACCTTAATTTTTAAGCCTTACGTTGAGTGATTTTTGTGGCTCATATTGAAAAAAATGTAAGGGGATAAAAGCTATGAGTTGTTGAATGTGGACTTCATTAGTAAATCTTTTTTATATATGAAAACCTTATGATTGAATTAAATAATGTACTATGTATTGTAAAACTAAAATTGCATGTTGTACATGATATTTTTGTAATATTTTTTCATTATTACATCCTTTTACGTTTAGTAAATAAAAATTTGTAAGCAAGTTGTAATATGTAATTGTTGTTGTCATATGAGTTTAGTATTTGTGCCGTATAGATAACTAACTAATTTAAAACAACTAAAACCGTTCATGAAACACTACATGAGATCAAACTATAATTGATAAATACAAAATTACAGTAAGACGTGGGTTCAACCGGATTGATACACCATGAGATCCAGCTACAATGGATTTCTCGAACAACTTTGGAAGTGTATAAAGGGTTAGAAATGTAATCGCTCATTATTTGCTCTATAAATAGTCATGCTTCCTGCGCTCCAGGAGACAACTCTTACATAATTCCGAGATCGACTTCGAGGAGAGCTTTTATAGACGAGTCAAACAGCGTCGAAACTCTGTCCGGATAATGTTTGATTTGTAATAAGATCGAAAACGATTATATTTACATACGTGCACGATTACGATTCGGTTTAACGGATTCCGCACGTTAAACCGGATTAAGGCAGATCTAATTTTTGTTTACGAACCGTATCCTGAACTTTCACTCTCTCTCTCTCTCACGCTTGTTACATGAGCAACGCCCCCTTCAATGGCGCCCCTCACTAGCTACCACATAATGGTGTGTGGCAACGCCCACTACACATAGTCTTGGTTTGACCCCTTAATCTATCGTCCGTAGAGTAGTTAATGGTCGGAAAGTTTTGACTGAGAAAAATGGAAGTTAATACAGAAAGAGATCAATCAGAACAATAAGAGTAATATACCAACATTGCATAAAAATAGAATTTCATGATTTTCTCCTAATTTCAGTATACATATCGGTTAGCAATCTAGAAAAGAAAACACAGCTTTTATTCAAATAATACAACAATCACTAAAATTACCATCAAATTCACAACTAATGCTACTCAGTGTCAGATCATATTCTTCATCTCAAATGAGATTCAAACCAATTAAACATTTGCTCAGATTGCAAGCTAGTCATTTCATGATATGCAAATGCAAGATTCAGTTCCTCCTGAATGTAATTCACCAAAACCTTATCAGGTAAACTTACCTTCCTCTTCCTCATGGCTTCTTTCCAAGGTATAACCCGCCCGTCATTCACCAAGTATCCTTTCTCGTCGACAAACCCCTTTTCCTTAAACATATCAAACAACTCTTCTGAAATCCTTCGGTCAAGACCCGGAACTCTATCAGCAAGAAAAGTAGGTGATAAAGGCAACTCAAGACACTTCACCTCAGCAACATCCACACCTTCCCTCCTCATAACTTCAAGATTCACATCAATCATCTTCTTCCTGCGCCTATCTTTCGGCATATGAACAAAAAGCGTAGGCGGGTAGTCTTTCGTAACATCAATATCCTCAAACACCCCTTCAGCAATCATAACAACAATGCTACTAAACCTCATCTTACTCGCAAGCATCGAAACAAAATAACCACCCGACGAAGCCCCTAAAGCGACAAGTGGCAAACTTTCAAGATTCTGTTTCTTAACCCACCATTTAATAACCCTTTCAACAACAAATGTCTCCTTCATGAGCGACCAGCACTTGCCTCTACTCGAAACCGCAACCACAGCAAACTTTCGTGCAAGCGCTTCGATAACAATCGCCCTTTCTTCCGGCAGACCGACACAATGATCACAATTTGGGGATTTATCCCAAAAGTTAGCAGCCCTACCATTACACCCATGAGCTATAAACAAAATTGATCTTGGGGAATGGGGATTTTAGTGTTTGAAGCTGAAACACTAACGGGACGTAAGGGTGTATCAATTAAAAAGTGATAACACTCTACACATACGGATGCCAGAGGAACAAAGATGCCCTTTTTGTGTTGTAGATCTCCGTTTGTGTTTGTCATTGTGCAGTGTTGTTTCGTTTGTGACTTTGTTGCTATGTGTTTCTACTCCTTATTATTCTTTTAGAGTAAAATGACAAAATTATCCATGAGTTTTGGTTATCTTTGTCGCTTCACTTTAAAAAATAAACTTTTTGTAACTCCAAAGTTTTCATTTTTTGTCATTTTCATCTAAATTATTAACTCAGTTAAAATATATCGTTAACTCCCATCGACAATTTTGGCAATTCTCAATCCTTTGGGACGATTTTATCACTTTCCCAATTATTCATTTGTTTTTTTAATTTTATAAATTTTACTTTTATCTTTATATAAAAAAATAATAAAAATTAATTATAAATAAAATATATATACATATACACACAGGGTGGGATTCTAGAGTAAACATCAGTATATTTGTGAACTGAGTGAACAAATACTGACCATTGATTTACATCATAAAATCGTAAAATACACTAGTGTATTTTTATTATCAAATCCTGACCATTGATTTACACTTGTATAATAATAATTAAGGGTTAGAATTAATTCACCAGTATTCACAATCAAAAGAGTTGTTTACAAATGAACCTAACCCTATACATACATTATAGTGTATAAATGTTATTTTGCCTTATAGAAACTATTCTATCTATCTTAAAAGGGAATGTCGGTGGATTTTCCATTGACATTCCCTAAGCTTTCACATATTATAAGTTCCTTGATTTTACTATCCTTGGAGTTTCGTAAAATGACAATTTTAGTTCTTAGACTATTACTTTATTTTACAATTTCTACAAATTAATCTCTCGAGTTTTCAATGTTCCAACTTTACCCCTATACCATATATAATATACGTTTTAACCTATTATTTTCTTCAATAATTTTCGTTCACTAATTTCTTTTACAAATAACTAATTTGTTGTTAACCCCTTTCGTTCCTTTACTTTAAGAAACTAACTTTTTACGTCCGTCCTTTTATGTACATGTCGGTATAAATTAAAATTGGTTTACGTTTACATGTAAACTCTTTTTGGAAATGAGTGAGCTCAAATTTAATATGTTTTCATGCTTATTTTATGTACGTTTCTAGTTAGTCTACGTTTCGACGTAAATTTTGTACCAAACCGGGCGTGGTTAATTATAATACATTTTCATTCGATGGTATAAATTAAAGTTACTCTACGTTTTGACCCCTAGCAACGCAAGAATTATATATCTATACAAAACACCGTAGTTGTTAATGTTTATACCTTCTGACTTTGGTCCTTTCACTTTGTAACACACTCATGATTGCCCCTTGATGTGAATATGAATGTGTTTTTTTTTCCTTTTGTCATTTCCATTTTTTAATCTATAATACGTCCCTTTTGATTAGACATGTCGGTTATTTCTCTATACACGCTTTATGTTTTTTTGGTACGTTATAACTATAATATTGGACAATACATATTCGATTTACTTTACGTTTTGATTCAACCATAATGCTTATATAGGTTACATTAAGTTGAAACGAGTATGTCGAAACATGCATTTTCATATAGTTAACGCATGGCATAACGCTAGGACTAATTCATTTGATGTTTTTCAACGGGCCTGCAACGCATCGCCCACGGGTCATATTACTAGTTTATCAAAAAAGTAAATAAAAATAAGTTATAAAGACTATATGTACCCTCTCAATAAAAAAAGAAGCAATGATAAAAAAAATTAAACTTAAGTTTTAACTCGAGTTTCACTTATCGACTCTGACTTATTTCGCGATAATTGTAATTTAAATATCAAATATATATTATTTTTTTATATTTATAATCATTACATATAAAACTATGATAAAAATAAATAGTTAATAATACACGATTTATTTATAAATCTTAATCTTAATTATATACACACATATATAATAGTTATTATAGTTATGAATGTATATAATTAGTTAATAGATAATAAACTGTTTAAATCCAAATTGAGCTTGAGCTTGAAAAGCATTAATGAATCAAATTGATTAAACTCAAACTAAGCTTGAGCTTGAAAAGCTATTAATGGATCAAACCGAGATTCTCTAAGTTTTAGCCACATTGCGAGCCTAGACAAGCCTTATTTGTATAACTTTAATATAAAATATTCAATATATATTGTATAACTTTAATTTAAAATATTCAATATATATATATATATATGGAATATTTTAAATTAAAGTTATACAAATAAGGCTTGTCTAATATATACGTATATATTTATAATAATAGTAGACCTGAGAGGGGGGTTAAGCTCCTTGGGGGGCGGTTAGCCGAGATTCTGCTTTTATCGGGGAATTAGCTGGGCGGCGGGCATCGACAGCGGTTGACCTTATGAAACTCCTGCCCTGCCTCCAGGACCCCCAGTGCGAGCTTATTCTTTTAAGGTCATGCATGGGGGTAGCTAAGTTACTATTTGGGCTGCGGACCTGCCAACCCCACTTGATGGCAAATGCAGTATCCTGTTTTGACGATGGTCTCCGAGAGGCTATCGAAGACATTGTTGTTTGCGGGGGGTCCTACTTTGGTGACCTTCAGTGGCGTTTGGCATCTTTTCCGATGCGTTTGGGTGGTTTGGGTCTCCTCTCAGCTCGGGAGGTTGGAGTTTATGCTTTTGTGGCGTCTAGAGCTCAGTCGTATGTATTGCAAGACCATATTCTTCGGAACAGTGGGGTTGTTAAGCTTGATGAAGACTACCAACAGGCCCTTGAGTACTTAAGTGTCTCTCTTCCAGACTTTGATATTGGCGGTTTCTCTAATATGGACACCGCCCCCCCCCCCCCAAAGCCACAAAAAACTTTGGCGAATGCTTTATTTGACAAAATCGCTCAGAGTCTGGGAGAAACATTTGATCTGTCTCCCCGCCAGAAGGCGGTGATTGAGTGCTTGAAAGGCCCCCATGCGCAAGACTTTTTGACTGTTATCCCGATCGAGGGGCTGGGGCAATGCGTGTCGGCTGTTGAGTATAGGGCTATCCTCAAATACCGGCTGATGATCCCTATGTATCCAGAAGACGAAACCTGCCCAATCTGCCGTAAAGCCTGCATGGATAAATACGGGGAGCATGTTGTTCATTGTAAGGAGCTCCCTGGTTTCAAATATCGGCATGACTGGGTGAGGGATGTTTTGGGGGAGATCTTGAGGAGAGCGGGGATTTCTGCGAAGAAGGAGGCCCCTGTGAATTTCCTTACAGACCCTATGGAAGGGAGATCTACACTGAGACCAGCGGATCTGCTCGTCTTTGGCTGGGCGGGAGGAAAACATGCTTGTGTGGATCTCACAGGAGTCTCCCCCTTAGCTGGTTTAAGGGAAAGCGGGTTTGTAGCAGGACAAGCTATAAGGAGAGCAGAATCAAAAAAGGTGGATAAACACGCTAAAGCATGTGCTGATAACCAACATGCATTTGTCCCCTTCGCCTTCGACACCTTTGGCTCCCTAGCTCCAGAAGTTATCCGTTTGTTGACTAGGGTCCAAAAGGTTGTCCATAACAGTTGCTCATCAACAGGGGGCAGGGGTTTGTCTTTAATAGGCTAGGGTTTGCTATTCAGAAAGGGGTAGCGGCGCAGCTTGTTGCTCGCTTACCTGCGATATTGATGTAAAGTGCATTATATTTTAAATCTTAATGTAAAATAAAATTTTTACTAAAAAAATAATAATAGTAATTATTAGTATTATTATCATAGGATTAGGTTCAAGAGTGAACACTAGTGTAGCTTGCGAACTGAGTGAACTAATCCTGGCCATACACGTATGTAGATCAATGGCTAGGATTTGATGTTGAAATACGCTAGTGTATTTTACGATTTGATGATGAGATACTGGCCTTACACGTGTGTAGATCAATGGCCAGGATTTGTTCACTAAGTTCGCAAATACACTAGTGTTCACTCTAGAACCCCACCCTATTATCATATACTTAAATATATATGATGAATAAATAAATAATATATATTATGATTATATATATATATATATATATATATATATATATCTATAATACACTAGTCTACACCCTTCCCACTCCCACTCGTCTCTAATTTTGCCTTTTGGCGAGATCACTTAACTGGACACGAGTAAGAGTTAAGCCACTCTCTGCTCTGCAATCAGTTGTCTTCTGATGCCTTACTAATAAATCAGTTGGCCAAAGACTAACAGATTTCAGGGTACCTTGGTGATTTCACTAGCCATGGAATCAAAAGGAATAAACGGTAATTATTCCAAACAAAGCACAACGATTGTAGTTATTGTTCACAAACATATTTTATGATTTTGGTATTTTGCCAATGACGATGATTGCAACATGCTCAGGACACATGTATCCGTTGTCTTTTTCTAAAGTAGGGTGATATTAAATTAGCATGGATTTAACTTTTACTACGTTAGATGTAATATTTAGACCATCAAACATATATGTTCATTGATCATTAGTGATGAGAGGACCCCGTTACTGTTTTGCCTTGTTTTTCATCTTGAATTGCTACTCGACCACTTCTGATTACCCTACTGCAAATCTTTCTACTACATGGACCAACACTGAATCATTCTGCCAGTCTGCTGTGTTCGCAGATGGCTCAAGGGTCCGACCCAACCTCATTAGAGGATCATCAGGTCCCAGCTTCGCATGTGGTTTCTACTGCAACGGAACCTGCACCTCTTACCTCTTCTCTGTCTTCATTGTTCAAACCAACAGTACTGGTGCTATCGATAACAATTGGTATACAGGTTTCCCTCAAGTGGTGTGGTCAGCAAACCGAGACCATCCGGTTACTTATGGTGCAGTACTGAATCTCACAGCAACTGGAGAACTTGTCTTGCAAGATTTTGATGGAAGCACAGTTTGGTCTACCAACACCACTGGGAAATCTGTTGCTGGTTTGAACTTAACTGATGATGGAAACCTAGTGTTGTTTGATGTAAGTAGCTCAGTTGTTTGGCAATCTTTTGATTACCCAACTGACTGTTTGGTACCAGGGCAAAGACTCTTTCAAGGACAGCAGCTGATACCTAGTGTTTCATTGACCGATTGGACGGCCCAAAAAGGTTTGTTTTCTCTTCAAGTCAGAGATATTGGTTTGTTTGCTTATTGTGGATCAAACCCGCCTCTAGATTATTACGGTAAGATGTTCGTTGTTAACCGTACATATAAAGGAATAAGATACATTGAGTTATTGAATGGGAGTTTGTCTTTCTTCATTTCTTCGGTTGAGCCTAGTGATCATGGAGTGATTACATTAATACCTGGAGCAACATCAGCCCAGTATATGAAACTGATGCCGGACGGGCATTTGATAGTGTTTGAATGGAAAGAAAGGTGGTTAGTGGTGGCTGATCTATTTGGAGATTATCTTGGAGAGTGTCATTATCCTTTGGCTTGTGGGAGAAACGCTCTTTGCTTTGGTAATCAACAGTGTAGCTGTCCAGTATCAAGCTCTTCCAGTATAGACTATTTCATAGCAGTGAATGATCGGCAGGCAAACTTGGGTTGCTTTGAAATTACCCCTCTCACTTGCAATGCCACTCAAGATCAAACTTTTATTGCACTTGAGGGCGTTACATACTTCAGCTCTATTGCAGACATGAAGAATGTGGACTCGGAGACTTGCAAACAAGCATGTGCCAACAATTGTTCATGCAAAGCAGCTCTGATTAACTACGCTCGCGATTCTTCAAAAGGGGATTGTTTTTTACCTTTTGAGCTATTCACATTGATGAATGTTGATCGAGATATAAAAATTAAGTCTGCTACAGCTTACATAAAAGTGCAGAATGTAAGATCACCTCCTTCCACTTCCACGCCTCAATCATCTCGATCGACATTAGGAGTCATAATAACTTTTAGTATTGGAAGTGTTCTGTTTCTGCTTGGGGTTATACGTTTTCTTATTAATATAACCTGTAAGCAAAGATGGGACACTCAAAGGGAGGAAGAGTCTATAGGCGAGGTACCAGGATTGCCAAATCGATTTTCTTATGAAGAACTGAAAACCACCACAGAGAATTTTAATAAAAAGCTTGGTGAAGGGGGATTCGGAGTGGTTTTCAAAGGGACTCTTGAAGACGGCTCAAAGATTGTAGTTAAATGTCTTGAGGGTGTTGGACAGGTTAACAAATCATTCCTAGCAGAGGTTCAATCCATTGGAAGCATTCACCATATTAATCTGGTTAGGCTCAGAGGATTTTGTGCATGGAAATCACAGCGTTATCTCGTATATGAATTCATGAGCAACGGATCATTGGATCGCTGGATCTACCATGGAGATCGAGAGCACGTACTGGAATGGAAATGCAGAAAGAAAATCATTCTTGATGTGGCCAAGGGTCTAGCATATCTTCATGAAGATTGTAGGCAAAAAATCATCCACTTGGACATTAAACCTCAAAACATATTGCTAGACAGTAACTTCAATGCCAAAGTATCTGATTTTGGGTTGTCAAAGCTCATCGACAGAAATCAAACCCAGGTGATGACCACGCTGAGAGGAACCCCGGGATATCTGGCACCAGAATGGATTACCTCAGTTATTACCGAAAAAGTTGATGTATACAGCTTCGGGATTGTTCTCTTGGAGATGCTATGTGGGAGGAAGAAATATGATAGATCCCAACCTGAAGAAAGTTGGCACTTACTTGATGTCCTTCAAAAATGTTGGGAAGAAGGGACTCTGCAAGATATGGTTGATAAGTACAGCAAAGACATGGAGACACACAGTTCAGAAGTTGTAGAGATGATGAAAGTGGCTTCATGGTGTTTACAATATGATTTTACAAAAAGGCCTTCCATGTCGATGGTGGTTAAAGTGTTAGAAGGAGCAATGAAAGTCGAATCTAGCTTGGATTACAACTTCACAGATTCGAGACTTCAAAAGACAGCAGTTGAACATGAGAAACATATGACACAGTTGATGGCGTCTGTTCTGTCTGGCCCTAGGTAATTAACCATTAGTTTCTTGTGGATGACTTTCATGCACATCCTTAATGTTTCATGGTTTTTTTAAGATGTGTTGTTTCTTAAACTTTTGCTTAAACAACAGCTTTGAGATTTTTAAGAGATCAAAATATTAGTTATGAACTGATTTGTGAAAGAAATATAAGCAGAGAAGAGGTGCCTGTGCTCCTTTAAGCCATATCTCACTGCTGCAGGATTTTTAACGGCACATCAGCCCCTACTAGGTTTTATCATGCTCTAAACATGAAGCACATCACTAGACACTAGCAATGGTATTATACATGAATTATAAAACCCTTCACTTTTCTCGTCGTTTTATAACATGAAGCACATCACTAGTGCAGGATTTTTAAGCCATATCTCACTGCTGCAGGATTTTTAACGGCACATCAGCCCCTACAGGAAGCACATCACTAGTAACGATGAACAACTTATCATTTCATCGTCACAATAAGGAACAACAGTTTAGATTTCCGTTGGCGCCACATGTACACCTTTGTCTTCCTGTTCGAACAAGTGAACAACACCCATCCATTGACTTCTTTTTTAAGACGACCTTTTCCATACCAAAATAATTCTCGTGATAACCCGAAATGGTAAGCAGTATCACCCATCCATTGACTTCAATATCTTTTGTAACAGCTTTTTATGCAATTACATGCTCCTTATTACAACTCCAACAAATGCTACTAAAGTTCAAATCATCATCATCATCATCATCATCATCTCAAATGAGATTCAAACCAATTACAGATTTGCTCAGATTGCAAGCCAGTCATCTCATGATATGCAAATGCAGGATTTAGTTCCTCCTGAATGTAATTCACCAAAACCTTCTCGTCGACAAACCCTTTTTCCTTAAACAAATCAAACAACTCCACCTAAATCTTCCGCTCAAGTCCCGGAACTCTATCAGCCAGAAAACCCGGTGATAAAGGCAACTCAAGACACTTCACCTCAGCAACATCCACACCTTCCCTCCTCAAAACTTCAAGATTCACACCAATCATCTTCTTCCTGCGCTTATTTTTCGGCATATGAACAAAAAGCGTAGGTGGGTAATCTTTCGTAACACCAATCTTCTCAAACACCCCTTCAGCAATCATAACAACATTGTATTCTATACGAAAATGTGAATTATAAAGGGTGTGCATATTTGCACACCAATGTGCCTATATGCACACCAAACCCTAGTTAAAACTGCCTCCACTACAAGAATGGAACACCTTTAGGGGCGACAGTTGTCGCCCCTATTGATAACATTTGTCGTCACTATTGACTTTTAGCGGCGACTAAAGGGTCGCCGGTATTGATAGGTCGCTATTGGCCTGTTGTCGCCGCTATTGGTCTTAGACTTTAAGCGACGACATGTGGCCGCTAAAGGGTCGTCGGAATTACTCATGGTCGGTAAAGGCAAAAGGCAATAGCGGCGATAGCTGTCGCCACTAAAAGTCTTTTTTTTTTTTTTTTTTTTATAACAGCAGCTGTATATAGCTGCACCCAGCCAGTTTTACGGCCGAAAAAACAGAACCTGCCTAATTCAAACAACGCAAACATACGCCATGAACATATACTATAGGTAATATAATTACAAACTACGTTTAGGCTATGGGGTATGGGGCTTGGGTTGGGGCGTGGGTTGGGGGGAAAACGCCCAAGCCACCACCCCGGGTGGGCTTGGGTTGGGGTGTGGCCCTTGGGGCTTAGGTTTCAAGCCGGGCGTGGGGCGGTCTTGACAACCTAGCTGGCTGCCTCCCATTCGCTCACCCCGCCATGTCATAGCGGCCATTTGAAAGTTTGAATTTTAAATTCAAACCGTTTGGCATACTCCGAACTGCCATCCGGGTCTCCCAACAACCCCTATAAAATGTAACCCCTAACCCACTGATCCCCCCATCCCACGAACCCGTTACCCCACCGGCTACCCACTTTTCACGAACCCGCTACCCCACCGGCTACCCACTTCTCACGAACCCGCTACCCCACCGAAGAACATGGCATCTTGGACTCACGAGGAAGAATTGGCTCTCGTCACAAGCGTCGTTGACGCTATGAAGGGGCGGCAACCGGGCCAAACAAAATATTGGCCTGAAGCATTCTCAACCTACCGACATAACGTCGGTAATGACCGCCACAACCTCAACGCGTGCCAACACAAATGGCGCGAGCTACGGCCCAAGCTCGATCGTTTCAAGGCTTACTACGAAGCCGTTCCGAGCGGCGAGTTAAGCCACGAGGACCGGGTGGCGGTGGCAAACATAGAGTTTCGAGGCAAGGAGCGCAAGGCGTTCGACAAGATCGCCCTTTTTGAAATTTATCTAATGCTATAGGTTTGTTATTTTGTAATTTTTAGAAATTATGTAATTTTTAGGATTATGTAATTTTTAAAATTTTAATGAAGTTGTAGGTTTTTTTATAAATGTTGTGTGAATTTTATAAATTTTTTGTAATTTTTTTTAACAATCTGCCAGGCGGTGCACCCAACCCACGCCTCGCCATACCCCGCTGACACGTCACTAGGCGGTGGGGGGGCTCCCATTCCACGTGTCAACAAATGCCCCAGCCCAAGCCCAACCCAACCCAAGCCCCACCATACCCCACGGTCTTAAGTCCTACATTATAATCCTACAACGTTTAATTAAATCCTACATTAAAAACAACAAGTCACTCGTCGGAATAATTATCGAATAAGTCATCAGAATCGTAGTCGTTTGACTTTCCTTTTCCTTTTCCTTGTCCTTGTGAAGCAAGATAGTTGTTAAGTTGGTTAAAAAAGGACGGGGTTTGGAACAAGCTGTTAACAAAATCCTACAATAATAGATATCAAAACGTATATTAGCATATTAATTAACGCTACCAACATATATTTAACAAGGAAACATGTGTTCGTTTGTCATTTTATAAATTGCGTAGTTTACCTCGGAAAAGGGTTCTTGCGTCCGAGGTTGCGTAGACGACATGTTCGAGGACGTGTTGGAAGAAGGTTTAGGCCCCATCCCCCGGTACCATCCTCGCCGCTCTCCCAATGCTTCCTGATACGGGCCAATTGGAGGACCATCACTGCTCCATTCGTTTGTGGCCTGCTGTAAGTTCCGCTGTATTTTAGGAAGATGATTAAATATATATATGTGTATATATATATATATATATATATATATATATATATATATATATATATATATATATATATATATTTGTTATAGAAAATTACACTTTAAAGAAATACTTACATAATTTTGTTCAGCAACTGGATCAACCCAATTCCCTTGATTGTCCGTGTGGGTTTTAGCATACGTAGGTACCCAATCCATATCATATTTAACATTAAACTTAGATTAGACATTAAATAAACAAAAGCTTACACACACGCACACATACATAAAACATTACATTTTTATAGGCGGTGCTACCGTACGACGATGTCCCCCCGCGGTTTGGGAATTGTTGTTTCTCGCGTACTTGTTTATCGGCCTCGCTTCTTTTAATATATTTTTGGTCCCGAAAACCATCGATGGTTCTTAACTAGTTATCAAAGGGCATATCCGCGGGATGGTATGCCCTTGCATTCTCAATATCATCGTAACCTCCCTTGCTCTTAAATAATTTTTTAGCTTCGTACTTGCGGTCAGAGTACCGCTTCATAAGCACACTCCTAATACCACCTGTCAAGTTTTTCGCCTCTAAATCACGTTCCACTTCATTAAAATTGAAATTTTCCTACGAATTAAATAAAAAAGTTAAAATATTATATATAAATTAGATTTAACGATGGCTGCAAAATCGCCGTAAATGGGCCTTTAAATGGCTACAAACTCAGCCGCAAACGGCAGCGACTTCGCAGCCTTTTAACGACGCGTTTGCAGCCGTTTAAAGGCTCGTTTACAGCTGCAAATGCGCCGTTAAACGGCAGCGAAATGCGCCGTTAAATGGCAGCGAATTCGCAGCCGTTTAACGGCGCATTTGCAGCCGTAAGCGGGCCTTTAAACGACTGCAAACACAGCCGCAAACGACAGCAATTTCGCAGCCCTTTAACGGCGCGTTTGCAGCCGTTTAACGGCACATTTGCAGCCGTAAACGGGCCTTTAAACGACTGCAAACACAGCCGCAAACGACAGCAATTTCGCAGCCCTTTAACGGCGCGTTTGCAGCCGTTTAACGGCACATTTGCAGCCGTAAACGGGCCTTTAAACGACTGCAAACGCATCCGTAAATGGCAGCGATTTCGCAGCCCTTTAACGGCGCGTTTGCAGCCGTTTAAAGGCCCGTTTACGGCAGCGATTTCGCACATGTATGGTAACGGCGCATTTGCATGTGCTTAAATATTTGATAAAATTTTATGCATATAACTTATTTACCCGTAAGTGGTTCATGATGGCATCCTTGTGCGGTGGTGAAACGTTATCCCATCCAATTTTATCGAACGGGATGGTCCGCCACATATACAGGCCGGCCTCCCTTGAAAACATATCTCTTGATTTACCAACGGGGGTATATGTGACCTGTCTGTCAAACGTAAGTGATACGCCCCCCCCCCCCCCCCCCCCCGCTTTTACCAGTGTAGGTCCGGCTAGGGGAGGATCTAGTCGCCTAATCCTTGTGTACAAACCAACCCGGTTGTGCGGAATCCAACCGGGAAAGCAAACCGAGATCGAACACGACAAGAACACGAGATACAAGACCCAAAGATTCAAAGTTTAACACACTTGTATATTTATGATAAGAGTACGAGTACAAGATGATACAAGATCCGGTTAAACACAAACACACTAAAACTTCTCTCTCGGTTCTCTCCGGTGCTCACTTGTGCGCTGCTTTGTCTTGTCTGTTGCACACACACACCACCGAAAACCCTTGTTTTCGGTATATATGAGTTCTGCACATGTTGTGCGATTGGACTTGGGGTTCGGCCCATGTGAGAAGAAGCCCAACATGCATTCTGTATTAAAGATGATTGGCCCAAGCTTTTTACGTAAATCACATTTGTTGATTTCAAATGTTTAGTCAACATAGTCAACATGATGACATCATCATGACATCATCATGATGATGTCATGATGATGTGGCAGCGGGAATAGGTTGCGGCTCTTCGTGCTTCGCGTGTCGAACTCTGGGACGCACGACGGAGGAATGTCGTGACGTCGGGCTTGAGCCGAACCTAACCGGGTCGAACCGAACCAAGTTGAACCGAACCGAGTCGCGTCCACATAATATGTATCAACAAACTCCCCCTTGGACGCTACTCGCGAGATTCGCCTTTCTTGTCTTCTATGTCGGAGGATCTTCAAAGTCTTCACGTCTTCAAAGCAGAAAGTGTATCAACAAACTCCCCGTTTCATGTAGGAAGTGTGTTGACAAACTCCCCCTTAACATAAGCTCCCCCTTGAGTTATGCTCGTGAATGTCTTGATCTTTACAACTTGAGATCCTTGTGGTGTTGATGATGGATCAGCGGCAACTCGATCATCTTCATCATTTGAGTGTCTTCACGTCATGTCTTCATTCCGAAGCTTGTCATCGACCATGTTCTCCTTGCCTTTAGAATCTGCACATGCAAGAAATCTAAACGCGTAATGAGAACAACTGCTTGGAATATCGTAACATAAACAAACGACACACGTGTGACCATTGTTTAATCAAACACCGTCCGACAGTTTGAAAGTTTAAAATACTTTATCCATTTCAAGTTTTAACTTTCAACACTTTGCAAATTTCGACCGTTTATGAAGATTTAGTCATTTTCGGTTTTCGTTCAGGTTTCAGGTAACGAAGACTCTAGATCCAACATCGTACGATCGAAAATAAGATAGAAATAAAATCTTTTTGGCTTTTTAGAAAGTTTATATTAAAACACACCTAAA
This sequence comes from Helianthus tuberosus, assembly GCA_030545235.1. NCBI lineage: Eukaryota > Viridiplantae > Streptophyta > Magnoliopsida > Asterales > Asteraceae > Helianthus > Helianthus tuberosus. The sequence continues at coordinate 185,313,488 of CM060442.1, forward strand.
ATCTTTTTGGTATTTTTGAATATTTCGAAAGTAAAGACAGAAAGCAGTAAATAAATATATACAAAGTTGCAGAAACTGAAAGCATTAAATAAATAAATACAGACATTCTTTTTGCGAGTTTCGAGGGTAAGAGAATCATATCAGTGTACGGTCAGGCCAAAACGCTCCTTTTGTTCAATTAGTTAACATTTAGATAAGCATCCTATAACGATTATCGGTATTGTTGTCCACTTAAGCTCAACTTATCAGATGTAATCATGGCGAGGGGATACGTTAAGGTATGATTTATACTTACCGACCGGTGTTCATCCACATCACGACACATTCCCGTATCAAGGTATGCACGAGGGTTCATCTTACCGGTGAGTATACCGATTATCATCTGTTTGACCGTATATGATGTGAGAAACTCACTTATTTTGATTGAAAACAAGCCCTATGTGATAGAATCACTTATTGATGAGGAACTTGATTTTCATATGCATGAGGGCACAGAAGCAAGTCCGTGAACAGGTCAGTACTTTCGTACAGCAGAGAGACGAACTTGACTCCCGGATAAATGTGATATATTATCACTTATTTTGATTGGACATGTGATTGTTGATCACTTATTGAGGTCGAATGCAGTATGTACACGTATGTATAGTATCATGGAAGATCTAGACTTGCGTCCCCGTTATTTTTCGGTAAAAGATACAACCATGATACCCAGATGATAAGCAGCATAAAGACCGAATATCTCAGAACCTCGGCAATCTCTCAAACGAAATTTCGGTACCAAGACCATATGCCAATGAGTGGTTCCCACCTGGTCTTCAGTCGATTTAAGTTTATATCACCCTGCACACTTTAAAATGATTGTGAGCCTACCGATACATCTTATATAGAGCTGCTTATCGTTTTTCATTTTAGGTTTAAAGAGGTTTAGACAGACCACTGATGTACTATCATTTTCTCTTTTGCTCGCCAGGAAACTCATTTTTGTTTTTCTATTGTTTTTGTGTTTTTGAAATTTTTCAGTGTTTTTGGATTTTCAAATTTTGGATTTACTCCCCCTAAAATCAACAAACTAAGATAAATTTAAAACACAAAGGTATTTACAAAAATGATTTTCCGATGTTGGTTTTACTCTTGCTTGACCTTAATGCCGTTTACCAATAATAAATAGTCAAATCTTGATTTGTCAAATGCTTTGGTAAAAAGGTCGGCACGTTGGTCATCGGTGTGGACGTAAGCAACATCGATTAGCCTTTTCTCAAAGCAATCACGTATGAAGTGATACTTAATTTCGATGTGCTTAGTCTTTGAATGCTGCACAGGATTTCTAGTGATCTGTAAGGCAGCAGAATTATCAACGTAAATAGGAGTAGTTAGGAATTCAAAACCGTAGTCGCGCATTTGTTGTTGGATCCATAGGACTTGGGAGCAACAACTTGAGGCAGCAATGTATTCAGCTTCGCATGTTGATGTAGCGACGCACGTCTGCTTCTTGCACTGCCATGTGACTAGGCGATTTCCCAAAAACTGACATCCAGCCGTTGTGGATTTGCCGTCGATTTTACATCCGCCAAAATCAGAATCACTGAAAGCGATCAAGTCAAAGTTATTATCCCTAGGGTACCATAGACCGGTGTCAGGGTAACCCTTCAAATAACGAAAAATCCTTTTTACAGCTGCAAGATGTGAGGCCTTCGGGTTCACTTGATATCTGGCAAGCAGGCACGTTGGGTACATTATATCTGGTCTTGATGCTGTGAGGTACATAAGAGATCCGATCATCGCGCGGTAGTATGAGGGGCTAACAGCTTCACCCTTCAAGTCTGGAGTAATTCCGTGATTTTGCGGCAATGGGGTACCGATGGGCGTTGCATCAGACATCTGGAACCGGCTCAAGATGTCACCAACATATTTAGTCTGATGGATGAATATCCCAGACTCGGTTTGTTGTACTTGTAGGCCCAAAAAGAAAGTCATTTCCCCCATAGCACTCATCTCGAATTTATCCTGCATAATGCGCTCGAAATTCCTACACAAAACATCATTAGTAGAACCAAATATAATATCATCAACGTATACCTGTACCAGTAGAAGATCTCCATCTTGTTCTTTGATGAAAAGAGTACAATCGATAAGACCTCTGCGAAATCCATTCTCCAGCAGATAATTAGATAAGGTTGCGTACCAAGCTCGCGGTGCTTGATGAAGACCATAGAGAGCTTTGTTGAGCAACCAAACCCGATCGGGATGGATAGGATCTTCAAACCCAGGAGGCTGTTCGACGTACACTTCTTCTTCCACCACACCATGTAAGAATGCACTTTTCACGTCCATCTGATATACCTTGAAACCTTTGAATGAGGCATAAGCCAGAAAGATCCGAATTGCTTCTAGACGTGCAACAGGTGCATACACTTTGTTGTAGTCGATCCCTTCTATCTGACGAAAACCTTGAACGACTAGCCTTGATTTGTTTCGAATAACGACTCCACGGTCATCCTTTTTGCATTTAAACACCCAACGGGTACCAATCTTCTTGTAACCAGCAGGTTTCTCTACGAGTTTCCAGACACCAAGCTTCTGGAATTGTTGCAGTTCTTCCTGCATTGCTTCAACCCAAGAGTTATCTTTCAAAGCTTCTTTCCAAGTTCTTGGCTCTTCCTGTGAGACATAACACGCGAAAGACCAATCATTTTGTTGACCAGATTCTCGGATAGCTGCATACATGCCTGCATTGTTGTTGTTCCGCAACATGTTTCTTGTTTGAACGCCACTCTGTACATTTCCGATGATGTTTTGTTGAGGATGGGTATTGTGAATCCTTGTTTCTGGATTATCTTGAACTGGAATGTTTGTACCCAGATTGTTGAGATTGAGATCAACAACTAATTCAATACCCGGAATTGACGAAGAGGATGATGCAGTAGCTTCAGCTGTTCTAGGGGCGTCCACTGGAGGAGTACCCTCTAAAGTACCATGAACTGCTGTTGTTGGAGCTTCTTGATCTGCATCTAGAAATTCATCATCCTCTGAAGATTCGTTCAATTCGGTAGCATCGTGAAAATCCTCATTATCGAGAGCATTATTGTTCACTGAAGATGGTTCTTGATTGACAATAATGGGACGAACCAACGGTGAATCTGTTGCATTGTCACTCTCGAAAAACATCCTTGCTGCAGCATTTTCTTCAACTGCTTCAACATTGATCGAATTGAAAAAGTCATCGTACTCAAACATCCAAGGCTGACCAGGATATTTGACTGGTAAAGTGTGCCTTTGTACTCTGACTTCAGACCATTCCTCGACCCTTTTAGTCTCTATATTCCAGACTCTTAAGTTCGGGGTGGCATACCCAAGAAAGTATCCATCAATTGCTTTAGCCCCAAACTTTCCACTAGGATCGATCATTGTGCACGGAGCTCCAAACGGTTCAAGATATGACAAATCTGGTTTCCGTTTGTTAATAAGCTCAAAGCAGGTCTTGTTGTGCCTTTTGACTGTAAGGACTCGGTTCAACGTATAACATGCAGAGGCCACAGCTTCAGTCCAGAATGGAATCGGCAATTGTGACTCTACCAACATAGTCCTAGCAGTCTCGATCAATGTGCGGTTCTTACGTTCAGCGACGCCATTTTGTTGAGGAGTATAAGCTGCACTAAATTCATGAAGAATACCTTTTGAAGTGCAAAACTCCGCCATAGCATGATTTTTGAATTCAGTACCATTGTCGCTACGTATCCGCCTAACCTTCAACTTATATAGATTCTCAATCTGAATGATCAAGTTTTTGATAATACCGAAGGTTTCACTCTTATGTGCCATGAACGCCACCCAAGAAAATCTTGAATAATCATCAGTTATCACGAGGCAATATTGATCATTCCTAATACTTTTGTGCTTGACAGGACCGAACAAATCCATGTGCAAACGTTCAAGAGGAACAGCCACCGTGTTGATTTTCTTTGTAGGGTGTCGCTTCTTCGTTTGTTTTCCTTTCTGGCACGAGACACAGATGTCTTGAAGATGAAAGTTTTTAAGAGGAACACCATTCACCAATTCGTTTGACACCAAATGATTCATTTTGCGTAAGTGAATGTGACCCATTCGTCTGTGCCAAGAGATTGAGTCCTTTTCTGTGGCTTTGGAAACGAAACAAGTTGCTTGTGCAGACGTTGTGATAGCTTGGCTCATATCAAGGACATACAAATCATTTATCCTTGGAGCCGACAAGAGAATCCATTCTTTCAGAATTTTGAAGCCGGGTTTCAGCACATAACATCCATTTGCATCAAAGTGTACTGAGAACTGCTTATCACAAATTTGAGAAACACTAAGAAGATTGTGATCAAGTTGTTGTACAAAGTTGATCTTATCAAAGCTAACAACCCCGTTTGAAATCATTCCTTCACCCGTAATATATCCGCCTTTATCTCCAGCAAAAGCAACATAACCTCCTCTAATAGATTTAACGTCGTAGAGAAGCTTCACGTCGCCTGTCATGTGCCTGGATGCCCCACTATCAACAATCCAATGACTACTGATAGTTCCTCCTGGAACACCCTGCACATGAACTCACATAATTGGTTGGAGATGGGGACCCAAGCCATTGTGGTCTTGGGTCTTCCATTTTCATCAACAACAATAACTTCCATTCTATGATGATTCATAAATTGTGATGGTCCCTCTGAACTTGTGGTCAATTTAGGTTTCCATGTCTGTTGAGTTTTACCAGTTTGATTGTTTGACAGTTTAACTTCGTGATTGTTTGAAGTTTTTGAAAATTTTGAGTTTTCTGGCTTAACTGAAACAGATTGTTTTTGAACCACATCAGTTTTAAGTGCCTTTTCAATCACCTTGACTTGTTGGCGTTTCTGTTTCTTTTCCCTTTCTCTTACAAGTCGGGGATCTTGTTTTACAGAAACAGGTCGCTTTTGGTGATTGCGTTCACGGGGATCATCATCAATTGCTTTCAACTTATGAAGATACGGACAATTTCGAATTATATGTCCAATTGTACCACATTCAAAACATGATCTTCGTTCAACAAACCCCGAAGTATCATGTGATCGTCTTGCCGATGATGAACTTTGTGATCCCGAGGTACTAGGTTTTGAACTATTTGGCTTCTTTTGACTTTGAGTCGTTGCTTTTCCTTTTGGTTTGGTATGATTTTTCTGTGTTTGCACTGTTGGTAATTTCTGATTTCCATATTGTTTTCGAACTTCAGCCTTTGGAATAGGAGGACACTGTGTTACAACAACGTGTGATCCTTTCTTTCCCAAAAACTTATTTGTCGAATTTTCAAAGACTTTTCTGATTAAAGATTGATTAACATTTTTAATAGGAAAATCTTTGTCTGAATAAATTTTATCATCACCAACAAGAGTGTACAGCAAATCCACACTCTCCGACTCTTGTGCAGACAAGGACTCGATTGCAACAGTCTTAGCGGGTTTTGCAGGAGGATCACACAGAATATGATTCTCAAGAGGTATGTCCTCTTCTTTTATCACCGCATCAGACTTTGCTGAATCAGTATCATCAGATTCATCATCAGAAGAATCAGCATCCTCAATCACAACTGGAGGATCCTGATTTTGTTCAGCAGTTACAAATGTATCTGCTGACACATCCGAATCTGGTGATACTTCTTTCTTGTATCCGAGTCCTGTTGCAAATTCATTAACATCTAGAGGAACAGATGGTTCAAAGAAAGTTCTATCCTCCTCGTCAGGCATTGCATCATAATTGTGTCTCACAGGTGGTGGACATTTCTTGTATCCAATGCATGTGACATCCCGTTTCTCTTTCTGTACGTCAATGATGTGATCCAACACATAGCTAGAGCTCAAATAACTGTCTAGCTTAAGTTGGATCGCCTCACTTTCAGTTTTCACACAAGCCATTTCCTTTTGCATTACCTCAAGACGAGTTATATACAAATTAATGTCAGTTTGTTTTCTGGAAACCATTTTAGTTAACTCGGTTTTATCTTTCTTTAATTTTTCAATTACCGATTTAAACTCCTTTTCATGGTTTTCATAAAACATGTTGGCTTCAGTGCACTTCGAAAGATCAACGGTCAATTTCTGATTGTGAATGAATGTCACATCATATTTCTCTTGCAAAGCCTCGTGTTTTCTTTGCAATTCACACCACTTATCATTCAATGAAACATGTTTGTCTTGCAAGTCAAACAAACTAGCTTGTAAAGCATCATGTTTGCCTTGCAACTCAGACATGTTTGCCTCTAAATCAGCACATTTAATACTCAATATGTCACAATTATCACAACTAACAGAAGTGGGTTCATCGACACATACCTGACTTGATGAACTGTCGACATTAGCCATAAAGGCTGAATGGAGAGAAGACGAAGAATAAGCAGCTTGATCCACCAAAATAGATCTTCTTTGAATTCCTGCTGCAGCTTCTTCCAATAGCTCATCAATATCTGCATTAACTGATGCACTTGATGTGTCATCTTCCTGATCATTCCCTGAACTCGAGGACTCTTCATCTGAACTTCCACTGTAACCGGAGCTGTCTTCATCTTCAGAAGATTCATCACCATTGGTGGAAGATTCTCCACCACTGGCGTGTTTAAGATCCTTGACAACTTCAGCAAAACAAGCTGTTCCATCTGGAGCATCATTTCCCAACTGAATTGACCAATCACAACCTTCATCTACTTGAACCACAAGTGCCTGGTTGGCATTAGATGGTCCTGCTTGACTCTGGTTGTTGACAGGCACCAATGTGCGCTCATTGTTCCTTACTTGGTTCTGATTTGCCCTGTTGCCTTGACCTCTGAAAGGATTTTGGTTTCCATGTTGAGATGGCCTCGTACATTCACGTTTGAAATGACCACGTTCACCACAATTGAAACACTTAACAGCCTGCTTATCAAACCCATACTTGGTGTCTTTCTTGCTTTCCAAGCTGGTTCTGCCAGTTCTTTCCATGAAATCCTTTGCTTGCCTAACAGCACTGGCAAAGGCCCACTTGATGTCCATCATCTCCATCTCCTCTTTATCGATCTGCTGATAGTCTTCTTGTGTCAGATTAATGTTACCAATCTGACATTCCACTAATCCACAGTATGCGCTCACCAAAGTGTTTAGCAGCTCCATGTGTTCCTTTGCTACTTCCACACTGACTTTAGAAAAGCTTGAGGTGTCGAGCCGTACTGTATTTGGCTTTGATTGTTGACCAGCAGATGATGTGCTTCCATAACACGCTTGCTGTTGAGGAGGAAGTGGATTCCCATACATGTCTGTTGGTCCGGTAGATTGAGGAGGAAGTGGATTCCCATACATGTCTGTTGGTCCGGTAGATCGAACAGGTAATGGATTTCCGAACATATCAGTTGCTCTGATAGGTCGTTGGCTTTGCTGTTGTGGTACTGGTTGAGGAACTGGTTCAAGCGGATTTCCATACATGTCTGTTGGAGGAGGCTTGACCGGAACTTGGATAGTATTGCCATACATGTCAGTGCTAGACACAAACGCTGTTTGAATTGGAGCGTGTGAAGAAGGTTTTGTAGAAGTGCTAGAAGTTCCATAATACATTTCAGGATTTTGTGGCACGGGAACTCTTTTTGCCTTGAGAGTTTCTTCCTGATTCTTGTTTTCCAGGAGTTGAACAAAGTCATTGAAGTTTGTTGTAGCTAAAGTGCCATTGTACTTCATGATTTCCAAGAAAGTATTCCATTGAGGTGGCAACGCATCTGCAAACTTTTTCACAATCTCTACTGGAGTTGTAACAACCTCAAAATTTGCCAATTCAGTCAGCAAATGATTAAATCGACTTATCAAATCTCCTAAAGATTCATTCTCCATACAAGTAAAACCATCAAACTCTTTCTTTAGCAAGTCACGTCTCAATTGACGTGTCGCTTCATTTCCTACGCCCCTTGTCTTCAATGCGTCCCACAACCTCTTCGTTGTCTTGTAACTGACAAATTGATGATAAATATCTTTACTTAACGCCTGAGTAAGAATGGCATATGCCTTCTTTTCCAAATCATAGACCTTCTTCTGATCTTCCGTAAGATCTGCAAACGTAGCAGCAGATGATGCGGCAACCTCTATTGTTTGATCGAAATCTGTGATGAACCGCAACCACAATTCTGTATTTTGTCCAAGGACGTATGTATGAAATCTGTCAATCCATCCTGGATATTCGTATAAGTGCATCAACTTTGGAGGCCGATTCAAACTTCCGGTTTCGCTCTCGCTTAAGAGAATGCTTTGAATACTTGGAGTTTGATTTAATACGAATGCCCATTGACCGGTAGAAATTGCATTAGCTTGAGAAGATACCGGTGCGGGAGACGGAGTACCAAAATACATCTCTGTATTTACCGGAGTACCCCATCTTGGATTCATTTTTGATCAAGAATAATAATACCTGAAAATCACAAACTCAAACAAACAGTTAAATACCTTCTTCAAACCTTCTGTTTAAAATTACAAGTGTCTCGACGAAACAAGTTTTCACGAAACTGGCCCAAATTTAATATCGACGAAACGGCCCAGATAGAAGCCCAATTCTGTTGTGCGAGCCCAGTATTCCACCCTGTTAATTCGCTGGACTCACTTAATTTCGCTGGCTTTTCTGTTAAAAACGTTGGTCTTATTAAGTTCGCTGGATTTCGCTGCCTATTCTCGCTATTACGACGATCAGAAAAATCGCCGAAAAACCGTAATAATCTCGCTGAGGACGATTACACGGTTACCAAAGTCGCCTTTGGATTTGAGTTCGCCGGGTCAGGCAATTTCGCTGGTTACTGAAATCAAATTCGCTGGTTACTGAAATCAAATTCGCTGAAATCAGGTCCCAACTTCGCTGAGTTATGCTTGTGGTTACTGAAATATCAGGTCTCAATATAAAGCCCAATTCTTGAAGCCCAATGAGTCTTGTGCGACCGAAGATATTTTGCAACTGATACAAACCTTTTGCGATTGAAACCTGTTGACTTTCTATAACCTGACACAAAACAGACAACTTTCGGCTACACTTTCCCCAATTCACCAACCAAGATATGATTTGTACTATTATAATCAAAACACACTTCTCAATTAAACATCATCATCATGCAATGTCTGCCACCTTTCAACCTTAGTATAATAATTAACAACAAAATTTCAAACCCAAATCAGATCAAACAGAATCTTGTCAAGAACATTTTGAATATGGTTTGAAGATATGAAGAACAAACCCAGAAATATAAGTTTTCTGGTGAACTGAAGATTTTCCGAACACGAATTTTGGCCGAAACTTCACTAAAAACCAACTTTAAATATGTGAAAATGATGAACAACAAGGTTTTTATAAGAACTAACAACAAAATACCAGAAATTTCGAAGTTTTGAACTGATTTTTCAGAAAAATAAGAACTTCAAAAATCTGAAAACAAACCCGAAAACTACTCGGTTTTAACAAGGAGAAGAGCCAAGGCTCTGATACCACTTGTAGGTCCGGCTAGGGGAGGATCTAGTCGCCTAATCCTTGTGTACAAACCAACCCGGTTGTGCGGAATCCAACCGGGAAAGCAAACCGAGATCGAACACGACAAGAACACGAGATACAAGACCCAAAGATTCAAAGTTTAACACACTTGTATATTTATGATAAGAGTACGAGTACAAGATGATACAAGATCCGGTTAAACACAAACACACTAAAACTTCTCTCTCGGTTCTCTCCGGTGCTCACTTGTGCGCTGCTTTGTCTTGTCTGTTGCACACACACACCACCGAAAACCCTTGTTTTCGGTATATATGAGTTCTGCACATGTTGTGCGATTGGACTTGGGGTTCGGCCCATGTGAGAAGAAGCCCAACATGCATTCTGTATTAAAGATGATTGGCCCAAGCTTTTTACGTAAATCACATTTGTTGATTTCAAATGTTTAGTCAACATAGTCAACATGATGACATCATCATGATGATGTCATGATGATGTGGCAGCGGGAATAGGTTGCGGCTCTTCGTGCTTCGCGTGTCGAACTCTGGGACGCACGACGGAGGAATGTCGTGACGTCGGGCTTGAGCCGAACCTAACCGGGTCGAACCGAACCAAGTTGAACCGAACCGAGTCGCGTCCACATAATATGTATCAACAACCAGACGTCGTAGTTACTCATTTTTGGCTTCCCCCTAACCCTTTTCGGGGGAACCGCTGCAATTAAAACAAAAATAATTAGTAACAACATTTATAATACATAAAATATAAGGACTACAAAATAATTTAGTAAAAGACTTACCGTCAGTCTCATGCGTGCCACTAAAATAACCACCAGGAGGTGGTGGATCGCCAGCGCCGTCACCCCCATATCCCCATGGGGCCACATCCGCCATAAGATATGCAAATATAAGCAATATCGAAAACATAATCCCTAAAAAGTTACAAATGTTACAGCATGTGTATGTAATAGAAATTAAGGGAAAGTACAACAAGTGTAACTCAAATTCAAATAAATATTTCAACAAGTGTTTATCAAATACAAATTAATATAAATTACAATAACTTTTCTTTTAGTCAGACTCCATATAATCGGGATCGTCCTCATCACAATCAGCCTTGACCTCATCACAATCACTCTCGACCTCAAACACTTCATCGACTGTAGCCGTTGGGGGATCAACTTCAATTGAAGGCTCACCCGCAGTAACATGAGAAGATCCAATTTGAAAGTATTGGGTCAAGTCAATGACAAGTGGACAGTCAGATGAAGAGTTGTTGTCGACAACGTCAATATCTTCTAAGCCTTTGTCAACATTTTAAACCTTATTGACGCGGTCATCACTTAATGGCCGATCCCAAATTTTTCGGTGATTAACATTTTCGACTACCCATCTATGTTTATTTTTTTGGTTTCGAGACGTTTCTTGGATGAAGAACACTTGTTTGGCTTGCGAAGCAAATATGAGTTGATCGTCTTTGTCCCATTCATGTTCAGTGCTTATACTGGTGATATTATTGTCATGGTTTACACCCCTTCGAGTATCAAACCACTTGCACCGAAATAGGACAGTTGAATAGTCATTTGTATAACGCAACTCAATAATTTCTTCTAATTGACCATTAAATTTCACACCGTTCTCTCCAACCACTTCCACCCTAGAGTTTTGCGTTGCGCATTTTGCATCACGTTCAAGTGTCTTAAACCTAACACCGTTGACTATGCAAGCAGTGTAAGTGTAAGCAGTCATTTTCGCACAAATTGAAAGAGCATACAACTCCGGGTGGAATTCTGGAGAATTTTGTGTTTTCAACGAATGGACCTAACAAAAATAGAGTAATAATGTTTGTTATATATGTATTACCTAGCAAGTGTAGAGTAATGAGTGTTATATATGTATTATACCTTATGGAGAAACCATCCCGGAAATTTGGTTTTAAGATTATCTTGGGGATGTGTATGTTTGAATTCACTACATTGATCACAAATATAAGAAAGGAATGAAAAATACTAATTAACAGATTATGAAACGTTAAAGATAGAAACACTCACTTCATGTACGCCCTGACTTCTGCGCAGTTTTCAAGGACAAACCATTCCATCTTGCTTTTTTCGATGAATGATAGATGTTTGTTCTTTGTTGCGCCAACAGGAAGACATTTGGACTCAAACACCCATAACTTTCTTTTTTCAACAACGACATCATCGTTTCTATCTGGATGATTGAACTTAGTCTGAACATCTTTAAGGTACATTGAACAAAATGTTAGAGCTTCTTCAAACACATAACCTTCAGCTATATAACCTTCCGGCCTTGCCGGGTTTTTGACATAGTTCTTTAGTTTTTTCATGTACCTTTCAAATGGATACATCCATCTAAAAGCTACTGGACCTCCCGCAATCGCTTCATTAGGTAAATGCACAAGTAAATGAACCATAATGTCAAAAAATGCAGGTGGATAGATCATCTCTAACTTGCATAAGATGGTAACAATGTCATCCTCCGCTTTCTTCATATCATCCACCAATAGTGTTCTAGAGCAAAGTTGCTTAAAGAACATACAAAGGTCTACTATTGGTGTAGATGTATCTTTGGTCAAAAGCCCTCTAACCCCAATTGGTATCAAACGTTGCATGAGGATATGACGGTCATGAGATTTCAACCCGGTAATGTTAGCATTGTTATCTGTCACCCTCTTACTGATATTAGATCCAAACCCATCTGGTAGTTTAACATTTTTTTATAAACTGACATAAAAGTTTTCGATCATCGGACTTGAATGAGTACTTTGGGTGGGGACTTAAGAACTTGCCACCCGATTGTTTCAGCCATTGTGTTGGCCGAATGTTTAGTTTTTCCAAGTCGGACCGCGCATTTGGCGTGTCTTTGCTCTTATCGTTCATTAGAAGAGTACCGAGCAAGCTGTCGCACACATTTTTCTCTATATGCATTACATCTAAGTTATGTTTTAGCTGCAGAGAAGACCAATACTCAAGGTCAAAAGATATGCTTCGTTTAGACCAGTTCAACTCGAAATCTGACCGGGTTATCCTCCCACCTCCAAAAGCTGGATGCTTGCCTGGTAGACGTTTAATTAAACGACCGAGTTGAGCTTCTATGTCAGCTCGGCTAAACTGTCTCGGAGGGTCTCGTGTCTCGGGTCTCCCGTTAAAGTCGAGACTTGTTCTCCAAGGATGGTTGGCATCTAAGAACCAGCGATGACCAACATAAGCACATTTACCAGTTACACGTATTGAAGGAGTGTCTTGGATACAAGTTGGGCATGCCATGTAGCCTTGTCCGCTCCAACCTGATAGACTACTACAGGCTGGAAAGTCATTTATGGTCCATAACAACGCCGCCTTCATTGTGAAGTATGTGTTTGTTGCTGCGTCTTTAGTACGTACACCTGTCTGCCACAATTGCTTAAGCTCATCCACTAACGGTCTAAGGAAAACTTCCATGTCTTTCCAGGTGATTTAGGGCCAGGAATCAACAAGGTCAACATGAATGTGGACTCTCGCATGCATAGCCAGGGAGGCAGATTGTATGCGGTGAGTATAACCAGCCATGTGCTATGAGTTGAGGATCCACTACCATTGTTAAAGGGATTAAAACCTTTAGATGCAAGCCCTAAGCGAACATTTCGTGGCTCCATCGCGAAGTTTGGGTACTTTTTATCAAAGTCTTGCCATGAAGATCCATCAACTGGATGACGCATAGTCCCATCTTCCGATCGTCCGGTACTATGCCATATCATATCTTTTGCTGTGTGCCTTGAACAATACAAACGTCGTAGTCTAGGCGTCAAATGAAAGTATCATAACACCTTACGAGCCACCTTCGTGCCTTTTGTGTCTTTATCGACCCATCGACTCTCATTACAAACGGGACAATTTTGTAAGGACTCGTTTTCTTTCCAAAAGAGAGCACAATCATTTGTGCACACATCTATCATCTCATATGCCAAACCAGTCTTCTTAAATGTCTTTTTAGCTACATAATACGAAAGGGGAATCTTGTTGCCTTCTGGCATTGACTCTCGCAACAACGAGATGATATGATCTACTGCTTCATTAATCAAATGGTGCATATCCTTTATATTCATAAGCTTTGCTAAAAAGTCAAGAGAAGAAAACTTGGTACACCCCGGATATAATTTTGTTTCAACTTCCTTTACTAGGTCTTCAAAATCATCACCAACACCGCTACTATCTCCATTCGAGTTCTCATGGTTAAGGTATGTATCTTCTTCCATACGCTCCCCCCCTAACGTCTTCAATAACGTTTCCCATACCGTCTTGTGGCGCAACATCGTTTACTTCTGCAATTGGAGCCGTTTCCCCGTGATAGGTCCAATTCGTGTATTCCTTCCAAAAACTGTTAATACGCAAATGGTATTTCATTTCTGCCATTTTTGTTAAGCCGGAATTTTTACATAGGGTACACGGACATCTAACTTCATCGTGGTTTTTTATCACTCTTTCACACATCTCGATAAAAGACTTGAGTCCATGTTTGTCGTGAGGTGAATGACGTGGGGAATCAATCCAACTTTTATCGATAGGCATTATGCAACTGAAAGAAAATCTAATTTAGGATTAACAAGACAAGGGTAGGCTGCTAAACCCACTTTTTGAACACTTTATCTCATATGTGAATGTGTATTACATGATTGTTTGTTTAAGAAAAATTCGGCAGCATTCCCTCTTAGCTCCCAAGAATATATGTAATGATATATATACCCGAGGAGCAAAGAGAAAATGATAACCGAATCCTTCTTAAACAAACAATCATGTAATACACATTCACATCCTAAATGAGATAAAGTATTCAAAAAGCAGCCCCAAGATAAACGGGGACAACCCGAAATTAATTTCTCAATCAATTTCGGGCGGGTATTTCTAAGCTCGTTATGTTTAAAATGATTAATTCAAACACAGGCACAGTTTTTTAAGCTTGTTATGTTCTTAATGAATGTTTTAAATTTTGGGCGTTACGTTATGTTTTAAATTATGATTTCAATTACGATTGGGTATTTTTTAGCTCGTTATGTTTGAAATGATGAATTCAATATCAGGCACGATTTTTTAAACTTGTAATGTTCTTCATGATGGTTTAAATTTCGGGTGGGTATTTTCTTAGCTCCTTTTGTTTTAAATGGTGATTTCAATTTTGGCGGGTATTTTCTATGTTCGTTATGTTTTAAATGATGATTTTAATTTAAGGAGGGTATTTCCTAACTAATATATATTTGTCAAAGTTAAATATAAATGTTTTCAAACCTAAACACAAACATACTAATTATCAAACTTAAACTTTTTTTTTCAAACCTACACATAAACAACATTCAAATTATCATCTTAAATATATTTTTTCTCAAACCTAAACATAAACATATAAATTATCAACTTAAACATTTTTTTTTCAAACATGACCATAAACATAGAAATCATGAAACTTAAACATAATTTATGCACATTAACACATACTTACATACACAAATTTACATACTTTATACACACATATTAACATACTACCAACACACATACATACTTATAAAACACATGTACATACTTACACATACACATACATACTTACAAACACACATGTTGATCAAAACCACAAAATTTATACATACACATTTGCATACTTTATACAAACATACATACTAACATACACATTTTTCATCAATTGCAAACATTTACATGCACAATTGTGTTGGGTTTTTCACATGTTTATCAAAGTATTTTATCCATATAAAATAAAAACGCAGCGGAAAATATTATTTAAAACATGTTACTTACACGATATAAAACTCATTTTATATGTAAAACCCAATCCCCGGATCCATATATGAACATGCATGCTATCAAAAATTAAAACACAACCATAGGGTGTTTAGAATACTACCTTCCAAGGAGTAAAGGATATGAAGAAGATGATGCTTCATGAACGGTTTCCTTCAAGTGTAGAAGACCTCAAGCTTGTATACGCCAAGCCTTCCAACAAACACCTTAGTTTTAGCTAGGATTTCTACACTTGTGAACTCACTAAAATTTCCATCTAGATCAACCACCATGGCCGAAAATATGAGGGGAGGTTATGGAGTTCTTGCACTTGATTTGTCAACTTGAAAAACCCTTCTTGATCAACCATACACGGCCTGATTTTGGAGAGTTCTTACACTTGATTTATCAACTTGAAAAACCCCCTTGATCAAGCATGTCATGGCCGAAAATATTGAGAGCATACTCTCTAGAGTTTTTCAAGTTCTCTATTTCAAAAATTATGTCTTAGAATGTATAAAAGAAGTTGTTGCAAAAAACAAGTAAATTCGAATTGATTTTGTCAAGGTATTGCATGTAATACCATTGGTGGAAAACCCACCTTGGAATACACCAAAGTGGGCGGCCAACATGCCACCACATTCAACCAATTAGAATTTTTCCTTTTTGCATTTTTAGTTATGGTTTATATTTATAACTTTTATAAATATAATACCATATATTTATAAGACTTTTATACAACAAATCATAACTTTTTATAATGTTATTTAACCTATTAAATAACAAGATAAAATATTCTCTCAAAATAAATTATCCATATAATTTATTAGTTTGTCAAGTGCAATTATTTAGAAACCGATTTCTTAATATTATAAGTGTTAATATTTATTTGTTTGATCATATCACAAATAAATATTATAAGTGTTTGTCTAGCTTGTATTTGGGTATGACTCGACTTGGATCATAACGTATTAGCCACATCAATTTAATATGTGTCTTGGGCATACAGAGTCCAATAATCTCCCACTTGCACAAGATACATAGAAGATTGATGCAAGTAGTAAATAACGCCTAACTACGGTTTACTACCCCTAATACGTATGACTATATGTCCCATTCAATAACATCATCCCCTTCAAGTCCCTTACTTGAAAATGATTTAGGTGAATCTATCATTTATCCCTTTGTTGCAAATGTCATGTCAAATCCAGAGACATAGAGTGATCACTCTCTATTGATTTAACTTTAGCAGGCCTTAGACATCTTACTCTCAATGAATAAGAGGAACAAATCCCTTCTTGACTACATATGTCTCTCACAATCACCTTGTATCACACCTGAGCTTAGCCTTATGTACTGTCTTATTACAGACAGCGAAGAAATAAGTCAAGGTACAATATTTGGTGAATATCAAGACCCAATATGTATCTCAGGTCAGAGGATACTATGATATTCTCCTTTACTCAAATTTACTTATGATCAATCACAAATGATTCCATGTAGTAAGATTTGAGAGCGAGTCAGTCCAATATTTGTATCCCCCAAATATCTATGAACCTTGGCAGCAACACTTTGCTCTATACTCATACTTAATGAATATCCACCAATCCAAGTTCATAATAGTCTTACATTCATATTTGTTCCCACAAATATGATCGACTACGGACATTTAGAATAAGTAACTTATTCATGGATTTAAACATGCTAAAATGGAACATAACTCAACATACCATAAAGAGTTATAATAACAGTTGTTTCAATATCCAAATACAAAATAGATCAAATCCAATCACTAGAATATCGAAGTCCAAAGGCACAAGTATGACCATTCATGCTTTGCTCGTTCAAGGAGCTTCGTGAGTGGATCCGCAATATTTTGATCAGTGTGAACTTTGCGAATACATATTTTTCCATTTTTCAACTTCATCCCTTATGTAGTTGAAACTCCGCTCAATGTGCCTAGTCTTTTGATGTACACGAGGTTCCTTGATTTGAGCAATCGCACCATCGTTATCACAAAGATCACTAGCGGTCCTGAATGGTAGGGACTACCCCTAGATCGGCGATAATTCAAGTGGCAAATCCACATGAATCATTTCAATCAATGAAGCGGCGATGTATTCTGATTCTGTAGTGGACAATGCTACCCTGATTGTGATCGAGAACCACCTCGATCAGTTTGGAAACTCGTATCCATGTGACCTTTTACAACAAATTCCTAAACTCGCATCCCTGTAACCTTTTACAACGAGTTCTTTTTCACCAGATCCATATATTAAAGATATATCCTTAGTCCTTCTAAGGTATTTCAATATATTTTTAACAGTCACCCAATGACTGTTACCTGGATTTCGCTGGTATCTTCTCGTCATGCTTAAAGCGCATGACATGGCCGGTCTAGTGCATATCATTACATACATAATGGATCATATAGCTGTCGCATATGGGATTCCTTTCATTCTTTCTTGCTCATCCTTTGAGCTTGGACATTGAAACACATTCAATATTGTCCCCTCTTTGAATAGGTACCAAACCTTTCATAGAGTTCTCTATCTTGAACCTTTTCAAGACTTTGTTAATGTATGCACTTTGGTTTAAACCTATCAAGCGCCTTGATCTATCCCTATAGATCTTTATTCCTAAAATATAGGCGACTTCACCAAGATCCTTAATGGAAAAACAACTTTCAAGCTAGGTTTTTACACCTTCCATGGTTGGAATGTTATTTCCAAATAGTAGAATGTCATCGACATACAATACTAAGAAAGTGATGATGCTCCCACTAGCCTTCTTATACACACAAGCTTCATCGACGTTCTTGATGAATCCATATTCCCTAATCTCTTCATCAAGACAGTGATTCTGACCTCTAGATGCTTGTTTCAATCCATAGATTGATATCTTTAACTTGCATACTTTGTTAGGATGTTTTGGATCGACAAAACTTTCAGGCTGAACCATATAGACATCTTCCTCAAGATATCTATTAAGGAAAGCCGTTTTGACATCCATTTGCCAAATCTTATAATCATATTATGCAGGTATGGAAAATAATATCCTAATCGACTTTAGCATCACCATAGGCGAGAAGGTGTCATCACAATCAACCCCTTGAGTTTGATTGAAACCTTTTGCTACAAGTCTCGCTTTATAAGTATCCAAGTTACCATGCATATCAGTTTTCTTCTTGAAAACCAACTTACTTCCAACTATTTTGGAGTTAGGAGACGGCACAACCAATTCCCATAGTTGGTTGTCATACATGGATTGCATCTCTATGTTCATGGCTTCAAGCCATTTGTCACAATCAGATTTTGACATTGCATCATGGTATGTGGTAGGTTCACCCGAATCTACCACGTAGCATCCATCCATGAAAAATCTATATCTTTCAGGTGGACTACTGATTCTACTAGATCTACGAACGTTTTGTGTGTAATGATCAACCACTTGATCATTTTCAACAACCTCTTGTTGAGTGCTAGTTTTAACCAAACGTGTATCGGCTTGTGGTTCTTGATCCTCATCAAGTTCCATTGTTCTACTAATTCCTTCCACAAGGAACTTAGCTTCCAAGAACTCAGCCTTTCGAGCAACAAATACCTTTTGCTCTGTTCGAATGTAGAATTAATATCCTATACCATCTTTAGGATATCCTACAAAGATACACTTAGTGGATCGTATTTCCAATTTGTTTGGGGTGTATTGCTTCACTTAAGCTTCACAACCCATACCTTTAAATATGATAATGATGGAGCCCTTCCATGCCATATTTCAAAAGGTGTCTTATCCACTTTCTTGGTTTGGGCCACATTGAATGTACGGGCCGTGGAGAGCAAAGCGTAACCCCAAAATGATAGAGATAATGCGCTCCTAGCCATCATAGATCGAACCATATCCAAATAGAGTTCGATCCCTCCTCTATCGGAACGAAGAACTTTAAAAGAGTTGATTTTGTACTTCACTTTTTGAAGATTTTGAACATTTCAAAACTTCTTCTTTGTGTCAAGTACACATAACCACAATTACTATAGTTGTCGGTAAAAGTAATGAAGTATCTTTCACCATTCCTAGTCATTGGCTTAAAAGGATCACATACATCCGAATGTATGATACTTAATAAATCTTTTGCCCTTTAGTTGGTACCACTAAAGGGTTTCTTGGTCATTGTAACTCATAATCAAGATTCACATGTATCAAATGAACCAACTTCATTTGTTTCCAAAAGATCATTCTTTCGAAGTGTTTACATGAGACTTCTGTTTATATGACCAAGGCGATAATGCCAAAGATAGGTCTCACTCAAATCCATTTTGAGTTTCTTGGTGATTGCTTGGTACATTGAACTATCAAATGATGTATTATCATGAACCAATTCATAAATACCATTTGAAAGCATAGCTTTAAAGTAAAACATGCCATTCATCGAAATATAAATGTCATTGTTTACAAACTTTAAATCAAAGCATATTGTCTCATAAGGGAAACTTAAATAATGTTCCTAGTTAAACTAGGAGCATTCAAAACATTTTTAAAACAATTTCCAAACCATTTGGAAGTTTCAAAACATAATCTCCTAGGGCTTCAACTTGAACTTTCGTTCCATTGCCCATGAAGAGACTAATGTCTCCCTTTTGTAATGCTTATTTCTTTTGAACCCTTTGCAACAAATTGCAAACATGAGTTCCACATCCGGTATCTAATACCCATGTGTTAGAAGAAATAATATTAAGGTCAATATGTATCATAAAGATTGTACCTGAGGTTTGCCCCGCATCCCTCTTATTTTTCAACTCTTTGAGATAGGTTGGACAATTACTTTTCAAATGCCCTATCTCACCACACTTAAAGCATGGATCATTCGTGGCAACCTTTGCCTTCTTTTCTTTTGGTTTCGGTGGTTTCGCTTTAGTCTTCCTTTTCTTTTCCCTTTGAATTTCCCGTTTCCATTGGCAACATTTGCTTTGGTGTCTGGGTGATGCCCTTTCTTGTTGCCACCCTTATTGATCGTTAGAACGGATAAAGCCCTTTTACCCATATTGAGCCTTTCGAGGTGATCAATGTGGCTTTTCATCTTAAGGACATAAGATGAGACCGATTGGGTTTCCTCCATTCGACATGCATGAAGCGCCCGAAGTGTTCTACCCTTGCATATTGTAGGAACATTTCCTTCAATTGGGTAATCATGTCGTATGCTCATGATGTTCAAAATCCTTTTGAATCTCGGGAATCATAATTCCTAACATGAGGTAAGAGGTTTGCATAGTATCCTCGATATATTTAATCCAATCGTTATAGGCATCCTTATCTTCCATAAGATGTTCATCGGGATTTGGATCGTTCAACACATAGGATATCTTTTCTTACTTGAGAACGACTCTTAATTAAGTTTCGATATTAATCCATAAAGTGTTTTGATTAAGACGATCCTTTTCAAGGATTGTTTTTAGTGATAGGTTACGGACGGTTTGGGTAATATTGTTAGCGGCCATCTACAAAATTTAACAAGGTTCAATTTTAGTATTTTCGATATTATTTTATTTAATCATTAATACCCTTTTATGTCTTATAGAAAATTAATAATTAAAATCTAGAATCCAACGTTACATTTAAATATTGGTTAGGTGACCTTTATCCCTCTATTTAAATTAACAAGGTAGTCAACGTTTGACGATTGCAACCCTTTGCAACTTCTAGCCATATGGGATCGGTTAAACATCTTTATGTTTAGTTGGCATGTTTAATCCCATCAACACCTTTTGTTCGCCATGCTTCGGTGACCCTAAGTTCATGATTTCCAAATCAAGTCGTCCAACTTACACACACGTGTGAGTTTATACACATAAGTGGTTAGATGACCTTTATCCCACAAACATGGTAAACCCACCTCGAATATACAACTTCCCTCAAATGTTGTTAGGTGACCTTTATTCCACAATAAGAGTTCCCAAGTGATCCGAGTGTTGCATAAAAGGATGGTGTTTGACTTGTTTTATAAAAGGGATTTTGAGTTTTTCAAAATTCTAGTTTAGAAAACTTTATGTACCATACATTTGCATGCATTCAAATCCTTGGTACTTTTGTGAAAACAAATTTTAAGGTTCTTTTTAATAAAACCCATTTTATTATAAAATCATTAATTTTTAATAACCTTTTATTAACCAACTTTAATGATTTTTTAAAGAACCAATTAAGCTTGTTGTTGATTATTAGTTTGTTAAGCATGCATATCCAAATATCATCAAAACAACAAAATAAGCAACCACACAAGCATAACACACATATCAAAAGGTGCATAACCATAGCCAACTATTTTGACCACACTAGTTAGCCAAAACAAGTGTGCCAAAAGGTCCTTCCTAAAGGGTGAATATTGATACAAAAAAATGTGTCGTTGAACTCCCACTTGATTCCGCATCCAAATGCTTCAAGTCTTCTTCTTGTGTTGTGATTTCTTCACATTCTTTGGGCTTCCAAATGTCTTTTATATTCAGCTCCAAACTCCTTTGGACTTCAAAAATGTGTTTTGGTTATCGGGCTAAAATCCCGTTAAGAACTATGAAGTCCTTTAGGCCCGAAATTAGCCAAAACCAAAAACGCATTTTTGTGTGCATCTTCTTTTACAAAAGGTATCCTAATACATTTTTCTAGTAAAAATAAAATGCACCTAATCTATTTATTTACATACCAAATGAAAATAAATAAATTACATATTTTTACAAATGGAAGAACAAAGATAATAATTATTACAACCCTTGAAATAGTTAAATACAAATCACAAACAAAAACATTCAACATATTCACACAATGTCATGACTAGGTTATGAACACCAAAATATATATCCACATATATAAAATTCAAGAAGCAAAAAAGGTTTCCTTTTTACAACCTACTTTTCGGTCAAGAATGAAAAAACTGAAAAAGTGGGTTTTTGTCCAAACAAAAACAATCATCCATATGACATAATTTTTCCAAGATTCCTTTATGCATGTAGGAAGTAAATCTTGAAAAAACAAAAGGATAACCATATATAAAATTTCGGCCAAAGGGTTTTACCCAAACCCGAAACCCGAAAATTTCATATCCTATGAAGCATGCACTCATATAAGCGGCTCTAGATGCCATTGTTGGGTTTTTCACATGTTTATCAAAGTATTTTATCCATATAAAATAAAAATGCAGCGGAAAATATTATTTAAAACATGTTACTTACAAGATATAAAACCCATTTTATGTGTAAAACCCAATCCCCGGATCCATATATGAACATGCATGCTATCAAAAATTAAAACACAACCATAGGGTGTTTAGAATACTACCTTCCAAGGAGTATAGGATATGAAGAAGATGATGCTTCTTAAACGGTTACCTTCAAGTGTAGAAGACCTCAAGCTTTTATACGCCAAGCCTTTCATCAAACACCTTAGTTTTAGCTAGGATTTCTACACTTATGAACTCACTAAAATTTCCATCTAGATCAACCACCATGGCCGAAAATATGAGGGGAGGTTATGGAGTTCCTGCACTTGATTTGTCAACTTGAAAAACCCTTCTTGATCAACCATACATGGCCCGATTTTGGAGAGTTCTTACACTTGATTTATCAACTTGAAAAACCCCCTTGATCAAGCATGTCATGGCCGAAAATATTGAGAGCATACTCTCTAGAGTTTTTCAAGTTCTCTATTTCAAAAATTATGTCTTAGAATGTATAAAAGAAGTTGTTGCAAAAAAAAAGTAAATCCTAATTGATTTTGTCAAGGTATTGCATGTAATACCATTGGTGGAAAACCCACCTTGGAATACACCAAAGTGGGCGGCCAACATGCCACCACATTCAACCAATTAGAATTTTTCCTTTTTGCATTTTTAGTTATGGTTTATATTTATAACTTTTATAAATATAATACCATATATTTATAAGACTTTTATACAACAAATCATAACTTTTTATAATGTTATTTAACCTATTAAATAACAAGATAAAATATTCTCTCAAAATAAATTATCCATATAATTTATTAGTTTGTCAAGTGCAATTATTTAGAAAACCGATTTCTAAATATTATAAGTGTTTGTCTAGCTTGTATTTGGGTATGACTCGACTTGGATCATAACGTACTAGCCACAATAATTTAATATGTGTTTTGGGCATACAGAGTCCAACAAATTGTTCATCATTTACATACACCTACATACATACATTCATTCATAGACTTACATACCCACATACATGCTTACATACACCTACATACACATACATACACCTACATACACAAATACATACACCTACATATACTCATTTTCACCAAATACCCCTACATTATACATTTTCACAAACATTTACATACAAACATACATCCTTACATACACCTACATACACATACATACACCTACATACACAAATACATACACCTACATATACTCATTTTCATCAAATACACCTACATTATACATTTTCACAAACATTTACATACAAACATACATCCTTACATACACATTTACATACCTAAACAAAAAATTATACAATTTCTAAACTTTGAAAAAATTCATATAAAACTAACCATAATTTCAAGTTTTCAAGCAGATGTAGACCGCGGAGACGAGGTGGTGACTGGAGAAGTGATGGTGGTGACCGGAGAGGTGATGGCGGTGAGCCGATTTCTCTAGCATAAACACAAAAACACACAAAAATTATAGACTATAACATGTATATAACAAAATAGAGAAGAAATTTAACAACATACAAACTTAAACTAACCGATTTGGGGATAAATCACCGGAATCCGTCGCCTGAGAGAAGAAAAAACGGGGGGAAAGTGAGGAAAGACGGAAAAAAAAGCCCGCTGTACAGACTTTATGTCGTTCGAGCATTACCGGCGACAACTTGTCGTCGCTATTGGTTAACCGTCGCCGCTATTGGTTTGGATCGAGATAAGATATCAGTGGCTGGGGTTTGATGAGGGTCCACAGATCTTTAGCGGAGATAAACAGTCGCCGCTAATACCCTAATACTTGTCGCCGCTATTGGTTCTTAAGTCCCCAACCGTTGGATCAGGGTAAGGATCAACGGCTGGGGATTGATGTTAGGTGGTGGGACGCGGATCGACCAATAGTGGCGACATTTGGCCTGTCGCCGCTATTGCCGTCGCCGCTAAAGGTCTCCCTTTCTTGTAGTGTTTCAGAGCCTGATCAGCAATCATTGCACAGAAAACAAGGGTTTATATACGCTGCTATAGCTCTATACGCAGTGTATGTATAGCTCTATACGCAACGTATATAAACCATCAGACTTTTTGGGGTCATTTTGGCGGGTTTGAAGCATCATTTTTCACAAAGTTTATATACGCTGTGTATAGAGCTATATGCAGCGTATATAACCTTTCAGAATTTTGTTTGGTCATTTGGCATATTTGTGGTATAAATTCTCACCCGGTTACAACGTTAACTCGCATAAAATATATAACGAGTTAAAAATATATAATGTTTTCTATTATTTAGTCGATGTCGTCGTTAATTTATTTAGTCGATGTCGTCAAAAGCGTATAACGTTAAAAATTTTTGAAAAGCGTATATACGGTTCAAATATAAAATATCGCTATCGAGCTTTTGCAATAAATTATTATACCAAGTCTAGTGTCGTTCGAATACTATAAACGTTTAAATACTATACCGTTAATTATTTTTAAATACTCGTGTATGGTCCGAATATATTATACCGTTTGAATACTATACCGTGCGGTTCGAATAATATAACGTTAAAATATTATAGCGTTAAATAATTTGAAATACTCGGGTACTGTTCAAATATGTTACACCGTTTACAGCAAAAGTTTTATATATACAGAAAATTTTTGATATATACAGCAAAAGATTGTACATACATAACAAAAGATATAATACTATGGCAGCGGATCATCCTTGTGCTGCTGCTCCTCCTCCTCCTCCTGCTGGTGCCATTCCGCAGCCAGAACGAAGTGTCGTGGAGGTAACCCGTCACGCTGTCGACTCTCGTGCAGCTCCGCAACCACCCACTCCATCATATAGGTCAGCCTGTCAACGTCGTGACTTAGCCGCTGTTAACCCGCGTATGAGGGGGCAGGACCAGGCCCAACATGTCGTGGGAACTGAGGCACCCAAGGTGGTCCACGCGGCTGTGGTGGCTCCGGAATGTACATGTCCGACTCATGCTCCTCCGGTACCTCCAGATCGCGCGGGGGATATACCAGCTCGAACTGTGCCGGCAGCTGTGTAGGCGCGTAAGGCTGGGCGTCCGCACCCTTAAACCGCTTCCCACACGGGAATTTTTCGGTAACGTGCATTCCCGATATCGTGTTTATCCCCATCCGCTTCGGCTGTATTGACGGACCTACACGCGGGTGGTCAGTCTCTGGGTGATAGCCCAATGAAAGGGCTATCTTAGTGACGTAGGCGCCACCGTATAATAATCCGCGTTCCTGTCGATGATGCGCGGAGGCGAAGTACTGCGTCAACCCGTGTGCGAGAGCGCACGACCTCTTGTACAAGAGGCAATATAAGAAAAACAGGTCAGCGCTTGTACACCACTCCCGGCTCTTGTTTCGAGAAGTGATGGAAGTGGATATTATCTTATGAAAATAATTGCACAAAAGGAAAACAATCAGTAAATAATAATCTGATGACATCGACTAAATAATAAAAAAACACAATATATTTTTGACTCGTTACAGATTTTGACGCGCGTAACAGGCCTACGCTCGTAACGGACGACGTCGACTAAATAATAAAAATACAATATTATTTTGACTCGTTACGGATTTCGACGCGCGTAACGGACCTACGCTCGTAACGGACGACATCGACTAAATAATAAAAAGATTATATATTTTAAATAGAAAACTGTTTTTTAAAACAGAAAACTGTTTTTTTAATATAGTAAACTGTTTGTTAAAAAAAGCAGTTTTTATAAAAAACAGAATACATTTTTTATAAAAAAATACAGAAAAACAGTTTTCTGTTTTAAAAAATAGTATCTTTATTATTTAGTCAAAGTCGAACCGTAAGGCGCGTAGGGCCCTAACGAGCGTCGAAACTAAGTTCGTCATTAAAATATATAAGTTTTGTTATTTAGTCGACGTCGTCCGTAAGGCGCGTAGGTCCCTAACGAGCGTCAAAAATATGTAAGTTTTGTTACCTTACTTTCGACGCTCGCTAGGGACCTACGCGCCTTACGGACGACGTCGACTAAATAACAAAATTTATATATTCTAACGACGAACTTAGTTTCGACGCTCGTTAGGGACCTACGCGCCTTGCGGTTCAACTTCGACTAAATAATAAAAAAATATATTTAACGACGATCTTAGTTTCGACGCTCGTTAGGGACCTACGCGCCTTACGGACGACGTCGACTAAATAACAAAACTTATATATTTTAACGACAAACTTAGTTTCGATGCTCGTTAGGGACCTACGCGCCTTACGGTTCGACTTCGAATAAATAATAATAAAATATATTTTAATGACGATCTTAGTTTCGACGCTCGTTAGGGACGTACGCGCCTTACGGACGATGTCGGCTAAATAATAAAAAAATTATATTTTAGCGACGATCTAAGTTTCGACGCTCGCTAGGGACCTACGCGCCTTACGGTTCGACTTCGACTAAATAATAAAGTTATTATTTTTTAAAACATAATTTTTTTATAACAGAAAAAGGTTTTATTTTTTTAAACAGAAAACAATTTTTTTTATAAACTGAAAACTGTTTTTTAATACAGTAAACTGTTTGTTTAAAAAAAACAGAAAAACAGTTTTTATAAAAAAACAGAAAACATTTTTTATAACAAAAATAAAAACAGAAAAACAGTTTTCTGTTTAAAAAAATGTTTTTTTAATTATTTAGTCGAAGTCGAACCGTAAGGCGCGTAGGTCCCTAACGAGCGTCGAAACTAAGTTCGTCTATATAAGTTTTGTTATTTAGTCGACGTCGTCCGTAAGGCGCGTAGGTCCCTAACGAGCGTCGAAACTAAGATCGTCGCTAAAATATAATTTTTTTATTATTTAGTCCAAGTCGAACCGTAAGGCGCGTAGGTCCCTAACGAGCGTCGAAACTAAGGTCGTCGTTAAAATATAAAACGACGCTTAAGTCAGTATGTATTGACGACGAGTTAGCCAATAGTAAATACAAAAAAATTCAAAATTAGTGAAATAGGTTGAAGAATTACCTGATTTATGCTTCAATTACGCGTCGTATACGGTCGATATAGGTAATCTCCTTCGTATTGAATGTATGTGTGTGTGTTTTTATTTTGGGGATGAACTGACCTGCGTAGGAGATGACCTGCTTTATATCAGGTCCTATACGATGCGTATAGATCTATACGCATCGTAGACAGCGGTCAAAAAGCAAGTTTGACTTGACAAATTACCATTTTGCCCCTGTAATTTGTCTATACGATGCTGGATACAAGGGTAAAAAGGAGATTTTCTGACCTTTCTATACGCTGCGTATGGTTCTATACGCTGTGTAGATAAGGTTTGATAAATTACCTCTGTATAGCCTATACGAAGCCTGGATACAAGGGTATTAATGACATTTTCTGACCCTAATATACGTTGCGTATAGAGCCATACGCAGCGTATATAAAGGTCAGAAAATGACATTTCTACCCTTGTATCCAGCATCGTATAAACAAAATACAGGGGTAAAATGGTAATTTAACATATATAAATTGTTAAAGTTTGATTTAGGGGGAATTTGTCCGCCCTTTGTATACGCATCGTATGGCTCTATACGATGTGTATATAAAGTGTCCTTTTACCAATTTACCCTTATGTTGAGGCTATACGAAGCCAAATTCAGGGGTAGTTGTGTCATTTTCGTTTTATACGCTGCGTAGGGATCTATACGCAGTGTATATAAAGATCCATTTTTTGTATTTTTTTTTGTGTATTCCTTTGTTTATTTATAAAAAGAAAGAAAATTTATTGTGTATATTTTGGGGTATTTCCATCTTTATTTATAAAAAACAATATTATTGGTAAATAATACAAATATAAATTATAAAAATTAAAAATAATACAAATATTATGAAATATAAAAATTAAAAATGATACAAATATTATGAATTATAAAAATTAAAAATGATACAAATTTTATAAATTATAAAAATTCTACAATTAACAAAAATACAAGTTTCCGCTTAATCTTCGATAAGATGTAAACTCGGGTCTTTGTCTGAGTCTAATCTAGGGTTGATTATCTGGTAGTAGTGCTGTAACCACGGCCTATATATACATTTCTTCCCACTCTTTCGCAGCTATTCTTCGATGTGTCGACCACAATGGGCTCACTGTAGGCATGGGGTAGTCTCTTTCCAACTTAGCATGTATGAAGTGTCCCCCGTAAACATGTACTAGCGTTATCTCTTGAGATCGTGTATCTACTAGGGCATCCGTTAATGGGAAAAGGTATAGCTCCCTTCGATGCTTAGCACATGGAGGACGATATTATACCTTTGGGCTACGAGAAGCCCTACGTGGGGCATTTCCATCTAGTGAGTTGGAGGGCACCCTTGCACTGAATGCCAAGAGATGCTGTTACTTATTCGTTTAAAGTCTCATTCTGCATATCTTTCGAATACACGCATCCATAGCGGCTCATATGGTCAATCTCCAGCAGTAAATCACCTCGAATACGGGGCCATACTTATTCCCCAAAATCTAACCCGACAGCCACAGACCTGTACCCACAATGACCGTCTGGGGTCACATCTTGTATACGCGATATGTAAGAGTGAAAATCAAATGGAATTTGATGCTTAAACCTCATAATGGTTAACAAGTCCTCGTCTCCCTTTATTAATGGAAAACCATGATAATCCCGCGTCTCCTTCTTTTTAGAACTCGTTGAACGACTTCGTTGCATTTTAGGTTTTTCAGACTTTACAACCGAACCAATTCCACGAGAGCCCTCTGACGGTACGTATGAGCTGTGTCGGGGTAAATCGTACCTATGTCGTGGGGAAGCGGTATATACGTTGTTGTCCTCGCCATAGGAGTTGTTTCTCGCAGCTTCGTCTAACCTCGCAGCTTCTTCTAGCCTTTGTTGTATTTTCTTTGATGTAGGCCGACCGCAAGTATTTTGCTGGAAAATCGGTGGTTTATTAGTTGACGATTTCGGGGTTAAGACCGCTTTTATCTTTGAAAGCAAACTTTTTTTTCTGACTAGGGGATTGCGACTGTAATTGTTGCCGCACAATATTGAGCTCTGCTACAACATCGACTTCCTTATCTACCAGTTTACACGGTAGTAAGCCAAGCTTACGCCAGAATACATCTACGTCGTCGAGTTGTATCTTACGCTCTGCAATGTTAAGTCAATACGGGGTGAGAAACAGCTAAATCGTACTAAATAACAAAAGGTTTGTAGGTTTAATATTTTTTACCAGCACGTTTGCACTTTTCCAGCCTATAAGCACACGATAACCCACAACTAAGCCACATATGGCAACCACATGATGCGTTAAGTTTCCACAACACCTCCAGCTTCCTCGTTAGCTCTCCTTCCAGCAAATCAAGGGTTGTATAGGAAACCTTTCCACATAGGTTGTCCAACAGTGGGTGTCTGTGGTGGTTCATCGTTTTTTCGATGCTTTCGGTGAAACTTTTTTGTATTTCCCCTAACTAAGTTTCAACTATATCAATAACGCATCTTGCTATTCGCTCCAATGAACTCCCGCGCGTAACATATCTCTTTAAATTTGCGTGCTAGTTCTCAACTCTGTTGGTGGTGCGTTGACCAAAGTTGCGATATTTATTAGTCCATGCACAAACAAACATTTCTTTATAGTCTTTGAGCCAGTTTTCATAGACATAATTAAAGACCCCTGCAAAAATAAAATAATCAAATGTAAAAGCGTGTGTAAAATAAAATAGATTGGGTGAGTCATTTATTGAAGGCACACTTACTTTCCCTGTTGGCAACCACGAGTCGGTTATACAATTTGTCCAAGTTGTACTTGTACACATGGGCTCTGAAGCAGAGTCGCAAACTCTCCGTGTCACAGCCCCAGCCCCGGTTTGACCCGATCAGGAGCCGTGGGACAGGAACCCGTGGTATTAAAATGATGCAACATCGGAAGATTTTAACATGATCTTTTAAAACTTGAAATGCCTGATTATTTTATTTCATAATTCGGGATAAAACCCCGTAGTTTACAATAAAGTGATTTCACTGGGAAATCCTTATTTTACAAAATATGTTTCTTTATTTATATTGAGCCACTTCCTTAAGCTTGTAATGCTTCGCAGCATTTCTCCTAGATCATAACAGATCACCTGAAACATGTTTGAAAAAGGTTTTGTCAGAGGGAAATACTGGTGAATCATTCTTTTTACTAAAAACGACGTTTTGTTATAATTTACAGTATTAAGAGCGATTACAGTGTTTATACATATCAACCATATACCCACGGTATTTATCACTCGACCACCTATTGGCTATCTCGTTGTCCAATGGTGTCTGTGATTATGGTCATATCACCCCTTGGCTAACCCGTTGTCCAATGGTGACGGTTATCAAGTATTGTATACAAAACCCCACATACCGGCTGTAATTTGGAGATTACAAAGACTTAATCCCTGAAATTATAACTTTGAAAATAAACATGATTTTGAAAGCAATTTGGTAAAAAGAGAATGACTCATTTTGCGGATTTATTCGGGCAGAGTTTAGCCTACTGATTAGCATGATAACCTAATTTAAACAACAATGCATACGAACTAGGTTAGTAACCAATACAGCATTTACGATAACTCACTAGATTAAAACCTTCACAATGAATGACAAAGTGTGATACTTAAACATCCATCGAACTCATGATGAATGACAAAGCATAAACCCTAATGTGGGCAGCACTTAAACATCCATTGGATAGTTTCAATCGATCGGACATTGAATCATAGCAGCGATTGAGTTAATACCCTGTATCGGAGCAGCACCCCACTAGTAAATTCGACTTTGGAGCAGCCTAACTTCGTTTTTGATATTTGATTTCGACACCACAGAACTGCTCGTAACCCATCCTATTTATAGCAGATTTTTGAGGCTCTCGCGGCCCGCGTAAACCTCAGCTCAAACCTTACGCGGCCCGCGTGAAGGTCTATATCGTAGATTAGGGCTAGCGTGTCACCGGTAGGCCTGCCACGTGGCCGGTGCGTTGTGCCGGAGTCTTTATGAGCTGTCGCGGCCCGCGTAAGGTTATGCTTCACCCTTACGCGGCCCGCCTGAACCCTAAAAATCTTGATTTCTTAGTTTTTGATATGGATCAAGGTTTTGAGGGTCAGGGTTTCTATTTACGGGTCGTTTTTAGGACAATTTTGAAGGTCCTTACATCCTCCCCACCTTATTTAAAATCTTTTCCTCGAGATTCATTGGAATAAGTGAGGATACTTTCGCTTCATTTTCGATTCCAACTCCCAAGTGTACTCGGGTCCTCTCTTTGATTCCCACTTGACTTTAACAAGTACTAACCGTTTGCGTTTGAGAAACTTAACTTTTCTGTCTTCTATCTGAAGAGGTTTCTCAATAAATTTTAATTTTTCGTTTACCTCTATATCTTGAAGAGGCACTACCAAAGATTCGTCAGATAGACATTTCTTGAGGTTGGATACATGAAATACATTATGTACTCCAGCCAATTCTTCTGGTAGTTGTAAACGATAAGCAACTGGTCCTATACGTTGGATCACTGGGAATGGTCCTACGTATCTTGGACTTAGCTTTCCTTTCTTACCGAATCGAATTATTCCTTTCCAAGGTGACACTTTTAAAAGTACCTTGTCTCCAACTTGGAACTCTAACGGCTTGCGTCTATTATCTGCATAACTTTTCTGGCGATCTCGAGCCGTCTTCAGTCTCTCCTTGATTTGTGTGATTTTGTCGGTAGTTTCTTGCACTATCTCGGGACCTGATAATTGACTTTCTCCTATCTCTGCCTAACAAACTGGAGTTCTGCATTTTCGTCCATACAGTGCTTCGAATGGGGCAGCTTCGATGCTTGAATGATAACTATTATTATAGGAGAATTCGATTAAAGGTAAATGATTGTCCCAGTTTCCACCATAATCTATCACACATGCCCTGAGCATGTCTTCCAGAGTTTGGATCGTCCTTTCACTTTGTCCGTCTGTTTGAGGGTGGTATGTAGTGCTTAGTTTTAGTCGGGTTCCCATTGCTTCTTGGAAACTTTTCCAGAAATGGGAAGTGAAACGACTATCCCTATCCGATACAATGGAGAGTGGAACTCCATGTAAGGATACTATTTCATCTACATACAACTTTGCCAATCTTTCCATGCTAAAAGTTTCCTTTATAGGTAGAAAATGAGCTGATTTGGTTAATCGGTCCACAATTACCCAAATCGCATCATTACTTTTTCTGGTTTTGGGTAACTTAGTAACAAAATCCATTGTTATGAGTTCCTATTTCCATACAGGCATTTCTAATTGTTGTAGTAGACCTGAAGGTTTCTGGTGTTCTGCCTTAACTTGTCAACAAGTAAGACATTTAGAAACATATTTGGCTATGTCCTTTTTCATTCCTATCCACCAGAAATTATTTCTTAAATCTTGGTACATTTTATTGTTTCCTGGATGCATGGTATACCTAGATTTATGAGCTTCTTCTAAAATTTTATCTCTTAATTCTCCTTGTTTAGGAACCCAAATTCTTTTATTATGGAATCTCCAAATTCCATCATTTCCTTGTTCTAATTCTTTTATTCGTCCTTTCATTTCTTCAGCATCGTCCTTGATTGTTGTTTCTTGAACATTCTTTAATTGTTCCATTAAATCTAATTGTAGATTTACTCTAAGAGCACGAACCCGTCGTTGTTTCTCATGATACTTACGACTTAAGGCATCTGCAACTACGTTTGCTTTTCCTTTTTGATATTGAATATCACAGTCGTAGTCGCTTAGTATTTCCATCCATCTTCTCTGCCTCATATTTAATTCTTTTTGCCCAAATATGTACCTTAAACTTTTATGATCCGTGTAGACAGTAAACTTACTTCCGTACAGATAATGTCTCCAAATCTTAAGGGAAAAAATTATGGCTCCTAACTCTAAGTCATGAGTCGTATAATTTTCCTCATGCTTTTTCAATTGCCTTGATGCATACGCAATTACCTTTTTACGTTGCATTAGCACACTTCCTAATCCTAGCTTTGAAGCATCACAATATACTTCAAAATCTTTTGTTCCTTCCGGTAAAGCTAAGATTGGAGCATTTGTTAACTTATGCTTTAAAATCTTAAAAGCCTCTTCTTGCCTAGGTCCCCATTCAAACTTAACAGCTTTACAGGTTAGCTTAGTTAAGGGTACAACTATCTTGGAAAAATCATTAATAAAGCGTCTATAGTATCCAGCTAATCCTAAAATGCTTCTAATTTCCATAGCTGATTGTGGAATCTTCCATTTGGTAATTGCTTCTATTTTGGAGGGATCTACATGAATACCTTCGTGGTATACCATGTGCCCTAAAAATTGCACTTCCTGAAGCCAAAATTCACACTTCGAGAATTTGGCGTAAAGCTTTTCTTTTCTTAACAAAGTTAAGAGTGCAAGCAAGTGTTGACAGTGTTCATCCTGGCTTTTGGAATAAATAAGTATATCATTGATGAAGACAATTACAAATTTATCCAAATACGGTTTACAGATCCTATTCATCATGTCCATGAATGCTGCAGGTGCATTCGTTAGTCCAAAGGGCATGACTGTAAACTCATAATGACCATACCTAGTTCTGAAAGCAGTTTTAGGTATGTCTTCTTCTTGTACCTTCAATTGATGGTATCCGGAGCGTAAGTCGATCTTAGAAAAATATCTGGCTCCCTGGAGTTGATCAAAGAGGTCATCAATCCTAGGTAATGGGTATCGATTCTTAATGGTAACCTTATTTAATTCTCTATAATCGATA
Source organism: Helianthus tuberosus (assembly GCA_030545235.1). Lineage (NCBI taxonomy): Eukaryota > Viridiplantae > Streptophyta > Magnoliopsida > Asterales > Asteraceae > Helianthus > Helianthus tuberosus. The sequence goes on from CM060442.1 coordinate 185,347,709, forward strand.
CACATTCGCATTGAACCATCTTTCTTCTTTACAAACAACATTGGCGCTCCCCACGGGGATGAACTAGGTTGTATAAATCCTTTACTTAATAATTCATCTAATTGTTTCTTTAGTTCTAACATTTCTATGGGTGCTAACCGATAAGGTGCTTTGGCTATTGGTGTAATTCCAGGAATTAGATGAATCCTAAATTCTACTTCCCTGTCGGGTGGTAATCCCGGGAGTTCTTCTGGGAATATATCTGGGTATTCTGAAACTACAGGAATTTCCTTAAGTTCTTTACCCTTAGTGCTAATGATTACTGAAATCATATACACCATTTCTTGTTTTCTGGAATAACTGGCCAATTTCATTACTGAAATGAATTTCAGTGGCTTTCGTGGCTTATCTCCTGTAATCATCACTAATTCTCCTGTGGGTGTATGAATTTCTATGGAATTCTTATCACAAAGAATTCGAGCATGGTTAGCTACTAACCAATCTATTCCTAATACTACATCGAATCCGGCTAAATTCATAGGTAACAGATTTGCAGAAAATTTGTGGCCTAGAAGTTCTATCTTTTCTTCTTGCAAAACCTTATCTATGTTAACAGAATTTCCATCTTCCGTTTCGACTGTAAAAATCTGCCTAAGTTGGGTTAAGGGTAATTTAAGTGCTTGGCAGAATGAAGTATTGATAAAACTTTGGTTTGCACCAGAGTCAAATAATACTTTTGCGTAAACGTTGTGAACTAGGAACGTACCAGCTATCACGTCTGGAATGAGTTCTGCCTCCTGAGTAGTTAATTGGAATGCTCGGACATTCTTCTTAGTAGCTCCGTCGACCGTCTTGGCTTTGTTGTCTGCTGGTTTAACCAATTTGGGGCATTCGGTTCTGAAATGCCCAGTTTCTCCACAATTATAGCAGATCCTGATCTTCTTTCTACATTCTTCCTCACGGTGTCCTGTAATCTTGCAAAAGTTGCAGGTTTCGTTACATCTTCCAAAATGTTTCTTTCTGCAATTCTTGCAGAAAGGTGGAGTGGAAGATTGCCCGGTTCCTCTCTTCTTGAATCTGTTATTATTACCCATACGAAATCCTTGGGTAATTTTCTGAGCCAATTCCTTCTTCCGATTTTCATCTCTTGTGCGTACCAGCTCGTCAGTTAGGGTGTTAGCTAATTCTACAGCATCATCAATGGTGCGAGGTCTCGCAGCTTTAACGATATTACGGATTTCGCCAATCAATCCCCAAATATAGCGAGAAATGAGTACCGGTTCTGGCGAAGCCAACGTTGGTACCACTCTAGCATATTCGAAGAATGTCGAAGTATACCCTCGACAGTCTACACCCATCATTCGATGGTTCAGAAACTTATTTGCCATTTGTTCTTTTTCGTATTCGGGACATAATTTTCTTTCTATTAGCTGCTTAAATTCTTCCCAACTCATGGCATAGGCCATATTTCTTCCTTTGGCTTGCAGTACCGTATTCCACCATTCTAGCGCCCCTTCTTTGAAAAGATGCAACGCATACATAACTTTGTCTTCCTCAGCACACTTACTTATCATAAGTACTGCTTCGGTTTTCTCCAACCAACGCAGTGCTGCAGTTGCCCCTTCATTGCCTACAAATTCAGCTGGTTTACAAGCAAGAAATTCTTTCTAAGTGCAACCAGGCGTTGCAGCTTTCATTTTCTTAGGGAGTGGGGCCTGCCGTGGATCATTATCGTTGTTAGTATGATTGCCACCTCCGTTTACACTATTACTGAAATTATCTTCTTATGTACGTTTACTAGGAATAATTTGTTGAGGTTCAACAGGTTTCTGGGCAGCAGCAAGGATTGCTGGAATAGCATTGGCTATTCCTTGAGCAACGATATTCTCAATATCTTGCCTAGTCATAAATTGATCTTCCGGATTTTGTTCAGATTGGTTCACTTCATTAACTGGTTCATTATTAGCATTTTTCATCTGGTAATTAATATATAACAATTATTAGCATAAAATAAATAATAGGTATAGGCAATTAATCACATAATACAACACACGTATAGTCAAAATAGTCGATTTCTCTACGTCCATTTCTTTTTATTTTATATTATGCATCAGTACACACCGTTATCTTACAAAGGTTTTATTTGTAGATTATTTTACAGACTTATTTTATTATCATTATTACTATTATACAATCACCGTTTCACCACCATCCTATTTCTGAGCACCTTAGAAGCGACGTTCCCTCTCGTCGTATTTCCAGGAGATCTGTTCTCCTACCTCCCGAATCCTATTTCCTGCACCTATCAGTTCTTCGCCAAAATGGCGGAGTTCAGCTAAATTTTCATTACTCATTGGTGGGTTTGGTAGAGGTTCTGGGTCGAACTGAGGGAAAAAGGTATAAGGGTTATTAAGGAGGTTTTGATACTGCCAATCGTTTGTCCACCACTCGTCCATTTCTCCTAAAGGTTGAGTATGGATTAACGGTTCTGGGATTGCTGGTTCCAAATTTATTGGAAGTTGAGTTTCAGCAGGATAAGGGTAGAGGTTGGTGTTGCTAGTCTAATAATATCACAGCTTGCCAGTATGCGATCTAATTCCTCCTGTAATGGCAACTCCTTGACTTGCTTAGAACTCTCCCCAATTTCCATTTCTACTTGCCTAGATCCTTCCCCGATCTCAATTCCTTTTCCTTTGTCCATAGGATTCTCTATTTTGGGAATCTTCCTAGTCGCTGGTTTCCTCCTGCGTACACATCTCCAGCCTACAAATCTTCTTCTTTTCTTAGGCTTTGGTTTCTTCAGAGGTGGAGCTTGAAATTCCATAGGTTCTTCTACCTCGGCTATGTAACCAGTGAAGTCATTGGAAACTTCTATTTTCACCGGATAGAGATTGAGATTCTGAAGGGCTTCAGATAACTCATTCATGCTGTTTAGCATACATGTAAAAATACTAAGTTAAAATTTTATAACAAAATTTTACAGATAACCTTCAAGTATTATTGCATACCGTGTGACTAATTTAATACAAAGGACAACTGAAAATTTAAAACATACTAGGGTTTATCGTAAACTTATTTATTTACTGGGTAAAGTTTCTGGCTTGTAGGTGAGATGGATGCTAGGACTGGGTCAGAGTATTTAAAAATTTGCATTTACTGCTACAGTGGCTAGCATATAGAGATCTGCCCATTTTTCATCTAACTTGTCTTCCCATGGTGGGTTACTGCCTAGTTTCTGGGTTTCCTGATTAATCCTCCTTTCTTTTGGTTGTTATTTCTTTATTTTCTCCTGACTTTTCCTAATAATCAAACTTCTTTTATTAGGAGAAAGTGGTTCCTCATATTGTGCCTTTCGAACAAATATTCCTTCCTCAGTATCTGTTGGGTATTTTGAGGATGAAGTTTCTTTTTCTTTCGGTGAAGTATCTAATTTATGATAGATATCCGAAAGTCTTTGCTTACCCATACTGTAAACAAATATTCAAATAATAAAACATGTAATCACAGAATGGCAATCAGTAAAATTAAGTATTTTCTAAATACTTAATTGGCTTAAATCAGTGGCTCTGATACCACATTTTCCTGTCACGGCCCCAGCCCCGGTTTGACCCGATCAGGAGCCGTGGGACAGGAACCCGTGGTATTTAAATGATGCAACAGCGGAAGATTTTAACAAGATCTTTTAAAACTTGAAAAAGCCTGATTATTTTATTTCATAATTCGGGATAAAACCCCGTAGTTTACAATAAAGTGATGTCACTGGGAAATCCTTATTTTACAAAATATGTTTCTTTATTTATATTGAGCCACTTCCTTAAGCTTGTAATGGTTCGTAGCATTTTTCTTGGATCATAACAGATCACCTGAAACATGTTTGAAAAAGGTTTTGTCAGCGGGGAAATACTGGTGAATCATTCTTTTTACTAAAAACGACGTTTTGTTATAATTTACAGTATTAAGAGCGATTACAATGTTTATACATATCAACCATATACCCACGGTATTTATCACTCGACCACCTATTGGCTATCTCGTTGTCCAATGGTGTCTGTGATTATGGTCATATCACCCCTTGGCTAACCCGTTGTCCAATGGTGACGGTTATCAAGTATTGTATACAAAACCCCACATACCGGCTGTAATTTGGAGATTACAAAGACTTAATCCCTGAAATTATAACTTTGAAAATAAACATGATTTTAAAAGCAATTTGGTAAAAAGAGAATGACTCACTTTGCAGATTTATTCGGGCAGAGTTTAGCCTACTGATTAGCATGATAACCTAATTTAAAGAACAATGCATACGAACTAGTTTAGTAACTAATACAGCATTTACGATAACTCACCAGATTAAAACCTTCACAATGAATGACAAAGTGCGATACTTAAACATCCATCGAACTCACGATGAATGACAAAGCATAAACCCTAATGTGGGCAGCACTTAAACATCCATTGGATAGTTTCAATCGATCGGACATTGAATCGTAGCAGCGATTGAGTTAATACCCTGTATCGGAGCAGCACCCCACTAGTAAATTCGACTTTGGAGCAGCCTAACTTCGTTTTTGATATTTGATTTCGACACCACAGAACTGCTCGTAACCCATCCTATTTTTAGCAGATTTTTGAGGCTCTCGCGGCCCGCGTAAACCTCAGCTCAAACCTTACGCGGCCCGCGTGAAGGTCTATATCGTAGATTAGGGCTAGCGTGTCACCGGTAGGCCTGCCACGTGGCCGGTGCGCTGTGCCGGAGTCTTTATGAGCTGTCGCGGCCCGCGTAAGGTTATGCTTCACCCTTACACGGCCCGCCTGAACCCTAAAAATCTTGATTTCTTAGTTTTTGATATGGATCAAGGTTTTGAGGGTCAGGGTTTCTATTTACGGGTCGTTTTTAGGACAATTTTGAAGGTCCTTACACTCCGCCAGTACGATAGAAAGTTCTCCCAATCTAATTTATTGAACCCTTGCTTGCAATGTTTACATATATTTTGATCGATGTGAAACTGGCATAGAAACCTAGACGCGTTCGGGAATACTTTAGCACACACGTTAATTAGGGCTAGCTCTCTATCTGTGTCTATCACAAGCGACATCATACATTCATGCAACATTGACTTGATCCGCTCAAGCACCCAAACGAAGTTATCCCTTCGTTTTTTGCAAATAACAGCATGTGCAATACAAAAAGACTTGTTGGTCGACGTCAAACCCACAACCTGGACAAATGGCATGTTGTAGATGTTTGTTTTGTAGGTCGCGTCGATCAACAGCACGTGCGGGAATGCACGCCACATAGTGATTGAATGAGGATGAACAAAGAAAAGTTGTGTTACGACATTTGTTTTGGGTTCCTGTCGAGTGTTGTAAATGAATCGGTTTTCATGCAGTACGCTTTCCAGTGCCTACATGGGAGTCTTTCCGTCCATCAGTGAGGCTCTAATTTTTTGTACCGCATTTTGCACGTCTTTCTGAACATGTAGGCTGTCGGGAAACTGCTTTCTTAAGGTTTGAAATATGTTACGTGGTTCCATGTTTTGAGCAGTTAGCTGCTCCACTAGCTTGTATTCGACTTCAGTAAATCTTCGCACAAAAGCGTTGCCCAACAGAGTCATCGTAGGTTCGTGGTTATGGTTCGTGTTGTCCACTTTTAACTCCCACATGTCATTTGTCATGTCCCTGATAGCGAGTAATGAAAATGGGCAACCAATTTTTTTGCTACCAACTTTGCTAACTTTTGCTTTACTACGGTGCTCACTACTACGGTCGCACACAAGCCATACCATCCCCGTACTACCACCAATATTTTTCGATCGACGGGTAACAATTACGTAACCATTCTCCTTTCTCGTTGCTTGTACACAATTCTTCAAATCAGTTAGAGACATAAAACTCTAAAAAGCAGTTACATTATTAACAATAATAATATTAATAATTAATTAATAATAATACGTATTTTAACAACAATACGAATATTAACAATAATAAAAATAATATAATAATAATAATTTTAACAATAATAATAATAATTATAATAATTGTAACAACAATAATAATTATTATAATATTAAGAATCATATCAAGAATACAAATATTAATAATAACAATAACAATATAATTTTAACAATAATAATAATAATAATAATAATATAAGTTTAACAATAATAATAATGATTATAAGAATAATACAAATATTAAGGTGATACCTCCTGTATTTGAAACGGATTACCCGGGGTAGATGGTTGATAATCATCATATCGTGGTGTGTTACGAGGCTCAGAACCGTATCCACCGTATCCTTCGTATCCACTGTATCATCCGTATCCTCCGTATCTATCCGAACTATCATGTTGCACGTAAGAAATTTCACCCCCGTATCCATAACCCGGATACGATTGCTGCGTTGGGTAATATGGTTCATCAACAGGTGCATTCTCAGCACCGTATCCTACGTATCCATCCAGATAACCTTGTTGCACGTACGAAGATTCATACCCGTATCCGTAATCCGGATACACTTGATGCGCCGGGTATTATGCGCCAATGAGAGGCTTCTTTCGGACGCCTTGGATTGCGTTAAAGAACCACCATCTATTTAAGGAATGTTGTAGGTACATCAGGAATTGGAATCGTTTTATGTAGTCAAAGCGGCCTATGTATGATTCTTTTTGTTACATTGTTATAATTTCATAAATGAAACCATATAGCGTGTTGTGTGTCCGACTTTGTGCAATGCTCCAAGTTTTTTTGATGGCCAGAGTCACGGACTCACACGAGTGGAATAGACAAGTTGCAACTTTAAATGAGTTTAACGGCACAAACGTGTATTGTGCATATGAGATTTTAGGTCATGAGAAGTTAGCGAGAAATTGTGCTAATTATAGTCTTATAGTACCACCACTCATTTGAGTTTCTTGTGTTAATTAGAGCTACACACTATGTGAATGGGTCGGTTTTGGAACCTAACCTAACCGAACCAAAACCGAAAGTTAGCCATCCAACTTTTGATTCAATCCCTCTAGAGGCATGGTATTTGACGCATGTGCATTTGATGCGGGTAATTGATGTTGGCGGGGGCCAAGGGGTGACAAGAGATGTTTTTATGTGTTACAAGTGGTTGCTAGATACGGTTCGGATGGAATGAAGGAGTTTGCATGCATCAATACCGGACTAGGGTTCTTTGGTGGTTATTGGAAAGATTTAATAACTTACTTGGAGAATCAATGCAAAAGCTCAAAACCATAAATTCATAGTGTTTTAGGGCATGAGCAGGTGAAGAACATGAGTTTGGTATTAGTTGCTGTGTTGCTGTTTCTATAATCAAAGGTTGGGTCCTGTTGATTTTTTGTTTTTTCGTACTAGATATGTAGATGATACCAGGGCTGTAAACGAACCGAACGTTCAGCGAACAGTTTGTGAACCGTTCGGCGGGAAGTTCGTTTATGTTCGTTCGATTAGCTTAACTAACGAACACGAACAAAAAATTTCGTTCGGTTAGCTTAGCGAACTAACACGAACACATGTCTCTTTCGTTCAACTGCGTTCGTGAACGTTCGGTAATATGTTCGGTTTACGTTCGTTCATGTTCGTTTGTTTATATTAAAAAATAATAAATAATAAACCTTTTATCTAAACATATTGAAAACATGTTTTTTTCTAAGTTAGCTAAAATTTGGACATTCTAAGACATTTTTGGGGATAATTATGTCTAAGTTAGTTAAACTTGATTCATCGTTTGGTGGTGTAGTAGATTTCTTATGTTTTGATTTATCATTTGATGGTTGTATTTAACTACTTATATCAAATGTTTAAGGATAACAATGTTTTTATGTTTTATTTTCAAGTTAAATGTTTGTTTGCGTTCGTTTTTATTTGCTTTCATTCCTTGTGTTCGAGACCAATGTTCACGAACTGTTCGTGAACAACTGAATTTGCTTAACGGACGAACACGAACACAAACTTATGTTTGGTATGCGTTCGTGAACAGTTCGCGAACATGTTATTTCCTTAACGAACGAACACGAACATGGCCTTGTTCGTGTTCGTTCGGTTCGTTTACAGCCCTAGATGATACACATAATTGGGTTTGACCCAACTGGTCTGGGCTACACATAATGATCCATAATCGTCATAGCCCACCTATTTCTATATTAGTAGGCTTAATTCTGTGATCACTCTGGTTGCATACAGTTTAGTTCTTATCTTCTCTATTACTTTTATACACTCTCATATTCATTTACATACCGACTTAAGCGTCGGTGGATGGTCCCGAGGTATTGGCCTTGGATAGTTGGACCCATTATATCAATGCTTTCATGTTAAGGTGAAAGCATTTTGTGACGAGTTCTTATGCGGCAAGATTCAACAACCCTTTTACAGCTTCAATACAAGGAGAGACATTGTCATGTTAGAATATTTTGACGAGAGATTCAAATGATAGGTTATTTCTACAGCCTTTTTAGTTTATTGGTTTTGGGTTCTAAATAGTGCCTTAACTAATTCAAAAACAATTTCACCTCCACCGTTCAGTTAAAAATGTGCTTTGGGTTATAATGAATCACTTCCCAAGATATAACGGAGCAATGAGTAGTGTTATTTTATCAACAATAGATGGGTGGTAATTAAGTAATCTAATGACATTAGGGCTGGCTAAATGGGGGTGCAGGATGTGCCTGCGAATATGAACCAAATCAATATAGGGCCTGAAAAAATTTTAAATTTATATATATAGGACAAGGATCCGTTAGCAACCACCCTTTATTGCGAGAACCGCGAGAACCAATGTGAACACAACCAAAAATACCTAAAAATAGCTAAAAAACACACAATTTTTTTTAGGAAAATTGGTATTTAATAAACCAACCTTTGCCCAGTTGGTAAATAATAATCCAACCTACAGAATTGGTATATAATAATCCTACCTATCAACATGTTGGTACTCAATGAACTTCCGTTAGTTTTTTTTTAACTGAAGTTAGTTTTTAGACAAAATTGCAGAAAACAACCTTTATGTATACTCAAAAATGCACTTTATACCTTTCACTATGAAATCCGCCAAAACCAACTTTTACGTTCATGTTTTGCTACAAATTCAACCTTTACACCTAACCTAGTCAAAAAAGTCAGTTAACTTGCCCCACGTGAGATGCACGTGAGGGCATATCTGTCTTTTCCATTTACCCCTGAATGTTATATTTATATTTAAAGGTTTTTATTTAATTCCTTCAACTACACCCAAGTTCCCAACATCAGATTACCCCCAAAATCCAATTCCCCCCATTCGTAAACCCTAGTTTTGCATCAACAACTACAAATAATCATTCATGCCGACGATCTACTGCAGATGTGGTGGGGAGGGCATAATTCTAACTTCAACAACTCGAAAAAATCCAGGCAGAAGATTCTACTCATGCTCTAATTTTAGGTGTCGATCATTTCTTGGATGGGTGGAACGAAGCCAACCTCAAATGAATGCAATGCAAGAGATGGAAGCTGCAAAACAAGAAATTGAAGCTGTGAATGTAATCCTGTTGGACAAATTGAAAGCTAAAGAAGATGAATCAGAACGTAGGAAGACTTATCTGGTTTATAGTTGGTTATTTTTTTGTCTTGTTGTAATTTTCAGGTTAGCTTTTGTTAACTGATGTAGTCTTTGAATGTTTAGGTCTTTTGTAATCCAACTGATGTTTGCTGAAATGAAATATTGGATGCATTCAACATATGACCACTGCAAACCAAAAGACCAAACATAATGAACAAATTACCAAAGTTTTGACATCGGACAAATGACCAAAATACCAAACATAAACTGCATTCGACATATGACCACTGCATTCAACATAAGTTCAAAACACTACATCATAAACATAAGTTCAAAAGATCAGCATTCAAACATAAGTTCAAAACATTACATCATCTAAACATAAGTTCAAAAGACCATCTGACCCAAACTAACTAGACTCCATTACAGCATGCTTCAAACATAGACTCCATCAGGCCTTCTTCTTTCCCCTACCCTGCTTCTTCTTTGACTTCACACCCTTGTTTTGCTGATTAGGCGGCACACCTGTACAGGTCCTGCTGTTGTGGCCTTTACCTTTACACTTACCACATGATCCTTGAAGGTTTTTCTTCGATAACTTGCCTGCCTTCTGCACATCTTCTTTCTCAACCAGAGATCTTTTTCTTTTCTTTTTTGGTCTACCAACAGGCTTGTGATATTTTGGTGCTATGATTGTAGTGGGAACCCTTGATTTGTTCCAAAGAGACATGCCATTTATGGGAAACACCTTGAAGTTGTAAACTTGTTTCCATGTGTCTAGATGGTATATTGGATGCACCCAGGACTCAGGAATCCCAACCTTCTGACCATAACTTTGCATATTCCATATGGTAGCAACAACATGTGAACATGGAATTCCAGTTATCTCCCATGTCCTGCATGTGCAGGTTTTCTGTCCCATGTCTACCACACATTTCCACTTACCTGGTCCTGCAACACCATACTGATCCCCTCCATTCCAGCTAACCCTGCAACCTGAAGCACTTTTCTTGATCTCTTCAAACAGCTCTGTAGCAAATGGTGTGAGGGGCCCATCAGTTTTGTCAATTACTTGAAGCACATTAACTATTCTCCTCATGCAATATTCTCTGATGTATTCTAAGATGGTGATGATTGGTTTATCTCTACCATCTAGAATCTTAGAGTTAAACACCTCACACATGTTATTTAACAATACATCTGATTTTCCCCTTCCAAATAAACATTAATGTACCTGTGACCATCCCTAACAAAAGCAACCAACTTCTTAATATCTTGATCATTACTTAATAATGTAAGTCCATTATCAAGGTCATTCATTGATGGATCAGAAAAGTGAAAGTAATGAGGCACATCATCGTTATAACCTAGCTTATCCCTAATCGACTCTAATTGTGCAAACCCAAACCTGTCACTGTCGATAAAATCAAAGAAATCTAGGTCATCATTCTTATAGATTCGTCCTGGAGGATCAGTAAAATACCCTCCATGATACAAGTGTATAGAGAACAACGTTGGATAATCACCTACAATGCAAGTTACAGAACATGATCAGTGACCAAAAACTCAACTTAATTTTGACCTAATACACATATTTGGAGTGAAGAAGTATTACCGTATATAAGGTCTAGTGCAAAATCATCATCAGGACCACGTACTTGAATCGGAACAGGATCCATTTCACCTTTGTTATAATCGATTGTGATGAAGATGAGGGTTTATGATTTCTTATGGTGGGAATTTGATAAGTCTCTTAGAAATGGGGGTAATCTGATATCATATATTTGTTAGTTGAAGGACATAAATAAAAGGGATTAAATATAACATTTATTGTAAAAGGGGTAAATGGAAAAGACAGATATGCCCTCACGTGCATCTCACGTGGGGCAAGTTAACTGACTTTTTTGACTAGGTTAGGTGTAAAGGTTGAATTTGTAGCAAAACATGAACGTAAAGGTTGGTTTTGGCGGATTTCATAGTGAAAGGTATAAAGTGCATTTTTGAGTATACATAAAGGTTGTTTTCTGCAATTTTGTCTAGTTTTTAAGTTTTATTTATTACACAAACAGTCCCTGTAGTTGTAATTTACTAGTTTTAACTATGAGTTAATAGCCAAAATGGTCCCTGAGGTTAATAGCCGCAGCACCGCCACCGCCGCCACCACCACCACCGCCACAGCACCGCCACCACCACCACCACCGTACCGCCACCACCACCGTACCGCTACCACCGCAGTATTTATTTATTTATTTTTTTTTGTTTCTATCGAACGGTTGAAATATGATCAAAAGACTTTAGCAATGAGCTCTATTTTTTTTTTTTTTAATAATGATGTTCACCACTTCCCAGACACAATCTCTTTCTTTAAGGGATACACCCCAAACCCTAAAAGAAAACTTTCAAAACTTCAGCCGCCATGTGCAATCTCTCTCTACAATGAACACCACAACAACAAAACAATCTTCTTCTACTCTTTTTCTTTTAGAATACAACTAGAGGGGTATGGATGTTGTATGAGTGCTTCGACACACTGCAAGAAGCCCAAAGTCGAAGATAAAATCGAAAACGGTGGTGAACAAATTGACGCCGGTGGTTATAACGATGGTGGTTGACGGTTTGTGTAGTAATGGTGGTGTTCGCGTGGTGGGTGGTCGTGAAGCTCTGAGCCAGAGGGTATGGTGATGGTGTGACGGTGTGGGTGAAGGTCAGTAACAATGAAGTAGGTGGTGGACTGGTGATGGAGAGATGGTGACGGAACGGTGTTGACCGGAACAGTGGTGGTGCGGCTGTGATGGAGCGGTGGTCCGATGATTTTGGTTAATGGGTGGCGGAGTTGTGGTGGTGGCGGCGGCGGCGGTGGCGGCGGCGGCGGCGGCGGCGGCGGCGGTGGCGGTGCTGTGGCTATTAACCTCAGGGACCATTTTGGCTATTAACTCATAGTTAAAACTAGTAAATTACAACTACAGGGACTGTTTGTGTAATAAATAAAACTTAAAAACTAACTTCAGTTAAAAAAAACTAACGGAAGTTCATTGAGTACCAACATGTTGATAGGTAGGATTATTTTATACCAATTCTATAGGTTGGATTATTATTTACCAACTGGGAAAATGTTGGTTTATTAAATACCAATTTTCTTTTTTTTTAATAGTTTTTATAAAAAAATCGCTACTTTTAGTAGTTATTAAAAAAAAAAATTTTAAAATTTAAAAAAAAAATTTAGCTACTAAAAGTAGCGATTTTAACTTAAAAAATATTAATTTTTTTTGTGTGTTTTTTTTTTTTAGGTTTTTTGGGGGTTTAGTTTTTAGCATTTTAGCTTGAGGGGGGGGGGGGGGGAGGGTTAGGTTTTTTTTTGTTTTTTGGGGGTTTTAGTTTTTAGCATTTATCTTGGGGGGGTTAGGTTTTTTTTTTTTTTTTTTTAGGAAGGGGGGGGGGAGGTTTAGGTTTAGGTTTTTTTGGGGGGAGGCGGGTTTAGGTGTTTTTTTTTTTTTTTTTTTGGGGGGGGGGGGGGAGGGGGGGTGGGGGTTAGGTTTTTTTAGGTATTTTTTAGCTATTTTAGGTTGTGTTCACATTGGTTCTCGCGGTTCTCGCAATAAAGGTGGTTCTCGCATGAACCTTACCCTATATATATATATATATATATATATATGTATGTATGTATGTATATATATATATATATATATATGTATATATGTAGAGGATCCTGTACATTAATCCAGAAGTGTGAGAAGTGTATTATAACACTATATATAACACTATATAACACCATATAAACACCGTATAACACTATGTAACACCAAATAACACCATATAACACTATGTAACACTATATAACAAATATAACACTATATTTTGTCTGATAGCATTTCTATGATAGATGTATAGTATTATATTTGTTATATATTGTTATATAGTGTTATATGGTGATATATTGTGTTACATAGTGTTATACGGTGTTTATATGGTGTTATATAGTGTTATAATACACTTCTCACACTTCTGGATTAATGTACAGAATCCCAACCCTATATAGATAGATAGATATATATTTAAAAAAATCTGGATGTTTTTATAAATAAGGGTCTGCTTAAAAGTTTAAAAAATGGCCCAATTTTAAAACCCAATTAACAAGCCCAAGTGTAATAAACAAAAATAAGGCCTTGTGATCTCAGGGAAACAAAACGTTTTTTTTTTTTTTTTTTGTTAATTTGTTTTATCTATTTCATAACAATTATATGTTTTTGATTTCATATGAACGTGATTTTGACTTCATATACTATACTATAAAGTATAAAAATTTGATTGATGTGTTTAATTATACTTAAAATGTATTAGTGTTAGATTTCGTGTGATTGAATGAATGTTTTTTGTTAATATTTAGAAATTATGCCTCCCGTTCCTAAATACAAACACCTATCCGGCCATCAAAAACCTAAGAAGAGGAAGCTAGAGGAAGAGCAAATTATCTTTTAGCAAGTAGGTTCGATACTTTGATCATTTTTGCTACACTATTTTTGTTAATTTGTTTTATCTATTTCATAACAATTTTCGTAGTATTATGGATTTTTAGTATTTATATATTTGATTGGATGATTGATGAGTTTATATTATATGAAAGATTTGCGAATAGGACCCAAATTTTTTATCTCGAATAGGGCCGATTTTTTTTTTTTTTTTTTTTGTAATTTTCGAAGACGTCCCTTAATGACATGTTATAACTTATAAGTGATACATTTTTTTTGTTATATTTCAAATTATATGCGGCCACGATCATGTATAGGTGCATACTGTTGGAATTATATGTACGGGTTCGATAAGTCAACGCTGCTGACCGAGCTATGACCCGTAAGAGTTACACCTTAGGCAATGAACACTAAATCCACTTAACTTGATTAACTGGTAATCACGAACAATTAACGAAATAAACGGACTTATTATTTATACTAATTATAAATAATATGTATAACGTTTATTCTGTTATTTTCGGGCTTTATCGCGTCTTGAACTTGTACTACATATATTAGATTTGGTACCCGTGTAATTATTAAATCATTATATTTAATACATACTAGTATTAAGCGCCACCGCGTTGCGGTGGGCGTAAAACTTTTTCAAATAGTACCAATGTTACACCACCGCCAACAACCAGCATGTATTAATGTGAAGAAATTAGATCGTAACGTAAAACATATAAAATAATAACTAAGTCGACTTAGTACCCGCTCGTGCTACGAATTTGTTATGTTAAACGGGAAGAAAATGGCGTAAAAACGTTAAACCATACACGTACGTTGCGTCGTTTTAACTCGAAAATTTAGAACGAAGTGTTATGAAACATAATAACGTTGAACCACACACGCACATTGCACCCTGTTAACTCGCAAAATTTAGAACGAAATATAAAACAAAAAATTTGCGAAATATAATAAGTATAGGGGACTAAAGTTAAAAATAAAAAAAATTATGAGATTAAATTGTAAAAAATGAAAACTTTTGGTTTAAAAGTGAAAAATTAAATAGTTTTGGATTAAAAATGTAAATTCAACTTTTTTTTTTTTTTTGAAAATACCCCTAAGCATAGTGTACAACACTTGATGCATAAATATGTTAGAAATTTATAGTATGTAAATGTGTGAATATATTTAATACATATGTGTGAATATATTGAATTCATACTACTAGATTTAATAAAAGGGTAATGTTCACATTCATTCACTATCCCCTTTTGAAAGAAACAAAAAATTAGGTGTGAAAGATGTAAAGTCAAAAAGAAAACATGATTATATACTTTGTTTCCTTTCTCATCGTTAAGGTATGCATCATAACCAAAATTTCATTCCAAAAAAAGTTTCAACCTTCTTGTAACTTGGATCTGCTTTCTTCAATCAGTGCCGCCACCTTATCCCAGGTGCCGCCACGAGACGCCTCGCTTTTGTTCGTGTTCGTGTTCGTGTTCGTGTCTAGCACTCGTTCGTTGTACCTCGGTGTCTCACACGGTTAATTATTAACCAAAAGGGTATAATTTTCTCATCGGTAGATTAATTAACTATTTTATATACCGTATTTGCATGTTTGTAACCATGATCCTGTTCGGTTCGTTTTGGTGTTGATTAATATATTTATTCCGCTGCGTTTATTAATTATCTATTTAATTAATAATAAAATATGTCAAACTTGTTTTTGATAAATGTAAAATTGACACCACTGAAACCCAACAGTGGTATCAGAGCCACGCTTACAACATGCAAATCGGTACCGGTCTTTTAACCAGAATTAGAACACAAACTTTAATTTTCTTTTAAAGTTTTTGATCTAAATAATTTTAAGGGCAACTTTAATTTTGGTCAATATTTTATTTGTTTTGCTTGACCAAAAGATTGCCCGGTATATTTTGTGATTGTTGTGGAATATGTAAATCTTGCCCGACCTTGTTTTGTGGTTGTATATATTATTCGGTTTTGTTATTATATTTTTTTTTGGCCACCTTGATGGTTCAAAGTTGTAATAGATAGAGTTTCTTCCTTTATTGTATTTTTGTAAAATATTGTAATAAACGAAGACCTGGAGACTAAACCAAGGACGCTAAACAGGAGTCATGAAGTCAGTGGGAGTTACTCGAGACGACTGGATGCACTCAAGTCCATCCTTGTGGTTGTTTGTGTGTTGTGACCCCGTGACCCGTTTGATCTTGCTATAAGGCTCTAGCAAGATCGAACAATTTTTGGCCATATAGATTTACATATTTATTTTGCTATTGTGGTTACTTTTTATCTTATAATTTGTTATAACATAACCAACCTAAATACCAACATGATTTTAAAAGGAGTTTTAAAATATTGAAACAATCACATTAAAACAAGTTCTAAATTATTTTACAACTTGTTAAAAATTTTGTTATAAAACAAAGTTTGTTTTTAAAACGAACAATAACCCATTAAGTTTTTGCAAATTAAACTAGATTTAATTTTCCAAAACTATTAACTTAATAGAATTCTATTAACTCAAAATTGGTTGTATAAGTCGCGACAAACTTAGTTTTAATAGGTTATTTAAAAACTAAGTGTCCTGAGAGATGAAAGGGTTCATCAAGATGTCACGACTAAAATATATACTAAAATTGGCTCTTGCGACCCTATTTGGTAAATATTAAAATTAACCCATAATTAAAATCAATAGTCTATGCCATCTTATCACAAGCTACACTTGGAACGTAATGCGAACCATCAGTGTTTGGAGCCACAGCACCACACTTGATGTCTAGCATATCCTTCTAAGGTGCAAGGGTTTCGTTGACACATCCGGCCCTTCCACAAGTACCTTCTTTTAGGACGACTATTACCTTTTCTTTTCTCATCACATGCTCCAGCTGTCTTGAAAGTAAAACGTCGACATAGAAGAGGCTAAACGTATCAATGCATAGACAAGAGTTGTCTTAGCGGCCTCATATCCGAGAGTTGTGTAATTCTCACAATTGACACTAGTTGTCAGTCTGCCTAGTCACTTATTAAAGTGTATGCCACAGCTGCCTTTAATACTGACTTAGCTAGATTCTCATTCCTTGTTTTAATTACTGTAATGGGTCATTAATTACATAAGGAAATATACATCGAAAATACTAATTAAATAATTTTTGCTTAACAGATGTCATCTGAAAACAACTCCTCTTTTGCTCTCAAGTCCATACTTGAGAAAGATAAACTGAATGACACCAATTTTCTTGAATGGCACCGCAACTTGAGAATTGTTCTCAAAATGGCAAAGAAGCTTTATGTTTTGGAAACCCTAATCCCAACTGCACCTGAAAATGGTACTGCTCCTGCGAAGAAGGCTTTCGATAAACACAAAGAAGATGCCATAGAAGTTGCTTGCCTCATGCAAGCCACCATGTCCCCAGATCTCCAAAAGAACATGGAAGACATGAATGCTTTTGACATGATTGAGCAACTCAAGGGCATGTTCCAGAAACAAGCCCGTCAGGAACGCTATGACACCATGAAACAGCTTATAAGCTATAGAATGCAAGAGGGTTCCTCAGTTAGTGCTCATGTCTTCAAGATGAAAGGCTACATCGATCAATTAAACAAACTTGGTTATCCTCTCCTAGATGAGATGGTTGTTGACTTCATTCTCAACTCTCTTTCCAGTCACTATGATCAATTTGTTATGAACTTTAACATAAATGACTGGGTAAAGACAGTGCCAGAGCTACATGGGATGCTCAAAACTGCAGAGATGAACATTTCCAACAAAGTAAGCCAAGTGTTAATGGTTCGATCTGGTGGTGTTAAAAAGCCCAAAACAAAGAAGAAAAGTTATAACAGCAAAAACAAAGGAAAGGCTCCTGTTCTTGCCAAACCTGCCACCAACAAGAGTAAGCAAGCTGTGAAATCCCCTCTTCCTGAAGAGCGGCAATGCTTTGAGTGTAACAAGATGGGACATTGGAAACGTAACTGTCCCGAGTATCTTGCCAAACTCAAATTGAAGAAGGCTAATGGAGAAGGCACTTCTTCAGGTATTCTAATATATGTTATTGAACTTTTCACTGTTTCTAGCAACACATGGGTATTTGATACCGGATGTGGTTATCACATCGTTAATGTCTTGCAGGAGCCTGAGAAGTGGAGGAAACTGAAACCAGGGAACATGGAGCTCATTGTTGGTGATGGGAAGAAAGTCCCAGTTCTAGCAACTGGCACATTTAATCTTACATGTCCTTCTGGTCTTATTGTTGTTTTGAACAATTGTCTTTTTGCACCTGGTTTGACCAGGAACATCATTTCAGTTTCGTTGTTGTTTGAACAAAGTTTTTAAGTACGCTTTTAATGGTATTGCTATTTCTGCCTACTTGAATAATATTTTTTATTTTGAGGCTAAACCTTGAAATGGTATATATGAGATAAATGTTCAAACTGACAATAATATATATAATATTTCTAAATGCAACAAAGCTGGTATTAATGAAACATTTCTATGGCATTGTAGACTTGGCCACATAAGTAAGGCACGCATAAAATGGCTCCAATCTAATGGGATTCTTGAATCCACTGGACATGACTCCTTTGATGATTGCGAATCTTGCTTAGCTGGCAAACTCACAAAACGTCCCTTCACTGGTGTTGGTGAACGGGCCAATGGTCTGCTAGGACTCATTCACACTGATGTATGTGGCCCTTTCAGAACCATGACAAGAAACCATGAAAAATATTTTGTTACTTTCATTGACGATTATAGTCGATATGCTTATGTCTATCTTATGAAGCACAAGCATGAAACTTTTGAAAAGTTCAAAGAGTTTCAAAATGAAGTAGAAAACCAACTTACTAGAAAGATAAAAATACTTCGATCAGATCGAGGTGGCGAATACCTCAGCTTAGAGTTCCTCAATCATCTCAAAGAGTGTGGAATAATTTCAGAACCCACTCCACCTGGCACACCCCAACTTAATGGCGTGGGCGAAAGGAGAAATCGAACCCTACTTAATATGGTTCGATCGATGATGTGTAGAACTAACTTGCCTCACTCCTTTTGGGGTTATGCTCTTATGACTGCCGCCCGCATTGTCAATCTGGCTCCGACTAAAAAGGTAAACAAAACCCCATATGAGATATGGCATGGGCATAAACACGATTTGGAATACCTAAAAGTATGGGGATGTGATGCATACATCACCAGTGATGCTGATGATAAGCTCGATCCTCGAGGCGAAAAGGTTGTTTTCGTTGGATACTATAAAAGAAGCGGATATTATTTCTACCATCCTGATGCAAATGTTATTTCCATCAAATGGAAGGGGCACTTTCTCGAGGAAGAACTTCTTAATCGAGGAACTGGAAATAATGTGGTTGATCTTGAAGAAATTCAAGAACCAACAACAACCGCTGATAAAGTCTGAACGTCTGAACAACAAGAAATCGTTGCTGATGAATCAGACATGAACACAGGCGTTCACAGAAGTAGCAGGACTCATAAAGAACCCAACAGATACCTTTGGCATCTCGAAGGTGCTCCAGACTTGGTAGTAGATGAGTCTAATGACGAACCTACTAACTACAAATCTGCTATCTCAGATCCTGAATCTGCGAAATGGCTGGAAGCCATGAACGCTGAGATGCAATCTATGTGTGATAATCAAGTCTGGGACTTGGTTAAGCTACCCCCCGAATCTCGGGCAGTAGGGAGCAAATGGATTTTCAAAAGAAAAACCGATATGCATGGAAATGTACACACCTTTAAAGCACGGCTAGTTGCGAAGGGTTTCACTCAAACTCAGGGTATTGACTATGATGAAACTTTCTCGCCCGTTGCTATGATCAAATCGATCAGGATATTGCTTGCCATAGTCGCGTACTATGACTACGAGATATGGCAAATGGATGTCAAACTGCTTTTCTTAATGGGCATCTCTCTGAAGATGTCTATATGGTTCAGCCTGAAGGTTTTGTCGATCCTAAATATCCAAGTAGGGTGTGTAAGCTGAATAAGTCCATTTATGGACTCAAACAGGCATCTAATAGCTGGAATCTTCGTTTTGACCAAAAGATCAAAGAGTTTGGTTTTGTCAAGAATGAAGATGAGCCTTGTGTTTACAGAAAGGCTAGTGGAAGCACTATATCATTCCTCATCCTGTATGTGGATGATATACTGATTATTGGAAACAACGTCCCTATGCTTAACGAAGTTAAACACTATTTGGGAACTTGTTTTGCAATGAAAGATCTTGGAGAAGCAGCTTATATTCTAGGAATCAAGATCTATAGGGATAGATCTAAGCGACTTCTTGGGATAACTCAAAGTACATACATAGACAAAATGATGACACGCTTTAAGATAGAAAACTCCAATAAAGGAGGTGTTCCTATGACTAAAGGGACTCTGTTGGACAAATCGCAATCTCCTTCAACGGACATTGAAATTAAGCGAATGGAAGCAGTTCCATATGCTTCAGCGATTGGTTCTATCATGTATGCTATGTTATGTACTAGACCTGACGTCTCGTATGCTTTAAGCATGACTAGTCGTTATCAGCAAACTCCTGGCATCGCCCATTGGACTGCTGTCAAGAACATTCTGAAGTATCTGAGAAGAACTAAAGATGTGTTCTTAGTATTTGGAGGAGTAGAAGAAGAGCTCACTGTAAGATGTTACACTGATGCCAGTTTTCAAACTGACCGAGATGATTCTCGCTCACAATCAGGTTTCGTATTCACTCTAAATGGAGGAGCTATCTCATGGAAGAGCTCCAAGCAGAGTGTGGTGGCGGATTCAACCACTGAATCTGAATATATAGCCGCATCAGATGCTGCAAATGAGGCTGCTTGGATGAAGAAATTCATAACCGATCTCGATGTGGTTCCTAGAATTAAGAAACCCATCGAGATATTCTGTGATAACACAGGTGCTATTGCTCAAGCCAAAGAGCCCAGGTCTCATCACAAGGCCAAGCACATTCTAAGAAAGTTTGTCACACCCCGATATTTCTACGTATTACCGGTGGGCCCGGTGGGGAGTATCGTGACGTAGTTGATATCGTTATAGTCAAACAACACAATATTTAAATGCACAGCGGAAGCAAAAGATAGATATATTTCAACTTTAATAAATTGTAATATCAAGTATCATAAACAGTTGAAAGTAATCCACAGGTGGATCAAAAATAAAATGGAAACATTGTTCAACAGTTTTGACATCCAAGCTTGCGAGACTTATTGTGGACGCTAGGAGAAAGCCAGCCTAGTTCGCGTAGTACCTGCACTTAACCTTTTTGGGAAAATACGTCAGTTTACACTGGTAAATACAATCAACTGACTCATTTTTAAAAGTTTAATAAAATTGATTTGAATGCACGTGGCACAAACTTTTTATAACTTGGGATAATTATTTGAATATAATCTTGTAAAAGAATTACATGTTCCTTATGCGTTCAGTAGCCCGATCCGTAGACCGGGTTAAAGATCAATAGACACACCACATTATTTATTTAGGCACTGACGGGTGTACGCCTACACCCCGTGCTTGGGTCGTGGCCATTTCGTAAAATGATGCCAAGGATATCCGGGACATGGTCATTAACCCCCCCAAAGGCTTTAAGCAAACAAAACATTTCAAAACGGAGCATATCAATGGTTTAACCTCTATTCGATTAAAGATTCAATTTCCGACCAAGCAGTATTTTATATACCATACCCCAAGCCCGTATAGGGAAAATAAGTTAAAAGTATTTACCTTTGCAAAGTAATAATCACAATAAGCAAGTGCATGTAGCATTTACCGGGTCTCCTATTCTGGAACGAAGGTTTATAATAACCTATTAGAATCCTAATGGGTCTTTAATTAAGCCTAAACTTAAACCGGTTAGTTTTACATAAAGATACGGTTCAAACGCACGATTAAGCGAAGACCAACATAGAATGTGGTTTAGACCCAAAAATTTTGAAGGCTTGAATAATATGGGTAAACTAAACACATTCTGGATTTTGAGGTAAAAACGATAAGGTTCGACCCGTTTCGGCTAATTTATGCAAACTAGTTACTGAAACCGAACCGAACGCGCAAGAAGCGTAACGGGTAACCATGAGAGTCATTTACAGGTTTCCTAAGTTAATATGCCTTAAATATGTTGTGATATCAGTAGGATACCTTCCATTATGCCCAAAACGAGTTTAATCTCAATTTAAGCCCCGTAGGGGTATTTTGGTCAATTTAAAGATTATAAAAGAGATTAAATGAAATTCTGAGGTTCAGGTCTGAATAAATTAGTAAAATAACTTAATTTATCAGGTCATATCAGTTAGTGATAAGTCTTATATGACAAAATGGTTTTAAACCCATACTATGTGTTTAATACACTTAAAAAGCCGTTTTAAGCGATTTCCGGGTTATACAGGAAATCTGAGTTTTCTGAACAGGTTATAAAGTTCAACATACTTCATTTATTAAATAAAATCAGTAGCAATTGGATTGGTGTCAAAATACTATGTAGAACTCATTTTATAAACAAAAAGGGTATAATCGGTATTTACCGAATTAAGGCCATAACCTTAGGTTATGAGTAGGTAAAAAATAATTAAAAATATTTAAAAATCCCAAAATATTATATTACATCAGTGGGTAAAAGGTTTGGTGTCAAAAATTGGGTTTAGATAGGCTTTATGATAATGACGCCGTTTAATTACTAAAAAGCTTCTTAAGTGCGCTATTGAGCATAACTCCTAATCTAGACCTCCAACTGATGTGAAATTTTAGGGACATGTTTATAAATCAGTTATAAAGATTATTGTGCTTTCACATTTCCAAAATTCTCGTTTTATGGTCAAAAGGGCATTATGGTCAACATTAAGCAATTAGCGGAAACGTGTAAACGAATCGGGTAAACAACGAACCAACCACAGAGGGTTATACTATCATGTAACCTGGTCCTAAGGAAGCTCTAAGGCATTTCCAAATCACACTAAATCGGGTCAGAACTGAAGTCAAAGCAAAAGTCAAAGTTTTGAGACTTTCGGTTGCGAACCGGGTCTAAACAGAAAATTGTCGGATCAAACAAGCTTAGACCAGTTCTCATACTTATTACCAAGTTATATGAGTGATAAAATAAGTTACATGCCTTCTACATTGCTAATTATGCGTTAATTCGAAGATTAGCATTCTGTTGACTTTTTCTTATCAACTTTGACCCGACAATTGGTATAGTTAGAGCGGGAATGAGATGGTGCCCTTTTAAGGGTTTAATGCCCACATAATTACCAACTTATAACTACCTTCAATTCGACTAATCACTGGACCATTAATGATTAATCGCTAAGTCAAACGTTAATTACGACGGTTTGACTTTTAAGCTAATAACTAAGTAAAACTCAATTAAGGAAGGTCAAGTATACTTACAGAAGTCCTATGCACGATTTGTGATCCTTAGAAAGTGGCCTTGAGCTCCAGAATTGATCAGAAGTTGAGTGGTGATGGTATGATCAAAAGTTGTAACTAATGGCCCTTTATATAGTGTTTTAATCTCACTAGATTATTGAAAACTAAGTCTACCATTGGTCATGGATCATCCACAGATGTTCCCTAAGGTCTAAAAACCATGTAAGGGTCGCCCATGGGGTGGAAATATCTGTTTTAAGTCGGTTAACAGGCTGAACAGGCTGCTGCCTGTATTTTCTGTATCTGGGGATCGCACGCGGCCGGCGTAAGGTCTTGGCAAGACTTACGCGGCCCGCCTGAGGCCTGCTGTCAGGTTTAAAGGTTTTTAGCTTTTGCATTTTGGCTCTTGGTCCTTCGAAAGGTCATCCCACCTTTATTTCTTGCATTATGAGCCCTTCAAATTGACTTATAAGGGCTTCAAGACTTATACCCACTTTGTTAAGTCCTTGGTCACTTTATGTTTACCCGAAAGGTCATAATTTTCAACGTTGACGCTTTAACCCCTCGTATACGAATTTGATCATATCTTTCTCATACGATAACAAAACTTTATGAAATTTTTATCGTGCATTCTAGAGAGCATAAATAATCGTTACAAAGCTTCGGGTTTGCTAAAAGGTCATTCAGAGGTATACTTTAAACATGTTGACACATTTAACCCCTGTAGTTTGTAATCTCTCACTTTGTTTCATATTTAGCTTCGTATGATCCATGATTTATTCGTTTGAAGGTATAAACATCGTGTAGGGTTATTGTAAAGTATATTTATCCATTGTTGACATTTTGAACCCTTATATTCACATACTTTTCTTGTTTGTCAACTTTAGTCCCTCTAGAGTATTATTTCACACGTTCAAGCTTATGACACGTGTCAATACATTATAGGACGTGAATTTTTGAGGTGTTACATCCTCACCCCCTTAAAAGAAATCTCGACCTCGAGATTTACTGAAACAAATGAGGGTCATTTTCTTTCATTGTGGACTCAACCTCCCATGTATACTCGGGACCTCTACGGGCATCCCATTTTACCTTTACAATAGGCGCATGCTTCCTTCGAAGCTTCTTAACCTGCCGATCCTCGATCGACACAGGTTTTTCAACAAACTTTAAGATCTCTTCTATGTGCACATCTGTATGTGGTATAACTAGTGATTCATCAGCGAAACACTTCTTCAGATTGCAGATGTGGAATACATTATGAATACCACTGAGCTCTTCAGGTAAGTTTAACTTGTAAGCCACTGATCCGACACATTCGATAACCTCGAATGGTCCTATGTACCTTGGGCTTAATTTGCCTTTCTTACCAAATCGCATCACTCCCTTCCAGGGTGATACTTTAAGTAGAACTTTATCACCTACCTCGAATTTTTGAGGTTTACGCTTTAAATCTGCGTAGCTTTTCTGCCTATCTCTGGCAGCTTTCAGGCGATCACGAATCTGGACAATCTTGTCCGTCGTTTCAAAGACTATTTCTGGTCCTGTCAGTTGGACATCTCCAACTTCCGCCCAACAAACAGGCGTTCTGCACTTTCTACCATACAAGGCCTCGAAAGGCGTAGCCTTAATGCTGGTATGGTAGCTATTGTTATGCGAGAACTCGATCAATAGCAGGTGGTTATCCCAACTACCACCTAAGTCAATCACACATGCACGAAGCATGTCTTCCAAGGTTTGGATTGTACGCTCACTCTGGCCGTCAGTCTGAGGATGGTAAGCCGTACTGAAATTTAAGCGCGTGCCCAAAGATTGTTGGAAACTCTTCCAAAAATGTGACGTGTATCTAGTATCTCTGTTAGAGATAATAGACACAGGTACACCATGTAGAGATACAATCTTATCTACGTACAATTGGGCTAACATGTCGGAGCTATAGGTCTCCTTAATGGGTAGGAAATGTGCTGACTTAGTCAGTCTGTCTACGATCACCCATATAGTATCATTTCCTTTCCTTGTCTTTGGAAACTTGGTGATGAAATCCATTGTCACCATTTCCCACTTCCATGTGGGAAGTTCAGGTTGTTGTAGCAAACCTGACGGCTTCTGATGTTCGGCTTTGACTTGCGCACACGTCAAACATTTAGCTACATAGGTAGCTATACTTCTTCAAGCCTATTCACCAAAAGTTTGCTTTCAAATCCTGGTACATCTTGTCAGCTCCAGGATGAACGGAATATTTAGAACTGTGGGCTTCTTGGAGGATAACATCTCGAAGTCCTCCATAAACTAGAACCCATATTCGTCCATTCAATCTCAGAATTCCGTCCTTGCCCTGAGATAGTTGTTCTTCGGTTACTCCTAGCTTTTCATTAGGATAGTTAGCTTCCAACATAGCTTCCTTCTGTGCAGCTAACAACCTTTCATTCAAACTATTCTTTATCTCAATGCTCTTGGCATTGATCCTTATCGGCTTCACCCTTTCCTTTCTGCTCAAGGCATCAGCGACTACATTCACCTTGCCTGGATGGTATCGGATTTCACAATTGTAATCATTCAACGTCTCCATCCAACGGCGCTGCCTCATGTTTAAATCCTTTTGGTTAAACAGGTGCTGGAGGCTCTTGTGATCAGAATAGATCACACACTTGATACCATACAAATAATGCCTCCAAAGCTTTAGTGCAAATACAACAGCACCCAACTCCAAGTCATGGGTGGTGTAATTCTTTTCATGCACCTTTAACTGACGTGAAGCATAGGCAATAGCCTTTCCTTTCTGCATAAGCACACACCCCATGCCAGTGTGTTATGCGTCGCAGTAAACTACGAATTCTTCGGTACCTTCAGGCAATGTCAGTACTTGCTCAACTTCTGCTTAAGGATATCAAAAGATTCTTGTTGCTTCGGTCCCCAGTTGAAATTAATATCCTTCCTAGTCAAGGAAGTTAGGGGTGCAGCAATCCTTGAAAAATTTTCAATAAAGCGCCTGTAGTATCGTGCCAATCCCAAGAAACTGCGAATTTCTGTGGGAGTCTTCGGCTCTTGCCAATTCATAACAGCTTCAACCTTAGCGGGATCTACTTGGATTCCGCATTCACTAACCACATGTCCAAGAAATTGGACTTCACGAAGCCAAAATTCACACTTAGAGAATTTGGCGTAGAGCTTCTCCTGCTGAAGTAGCGAAAGAATACATCGAAGATGTTTCTCATGGTCGGCCTGATTCTTTGAATAAATCAGAATGTTTTCGATGAAGACGATAACAAATTTGTCCAAGTAAGGCTTGCAGACGCGATTCATAAGATCCATGAATGCGGCAGGTGCATTAGTGAGCCCAAAAGGCATCACCAGGAACTCGTAATGACCGTATCGAGTTCTAAATGTAGTCTTGTATACGTCTTCATCTCTAACCTTCAGTTGATGATAGCCTGACCTTAAGTCAATCTTAGAGAAGTAACTTGCCCCTTGAAGCTGATCGAACAGATCGTCGATCCTGGGCAATGGATACCTATTCTTGATAGTGACCTTATTAAGTTCACGATAATCGATGCACAGACGCATCGATCCATCCTTATTCTTGACAAATAAGATTGGTGCTCCCCAAGGAGACGAACTAGGTCTAATGAAACCCTTGGCTAGCAATTCATCTAGTTGCGTTCTCAATTCCTTCATCTCTGTTGGTGCCAACCTATAAGGTGCCCTTGCTACTGGTGCTGCTCCAGGGATAATGTCAATCCTGAACTCCACTTGCCTATCTGGGGGTAAACCAGGTAGCTCTTCCGGGAATACTCCGAGATATTTAGAAATGACGGGGATATCCTCAATCTTGGGTTTTGGCTTATCAATAGTCACTTGTGCCATGTAGATGACACAACCCTTCTTCAAACACTTAGAGGCCTTGAGCATAGTCACTTGCTCAGGCAGTCCATACTGGGTATCCCCCTGAATGGTAAGTGATTCACCAGATGGAGTCTTGATCACCACTTGCTTCTTATTGCAGACAATCTGGGCCTGGTTATGAGATAACCAGTCCATGCCTAAAACTATGTCGAAACCGGCTAACTTCAGAGGAAGTAGGGACAAAGGAAAAGAATGGTTCCTAATGGATATGAAACATCCATCTAGAACGGTTGACGCCGTTTCTAAGGTGTCATCTGCTAATTCCACCTCATATTTCACACTTAAGGTTTTAACGGGTAAGTTCAACAATTTACAAAACTTATTATCTACGAATGACTTATCAGCTCCTGAATCAAAAAGTACTCTTGCATAGATGTCATTTATAAGGAAGGTACCTGTGATCACATTGCCGTCCTGCACAGCTTCCTTTGCATCCATCCTGAAGACCCTAGCATTGGTCTTCTTTCCGTCATCAGCTTTCTTTGCATTTTTAGGGCAATTTTTCTTAATGTGCCCCTTTTTGTTGCAACTGTAGCACGTTGCGTCCTTCAGTTTCTTGCACTCTAGGGTCTTATGTTCCGAAGATTTGCAAATCCCACATGGCCTCGGCTGAGATTGGGATTTTGAGTCAAGTCGGCACCTCCCAAAGTGGTGCTTCTGGCATATCTTACACTTGGGCTTATCTCCAGATTAATGCCCATCCTTCTTAGAACCAGACCCCTTCTTGTGGTCATTGTTTCCCCGGGGCTTCTTGTCTGACCGTCGTGAATTATCATCATCACACTTCCTTTTCTCAGTATCCGTGTTCCTTAGCGATCTCTGCCTGACCGCGTCCAGTGTGAGGGACAAAGATATATCAGCTACATATCTGAAAGTAGCTAGCCGAGAGGCCTTCACGCTTGCCTTTATTTCTGGGGCTAAACCCCCAATGAAACGAGCTATTCTTTTGGGTTCCGGGGTCACCAGATAAGGAACCAACCTTGACATTGTATTAAAGCTCGTAAGGTAAGCTTGGCAATCCAGATTTTTCATTACCAATGACAGAAAATCCGATTCAATCTTTTCAACCTCATGCTGAGGACAGTAGTTCTCTTTGATGAGGGCAACAAATTGTTCCCATGTCATATTGTACAGTGGAATTTTCCCAGTAGCTTGAACCAACGATCTCCACCAGGCTAAGGCCTCACCTTTGAACGATTGAGACGCAAACTTTACCACATCCCTCTCAGCGCACCCGCTGATATCAACTACGGTGTCCATCTCATCCAACCATGTCATACAGTCTATAGCTCCTTTCTCCCCAGTGAAATCCCTGGGTTTACATGAAACGAAATACTTGTAGGAGCAACCCTTATCACGGGGTCCTTGATTCAATACAATCTTTTGAGATGGAGCACTTTGCTGAGTTGTGGACTGACGATCGTCATCACCTTTCTTTAGCTCTTCCTTCTTGGAGGGTGGCTTGATGTGAGCCTCAGAATGAGTCTTAGGCTTTGAATGCGGTGCAGATAGGGTCCTACTTCGAGTCCCGCTATATTCCTGATACTGCCGCTCTATTGTTTTTGTAACAGCGTTGTCTATTAACGCTTGCAGTTCAGCACCCGCTATATTAATTCGGGCATTATCTTGATTCTCCCGTGGGTGACTATTGATTTCATCAGAGTCAGCCATTGTATCTTGAACTGTTGCATAAGATATGACAATAATTTATTTGGGAGTTTATTATGGAATTGCCTCTTAGGGCAATTCATTAACCATGGTAAACATAAACCATATTTGGTTAATTTGTTACTCACATTTATTTAGGATTTTACTATAACTTATCCTAATTACAAAACAATAATAGTATTATTAGCACAAAAGGCCTAGTCACAGGGACATTTTTAAATTATAAGCCATAATTTTAGAGAATCTGGGCATGAAGGTTCGAACATAGTTCTTTACCTTTTTTCTGATAGGGAGTCGTAGACTACTACTGTTTTTTGTTTTATATGACAATGAGTAGGGCCTGTAGGCACTATACTAACAATGGATGGTCAAAATGATCATCTTAATTGATGATTTAAACCCATGATTTATGGACCATTAGGAATCTTTTGAAGAATCCTTATATAAGAATGACATGTGTGATTTTTAATGAATCACGTCTGCCAGGAGCGTTAACATGTTTTCAGATGTTAACAGGGATTTGAATCTTTTAAACAGGTCTTGCCATCTTGGCCAAGTCTTATAACGATATGCAGGCTACGCTATACCTTTGAGATTCTTATTTAATACTAATAGGCATATTATTTTAAAGGGAATGGTTTTTGATTCATTTATTTCACGTATAATATATTTATGTATATAATTGACAAAAATGAAATTTATAAACTTAACATTCCATTAACATTGAAAGAAGTACATATTGCCCTAAACGGGACTTTTACAGAAACAACTTGCCCACGCAGGGGCTAAACTGAAATACAAGTCCACGCAGGGACCAAGTACTAAAACAGATGTCCACGCAGGGACTAAAAAGACAAGTCCACGCAGGGACTAAATAAAAGGATGAATGTCCACGCAGGGACTTGATACACAGATAAACGTCCACGCAGGGACTTGATTGAAATAGGAAATGCAATAATACATGTAGGGACTTAATGATCCCTCTTCTTCTTCCCCTTTAGTAAGCTTGCCAGGCCTTTGAGGAATCCCCGGTTGTTCCTGCGTTCTTCTTGGAACTCATGTTCCACCCGACTTAATCTTTGGAGGATTTCCTCCTGTTCCGGTGGGGAAAATCGTGGTGGCTGCGACTGTTGCCGAATCGGAGGTTGTGCAGGTATTTGATACCCATGATTTGGATATCCCACTCCCCAAGGAGCTCCATAAGGTCCTTCAGGATGAAGGGCGTTGTAGTTGGCCGCTACTAAGTACGGGTCGGCTTCGGCGTAATTATAGTGGGTGTGAGCCGGCGGTTCAAACAAATTATACGCCGCTGAACCGGCGTATGCAGGAATCGGGTTATCAAAACCCAATGGTGGTGGCTGTGGTGCAACTGGTGCAGAGTTCACCTCTGGAACTGGGTTTGAGGGCCCACCCATTTGTGGGTCTTCATGCAGTTGCGGGTAGTGACTGCCACTGGAGTGTCGAGGGATGCTAAAGTGGAAATCCCCTCCTCGCGCAGATATACGTGCGCCCGTTCTCCTACGCCTTGGTGGTTCTGGAGGTGCTTGATGAACTGGCGGTGGTGGAGGCGGTGGCGTGACTGCCACGAATCGTGAATCCCCAGAGGGATCCTGCTGCTGCTGCTGGTGAGGTGATGAATGGTGAGAAGGTGTGAAGTACCATTCATGTTGGTTAAACCTCGCTTGATAACTGTCTGGACCACCGTAGGGTGATCCGTGGAAGGATGATCCATCGGAGATCTCGATGGGATGGTTGAGGGTCCCGGTTGCAGGCTCGACGGGATCCGTGTCCTCGTCCATGTCCATTGCATTGTCTTCTGAGAAGTGGTCCTCCGGTCCCAATGGGCTAAAACCCACTGGTTCGTGAATATAGTTTACCGGGTTGAACCGGCCCTGAAAAACAGGAGTAAGGTCGCCGAAGGAACGGTGCGAAGCAGATCGCTGCAACGGTAGGAAGGAATGGCGGGAATCTTCGGGCTCATTTTCTGAATGGGGCCCAAAGGAATGGCGATAGGGAGGCATTGAAATGTGCGAAACAGGCCGTCTAGCGGGCTCCGTATAGGTCCTCCAGGCTCCTTGTGGATCGGCACTGATTGTAGTGGAAGGAGTTCGCCGGTGCGAAGGCCCGACCTCGTGATCGTTGGGGGCGGTGATTGGCCCCTTTCCTCTTCCTCCTCTTCTAATTCTTGGTGGCATAATTCCTGTCAATACAATAAAAGATACAACAAGAAATATAAAGGACAAAGTTAAAATTAAAAACAAATTTGGATTTGTCCTAAGTTCTTTGTCTAGACTCGAAAATTTAGGAATGTGCAATTGTGTCATTGAGATTAAACACAAAAGGCTAGTGTTTAATTCACTCAATGTTGGCTCTGATACCAACCTGTCACACCCCGATATTTCCATGTATTACCGGTGGGCCCGGTGGGGAGTATCGTGACGTAGTTGATATCGTTATAGTCAAACAACACAATATTTAAATGCACAGTGGAAGCAAAAGATAGATATATTTCAACTTTAATAAATTGTAATATCAAGTATTACAAACAGTTGAAAGTAATCCACAGGTGGATCAAAAATAAAATGGAAACATTGTTCAACAGTTTTGACATCCAAGCTTGCGAGACTTATTGTAGACTCTAGGAGAAAACCAGCCTAGTTCGCGTAGTACCTGCACTTAACCTTTTTGGAAAAATACGTCAGTTTACACTGGTAAATACAATCAACTGACTCATTTTTAAAAGTTTAACAAAATTGATTTGAATGCACGTGGCACAAACTTTTTATAACTTGGGATAATTATTTGAATATAATCTTGTAAAAGAATTACATGTTCCTTATGCGTTCAGTAGCTCGATCCGCAAACCGGGTTAAAGATCAATAGACACACCACATTATTTATTTAGGCACTGACGGGTGTACGCCTATACCCCGTGCTTGGGTCGTGGCCATTTCGTAAAATGATGCCAAGGATATCCGGGACATGGTCATTAACCCCCCAAAGGCTTTAAGCAAACAAAACATTTCAAAACGGAGCATATCAATGGTTTAACCTCTATTCGATTAAAGATTCAATGTCCGACCAATCGGTATTTTATATACCATACCCCAAGCCCGTATAGGGAAAATAAGTTAAAAGTATTTACCTTTGCAAAGTAATAATCACAATAAGCAAGTGCGTGTAGCTTTTACCGGGTCTCCTATTCTGGAACGAAGGTTTATAATAACCTATTAGAATCCTAACGGGTCTTTAATTAAGCCTAAACTTAGACCGGTTAGTTTTACATAAAGATACGGTTCAAACGCACGATTAAGCGAAGACCAGAATAGAATGTGGTTTAGACCCGACAATTTTGAAGACTTGCATAATATGGGTAAACTAAACACATTCTGGATTTTGAGGTAAAAACGATAAGGTTCGACCCGTTTCGGCTAATTTATGCAAACTAGTTACATAAACCGAACCGAACGCGCCAGAAGCGTAACGGGTAACCATGAGAGTCATTTACAGGTTTCCTAAGTTAATATGCCTTAAATATGTTGTGATATCAGTAGGATACCTTCCATTATGCCCAAAACGAGTTTAAGCTCAATTTAAGCACCGTAGGGGTATTTTGGTCATTTTAAAGATTATAAGAGAGATTAAATGAAATTCTGAGGTTCAGGTCTGAATAAATTAGTAAAATAACTTAATTTATCAGGTCATATCAGTTTTTGATAAGTGTTATATGACAAAATGGTTTTAAACCCATACTATGTGTTTAATACGCTTAAAAAGCCGTTTTAAGCGATTTCCGGGTTATACAGGAAATCTGAGTTTTCTGAACAGGTTATAAAGTTCAACATACTTCATTTATTAAATAAAATCAGTAGCAATTGGATTGGTGTCAAAATACTATGTAGAACTCATTTTATAAAAAAAAAGGGTATAATCGGTATTTACCGAATTAAGGCCATAACCTTAGGTTATGAGTAGGTAAAAAAATAATTAAAAATATTTAAAAATCCCAAAATATTATATTACATCAGTGGGTAAAAGGTTTGGTGTCAAAAATTGGGTTTAGATAGGCTTTATGATAATGACGCCGTTTAATTACTAAAAAGCTTCTTAAGTGCGCTATTGAGCATAACTCCTAATCTAGACCTCCAACTGATGTGAAATTTTAGGGACATGTTTATAAATCAGTTATAAAGATTATTGTGCTTTCACATTTCCAAAATTCTCGTTTTATGGTCAAAAGGGCATTATGGTCAACATTAAGCAATTAGCGGAAACGTGTAAACGAATCGGGTAAACAATGAACCAACCACAGAGGGTTATACTATCATGTAACCTGGTCCTAAGGAAGCTCTAAGGCATTTCCAAATCACACTAAATCGGGTCAGAACTGAAGTCAAAGCAAAAGTCAAAGTTTTGCGACTTTAGGTTCCGAACCGGGTCTAAACAGAAAATTGTCGGATCAAACAAGCTTAGACCAGTTCTCATACTTATTACCAAGTTATATGAGTGATAAAATAGGTTACATGCCTTCTACATTGCTAATTATGCGTTAATTCGAAGATTAGCATTCTGTTGACTTTTTCTTATCAACTTTGACCCGACAATTGGTCTAGTTAGAGCGGGAATCAGAGGGTGCCCTTTTAAGGGTTTAATGCCCACATAATTACCAACTTATAACTACCTTCAATTCGACTAATCACTGGACCATTAATGATTAATCGCTAAGTCAAACGTTAATTATGACGGTTTGACTTTTAAGCTAATAACTAAGTAAAACTCAATTAAGGAAGGTCAAGTATACTTACAGAAGTCCTATGCACGATTTGTGATCCTTAGAAAGTGGCCTTGAGCTCCAGAATTGATCAGAAGTTGAGTGGTGATGGTATGATCAAAAGTTGTAACTAATGGCCCTTTATATAGTGCTTTAATCTCACTAGATTATTGACAACTAAGTCTACCATTGGTCATGGATCATCCACAGATGTTCCCTAAGGTCTAAAAAGCATGTAGGGGTCGCCCATGGGGTGGAAATATCTGTTTTAGTCGGTTAACAGGCTGAACAGGATGCTGCCTGTATTTTATGTATCTGGGGATCGCACGCGGCCCGCGTAAGGTCTTGGCAAGACTTACGCGGCCCGCCTGAGGCCTGCTGTCAGGTTTAAAGGTTTTTAGCTTTTGCATTTTGGCTCTTGGTCCTTCCAAAAGGTCATCCCACCTTTATTTCTTGCATTATGAGCCCTTCAAATTGACTTATAAGTGCTTCAAGACTTATATCCACTTTGTTAAGTCCTTGGTCACTTTATGTTTACCCGAAAGGTCATAATTTTCAACGTTGACGCTTTAACCCCTCGTATACGAATTTGATCATAACTTTCTCATACGATAACGAAACTTTATGAAATTTTTATCGTGCATTCTAGTGAGCATAAATAATCGTTACAAAGCTTCGGGTTTGCTAAAAGGTCAATCAGAGGTATACTTTAAACATGTTGACACATTTAATCCCTGTAGTTTGTAATCTCTCACTTTCTTTCATATTTAGCTTCGTATGATCCATGATTTATTCGTTTGAAGGTATAAACACCGTGTAGGGTTATTGTAAAGTATATTTATCCATTGTTGACATTTTGAACCCTTATATTCACATACTTTTCTTGTTTGTCAACTTTAGTCCCTGTAGAGTATTATTTCACACGTTCAAGCTTATGACACGTGTCAATACATTATAGGACGTGAATTTTTGAGGTGTTACAAAGTTCCACTATATGGAACGTGGAGACATCGTAATAAGCAAAGTAGACACAGATCAAAACCTAGCAGACCCGTTCACTAAGCCCATGACTCAGGACAAGCATGATCAGCACATGGATGCTATCGGGCTTAGATTAGCTAGCAGTATGTTTTGATTTAGTATTTGGATGTATGAACATTCAAACAGTTGTACCTTTTGAATTCACCTTTGATTTACTGGTTAAATGCGAACTTTGAATCTTACAACTGTGAACGATTTTAATACGTTTAATCCATGAATCTTGTATTCTAAATTATCCGTAGTCGGTCAGACTCGTGGGAACGACTCTGAATTAAGACTATTCTGACTTTGGACTCAAGAAATTGACTTCCAAATTAACAGACCTCATTATGAATGACGTTGGATGTAACTCGCATCAAATTATCTTCATGGATCTTAGTCATAAGATGATTTGATATTGGTATACTCATTTAGTATCCTCTGACCTGAGATACATATTAGAACTTCCGTTTACCAAGGATTATTCTTTGATTACTGTCAACCGCTGTCGCGTAACTGCCAGTCATAAAGGCTTTAATTGAGAATAGTTCTGAAGTTCAGTGGGAGTTGTATGTAGTCGATAAGGGATTCTGTACACTTACATGATATGTAACAGTTAGACATTGTGGCGCCCTCGTTGATTCAAACTGGTGAAGTGTAAGGCCTTACCCAAACTTACTGTGTGTTTGTTCGGACCACTTTGACTCTTGATCGAGAACAATAATAATTGAACACCATATGAGAATGAACTTAATCCATGTCTCATTAATTCAATTTATGTCTTTTACAGAATGGATGAATGACAACAATTACCATAAGTCTATTGTCTTGCATTAGTAAGTTGTTACTAATAGCAAGGTGTTTTGGTTAATGACTTTAAAGTGTCATACCTTGTTGGGGGCAGCCATGTGCAGCTAGAGCACCGCTGACTGTCTGCGTTGAGCATTTTATCGAATGCCGTCCAAGTGGGAGATTGTTGGAATTATATGTACGGGTTCGATAAGTCAACGCTGCTGATCGAGCTATGACCCGTAAGAGTTACACCTTGAGCAATGAACACTAAATCCACTTAACTTGATTAACTGGTAATCACGAAAAATTAACGAAATAAACGGACTTATTATTTATACAAATTATAAATAATATGTATAACGTTTATTCTGTTATTCTCGGGTTTTATCGCGTCTTGAACCTGTACTACATATATTAGATTTGGTACCCGGGTAATTATTAAATTATTATATTTAATACATATGTGTGAATATATTTAATACATATGTGTGAATATATTGAATTCATACTACTAGATTTAATAAAAGGGTAATGTTCACATTCATTCAGTATCCCCTTTTGAAAGAAACGAAAAATTGGGTGTGAAAGATGTAAAGTCAAAAAGAAAACATGATTATATACTCTGTTTTCTTTCTCATCGTTAAGGTATGCATCATAACCAAAATTTCATTCCAAAAAAAGTTTCAACCTTCTTGCAACTTGGATCTGCTTGCTTCAATCAGTGCCGCCACCTTATCTCAGGTGCCGCCACGAGACGCCTCGCTTTTGTTCGTGTTCGTGTCTAGCACTCTAGCACTCGTTCGTTGTAACTCGGTGTCTCACACAGTTAATTATTAACCAAAAGGGTATAATTTTCTCATCGGTAGATTAATTAATTATTTTATATACCGTATTTGCATGTTTGTAACCATGATCCTGTTCGGTTCGTTTTGTTTTGGTGTTGATTAATATATTTATTCCGCTGCGTTTATTAATTATCTATTTAATTAATAATAAAATATGTCAAACTTGTTTTTGATAAATGTAAAATTGACACCACTGAAACCCAACACATACATGTTTAGAAAGATCATGAAACACTTCGAATAGACACTTTTATGAACAATCATAAGTTCATAACGGTAAATTGGTAAGCGTTACATTCAATAGTCACAACCCTTTGAACCATTATCTTTTGACAACTTCGGATCCTAGTTCTCATAAGCAATTGGATCCTCCTTGGCTCCTCCTGATTCGAATCCAAACTCGTACTCACAAGTCACAACCGTTGTCTTCTGTGAACAATCTAGATCTTTTGTAAGGTCGGTACTAAAAATGGGTTGGAGCGTCTATTAAAAATGGAGATTCTGCTATTGGTAGATGCAAAGTTAATAAAGGTGCCGACAATCCCATTCGAAAGCAGAAAAGGGAGTTAAACTCAAGAGTGTGAAGGTTGGTGGGGTATCTCTAAGGTCGCTCCCTTTGGCGGTTTGTTGGCTTTGGGCGGTTTTTGTCAAGAGTGGAGGTGCCTTTTCGTTAGAGTGGTGATTTTTGTATTGTTTTTTTTTTCCGGTTTCTTTCTTGGTGGTTGTTGCGTTGTTTCTAGCTTCTTAGGCCAGGGGCAGTGACGGATTCATAAACTTTTTTTCAAGGGGTTCACTTTTTTAAATGTTCGAATATAATATGTCCGAACATATTAAAATACGGGTTGGTTCGACGGTTCGGGTCGGGTAAGATTTATCACATAATAAAAATACGATACAATAATGAAAAAAAAAATGTCTTGATAAATTTAAAAACACGTAATGTAAAAAAGATGGTATTTACTAATAAAAAAACATATCTATAGCTGTTCTCTACGAAGTTTCATCTTTGGAAAACAATGCATTACATTCTCGATCGAAACTTGTTGTAAGAACCCCCTTTCAAGGTAGCGAATGCAAGAATCATAATCATTCTTCTTTCACACTACTCTTGTTGAGTTGGAAAGGAAAAAAAACTGTTGACTAGACAACATAAGCTTCTTTTGCTATTAATTCTCACACATATAGATAGTTTAACTCAATCGATCATCCTTAGTATACACATCATCACATCTTCCTTTTCACATGACAAACAGACAAAGCCATAGACTCTTCAAATGTCACAGAAAACCACCCTTTTATTTGTACCAAATTTGCTTTAAATTTTTCATCCAACAATTCCCTGTATCCTGTAGAAAAGTTAAAATATATGCATACGGGTCAACAAAAGAATTGTTTCCATCAATATTTAGCAAAATGTGAGAAAAGAATACTATTAGAGCAGCTAAACTGTTTCCTAAAGCCCGGTTTGGAAGATTCAAAGGACCACTAAAATTGGGAGCTCTCCTTATTAGATGAATTGTATCGATTGCTTGTGAGCTTTCATTGTCAAACCTGGTTAAAAAAAAAAAAAAGAAAAAAGAATTAATTATGTATATTATCAATCTCCGAGAAGGCAATTAAAGTGTACTCAATGAAATAAGTAAGGATCATGATGAATTATTTATCGATTACGTTACACTAAAGAATAAACAGGAAAGGGTGAAAGCCATGAATCATTTAATCACTAAACCCTAATCCGTTTTTGAGTTAAAAAAAAATATATATATATCGATAAAAACAGGCTTTACCCAACTCGAGCTCTCAACCAGTAGACCACTCTTACATTTGGTTATAAGATGCCCCTACAAAATATTAAAAGGTTCCTTCAGAATTTTATATTTAACGTAACACTATAAATTCCGAACCGAACGGGTTCCTGGGAACCCCCTAATCAACTGTAGATCTGCCTCTGGCCAGGGGTGTGGTATAAAGCCTCTCGCCACATCACTATCGTTAACGCCCGATAGCCACCCCTAGGCGCAAAAGGGGGGGGGGGGGGCGCTATGGAGAGGGCTCCATTGCAGTAACGAGGGTTAAAGGGAAAAGAAGGTGAGGCCCATTCTTTTCAACCAATCAAATCTTCTCTTTATTTTTTTTGTATTTTGTTTAATAATGGGCTTTAAATCATTGCATGCAAGTTAAAGGGAGTTACTTTAAAGCCCCTTATGTGACATGACACTGATATGGTTTATACCACACCCTTCAGCCTTACTAGTTATTGGGGGAATAAATTATCTTTTGCCGTTAAAAAAAAAAGAACCGATGTGTTTAATGATAGCAACCATCGTGGCTCTTGCATAACGCCTCGGATGGATGTTTGGCGCCCCAAATGGCTGAGGCGGCAGTGGACGCTAGCTCAATACACATGGTGTTAAGAGTGGTGGTTGACAGGGCCGGCTCTTGGGCAGTGGAGTTTTGGCAGTTTTTAAAGGGTCCGGAAGATTTTTATAAGTTTTTATATATATACTAAATTATATATTTAATATATGCATCCATTTATTATGCAAAAAAGTTTTGGCAGTGGAGTGGAAAAACCACCACAAGATAATGTAAAGATCATAAGTTCAAGTCTTGGCTCCACCACTAAGGTTTTAATTTTTTGAGTTAATAGCCAAAATGGTCCCTGAGGTTTGCTCATTTTTGCTACTTTAGTCCAAAATCCAAAATTTTTAAATCTGGGTCCCTGAGGTTTGCATTTTATTGCCATTTTGGTCCAAATATCAAATTAGGTCAGATTTATAAAAAAAAAAAAAAAAAACTTGTTTTTGTCCTTTTTCTCATGGGCATTTTAGTCATTTGTCTATAAACCCTGCTCTCTCTTCCTCTATAAACTCTGCTCTCCTTTCCCCTCCATTAACACCACCACTGCACCACCACCATCCCCACCGCACCACCACCCCCACCGCACCACCACTAAACCACCACCCCTGTCTCTCTCTCTTCTCTCTCTCTCTAAACAACCCTCTGTCTCTCTCTCTTCTCTCACCCCCTGGTTACTAAAAATGGTTTCTTTGGAACTTCAAATCTACCGTACCTTTGAAAGTCGTTATAACCCAACTCCTTCACTGATGGTTCCTCTGTGTTAGATATTTTAGTGTAATTGGGGGATTGACTTGGTGATCAAAGCGAATAATAATACACATCAAGCAAGTTAGGAGGTGCGGGAGTGCACGCTTGTTTGAGTTATTATTATTCGGAGTGTACGGGCGGAGCCCGTATCCTATGGGGGTTCCAAGGGGGCAGCGCCCCTGGGAGCAGGGTCCAAGGGGCGGCAGCCCCTGGCGGGGTCCAAGGGGCAGAGCCCCTGGCTGGGGTCGAACACTTTATGGAAAATGCCTTAGAAAAATTATTTTGTGAAAAATCGTCATAATTTTTTAGACAAAATTTAAGGCATGTTTTAATGCAATTTTAATTAAAAATTAGAAGATAACTGCCAGAGGTTATCAGCAAACACCCCAAAACTCGTAAACACAGTTTTGATCACAATTTCTCTGGTTCAATCAATTCACGCAAAACACATACTCAGGTTCAATTTCTCGAAATCAGAGTTGTATCCGATTGAATTATTCGGGTGAACCACCGAAATAATTTGATCTGAAAGTGATTACACGCCTCTCTGATCATCCGTTTTCTGAAAATTCCCCAACACTCCGTCATCTCTCATCCCTACACCATTGCTGCCAGTTATTACCTTTTTTAATAAAAATGTTGTTTTCGTCTTCATATGTGTAGTCAAACACTTATCTGTGAACTAATCTCCGGTGAATACAATTGTTAGATATTTTAGTGTAATCGGTGATTGACTTGGTGATCAAAGCGAATAATAATACACATCAAGCAAGTTAGGAGGTGCGGGAGTGCACGCTTGTTTGAGTTATTATTATTCGAAGTGTACGGGCGGAGCCCGTACTCTACGGGGGTTCCAAAGGGGCAGCGCCCCCTTGGCGGGGGTCCGGGGGCAGGGCCCCTGGGAGCAGGGTCCAAGGGGCAGAGCCCCTGGCTGGGGTCGAGCTGTATTAGAAAATTTTATTTTCATTAAATTGCCTTAATGAAACTGTATTAGAAAATTTTATTTTCTGGAATTTTTATCATTTTCGAAATGATAAAAAACAGCAGTTTTTTTGGCTATTTTGTCTGAAAAATAGAGGTAACTGCCTAAAGGCAGTTACAACCCCAAAACCTAATTCGTAGACAGTTTTTTGATCATATGTTTTTTCCTGGTTCGAAGATTCACACACACCAATATACACTTGTTCAATTTCTCGAAATCAGAGTTGTATCCGATTGAATTATTCGGGTGAACCACCGAAATAATTTGATCTGAGAGTGATTACACGCCTCTCTGATCGTCCGGTAAACTGAAATTCCCCAACAACAATCAAGTACAGAAAGGGGATTTTGATTTTCTTCACAGATTTTAGTGGTGTTTTTAAATAATTAAAAACCTGAGATGGTTTATTTTGTTTGTGGTTTGGAGATTTGTTGGATGGGATGAGAAAGCACAGCCATAGCAGCGCCGGTGAAGACGACGTGCGTTGATTCAAGCCGATGGCGGAAGAGATCGTTGATTCAAGCCGGTGGCGGAAGAGATCGTTGATTCAAGTCGGCTGGATTCGGTGGTGACGGTGGCTGAATTTGGTGGTGGTGGTGGGGGTTTGTTGATCTGTACTTCCGCTGGGTGAGAGAAGAGAGAGAGACAGAGGGCTGTTTAGAGAGAGAGAAGAGAGAGAGACAGGGGTGGTGGTTTAGTGGTGGTGCGGTGGGGATGGTGGTGGTGTAGTGGTGGTGCGGTGGGGATGGTGGTGGTGCAGTGGTGGTGTTAATGGAGGGGAAAGGAGGGCAGAGTTTATAGAGGAAGAGAGAGCAGGGTTTATTGTCAAATGACCAAAATGCCTATGAGAAAAAGGACAAAAACCAGGTTTTTTTTTAGAAATCTGACCTAATTTGAGATTTGGACCAAAATGGCAATAAAATGCAAACTCAGGG
Source organism: Helianthus tuberosus (assembly GCA_030545235.1). Taxonomy (NCBI): domain Eukaryota; kingdom Viridiplantae; phylum Streptophyta; class Magnoliopsida; order Asterales; family Asteraceae; genus Helianthus; species Helianthus tuberosus. The sequence goes on from CM060442.1 coordinate 185,389,116, forward strand.
ACCCAGATTTAAAAATTTTGGATTTTGGACTAAAGTGACAAAAGTGAGCAAACCTCAGGGACCATTTTGGCTATTAACTCTAATTTTTTAAATTCATTTCCCCTTAACCACAATTTTGGTCCCAATTATTTTTGTCGCCGAGGCTAAATCTTTTTATATGCTCATTAATTGATTTCCTACAAGAATATATGATAATTAGGTTTCATAACTCATCAAATTGATATCAATATGCATCGTTTAGAATAGATGCATACCAAGTGTTTGATGAAATGTCTCTGTTAGTTCTTCCCTCCAGTTTCGTTCACAATTGTGTAAGTACCTTGCATGTTAGTTATAGTTGATGAGAACATGTAAATGTTATTCTCGATTGTGTGTAGACTGAGATGGTCATGAAGAAGATTCATGTACTTGCAAATGATACAAAACATGCTGAAACTGTTGAATGCGCTTCAGGTTATAGTAAAAAATACTTTTAGTGCTTTACTTATACTGTCTTCTTTGCTGTTTTTGTATTTTTTTTTCTCCTCGGTTTAATTAGTCGGATTTGGCATCTAGTTGGTTAGGTAAAAATGTATGTAGGTAGATTCTCTATGATCAAAATTTTGGAATTTTCAATTGTCACTTGTTTAAAAAGTATTTACAGTTATAAAAGATTGTGGCAAGGTTTGGCTTGTATCAGATCATATTATTATCATCTATTTATAGAATTCTGAAGTTGTATTCTGTCTCATGAATAAATGGCTGAAAAACTCAGCCTCTAAAAGTGTCACTGAGCCATAAATCTTTTCCTGAAATAGGTATATTAATTTATTCTGCCATTTTTTACATCAGAAATCATATTCACAAGTTTAAGAAAGAACACACCATAAAAGAACCATGAAACATTAAGAATGTGCATGAAAGTCATCCACAAGACCCTACCTCACCTAGGAACAGACAGAACAGAAGCCATCAATGGTGTCATATCTTTGTCTTGTTCAACTGCTGTGTTTTGCATTCTAGGATCTGTGAAGTCGTAATCCAACCTAGATTCGACTTCCATTACGCCTTCTAACACCTTAACCACCGTCGACATTGAAGGCCTTTTCGTATAATCATATTGTAAACACCATGAAGCCACTTTCATCATCTCCACAACTTCTGAACTGTGTGTCTGCATATCTTCACTGTACTTGTCAACCATATCTTGCAGAGTCCCCTCTTCCCAACATTTTTGAAGCACATCAAGTAAGTGCTGGCTTTCTTCAGGCTGAGATTTGTCAAATTTCTTCCTCCCACACAGCATCTCTAGGAGAATGATCCCAAAGCCGTATACATCCACTTTTTCAGTAATAACTGAGCTCAACCATTCTGGAGCCAGATATCCCGGGGTTCCTCTCATTGTAGTCATCACCTGGCTTTGATTTCTGTCGATGAGCTTTGACAACCCGAAATCTGATACTTTGGCATTGAAATCACTGTCCAGCAATATGTTTTGAGGTTTGATATCTAGGTGGATGATTTTTTGCCTACAATCTTCATGAAGATATGTTAGACCCTTGGCTACATCTAGAATGATTTTCTTTCTGTATTCCCATTCCAGTATATGCTCTCGGACCCCATGGTAAATCCACCGATCTAAAGATCCGTTACTCATGAATTCATACACGAGAAACCGTTGTGATTTCCAAGCAGAGAATCCTCTGAGTCTGACCAGATTTACATGATGAATGCTTCCAATGGTTTGAACCTCAGCTAGGAATGATTTGTTAACCTGCCCAAGACCCTCAAGACATTTTACTGCAATCTTGGAATCGTCTTCAAGAGTCCCTTCGAAAACTGCACCGAATCCTCCTTCACCAAGCTTTTTGTTGAAATTCTCTGTGGCGGTTTTCAATTCTTCATAGGGAAACCGATTGGGCATTCCTGGTACCTCGCCTATAGACTCTTCTTCCATTTGAGTAGCCTGTCTTCGCTTGCAGATTATGTAAATAAGAAAACCTATAACACCTAGCAGAAACAAAACACTTACTGAAGCGGAAATAAATACAACTCCTGCAGTTGATAGTTTCGAATAAGGGTAAGCAGATGGTCCTTGCACTTTTATGAAAGCTGAAGCATTAAGATAAATAACATCTGGATCAGCTTTCATCAATGTGAAGAGCTCAAAAGGTAGAAAACAATCCCCACTTGAAGCATTTGAACCATACCGAAAAATAGCTGCTTTGCATGAGCAGTTTTTGAAACATGCTTGCTTGCAAGTCTCTTTGTCCACCTTCTCCATGTCTGCAATAATGTTGAAGTATGCAACGTTCTCAATTGTATCCCAAGTTGGATCCTGCGTGGCATTACATGGGAGAGGAATAAATTCAGAGCAACCCTGGCTCCGATCCGTATCGTCCTCTTCTATGAAGTCCCTTGTTAGGCAGCGACACTTTAGATCACCTGAGCAAAGGGCATTTCTTCCACAAGCCAAAGGATTTTTACACTTCTCAAGATAACTGTTAAATGGATCAGCCACCACTGACCATGTTTCTGCTTTCCATTCAAACACTTGAAGATGCCCATCCGGCATCAGTTTCATATACTGGGACGATGATGCTGGAGGTATGGTAATAACCTCATAAGGATCACCAGGCTCAACAGAAAAAATGAATAAAGATAAACTGCCATTCAAGAACCTAACATATCCTCTTCCTTTATTTGTATTGTTGCCAGAGACTGGCTTACTATAATAGGCTTGAGGTGGGTTTGATCCAACATAAGCAAACAAACCTTTTTCTGTGACTTGAAGAGAAAACAAACCTTTTTGGGTCGTCCAGTTGGTAAACGAAACACTAGGTATCAGTTGTTGTCCTTGACGCAGTGTTTGCCCCGGTAGCAAACAGTCGGTTGGGTAATCAAAAGATTGCCAAACCACTGACCTATTGATGTCAAACAGCACTAGGTTTCCATCATCAGTTAAGTTTAAACCAGCAACAGATTTCCCAGTAGTGTTGGTAGTCCAAACTGTGCTTCCATTAACTTCATGCAGGGCTAATTCTCCAGCTGAAGTGAGAGTCAGTATTGCATCATCACTAACCGGATGCTCTCGGTTTGCTGACCAAACCACTTGAGGGAACCCCATCTGTTGAATAGTACCACTTGCACTGTTGGTTTGAACAATGAAGATAGAGAAGAGGTAAGAGGTGCAGCTTCCGTTGCAGTAGAAACCACATGCGAATTTGGGCCCGAATGATCCTCTAAGGAGGATGGCTCGGACCCTTGAACCATCTCTAAAATCAACAGAGTGGGTTAAAGATTCATTATTGGTCCATGTTGTGGAAAGATTTGCAGTTGGGTAATCGATAGGCGGCTGGGCACCAGTTGAGTAGCAATTTAAGATGAGAAACAAGGGAAAAAGATAACAGATCCATGGTGCCCTCATCACTGATTATTAGTGAATACACAAGAGCCTTGAAGATACATGTTTCATAATCTAAATGTCATATTTACCATTAAGGCAGTCAACTCCATAGTTGACTAGTCATATGAGTTGAAGTTTCCTTATCTTATCTTCTAGATGACTAAAACATATCTTAATGGAAAAGTTACAAGTTTTGTCCTTTATCTTAATACCACTTATTAGGCGGTGTCCTTTGTAGGTCCCTCTCCGGAGAAGGTCAAACCTTATCCTTGTTATATTAACACACTAGCGAGTGCGGAATCCAAGCTAGCATGCAAACCGAGTTGAGACAAGTATAAACACAAAACACACAATGTTCAACGATTAACACCACTTGTATTAATGCGTATGAAAGGTTCCGGTTACAAGCACAAGGTTTACAAATCTGTATTGCAAACTCTCTAATGTGTGTGTGTGTTCTTGACAGAATGCTCTCCCTATCTCTCGAGTGTATCTATCTGTCACTTGTGTCTCACTCTCGTCTCTCCGTTGAAATGAACACAACACATGGGTATATATACCCGACACAGCACCTATGGTCGAAGGATAAGGAAATCTGGTCGAAGGATCATCTATCGACCAGAATATCTACCGAAAGATCCATACATACTTCGAAGGATGATATCCTTCGAGGTCCATCTGTATCTATCGAAAGACATTATCTTTCGAGGTCATCGAAGGATACAAACCATCCTTCGATGACATCCTTCGACACAAGCATGTTTCAACCAATGTGCTAACTGTTTGGCCAAGTCAAACCGAAGGATGGTTGACCTGGTCAAACTTACATCGAACGCACATAGCAACAAATCTAACATAAGACATCGTTTTGTATCATGACACATTACAGACAAAGTACAGACACAAGTCTTCGTCTTGATCTTCGTGTCTTCGAGTCGAAACTAAGTCGAACTGAGCTGAGTTGAACCGAGCCGAGTCGTGTCCACAAAATATGCATCAACAAACTCCCCCTTGGACGCTACTCGTGAGGTTCAACTTCGATGTCTTCCACGTCGGAGGATCTTCAAAGTCTTCACGTGTCGTAAGTAGAAAGTGTATCAACAAACTCCCCTTTTTGTTTAGGTAGTGTGTCAATAAACTCCCCCTTAGATTGAACTCTCCATTGAGTCATACTCGTGAATCTTTTGACTTGGCAATTCTTCAGATCCTTGTGGTGTTGATGAAGGGTCAGCGGCAACTCGATCATTTTATCCTTTGAGTGCCTCCACTTCGTGTCTTCATTCCGAAGCTTGTCATCGACCATGTTCTCCTCGCCTTTAGCATCTGCACATTCAAGAAAGCTAAACGCATAATGAGAACAACCGCTTGGAATATAGTTATCATTTAAACAAACGACACATATGAGATCAAATCTCAATCAAACACCAACCGACAATATTTTGAAAGTTTAGAAAATGTACAATTTTAGTCCTTTAAACTTTCAAAACTAGTTAACTTCGACAGTTTATGAAGATGCAATTGTTTTCCGGCTTACGATCAGGATTTTGGGTAGGATAGACTCGAGTTCCAACATCAGTCAATCAAAAATAAACTAGAAGCAAAATCTTTTTGGATTTTATAAAGTTTATATTAAAACACACCTAAAATCTTTTTGAAATTTTTCATTTGTAAAGACGGAAAACAATAAATAAATATATACAAGATGCATAAACTGAAAACTGTACATAAATATCTACAGACATTCTTTTTGCGAGTTTCGAGGGTAAGAAAATCATATCAGTGTACGGTCACGCCAAAACGCTCTTTTTGTTCAATTAGTTAACATTAAGATAAGCATCCTATAACGATTATCGGTATTGTTGTCCACTTAAGCTCAACTTATCATTCGTAATCATGGCGAGGGGATACGTTAAGGTATGATTTATACTTACCGACCGGTGTTCATCCACATCACGACACATTCCCGTATCAAGGTATGCACGAGGGTTCATCTTACCGGTGAGTATACCGATTATCATCTGTTTGACCGTATATGATGTGAGATTCTCACTTATTTTGATTTGAAAACAAGCCCTATGTGATAGAATCACTTATTGATGAGGAACTTGATTTTCAGATGCATGAGGGCACAGGAGCAAGTCCGTGAACAGGTCAGTACTTTCGTACAGCAGAGAGACGAACTTGACTCCCGGAAAGAATTTGTGATATTTTATCACTTATTTGATGGACATGTGATTGTTGATCACTTATTGAGGTCGAATGCAGTATGTAATATGTACACGTATGTATAGTATCATGGAAGATCTAGACTTGCGTCCCCGTTATTTTTCGGTAAAAGATACAACCATGATACCCAGATGATAAGCAGCATAAAGACCGAATATCTCAGAACCTCGGCAATCTCTCAAACGAAATTTCGGTACTAAGACCATATGCCAATGAATGGTTCCCACCCAATCTTCAGTCGATTTAAGTTTATATCACCCTGCACACTTTAAAATGATCGTGAGCCTACCGATACATCTTATATAGAGCTGCTTATCGCTTTTTCATTTAAGGTTTAAAGAGGTTTAGACAGACCACTGATGTACTATCATTTTCTCTTTTTCTCGCCAGGAAACTCATTTTTGTTTTTCCAATGTTTTTGCGCTTTTTGAAATTTTTCGATGTTTTTGAATTTTCAAATTTGGATTTACTCCCCCTAAAATCAACAAACTAAGATAAAATTTAAAAACACAAAGGTATTTACAAAAACGATTTCCCGATGTTGGTTAACTCATGTTTTACCTCAATGCCGTTTACCAAAATAAGTTAAACAGAAATGATTTATCGAATTTTGGAAAAAAAAGTTGGCATGTCGGTAAGCGGTGCGGACCATGACAACATTGACGAGTTTCGTAGTGAAACAATCACGTGTGAGGTGATATTCGAGATCAACGTGTCTGGTCAAAGAGTGCTATACGAGATAATAATTCACAAAGCAGCTTAAATATCGACAAGTATAGGAGAGATTAGAAATTTAAAACCGTATCCTGCAACAAGGAATCTGAGTGCTCTCCCAAACTGGATATCCACCCGGTGTGGATTTCAAAGTCGATTCTTTGAAGCTACTGAGAAGTCTCTTGACAGCAACAAGATCATAAACCTTTGAGTCCGGCTGGTCTTCCATATTGCACCAGCAAAGGTCTTTATCTTTCTCTCGAGAAGTAGTGTGCGGTTGTTCAACCCATGCCAAGGCATCCGCACACCCGGTTGGTTTGTTCAACAAACACATTTTCTTCAATCACACCGCGAAGGAATGTACACTGCACGTTCATCTTGTTGATTTTGAACTTCAAACGTGCTGCAGGTGCGTACATTTTGATTTGAATCTACCCTGGGGACCCGATCAAAGCCTTTAACAATCACCTTTTAAAATGTTTTCCATTTTGTCGAAGCTTTCAATCTCTTACAACAGACAATTCTGTTTTCTTTCCTTTTTCTTCTCTCCATCACAGGCAACAACTTCTTTGTCGCCGTTCTTGTGCATGAACATTCCACTATCAACAATCTTACGACTATTGAAAGTTCCTCCTGGAATATCCTACACACTCATTCAAAGATTAGACGGAGAGGGGGACCCAAGCCTTAACAGACTTGGGTCGTCCTTCATCATCGAGGATTGTGATCTCAATTTCCTGATGATTCTCAAACACAGCACCTCCCCCTGAAACAGTTACCGATTTTGGTTTCCAAATCTGTTTTTGTTTTTCATTTTTAATTTCTAATTTAACAGACTTTGTTTGGACAACCTCTGGTTTTAACGCCTTTTCAATCACCTTCACATTTTTACGTCGTTGTTTTGTTTCCTGTTCTTTAACGGTTCTTTTATCATGTTTTGGATAAACAGGACGACGTTGTGAGTGACCTTGTTCAGAGGGGGCTCTTTCAACAAAATTTGGTTTGGGCGTGGTTTTGCAATCTTTAATGATGTGCCCAACCTTCCCACATTTGAAACAAATTCTCCTTTCAACAAACTTAGGAGAACCGGTTCGACTTTCACGTGTTGAACCTGTAACACCTGAGGTACTTGTTCCTACATCACACCCGTTTGTGTGTTGGGTGTAATTGTTTTGAGCGTTACGTTTTAAAATCTTGACTTGTTGGACAAAATCAGTGTTTGATTTGTTTTCAAAAGTCTCAATTTTATCCGTACCCTTTGATGCTACAAATTTAACATCTTTTGCTTTCTTTTTGTAACGAGCTCCTTTTGATTCAACCTTAGCCTTTGGCTTTGGAGCTCGTTGTTGTTGTTGTTTACCCTTAAAAGTGACAGGTTGTTGTTTAGTCGGTAATTTTTGGTTTCCAAATTGTTTCCTCACTTCAGCTTTTGGAATAGGATCACACTGAGTTACTGAAACTCTCGGGATCCCTTTTCCCAAAAACTTAGTTGTATTATCTTCAAACACTTTATCAATCAAGGATTGATTGACGTTTTTTATTGGAAAATTTTTGTTTGAATAAATTTTATCATCACCGACTAAAGTGTACAACACGTTATCACTTTTAACAGTAGACACTGTCTCAGTGACAGGATCTATCTCTTGTTTAGCACCAGTTGATTGCACAGCAGGAGTAGGAGGATCACACAGAATGTGATTCTCAAAAGGCACTTCTACTCCTTTTCTATCATCAAGAGATTTATCCTCATCACTCACATCTGATTCATCATCCGAAGAATCATAGTCCTCAATGGTTGGAGGACTTTGATTTGAAGCACATGATGACTTTTCCTTGCTATCAGATGGGCCCTCCGATGAATTGTCCGTTTTGAACCCTAAGCCAGTTGTAACTTCCTCATAATCAAGAGGCACACTGGGTTCATACCGAGGCATATCCTCTTCATCGGGCAATTTGGTATAGTTATGTCTCAAAGGGGGTGGACACGCCTTATACCCTACGCCTTTCACGTTCCCTTTCAGTTGTTGAACATCGATGATGTGATCAAGCACAAATCGGGAGTTAGAATAACTTTCCAATTTTTGTTTGATCGCATCATGCTCGCATTGGGCAATGGCTAGTTGCTTCTTGGTTTCCTCAACAATATTTATGTACTCATTTATACTTACTTGTTTATGGTAAACCACTTTGTTAACTTCGGACACGCTTTTCTTTAATGTTTCTATTACAGATTTAAATTCTTTTTCGTTCCGAGTTAAAGCCATATTTGCCTCTTTGCATTTTGAAAGTTCAATGACCAAATTTTGATTATGACTATGAAGCTTTTCTGATTCAAGCTTCAATTCAGCACATTCAAGTTTTAATTCTTCAAAAGCATGTTTAGCATTAGCACATTCATGTTTCAATTCTTCACAATCACTACATATGCTAGGAGTAGGAGGATCAGAATTTACCTGACTTGTCGAGGCCGAGACATTCGCCATAAAGGCAGTCTGATAAGAAAAGGATCCATTTTCAGAATTAGAATCTCCTGCATTCGAGCTTTCTTCATCTGAACTCCCACTATAACCCGAGCTATCATCACTTTCAGAAAACTCTTCCTTGTGAACATGCTTGATGTGATTGATAATTTTTGCATAGCATGCAGTTCCACCTCCTTGATGATTATCTCCCAATTGTACAGACCAATCACATCCTTCATCAGCTTGAACTATCAATGCCCGGTTGGGATTTGAAGGCCCTGACTGGTTGGTTTGGTTGTTAGCAGCTACTATCCCTCTTTCGTTGTTAGCTTGATTTGAAGTACTTGTTTGATTTTGGAAGGGATTTTGGTTGCCTTGTTGGTTGCCCTGTTTGCTCGGTCGCGTGCATTCACGTTTGAAGTGACCCTTTTCACCGCAATTAAAGCATGTGACAGCATCTTTATTGAACCCGTACTTTGTATCATTTTTGCCTTCCAACGAAGTTCTTCCAGTTCGAGTCATGAAATCCTTTGCCCTTCTAACTGCACTTGCAAACGCCCACTTGATATCCATTAACTCCATTTCATCCCTGTCTATCTGCTGATAGTCTTCGTTTGTCAAATTAATGTTGCCAATTTGACTTGCGACTAATCCGCTGTAGGCATTTACCATAGTGGTAAGAATTTCAATGTGATCCCGTGCAGCTTCTATACTCACTTTAGAAAGATTTGAAGTATCAGGTTTGTTGCCATAGAATGCTTGTTGCGGTTGGGTTTGTGGTTGTGATGGAACAGGAATGTAAGCCCTCGGATCGAATTGAGGTTGTGCCGGATTGACTTGAGGTGAAGGTTGAGGTGTTGGAATATAAGCCCTTGGATCGAAAGCCGGAGTAGGAGTTGACTGAGGAAACGGAAAGGAACTTGTGTTGGACACAAATGCAGTTTGCAGTTTTGGTTGCTGAGCTGCATTAGACCTGGCCAAGGCATCGAAGCCTGGAAGATACATTTCTGTATTCTGAGAAGCGGGAACTCGCTTGGCTTTCCTGATTTCTTCATCATTTTTATGTTCCAGCTTCTGGATGAACTCATAGATGTTAACTGTGTCAAGAGTTCCCGTATGCTTCAACAGCTCAATAAACGAACTCCACTTTGGAGGTAAAGCATCAGCAAACCTAGCCACCATTTCCTGTTGAGTTGCCAAAACCCCATAAGCAAACATTTCACTAATCAAATGATAAAAACGTGTAGTCATATCATTAAGGGTTTCATTTTCCAAAAACTGAAAAGATTCAAACTCGATCTTTCTTCAACAGATCATGACGAGACTTTCGTGTAGCTGCATTGCCTTCTCCTCTCGCAACCAAGGCATCCCACAATGTTTTCGTGTCTTTACAGTAGGAGAACTGATGATAGATATCTTTGTTAAGTGCTTGTGTAAGTGTAGCAAAGGCCTTTTTCTCCAATTCATAAGCCTTCTTGTCATTTTCGAGCATGTTAGCATAACCTTCTGAAGTGGACGCTACAACCTCAAGATTAGCATTGAATGCATTGATGAAACATGTCTAAAGATCGGTGCTTTGCCCTTGAACATACGTGTGAAAGCGGTTTTTCCATGATGGAAAGTCATTCATATGGTTCAGCTTTGGTGGACGATTGTTGCTGCCCGTTTCGCTTTCACTAATCAAAAGATTTTGAATGCTTTGACTTTGATTGGATACCAAAGCCCATTGACTTGGACTGATTGATGGCGGTGGAAACATACTTTTCGCCCAAGCTGCAACAGAGGTTAGCTCTTGACTCGATTGTGAGTCAATACTCCAGTCCCAAGGACTTGTACAACTCATTTTGATGAAATACTAATAGACGACCTACACAAACACAAACTGTTAAGTTCAAACAGACACGAATTGAAAGATACAGACCTGTTCGAAAGATCAAGACTTGTTCGAAGGATCAACAGTGTTCGAAAGATCACTGTTGAGTTTCGAACAAAGACTTCGAAAGATTCACAATTTGAAAGATCCTTATCTTTCGAATAACTATCTCGAAAGATTCACAATGAAAGATCCTTATCTTTCGAAAATGTATCCTCCGAATAGATTCCCTTGAGCTCGAAAGATAGATCACAAACTTCGAAGGATGGGTATCTGTCGAATCTCCTTGATCGAAAGATGATCTTTCGACATCGAAGGATATCTTTCGATCAGCTCTGACACAGTTGACAAATGTTGACAGGTTGGTGAGAAAGGTGACAAGTTGGTAGAAACTTTCGGCAGAAGGTATGTTCAGTCCCTGCTTTCTGCCAAAACCAGATTTGGTTTGAATATTTTAACCAGTTGTCCCTTCCCAATGCACAAACAACTTTCGAAAATAAGTAAACAAGATCAAAAGATGTAACACTTTGAAGAACACTTGAATATTATGATGAAAATATGAAGAACAACCCAGAAATTTATGAATTTTCTGGGGAACCGAAGATTTTCCAAACGCGAATTTTGCTAAAAATGTTTAATAAAAACCAAAGACTAACATGTGAGCATGAAAATAACACGGTTTTTAACAAATCATAAAGCAAAACACCAAGATATACTCCGATTTTAAGATGTTTTCCAGAAAAATGTGAACTTTTAAAACCCGAAAAACAGCAAGAACACCTCGGTTTTTAACAAGGAGAAGAGCCAAGGCTCTGATACCACTTGTAGGTCCCTCTCCAGAGAAGGTCAAACCTTATCCTTGTTATATTAACACACTAGCGAGTGCGGAATCCAAGCTAGCATGCAAACCGAGTTGAGACAAGTATAAACACAAAACACACAATGTTCAACGATTAACACCACTTGTATTAATGCGTATGAAAGGTTCCGGTTACAAGCACAAGGTTTACAAATCTGTATTGCAAACTCTCTAATGTGTGTGTGTGTTCTTGACAGAATGCTCTCCCTATCTCTCGAGTGTATCTATCTGTCACTTGTGTCTCACTCTCGTCTCTCCGTTGAAATGAACACAACACATGGGTATATATACCCGACACAGCACCTATGGTCGAAGGATAAGGAAATCTGGTCGAAGGATCATCTATCGACCAGAATATCTACCGAAAGATCCATACATACTTCGAAGGATGATATCCTTCGAGGTCCATCTGTATCTATCGAAAGACATTATCTTTCGAGGTCATCGAAGGATACAAACCATCCTTCGATGACATCCTTCGACACAAGCATGTTTCAACCAATGTGCTAACTGTTTGGCCAAGTCAAACCGGAGGATGGTTGACCTGGTCAAACTTACATCGAACGCACATAGCAACAAATCTAACATAAGACATCGTTTTGTATCATGACACATTACAGACAAAGTACAGACACAAGTCTTCGTCTTGATCTTCGTGTCTTCGAGTCGAAACTAAGTCGAACTGAGCTGAGTTGAACCGAGCCGAGTCGTGTCCACAAAATATGCATCAACATCCTTTTTAATGAATTTTGACAAGTTTTGCCCTTTACAAGGAATTTTGCTGCATGTTTTGTCCTTTAGGCTTAACCCAGTTAGATTTTCTTGTTAAATCTTGTCACCCAAGGGTATTTTAGTCTTTTTACCCATTTATTTCAAGAGTCAACCCTAAAATATTTTGTTTTATTCTTTTAAATAATATTAAATAAATGGGTAAAAAGACTAAAATACCCTTGGGTGACAAGATTTAACAAGAAAATCTAACTGAGTTAAGCCTAAAGGACAAAACTTGCAACAAAATTCCTTGTAACGGGCAAAACTTGTCAAAATTCGTTAAAAAGGACACCGACCGATAAGTGGTATTAAGATAAAGGATAAAACTTGTAATTTTTCCTATCTTAAATAAGTATTTCTTTTAATATAAATTCCTAGATTTTTATAAGAAATTAAATTAAGTAAAAAGGAAATAAAAAAGGGATGTGATGTGCAATTGTTTGATTTGTTAAAAAAGCAAAGATATCTCTTTCTCTTTGTCTGTTAGTGCAGCTTATCTCCATAGTCTAGAAATCTCGTACGCATATAACGTGTAATAGTCTTGAGTCTGTAAGGTGTTGTTTGTTTTCTAAGAGGTAAAAGGTCTGCAGACATCTGTAGAAGAAGAGGTGGATCAAACCTCTGCAGTCTGCTAGAAGAAGGTTGTTTGTTTTTTAACGTATGTAGACTTCTAAAATAAACTAGTGGCGCTGGTGGTGCCGGACGGTGAAGGTGGTAGGTGGTGGTGGACGGTGGACGGTGGTGGTGATGGTGATGGACGGTGGTGTGTGGTGGTGCTGGACGGTGGTGGTGGGTGGTGGTGTTTAACCCTCTGCAAACCTTAGAAGATTTTAGAAGTGACTGGGCCAAGTCTACACTAAGAAGAGCTCGCGCAGACGTTTTTTAATGAAACGTCTTCGGAGAAACAAACAGTCTGCGCGTGCCAATGTCTGCGCGGCGCAGACAGAAGAGCCTGCGCAGACAGAAGAGCCTGCGCAGAGTTTTTCTGAAAAAACAAACAACACCTAAGTGTGTGTATCCAGACAGAGGTTTTGCTAGGTTTTGTTAGGACTCGGTACAATACTATTAGAGATGGGTTTGATGTCATCATACTTCATAATGACATCATATGAATGTATGATGCACATCATACTCGATCTCTAATAGTATCATAGCGAGTCCTAACTAAACCTAGCATATGATACATTACATAAAGTCAACATACAACAAACATTAGTCATGCGCTCATTATGAAACGTATGCGCAGGAGTAATGTGCATTGCAGTCATGCGCATGGACAACCTCTTCTATAAATAGTCATGCTTCCTGCGCTCCAGGAGACAACTCTCACATAATGCCGAGATCAACTTTGAGGAGAGCTTTTATACACGAGTCAATTAGCATCGAAACTCTGTCCGGATAATGTTTGATTTGTAATAAGATAGAAAACGATTATATTTACATACGTGTACACGATTACGATTCGGTTTAACGGATTCCGCACGTTAAACTGGATTAAGGCAGATCTAATTTTTGTTTACGAACCGTATCCTGAACTTTCACTCTCTCTCTCTCTCTCTCTCTCTCTCACGCTTGTTACATGAGCAACGCCCCCTTCAATGGCGCCCCTCACTAGCTACCACGTAATGGTGTGTGGCAACGGCCAACTACACATAGTCTTGGTTTGACCCCTTAATCTATCGTCCGTAGAGTAGTTAATGGTCGGAAAGTTCTGACTAAGAAAAATGGAAGTTAATACAGAAAGAGATCAATCAGAACAATAAGAGTAATATACCAACATTTTAAACATTGCATAAAAACAGAATTTCATGATTTTCTCCTAATTTCAGTGTACATATAGGTTAGCAATCTAGAAAAGAAAACACAGCTTTTATTCAAATGATACAACAATCAGTAAAATTACCATCAAATTTTCACACCTAATGCTACTCAGTGTTAAATCATATTCTTCATCTCAAATGAGATTCAAACCAATTAAAGATTTGCTCCGACTGCAAGCTAGTCATCTCATGATACGCAAATGCAAGATTCAGTTCCTCCTGAATGTAATTCACCAAAACCTTGTTAGGTAAACTTACCATCCTCTCACTCATAGCTTCTTTCCAAGGTATAACCCGCCCATCATTTACCAAGTATCCTTTCTCCTCCACAAACCCTTTTTCCTTAAACAAATCAAACAACTCTTCTGAAATCCTTCGGTCAAGACCCGGAACTCTATCAGCAAGAAAAGTAGGTGATAAAGGCAACTCAAGACACTTCACCTCAGCAACATCCACACCTTCCCTCCTCAAAACTTCAAGATTCACATCAATCATCTTCTTCCTGCGCTTATCTTTCGGCATGTGGACAAAAAGCGTAGGCGGGCGGGTAGTCTTTCGTAACATCAATATCCTCAAACACCCCTTTAGCAATCATAACAACAATGCTACTAAACTTCATCTTACTCGCAAGCATCGAAACAAAATAACCACCCGACGAAGCCCCTAAGGCTGTGTTCCAGAGATCCACTTAACAGGGGGAGGGGAGGGGAGGGATTTTTAACTCGGGAACACACCGTAAAGCCACAAGTGGCAAACTTTCAAGATTCTGTTTCTTAACCCACCATTTAATAACCCTTTCAACAACCAATGTCTCCTTCATGAGCGACCAGCATTTGCCTCTACTCGAAACCGCAACCACAGCAAACTTTCGTGCAAGCGCTTCGATAACAATCGCCCTTTCTTCCGGCAGACCGACACAATGATCACAATTTGGGGATTTATCCCAAAAGTTAGCAGCCCTACCATTACACCCATGAGCTATAAACAAAATTGATCTTGGGGAATCAGGGATTTGCCAAATTACTTCAGTGCCATTCAAGATTTTGACCGTTGGATCAAAACTGGTATCTTTTTTATTTGCTGACCGTAACCTTAATTGAGAATTAGGTTTGTTGTGATCGGTCACTAATATTAAAATTAAAAAAGATGAGAGCTATAATAGTGATGAATAATGGTAACCTGATGTTATGCATCTTGGTGAATCGCTTCTGCCATTTGGTGCCACCCTTGTTGTACATACCTGTGATTGAATGGCGAATTCAGTGGTTGAAACTGAAACCCTAACGGGAACAATAATGTGGTTAGGTGGGATCGGAGAGAAATGATCGGAGATACGGATGCCGAAGGAACAAAGATCTCTGTTTATGTTTTTGCGTTATAGATCTCCGTGCATGTTCGAGTGTTCTGTATCCAATTTTTGTTTTTTTAACTGTTAATTTCTTTTTAATCGGTTGTTAGATTTCAACCAAGACTTCTCGTTTAACTGAGGTGATTAGAAGTTTTGCTTTTGTCATCAGGTATCTAATTTTTCTTTTTCTACTACTTAATTTTCTTGTATTTGGTGTAAAAGTAAAGTGAGAGTAACGATTGCTTTTAAAAAAATATGTTTTTATTTAGCAGCAAAAAAATATTTTTCTTTTATTTAGAGGCTTTAGTTGAGGCATGATCAAGCTCAAACTGTAGACGAATGAGTAGAGGTTTATAAACTAAACTTAGTGAACCTGTATTTTCAAGCTTAAGCCCAATCTGACTCTTCTTTACTACTGAATAGGTCTCTTAAAATAAGCGCATCAATTCCATTTTGGGTTGATATGAATATTTTAAATTTTAAGACGGGTTAAGATGGGCCAAACAAAATTAGTCACTAGGTTAAGATAGGTTGTGAAGTGCAGGATAAAAATAGTGAGTAGGTCAGGATGGGTATGAGATACAACCCAAGCGGGTCAGAATGGGCTAAAATCACTTATTAGGTAGGAGGATGAGTTTTAAGATAGGCCTATTAGTGGATGGATATGGATTGATCCGATCCGTTAATGATCCAAATTAAATAGATCATGATCCGATCCATGACCCAACATAATGAATCGTGATCTGGATTCATATCCAAATAAATTTAAATGGATGGATCACTATCCGGATTGATTCATATTAAAAAAATATAATAAAAAATCAAATATAAAAAATCGAAAAATTCTAAAAAATTCAAAAAATAAAAAAATTAAATTAATTCTAAAAATTTTAAAAAAATCAACAAATTCTAAAAAATAAAAAAAATCAGAAATTCTAAAAAAGTAAAAAAAAAAAAAACAAAAACAAAAAATTCAAAAAAATCAAAAAATTCTAAAAAAAAGTCAAAAAAATTCTAGATAACCCAAAAATTCAAAATAATTCAAAAAAAAATCTAAAAATATAAGAAATCAAAAAAATTCAAAAACTCTATAAGAATTCTAAAAATTAAAAAAATGTAAAAAAAATTCAAAAAAATTCTAAAATATAAAAAAAATCTAAAATTTTTAGAAGTTTTTGATTTTTTGAATTTTTTTGACTTTATTTATTTTGTAGATTTTTTTTATTTTTTAGATTTTGTTTTTTGAGTTTTTTTTTTTATTTTTTTTAATATTTTTGATTTTTGTTTTCTTTTAGTTTTAGCCTGTAATGACTGAAACTCATCTTTACCCAAACACATTTTGACCAAAACCTATCTTTACCCAAACCCATCGTGACGTTTTTCTTAATAAACTTATCCTAACACAAACCTATATATCTTAACCCAAATCCATCCTAACCCATTACCCAAACTTGCTAAACCCACCCATTTTTTCACCCGTACTTAATGACCCTACTTAAAGATTAAAGTGTAAAAGATTTGAAGATCTGGATTAGCGGATTCAAATTGTTAGAAGATCATAAGATGTGTATTTTGAGTGTTTAGTGTTCAATCAAGTAAAAACGCAAGTACCAAATCACCAGCAAATGTGGTCAGATTAAAGGGTGAAGAGGCGAGAAGCTGGGAATAATCGATTAAATTCGTTTGAAGGAATAATGAAAAGGCGGATTTGTTAAAAGATACGATTAACACAATAGTGTTGTACTAGGTTGATCAAACAATTTAATATTATTATTTTGGGTTGAGTCAATTGAGAGCTTATTCAATTGTCAGTTTGAGCCTAATCCAAAATAGTAATAAAAGGCTCATTCTATACACACCCCCCCCTTCCTGATTACACCCCCCTTGTGAGAGGAAAACTGTCGGTCTCACGCAGGCCCCACCTGTAAGTATGTGAGAGGAGGGGGGTGAAAAAAGTAAATAGGGGGTGTAGAAAGTAGCACCCTATAGACTCGTGGGCCATAAGGCTTGACGGTGTGGGGCTAGTCCCAGCGTCGTCGAGCCACGTCGCCGGCGGCAACACCATTCCCCCCTGGCGTCATCCAAATCGTCGCCCTTAAGACATTTGAGACGGGCATATAAGACAAAAAATAGGAACGTTGGGCATGACTGTTGGAAAAAAACATAAATTCCCTTTTCAAACTCAACGGCCAGAATTAAAAAAAAAACCCAAAAAATTCATTAAAGTTTTTTTTTATAAATACAACCCAAACACCCCATTTTTACCCACTTCAACCGCATCTCTCTCTCAACTTTTTATAAAATTCTTCTACTTTTTTATAAACATTCTTTTACTTTTTACCATGGATCCATACAACCCGAACAACCCAAACCCAAACCCGAATGTTTTTGCGGTGCCCAACTACTATCCTTCAATGGAACCGAGTTTGTCATCCTCTCAATTTTCTGTCAACGCTTTTGCGGGTTTTCAATAATCTCCGAACGCTTTCTCGCAAATGTAGCAAATGCAATCGTTACAACACATGATGATGCGAAACCCGTTCAACATGCCACTTCAATCTCAACAACCACAACCCGTTGAATCTTCTCAATAACCATAACCCGTTGAAGACGACATTGAAATTGTTCCGGAGACGCAAACGCAATCATCGAAACATAAAAAAGGAAAGCAAGTGGCGATTGACAAAGATCAACCTTCTAAAGCGAAGGCAAAAACGTGGACGAGGATCGAGGATGAGGCCTTAGCGAAGGTGTGGATTAGCACATCCAAACACCCCGTTGTCGGTATGTAAAATTAAATATATCTTACACTAAAAATATGGAAATTTTATTTTTTTAATATATACTTTTGTTACATTCTAAAAATATAAGTAACAACCAAACAGGCGATGGGTTTTGGAAAGCGACATTATCAAAGTTCCTTTCGATCATGGAACAAGGCCATTATCGCGATGTCGACCCGATCTCTTCAAAGTGGCGAAAGATGCATCCGATCGTGAACCGTTTTGCGTCGATATATAATAATTTATATACAAGTAATCGCCGTAGTGGGATGAGTGACGAAGATGTTTTCAAAGCGGTGATGGCTAAATACGAAACTACGCATAAATCCATTTTCCCACACGTACGGGCTTGGGAAGTTTTACGAACCAGTAACAAGTGGGCGCCGGTTCCAAATGAGGTTGAGATGGCTAAACGACAAAAAACCTCGGAGACCGGTAGTTTTAGTGCCGGAGGCTCGGACGCACGATGTCAAATTAATATAAATGACGAGCCCGAATTTGACGAAGAAGAGTACGCGGTACGAGAGGAGGAACGTCCCCCGGGCAGGGAGAAATCAAAAAAGGAGGCTGCAAAAAAACAAGCCGCAACGGGGGGCGGTTCCAAAATGGACGCATTTATGGCCCAGTTCAAAGCGTACACGGAGGTCACGACCCAAAAGGCAAAGGCGAAGGAACGCACGATGGAAGAACGGGTTCGGTTGAACAAAGAAAAAAACGAACTAAAAGAATGGGAGATAATGACAACCGATATAGACAATTGTTGGTGCATACATCTGTCGTCTTCGTCTTATATCGAGTCTTGGTCACTTTGCGGATCTGATCATGCATTATGTCATCATCTTTGATGATGACATCACAATAGTGACATCATCATTGCATCATACAAGAAATTATGTGCACATGAGACAAATTAAGAAACATGTCCGTTTGAATTAGTTGTTTGGAGTGTCCGTTTGAAAGTGTCGTCCGTTTGAAAGTGTTCCGTTTGAGAGGACATGTATGTTTCAAACGGAATGGGTGGCACTATAAATATGTGTGTTGTATTGTCATTTGTAACAGACAGGTAGAAGATTAGAAAATCATACCGAGGTGCTGCCGGTTTGATTCTTGGATGTAATTAGTGTAATATCAATCAGAAACGTGTTTAAAGTGATATACTTCTATTTTCTACTCCGTTCTTTCTGATTCTAATATGTTTGAGTGTTTCCGCTACTCAAATAGTGTGTATTGACTCATATCGACTCATTCGGTCGATCAAAATCGATCCTACAATTGGTATCAGAGCCAGTTATGAGTAAATATACCTGAATCAGTTGGTTTTTCTACACAAAATTTGACTTCTGGACATTTTAACGGACAAAATGAACTGAATTTCTGATATTGTGTGTAAAACTGAGTTTTAACAAATCCTTGAGTATATCAGATCAAAACTCGAAGTAAAAGTGGTAAAAATGGCTTGAAAACTGATGTCCAATTGAACGATGCAGCAACATTCCGTTTGAAACTGGACTGACCGTTTGAAATTGATCCATCCCGTTTGAAAGCAGCCATCCCGTTTGAGGTTGTCATTTGAAACTGACCTTTCCGTTTGAAAGTTGACCGTTCAGTTTGAAAATTGATGACCGCTTGAAAACGATGACCGCTTGAATTGTATTTCGGGTGATAAAGTGCAGTGAGTTGTGTGATTCTATAATCGAAGTTGTCAGTTGGTCACATGATTGTTTCATTCAAGAATTGCATGTGATAATATCATTATGTATTTGGTCCGTTCAAGGCTGCATGTGAAACAAATCAGTTCGCCCATGTGAATATATCAGTTTGCATGAGATTCAAAGTGAGGTCCAATTAAAATTTTGTATGAATAGATGTTGTCGGCCACATAATGTCAGTTTGCATGTGTTGTTGAAGCCCAATGCATGTGTTTATTGGCCCAAGTAAACATATCTGATTGCAAGTAAAAAAGGAGTCAGTCCACTACGTTTGATGTCCAATGGGAATTGAGGGGTGATAAAAAATGTCGGTCACATTATTTTGAAAGATATTCAAAATTAAAGGTGTCATGTGTATCGACTGAATACAAAGGATTGAATATTGTGATTTAAGAGTTGTCGGCTAGCTTTATTTGAAAATATTCAAGGTTGCTTGTGTCAGTCCATGTGATTGCATGTGATCCCAGTTCTTTTGGAAAGCTGAGTTTGTGAAATTGTTTACCGAAAACATGGATTTTGAAGAAGTGTTGGCATATGTGCATTATGAATCTCATCAGTATATTCCGATAAAGAAAGAAAAAGAAACAGTCTCAGCAAAAGAAGTTTTGGAAAAAGTTCCGGTTTTTTATCACTCGTCTGATGAAAAGAGTGACAATTATGAAGAGGAAATCCGGGAACTTGAATATCTTAAACAACAACTTCCATCTGATCAACGTAGAGGAAAGTTATTTTATGCCGATAAAATTGAAAAATTGAAAGAAAAACAAGTTGAAAAAAGGAAGAATCAAAAGGCAGCAACTGTTAACGAAAAGATCAAATCTGAGAGAGATGTAAAAACAACAACAGCTGAAGAACAAATCAAACCTAGTGAGAAAAAGCAGGTTGAACAAATTTCATCTGTCAAGATTGAGAAAGAAGAATCTGAAAAACCTGTATCTGTGAATCCTGAACCAGAGTTAAAGAAAGAGGTTGCCGAAGACGCACCTATCTTTGATCATTCATCAGAAAAAGAGAGTAAGGATGAAAGTGTTCATGAGGAAAAGAAACAGGTTGAAAATATTTCAGCTTTAAAGGTTGAGACAAAAGCTGATGATAAACAAATTCTTGTTTTGCTGAAAAATTGTGAGATGTTGACATTTGAAAATGACAAACTCTTGAAGGAGGTTGAGAGTTTGTCATTAGAAAACAAAAATCTTAAAAAATCAGAAAATGTTTTGAAAAATCAAATACACAATTTGGAAAATGAAAAAGTAAAGATTGAAAAAGATTTTCAAAGTCAAATAAAGATTCTTGAAGATGGGAGATCTGTTTTTAGCAAGAATAACATTGAAAAGAAAAAAAATGATAAATTCTCATCTTCAGACGATTATTCGACTTGAAAAAGAAGCTGAATGTGCTCAAAAGAAAATCAAAGAGTTAGAAGGTAAAATCAGAGAATGGGAACAAAAGTTGAAGGTTTTTTGTGAATACTTCAGCTATTCCCTGCCCAAAACCAGTTAATTCAGTTCCAATAAGTGACAATGTCACAAACTTTGACAAAGTCAAAGTTGAAGATTGTGATGAGAAAGCTGATGATGAAGTTAAAAAAAGAAAAATATTTTTTAAATTAAATGAAATGTTTAAAGAAACTGTTTTACATTCTACTGAAAAAGGTGAATGCTCAACGCAAAAACCTGTAAAAAAGAATGTGGAAAAAAACAAAAGGATAAAAAACCGAAAAATGTTCAAAAAGAAAATAAAAGCTCATCAGTTCAATCATCCAATCGTGATAAAAAATCACAAAAAGTTGAAAAACAAAACTCAAAAATTGTTGGTAATGAGTGGTGCAGGTCGGACCACAGAGCTCAAAAGCCAAATCCAGCAAACAAGAGGAGGAAAGATTATCACCAAGCCAAACAGTGCTTTGATCTGAATGTTTGGGTTGAAAATGGTGATTAGTACGATAACAGAGTGTGTTACATATGCGGTTATCAAGGACACATTGCTGTTAACTGCCAGAGTTGGAGGTTTGAGTCAAGAAGATGCTTTAACTGCAACATCATTGGCCATATTGCTAGAGATTGCTCAATGAGATCAATGAGAAGATCGAGGGCTGAATCTCAGAAGCAGATGAAGAAATCAGTCAATGTCAAGCCCAAAGAACAGAAGGTTCAAGAACCTAAAGTTCAAGAAAAGAAAGTGAAGCTTTCACAGGGGCAAAAAGACAGACTGAGGAAGAAGAGGAAGAAAGCGAGAGAGTATCTCGAAAGGATTTTGTCCTCGGATACAACTGGTAAAACAGATAAAAGTTCTGATAAATCGTCTTGCTCGTCAAAGAATGATAAATCAAGCAAAACGAATTCATCAGATACAAATCTGAGGACAGAGGAGAGAGTAAAGAAAAAGAAACTTCCCGGTGATGAATTTGTTTCTCCGGAAACAAAGGAGCCAGTTGTTGGCAATGAATCTGACTCATTAAAGTCAGACAAGCCACGATCAGGCAATGAATCTGGTGTGGTAAAGCCAGAAGAGTCGTGTGTTGAGGTAAAAGTTGAGAATTCTGGTCTAACAATGGATGATGAAAATTTTCCACCATTGTTGAACAAGAATTCAAAATCACCCAAGGACCGTCAGGCTTGGGTGAATCTGTTTAAATAGAAAAACCTGACTTGCCGGAGTTGTCACACCCCGACCACATGAGACAACGAAACGTGGCGGAAACGTCGGGGAGTGTTGTAATAGAATTAATTGTTTCATAACCATGGAAATTAAAGTTTCGTTTTATTAATCAATTAAGAGAGTTACATTGTTTTAAACAAGAAACAAAGAGTACATAACAAAAATTAACTAGTTCTTGTCTCGTTTTAAGTCACTAAGGCATAGGTCCGCCTAAGTATGTCTCGATAAGTCCTATGCATCAACTCCTGAAAACACATGTGAAAATAGGTACGTCAGCATAAAAATGCCTGTGAGATACATAGGTTTTGTGAAAATAGGATTCATGACTTGTAAGTTTAAGAAAATGTTTAATAAAGTTTAGTCATGAACCTTGTAAATTGATTTGTTTTATAAATCGCTTGAAAAACAATAAGTTCAGATGATATGTATAAATAAGAGAATAATGTATGGTTAAATGAATAACCATGTAAAATGAGTTTGTATAAGATAAGTTGTTTGTAAAACAATGCCTTGTGAAAAGTATGTTATTTGTATAAAATGTTATATGTCTCAAATTGAAATGATTCAAATAACGCTACGATATGTAATACCATACAAACACTTATATGTCACACCCCCAAAATCCACCCGCGGAGTACCACCGCTTGGAGGCGTGACTGACCAGGATCCAGCCACCAATCATATTGAACAAGCATATAAGTAGTTATAAAAATCCAACCAATACAATTGGTGTTCAACAAAACATAGTTTAAGTTGCAAGCAGAAGCATAAGTCTTAAAACCAAAACATAAGTTTAATTGTTTCAAAGTTTAACATGGCACACAGTCGTCCATGTCCCACAACGACTCTCTTCCATGCAAGCTCCAACTAAGTACCTATTGACCTGCAAAGCATGTAGTAACGAGTCAACAACAAGTTGAGTGAGTTCACGGTTGGGTGTTTGTTTTAAGTTGTTTCGAAAACAGTTTCCTTTATCTGGCATCCTGCCGTGGGGGTTACCCCATAGTTAAAAACGTGACTTGTTCATTCCCGGTTACTCTGGCAATCCAGCCGTGGGGGCTACCCCGTGTTAGTTATCTGGCATTTCGGCCGTGGGGGCTACCCCATGTATACACTAGACTCGTTACCATATCGACTGCTGAATGTAGTCATGTTTATGTGCCCTGAAACTGTCAATGTCTATCATCATTGACGTGCCCCAGATCCATTAGTTCACGCCCGTCCTCTGCGGCACGGTGTGAGGTTTGTCAGACCTAAATAGCGCTATCTAACTAATGACCCGCTCGCCATTGGCCCGGCGATTAAGTCGATATAAAAAGGAGGGACTTCGTGATAGAGTTTTGGTCTAGTACGAGTTATCTGTCCGTGAAGACGAGGAATTACATTCCTGAACCATT
Source organism: Helianthus tuberosus (assembly GCA_030545235.1). Taxonomy (NCBI): domain Eukaryota; kingdom Viridiplantae; phylum Streptophyta; class Magnoliopsida; order Asterales; family Asteraceae; genus Helianthus; species Helianthus tuberosus. The sequence goes on from CM060442.1 coordinate 185,413,121, forward strand.
GCTGTCCTACCCAAGGAGGACGAGGAACCCATGTTCCTTAACCCCAATTCCCGACCCCTAGGAATCCCATGCTTTGTAGAGGGTGTGAACTCACCTTGGTTTGCTCGGCAGACACACAGAAAAGTCAATCAAGTTGTAAGTGGTCAACAACGTCCTAACATAGATACCATTCATGTCAGATTCAAACCAAGTAGTGCACGTATCTTCTACACGTATGCTAACACATTGCATGCATATATCATTCATGGCAGTTCAACAACATTCATGTTCAATCAGTAACGTATAAGGTTCATGCATTAGGCCCAAATACTCAGGCTCGTAGCTGTGCAAGTCCATACACGATCAAGTGGTCTCGAGTCGAGACTGTGCGGTCTCTAGTTGTAGTGTACAAGTTCTCGAGTCGCAACTGAAGTGGTCTCGGGTCATGCATGTATTGGTCTCGAGTCGCAACTGGACTCGCAACCATAGTCTCTAGTCATGATGTGTGTGTGTTGATGAAGTATGGTCTCGAGTCGAGACTATAGGTTCTCGACTCGCAACTTGTGTCGAAACCGGGGATCTCGAGTTGACACATGGTGGTCTCGAGTCGAGACCGAAGGTCTCGGCTGGACATCTGCTGATTTCCTGACATATGTACTAAACCAATAGAATTTCATGTTCATGAGATAATGTACTAAACAATGATATTTCACAAACATGTTCCCTTGTCTACTACTAACCAAAAACGGATCAAACAACAAGTTTTCAAATATTCAAGCCACATTCATGTCATATTCATCATGTTCTTCAAATATTCAAGTAGTTCATCATATTAAAATCAACATGCTTCATCAAGAAAAATCTATTATGGCATGAACTCAAGTTAGTAGCATCATCGGTTCATACATCTATCATGTTTGATCAATACAATAGCATACTTATATAGGATTTATCATCAACATGTGTTAATCCGATTTCATTGAACACAATCCTCCTAAACATAACCAAACCATTCGAAATTGAGCCTACATAAAACCGATTACACTCATTCATAGTCAAGCATACATTATTCCTCCTAACAAAATCAATACATCATCATATAATCCTCATTGACCGAATATAAACACATAATCATGAAGCACTTATGAACCGATTACTCAAGAAGGGTGTATTCATCATGCATAAAGCTTAACAAGTAAACATATTATCACATAATCTTCATCATACATCAAACCGAAACACAACATCTAACATGAATCACTAACCGGTTAGAGAGGTAGTGGTGAAGAATGGGGCTTCCGAAAGAGGTGTGTGCGAGTTGATCCGAGTGTCCTTGTGGTCTCCGGTTTGATTCGAGAGTAAAGAAGAGGGGAGGTGATGCTTGATTCTCTAGGGTTTAAGGTTTCTCTAGAGAGAGTGTGTAGGAGAAGGTGTGTGTGAGAGTGAGTGTGTTGTCCAAAGAAATGGCAAACATGGGTATTCACCAAGGTTATATATCCGTTCCAAGTAGTACACCCTAATGGGCTTTCGGTTGGGTTAAATGAGGTGCGTGGCCCATCCGGCCCACTGTTTCATTGTTCACTCGAGACCGCATGGTCTCGAGTCGTGTTCATGGTTCTCGGCTCACTTAAACATATACACATACTATACATACAAGCATACATATACGCACACAATTAAACACAACACATAATCACATGAAAGGTTCACTTATCATTAATCACACAAGTTGACTAGTCACACGTTTAAGCATGTTACATCGAGATACAAGAAAGGTTCTAAATTTCGAGTTGTCACATCATCCCCAAGTTGAAAGAAATTTCGTCCCGAAATTTGGTAAGCACTCACTGAGGAAGCTAGTTAAGTTGTATGGTTTTCCCGGTTTTCCTGGGGTGTCACATCCACCCCCCGTTGATCTGGAATTTCGTCCCGAAATTCCGTAGCTTCAGCCTCAGTAGTGGTTGTACCGTTTCCGAACAGTTGGGGATACTTTTGTTTCATCCGATCTTCGCGTTCCCAGGTGAACTCTGGGCCGCGACGTGAGTTCCAACGAACTCGAACGAGAGGTATTCTAGTGCTCTTGAGGACCTTAACATCCCGGTCCGTGATTTCAACTGGTTCCTCGACGAATCGTAACTGTTCGTCGATAGTGAGTTCCTTCAGAGGAACTACGTGGGTCTCATCTGATAGACACTTCTTCAGATTCGACACGTGGAAAACGTTGTGAACTGCACCGAGTTCTGCTGGTAAGTTCAGTCTGTAGGCCACCCTGCCTATTTTCTCGATGATTTCAAAAGGTCCAACGTATCGTGGGTTAAGTTTGCCTCGTTTACCAAAACGAACCACACCCTTCCAGGGTGAAACTTTGAGTAGTACCCGCTCCCCAACCTGGAGCTCTAGTGGTTTCCTGCCCTTATCGGCGTAAACTTTCTGGCGGTCACGAGCTGCCGCCATGCGTTTTCGTATTTGAGCAATTCGTTCAGTTGTGTGTAGGTCCCGTAATCTGAGGATCGATAACGAACCAAAACACTTGTTTATAGCAAACACGGTTACGTGTGCGGAAACCACGTAACTATGTCAAATCAAACATGTAAAACAATAACGATACGGTATAATCAATGATACACACTCGATTGATTAAACGGGATGAGAACCGATTACAAACTGATACAAACACAGTTTAACAGAATTTTGACAGAGTTTCTTTAAGTGTAAGCTCTCATCTTATTTCTAAGTCAAATCAGATGTGTTTATATAGTCCCTGGGCCCAACAGTCGACGAAACACAAGGTGTCTCGGCGAAACAGAATATGGGCCACACATTGGGCTTGAAGCAGCCCAACAGACGACGAACCAAGTGTGATTCGTCATGACTGTCGGCGAAACAGACATAATGGACATTGGTCTGTTTCGTCATGATGTGTTCGACGAAACAGACCTGTTTCGTCGAGGTCTGCAACTGTTGTGGTTGTTTCTGCAAACAGACAGCAACAACAGCATCATATAAACAACTTATAATGACCATTCTACCCTTTGTATGCAACATGCATTGTTCGAATAACATTACATATTAAACGGAGACAAACAAGTCAGACACAAGTGGATAGGAGGATATCCGACTTGGTCGACATCAAATACATACTTGATAATAAATAAAAGACCGTACAAAATACATCGTTAAACAAGACTAGTTACAGACACTAAAAATGCATCAACAAACTCCCCCTTGTCTGTTACTCGTCTTCGGTCTTCTAATCTTCCATCTCAGTGTTGTTCGGACCACGAACTGCCCGAATGTATTCCCCGGTAGTAGCAAAAACACGCTACGCGCTGAAACTTCAAAGCTTGACGTGCGTCCTGATCTTCATAGAAAATATCATGACGATATAATCTGCTGATGTCAGCCTCAGACATGTTGACAATCCACATAGGATCCAACATCCGGTAATTTGCACGACCATCTCTAAACACAATCACGGCTTCATGCGTGTCCGAGTCGTAGCACCATAATGCCATGTCTTCAAGAAAATCCTGCTGTATAGGCATCAATGGGATTTTATCTACGACCCTCGGAGGCTGGTACACAAGCTTGTATCTGCAAGTGTTGGTGTCAGGATCAAGAGTAAACTTGATCGGTTGATAGATGGGAAATTGTGGCTTGTATGATTCATCCTCCCAGCCCGACTTCTTGTTTACTTTAATCAGTCGCTCAAATAAAGTAGCGCCATCGTAGTTTGAATGATTGATAAGCTTAAGCCTCGTCAACGAAGCAACATCATAAAATGGCAAATAAAGAATGCTCAGCAGTGAGTTGAAATACAGGATTCCGTATTCACGTTTGATTGCAACACAGTGAATATCTCTAACAAACATCCAGCATAGAATTCTTCCACTTGGCTTTGCCTTTTCAAATTGCAAGTAGTCAACTTGAGCTTTTTCAGGCACAGGCTTGGAGACTTTAGATAGAAATTGTTTTCGCCATTCAGAGAATGCATCTGTGGCCTTTTCAGACGCATTACGATTCCTTAAGTGCTCGTCTATGTCATCAATATTCTCCTTCATCCAATCTTCATCAAACGAAGCGAATTCAGTACCATCATTTCGAACATACGTTGATTTTGTTGCTTCGCCTTCAAACACAATCTCATCAATATCTTCAACATTAGTTGTATCAGTCTCAGTCGACATTTTATCTATCTCAGCATCATCAATTTCTCTCATAGACTGTAGAACAATCAATTGCTCCTGAGAAAGATCTTCTATTAACTCTACTTCTTCTGTCGTAAGCAGTGCTGATATTGCTTTACAAGCTATTCATCCATTTACGGGAGAGTTACTTGAAGAAAATTGTAGGTCCCGTAATCTGAGGATCGATAACGAACCAAAACACTTGTTTATAGCAAACACGGTTACGTGTGCGGAAACCACGTAACTATGTCAAATCAAACATGTAAAACAATAACGATACGGTATAATCAATGATACACACTCGATTGATTAAACGGGATGAGAACCGATTACAAACTGATACAAACACAGTTTAACAGAATTTTGACAGAGTTTCTTTAAGTGTAAGCTCTCATCTTATTTCTAAGTCAAATCAGATGTGTTTATATAGTCCCTGGGCCCAACAGTCGACGAAACACAAGGTGTCTCGGCGAAACAGAATATGGGCCACACATTGGGCTTGAAGCAGCCCAACAGACGACGAATCAAGTGTGATTCGTCATGACTGTCGGCGAAACAGACATAATGGACATTGGTCTGTTTCGTCATGATGTGTTCGACGAAACAGACCTGTTTCGTCGAGGTCTGCAACTGTTGTGGTTGTTTCTGCAAACAGACAGCAACAACAACATCATATAAACAACTTATAATGACCATTCTACCCTTTGTATGCAACATGCGTTGTTCGAATAGCATTACATATTAAACGGAGACAAACAAGTCAGACACAAGTGGATAGGAGGATATCCGACTTGGTCGACATCAAATACATACTTGATAATAAATAAAAGACCGTACAAAATACATCGTTAAACAAGACTAGTTACAGACACTAAAAATGCATCAACATTGTGTCTACCACATGTTCTGGGCCAGTGATCTGACTATCCCCCACCTCTGCCCAACAAAGAGGTGACCGGCATTTACGTCCGTACAATGCCTCAAACGGAGCAGCTTTAATGCTGGTGTGGTAGCTGTTATTGTACGAGAATTCCACAAGTGGCAGATGTTTTTCCCAGCGGTTGCCAAAGTCGATTACACAAGCACGAAGCATGTCTTCTAAGGCCTGAATAGTGCGCTCGGACTGCCCGTCCGTCTGAGGGTGATACGCTGTGCTCATATCTAAACGTGAGCCAAAGGATTTGTGCATTGCTTGCCACAGTTCCGAAGTGAAACGTGCATCTCGATCCGAGATAATAGAGGTGGGCACCCCGTGCCTCGAAACAACTTCCTTGAGGTATATTTCTGCAAGAGTGGAGAATTTATCCGTTTCCTTGATCGCCAAGAAGTGTGCGGACTTTGTGAGTCGATCCACGATCACCCAAATAGTATCGTTTCCGCGCTGAGATCTAGGTAGGCCAGTAACGAAATCCATGGAAATTTGCTCCCATTTCCATTGTGGTATCTCTGGTTGTTGGAGTAGGCCTGAGGGTTTCTGGTACTCAGACTTGACTCTCGCACAGGTCAAACACTTGCTGACGTAGGTTGCTATGTGGGCCTTCATGCTAGGCCACCAATATGTAGTTTTGATGTCGTGGTACATTTTATCCGAACCCGGATGTACCGAGTAGCGAGACTTGTGTGCTTCATCCATCACAAGCTCTCGTAGGTTGCCGTAGAGTGGGACCCAAACGCGTCCCGTTACGTAGTAAGCACCGTCTTCCTTCTGTTCTAAGCGTTGCCTTGATCCGCGTAGGGCTTCAGCCCTGACGTTTTCTGGTTTCAGTGCTTCTATCTGAGCAGCTCGTATTTGAGAAGGAAGACTAGAATGGATCGTGAGTTGCAGAGCTCGCACGCGCTTAGGCGTGGTGTCCTTTCGACTGAGGGCGTCAGCCACAACATTGGCCTTGCCCGGGTGATACTTGATTGAGCACTCGTAGTCATTCAGTAGTTTGACCCATCGTCGCTGTCGCATATTCAGTTCTTTCTGTTTGAAGATGTGCTCGAGGCTCCTGTGGTCGGTGTAGATGGCGCACTTGGTACCGTACAAGTAATGCCGCCATAACTTAAGTGCAAAGACAACAGCTCCCAGCTCTAAGTCGTGCGTAGTGTAGTTCTTCTCATGATCTTTAAGTTGGCGTGAGGCGTAAGCTATAACTTTATCTCGTTGCATCAATACACAACCAAGACCTTGAATTGACGCGTTGCAGTAGACCACAAAATCATCTGTGCCCTCTGGTAATGAAAGGATAGGTGCACTGCAAAGTCTATCCTTTAAGTGTTGAAATGCTAATTCCTGTGCGTTTCCCCAGCGATAAACAACGCCTTTCTGCGTCAGTGAGGTGAGAGGCTGTGCAATCTTAGAAAAATCCTTAATGAACCTCCTGTAGTAACCTGCCAATCCCAAGAATTGGCGAATTTCCTTTGGTGTACGAGGTGCAGGCCAGTTCTTAATCGAGTCCACCTTGGATGGATCAACGTGAATCCCATCCTTGTTTACCACGTGGCCTAAGAAATGGACTTCTCGAAGCCAGAAGTCGCATTTCGAGAACTTTGCGTAAAGCTGTTCTGTTCGAAGGAGTTCCAGGATAAGCCGCAGGTGTTGCTCGTGTTCCTCCTGACTCTTAGAATAGATCAGGATGTCGTCGATGAAGACTATAACGAACTTGTCCAGGTAAGGCTTGCACACTCGGTTCATCAAGTCCATGAAAACCGCAGGTGCGTTGGTCATCCCAAAAGGCATGACCAAAAACTCATAGTGTCCGTAACGTGTTCTAAAAGCTGTTTTGGAGACGTCCTCTTCTCGGACTCTCAGCTGGTGATATCCCGATCTCAAATCAATCTTTGAATAGTAGCTCGACCCTTGCAGCTGGTCGAACAAGTCGTCAATACGCGGTAGAGGGTAACGATTCTTCACTGTCACCTTGTTGAGTTCCCGGTAGTCGATGCACATTCTGAAGGTACCGTCCTTCTTCTTCACAAATAGTACTGGAGCTCCCCAGGGCGATGAGCTAGGACGAATAAAACCCTTATCCAAGAGTTCTTGTAGTTGCGTAGAGAGTTCTTCCAACTCTGATGGAGCTAAACGATAAGGTGCACGAGCTATAGGCGCAGCTCCAGGAGCTAGTTCAATCTGAAACTCGACTTGGCGATGGGGCGGAAGACCAGGCAATTCCTCAGGAAATACCTCGGGATAGTCGCGTACAACTGGAAAATCTTCTATCTTCTTTTCTTTTTCCGAGGTGTCAGTAACGAGAGCCAAGATGGCAGTGTGGCCCTTTCGCAAGCACTTTTGGGCCTTAAGGAGAGAGATGACGTTCTCAACGGCACTTCTCTTGTCGCCACGAATCATGAGAGGTTCACTACCGGAGCCTGGAATACGAACGATCTTTTCGTTGCAAAGAATCTCTGCTCGGTGTTGGGACAACCAATCCATCCCAATGACAACGTCGAAACTACCCAAAACGATAGGAATGAGGTCGATAGAGAAGGTCTGGTCAGCGAGAATAAGTTTACAACCCTTGACTACGTGTGTGGCCTCTAAACTCTTACCATTTGCTAGCTCTACAGTGTGCTTGTTATTCAAAGGTGTTGGAATACGCTTAAGCATTTGACTAACCTTTAGTGACACGTAGCTAGTATCGGCACCCGAATCAAATAAAACTGTAACATAAAAGTCGTCGAGAAGGAACTTACCCGCCACAACATTGGGGTCATTCCTTGCTTCACCTTGGCCGATCACGAACGCCCGCCCCCTGGCTCCATTGTTGTTGTTCCCGTTGTTACCATTCCCTTGGTTGTTGTTGTTATTGTTGTTCTGGTTCCTGTTCAGCTGGGGACAATCTCTCTTGAAGTGGCCCTCAGCTCCACACTGAAAGCACCCTTTGTTATCCCCTTGCTGCTGCTGCTGGCGTTGATTCTGTTGAGCTTGCTGACGATTCTGATTGGCGGGGTATAAGAGCGTGACCGGGCTTGTTGCACCGATGACAGCTGCCCCTGGTGCATGGCCCGCTGTGGTGCAGGCTGCAGCGATTGCATTTGGGGTGATTCCCTTTGTACCCACCGTGACTTTGACCACCAGATGATTGCTGACTAGGGCTCTTGTAGTCATCAGTCTTTCTCTGCTGAGACTGGGACTGAACAGAAGTCAACCCCTTACTTGAAGTTCCATCCCATTTCCGTTTGTTGTCACTAGAGGTACCAGAAGTAGTTGCAGCACCTATGCGCTTTGGTAACTTGTTCTGCTCCACCGCTTGGTCAGTAAGACGGTGAGCCAACTGAACGACCTGCTGGATAGTCGCGAGGTTTGCTGAAGTCACATGGCTTTGGATCTCTGGCACCAAGCCCTTGAGAAAGAGTTCAATACGCTTAAATGGAGGGTCCACCATAGTAGGACACAGTAAGGCAAGCTCATTTGACCTCTTAGTGTACGCCTCAATTTCTGACCCCGTCATCTTGAGGTTGAAGAACTCGACTTCCAGCTTATGAATGTCGTCCCGACTGCAGTATTCTTCTTTGATCATCTCCTTAAAAGTTTCCCATGGGGTGGCGTTGGCAGCAACCAACCCCAGCATTTGGACCTGAGCGTTCCACCACGTGAGGGCTAAACCCTCGAGAGTACCGGTAGCATACTTCACCCTGCGCGCCTCAGGGCATTCACACATTTCGAAGACAGACTCTAGTTTCTCAAACCAGTGGAGGAGGCCTACGGCTCCTTCAGTGCCGCTAAAAGTAGTTGGTCGGCAGTCCATGAAAGTTTTAAAAGTGCACACGGGTGGCTGAGCATGCTGACCTATCGTGTGTGAAAGAAAAGACAGAGTTTAACACAAAGGTTGGTTCACGAGAGTAGGATTCTAAAGATCCTAGAATGAGTTCGGACTGCAGGATATACCTCCTGCGTGTGCAGCTGCAAGTGCCGCAGCAACTCGTTCGTTAATCAGAGCCGTTAACTGGGCTTGTGTCAGGTTAACGCGTCCAGACATGATCTTCATATCAAGAAGAACATGAGTGAGAGGGGTTCGCGAAAATGCGATGACAGAAGTGAGTAAGTACACACGTGTTCAAGCAACAGTAGTTATACTAACCAAGCATACCATGAGCATTATACTATGCAACTAACAAGCAGGCAATATATATACACAGATCATATCACCTAGAATGTCGAGCCTTGCATGTGGAGTGAAGCGTCGTTGTGGACCGTTGAGCACTGTACATGTTATAGTCTGGTTTTAACAAAAACGTTTCTCCTTTATTAAAACCAAGTTCACTATAACCAATGGCTCTGATACCAATCTGTCACACCCCCAAAATCCACCCGCGGAGTACCACCGCTTGGAGGCGTGACTGACCAGGATCCAGCCACCAATCATATTGAACAAGCATATAAGTAGTTATAAAAATCCAACCAATACAATTGGTGTTCAACAAAACATAGTTTAAGTTGCAAGCAGAAGCATAAGTCTTAAAACCAAAACATAAGTTTAATTGTTTCAAAGTTTAACATGGCACACAGTCGTCCATGTCCCACAACGACTCTCTTCCATGCAAGCTCCAGCTAAGTACCTATTGACCTGCAAAGCATGTAGTAACGAGTCAACAACAAGTTGAGTGAGTTCACGGTTGGGTGTTTGTTTTAAGTTGTTTCGAAAACAGTTTCCTTTATCTGGCATCCTGCCGTGGGGGTTACCCCATAGTTAAAAACGTGACTTGTTCATTCCCGGTTACTCTGGCAATCCAGCCGTGGGGGCTACCCCGTGTTAGTTATCTGGTATTTCGGCCGTGGGGGCTACCCCATGTATACACTAGACTCGTTACCATATCGACTGCTGACTGTAGTCATGTTTATGTGCCCTGAAACTGTCAATGTCTATCATCATTGACGTGCCCCAGATCCATTAGTTCACGCCCGTCCTCTGCGGCACGGTGTGAGGTTTGTCAGACCTAAATAGCGCTATCTAACTAATGACCCGCTCGCCATTGGCCCGGCGATTAAGTCGATATAAAAAGGAGGGACTTCGTGATAGAGTTTTGGTCTAGTACGAGTTATCTGTCCATGAGGACGAGGAATTACATTCCTGAACCATTGATGTCCTACCCAAGGAGGACGAGGAACCCATGTTCCTTAACCCCAATTCCCGACCCCTGGGAATCCCATGCTTTGTAGAGGGTGTGAACTCACCTTGGTTTACTCGGCAGACACACAGAAAAGTCAATCAAGTTGTAAGTGGTCAACTACGTCCTAACATAGATACCATTCATGTCAGATTCAAACCAAGTAGTGCACGTATCTTCTACACGTATGCTAACACATTGCATGCATATATCATTCATGGCAGTTCAACAACATTCATGTTCAATCAGTAACGTATAAGGTCCATGCATTAGGCCCAAATACTCAGGCTCGTAGCTGTGCAAGTCCATACACGATCAAGTGGTCTCGAGTCGAGACTGTGCGGTCTCTAGTCGAGACTGTGTGGTCTCTAGTTGTAGTGTACAAGTTCTCGAGTCGCAACTGAAGTGGTCTCGGGTCATGCATGTATTGGTCTCGAGTCGCAACTGGACTCGCAACCATAGTCTCTAGTCATGATGTGTGTGTGTTGATGAAGTATGGTCTCGAGTCGAGACTATAGGTTCTCGACTCGCAACTTGTGTCAAAACCGGGGATCTCGAGTTAACACATGGTGGTCTCGAGTCGAGACCGAAGGTCTCGGCTGGACATCTGCTGATTTCCTGACATATGTACTAAACCAATAGAATTTCATGTTCATGAGATAATGTACTAACCAATGATATTTCACAAACATGTTCCCTTGTCTACTACTAACCAAAAACGGATCAAACAACAAGTTTTCAAATATTCAAGCCACATTCATGTCATATTCATCATGTTCTTCAAATATTCAAGTAGTTCATCATATTAAAATCAACATGCTTCATCAAGAAAAATCTATTATGGCATGAACTCAAGTTAGTAGCATCATCGGTTCATACATCTATCATGTTTGATCAATATAATAGCATACTTATATAGGATTTATCATCAACATGTGTTAATCCGATTTCATTGAACACAATCCTCCTAAACATAACCAAACCATTCGAAATTGAGCCTACATAAAACCGATTACACTCATTCATAGTCAAGCATACATTATTCCTCCTAACAAAATCAATACATCATCATATAATCCTCATTGACCGAATATAAACACATAATCATGAAGCACTTATGAACCGATTACTCAAGAAGGGTGTATTCATCATGCATAAAGCTTAACAAGTAAACATATTATCATATAATCTTCATCATACATCAAACCGAAACACAACATCTAACATGAATCACTAACCGGTTAGAGAGGTAGTGGTGAAGAATGGGGCTTCCGAAAGAGGTGTGTGCGAGTTGATCCGAGTGTCCTTGTGGTCTCCGGTTTGATTCGAGAGTAAAGAAGAGGGGAGGTGATGCTTGATTCTCTAGGGTTTAAGGTTTCTCTAGAGAGAGTGTGTAGGAGAAGGTGTGTGTGTGAGTGAGTGTGTTGTCCAAAGAAAGGGCAAACATGGCTATTCACCAAGGTTATATATCCGTTCCAAGTAGTACACCCTAATGGGCTTTCGGTTGGGTTAAATGAGGTGTGTGGCCCATCCGGCCCACTGTTTCATTGTTCACTCGAGACCGCATGGTCTCGAGTCGTGTTCATGGTTCTCGGCTCACTTAAACATATACACATACTATACATACAAGCATACATATACGCACACAATTAAACACAACACATAATCACATGAAAGGTTCACTTATCATTAATCACACAAGTTGACTAGTCACACGTTTAAGCATGTTACATCGAGATACAAGAAAGGTTCTAAATTTCGAGTTGTCACATTATATATAGGAAGTACCAGCGGCGTATCCACCATGCTTGTATCATATTACACACGCCTCGTTACTTAAATCACTTACTCAAACCAAACCATCAAGATGTAATGTTTAACAATTGTAGAAATGTTTAGGTATAGTCAAATGTCTATTGTCAAATGGTTCACATGGTTCAATAGATACAAATGGTTCACATAATGTAATATAATGTGTTCATATGCTGGATGAGCATATGCAACAAAATGTAATGTAAAACAATGTACTAAGTATGCACACAATGGACATACATAGCATGAAATGTAATGTAAAACGATGTACTAAGTATGCACACAATGGACATACATAGCATGAAATGTAATGTAAAACAATGTACTAAGTATGGACACAACGGACATACATAGCATGAAATGTAATGTAAAACGATGTACTAATAATGTATTAATGAACATAGCAAGCAGATGATATGAAAACATGGAAACACGAAAGTAACAAGTAGGCACATGTGTTTCACCCCAAAACAGTTTGAAAAACATTAAAAGAGGGGTCTATGTACTCACTTGAGATTACTTAGTAGTCCTTGAGTAACAACCAAACAATGCTAGAGATCACGGAAATCAAACGGCACCTAATATAGGTAACTATGTTAATAAACTGGACCTAGATCGGAGGATCGGACAGAATGAGGTCTTGTAAACCAAATGAGTGTTGGAACTCATGCGATATGGTTTAACAAAGCCTACATACTAAATGAAACCTAACCTAAGTGCTTACGACCCATTACGACCCGTTTAGGTAGCTTATGCTACTTTAACGCGTCGTTCGCGTGAAACGCGTTCGGACCACCTAACTGGTCCTATGAAAAGTCGAATATGCCTTAACATGTTTAATATTGTTGCCAAATCAGTTTAGATGTCAAAAGTTATGTTACATATGTTTAAAATGAATTCTGGCGTCAAAGGGGTATTTTGGTAATTTACCTAAGGCATATAAACTACCTATCATACAACTAGTTAAACGATGTGAACATAAGGTATAACCTCGGAAGGTTATTCCCTATATGCCATGGTCACCTAATGCGTTTGGTCGGATCCTAATGATCAACCAAATGGGTCGGGTTCGAAGGTATAAGCGATTTATTAGATCGCTTACCCTTACGACCCTAGACAACGTGGTAATCAGTAGGCATAGTCACAAGGGACTATAACCATCGTGATTACAATCACGTTGCGAAGTTCAAACGAACTTCGCATTGACCATAAACTGGTCAATGCAAAAAGTCAAACAAAGTTTGACTTTCGGACTCGAAAAGCAATAAAAGAACGAAGGAACACTTACAAAGGGTCCCCGAAAGCTAATCTTGATCCAAGTAGCTCAGGTATGAAACAATGGTTTCAACTTAGAGCTTCTCAAATCATATTTTTGTGGATTTTAGAAAATGAAGGGGTTGGGTATTTATAGGATTCGGAGAGCCGTTAAGATCGTTCCTCGAAAACCGTGCTTTGATCTCAACCATCCACTTGGGCACATGGTTTTATAAAACCATTTGAGCCCATAGAAATCAGGGAATACCATGGGAGCAAGTGGAAAGGACCAGATTCAATGCTTCTGCAGTTCTGCTGATATGGGACTCCTTACGGACCGTAAGGGTGAAGGCTTACGGTCTGTAAGCCATCAACTATTGCATAATGACAGTTTTGGTCCCTGTTGGTGTTTAGAGCTATTTCCGATCTGTTTAAGGCCCGTTAACCCCATTTCAAAGCTCTAAAATGAAGTTAAAGTATAGGGAACTTAAAATGTGCTCAAAAATATCTCGGATGTCGGTTCGTTTGGCCGTACGGTTGCGTTGTTCGGTTAATTACGACGGGAGTCGTAACGAACGCAAAAACAGTCCAAATTGCGCGACGAATGGATTTTTGACAAGCCAAACACTAAAGAATAATATTATAATGCTTACATAAATTTTTGGAGGTCCGAATGTATTCAGAACGTAAGATATGCGCGAAAGTGCAAACTTGTGCACTTTTTGACGCTTTTAGTCCCTGAATGACCCAAAGTTTATTTTAGCACACCGAACCCCTCAAAGTCTATTTCTAAGCTATGTGAAGGATATTTAGGGTATGTTTAACTTATGGTCATGTTCCGGAATGTCTGTTACAGTTCAAATTGGCATACTTTCGCAATTTGTCAACTTTAGTCCCTGTAAGCGATTTAACTTGATTTTGCCATACCAAAGCCTTCAAAACTTATTTCTAAGTTATGTAAAGGTTATTTAAGGTATGTTAAGCCTATTTCACTATTCCGGAGTGTTCGTTGCATTAAACTTATTTTATGCATCAGTGCGCGTATAACCTTCCAGAAAGCGATTTAGAGCTTGAAATCGAACAAGAATTGATATGTGAAAAAGATACACATATTTATACAGATCCCAAGTATGAAATACAATATTTCATTGGCTTGGTATTTGTTTGATGGTCACGGAGGCACAGTTGTCACAGTCTCCCATACTTTAGGAAATTTCGTCCCGAAATTTATTTGTAGGAGTCTGTCTGTGACTTTGTGTTAAATAACCATCATGGATAAGGCATATCCTGATATTCCTCTTTAACGGAAATTTTCAGAAATGGAAATGAAGGAAGAATCAGGGATATTCATTTCCCTTCGATGGACAATTTTCAGAAACGAAAAATGCACGGAATGAGTCATCTTTCCTTAATGGGTATCCTTCAGAAACGAAAATGCACGGAATGAGTCATTTTATTAATGGGTATCCTTCAGAAATGAAAATGAACGGAACGAGTCATTTTCCACAATTTCTCCAGAAACGAAAATGAACGGAATGAGTCATTTTCCACAATTTCTTCAGAAACGAAAATGAACGGAATGAGTCATTTTCCACAATTTCTTCAGGAACAAAAATGAACGGAATGAGTCATTTTCCACAATTTCTTCAGGAACGAAAATGAACGGAATGAGTCATTTTCCACAATTTCTTCAGGAACGAAAATGAACGGAATGAGTCATTTTCCACAATTTCTTCAGAAATGAAAATGAACGGAATGAGTCATTTTCCACAATTTCTTCAGAAATGAAAATGAACGGGATGAGTCATTTCTAGACACACGACCAAACTTGTTGTGGTTTCTGTGCACTGAATTCCATAATTATGTATGCATCCATAATTACGCAATTCCTTGCATAGTCCGCACAATTTGTTTTGTAATGTGAAGGGGAAGAAAAATTAAACCTGTGATGAGTGTGACTAGACTATCATAGGGTTCTTTTAATTAGATCGACAAATGATCTCTTTTAATTAGACCACTAAGGAGTCTTTTCAGCTATTTCATCACATGATATTCCTAACCAGATTTTTGGATCAATCTGTTTAACTAGACCACTCAAGGGGTCTAATTATGGAATAGTACAATATAATCCAAGGGTCTTTACTATTACGTAAAAGCCCATTGAGGATTTAATATAGTACCTTTGGATATCCTACTATGAATCCCTTATACGAAGATATGGAAGATTCTACGAGGATTTGGATAACAAAACTTGGATTACACAAAAAGGAAACACATAAGCACATAATCACATAGTTGTTTAACTTGGTTATTAATTTGTTATTAACTTGTTATCGATTGAAAATGGATATGGAAACCAGTCGATGGACTTCAATGTCCTCTGGGATCTATCTGAAAAGATAGGAAGATCTCCCAAAAATTCGATTTTGTTTTCAAAGAAACGTAATATTCGAATTAAGGAACACAACAATTTTAGGATTTACGGAAATACCCTTAGGTACCCTATTAAGGATTTATAGTGGTACTTTGGGTATTCGTTCAGTGTTGTAACTTGCGCCTTGTACTTCGTTTCCTTGGAAGAAACGGGTACTTAGGAATTTCGTGGAAAACGCAAGAGATCATAAAATAGAAAAATTATTTGGGGGTAGTTTGCTTTTTAAGGAATACGATTCCTTGATTGTCGGTATTGTAAGGGATATGTTGTTTATACATACAACCTCATAAATACATTGCAATGTAAATAAAAGATTTATTTATAAACAATGATAACAACTGTTTCATGGACCTTGACAACAAAAGAAAATAATACATAAGACGTGATTATTTCTAAATGGTGTTGTCTTCTAGTCGGTCAGATGCTCATCCCTGTGCTGGATTAGCATTAGCAAGCTTTGGGCAATTTCTTCGGAAATGACCCATCTCGCCACAATTGTAGCAAGAGCCTGGTGGAAAGCGAGCTTGAGCAAGATTGTTGTCAGCTTGATTTGGTGCAACTGCAGCTCGGCAAACTTTTGCTGTATGACCTTTAAGTCCACAAATTTGGCATTCGCGGCACTTCACACTAGCATGATGATGAAGGTTACATTGGTTGCACAAGGGTGAAGTTCCATTGTATGGCTTCCTAGCAGGGGGTTGAGCTGGTTGGTTGGGGACGGCTTGACCATTGTGAGTAACCATGGCGAAGTTCTGAGAAGCCTTTCGCTTCTTTGACTTCTTAGGGGATCCAGTCTGTTCATCCATGGTCTTTGATTCCTCAATTGGTTTCTTGTCACTTTTTCGAAAAAGTTTACCTTTCCTGATTTGAGATTCAGTCAAGGTTGCAGATAGCTCAATGGCCTGCCTAACCGTAGTGGGGTTACTACCAGTAACAATGTCCTGAACTGAGTCAGGGAGACCATCAATGTATTTTTCGATCGCCTTATCCAAAGGCGTAACCATGGTAGGACACAACAGGCTCAGCTCCTCATATCGATCAGTGTATGCTCGATGTTCACCGCTGTCTTGCTTAAGATCTTCGAATTCCCTTTCCAAGGCCCTGATCTCGTGGCGAGGACAAAATTCCTTCATCATCAGTGCTCTAAGTTCTTCCCACGTTTGAGCCAATGCCACTTCGGCGCCCCTATCTCTCATCACACCGTTCCACCATGTCAAAGCTCGTTTCTCAAAGACACTAGATGCGAAATCTACCTTTCGCTCGTTTGGACATTGAACATGTCTGAAGGTGCTCTCTAGACTCTCGAACCATTGCAGAAGTGCAGTCGCTCCTTGAGACCCAGAAAACATTGATGGCTTAGCCGAGTTGAACGTCTTGAAGTTGCAGGGGGCATTATTGTTGTTGAGGGCTTGGTTACATTGAGCAACGATGTTCGGGATTGCAGCAGTCATTTGCTGTGTAATGACAGCTGCCAGCTCCTCAATAGATACCAACCAAATCATGGGTGATGGTCATTTGTTTGAACCACGAAGCAAACAAACGACACACAAAGGCTGAATCAAAGCAATTAGATCCTCATAATGTATCGCGAAGACATGCTCGCCTATAAGTGGAAACTCACCCCAAGAGTTCCCAGGTAAGAGTGACTGGTCCGATTATGTGGATTTGTACGAACACTCTAGCCTTAGACAGAAAACTCAGGGTACAGGCATTCACTCTTCCAGTTTGCACGTGTTCACACTATTTAGGACCCAAAGCTTTGACGAGATTTTGAAAACTCAAAGGGGTTCAAAACCTTATAACAGAGGGTTCAAAACCTAGTAATCAATCATCCAAAAACAGATGATTAATTTTCAAAGCGGATCCGGAATTTATGTTCTCGTCGTGGTTATCACCTAAGGATAGGTGACGTGCATGTTTTAAGATCTAAACACAAGATAACTTGTGTTGGGGTCCTAGAAAGGTTATAGTCTAGGTTAAAGCATTACTAATAACCTAATTCCCTATAACCATGGGCTCTGATACCAACTTTTCTGTCACACCCCGACCACGTGAGACAACGAAACGTGGCGGAAACGTCGGGGAGTGTTGTAACAGAATTAATTGTTTCAGAACCATGGAAATTAAAGTTTCGTTTTATTAATCAATTAAGAGAGTTACATTGTTTTAAACAAGAAACAAAGAGTACATAACAAAAATTAACTAGTTCTTGTCTCGTTTTAAGTCACTAAGGCACAGGTCTGCCTAAGTATGTCTCGATAAGTCCTATGCATCAACTCCTGAAAACACATGTGAAAATAGGTACGTCAGCATAAAAATGCCTGTGAGATACATAGGTTTTGTGAAAATAGGATTCATGACTTGTAAGTTTAAGAAAATGTTTAATAAAGTTTAGTCATGAACCTTGTAAATTGATTTGTTTTGTAAATCGCTTGAAAAACAATAAGTTCAGATGATATGTATAAATAAGAGAATAATGTATGGTTAAATGAATAACCATGTAAAATGAGTTTGTATAAAATGTTATATGTCTCAAATTGAAATGATTCAAAGAACGCTACGATATGTAATACCATACAAACACTTATATATAGGAAGTACCAGCGGCGTATCCACCATGCTTGTATCATATTACACACGCCTCGTTACTTAAATCACTTACTCAAACCAAACCATCAAGATGTAATGTTTAACAATTGTAGAAATGTTTAGGTATAGTCAAATGTCTATTGTCAAATGGTTCACATGGTTCAATAGATACAAATGGTTCACATAATGTAATATAATGTGTTCATATGCTGGATGAGCATATGCAACAAAATGTAATGTAAAACAATGTACTAAGTATGCACACAATGGACATACATAGCATGAAATGTAATGTAAAACGATGTACTAAGTATGCACACAATGGACATACATAGCATGAAATGTAATGTAAAACAATGTACTAAGTATGCACACAATGGACATACATAGCATGAAATGTAATGTAAAATGATGTACTAATGAAAATAGCAAGCAGATGATATGAAAACATGGAAACACGAAAGTAACAAGTAGGCACATGTGTTTCACCCCAAAACAGTTTGAAAAACAGTAAAAGAGGGGTCTATGTACTCACTTGAGATTGCTTAGTAGTCCTTGAGTAACAACCAAACAATGCTAGAGATCACGGAAATCAAACGGCACCAAATATAGGTAACTATGTTAATAAACCGGACCTAGATCGGAGGATCAGACAGAATGAGGTCTTGTAAACCAAATGAGTGTTGGAACTCATGCGATATGGTTTAACAAAGCCTACATACTAAATGAAACCTAACCTAAGTGCTTACGACCCATTACGACCCGTTCGGACCGCCTAACTAGTCCTATGACAAGTAGAATATGCCTTAACATGTTTAATATTGTTGGAAAATCAGTTTAGATGTCAAAAGTTATGTTACATATGTGTAAAATGAATTCTGGCGTCAAAGGGGTATTTTGGTAATTTACCTAAGGCATATAAACTACCTATCATACAACTACTTAAACGATGTGACCATAAGGTATAACCTCGGAAGGTTATTCCCTATATGCTATGGTCACCTAATGCGTTTGGTCGGATCCTAATGATCGACCAAATGGGTCGGGTTCCAAGGTATAAGCGATTTATTAGATCGCTTACCCTTACGACCCTAGACAACGTGGTAATCAATAGGCATAGTCACAAGGGATTATAACCATCATGATTACAATCACGTTGTGAAGTTCAAACGAACTTCGCATTGACCATAAACTGGTCAATGCAGAAAGTAAACAAAGTTTGACTTTCGGACTCGAAAAGCAATAAAAGAACGAAGGAACACTTACAAAGGGTCCCCGAAAGCTAATCTTGATCCAAGTAGCTCAGGTATGAAACAATGGTTTCAACTTAGAGCTTCTCAAATCAGATTTTTGTGGGTTTTAGCAAATGAAGGGGTTGGGTATTTATAGGATTCGGAGAGCTGTTAAGATCGTTCCTCGAAAACCGTGCTTTGATCTCAACCATCCACTTGGGCACATGGTTTTATAAAACCATTTGAGCCCATAGAATCAGGGAATACCATGGGAGGAAGTGGAAAGGACTAGATTCAATGCTTCTGCAGTTCTGCTGGACTCCTTACGGACCGTAAGGGTGAAGGCTTACGGTCCGTAAGCCATCAACTATTGCAGAATGACAGTTTTGGTCCCTGTTGGTGTTTAGAGCTATTTCCGACCTGTTTAAGGCCCGTTAACCCCATTTCAAAGCTATAAAATGAAGTTAAAGTATAGGGAACTTAAAATGTGCTAAAAAATATCTCAGATGTCGGTTCGTTTGGCCGTACGGTTGCGTTGTTCGGTTAATTACGACGGGAGTCGTAACGAACGCAAAAACGGTCCAAATTGCGCGACGAATGGATTTTTGACAAGCCAAACACTAAAGCATAATATTATAATGCTTACATAAATTTTTGGAGGTCCGGATGTATTCAGAACGTAAGATATGCGCGAAAGTGCAAACTTGTGCACTTTTTGATGCTTTTAGTCCCTGAATGACCCAAAAGTTTATTTTAGCACACCGAACCCCTCAAAGTCTATTTCTAAGCTATGTGAAGGATATTTAGGGTATGTTTAACTTATGGTCATGTTCCGGAATGTCTGTTACAGTTCAAATTGGCATACTTTCGCAATTTGTCAACTTTAGTCCCTGTAAGCGATTTAACTTGATTTTGCCATACTAAAGCCTTCAAAACTTATTTCTAAGTTATGTAAAGGTTATTTAAGGTATGTTAAGCCTATTTCACTATTCCGGAGTGTTCGTTGCATTAAGCTGGTTATATTTACGCATCAGTGCGCGTATAACCTTCCAGAAAGCGATTTAGAGCTTGAAATCGACAAGAATTGATATGTGCAAAAGATACACATATTTATACAGATCCCAAGTATGAAATACAATATTTCATTGGCTTGGTATTTGTTTGATGGTCACGGAGGCACAGTTGTCACAGGAGTTCCCAGGTTGGTAAGCGTGGAACATGAAGCGGCATATTTCTTGAGAAATTCACGAAAGTGATTTCGATTTAAAAGTGGTAAATCAGGGACATTAAATTGTACTTGATTTTCTACAAGTGATGTTTGTGGATTGATCTTACAAATGTTAGTTTTTGACAAGTGGTTGAAAGAACAAAGTGATGAAACCCTATGTTTGAGAAATGACTCACAAAACTAATTTTCCGGAAAAACCATTTTGATTAAAACAAACTTAAGTGTTTTGAAATCACTATGGGAAAATGTTTTGGTGTCAGGGGGAGTTCTGATTGTTTATGCCAAGAGAATGGAGAATTGAAGTGATTCTCATCATGTTGTCATTTACTTTTGTACAGTTCATTTTCAAATTTTCCCAGAAAATCAAAATTGAGATATATTTTGATTTTAGGGGGAGAAAAATTTTAAAAAAATTAGAAAATTTGAAAATGTCAAAAACTTTGAAAAAATGAGTTTTGTTGTAAAAAGAGGAAATGATAGTAGATCAGTGAGGCTGTCACAGCATGCTAAAGAAATGGAGAGATAATATGTGATAAACGATCTCACTAAAGATGTGACGATAGGCTCAGCTAGACTAGTAGATTTGCGAGAACGATACAAACTTAAATGAAAAAGCCTAGTTCTAGTGGGAAACATGGTCAAAAGCATAGTACTTAGTTTTGTCCTTCTTGATTGTGTGCCTACTCAGTAATCGCTAATTGTCGAAAGACATAAAACTGGTTAAGTTTGTAAACTTTCACAACTTTGCTGAAAAGTCGATGTGATTGTGCATTTTATTTTGCAAAGATTTAAACTTGTTTTATTTCTTTATTTTGTTTAAGCATTGGACATCCTCTGCGTATACGTGAGTATCGATCTGGATGTTATTGCCTAAACGTTCTGCTTTATTTTTTTGGGTGTTTCGTTTAAGCTTTGGATCACCTCTGCGTATACGGGAGTATCGAACTGGTGGTTAAAGCCTAAACAACTTCAACTTGTTTTATTTTTCTTATTTTGTTTAAACATTGGACTTTCTCTGCGTATACGGAAGTATCGACCTGATTGTTAATGTTTAAACATTCTGCTTTGTTTTCGCACAAATCACAGTTGATAAAAGTTTAAAGGCATTACTTGAGTCAGTGTATTACATGATGAGGGGATATGCTAAGATCGTGGGGTCCATAAGAATTTAGTGCTATCTAAATATACCTTAACGTATCGGTAAGCATTTCGAAAGTTTTTTAGATTGAGTTTAAGTGGATAACAATATCGTCAATCAACGTGAATTGTTTAGAACTGAAAATGTTTAAAGCTTAACGGTGCTAGTGATTGGTCACAAAACTGATATGATCCTCTTACACAAGCTCACAAAAATATTGTTTGTAAATATTTCATTATTGTATTTCATTACATTCATATATCCAAAAAGATTTTCAGAGTGTTTTAGCATAAATTTTGAAAAATTCAAAAAGATTTTTGACAACTGATGTTGGAGAGCTGATATTCAAAATTTCAAGTGCTGAACACGATGAACAGGTTTGGGAGTGAGTGAGTGCTTAAATGAAGAAATTTTGATTTTGAGAAAGAAAGTTTGATTAGTTAATCGAGATCATTAATTTGAACTTGATGTAACTATTTCCAGTAAGTTTTTCTTATTGTTTTAAGTAAAAACTTATGTGGTGGTGAGAAAATTTGTGCAGGAGATGAACTGAACAGAATTAAAGCCAGGGATTGATCTCAATGTGATAGCTAACTCCAAACGGCGATCTCATCATAATGAAAGGGGGAGTCTGACGAGGCTAGAGCCAAAGAGAAGATCCTGATATATGGTAAGAAAGAAAAAGAGACTGATAAATACTGAAGATGCGAAGACTCGACACTTAAGACTCGTCAACATCTGAGGGGGAGTCTGTTGGTGCATACATCTGTCGTCTTCGTCTTATATCGAGTCTTGGTCACTTTGCGGATCTGATCATGCATTATGTCATCATCTTTGATGATGACATCATAATAGTGACATCATCATTGCATCATACAAGAAATTATGTGCACATGAGACAAATTAAGAAACATGTCCGTTTGAATTAGTTGTTTGGAGTGTCCGTTTGAAAGTGTCATCCGTTTTAAAGTGTTCCGTTTGAGAGGACATGTATGTTTCAAACAGAATGGGTGGCGCTATAAATATGTGTGTTGTATTGTCATTTGTAACGGACAGGTAGAAGATTAGAAAATCATACCGAGGTGCTGCCGGTTTGATTCTTGGATGTAATTAGTGTAATATCAATCAGAAACGTGTTTAAAGTGATATACTTCTATTTTCTACTCCGTTCTTTCTGATTCTAATCTGTTTGAGTGTTTCCGCTACTCAAATAGTGTGTATTGACTCATATCGACTCATTCGTCGATCAAAATCGATCCTACAACAATTATCCCGAAGAAAAGCTAGCGGTTTTAAAAAAAAATGTAAGAAAAAATCAAGAAAAAGTGGGGTAGTTCTTAGGATTTTTATTTTTTTAGGTTATGTTTTTTTTTATAACTTATGTAATGAGTTTTTAATATTATGTAATGTTTGGTTTTTTAATATTAATGATTTTATTTTTATATCTTATTTAATAAATGTTAAAAAAGTAGATAAAATTAAAAAATAAATAAATAAAGTTGGTGGGGTAGACTCATCATCCATTTCCATGGTTTCATTCTTGGAGGGGTATCCTCCAAGGACTATGACGTGTCGCTTACGTGGGGGACATCATCCAAGGATGAGCCTATACCATACCGTTTAGCCTAAGGGGGTCCTTTTCTCTAGGGATGTAAATGAAACCCGAAACCAAATATATTTGAGATGGGTATAGGGTCAGGCATCGGGTATTAGGTATCAGATTACTTTAAAAAAAAGTTCGACGGTATGGGTTTGGTTATATACCCATTTATCCGATAACATATACTCGTTTACCCAATTATATGCCCGACATGATTTTCGGATTTTTTAAAAATTATTTCAAGTTTATATTCTCAAAACCCACCAATTCCCACACCATTCCCAAAACTTGAATAATGGTAAATAGTTTTAGATAAACTAAAAGATAAAGCATATCAATAATTTCTATAGTCTTCAATCCATAACCAATCAGCCGGGATTGTTCCGCCAAAGGACAATGTGTCCCCTGTGTGCCCAAGCATGCAACCAAAGTGATACCCGGATCAATTGGTTCACTAAGCACTACTGCTACAACTAAGGGTGCAAGGTATGCTTGCCTTTCACTTGCGACAACCATTCTCCTCCACATCAGATTTTCCCACGACTTACCTTTAACTTGTTAGATCATCATAAATGGTACACGCTTCGTACGCTTCCCCGCCACAACCATTTTTGAATTTAAATGTAAAATAAATATTATTAACTAAAAAAACCTATATATTTAATATATAGTAATAATTATTATTTAAATAGGATTATAATTATTTATTTAAAAAAATTATAATTATTATTTAAAAAGTTTTAAAATT
Organism: Helianthus tuberosus; assembly: GCA_030545235.1. NCBI lineage: Eukaryota > Viridiplantae > Streptophyta > Magnoliopsida > Asterales > Asteraceae > Helianthus > Helianthus tuberosus. Next base: position 185,437,412 of record CM060442.1, read on the forward strand.
GTACATTAAAAATTAAAAATCTAATAAGATAGTACTACCTCCGTCCCATTAAATGTGTCTTATTTTGAATTTTCAAAGTCTTTATTTATAAACTTTGACTTTAATTATATATTTTTGTGTTATATAAAACTTGATGAATCAAAGTCTTTATTTATAAACTTTGACTTTAATTATATATTTTTGTGTTATATAAAAACTTGATGAAAATTAACCCGATAAAAACACTTGTAAAACACACTCAAATCATATAACTTTCATCAAGTATTATCTAACACAAACAAAATTATTTAAGGTCAAAGTTTACAAATAAAGACTTTGAAAATTCAATGGCTATATTCTAACTGCTATATTCCAATGGATGTATTCTAAAGGCTATAAATTCACTTCCTCATTCAACCCACATTTGCACTTCTCAATTCACTTCAAACACTTGATTTACTACTGAGATATGGATGACAGTTATCTCATTCCAAGCGAACCAACATGTCCTTCAAACCTTGGAAAATATCATCTCATCGACAATCACCCCGACCACCTTCAGACCCTCCTGCAGTTTACCTTTCTCAAATGGCTAATCCTTCAAAGTTCAAACCCTCCTAACCCTTCAAACCCTCCTGCAATGTACCCTCCTCAAATGGCTAACCATTCAAACCCTACTGCAGCTTACCCTCTTTAAATGGCCAACCCTTCAAACCCTCCTGTAGTTTACCCTCGTTAAGTTCCTAACACTTTTTTCCTCCAACAATTTTACTCTCCTCAAGTGCCTAACCATTTCCCTCCAGCAGTCTACTGTCCTAACTCCTACACTTTCAAACCCTGCTTCAGTTGCAAGTTATACGAGTGATGCTCGATGAAGAGTTGAACCGGGTGTATGACTATACAAATAAAAGAAAAACCACACTTAGGAAAAAATAAAATAAAATAAAGAGAGACGTGATCAAGGGTTTCGATTGTAAAAAGTTTCTACAGTTTCTTCTTTTTTGGTTTTAAACAATGGATCTCTCCACTCTGAACTTAGTTGATGAACGGTTCGTTCGCTTCCTCTAAGTTCAGTTTAAAATAGTAAAGACAACGACCCAAAATGAATTGGATACTTGGCATTTTACGTCTATTGAGTTCTCGGTAATGTGAACCCAAGCTTTGCATAAGGCATCTTGTTCGACGTCAATCCACACCTTTCGTTTGCTTACCCCTCCATTTTATAAAAACTAAAATTTTGTATAAATCGTGTAGATAGGATTGAGAGTAGAAAAGCATGAGATTTGTATAGAAGTAGGAGTTAAATTATTATTACTAGAATTGTGACCCGCAGCAATGCGGCGGAGATTCTTTTGTTATAACTAAGTCGATCTAGAACCCGCACGTTATGTTGAACCTATGAATCGGGAAGAAAATAGACGATGTAAAAACGTTCGCCCACACACGCACGTTGCGCCCCGTACCAAATAACACCAATGCCACACCACAGCTCGCGACCACCAACAACGGAAAATCTCGTAAAAACAAAATAAATAAAAAAGGAAAAAACAACACCGAACGAAAAACATAAGTAAAATTGTTGAACCATGCACGCCTGTTGCGACGTGTTAATGCAAATAAATTAAACCGAAACGTAAAACACAGAAAAGAATAACGAAATCGATCTAGGACCACCACGTTGCGACGAACCTGTCAAACATGGAAAAATAGGCGCGTTGCGATGGGTCTGTCGAATAGGAAAAATGGACGAAAAACCATTGAACCCCACACACATGTTGCGGGGTGTTAAGTCGCAAAATTTAAACGAAACGTAAAACGAAAAACTTGCAAAAGGTGAAAAGTATGGAGGAACAAAGTTGAAAATAGAAAATGTAAAGGTTAAATTGAAAAAGATAAAAAAATTTAGGTTAAAATAAAAAAAATCAAAAGGGTTTTAATGTAAAAGATGAAAACTTTTAGGTTTAAAGTGGAAAATCAATTTTTTTTTTGAAATACACCCAATACTTGGTGTACAACTCTTTATGCCTAAATTTGTTGCTTATTTATAGTAATAAGGTGTACAACTCTTTATGCCTAAATTTGTTGTTTATTTATAGTAATAAAATTTCTTTTAATTAGCCACGGCTATTTTAGTGGGTGAGAGTCCCATCCCAACATTCAGATCGGCTCGGTTTCAACTGTACTTAAATAGTATCATGCTTATCGCTTCGTTGAGAGTCACCGATACTTGCCAAACCCACTTGCTGCATGGATACCATGTATCCTAAGCCCATCGATGCTCCTGCATAATTAGGGCTGTAAACGAACCGAACGAACACGAACAACCGAACGAACACGAACAAGGCTTTGTTCGTGTTCGTTCGTTAAGGAAATAAATGTGTTCACGAACGGTTCATGAACACTTACCGAACGAGATTTTATGTTCATGTTCGTTCATTAAGAAAATGAGCGTGTTCGTGAACGGTTCACGAACACAAATAAATTTGGCGAACGCGACAAAGGATAAAGATAGATGGCCCAGAGAGTAGCACTCGAACTTGAATCCCTTGTTGTGGAACGAGGTCGATCGTATTCGCCTATATAAATATTGAGAAATGAAAGGGAAATGATGCATAAACAAGGTGAAAGTGGATTTCCTAGTTTAATTGTTAGGGTAATAAAATAAATAAACGGTTAATAATATAAAAAGTGCAAATAAAATATAAGAAAGTACAAAAATCTTTAATTAAAACACAAACATACGAACATAACGAACGCAAATCAACAAATGTTCACGAACACCTTACCGAACGTTCACGAACACAATCGAACGAACGAGACCTCTGTTCATGTTCGTTCATTTAACTAATCGAACGAAATTTCTTGTTCATCTTCGTTCGTTTATTAAACGAACGGACATAAACGAACTTCCCGCCGAATGGTTCACGAACTGTTCGCTGAACGTTTGGTTCGTTTACAGCCCTATGCATAATAGATTCATACCCCCGGGTTGGAAACAGGGGCGGTTCTTAGAAGGGCTTTGGCAGGGCCATGGTCCGGACAAGTTTTTCAGCCGTAGTGCTAATTTTCCGCATTTCGATTAAATTTTTTTATATATACTATGTTTGCCCGGGCTTTTTTTAGTGTCCGTGTCTTTCGGCCCTGGCACGTTCAATGGGCAAGATCCGCCACTGGTTGGAAAAAAAAGACTCGTCCTCAAGTCTTGCATATACCTGGATCCCTGACACGTATCCACTAGTCCTTCCAGGGACGGAGGTATAGTGTAATGAGGGGTAGCACGGGCTACGGCTCAACCCCGTCTTCATAGTGTAATTTGTTTTTTTTTAAATTTTTTTGATTTTATATAAGGGATACCCCTGAACAAATACGGGGATACCTCTAAAAATTAAGATACTTTAATTTTTTAATTCCAAAATTTTATAAGCCCAAACCTTTTACCACTAAAAACTTGTATAATAATTAAGCCCAAATGATAGAGTTAACCCAAATTAAGACTAATATAATTGAAAAAGGCCCAATTGATAAACTTAGCCCAAACCCCAAAACAATAAAATGTCCTTCTGTGTATGGGCGGAAAATTGGAAACAGAACGTCACCACCAAGCAACGACTTGCAATCGCATGGACGTCTTTAGATTTTTAACATCTTTATTAGGTTGATTTAGTTGATTCAATTAATTATAATTTAAGCTCATTTACTTTGCTAAATATTGCATCCAATTAGATTTTTATCGTCTTTATTTTTTAGCTAAATCGTGTCGTTTTAACCCATTCTAGCTCATTTTCTTTTTAAACCTTCAAACTTAACGTATGAACTAGGAATATGTAGAATTTAAAAAAGACAACGCTAAAACTACTCAAAAGTGAAAGAGTATTTATATAAAAGAATACATATATTTTACCACATTATTTACTCTACTATATTAGGCTAACATCACGGAATTTAGGCCACATCATTTACTCTACTATATTAGGCTAACATCACGGAAGAAAAGAAAGGAAAGAATATGGTCAAAGGTCAAAGCATAGAGATATGGTCTATGGAGAAGAGATCTTTTATATGCGCTTTAGCCGATCCTTCCACTACCACGTGTATCCATGACTCACTTTTACTACATGATGGGCTGTTTTGTTACGCGCAGCAAAGATGTTGAAGTGCTCACCTCCTACAGGATCATACAACGTCCTGAATAGATCCAAGTAGCGTGGTGGTTGATCCACATGACGGAAATTATAAACAGAACCACGCCAATAATAGTTAAAACATTTATCTATAGTATTAGTCTAGCGGGTCGTCTATTATCTTACATGTTTAAATTAAAAACAATTTTGAATTATTTATAAATAAACAACATAAAGTTAAACCTAACAAGCTATGTTCTGGATCACAAGCATGGATCTTGTGTATTACATCAAGTTGTCGTCACAATAATATGCCTTTAGATAAACTGGCAACATCGCGGTATGCCAATGGTTTGCAATAAAAACCAAATTCCTATCTCCTTACCATACACCCCCACATGCTACGTACCATGGAACCTGTAGTTAACGAGTCTTGGTGGAAATGATGACATTTTGAATAAGGCTATCTGCACACCCAGTTTGTCTATCTGTACACTTAGGGTTTACCTACACTGCGTATAGCTCTATACGCAGCGTATAGTTATCTGCACACTTAGGGTTTACCTACGTTGCGTATAGAGCTATACTCAGCTTATATAAACCATGGATTTCAGAGCCTTATCAGCAATCATTGCACAGAAAACAAGGGTTTATATACGCTGCGTAGGGACCTATACGCAGCGTATATAAAGCTCAATTTTTGTATTTTTTTATGTATTCCTTTGTTTATTTATAAAAAAAAGAAAATTATTTATAAAAAAACAATATTATTGGTAAATAATACAATTATGAATTATAAAAATTAAAAATAATACAACTATTATGAATTATAAAAATTAAAAAAGAAAATTATTTAGAAAAAAACAATATTATTGGTAAATAATACAAATATGTTCCGTATAGGTCTATAGGTGTATATATGTCCCGTATAGGCCTATAAGTGTGGTTTAGGTCCCGTGTAGGCCTATAGGAGACTTATACTATACACTATACGATACCATAATATACGATACGATATAACACCCGTATAGGTCTATAGGTGTATATACATCACCTATACGAGACTTATACTATACACTATACGATACGATGCAACACGATACGCTACTATACAATACGATATAACACCCGTATAGGTCTATAGGTGTATATATGTCCCGTATAGGCCTATAGGTGTGGTTTAGGTCCCGTGTAGGCCTATAGGCGTATACAAGACCTACATGGAACCTATACGAGACTTATACTATACACTATACGATACGATGCAACACGATACGATAATATACGATACGATATAACACCCGTATAGGTCTATAGGTGTATATATGTCCTGTATAGGCCTATAGGTGTGGTTTAGTTCCCGTGTAGGCCTATAGGCATATACAAGACCTATATGGAACCTATACGAGACTTATACTATACACTATACGATACGATGCAACACGATACGACAATATACGATACGATATAACACCCGTATAGGTCTATAGGTGTATATATGTCCCGTATACACTATACGATACGATAATATACACTATACGATACGATACAATACGATACGACACTATAGTATAGGTCCCGTATAGGCCTATAGGCAGATACAAGACATATGTGAGACTTATACGAGGTTTATTCGAGACTTATACTATACGATACGATACTTAAAAATGTTTTTTTTAAATTCACCCTTTATATACGCTGCGTATAGGCCTATACGCAGCGTATATAAAGGGTCAAAAAGTATATTTTTACCACAAGTTTGTGGTTAAAAATAAAAATTACCCTTTATATACGCTGCGTATAGGCCTATACGCAGCGTATATAAAGTGGCAAAAAGACAATTTTACCCTTGCATATGGCTATGTATAGCCCCAAATGCAAGGGTAAAATGGTCGTTCCCACTATACGCTACGTATAGACCCATACGCAGCGTATATAAAGGGTCAAAAGACATTTTTACCCTTGCATTTGGCTTCGTATAGCCCCAAATGAAGGGCTAAATGGTCTTTTTGACCCTTTATATACGCTGCGTATAGACCTATACGCAGCGTATATGAAGGTTTTTTTTATAAAGGTTATATCAAATCGTATAGGCATATACATCACCTATACGAGACTTATATTATACACTATACGATACGATGCAACACGATACGCTACTATACGATACGATATAACACCCGTATAGGTGTATATATGTCCCGTATAGGCCTATAGGTGTGGTTTAGGTCCCGTGTAGGCCTATTGGCGTATACAAGACCTACATGGAACCTATACGGAACTTATACTATACACTATACGATACGATGCAACACGATACGCTACTATACGATACGATATAACACTCGTATAGGTCTATAGGTGTATATATGTCCCGTATTGGCATATAGGTGTGGTTTAGGTCCCGTGTAGGCCTATAGGCGTATACAAGACCTACATGGAACCTATACGAGACTTATACTATACACTATACGATACGATGCAACACGATACGCTACTATACGATACGATATAACACACGTATAGGTCTATAGGTGTATATATGTCCCGTATAGGCCTATAGGTGTGGTTTAGGTCCCGTGTAGGCCTATAGGCGTATACAAGACCTACATGGAACCTATACGAGACTTATACTATACACTATACGATACGATGCAACACGATACGCTACTGTACAATACGATATAACACCCGTATAGGTCTATAGGTGTATATATGTCCCGTATAGGCCTATAGGTGTGGTTTAGGTCCCGTGTAGGCCTATAGGCGTATGCAAGACCTACATGGAACCTATACGATACGATACGATACGATAATATACACTATACGATACGATACAATACGATACGATACGATACGATACGACACTATAGTATAGGTCCCGTATAGGCCTATAGGCAGATACAAGACATATATGAGACTTATACAAGTTTTATACTAGACTTATAGGCTTATACGGGGTCAATATGTGACCTATACTACATCTATACGATACGATATCACACATATAGGCCTATACGGGACATATACTACGCTATACGATACGATATCACACTTATAGGCTTATACGAGGTCAATATGTGACCTATACTACGTTATACGATACGATATCACATTTATAGGCTTATACGACGTCAATACGTGACCTATACTACACCTATACGATACGATATCTCACTTATAGGCTTATACGAGGTCAATACGGGACCTAAACCACACCTATACGATACGATATCACACTTATAGGCTTATACGAGGTTAATACGGGACCTAATATTTGTATTATTTTTAATTTTTATAATTAATAATATTTGTATTATTTTTAATAATATTGTTTTTTATAAATAAACATGGAAATACCCCAAAATACACACAATTAATGTTCTTTTTTTTATAAATAAAAAAAGGAATACACAAAAAAATACAAAAATGGAGCTTTATATACGTTGCGTATAGATTCCTACGCAGCGTATTAGACAAAAATGACAAAACTACCCTTGTATTTGGCTTCGTATAGTCTCAACACAAGGGTATAAAAGACATTTTCAGACCTTTATAAACGCTGCGTATAGGTCTATACGCAGCGTATTTAAACTTTGTGAAAAAATGATCCCTCAAACCTACCAAAATGACCCAAAAAAATCTAATGGTTTATATACGTTGCGTATAGACCTATACGCAGCGTATATGACCCTTGTTTTCTGTGCAATGATTGGTTATTAGGCACTGAGATCCATGGTTTATCTACGCAGCGTATTGACCAATACGCAACGTAGATAAACCCTAATTTTAGTAGGGTTTGGTGTGCCAATAGGCACTTTAGTGTGCCAATACCCTTGAATAATCCTAGTTTGTTTTATATACGAAAGGATGTCTCATGAGTAAGGTACAACATTTTGTACACCTAGATTGAGAAATTAGCAAAAGTACTCTTCCCAGAACGTTTCCTGGCCATAATAGCATGTATCTAGTCAAAACAACAATTGAAACAGCATTAGAGCTTGATCTCCCAATCAAGAACGCAATCGGGAACTAATAAAAAAAAGAAAAATGTTGAATTCTTTAACAGTGATATCTTTAAATTAATGATTGGCATACCGCATTGTTGCCAGTTTTTCTAGAGGCATATTATTGTGACGACAGTAAGATGCAATACAAAAGATCCGTGCTTGTGATCCTGAGCCTAGCTTATTAGGTTTAACAGGTTTTGTAATTGATACAATATTTCCATAAACAATCTTCATTATAATCCAAACAAAGTGTTCACACGGATTCAGGCGTATATTAATTTCATCCGAGCACCATCCTAATTCAGCCAAGGGTTTTAAACTACCGTTCCCATCTTCGTTCACCGACCAAGTGACACCATTGCTGGCATCAATTGTTTCCCTTTTTAGAAAAACCATTGCATGATTTTTGCTATAAATTCAGTTACTCTTCATGGCTTGAACAAGCTTGCAAAACTGCTTCTCGTCCCCATTTTGATTCCAACAGATGAACAAAGTGTTTAAAATTAAGTGATTCCGAGACATTCATATTCATCTTCATCTTCATGTGTTGCTCTCCTTTCACTACCTGCAAGACGCTAATATTTTCAGCTTATTCCCACCTTTCATTACAACTCATATATAGCATGGTTGGTAGGTTCTTGGAATTGAAACTAAGGTCGATTGTTTGCCTTATGAACTGCACAGGAATTCACCTGTCATTTCATATAAGATAAGTGTCTGAAACATACTTTTGTAGTCACAAAGTTAGAGTATGCCCTCCCAACTGTTTGATTAAATGCTTCTAAGGCAATGTGATTCATTAGGTACTGTAGGCCACTAGTTCACTGTTAGAATGTGATTCATTAGTTTCTCTTTGCTTGAATTCTGTTATGACTCGATCATAATCAGAACTGAAATTTTTAAATTTTCACTTTCGGACGAATTGAAATGGGGTCCTGGGGATGGAGTTTTTGAGGGACATGATGATGGTGGGGATATTGAGTACATAGGATGTCACTTGTATGCTTCTTCGACCACCTGGTTATTATATATATATTTGTCATCTGTTTGTTACCCCGTAATTTAGAGTTGGGAAGCTAAAGACGCAAGGTTGAAGTTGATAAGGAGAATCCTGATTATCTTATGATTTCTTTCGTGTTTGGTGCCTCGTGTTAATGGGAGGTTAGCATTATATCTTCATATTTATAACTTCTTTTGTGTTCTAAGATGATACGGATCGGAAGCGTACTCAAATGACTCAAGAACAATCGATTAATCAAAGACGATAAATTGAACCAACAGTTCCAAGAACAAAGTTCTTTTTATAATAATCAACTCAAAAACTATAAACCCTAGATCCCTTTATATAGAATAGGAATCATATCTAAATAGGAAACTAAATAAAAAACAAAATAAGAAATTCAAATAATAGATAAGAAAAATAATCCCCAATTTAATCTCATGGGTAACCCTGCATCATACTCCCCGTCTTCAAAAAAAACTCGTCCTCGAGTTTTGTCTTCGAATCAAAGCCACCTTCGTCCTCGAGTTTTGTCTTCGAATCAAAGCCACCTGGATCAAAATGAACGTCAACCCGATTCTGATTTATTATCATGACTCGCCTAAACATCTTAACTTCATGGATCATCTCGCCAAGCTTGAGACTCGTATCACCTGGGTCGAATTGAGCATCGAACACTATCTCGTCCACTATTGGCAACCAATGGGCATTAGATGATGAGCCTTCTTTTTCTAAACCAATGTTGGCCACCGAATTATTATTCCTAATGGACTTAAATGACGGCCCAACAATTTTATTCGTTTTCTTTGTCGCATGATTGCAAAGTTCATCCTTTGGTAAATTCAGTAGATTTTTATGAGCTCCCACATGGAAATCACTAAGATCCTCATGCAGACCACTAGAATTTCCATCAATATTAATATGCCCAGGTGTTGAGTTATCATGCGTGGAAGTCATACACATATCATCATGGGATATATGACCCTTATCTCTAGAAAACCATATCTTTTCCTCTTTTCCATTATCACATGAATATATAAAATTCCTAAGATTTACGTCATTTATTAAATCCACAGTTTTAGCAGCCCCAATCTCGTTTTCAGTTTGAAATTTTAAATTCCTAATGTATCCCAAATTTTGGAAGGCAATATTTAATTCTCCCTTAAATTTCGGTAATTTGATTGGACTTTCCAAGACCGATTTTTTACCATTGGTTGCCGCACCTTCACCCCAGGCAACCAAAACAACATCGCCAACAACCACTTCACCTTCTATAATGTGATTGGTAGTTGCAAGAAGACCGATCACCACCGTGGAATCGTCACAAAACTTTGAAATCCGATAACCGTGTTCGCCTCTTTGAGTTGCCAACTTTCGTTCAAGGTCACGAGTCCCCTCAAATAAATGATATGCATTAAGATTACATATCAAATCTTCATCAGATTCCTTCTGGTCAACTATAACAAACCCTCCAATATTCTTCCCAATATAACTAATATTTATCTCATGATTAACAAACTTACTTGATTCATCTGTGATCTCTTGAATAGTAGTCCTGTTAAGAACCTTTTGCACGAACATACATTCTTCCTCATCGGGTTCAATCCCATCTTCATCGAAACCACAACGATATAAACCACCGGTTGCCCAAGCATACCACACATCATCCTCATACTCATCAAATACGGGAGAAGAATCATAGATAACGTCAGGATCCTCGTTGCCTCGGGCGGCGAATCTACGGGGATGATAACCATCACATGATTCACGAAAGCTTTCATGGTCCACAATCTCGTTGCCTCGGGCGGCGAATCTACGAGAATGATCACCATATCCTCGCGGATTAAAAGGAACTCCGTCGTTGCCTCCGGCGGCGAATCTACGAACAAAAGTTTCTTCTTTTCCACGTAGAGCCATTTGAAAACCAAAAGCTCTGATACCAAATGATACGGATCGGAAGCGTACTCAAATGACTCAAGAACAATCGATTAATCAAAGACGATAAATTGAACCAACAGTTCCAAGAACAAAGTTCTTTTTATAATAATCAACTCAAAAACTATAAACCCTAGATCCCTTTATATAGAATAGGAATCATATCTAAATAGGAAACTAAATAAAAAACAAAATAAGAAATTCAAATAATAGATAAGAAAAATAATCCCCAATTTAATCTCATGGGTAACCCTGCATCATAAGATGTTCCTGGTAATGTTTTGCATACAAGTTGATGGTGTAGTTTGTGTTTGATGAATGGGTGTTTGGATATACTTCAAAGTGAATCAAGTAAATAACAGAAACTATATTATTTGTAGGATATATTTGATCAGATTATAAATGTTATCGGTTTATAACATTTAGGAACAGGGAAACACTGAATCATACAAAGCCTTTGAATCAAACATGATTCCGATTCATACAATAGTACAACACTAAATTATAGAGTTCCTACATCTTTGCCAAACAAAAGCATGATCTTACAAGTTTTATTGTAGTTGAAAATCTCAACTGCTGTCTTTTTGTGCAAACATTTAAGAAAGAATACACCATAAAAATACCATGAAACATTAAGAATATGCATGAAAGTCATTCACAAGAACCTCATGGTTAATTACCTAGGACCAGAAAGAACTGAAGCCATCAATGGTGTCATATCTTTGCCATGTTCAATTGCTGTGTTTTGCAGTCTCGGATCAGTGAAGTTGTAATCCAAACCAGATTCGACTTTCATCACGCCTTCTAACACCTTAACTACCGCCGACATTGAAGGCCTTTTCCTAAAATTATACTGTAAACACCATGAAGCTAATTTCATCATTTCAACAACTTCTAAGCTATGTGTCTGCATATCTTCACTGTACTTGTCAACCATATCTTGCAGAGTCCCCTGTTCCCAACATTTTTGAAGGACACCAAGTAAGTGCCAGCTTTCTTCAGGCTGAGATATGTCGAATTTCTTCCTCCCACACAACATCTCTAAGAGAACGATCCCGAAGCCATATACATCCACTTTTTCTGTAATAATTGAGCTCAACCATTCTGGAGCTAGATATCCCGGGGTTCCTCTCATCTTAGTCATCACCTGGGATTGATTTCTGTCTATGAGCTTTGACAACCCGAAATCAGATACTTTGGCATTGAAATCACTGTCTAGCAATATGTTTTGAGGTTTAATATCTAAGTGGATGATTTTTTGCCTACAATTTTCATGAAGATATGCTAGACCCTTGGCTACATCAAGAATGATTTTCTTTCGGCATTCCCATTCCAGTACATGCTCTCGGACCCCATGGTAGATCCACCGATCTAATGATCCATTACACATGAATTCATACACGAGAAACCGTTGTGATTTCCAAGCAGAGAATCCTCTGAGTCTAACCAGATTGACATGGTGAATGCTTCCAGTGGTTTGAACCTCAGTTAGGAATGATCTGTTAACCTGCCCAAGACCTTCAAGACATTTTACTGCAATCTTGGAGTCGTCTTCAAGAGTCCCTTCGAAAACTGCACCGAATCCTCCTTCACCAAGCTTTTTGTTGAAATTCCCTGTGGCGGTTTTCAATTCTTCATAGGGAAACCGATTGGGCATTCCTGGTACCTCACCTATAGACTCTTCCTCCATTTGAGTAGCCTGTCTTCGCTTGCAAATTATGCAAATAAGAAAGCCTATAACACCTAGCAGAAACAACGCGCTTACCCATATGGAAAATGTTATAAGATTCATCTATAAAAATAAATAGATCTGGATCAATAATGTTTTGCACTTTCAAGTGCCCGTTTGGCATTAGTTTCATATACTGGGTTGATGATGCTGGGGGTACGCTAATCGCCTCATCAGGATCACTTGGCTCAACAGAAAAAATGAATAAAGACAAACTGCCATTCAAGAATCTAGCATATCTTCTTCCTATATTTGTATCGTTGCCAGAGACCGGTTTAGTGTAATAGACCTGAGGTGGGTTTGATCCAACATAAGCAAACAAACCTTTATCTGTCACTTGAAGAGAAAACAATCCTTTTTGGGTCGTCCAATTTGTCAACGAAACACTAGGTATCAGCTTCTGTCCTTGATACAGTCTTTGGCCTGGTACCATACAGTCTGTTGGGTAATCAAAAGATTGCCAAACAACAGATCTATTGAAATCAAACAACACTAGGTTGCATCATCGGTCAAGTTTAAACCAGCAACAGATTTCCCAGCGGTGTTGGTAGACCAGACTGTGCTTCCATTAACATCTTGCAAGACAAGTTCTCCAGTTGGTGTGAGATTCAATACTGCACCATAGCTAACCGGATAGTCTCGGTTTGCTGACCACACCACTTGTGGGAACCCGCTAGCATGTAGAACGATACCACGCGTACTGTTGGTTTGAACAATGAAGACAGCGAAGAGGTAAGAGCTGCAGGTTCCGTTGCAGTAGAACCCACAGGCGAATTTCGGCCCAGATGATCTTCTAAGGAGGATGGCTCGGACCCTTGAGCTGTCTGTGAAGTTAACAGAATTGGATGAAGATTCAGTGTTGGTCCATGTGGTGGAAAGATTTGCAGTAGGGTAATCGAAGGGTGGTCGTCATCATTTGATTTGTAAACCGTATTTTTAAGCCTTACATTGAGTGATTTTTGAGACCAAGTTTCCATCTAACTGGATAAAGTAAACCGTCTCCTCAGCAGGTGGTCGTCATCATCTTAATTTCACATGCTCTATAATACCTTAATTTTTAAGCCTTACATTGAGTGATTTTTGTGGCTCATCTTGAAAAAAATGTAAGGGGATAAAAGCTATGAGTTGTTGAATGTGGACTTCATTAGTAAATCTTCTTTTATGAAAACCTTATGATTGAATTTAATAATGTATGGACTGTAAAACTAAAATTGCATGTTGTACATGATATTTATAATCTGATTTTATTAAATTTGTTTGTAATATTTTTTCATTATTACATCCTTTTATGTATTTTAGTAAATAAAAATTTGTAAGCAAGTTGTAATATGTAATTGTTGTATACATCATATGAGTTTAGTATTTGTGTCGTGTAGATAACTAACTAAAACCGTTCATGAAACACTACATGAGATCAAACTATAATTGATAAATACAAAATTACAAGAAGACATGGGTTCAACCGGATTGATACACCATGAGATCCAACTACAATGAATTTCTCGAACAACTTTAGAAGTGTATGAAGGGTTGGAAATGTAATCGCTCATTATTTGCTCTATAAATAGTCATGCTTCCTGCGCTCCAGGAGATAACTCTTACATAATTCCGAGATCAACTTCGAGGAGAGCTTTTAGACGAGTCAATTAGCGTCGAAACTCTGTCCGGATAATGTTTGATTTGTAATAAGATCGAAAACGATTATATTTACATACGTGCACGATTACGATTCTGTTTATCGGATTCCGCACGTTAAACCGGATTAAGGCAGATCTAATTTTTGTTTACGAACCATATCCTGAACTTTCACTCTCTCTCACGCACGTTACATGAGCAACGCCCCCTTCAATGGCGCCCCTCACTAGCTACCACGTAGTGGTGTATGGCAACGCCCACTACACATAGTGTTGGTTTGACCCCTTAATCTATCGTCCATAGAGTACTTAATGGTTGAAAAGTTCTGACTGAGAAAAATGGAAGTTAATACAGAAAGAGATCAATCAGAACAATAAGAGTAAAATAGCAACACTTTAAACATTGCTTAAAAATAGAATTTCATGATTTTCGGCTAATTTCAGTATACATATAGGTTAGCAATCTAGAAAAGAAAACACAGCTTTTATTCAAATAATACAACAATCACTAAAATTACCATCAAACTTTCACACCTAATGCTACTCAATGTCAGATCATATTCTTCATCTCAAATGAGATTCAAACCAATTAAACATTTGCTCAGATTGCAAGCTAGTTAGGGCTGTAAACGAACCAAACGAACACGAACAAGACCTTGTTCGTGTTCATTTGTTAAAAAATATATGTGTTCACGAACCGTTCACGAACACTTATCGAACGAGATTTTATGTTTGTGTTCGTTTGTTAAGGAAATGAACTTGTTCGTGTTCGTTTGTGTTTGTTTGTTAATTTTAGGCAACGAATGTTGACGAACACAAATAAGCACAAATTAATGTTAATGAACACAAATGGAAACAAACGAACACAAATAATAGTTCATGAACAGAATATATAATACACTCACACTTATTAGATATTTAATTTGTCAGAATGTTGATATATTTAAATAAATATAAAAATTAAAAACACTAATGAACTATCGAACACAAGTGAACACGTTACCGAACGTTCACGAACATAAACGAACGAACGCAGCCTCTGTTCATGTTTGTTCATTTAACTAAACGAACGAAATTTCTTGTTCATGTTCGTTTGTTTAATAAACGAACGAACACAAACGAACTTCCCGCCGAACGGTTCACGAACTGTTCGCCGAACGTTTGGTTTGTTTACAGCCCTAAAGCTAGTCATTTCATGATACGCAAATGCAAGATTCAGTTCCTCCTGAATGTAATTCACCAAAACCTTATTAGGTAAACTTACCATCCTCTCACTCATAGCTTCTTTCCAAGGTATAACCCGCCCGTCATTCACCAAGTATCCTTTCTCGTCGACAAACCCCTTTTCCTTAAACATATCAAACAACTCTTCTGAAATCCTTCGGTCAAGACCCGGAACTCTATCAGCAAGAAAAGTAGGTGATAAAGGCAACTCAAGACACTTCACCTCAGCAACATCCACACCTTCCCTCCTCATAACTTCAAGATTCACATCAATCATCCTCTTCCTGCGTGTATCTTTCGGCATATGAACGAAAAGCGTAGGCGGGTAGTCTTTCGTAACACCAATCTGCTCAAACACACCTTCAGCAATCATAACTACAATGCTACTAAACTTCATCTTACTCGCAAGCATCGAAACAAAATAACCACCCTACGAAGCCCCTAAAGCCACAAGTGGCAAACTTTCAAGATTCTGTTTCTTAACCCACCATTTAATAACCCTCTCAACAACCAATGTCTCCTTCATGAGCGACCAGCACTTGCCTCTACTCGAAACCGCAACCACAGCAAACTTTCGTGCAAGCGCTTCGATAACAATCGCCCTTTCTTCCGGCAGACCGACACAGTGATCACAATTTGGGGATTTATCCCAAAAGTTAGCAGCCCTACCATTACACCCATGAGCTATAAACAAAATTGATCTTGGGGAATCAGGGATTTGCCAAATTACTTCAGTGCCATTCAAGATTTTGACCGTTGGATCAAAACTGGTATCTTTTTTATTTGCTAACCCTAACCCTAATTGAGAATTGGGTTTTTTCTTATCGATCCCTAATACTAGAATTACAAATAATAGTGATGAATAATGGTAACCTGATGTTATGCATCTTGGTGAATCGCTTCTGCCATTTGGTGCCACTCTTGTTATACATAACTGTGATTGAATGGGGATTTTAGTGTTTGAAGCTGAAACACTAACGGGACGTAATGGTGTATCAATTGAAAAGTGATAACACTATACACATACGGATGCCGGAGGAACAAAGATGCCCTTTTTGTTACCATGGAATCTGGAGTTGGGAAACTAAAGATGCAAGAAGCATATGATTTGCATAAAGATATGTTGAAGGTTGAAGTTGATATGGAGAATCCTGATTATCTTATGATTTTCTTTGTGTTTGATGCTTCGTTTTAATGGGAGGTTAGCATTATCTCTTCATATTTAGACTTCTTTTGTTTTATAAGATGTTCCTGGTGATTTTTTTGCATACAAATTGATGGTATAGTTTGTACTTGATGAATGGGTGTTTGATATACTTTAAAGTGAATCAAGAAAATAACGGAAGCTGTATCATTCAAGGGATATACTTGGTTAGATTTTAATTGTTATCGATTTATAACATTTAGGAACAGGTCAACACTAAATCATACAAAGCCTTTGATTCAAACAAGATTCCCATTCATAGACACTAAATTATACAGTTCTTACATCTTTTTCAAACAAAGTATAAAGAGTTTTTTTTTTTTTTTTTTTTTTTTTTTTTTTTTTTTTTTTTTTTAAATCTCTTTGAAAAATATAGAAAGACCGGAAAAACTTAAATATCATAAAACTCTCCTGAAAATGTCTCTTTTAGTCTGATTAGGAGCATAGAGGCCAAGACCAAGAAGAAATAATACGTATTAAAAATCTCAATTGCAAAAGATGATGAAACGTTAAGAATGTGCATGATAATCATCCACAAAATCCTCATGGTTCCTTACCTAGGACCAGACAGAACAGAAGCCAACAATGGTGTCACATCTTTGTCATGTTCAACTGCTGTGTTTCTAGGATCTGTGAAGTTGTAATTCAACCTAGATTCGACTTCCATTACTCCTTCTAACACCTTAACCACTGTTGACATCGAAGGCCTTCTCTTGAAATTATACTGCAAACACCATGAAGCCAATTTCATCATCTCCACAACTTCTGAACTATGTGCCTGCATATCTTCACTGTACTTGTCAACCATATCTTGCAGAGTCCCCTCTTCCCAACATTTTTGAAGGACACCAAGTAAGTGCCAGCCTTCTTCAGAAAAAGATGTGTCAAATTTCTTCCTCCCACACAACATCTCTAAGACAACGATCCCGAAGCTGTATACATCCACTTTTTCAGTAATAACTGAGCTCAACCATTCTGGTGCAAGATATCCTGGGGTCCCTCTCATCGTAGTCATAACTTGGGTTTGATTTCTATCGATGAGCTTTGACAACCCGAAATCAGATACTTTGGCATTGAAATCGCTGTCTAGCAGTATGTTTTGAGGTTTAATGTCTAGGTGGATAATTTTTTGTCTACAGTCTTCATGAAGATATGCTAGACCTTTGGCTACATCAAGAATGATTTTCTTTCTGCATCTCCATTCTAGTACGTGCTCTCGGTCTCCATGGTAGATCCAACGATCTAACGATCCATTACTCATGAATTCATACACAAGAAAACGTTGTGATTTCCAAGCACCAAATCCTCTTAGTGTAACCAAATTCACATGGTGAATGCTTCCAATGGATTGAACCTCAGCTAGGAATGATTTGTTAACCTGCCCAAGACACTCAAGACATTTTACTGCAATCTTGGAGCCATCTTCAAGAATCCCCTCAAAAACTGCTCCAAATCCTCCTTCACCCAACTTTTTGTTGAAATTCTCTGTGGCGGTTCTCAATTCTTCAGAGGTATACCGATTTGGCATTCCTGGTACCTCGCCTAAGAATTCTTCCTCCATTTGAGTGGCTTGTCTTCGCTTGTCGAGTATGTAAATAAGAAAACCTGCAAGCGGAACTAAAAGCCAAAAAATTACCGGAGTAGTAATGATTATAGCTAAACGTGCTGGATCCGAATCATTGTCAGAAGATGTTACATCTGGAGTAGTAATGAATTGTACTTTTATGAAAGCTGAAGCATTACGATGAATTACATCTGGATCAGCATTCGTCATTGTGTAGAGCTCAGAAGGCAAATAACAATCCCCATTTAAAGTATCTGAACCATACTGAAATATAGCTGCTTTGCATGAGCAATTGTTGACACATGCTTGTTTGCAAGTCTCAATATCCACCTTCTCCATGTCTGCAATAATGTTGAAGTACGTAACGTTCTTAAGTGGAAACAAAGTTTGATCTTGGGTGGCATTACATGTGAGAGGAGTAATTTCAGAGCAGCCCAGGTTAGGTTGCCGATCGTCCACTGCTCTGAAAAACTCCTGTCTCCTGGGAAAACTTGGTACTGGACAGGTACACTGTTGATTACCCGAGCAGAGGGCATTTCTTCCACAAGACAAAGGATAATTACACTCTCCAAGACTAGTGTTGAATAGATCAGCCACCACTAACCATCTTTCTTGCCATTCAAACACTTTCAAATGCCCATCTGGCATCAGTTTCATATACTGGGTTGATGATGCTGGAGGTACGGTAATCACCTCATCAGGATCACTTGGCTCAACAGAAAGGATGAACAAAGACAAACTGCCATTCAAGAACCTAACATGCCTTCTTCCTTTATTTGTATCGTTGCCAGAGACCAGTTTCCTGTAATAGGCTTGAGGTGAACTTGATCCAACATAAGCAAACAAACCGTTATCTTTCACTTGAAGAGAAAATAAACCTTTTTGGGCAGTCCAATTAGTTGATGATGCACTAGGTATCAACTGCTGTCCTTGATACAGTCTTTGGCCTGGTACCATACAGTCAGTTGGGTAATCAAAAGATTGCCAAACAACAGATCTATTGATATCAAACAACACTAGGTTTCCATCATCGGTCAAGTTTAAACCAGCAACAGATTTCCCAGCGGTGTTGGTAGACCAGACTGTGCTTCCATTAACATCCTGCAAGACAAGTTCTCCAGTTGGTGTGAGATTCAGTACTGCACCATAGCTAACCGGAGAGTCTCGGTTTGCTGACCACACCACTTGTGGGAACCCGCTATCATGTAGAACGATACCACGCGTACTATTGGTTTGAACAATGAAGACAGCGAAGAGGTAAGAGCTGCAGGTTCCATTGCAGTAGAACCCACAGGCGAATTTCGGCCCAGATGATCCTCTAAGGAGGATGGCTCGGACCCTTGAGCCGTCTGTGAAGTTAACAGAATTGGATAAAGATTCAGTGTTGGTCCATGTGGTGGAAAGATTTGCAGTAGGGTAATCGAAGGGTGGTTGGGCAATGGTTGAGTAGCAATAAAAGATGAGAAACAATGCAAAACAATAACTGATCCATGGTGCCCTCATCATGAATGAATAATGACCTTATAAGATCCTACGAAGATATCTGCCTTATATTTTTCTAAATAGCAGATCAGCTGTAGATCAGTAGTCAACTACATGAGGCTATAGTCAACTACAGCTGTAGAAAGCCGTGTCTTCAGCAGGTGGTAGTCATCATCTTAATTTCACATGCTCTATAATACCTTAATTTTTAAGCCTTACGTTGAGTGATTTTTGTGGCTCATATTGAAAAAAATGTAAGGGGATAAAAGCTATGAGTTGTTGAATGTGGACTTCATTAGTAAATCTTTTTTTATGAAAACCTTATGATTGAATTAAATAATGTACTATGGATTGTAAAACTAAAATTGCATGTTGTACATGATATTTTTGTAATATTTTTTCATTATTACATCCTTTTACGTTTAGTAAATAAAAATTTGTAAGCAAGTTGTAATATGTAATTGTTGTTGTATACATCATATGAGTTTAGTATTTGTGCCGTATAGATAACTAACTAATTTAAAACAACTAAAACCGTTCATGAAACACTACATGAGATCAAACTATAATTGATAAATACAAAATTACAGTAAGACGTGGGTTCAACCGGATTGATACACCATGAGATCCAACTACAATGGATTTCTCGAAGAACTTTGGAAGTGTATAAAGGGTTGGAAATGTAATCGCTCATTATTCGCTCTATAAATAGTCATGCTTCCTGCGCTCCAGGAGACAACTCTTACATAATTCCGAGATGAACTTGGAGGAGAGCTTTTATAGAGGAGTCAATTAGCGTCGAAACTCTGTCTGGATAATGTTTGATTTGTAATAAGATCGAAAACGATTATATTTACATACGTGCATGATTACGATTCGGTTTAACGGATTCCGCACGTTAAACCGGATTAAGGCAGATCTAATTTTTGTTTACCAACCGTATCCTAACTTTCACACACACTCTCTCTCTCTCACGCTTGTTACATGAGCAACGCCCCCTTCAATGGCGCCCCTCACTAACTACCACGTAATGGTGTGTGGCAACGCCCACTACACATAGTCTTGGTTTGACCCCTTAATCTATCGTCCGTAGAGTAGTTAATGATCGGAAAGTTCTGACTGAGAAAAAATGGAAGTTAATACAGAAAGAGATCAATCAGAACAATAAGAGTAATATACCAACATTTTAAACATTGCATAAAAATAGAATTTCATGATTTTCTCCTAATTTCAGTGTACATATAGGTTAGCAATCTAGAAAAGAAAACACAGCTTTTATTCAAATAATACTAAAATCACTAAAATTACCATCAAATTCACACCTAATGCTACTCAGTGTCAGATCATATTCTTCTTCTCAAATGAGATTCAAACCAATTAAAGATTTGCTCCGATTGCAAGCTAGTCATCTCATGATACGCAAATGCAAGATTCAGTTCCTCCTGAATGTAATTCACCAAAACCTTATCAGGTAAACTAACCTTCCTCTTCCTCATGGCTTCTTTCCAAGGTATAACCCGCCCGTCATTCACCAAGTATCCTTTCTCGTCGACAAACCCCTTTTCCTTAAACATATCAAACAACTCTTCTGAAATCCTTCGGTCAAGACCCGGAACTCTCTCAGCAAGAAAAGTCGGTGATAAAGGCAACTCAAGACACTTCACCTCAGCAACATCCACACCTTCCCTCCTCATAACTTCAAGATTCACATCAATCATCCTCTTCCTGCGTGTATCTTTCGGCATATGAACGAAAAGCGTAGGCGGGTAGTCTTTCGTAACACCAGTCTGCTCAAACACCCCTTCAGCAATCATAACAACAATGCTACTAAACTTCATCTTACTCGCGAGCATTGAAACAAAATAACCACCCGATGAAGCCCCCAAAGCCACAAGTGGCAAACTTTCAAGATTCTGTTTCTTGACCCACCATTTAATAACTCTTTCAACAACCAATGTCTCCTTCATCAGTGACCAGCATCTGCCTCTACTCGAAACCGCAACCACAGCAAACTTTCGTGCAAGCGCTTCCATAACAATCGCCCTTTCTTCCGGCAGACCGACACAATGATCACAATTTGGGGATTTATCCCAAAAGTTAGCAGCCCTACCATTACACCCATGAGCTATAAACAAAACTGATCTTGGGGAATCAGGGATTTGCCAAATTACTGCAGTGCCATTCAAGATTTTGACCGTTGGATCTAAACTGGTATCTTTTTTATTTGCTAACCCTAACCTTAATTGAGAATTGGGTTTTTTCTTATCAATCCCTAATACTAGAATTACAAATATTAGAGCTACAATAGTGATGAATAACGGTAACCTGATGTTATGCATCTTGATGAATCGCTTCTGCCATTTGGTGCCACTCTTGTTATACATAACTGTGATTGAACGGGGATTTTAGTGTTTGAAACTGAAACACTAACGCGACGTAATGGTGTATCAATTAAAAAGTGATAACACTCTACACATACGGATGCCGGAGGAACAAAGATCCCCTTTTTGTTAGATCTCCGTTTGTGTTTTGTCTTTGTGCACTGTTGTTTCGTTTGTGACTTTGTTGCTATGGGTGTTTCCACTGCTTTTTTTTTTTTTTTAGCAAAATGACAATTTTCCATTTACTTTTTTCACTTCAGTTAGGCAAATTAATTTTAAATAAGAGAAAATTGCTAGATTCGTCCCCTGAGGTTTTACAACTTTTGCTAGATCAATCCAAAATCAACTTTTGTTGCTAAAACAGTCATTGGCTATGTTTTCTTTTGCTAATACAGTCCAAAAACCCAACGTCGTTTAATGCTTCCGTTAATGTAAGGGTAAAAGTGACATTCTCTTTCTTTTATTTTATCTTTCTAATGAAGCGTCTCCCACACAAACACAAACACAAACACAAACAGAAGCCATCGAATCATCCCCTGTCCCAGAACCCTAATCAATCGTCTCCCACACGAAGATGAATGATAATTGGAGCTACTGGTGTGTTCGAGACCACGAGTGTCCTTTTAATCCAACTGTAGAGTATGGTATGTTGATTCCCATTGTTTGATTAAACCCTAAGCCACTGATTTGTATAATGTTCTAATCTTCTTTGTGATTTGTTGATTTCAGTTAATCACCCAGATTGTTTCAGTCTAAAGTTTCATCATGGTGGAAGTTTTACTGATTTTCCAGACATTAAGTATGAGGGTGGTTTTGTATCTTACATTGACAAGGTGAACTCTGATTTGTTTTCGGTTATGATTATGAATGATATGCTTGTTTCTTTGGGGTATTCAGATGAAGATATTGTAACTTACCATTTCAAAGTACCTGAAGAAGAAAGTTTGGACTTAGGGTTGAGGCCATTGGGTAATGATTCAGATGTTCTTAATTTGATTAAGTATGCTGAATTAACTAAAGTAATTGAAGTGTATGTTGATCACCTAGAGACTTACCCTAGGATTGTTAGCCAAGATCAAGATCAAGTAACACAAGAGCCAACATTGGCAGACTTGAGTGATGACAGTGATGGGGGTAGAGGTAGTGATGAATTTGATGAGTATAGTGATGAATCTGATGAGGGTAGTGATGATTCTGTTGAGGGTAGTGATGAATCTGATGAGGGTAGTGATCCAGATTACATTGTTGATGAAAATAACATAGTTGAAGAAGTTATTGTAGATGACATGGAATTATTTAGAGCTGCAGTTGAGCATGAGTCTGTTGAAGACGAGCAAGTGCCAACTGAAGATGTAGAAAATGAAGTCGATGAGGATTTTCAAGGACAACTAGAACCTGATGATGACACCCCACTGCAACGAGTGATTAGGGATGTTAGGAAAAAGAAAAATAAATGTCAGTATTCATTAGATTCTCCATTTTATGTAGGGCAGGCTTTCTATGACAAAGAAGAGCTTATTGGTTTGATCAAAGCACATGCTGTGCATACAAGGAGGCAACTACACATACAAAAAAAATGACTTGTCAAGATGTCGTGTGGTTTGTATGGGTGGGAATCTTAACATTGATGCTTGTCTAGATAAAGGTAAAGGGGGTGGGAATCTTACACATGGTGGGCCCAGTGTTAGTGAGGGTAATTTGGGAAAAAGGCATTAAAGGATGAAGAAGGTAGGTGTAAACATTAATTCTCTTCCAAAAACCAGAAAAAAATATCCAGAACCCATTTGTCACTGGTCACTGCATATTTCTAGGAAGAGCAACAAAGGAGGTTGGAGTGTCAAGACATACAAAAAAGAGCATGAATGCTTGCAGACCAGGGATGTTAATCTGTGTACTGTAGGTTGGTTATCCAAGCAGATTGAACAAACCATTAGAACAAATCCAACTATACCATTAAGATCTCTTCAAGAAGAATTGGTTAAGAAGTACCAAATTGAGTTGACTGTAAACCAGATTTTTAGAGCCAAGACTATGGCAACTCAGAAGATCCAAGGAGACTTTGAAGCTCAGTATAAGATCCTAAGAGATTACTGTGAAGAGTTGCTTAGAGTTGATCCTGAATCAACAGTGAAGGTGGCTGTGGAACAAGAGTATAACCAAACTAGTGAAACAAGGCAATTCAAGAGGATATATATTTGTCTAGGTGCACTCAAGAGGGGATTTAAAGCTGGTATAAGGGACTTGCTGGGAGTGGATGGTTGCTTCTTAAAGGGTCGTTTTCCTGGTCAGATATTAACAGCAGTTGCTCCGGATGGTAACAGTGGCATCTACCCAGTTGCATATGCACTAGTAGAGGCTGAGAATAAGGATTCATGGACGTGGTTCTTTCAGATGTTGGGTGAAGATTTGGGGCTTACTGCATCTAGCAATTTCACCTTTATTAGTGATAGGCAAAAGGTAATATTGATAGTAATTTGAATATGTTTGTGTATTTTGTTTTGTTTTAAATTGGTAGTAATTTGAATATGTTTGTGTGTTAGGGTTTAATTCATGCTATAGCCCAAGTTTTCCCAGCTACAGAGCACAGGCACTGCTTGAGACACATCCATGACAACATGAAAGCAACCTGGAGGGGTGACTTATACAAAAACTTGTTGTATGGAGTAGCTAGTGCATCCACAACACAAGCATATGAGAAGGCCATGCAGAAAGTGTTAACTGAGAGTAAGGATTTGCATGATTGGATGCTGAAAAATGAACCAAAACACTGGTGCAGGGCATTTTTCTCGGGTAATTAATTTAATACAGTTGTTTAAGTAAAATTATATATATTAAGCTTTTTAATGGCTTCATAATGAACTGCAGGAAGAGCTAAATGTGATATGATCCTGAATAATCATTGTGAAGTTTTTAATAAACAACTTTTGAATGGACGAGACAAACCAATTATTACCTGTTTGGAGCAGATTAGAGAGTATCTGATGAAGAGGATTGTTATTGTCCATAGAATGATTGCATCAAGTAAAGGCCCACTAACACCCAATGCAACCACCAAGTTTGAGGAAATCAAGAGAGATGCAGTTGATTGCACTGTTATATGGTGTGGACCATCCAGGTATCAAGTGTCTGGGCCACATATCATAGAACAAAGGATTGTAAATATGGAAGAAAGAACTTGCAGTTGCCGAAGATGAGACTTAACTGCCATGCCATGTAGGCATGCAGTTGCTTGCATTTGGAACATGAGGATGAATGGACGCGGTGATGGAATACCAGAAAGGTATGTTGATAGATGCTATTGGGTTGACACATGGAAGGTTATGTATATGAATACAATAGAACCCATAAATGGCAGGGACATGTGGCCAGTTTCTAGATGCCCAACCACATTAGTTGCACCAAAGTATCACAAACAAGCTGGGAGGCCTAAGAAGAAAAGAAAGAAGTCTGCTGTCGAGCTTGAGGAATTGAAGAAAAATGTTGAAACAGGTCCAAAATTGCCAAGGAAGGCAAACTCATTAAGTTGTGGATTGTGTGGTGCAAAGGGACATAACAGAAGAAGATGTAAAAATGGTGGAGCAACAGGTGGTGATGGAAGTGTTGAAGGTGCTTAGAAGTGTTTGGTAATAAAATAGGCTGTTTGTTTTTGTTTGGTTCACTTTTTTGTCGAATGCACAACTGGTACTTGTTTTTTGTATGGTCCATTTATTTGGATGACATTGTCACTTTTTTTGGTATCAATGTATGGTCAGTTTGATTAACATGTGCAGCAATAACACTCATTAACAACAATATTTGATAATCCAAGTAACAATCAAGATTCATTAACTACTCCAATTGCATATAATACAATAAAATGATAATCCAAGTAACAATCCACATCATTTTAAGCCTTCCCTTCTTTAATTTCAACTTTCTAGCATCATCTTCCAGCATCATAATCTTGTTATGCAACACTCTTGAATTTTCTTCATGCTGATTAACAGTGTTCAGCAGCCCTTGGATCACCACATCAGTGTTATGTGAAATTGATCGCTCTGCCCAACAAACAAAGCCGCATCCACGTCCGTTTGCCTGTGATTATTAGAATCACCTCAGATTTAACGATGTTCGAATTACAGGGCTCGATTGAGTCAAAATTACACATGCTTACCCGTTTATCGCAGCAGTAGAATCGTCTCCCAGGGTTCGATTCAGTCAACGATGTTCGAATTACAGTTGGAGCCCCGCATTTGCATACCACCATGTCGAGCTTGAAGGATTTGGGAATTAGGGTTTATGGGGTTAAAAAGGGGTATCGCAGATGTTGAAGATAGATGTGTGTTGTTTATATTGAGTTTTAAAGATAATATAATAAATGGAAAAATATTTAAAAGGAAAATGACAACTTTGCCCCCCTGTTAAATACTATATTTGAACGACGTTGGGTTTTTGGACTGTATTAGCAAAAGAAAACATAGCCAATGACTGTTTTAGCAACAAAAGTTGATTTTGGATTGATCTAGCAAAAGTTGTAAAACCTCAGGGACGAATCTAGCAATTTTCTCTTTAAATAATCCCAACTTTCTAATTTTAGCCGATATTCAGTTATTTGTCGATAATAATCCGAACTGATCCATTTCTAGTCGATAATAGTTTGCGGTAAAAATAGCTTAACGGAGTTAAGTTTTATTCTGAATTATAAGCCGATATTTTAGGGCTTTTGATTAGAACGAGGATACGAGTTGATTGATGTAGAATTTACCTCGAAATACTGCCTCAAAAGACGAAAACGGTGCTTCAATTCGGGTGTTTAAACTTCTAATCAACAAAAATCAAGCCGTTTGGAGTACCGTTTCGAGGTAAGTTTTACATAAATCGACTCGTATCCTCATTCTGATCAAAATCCCTAAAACATCGGTTTGTGATTCGGAAAAAAACTTAACTCCGTTAAGATATTTTAAACGGCGGACTATTATCGGCCAAAAGTGAACCACTTCGGATTATTATCAGCAAATAACTAAGTTGAGATTATTATCGGCCAAATTGAGAAAGTTGGGATTATTTAAATTCAATTTGCTCTTTAAAAATAAACTTTTTGCAACAGTACTCCTGAGTTTTTTTTTCATTTTCATCTAATTCACTAACTCAGTTAAAATTTATAGTTAACTCCTATGGACGATTTTGACAATTCTCAATCCTTAGGGACGATTTTGACACTTTCCCATTTATTCATTTGTTTTTTTTAATTTTATAAATTTTATTTTTATATTTATATAAAAAAGAATAAAAATAATTATAAATAAAATATATATACATATACACACAGGGTGGGGTTCTCGAGTGAACACCAGTGTATTTGTGAACTGAATGAACAAATCCTGGCAATTGATTTACATCATCAAATCGTAAAATAAACTAGTGTATTTTCATCATCAAATCCTAACCATTGATTTACACTTGTATATGAATTAGTTCATCAGTATTCACACTCAAGAGGATTGTTCAGAAATATTTACAAATGAACCTAACCCTATACACACATTATAGTGTATAAATGTTATTTGCCTTATAGAAACTATTCTATCTATCTTAAAAGGGAATGTCGGTAGATTTTCCATTGACATTCCCTAAATTTTCACATATTACAATTTAAGTTCCTTGATTTTGCTATCCTTGGAGTTTCATAAAAGGACAATTTTATTCTTTAGACTATTACTTTATTTTACAATTTCTACAAATTAACTCCTCGAGTTTTTAATGTTCCAACTTTACCCCTGTACCATATATATAATATACGTTTTAATCTATTATTTTCTTCAATAATTTTCGTTCACTAATTTCTTTTACAAAGAACTAATTTTTTGTTAACCCTTTTCCTTCCTTTACTTTAAGAAACTAACTTTTTTACGTCTGCCCTTTTATATATATGTTGGTATAAATTAAAGTTGGTTTACGTTTACATGTAAACTCTTTTTTTGAAACGAGTTAGCTCAAATATAATATGTTTTCATGCTTATTTTATGTACGTTTCTAGTTAGTCTGCGCTTCAACGTAAATTTTGTACCAAACCGGGCGTGGTTAAATGTCACACCCCAACCGATGGCGGAATCATCGGGGCGCGACACTGAACGAAACAAATTGTTCAAGAGAAATTCCATAACAACTACATTACCGGATAGTTAATATTATGTCCCATACCATAACCCATCAAGCAAAATAAGTCATTACAGATAGCGATATCTCAAAAACAATAACATGTTTTGACAACTCAGATTACAAAATAGATTAATTGTTTATTTGTTTCTAGGACTCTTTCCTAGCCTCGATTTCATCACACAGCAAACAAGGCGTCCTAGCATCTTAAGCACCTGCCACATACGTTAAACTAAAGGTCAATACACATAGTGTAAAGGTGAGCATACAAGTTTAGTAGATATAATAGAGTTCGAATTCGATTACGCATAACCAGTACGCACAACGTGTGACGTGAAGCACGTTAGTTATCAACATGATCCTATCGATACCAATGACTGCGGGTTGATTGCCCAAGGCAGTTCGTAATACATATTCACCACTGTGAACCATGTAATTAATTTTCCTTAACAACCCCTGAGTGAACAGGTGCTGAGTCCAAACTATAGTACTATCGTTGCTAAGGCAGGTAGACAACAATCTATGTGTAAACATAACAAACAAGCATTCATCGAGTCACGTATAACATACAGTAGCGGTTAGCGTTAAAGTATTTCGTAGTGTGATTGATGTGATTTGGAATAAGTAACGTATGTAACACCCAAAAGTGCGTAAAGCAAAAAGGGTTCGAGTATACCCACAGCGATGATGGATTGAATGGAGCGCTTAGAGCGGGATTAGCCTGATCAGAACGATAGTATAAACGATAAGCAGCGCGTAAAACAGTACAAGGAACCAAGTGTCGAACAGCAACCCGGTCGGATGGCAATCCGATCGGACGGTCATTCAATCGGATGTCAATCCGTTCAGACGGTCATCCGCTCGGATGACCATTCGGTCGGATTGACACCTTGCTTGGTGAGGATGTGTTTGTGTATGATGGTTTGTCTTTTGAAGTTTCCGTTGTAGTATTTTGAAAACAGAGAAGTATCTCTACCTTTCAGGTCGGTCGATCGAACGGCATTTCGATCGGACGGCGATCCGTTCGGTGAGACATCTCACAGAGAACAAGTTTACAGCAGTTTTACCATCCAATCAGATGGTCTACCGATCGGGTGGTAATCCGCTAGAACTGGTAATGCATTGAACATGTTGAAAATTGTTAAGTGTTGAATCCAGGTGCAATTTGATCGGATGGCCGGTTCAAGGTGGTTGTTCATGTTCAAACCCGAAATCGACTATCTTTCGGATAGAATTCAGATCTAGAACTGATACATCACTAAGAACGAGTAGAAGATCAGAACAAGGTCCGATTCCATCGGTTTTGAGTGCATTGAGTGTAAAAGAGTTGAAAGAAAGTTAGAAAACCATCTTTTAATCCTTTTAACCTCGAATATGTTCAGATCTATGCTAGATCTTCGTTTATTCGTATGGAAATCATTCAGATCTAAGTTGTTCTTGGTGGAATGAAGCCAAAACATGAAGTTCCTAAGAACACCATGCTGACATCATCCTAGAACACCTCAAATCTAGTGATTTCACGGTTAAAAGTTAAGATTCAAAAGATAGGAAGGTGTAGGAGTGCGTGTAGATCGAGAAAGTACAAGATTTAGGTTGAAAACTTACAAGATTTGAGAGAAATCGGGATAAAAGAGCTTGAGAGCGGCTGGTTCGAGTGGGAGGAGTTGTCACCATCAAATGAGGTAACAACTGAGGTATTTATAGGGTTTCCCAAAAAGGAAAGTGCTTGCTCGATCGGGTGGCTGGTCCGATCGGGTGGCTGGTCCGATCGGGTGACAACTCGATCGGATAGCAGTCCGATCGGTTGGCCACTCGATCCTAGTGTGTGGCGTGACGAGTTTTGTCGTTTCGATTCGTGTGTTGAGCGTTGCGATGCGACTCGAGGGAGCGATGCGATAGAATTAACTACTAGATTACACCATTAATCCCAACTACTATATCTAACATACAATCACTATAATTAACTTGCGTTTAGCGTCTGCGATTCTATTGCGATTCGATTAAGTTGCGATATCGATTGCGATTAATCACCACAAAACATAATTAAACATGCACAAGTAACACATAATTAGCACACACACGTAAAACAATATCCATAACCTGCGATTCATGTTGCGATTTGATGTCGGTTCGTTTAGCGTTAAATAGCTTAGCGTTTAGTTAACTTTATCGTATTGTTACTTCCTATAGTTCACAGTCGTAGAAGCGATTATCGGCGATAAACATACATCGATTACTGCGATTAAGTGCGATTATTATCAAGTACTCCACATAATACAACTAATGCGATAAAATAAATAGATTATCTACAAGTCAAAGAAGTCAAACAGGAGTTGAGCAAGGAGTGTCAGATCGCAATTAGCAATCTTTTCTTCCTTTGACTTCAATCTTGACTTTGAATTTGACTTTCGAAACACGGGGTGTTACATTAAATATAATACATTTTCATTCGATGGTATAAATTAAAGTTACTCTGCGTTTGACCCCTAGCAATGTAAGAATTGTATATCTATACAAAACACCATAGTTGTTGATGTTTACACCTTCTAACTTTGGTCCTTTCACTTTGTAACACACTCATGGTTGGCCCTTGATGTGAATATGAACGTGTTCTCTTTTTTCCTTTTGTCATTTCCATTTTTAAATCTATAATATGTCCCTTTTGATTAGATATGTCGGTTATTTCTCTATACACGTTTTATGTTTTTTTGGTATGTTACATATTATATGTACTTTATGTTTTGATTCAGCCGCAATGCTTATATAGGTTACATTAAGTTAAACCGAGTATGTTGAAACATGCATTTTCATATAGTTAACGCATGGCATAACGCTAGGACTAATTCATTCGATGGCATAACACTAGGACTAATTCATTACTAGTTTATGTAAAAAGTAAATAAATACAAGCTATAAAGACTATATGTACCCTCTCAAGAAAAAAGAAGCGATAATAAAAAAAATTAAACTTAAGTTTGAACTCGAGTTTTACTTATCAACTCTGAGTTGTTTCGTGAGCTTAAACAAGACGTATTTATGTAATTGTAATTTAAACATCAAATATATATTATTTTTTATAATTATAATTATTACATATAAAACTATGATAAAAATAAATAGTTAATAATATATGATTTATTTATAAATCTTAATCTTAATTATATATACACACATATATAATAGTTGTAGTTATGAATGTATATAAATTAGTTAATAGATAATAAACTGTTTAAACCCAAATTGAGCTTGAGCTTGAAAAGCATTAATGAATCAAATTGATTAAACCCAAACTAAGCTTGAGCTTGAAAAGCCATTAATGGATCAAACCGAGATACACTGAGCTTGAGCCACCTTGCGAGCCTAAACAAGCCTTATTTGTATAATTTTAATTTAAAATATTCAATGTGTGTGTGTGTGTATATATATATTTATAATAATAGTAATTATGGGAGCCGCTAAAATAAAAACCAGCTCCAGTTGTAAGAACCACGAAAACCACCCTCCACCAATCATATTTTGCCACCCTAAAGGGTAGTTTGGTCATTTACCCCCAATATCAAATCTCCCCTCTCTCTGCATTTAAAGCCATCAGTCTTTCTCTTTCCTCATTTCTCATTTGTTTCCTTTCAAATTCTCTCTCCTCGTTTCTTTAAAAAGAGCCAAACATTCATCTTTTTCATCCCAAACCATAAACCCATCACCATATTCATCCCACCCCCTTCTTCTCCATGGTTGATGTTTCAAGCAGGAAAGAGAGAGAGAGAGAGGAGAGAGAGAGAGAGAGAGGGAGACCGGAGTGTCTGTTTGGCTGAAACTCCGGTGAATCGCCGCAGTGACTGTCTCTCTGAAACCCCGTTGCGGCGGCGGTGGCGCCGGTTGATGTTTCAAGCAGGAAAGAGAGAGAGAGTCGACAGAGTAAGAGAGAGAGGAGAGAGAGGGAAACCGGCGGAGTAGTCCGGTGGCGGCGCAGCCGCTACGACGGCGGTGATGATGATGTGGCAGCCGGCGGAGCAAGCATCTTTTCACCCCGGTAAGCCTAACCCCTCATCATTCTCCATTTCCTTTCAGATCTGAGACCCTTGATCTCATTCTAGAGATACTTCAATTGCATCTTCAGGTTTTCAAAGGAGCTTCAATTGCAAGGAATGTGATTTTTGTATCCAGATATCCTATTGATTAATATTTGAATGTCCTATGTTATGTATTTTATCGATATTTTTTTAGTTCCTAAAATTGGGTTATGGGAATTCGTGTAAAAACCCATCTAAGAATTCGTGCGTTTGGTATGGGTGGGTGTTGAAATTAAAGATATGGGGTTGAGATTCACAGTGATAGTTCGAAACAATTTTCCGACAGATTGATGATGATGATGCGGCGAGGATGGTGGAGGGTAGGTTCAATTTGTGTAAAAAAGTTTTTGTAAAAAAAGTTTAAAACGTAAAGTTTTTAACGTAAAACGTAAATTTTTTAACGTAAAACGTAAACTTTTTAACGTAAGACGTAAACTTTTTAACGTAAGACGTAAACTTTTTAACGTAAGACGTAAACTTTTTAACGTAAGACGTAAACTTTTTAACGGAAAACGTAAAACGTAAACTTTTTTTAAACTTTTAACCTGAAACGTAAAAATTAAAACGTAAACTTTTTAACGTAAAACTTAAACTTTTATGTAAAAACTTTTTAACGTAAAACGTAAAACTTTTTCTACGTAAATTGTAAAACGTAAAAAACCGTGTGATAAAACGGCGCCTAAACAAGGGGCGTGAATACGGGGCATAAAAACGCCGTGAAAAAAAACGGGACGTAAAAAACGCCGCGAAAAAAACGGTACGTAAAAAACAGTGTTTTAAAAAAACGACGCTTGAAAAAGCCGAGCGTAAAAAACAGCGTGCAAAAACGACGCGTTAAAAAACGATGCGTGGAAAAGTCGGGCGTAAAAACGGCGCACAAAAAAAATTGTTTTGTTAAAAAAAATTGAATTTAAAAATGCTTTTAATAAAAAAAATTCTGTTTAAAAAAAGTAATATAACAAAACAAAAAAGAAATAAATAAATAATAAAGACAAAAAGACAAAAAGACAAAAAAAATAATTTTACTAAACTACCCTTTTGAATTAAAATATTACAGACATAATAAGACAAAATGTATTTAATATTAATTTTTGTTACTTTTAATCTCATACATCTATCTTGTTGATCTAATGGCTAGGAACTGGTTCTCGCGGTTCTTAGAACTGGATGTGGTTTTCATTTTAGCGGTCCCCTAGTAATTATTAGTATTATTATCATATATGATGAATAATATATATATATAATTATGCATGTATGTAAAATAATTAATAAATAATAAGCGATCTGAATCCAAGCGAAGCCCGAGCTTACATTACAAACAAGCTAACTCGAAACGAGACGCTTGAGCTTAGATAATTGTGACTGTCTTGTTTACACCCTCCCACTCCCACTCGTCTCTAATTTCGCCTTTTGGCGAGCCACTCTCTGCTCTGCAATCAGTTGTCGTCTTCTGATGCATACCTTGGTGATTTCACTAGCCATGGAATCAAAAGGAATAAACGGAAGTTATTCCAAACAAAGCACAACGATTGTAGTTATTGTTCACAAACATCTTTTATGATTTTGGTATTTTGCCAATGACGATGATTACAACATGCTCAGGACACATGCATCTGTTGTCTTTTTCTACGGTAGATATGATATTAAACTAGCATGGATTTAACTTTTTGCACGTTAGATGCAATATTTAATCATGACACAAATATCTTCATATGTTCATTGATCATTAGTGATGAGAGGACCATGGATCTGTTACTGTTTTGCCTTGTTTTTCATTTTGAATTGCTACTCGACCACTTCTGATTACCCTACTGCAAATCTTTCTACTACATGGACCAACACTGAATCATTCTGCTATGCTGCTGTGTTCGGAGATGGCTCAATGGTCCGACCCAACCTCATTAGAGGATCATCAGGGCCAAGCTTCGCCTGTGGTTTCTACTGCCTTGGAAACTGCACCTCTTGCCTCTTCTCTGTCTTCATTGTTCAAACCAACAGTACTAGTGCTATTGATGAGCAACAACCTACAGGATTCCCTCAAGTGGTGTGGTCAGCAAACCGTGACCATCCGGTTAGCTATGGTGCAACACTGAACCTCACTGAAACCGGAGAATTGGCACTGCAGGATGTTGATGGAAGCATAGTTTGGACTACCAACACTGCACGCAAATCTGTTGCTGGTTTGAACTTAACTGATGATGGAAACCTAGTGTTGTTTGATGTCAATAGCTCGGTGGTTTGGCAATCTTTTGATTACCCAACAGACTGTTTGGTTCTGGGGCAAAGACTGTTTCAAGGACAGCAGCTGATACCTAGTGTTTCGTTGACCGATTGGACGGCCCAACAAGGTTTGTTTTCTCTTGAAGTCACGGATAAAGGTTTATTTGCTTATGTTGGATCAAACCCGCCTCTATCTTATTACGAAAAGTTGTTCAGTGGCAATGACACAGATAAAGGAAGAAGATACATTGAGTTCTTGAATGGGAGTTTGTCTTTCTTCACTTCTACGGTTGAGCCAAGTGATCCTTATGGAGTGATTCCTATACCTGGAGCATCATCAGCCCAGTATATGAAACTGATGCCGGACGGCCATTTGAAAGTGTTTGAATGGCAAGAAAGTTGGTCAGTGGTGGCTGATCTATTTAGCGATAATCTTGTAGAGTGTAATTATCCTTTGGCTTGTGGGAGAAACGCCCTTTGCTCAGATAATCAACAGTGTAGCTGTCCAGTATCAAGCTCTCCCAGGATAGACTATTTCCGAGCAGTGAATGATCGGCAACCAAACCTGGGTTGCTTTGAAATTACTCCTCTCACTTGTAATGCCACCCAAGATCAAACCTTCATTGCACTAGAGAGTGTTATATACTTCAACTTTGTTGCAGACATGAAGAGTGTGGACACAGAGACATGCAAACAAGCATGTGCCAACAATTGCTCATGCAAAGCAGCTTTGATTAAGTATGATTCAGATTCCTCAAGTTGGGACTGTTATTTACCTTTTGAGCTGTTCACATTGATGAATGTTGATACACATATACCATACATGACTGCTATAGCTTTCATAAAAGTGCAGAATGTAAGATCATCTCCTTCCGCTTCTACGTCTCGATCAAATTTAGGAGTTATATTAACTTTTACTATTGGAAGTGTTCTGTTTCTGCTTGGGGTTATAGGTTTTCTTATTAACGTAACTCGTAAGCGAAGATGGGACACTCAAAGGGAGGAAGAGTCTATAGGCGAGGTACTAGGATTGCCAAATCGATTTTCCTATGAAGAACTGAAAAGCATCACAGAGAATTTTAATAAAAAGCTTGGTGAAGGGGGGTTCGCAGTGGTTTTCAAAGGGACTCTTGAAGATGGCTCAAAGATTGCAGTAAAATGTCTTGGGGGTCTTGGGAAGGTTAACAGATCATTCCTAGCTGAAGTTCAATCCATTGGAAGCATTCACCATGTGAATCTGGTTACACTCAGGGGATTTTGTGCATGGAAATCACAACGATTTCTCGTGTACGAATTCATGAGTAACGGATCTTTAGATCGCTGGATCTACCATGGAGACCGAGAAAAGGTTCTGGAATGGAAATGCAGGAAGAAAATCATTCTTGATGTAGCCAAGGGTCTAGCATATCTTCATGAAGATTGTAGGCAAAAAATCATCCACCTAGACATTAAACCTCAAAACATATTGCTAGACAATAACTTTAATGCCAAAGTATCTGATTTTGGGTTGTCAAAGCTCATAGACAGAAATCAATCTCATGTTATGACTACGCTGAGAGGAACCCCAGGGTATATGGCTCCAGAATGGTTGAGCTTAGTTATTACTGAAAAAGTTGACGTATACAGCTTTGGGATTATTCTCTTGGAGATGCTATCTGGGAGGAAGAAATATGATAGATCTCAGCCTGAAGAAAGTTGGCACTTACTTGATGTCCTTCAATATTGTTGGGAACAAGGGACTCTGCAAGATATGGTTGATAAGTATTGCGAAGACATGCAAACACACAGTTCAGAAGTTGTAGAGATGATTAAAGTGGCCTCATGGTGTTTACAATATGATTTTACGAAAAGGCCTTCCATGTCGATGGTGGTTAAGGTGTTAGAAGGAGTAATGAAAGTCGAATCTAACTTGGATTCCAACTTCACATATTCGAGACTACAAAACACAGCATTTGAACATGTCAAAGATATGACACAGTTGATGGCTTCTGTTCTGTCTGGTCCTAGGTAAGTAACCATCAATTTCCTGTAGATGACAATTAAACTTGTAATCATAATTGTATTAGATTGTAATTGTATAATTAAAGTTACATGTGGTGGGTGTTTATATAAAACACCATATTACACATCTAGTCCATATACTATAATACTTTGTCTAGTACTCCCCCGCAAACTTGTAACACCTCGGAAAAATGTACGGAATCATATGGCAACACGTGTCCGGAAACTCTCCAAATATTCCAGATTTGTTGGAGGAGAGGGACAAATTTGTTATATATGGAAGATGGAGAATAGTCGAGGGATCATAATGTAAAAATGCCAAATTTTTGGCTTCTGGAGGTTCCTTACGGCCCGTAAAGCATTCAAAAACAATGGGCGCCAGAGGTTCTTACGGACCGTAAGCCATGACCCTTACGATCCGTAAGGGGTCTGCAGACAGCAGACTGCAGCTGCTGTCTCTTGCCACCTTGCTCGTGATTTTTCCACCCTTCTCATCCTTTCTATACTTGGTATGCCACTAACCTTCACCTAAGAGCTCCAGGGACATGTGGCACCTTCTCATGAATCTTGTGCAAGTATAAATATCCATGTTCTTCATCCATTTTAACTTGCACCTTTCAACTTCTTTCCCTCTATCTCTTAGAGCTGCTTCTGTTCCATAGAGACCTCCTCCCTGAAGTTATAAACTTCCCTTGAACACTTGTAAGTGTTCTCTCTCAATATTTTTCCATAATTAGGCTAGTTACTTGTAACACCTCGTAAAATCATGTCCAATATAGTATCGACACGTGTCATGGACTTTAAACGTGTTACAAATTGATTATGAGGGACTAAAGTTGACAAACGAAGAAAGTATATGTATATAAGGATTCAAAGTGTCAACATTTGATAATTATGCCTTTTAACAACTCTACACGATGTTTATACCCTTAAAACGAAAGTATCATGAAGCATATGAAACCGTTTGTGGAAGAATGTGAAAGTTTACAAGACGCGAGGGTTAAAAGTGTCAACATGTTTAAGTTATACCTCTGAGTGACCTTTTAGCAAACCCAAAGCCTTGTAACGATTAATTATACTCCCAAGAATAAGTGGTAAAAATTTCACAAGGTTTCGATATCGTATGAGGAAGATACGTTAACTTTCGTAATTAAGGGGTTAAAAGCGTCAACGAGGCAAAACTTGTGTTTTCGGTTACTGTTTAACGAAACCGGACCTAACGATGTTTGGTTATACATCATGGATCACAAAAATATAAATTATATGGGTTAAATGTGCTTAAAATGGAAATTATCTCGTTTTAAAAGGTTCAGGGGGGTGAAAACAGCAAGTTTGAAACTTGAGTTGCTGGTAAGCTGGGTGCTGGCGCTGTGCCACCAACTTCACTCTCTGCCGTCGCGTGACGCGACGACATGCCAGATCAACAAAAATTGTTTTAACGTGGCATCTTGCATGTTTGCTAAATTCCGCGAGTTTGCCACCCTCTAGCTGCTATAAACACGTCCGTTGACACTTGTTTTCATCTCTAGAGTTGCCACAACACCTGTATCAATCTCCATGATCCTTCCATGGCTATAAATAAGCCCATTGTTGCAACTTGTGAACTTACACTTTCACATTTCCTTGTTCTAACTCTCTGGAGCATTCTTGGCACTTAAGAAGCCTTTTCTTTGTTCTAGTCTCGTGCTAAGGACCATTGTAAGTCATCTTAGATTCTGTAATTCTGTTTTAATTAGTTTAATGGCCCAAAGTCAAACTGTCGTAATTAAGGTTTGACTTAGTGATTAATCACTAATGGTCCACTCAATTCTCGAATTGAAAGTACCTATGAGTTGGTAATTATGTGGGTAATAAACCCTTAAACGGGCACCCTCTGATTTCCACTCTAACTAGGTCAATTGTCGGGTCAAACTTGATTGTAAAAAGTCAACAGAAAGCTAAATTTCAATTAAACGCATAATTAACAATGTAAAAGCCATGGAACATGTTTTATCACTCATATATCTTGGTAATTAATATAAGAACATGTCTAAACATGTTCAACCCGACAATTTTCAGTTTAAGCTCGGTTTGGGACCGAAAATTGCAAAAGTAGACTTTTGCTTTGACTTTCAGTTCTGACCTAATGTAGCATATTTTAGAAATGCCTTAGAGCTCTATTAGGACCAGGTTATAGATTAGTGTAACCCTCTGAGGTTATCAACCTGGTTCATTAGTTATTCAATTCATGTGTATGTTTCCGTTATATGCCTAAATATTGACCATAATGCCCTTTTGACCTTAAAACGAGATTTTTGAAAATGTGAGAGGACAAAAACCTTTATTACTGATTTATAAACTTGTCCTAAAAATTTGACATCAGTTTGAGGTCTAGATTAAGAGTTATGCTCAATAGCGTAATTAGAAAGCTTTTTATTAATTAAACGGCATAATTAGCATAAAGCCTATCTAAACTCAAATTTTGACACCAAACTTTTTATCTACTGATGTAATATAATATTTTGGGATTTTTGAAGATTTTTATTTATTTTTAAGCTGAGCATAACATAGGGTTCTTGCTTTAATTCGGTAATTGTCGGTTATGTCATTTTCTTGAATAAAGTGAGTTTTACATAGTATTTTGATACCAAACTTTTTGCTACTGATTTTATATCATAAATAAAATATTTTGAACTTTATAAACTGATCAAAAACTCAGATTTCATATTTAATCCCGAAAATCGCTTAAAACCGACTTTTACGCGTCTTAAGCGCATAGTATGAGTTAAAACCCATTTTTGGCATATGAAACTTTATACCTACTGATGTTTTAAGTAAATTTATATAATTAAACAGTAAGCAAAAGTTTTGAACTCAGAATTCTAATTTTGACCTTTAAAGCTTATGTGAAATTACCAAAATGCCCCTATGGTGCATAGTTTGGTTATAAAAGATAAATTTCACATATATGGAATACCCTACTGTTATGACTTATAAAAATAAATATTTTTACTGATTATATCAGACCTGAAACTCAGATTAGTATTTAAACTCTTTATAACCTTTAAAATGACCAAAATACCCCTACGTGGCATAATTTGAGTTTAAATCCATTTTGGGCATAATGGAAGGTATCTTACTGATATCACAACATATTTAAGGCATATTAACTTAGGAAACCTGTTCATGACTCATTTGGTTACCCGTTACGCATTATTCGCGTTCGGTGCGGTTTATGTAACTTGTTTGCATAAATTAGCCGAAACGGGTCAAACCTTATCATTTTTATCTCAAAATCCAGAATGTGTTTAGTTTACCCATATTATACAAGTATACAAACTTGTCGGGTCTAAACCACACTCTAATCCGGTCATCGCTTAATCATGCGTTTCGAATCATGTATCTTCCTTTAAAACTAATCGGTCTAAGTTTAGACTTAATTAAGACCCTTTAGGAATCTAATAGGTTATTAAAACCTTCGTTCCAGATTAGGAGACCAGTGAAAGATACTTGCACTCGCTGATTGTGATATATACTTGCTCAGGTAAATACTTTTAACTTATTTTCCCTTATACGGGCTTGGGGTACGGTATATAAAATACCGCTTGGTCGGGCATTGATTGTTAATCATATAAAGGTTAATTTATTGAGATGACCCGTTTAATTTGTTTTGTTTTAAAGCCTTTGGGGGGGTTAATGACCATGTCCTGGATATCCTTGGCATCATTCATTGAAATGGCCACGACCTAAAGCACGGGGTGTAGGTATACACCTGTCGGTGCATATAAATAAAAAGGTATAACCGTTTGTTCGAGAATAACTCGACACGGGATTATATCATGTGGTGTGTCTATTCATCTTTAACCCGGTATTCAGCCCGGGCTACTGAACGTATAACGAACATGTAATTCTTTTACAAGTTTATATATAAATAATTATCCCAAGTTATAAATGATATTTGTGCCTTGTGCATTCAAATCAATTTTCATAAACATTTTCAAAATGAGCCGGTTAATGGTATTTACCAGTGTAAACTGACGTATTTTCCAAAAAGGCTAAGTGCAGGTACTAAACGGAATAGGCTGGCTACTCCAAGCATCAATAAAGAGTCTTGCAAGCTTAGATGTTATTAAATCTGTTGAACAATAATCTTTGAACTTTGATCCGCCTGTGGATCCTTACAACCGTTTTGTAATACACTTGATATTACTTTTTATTCGATTTGTAATGATTTTATCTTTCGACTTCCGCTCTGTATTAAACTGTGATAATATAAATTGTCTATGATATCAACTACGTCACAATACTCCCCACCGGGCCCACCGGTAATACGTGGAAATATCGGGTGTGACAGGTTGGTATCAGAGCCAACATTGAGTGAATTAAACACTAGCCTTTTGTGTTTAATCTCAATGACACAGTTTGCACATTCCTCGACTTTCGAGTCTAGACAAAGAACTTAGGACTAATTCTGATTTATTTTGTTTTGTCCTTTATTGTTTCTTTTGTTGTTTCTGTTGATTGTTTTGATAGGGCCTACAAGAATGCCGCCAAGAATCCGAGGAAGAGGTAGAGGCAGGGGGCCATTCATCGCCCCCAACGATCACGAGGCCTGGCCTTCACACCGGCGAACTCCATCAGACTCTTTAAGCAAACATCCTCAGGAAAACTGGAGGACCCCTTTAGAACCCGCGAGGCGTTCAGTCTCGCTGAGCTCCTCACCTTCCTACCTTAACTCTTACGGGCCTCAATCGGAGAACGAGCCCCACAACTCACATCCTTCTTTTATACCCCTTCAAAGCCCCAACTCACACCTTTCCTTTAATGACCCAACACCCTACTTCCAAAGCCGGTTCAACCCGACAAACCTAATTGAAGAGCCATTGGGTTATAACCCGTTGGGACCGGAGGGCCATTTCTCCATGGACATGGAAGAGGATCCGGAACCTGCCGAGCTGCCAGCTGGGACACCTACTCACCCCATCAAGATTTCGGATGGGTCGTCATATCATGGATCGCCTTATCGTGGTCCAGACAGTTATCAGGCAAGATTTGCCCAGTACGACTGGGTGTTTACTCCCAGTTACCACTCATCGCCGCCGCAGCAGCAGCAACAGGATCCCTCGGAGGATTCACGCTTTGTAGCAGTTACTCTACTGCCACCACCACCAGTGCAGCAACCGCCTCCGGAGCCACCGAGGCGTAGGAGATCAACCACACGGATGTCCGTGCGAGGGGGAGTCCGTATCAGCACCCCTCAGCATTCAAGTGGCAGTAATTACCCGCCACTATATGAAGACCCACAGATGGGTGGGCCTTCGAACCCTGTTTCTGAGGTGGAGTCTGCGCCGGTCACACCGCCACCGGTGGGTTATGATAACCCAATCCCTACGTACGCCGGTGTATCGACGTACAACCCTTTCAAGCAGCCAGCCCATACCAACTACAACTATGCTGAGGCTGACCCATACCTCGTAGCGGCAAACTACAACGCTCTCCATCCGAAAGAGCCCTATGGAGGTCCCTGGACGATTGGATACCCGACCTATGGGTACCAATACCCG
This sequence comes from Helianthus tuberosus, assembly GCA_030545235.1. Lineage (NCBI taxonomy): Eukaryota > Viridiplantae > Streptophyta > Magnoliopsida > Asterales > Asteraceae > Helianthus > Helianthus tuberosus. The sequence goes on from CM060442.1 coordinate 185,479,644, forward strand.
TCACCTCCTCAACCTCTGCAGCATCATAAGCCGCCGCAGCCGCCACTGTTATCGCCACCGCAGCAACATGAGATTCTACAAAGGTTGAGCCAGGTGGAACAAGAGGTTCGGGAGGAACGTAGAAACAACCGGGGATTTCTTAAAGGTTTGGCAAGCTTAATCAAGGGGAAGAGCAAAAAGGATCATTAAATCCTTTATTTGTTTATTTGTATTTCTTTAATGTTCAATCAAGTCCCTGCGTGGACATCTATTTTTGTATTCAGTCCCTCCGAGGACTTGTATTTCCAGTTTAGCCCCTGCGTGGGCATGTCAGTTCTGTTTAGCCCCTACGTGGGCAAGTTATTTCAGTTAAAGTCTTGTTTAGGGCGATCTGTACTCTTTTTAAAATTTTAATGGCATGTTATCATTTAAATTTTATTTTGTCATTAAATGCATAAATGTAATATGTGTGAAATAAATAAATAAATCTAAAATATGTCATTCCTTTTATAAGGTCTGCCTTTAAATATTAAATAAGAATCTTAAAGGGTATAACCTAGCCTGCATGTCATTATAAGACCTGGCCGTGATGGTAAAACCTGTTTAAAAAGATTCAAATCCTTGTTAACATCTGAAAACATGTTAACATTCCTGGCTGATGTGATTCGTAAAATCACACGTGTCATTCTTATATTGGATTATTCCAATTCCTTCTTTATTATTAAACATCCATTTGTGATGTAATGCCTACGGGCCACAATTATTGTCATATAAGACAAAAGACAGTCGTAGCCTACAACTCCCTGTTTAAGAAAGGTAATGAACTATGATTCAAGCCTTAGTACCTCGATCCTATAAGATCTTGACTTATAATTTAAACGTGTCCATGTGACTTGGCCTTTTGTGCCATTATTATATTTAATTATAGCTAAGGGTTATTAATGAAAAATCCTGAATAAAATACTTAACAAATTAGCCAATATGGTTCTTTAATACCATGGTTAATAGATTAATAAGATGACAAATCTATTATATACCTCTGAGAAATTATTGTCATCATTTTATGTAGCAATCAAGCTACATGGCAGAGTCTGAAGAAATCAACAGTCACCCAAGGGAAAATCATGATACCACCAGGATCAACGTAACTGGTGCGGAACTTCAAGCATTGATTGATAATGTTGTTACCAAGGCCATAGATAGGTAGTTTAATGAGTCAAGTTGTACTCGAAGCAAGACCTCATCTGTACCCCATTCTAAACCTAAGACTCACTCTGAGGCTCATAGTAAGCCACCTTCTAAACATAATGGATCAAGGAGGGATGATGATCATCACTCCTCAAATCAGCATAGTGTTCCGTCGAAGAAGATTGAGCTCAAACAAAAACCACGTGGTAAGTCCTGTACATATAAGTATTTCGTCTCCTGCAAGCCTAGAGACTTCACAGGGGAGATAGGAGCCGTCGATTGTATGACTTGGCTCGATGAAATGGACACTGTAGTTGATATCAGTGGTTGCGCTGATAGGGACGTTGTGAAGTTTGTATCTCAGTCATTCAAAGGAGAAGCGCTAGCTTGGTGGAGGTCTCTGATCCAAGCTACTGGAAAAGTGCATTGGTATGGCATGTCTTGGGAGCAGTTCATTACTCTCATCAAAGAAAATTACTGCCCTCAACATGAGGTTGAGAAGATCGAGACCGATTTCCTGACATTGGTTATGAAGAATTTGGACTGTCAGGCGTACCTTACGAGTTTTAATACCATGTCTCGATTAGTTCCATACTTAGTGACACCGGAACCAAAACGGATTGCCCGTTTCATTCGGGTTTTAGCCCCGGAGATCAAAGCAAGCGTAAAGGCATCTCGACCAACTACCTTTACATCTGTAGCCGATCTGGCACTATCGCTTACCCTTGATGCGGTCAGGCAGAGATCGCTGAGAAATTCTGATATAGTGAAGAAAAAACGTGAGGATGAAAACTCACACCGTTCAGACAAGAAGCACAAAGGGAACTCTGACCACAGGAAGAGTTCAGGGTTCAAGAAAGATGACCAACAGTCGGGCGAGAAGCCCAAGTGCAAAATCTGTAAGAAGCGCCATTTGGGGAGGTGCAGATACGAGTCAAAATCCCAATCACAGCCAAGAGCTTGTGGGATTTGTAAGTCAAGTGAGCACAAGATGATAAAGTGCAAGAAGATAAAGGATGCAACATGCTATAACTGTAACGAGAAGGGGCACATCAAGTCCAAGTGCCCTAAGTTTGCCAAAAAGCCTGAAGAGGCCAAAAAGACCAATGCTAGGGTCTTTCGAATGGATGCACGAGAAGCAGTTCAGGATGATAATGTTATAACAGGTACCTTCCTTATAAATGATGTTTATGCAAGGGTGTTATTTGATTCCGGTGCGGATAAGTCATTTGTAGATGATAAGTTTTGTAAATTGTTGAATTTACCTGTTAAAACCCTAAGCGTGACATATGAAGTAGAGTTGGCCGATGGTACCTTAGAAACTACCTCAACTGTGCTAGATGGATGCTTTATATCCATTAGGAACCACTCCTTTCCATTATCCTTACTTCCTTTGAAATTAGCTGGTTTCGACATAGTGATAGGCATGGATTGGTTATCTCATAACCAAGCCCAGATTGTTTGCGACAAGAAACAAGTGGTGGTCAGGACTCCGTATGGTGAGCCACTTACTATACAAGGAGATACTCAGTATGGGTTGCCTAAGCAAGTGTCAGTGCTTAAGGCATCAAGGTGTATGAAGAAAGGTTGTGTCATTTATATGGCACAAGTGACTATTGATGAGCCAAAGCCCAAGATCGAAGACATCCCTGTCATTTCTAAATACCCTGATGTATTCCCTGAAGAACTACCTGGTTTACCCCCAGATAGGCAAGTGGACTTCAGAATCGACATTATACCTGGAGCAGCACCGGTTGGACCCAACTGAGATGAAAGAGTTGAGAACTCAGTTGGATGATTTGCTGGCAAAAGGATTTATTAGGCCGAGCTCATCTCCTTGGGGAGCACCAATTCTATTTGTGAAGAAGAAGGATGGATCAATGCGGTTATGCATTGATTATCGAGAGCTGAAGAAGGTTACAATCAAGAACAGATATCCATTGCCCAGGATCGACGATCTGTTCGATCAGCTCCAAGGAGCAAGTTACTTCTCCAAGATTGACTTGAGGTCAGGTTACCATTAGCTGAAGGTTAGAGATGAAGATGTGCACAAGACTGCATTCAGAACTCGATATGGTCACTACGAGTTCTTAGTGATGCCTTTCGGGCTCACTAATGCACCAGCAGCGTTCATGGACCTCATGAATCGCGTTTGCAAACCCTACTTGGACAAGTTTGTCATTGTCTTTATTGATGACATTTTTATTTATTAAAAGAATCAAGCTGATCATGAGAAGCATCTTCGTTGTATTCTTAAACTTCTTCAACAAGAAAAGCTTTACGCCAAGTTTTCAAAGTGTGAATTTTGGCTTCGTGAAGTCCAGTTCCTTGGGCATGTGGTTAGGGAGCGTGGTATCCAAGTGGATCCCGCTAAGATTGAAGCTATCATGAATTGGCAAGAGCCAAAGACGCCCACAGAGATTCGCAGCTTCTTAGGCCTGGCAGGATACTACAGGCGTTTTATTGAAAATTTCTCAAGGATTGCAGCACCCCTAACTTCGTTGACTAGGAAGAATATTAAGTTTGATTGGGGTCCTAAGCAACAAGAATCCTTCGATATTCTTAAACAGAAATTAAGCAATGCTCCTGTGTTGACATTGCCTGAAGGGATTGAAGAATTTGTGGTTTACTGCAATGCATCGCACACTGGCATGGGATGTGTGCTAATGCAGAAAGGTAAAGTTATTGCATACGCTTCCCGACAATTAAAAGTGCACGAGAAGAATTACACCACCCACGATTTGAATTGGGTGCCGTTGTGTTTGCACTGAAACTATGGAGGCATTATTTATATGGTACCAAGTATGTGATCTATTCTGATCACAAGAGCCTTCAACATCTGTTTAATCAGAAGGATCTGAACATGAGACAGCGTCGATGGATGGAGACTTTAAATGACTATGATTGTGAAATACGATACCATCCAGGCAAGGCAAATGTAGTCGCCGATGCTTTGAGCAGGAAGGAAAGGGTTAAGCCCATTAGAATCAATGCCAAGAGCATTGAATTGAAAAACAGTTTGAATGAAAGGTTATTAGCCGCTCAGAAGGAAGCTGTATTAGAAGCTAACTACCCGAATGAGAAGTTGGGAGTAACTGCTGAACAGTTATCATATGGCAAGGATGGAATCCTAAGATTGAATGGACGAATATGGGTTCCGATCTATGGAGGACTTCGGGATGTTATCCTTCAAGAATCCCACAGTTCTAAGTATTCTGTTCATCCTGGAAGTGATAAGATGTACCAGGATTTGAAGACAAATTATTGGTGGATAGGCTTGAAGAAGTCTATAGCCACTTATGTGGCCAAATGTCTGACATGTGCTCAAGTTAAGGCATAACACCAGAAGCCGTCAGGTTTGCTGCAACAACCTGAACTTCCCACCTGGAAGTGGGAAATGGTGACTATGGAATTTATCACAAAGTTACCAAAGACAAATCAAGGAAATGATACTATTTGGGTTATAGTGGATAGACTGACCAAGTCAGCCCACTTTTTACCTATTAAGGAAACACACAGCTCAGATAAGTTAGCTCAGCTATATGTGGACGAGATTGTATCTCTCCATAGAGTGCCAATGTCTATCATCTCTGATAGGGATACGAGGTATACGTCGCATTTCTGGAAAAGCTTTCAGCAATCCCTAGGCACTCGATTGAATTTCAGCACAGCATATCATCCTCAGACGGATGGTCAGAGCGAGCGTACTATTCAGACACTCGAAGATATGCTACGAGCTTGTGTTATTGATCTGGGTGGAATTTGGGATGATCATCTTCCATTGATCGAATTTTCATATAACAATAGCTATCATTCCAGTATTCAAGCTGCACCTTTTGAAGCTTTGTATGGAAGAAAGTGCAGAACGCCCGTTTGTTGGGCAGAAGTTGGAGATGTCCAACTCACAGGACCTGATATAGTCATGGAGACGACAGACAAGATTGTACAGATAAGATATCGTCTCAAAGCTGCCAGGGATAGGCAGAAAAGCTACGCGGATAAAAGGCGTAAACCTCTAAAATTTGAGGTTGGTGACAAAGTGTTACTGAAAGTATCACCCTGGAAAGGGGTAATGCGATTTGGCAAGAAAGGCAAGTTAAGCCCAAGATATATAGGACCATTCGAGATCATCGAATGTGTCGGAACAGTGGCTTATAAGTTAAATTTGCCTGAAGAGCTCAGTGGTATTCATAATGTATTGCACATCTGCAATCTGAAGAAATGTCTAGCTGATGAATAACTAGTCATACCGCATACGGATGTGCACATAGATGAGAACCTGAAGTTTGTTGAGAAACCTTTGTCGATTGAGGATCGACAGGTTAACAATCTTCGAAGGAAGCAGGTACCAATTGTAAAGGTTAAATGTGATGCCCGTAGAGGTCCCGAGTATACGTGGGAGGTAGAGTCCACAATGAAAGAGAAGTACCCTCATTTATTTCTGTAAATCTCGAGGTCGAGATTTCTTTTAAGGGGGTGAGGATGTAACACCTCGTAAAATCATGTCCAATATAGTATCGACACCTGTCATGGACTTTAAACGTGTTACAAATTAAATATGAGGGACTAAAGTTGACAAACGAAGAAAGTACATGTATATAAGGATTCAAAGTGTCAACATTTGATAATTATGCCTTTTAACAACTCTACACGATGTTTATACCCTTAAAACAAATGTATCATGAAGCATATGAAACTGTTTGTGGAAGAATGTGAAAGTTTACAAGACGCGAGGGTTAAAAGTGTCAACATGTTTAAGTTATACCTCTGAGTGACCTTTTAGTGAACCCAGAGCCTTGTAACGATTAATTATACTCCCAAGAATAAGTGGTAAATATTTCACAAGGTTTCGATATCGTATGAGGAAGATACGTTAACTTTCGTAATTAAGGGGTTAAAAGCGTCAACGAGGCAAAACTTGTGTTTTCGGTTACCGTTTAACGAAACCGGACCTAACGATGTTTGGTTATACATCATGGATCACAAAAATATAAATTATAAGGGTTAAATGTGCTTAAAATGGAAATTATCTCGTTTTAAAAGGTTCAGGGGGTGAAAACACCAAGTTTGAAACTTGAATTGCTGGTAAGCTGGGTGTTGGCGCTGCGCCACCAACTTCACTCTCTGCCGTCGCGCGACGCGACGGCATGCTAGATCAGCAAAAAATGTTTTAACGTGGCAGCTTGCATGTTTGCTAAATTCCGCGAGTTTGCCACCCTCTAGCTGTTATGACTTATAAAAATAAATATTTTTACTGATTATATCAGACAACTCAGATTAGTATTTAAACTCTTTATAACCTTTAAAATGACCAAAATACCCCTACGGGGCATAATTTGAGTTTAAATCCATTTTGGGCATAATGGAAGGTATCTTACTGATATTACAACATATTTAAGGCATATTAACTTAGGAAACCTGTTCATGACTCATTTGGTTACCCGTTACGCATTATTCGCGTTCGGTGCGGTTTATGTAACTAGTTTACATAAATTAGCCGAAACGGGTCAAACCTTATCATTTTTATCTCAAAATCCAGAATGTGTTTAGTTTACCCATATTATACAAGTATACAAACTTGTCGGGTCTAAACCACACTCTAATCCGGTCATCGCTTAATCATGCGTTTCGAACCGTGTATCTTCCTTTAAAACTAACCGGTCTAAGTTTAGACTTAATTAAGACCCGTTAAGAATCTAATAGGTTATTAAAACCTTCGTTCCAGATTAGGAGACCAGTAAAAGATACTTGCACTCGCTGATTGTGATATATACTTGCTCAGGTAAATACTTTTAACTTATTTTCCCTTATACGGGCATGGGGTACGGTATATAAAATACCGCTTGGTCGGGCATTGAATTGTTAATCATATAAAGGTTAATTTATTGAGATGACCCGTTTAATTTGTTTTGTTTGCTTAAAGCCTTTGGGGGGTTAATGACCATGTCCCGGATATCCTTGGCATCATTCATTGAAATGGCCACGACCTAAAGCACGGGGTGTAGGCATACACCTCCCGGTGCATATAAATAAAAAGTTATAACCGTTTGTTCGAGAATAACTCGACGCGAGATTATATCATGTGGTGTGTCTAATCATCTTTAACCCGGTATTCAGCCTGGGCTACTAAATGTATAACGAACATGTAATTCTTTTACAAGTTTATATATAAATAATTATCCCAAGTTATAAATGATATTTGTGCCTTGTGCATTCAAATCAATTTTCATAAACATTTTCAAAATGAGTCGGTTAATTGTATTTACCAGTGTAAACTGACGTATTTTCCAAAAAGGCTAAGTGCAGGTACTAAACGGAATAAGCTGGCTACTCCAAGCATCAATAAAGAGTCTTGCAAACTTAGATGTTATTAAATCTGTTGAACAATAATCTCTGAACTTTTATCCGCCTGTGGATCCTTACAACCGTTTTGTAATACACTTGATATTACTTTTTATTCGGTTTGTAATGATTTTATCTTTCGACTTCCGTTGTGTATTAAACCGTGATAATATAAATTGTCTATGATATCAACTACGTCACAATACTCCCCACCGGGCCCACCGGTAATACGTGGAAATATCGGGGTGTGACATTACTTGCTGAAAGTCAAGCAAATTGACTTTTGCTTTGACTTTCGGTTCTGACCATTTCGGTCAAGTCAAAGTTCGAATCGAAATTTGAAACGTGATCGTAATAATTAAGGTGTAAATCCATTTTGATTACACCTTCTGATAATCACGTTAAGTAGGCGAAATGGCGAGTCAACTTATTCAAAATAAAAAGTCAAAAACACAGATTTTTCAAATTACGATAAATGAACTTCTAAGTATCAAAACCCAAAGTTTTAACATCCTAACACTTTATATAACGTATTAGCATATGTTTAATCATGTCCAACTCGTCGTTTCTAGTTTAGAGCTTGTTTCTTAATCGAAAGCCAAACAGTTTGACTTCTGCTTTGACTTTCGATTCTGACCCGTTTGGTCAAACTTAGGATCCAATTAGGACTTGTTATATGACCATAATATTATAGGGAATAACCCTTTGAGGTTATACCTTCTGGTCATGTCGTTCGATAGGTTTATTGACAAGTCAACATTATATGCTTTAAAATACCAAAAATGCCCTTATGGCATAGAAATGGTTTTAAAACCAATAAAACATATACTCTGACTTTGAAATTGATTGTATAACATTATGAAATATGTTTTGGCATAATAGACCCGTCATAGACCCACTCAACCACCCGATACAGTATATACATGTACGACTAGTTTTAATAGAATAAAATATATAAACTAGCTCAATCGGGTTAAAACCTTTCAAAATATTTTCTAATCAGAATGTATGGTTGTTAAACCCATATTATACGAGTCCTTGCACCCAGAAGGGTATAAACCACATTCTATCCGGTCAACGATTAATCTAGCGAACCGAACGTATCCTTAAGTTAATCGGTCAAAGTCAAGGACTTATAAATGACCCTATCCTTAAGTTAATCGGTCAAAGTCAAGGACTTATAAATGACCCGTTAACATTCTAACAGATAATATTTCCGTTCACTCCGGACTAGAAGCCTCTAGTAAATTACGCCTAAGCTGAGTTGTTTTGTATATGATTTTGCTAAATATATTGATATAATAAAGACTAGCACAGGTAAATACTTTTAGCCAATTTTATTTTATAAAGGCTAGTGATATGGCACTAGCTACCTGGGTCGGGTATTGCAAAAGGACGAATGATGTCATAGAAATGCAAATAACTCGTTTTTAATCCGTATTGCTTGATAACTTAAACACTTGGGGGTTAATACGACCGTGTCCTAGGCGTCCCGACTCATTTAATTGCAAATGTTCTTGACCTAAGCGTTGGGTGTAGGCATACACCTGACAGACGCTAATGCTATATTTATATGATTATGAAAATGTGGTGTGTCGATTAATCTGGTATATGATTTCCAGTCCCCCTCGACTGTATTGATAAGCATGTAAAACTGGTAACAAGCTCAGATATAGTTTGTCCTAAGTTATTTAAAAATGAAATACCAAATGGTATTAAATAAATTTTGAAAAGATTTTCAAAAGAGTCGGTTAATTGTAATTACCAGTGAAAGCTGACGTATTCTCAAAAGACTAAGCACATGTTATTAGCAAATACGGAATAGACTAGAGCATGCTTGGTCCTAAAGGTTGGAATTTGCAACTTCGCGATAAAGGACCCTTATTAGTCTCAAGTGGCTTTTTATTTCGATCAGCCTATGGATAATTACACGTACAATTTGTATAACTTTATTTAATAAATTCAAGCTTTTACGTGTATTACTTTTTTTTATTCCATCTTCCGCTGCCTATTGTGATACTATTATCAATCGTCACGCCAAAACCCCAAGTTCGGGCTCATCAGGAAATTAGGGTGTGACAAAACTAAGCATGAGAACGACTTTTTTTTGAAATCTAAAAGACATGAACATAAATCATAACAAAAAAAAATTAAGATGGTAGGTCTTCTTTCTTCTCTGCCCTGCTTTCGCCATCACACGCCCTTTTTTGTTTTGTTTTGTTTTTTTGTGTGTGTGTGTAAAGTTGGTCCAGCAAATAAGGCCCAACACCACAATTAAATTGAGGTTTTGATTCAAGAGTGAGGCCTAAAGCCCATGGCAGTGGAGATTTGACGAACCATTGTGCGACATGAGCCCACTAAGTTATGAAACCCTATAGTCACATCACACGAGATTTCGTTCTTCTGCTCCATTATGTATGCCACAAAATATAGCAAGATTTTATTCCTCATCTCAAGCATTTGCATATTTATGCATAAAACTAGGGGTGCAAACGAGCCGAGCTACTCGAGCTCGGCTCGAAAAAAAGCTCGAACGAGTCGAGCTTAAACGAGCTCGAGCTTGAGTCCGAGCCTAAAAAACAAGCTCGTTTAGTAAACGAGCCCGAGCCCGAGCTTCGCTTATCGAGCTCGAGCTGGCTTGCGAGCCTACACGAGCTTTCTATTTATGTATTTTATTATTAATATATTAAACATATATTTATATAATAATAATAATAATAATAATAATTACCATTTATATAAATATAAAAAAATAACTTAATTATATGGATAATAATAATTATAATTAATACAAATTAATTAATAAATGCTAAACGAGTCGAGCTCGAGCCGAGCTCGAGTTTGAAAAATTACCTTCGAGCCGAGCTCGAGCTTTCATATGTTAAACGAGCTCGAGCTCGAGCCTGGTCGAGCTCGGGCTCGGCTCGTTTGCACCCCTACATAAAACCATCCTTCATTACACAACCAAATCTTTGATAACTCTATCATGGCCATTGTTCATCATTTTTTTGTTTCTTTTATCCGGCAACACATCAGTGCCTCTCTACCGACAACAGTAATTGGGGTTTGTTCCCCCTTGATCTGACGAGACTTTCAGGGATTTGTTCCCCTCGTTGGCCATCGTTGTATGATGGTGGCTGTGGTGTTTGATGATAGTCGCATTGTGACGACGTCTAGGGTTCCTTTTGCAGCATGTGGCTGTGATTGTAAACGAAAGTGATGCCTGTGGTGGCGACGACTAAGGTTATGTGGTGGTAACTCGTGGCTTAGATTTGGTTTTTGAAAACGGGGTAGCTGAAGGCGGCATATTGTGTCGGCTGGGTTATTTGGCTCTAGACCTGGCTTCAAACAATAACGAAAAGGAAGAGAACAATATCGAAAAGGAAGAAAGGTTGTAAATGTAAAGATTAGAGGTTTGGGCGGAGCAATGGCGGTGGCCGGCCAGCCCGCCAAAAGGATTGGTGGTGGTTGTGACCTAAGCTCTGATGACAAATTAAACTTGTAATCAAAATTGTATTAGATTGTAATTGTGTAATTAGGGTTGCATGTTTATATAGAATACCATATTATACTTATGGTCCCTATACTACAATACTTTTTCTAATAATGACTTTCATGCACATTATTATACATAGGGCTGTTCAAAAAGCTCGCGGCTCGGAGCTCGCTCGAAGCTCGCTCGGATTTAGCTCGGAAAAAGTTCGCTCGATTTGGCTCGGTTTAAAAGTGAGCCAAGCCGGCTCGGTTAGAAAGTGAGCCTAGCTCGGCTCGGCTCGTAACGAGCCGAGCTGGCTCGGTTCGGCTCGCTTTGTAGCTCGGCTCGGTTTAGCTCGAATTATTTTACTTATAATAAGTTTTAATTTTATATACATTATAATATATTACAAAAAACTGATTATTATTTACATGTATATAGGTTTCTAATTTGATATTTATGGCATATTTGAAGATTGATTACCATACTGATGAACTAATATTGTATTTTATTGAAATTAAAACTTATTTTGCGTTGTTAAACTTGATTTTGGTTTGAATTGTATTAGGTTGAACTTATTTTGAATATATTCTTTTAAATTATTGAATAATATTTTAGGCTATTAAATTTTAAGAGGTATATATTAGTTTTTTTTTTATAAAATCGAGCCAAACCAAGCCGAGCCGAGCCGAGCTAGCTCGGTTTAAAACCAAGCCGATCCCGAGCTTAGATTTTCAGCTCGGTTTCAAATCCGAGCCGAGCCGAGCCAGCTCGGTTTATAATCGAGCCGAGCCCGAGCTTGGCCTGGCTCGGCTCGGCTCGGCTCATGAACAGCCCTAAACATATGAATATAAAGTCACATGAATAGTGATCATGTTCATGGTGACTTTATATTATTATTTTTAAACATTATTCATAATATGTCATTTTTTAAAATATCATTACTTTTAACTTTTAATCTATTTTTTAAGTGTTCTTTTCAATAACATGTTATTTATTATTTAACTTAATTTAATTTTTAACAACTTGCTACGTAAATTATTTGTTTAAAAAAATCTAACTCCAACTATATTTTTTTAAAGTCTCGATGAATGGTGATCATAATTTTTTTAAATATTCTTTTTAATTTTTGTTCTAATTTTTTAGGTATTCTTTTTAAATTTTTTAATAACATGTTATTTATCATTTAATTTGATTTGTAATAACTTGCGTAGGTTAACTTTTTTGTTTTGAATCTAACTCCGCAAATATATTTTTATTCAATATTGCGGTAAAATTTTTATTGAAAATGAACACTTGCCGCTATCGTGCTAAATCGAATCGGCTGACGATGAATATTAATTTATTTTTCATTATTCAAAACAAAACATTTTTTATAGTAATTTATACGAGTGCCAGTAATAATATTTAAAAAACGTAATTTTTTTATTGTAAAATATACGAGTGTCAATATGTGATGAACATAACCGTTTTCGACCAAACAACATCGGTAATGATATCGGTAGTAGCAGAATCGGTATTCGTTTTTATGATTTTCGATTGATGTAAAACACGTGTCGATATCCTTTTGTTCATATTACGACTTTATTTTTTTAGTTTTTTTTTCTTCGGTTGTTATAAGAAGTGTAGGTATCGAAACAAACAGAACTAATACCAACTGAACTCCCGTCGCGCAGTTCTTATTGTTACATGGTTGTTTCTTAAACTTTTGCATAAACAACAACATTGATATTTTTAAGAGATCAAAATATTTGTAATTTCTTCATAGTCTCTATGGTTCTTATAAACAAATTTGTGAAAAAAGAAGAGGATTTAGTTGTACAAATGTTACAACTATAAATATACTAGGTTAGAACCCCGTGTAATACACGGGTTGGGTTGAATAAATGTAATTTTATATACCAAATAATAAAATATATATCTTTAAAAACCCCGTTTATTACACGGGTTGAATAAATGTAATTTTATATACTAAATAGTAAAACAATATATCTTTAAAAATTTTGTTTATTACATGGATTGAATAAATGTAATTTTATATGTCAAATAATAAAAAAATTTATATCTTTAAGAACCTCGTGTATTGTACGGGTTGAGTAAATTTAATTTTATAAATTAAATAATAAAAAAAATTACATTTTTAATAACCTTATGCATTGTATGGGCAATAAAAAGTTATATCTTGTTATATCTTTATAAACACTGTGTATTATAAAATCTTTGGACTAAATTGATAAAATGGCCCAAACCACAGGGACTAAAATGACATTTAACTCTTTACATTATATTAATTTATATTTAATGTACGTCTTTTGTTAATTTCAATATAAATAATTTTGAAATCTAATAAATATTTTAAAAGATTATATTATCTCCTATACGAATTGTTTAAATTTATATTAAATTTAATTTTATAATTATCTTTTAATTAATATTAATTATCTATAATTAAATAGGAGATCGAGATGAGAAAACTAAAAAATAGATGGCTTCAATGAATGACATGTGTCCGTTCATTAGTTTCTTTTATTATATAGTATAGATTAGGAAGTTATCACGTACATTCTAAATCTTATACTATGGAGTTTTACAACAATAGCCCTTATTCTATTTATTACGAAACAATATCTATTCCTTATGAAATCCTTGGCCTCAAAAGATTATCAACAGCAGGAGCATCATCAGTAATTAGGCGTTTGTGTGTTTTCTAATTTACTATATTATCAAAGTATCACTCCTGTCCCATTTCCCTTGGAAGCTGTCTGATTGGAGGACGGCAAGAGACACTCATGCTCCTTTAAGGCATATCTCACCGCTGAAGGAGTTTTAACAGCACATCATTCCCTACTAGGTTTTATCATGCTCTAAAGTCTAAACTGACCCGTTTAGACGTTATACAAAAATTATAAAATCCTCCAATATTCTCATCATTTTCTAGTAATGATGAAAACCTATCATTCATTGTCACAATAAGGAACAACAGTTTAGATTTACACTGGCGTCACAACATGTACACCCTTGTCTTCCTGTTTGAACAACACCCATCCATTGACTTCTTTATTAAGGGCATGTTTGGCTAAGCTTTTTGAAACAACTTATTGACTTTTTGAAAAGTCATAAGCTTCAAAATGATGTTTGGCAATGAGGGTGTATGTGAGGGGGAAAAGCCAATAAGTCACTCCATACTGACTTTTCCAAAAAGCCAATAAGTCAATAAGTTGTTTTGAAAAGTTTAGCCAAACATGCCCTAAGACCACCTTTTTCATAGAAAATAATTATCGTGATTATTAGTATATGTAAATTATTGTGTTATTATTGTGATTATATTTTCCATACATAGAGTAGGCCAGTTGTACTATGTAATCTCTATATATGATTCCTAGAAATCAATAACAAAACACACAATATTATTCCTACTTTCATGGTATCAGAGAGCCTCCTCTCTCTCGCCTCCTCTCTCTCTGACCTGCGAACCTTCTATTGCCTCCATCCCTCTCACGCCATTCTTTTCTTTTATCCCTCTATTCCCATGGATCCCAAGACATATCCAGCCATCACAGTCACAAACATCAAAGCACAATTTCCCATAACCCTAGAGATGGAAAATAGCCAATATGCGTCATGGGCAGAACTCTTCAAAATACATTGTCACGCCTATAACGTCATCGATCATCTCATAAAGGAGGCCCCATCCGCTGCCACAAAAGAAACAGACAAAGATAAGGAAAAAGCTACCTCCAGCAACGCAGACATATGGAACCGTCTCGATGCCATAGTCCTTCAGTGGATCTATGGCACCATCTCGAATGATCTTCTTTCTACAATAATTCGTCCAGATTCAACTGCTTGTTATGCCTGGGCAGCCCTCAAGAGCATCTTCCATGACAATCAGACTACCCGTGCCGTTCACTTGGAGAGGAAGTTTGCTAATGTTAAACTTGAATCTTTTAACTCCATGTCCGCCTACTGCCAAGAAGTTAAAATTCTATCCGACCAGTTAGCCAATGTCGGTTCCCCTGTCTCTGAACAACGACTGGTTATTCAACTATTATCTGGATTGAATGAAGCCTACGGAGGTATCGCATCCATCCTTCAAAACACCAAACCTCTTCCGACCTTCTACGAAGCACGGTCGCAACTCTGTCTTGAAGAAACAACTAAAGCTAATCGTGTCTCTAATGACACGGCTCTACAAGCTTCTCATAAACAGGCTATCTCGAACCAAACCCCTTCGCAATCGGCACCACAACCCGCCATTCGTGGCGGTCGCGGCAGGGGCCGTGGCCGTGGGCGCGACAGAAATTGGCCTTCTCAGCCCTACTCGCCTGCTCAATGGAATGCCCAACAATGGGCCGCTCAAAACAGTAGTCCTCAACAGCCTCAGCGATTCCAACAATGGGCCGGCCCAAACTACTACACATGGCCCGCTCCTCCCTGCCCCTACCCCACGGCTCCTTCAACCAGGCCCGCTTACAGCAGCCCAACTCCTAATACGCAACCCGGTCTTCTTGGGCCGCGACCTCACCAAGCATATGCTGCATCAGAAGCTACCTGCACTCCAACTGAGTTAGACCAAACCTTCAACACGCTTTCACTTCATCCTCCGGATCAGACCTGGTATATGGACACCGGTGCCATAGGTATAATGACTAATAACTCCACTAATCTCACTTCTTCTTTTAATAAGGTCTCATCAAGAAACATTATCGTCGAGGATGGCACTAAAATTCCAGTCCACGCTATTGGAAATCACACCCTCCAATATCCTTTTCCGAATTTCAAATTAAATAACATTCTTTATGCGCCTAACCTCGTCAAAAATCTAATATCTGTTCGTCGGTTTACAACCGACAACAATGTTTCTATTGAATTTGACCTTGTTGGTTTTGATGTGAAGGACCTCCAAACCCGGACATCCCTCCTCCGATGTGATAGTACTGGTGATCTATACCCACTCACCATCCCTTCAAGAAATCAAGTTCAAGTCTCACCCGCATCTACCTTCTTGGCCGTGTCACAAGATACTTGGCACCAACGTCTTGGACATCCCGGCATTAATATTTTGCGTTCTTTAAAACCTTGTTTACATTTACTTTTAGATTCTATTAAGAACTCTTCTATTTGTCAATCTTGTGTGTTTGGAAATCAAATTAGATTTCCGTTTCGTGATTCAAATAATTACACTTATATGCCATTTGACATAGTTCACAGTGATTTATGGACGTCGCCAATATTATCGTCTAACGGATGTCGTTACTACGTTATCTTCTTAGACGACAAAACCAATTTTTTGTGGACTTATGCAATTGCTAATAAATCACAAGTTTTTTCTAAATTTACGGAGTTCCACAAATTTATCACAACCCAATTTCGCACTTCCATCAAATGCTTTTAATGCGACAATGGGCGTGAATACAATAACAATTCCTTCCACCAGTTTTTCAAAATAATGGCATAACATTTCGTTTTTCTTGTCCCTACACCTCGTCCCAAAACGGCAAGGCGGAGCGAAAAATACGCTCCATTAATAACATCATGCGCACCATTTTGTCAAACGTATCGGTTCCTCTAAATTTTTGGCACCATGCTCTTGAACATGCCACTTACCTTCTTAACATCCTACCTACCAAAGTCTTACACAACTCCACTCCCACTCTCCAACTGTACAAACGTATCCCAACATATGATCACCTACGCGTATTTGGGTGTCTTTGTTACCCACTCTTTCCATCCTCTACGATCCATAAATTAGCCGATAGGTCGACTCCTTGCGTCTTCCTCGGTTATCCGTCAAATCACCGCGGGTATAAATGCTACAATCTACGAACCAAACAAATTACCATTTCAAGGGATGTAATTTTTGACGAAACTACATTCCCTTTTGCCACCCTATCTAACCCATCCTCTACCACACCTTCTCCCTATGAATTTCTAACACATGAAAACCACCTATCTACTTGGTACCCACCCACTTACAGCGACCCCACTTCACCACCTATTTCACCCTCACAAACTCCCACACCCACCTCAACTGTACCAAGAAACACATCCTTACCATCCCATACATTCCACCCTCCCATGCACCATGCAACTTCCTTTTCTCCATCTTTATTTACCCCACCATCCTCCATCCCACAGAACACACCAACGTCCCAAACCACTCCATCCTCACCCTCACATCTGAATGCTACCCCTTCTGTTATATCCCCACCACATCCACATTCCACCTCCCACACCATCCCATACAACAACGTCACTCCCTCTCCTGCTTCGCCTATCGTACCACCACCACCACCACCTCCTCCACCACCTACACATTCGACTCGTTCGGTCACAACTCGATCAATGTCCGACATCTACAAGCCGAAACAACCGTTCAATCTTCACGTTTCGTACTCTATCTCTCCTATACCGAAATCTCCAATTGAAGCCCTTTCCAATCCGGACTGGAAAAATGCCATGCTCGATGAGTTTCGAGCACTTATTGATAACAAGACTTGGGATTTGGTACCGAAACATCCGGATATGAACATCGTTCGAAGCATGTGGATTTTCCGACATAAAAAGCGGGCCGATGGTACTCTTGAGCGTTATAAAGCGCGCCTTGTATGTGATGGTCGGTCACAACAAGTGGGTGTGGATTGTGGCGAGACTTTTAGTCCAGTTGTTAAACCGGCCACTATAAGGACAGTTCTTTCAATCGCAATATCCAAGTCTTGGCATGTACATCAACTAGACGTCAAAAACGCCTTTTTACACGGGAACCTTGGTGAAACGGTTTACATGCATCAACCAATGGGATTTCGGGATTCGAAATATCCGAACCATGTTTGCTTGTTGAAGAAATCCCTTTACGGACTCAAACAAGCCCCACGGGCATGGTATCAACGTTTTGCCGATTACGTGTCTACAATGGGGTTTCGTCACAGTCAATGTGACCATTCTTTGTTCATCTTCAAGGAAGAAACTCACATGGCCTTCATTCTCCTTTATGTCGATGACATTTTATTGGTAACATCCACCAATGCCCTTAGAGAACGATTCATGCACCTTCTATCTAGTGAGTTTGCTATGAAAGACCTAGGTCCCCTTAGCTACTTTCTTGGGGTTTCGGTCACACACACTGCTGGTTCCCTATTTCTTTCTCAAGAAAAATGTGCCCTAGAAATTCTTGAACGGGCCGGACTCGCGGATTGTAATCCCGCCGCAACACTAGTCGATACCCAACAGAAGTTAAGCACCAAAACCGGTTCACCATTGGACAACATCACAGAATATCGCAGTCTTGCGGGCGCCTTGCAATACCTAACTTTCACCCGACCTGACATTTCTTATGCTGTCCAACAGGTATGTCTTCATATGCATGCACCAACTACCTCTCATATGCATGCATTGAAGCGGATTTTACGTTACATAAAAGGCACTATTTCTTTCGGGCTACATCTATACCCATACCGAGCCCCATCCTTAATCTCTTACACTGATGCGGATTGGGGTGGGTGCCCCGACACAAGACGTTCGACATCAGGTTATTGTGTATACATGGGCGATAATCTCATTTCATGGTCTTCAAAACGTCAACCCACGTTGTCTAGATCAAGTGCCGAAGCGGAATATAGGGGGGTTGCTAACGTTGTATCAGAAATCTGTTGGCTTCGAAATCTACTTCTTGAGTTACATCATCCTCCAACGTATGCCACACTTGTATACTGCGATAATGTTAGTACCATTTACTTAACGGGTAACCCCATTCAACATCAACGTACTAAACATATCGAAATGGATATTCACTTTGTCCGAGAGAAAGTGGCTAAAGGTGAAGTTCGTGTCCTACACGTTCCATCGAGGAATCAAATAGACGACATTTTCACTAAAGGTCTACCAAAAGTTCTATTCGATGATTTTCGGTCCAGTCTCAACATCCGTGATCCTCCCGTTAAGACTGCGGGGGAGTATTAGTATATGTAAATTATTGTGTTATTATTGTGATTATATTTTCCATACATAGAGTAGGCCAGCTGTACTATGTAATCTCTATATATGATTCCTAGAAATCAATAACAAAACACACAGTATTATTCCAACTTTCAGTGATAACCCAAAATGGTAAGCGCTATCAACAACTTTAATATCTTTTGTACAGACTAACAGCTTTTAATGCAATTCCATGATCCCTAACTACACCCCTTAACATGGACTTCGTCAATCTTATTTTCATCAAATTTGATAGGTGCTTGGGTTTGAGATTTTAGATTGTCTACCTATTATTTTTTGATTTCCACATCCACATCATCATCATGGCCGGTCATCATCATCAATAGTGTTTTGCATCTCACCAATGTTGATTTCTAACTGATTTTCTTCCTTTTCGTGTTTTATATTAATTTCATTATTTGCTATGTCTTGACCCACCATTTAACAACACTTTCAACAACCAATGTCTCCTTCATCAGCAACCAGCACCTGCCACTACTCAAAACCGCAACGGCAGCCAACATTCGACCAAAAGCTTCGATAACAATCGCCCTTTCCTCAGGCAGACCAACACAATGATTACAATTTAGGGATTTATCCCAAAAGTTAGAAGCTCTACCATTACACCCATGAGCTACAAACATAATTCATATTGGGGAATCAGGGATTTGCGAAATTACTTCAGTGCCATTAAAGATTTCGATTGTTGTATTGAATTGAACCACTGATTGATCTAAAATTATATTTTATGTTCACTGACCCTAAGGCTGTGAGATATGGTTACAGCCTCCTAGGGGCTCCATTGTGACACGTAGGAGCCACGTAGGAGAAGGGGGCTCCTGTTACGATATGAAATTGAAGGAGAACCGTAAGAGAGGAAAGGAATCAATTTCATTACCGGAATACCATCAACTAACTATTACAACAGCTTATAATGACCTACCTACCCTTCTTTACACATTCTCTCATCACTCCCTCAACTTTCAGATATTGTCAAACTAGTCCCTCACTTATTATAATTATTGAAAATGACTCAAAACATGACTAAACTATAAAAGTATGTAACAAAATCCCCCCTTTAAACATTCTTGATCTCAAGAATAGACATCAAAATCCGGATACTTGTTCCTGAAGTCAGATGCTTCTTCCCATGTCGAATCATGGCTTGGTAATTCCTTCCATTGAACAAGAAACTTCATAACATGCCTATTCCCTTATCTAGCAAGCTTCTTATCCAAAATGGCTCAGTTGCACTTGGTAATACAATTTAATGATCAGGAGGCCCATATGCTTTCTTTAATAAAGAGACGTGAAAAGTTGGATGTAACTGAGATCCTTAAGGAAGATCTAAGGTGTATGCTGCAACTCCCACCCTCTTTGTCACTCTAAATGGTCCAAAATACTTATGAGAAAGCTTAGTATACTTGTGTAACCTCAAAGAAGTTTGAACATAGGGTTGTAATTTCAAATATACCCAATCACCTACTTTTTGAGAAAAGTTCTATCACTCCTTTTCAAATCCGGGACTGTTTCATTTTATTCCATGCTCTATCCAATGATTGTTTTAAAATCATTAACATCTCCTCTCTATGTTTGAACCAACTTTCCAAATCAACTATTGTAGTGTGACAAGGAATATAGGGTAACTGACTAGGAGGGTTAACACCATATAAGGCTTTGAATGGTGTCATTTGAATAACATAATGCTAAGTGGTGTTATACCACCATTCAGCAAGAGGAAGCCACTTTAACCAAGCTACAAGTTCTATCATCACCATGCATCGTAAATATGTCTCCAAACATTTGTTAAAAACCTCGGTTTGCCCATTAGATTGTGGGTGATAAGCACTAGATAGGGCCTATTCAATACCTTGTAGTTTTAGAAACTCTTTCTAAAAATTACTAAGAAAATAGGATCTCTATCTGATATAACAGTCTGCGGACTCCCATGCAATTTAAACACATTGTCCATCATCACTTGTGCAACCTGTATGCTGAAAAGGATGTTTAAATGGTAGGAAGTGACCAAACTTTGTAAACCTATCCACGACCACTAGAAGTCCTTCCTTCCAAATTTATGAAGACCACTAATGAAATCCATTGATACATAAGTGAATATGGATTGTAACGCAGGCAAGGGATTAAGAAAACCTGGGGTAGCTATGGCCTCATACTTAGCTTTTAAACACACATCACAAGTCTTAACCAATTTCTTCACTTCTTTAGTTGCCTTTTTCCAATAAAACATGTCTTTAAACTTCTGTAGGGTTGCTTGTATCCAAAAATTCATGCCTTAAATGCCTTAAATCCCATTTTATATTCTTAATTGCCTCACCTTGTATTAACTTTTGAATCAATTCCTGAGCCATAACATCTTGTACCCAATGTGCTTCGATCTTTTCTAACAATAATCGTTTATAAGATGAGATTGCTAATTGAAATAAAGCTGCCCCATGTACTCTAGATAATGCATCAGCCGCATTATTCTCAATCCCATTCTTATACACAATGTCATAATCATATCCCATCGGTTTACTTAACCAAGTATGTTGTAAAGGTGTGGTTATCTTTGCTCCAACAAATGCTTGAGACTATTTTGATTTCTCATTGTATTGTTTTTGGCTTAAATGTCAATTTCATTCTTTGAAATTTAAACAAAAACATAATAATTTTGAAATAAATATAAACAATTTAAGAGGTCAATAATCATTTAATGTATAAGTTAAAACTTACGATTTACACAACTTTAATTATAAATAATTAAAACGAGAAAGCTACACATGAACCGAATTCTACTCAGGGATTCCTTACAATCCGGAGGGTCGAAAGAAACCAAAGAACACTAAAAATGGAGAATGATAAAGAACTAGAAGTGAAGGTTGTGGGAACATTACAATTATTTATGAAAACTAGTTTATGCTTTAAACTTTATGATACCTTATATGTTCCTGAGGTTACTCGGAACCTTGTATCAGGACCAAAGTTAGACATAGACGGTTTTGTTGTTTCTCATGGTTATCACAAACTCCCTGTTCTTTATGATTTAGTAGTGTATGGTACTGGCATTCTGGATGGTGGTCTCTATAGATTAGAACTAGATGATGATTTTTCCAAATATTCGTTGTCATATAATATTAATGAATCAATCACAAAGATGAAACAAAAACGAGACTTAAAGACTTCATCCATGTTGTGGCATCAACTTTTAGGTCACATCTCACGAGAATGATTAACTCGACACGTAAAGGATGAAGTCTACCACTTCTCGATTTCACTGACTTTGGAACATGTGTCCAATGCCTTAAAGGTAAAACTACATCAACGAATATGAGTTCTAATTTATTAGAACTCATTCACAGTGACATTAGTGGTCCTTACCCCATCGCTGGCATAACTGGACATACTTCATTTATCACTTTCATTGATGATTATTCCCGTTACATGTACTTGTATCTCATTAAGGAAAAAATCTGAACCACTTACAACTTTTAAAGATTATAAAGCTGAAGTTGAAAAACAACTAGATCGTAAAATTAAAGTTGTGAGATCAGACAGAGGCGGTGAATATATAATCATATGTATGTAATCTAGTAGCCATCATTATTATTTATATTATATAGATCAAAATATAACTATACCTTATAATATATTAGTTGGTAATTATTGGTGGACCCATTTTCCCTTAATATTCCCCTTGGGTGTATTTAAAGAGATTACTAGAGAGAGTTATAGGTTAGACTTTAACAATAACATCACAACAATTTAACATCCTCTCTCTCCATATTACAAGTTCTTCAACCCTAAAGAACTTGGTACTACCATCATTGATATCCACTCTAAGCGGGAACTAGATCAAGTTGACTAACATGTCAAACTCCATGGCTACATCTGTCTCTGGATTCTCTGTTGGCCTGCCTGCTGTAATGGGTATTATTTACATGTTTTCCATTACATATTAACAGTACTGATCAACAATCCCATGTTTTATATAATAAAAGTGGTTAAAACGTATTTACATGTGTAACTGTGCTCACAACGTATTTGGTTCTTTAGCACAACCAAATTCAAAGTTTATTATCCTACAATGCGATTTCTAAAGGGCTCTATAGTTTGGAGCGAATGCAAATATTTATCCATTAGATTTATTTACAGGTCATTATAAGTCCTTTAGACTTGACCGATTAACATGGATTTAAGCGAATGCAAATATTTATCCATTAGAATTATTTACAGGTCATTATAAGTCCTTTGGACTTGACCGATTAACATGGATTTAAGTTCGATTCCGCTAGATTAAGTTTTGATTGGATAGAATGTGGTTTATAACCATACGAGTGAAGAGACTCATGTAATATGGTTTATTTAACATTACATTCCGATTTGAAAGTGTTTTGAAAATGTTTTGACCAGTTACGACTTGTTTATATGGCTTACACTGTTTTAACGAGTCGTATGCGTAAACACAGCTTCAAATGGTCAAATGGGTGCACGACAAGCCCAATATGATAAAATATATTTTATTATGTTGTACAAATTTTTTGGTGTCAAAACATCAAATTACATATGCTTTAAAATAATTCTTCATATTTAGATAAAGCTGTGTTTTGACTTTTTAGAAATATAAGTTTGACTTGTTATTTGACCCATTAAGACGTGATGAGCACGTAATATAAATGCATGGTATTATACCTTACATCATGATGATCATTTGGGTGTATTTAAATTGAAATTGGTTTGGCCAAAGTGGTCAGAATCAAAAGTCAACATAAAATTCAAAATGTTGACAATTCCAGTCTTTCGGACGAAACTAGACAACAAAACTGAATGCTATGGAAAGAGCTAAGGAAAGAGAACTTACTTGCTTCAGAGGACTTCTTAAAACACTAAAGGAAAGGCTTGAAAGATCAGAAGATAAAGCTTCCACTAGACTTTTGTAAGTGAAGTGTTTGGGATGAAGAAAATGGGACACTATGGTTGCTATTTATAGCCAAGGGAGGTAAAAGAAATCAAGGCAAGTGTCCATGGTGGTCCTAGAGGCTGCTTAGTGTCCAAGGATGTGTCAAATGCAGGTTAAGAGTAGCAAAATTGCAAGATAGGGGAAAGAGATAGAAGAAGGCTGTTGCCAGCCAAGAACCTGCTGTCTAGGACCCCTTGCGGACCGTTTGCGCGCAATTTAATTATACACCCGTTGCGTACCGCAAGGGGTTATAGATACGCTCCGCAAGGTACATTCAGAAAGAATAAAATTTTGCTTTTTAGCAGTGTTAGTTCCTCGACTTCGTTTTTCCCCTTTTTGACGACTCTAGTCCTCTCTTTCAACATTGTGAATGTAACACCTCGCAAATTCAAGTCCAATACAGTGGTGACGCGTGTCGTAAACCCATATAATGTTAAATGGATAACTTGAGGCACTAAAGTTGTCAAACAATGTAGAAATGTTTGTGGAAGGACCAAAAGTGTCAACATGCCTAACTAGTGCCTCTGAATGACCTCACACGATGTTCGTATTCTTTCATAAATAAATTAACGAACGTGGAAAGCCGTTTGTGCTTAAAGATCAAAAGTTTACAAAGCACAAGGGTTAAACGTGTCAACATGTTAATTCTTACCTCTGAGTGACCTTCTAACGATCCCGATGCTTTGTAATACTTCATTATACTCTCATGTATAACGGATAATGTTTTCATGAAGTTTCGATGCACTTAAGTACATTTCGGGTGGTCTAGTAACTAACCGGGAGCTTAACGAAGTTAATTTATGACCCAAGGCACTTGAAAGTTAACTATGGGGGTCATTAGTGCAATAAAAGAAAGTTATTTAAACTTAAAATGGCCCAGGGACTGAAAATGCAAAGTTTGCAAACTTTTTACCGAATTTTAGGGTTGTCGCGGGCCGCGAAGGACACCCCCTAATGTCTTCGCGGGCCGCGAGAGTGCTACCAACGACCAAAAATGGACAGCTGCATGTTGCAGCCTGTTCCACCGCCATTGCATGCTTGTTTTTGATACCAGGGACTGAGCAACTGGTTTTTACTGCCCTAGGGACACTTGTGAACATCTAGTAACCTCCTAGGTACAAATGGATTGATCCTAGAGCTCCCAAAATCCTATATAAAGGGCCTTGAAATTCACTTATTCTTGCACACTTGAAGTTTTCACTTCACAACTCACTCTCTGAAGCATCCTGGTCTTCTAGGAAGCTTTCTCTAGTTCAATATTCGTGCTAAGGACCTTTGTAAGTGTTCTTAGCTTCCATAGTTAAGTTTTCATTAGCTTAATGACCGAAAGTCAAAGTTATCGTAATGATGCTTTGACTTTGTGATTAATCACTAACGGCCCAGCCATTATTCGAATTGAAAGTGGCTATGATTTGGTAATTATGTTGGTAATAAACCCTTAAAAGGGCACCTACGGATTATCACTTTTACTTGGTCAATTGTCGGGTCAAACTACTTAACAAAAAGTCAAACGAGTCAGTTTTTACAAAGTAATTCATAACTGATAATGTAGAAGTTATGAAACATGTGTTAACACTTAAATAAATTGGTAAATAATATAAGAACATGTTTAGGCATGTTCAACCCGACAATTCTGAGTTTAGGCTCGGTTCGTATCCGAAAGTCGCAAAAGTAGACTTTTGCTTTGACTTTCAATTCTGACCCGATTTAGCTTAGTTTAGTTATGCCTTAGGGTTCCTTTGGGACCATATTATATGTTAGTATAACTCTCTGAAGTTATACTACATGGTTCCTTAGAAATCATAGATTACATGCATGTTCCGTTATTTGCTTAAAATTGACCATTTTGCCCTTTTGATATAAAAACGAAATTTTTGGAAATGTGAGTGGACAAAAAGTTTTATTACTGATATATAAGTATGTCCTAAAAATTTGACATCCGTTTCTGGTCTAAAATGAAAGTTATGCAAGATATCATAAAACAAAAGCTTTTTATTAATTAAATTACCATTATAGCATAAATCATATTTAAACCCAATTTTTGGCATCCAACTTAGTACCTACTGTTAAGATATAATATTTAGGGATTTTTGGAAATTTTTGTTAATTTTTAAACTGACCATAACATAGAGTTCTAGCATAAATTCGGTAATTGACGATAATGCCCTTTTTGTTAATAAAATGAGTTTTACATATCATTTTGATGCCAAACCATTTTCTACTGATTTTATATATTAAATAAAATATTTTAAGCAGTTAAGATTGATCAAATTCCAGATTTCCTTAAACATAAAAAATTTCGACTTTTATGCAAATTAGGCGCATAGTATGGTTTAAAACCATATTTTGCACCTAAGACTTGTTACCTACTGATTTTAAAAAATAAATTTTTATACTTTAACAGTAAGTATAAGTCTTGAACTCAGATTTCCAAATTTGACCTTAAAAGCATATGTGAAATGACCAAAATGCCCCTACGGTGCATAGTTTGGCCATATAAGATAAATTTCACATATGTTTGATTTCTTACTGATGTAACTTGATAAAATAAATATTTTTGCTGAATAATTTAGACCAGAACCTCAGTTTATTATTTAACCTCTTTTATAAACTATAAAATGACCAAAATACCCTTACGGGGCTTAAATTGGTTTTAAATTCGTTTTGGGCATAATGGAAGATATCCTACTGATATCACAACATATTTCAAGAATAATAACTTATGGAACTTCTTCATGACTCATCTGGTTACCCGTTGTGCGTATACGCGTTCGGTACGGTTTATGTAACTAGTTTGCATAAATTGGCCGAAACGGGTCAAACCTTATCATTTTTACTTCAAAATCCAGAATGTATTTAGTTTACCCATTATATACAAGTCTTCATACTTGTCGGGTCTAAATCACATTCCAATCCGGTCACCGCTTAATCTAGCGTTTCGTACCGTAAACCTTTCTTTAAAACTAAACGGTCTAAATTACAACTTAAATAAAGACCCGTTAGGAATCTAATAGGTTAATAAAACCTTCGTTCCAGATTGAGAGCCCCGGTAGAGTACTTGCACTTGCTGATTAGAATATACAACTGAGAATAAATTACATTTAGCTCAGGTAAATACTTTTAACTTATTTTCTCTTATACGGGCTTGGGATACGGTAAATTATTACCGCTTGGTCGGGTGTAGAAACCTTTTATTCGTATATGTTTAAATTGTATAATCCCGTTTTAATCAGTGTTGCTTGATAACAAATAACATTGGGGGTTAACGACCGTGTCCTGGATATCCTTGGCTCATTTAAAAAGCGTAAATGGCCACGACTTAAGCATTGGGTGTAGGCATACACCTGTCTGTTGCGTATGAAAAAGATATAATTACTCGTGAGGAAACTTTTTGTGATTTTATATCTGTGGTGTGTCGATTAATCTTGTTTGGCTTTTATACCA
The DNA here is from genome assembly GCA_030545235.1 of Helianthus tuberosus. NCBI lineage: Eukaryota > Viridiplantae > Streptophyta > Magnoliopsida > Asterales > Asteraceae > Helianthus > Helianthus tuberosus. The sequence continues at coordinate 185,507,003 of CM060442.1, forward strand.
GCCCTAAATGTTGGACAAACATGTAAATCTGATACAAGATTATTATTAATATAATTGTCCGAAGTTATAATAGTGAATTGCTCCAAGTAGGATATCGAATGTCTATTCTACCACAAGATCGTTTATGAGAAACGAAAAAGTTTTACGACGACCGACGCTTTTAGCCCTTTTTTACTAACCACTAACCCAAAACCACCTACCTTTAACCCAAGCCTAACCCTTCCTCAAGTCCTCTTGATATTTACAAAGGTTTATAGTTAAAAAGGAGGAGGATTGATTGCTTGGCAAACTTATGGTAGAAGTAAGTTCCATGTCGGTCTAGAGTGTTTCACAAAAATACATCTTCGGCCGGGTGTTGAGTGATCTCCGTTTGAGGTATGTGAACTTGTATATAAATGGAATTTTAAAAAGGCATGTTATGCCCAAATAAATAATTTCTCTTATGAAACGTTCTAAATAAATCATAAACAATAGGATTGTAAATAGTATAAAAATAAAACTCAATAAAGATCTTGGATTCCCGACACTCAAGACAAGCCCAAAACTTCTCTTCTACCCGTTCCATTTGGGTGTGTAAGCCACCTAATAAAGAGTTTTCCTTGAGCACAAGCACTGATTCAAGTGTGGGGGTATTTGATGTGTGTAAAATGCAACATATAAATTACATCAAATGAGGCATAAAGCTAACTTTTTTGTTAGTACTAATGTTTTAAAAAGTGTGCTTTTATCTTCCTTTTGTATTTTCAGGACCAAATGAGCTTAAATGAACAAAAGGAACAATTATTCAGCAAAAACTAACATTATTACAAAGAAAAGGAATAAACGTGGCATGCCCGACCCCTCGACAGCATCTCCACAAGCAAAAACAAGAAACAAAAGGCTGACCACGACCCGTGCCCACTAAGCACGGGGGCATGGTCAGATGTCTGCAGAAAGGACAAAGCTGTAGAAGCTTCCATTACCAACCACAGGGGCGTGCCCAGCTCAGCACGGGGCGTGGTCAATGCTAAGATTCCCAGAATCTTGCAAATCTTGGTAGTACAGATACGCTTCTGCACACGGGCCATGCCCATCGAACACGGGGCCGTGTGGAGCCTAATACAGAAAATTGCAATTAATGAATGAAGAGAAATGGTTGGCCACGGGGGCGTGTCCAGCGGACGCAGGGCCGTGGTCGAGCTTCTGTTCAGGCTATAAATAGGGGTCAATGAGTACACAACATAATTAAACTAGTTCCATATTTATTTTAAATCTCTAAGGCACAGGTCCGCCCTAGTGTGTCACGAACATCCTAAGCAACAGCTCCTGAAAACACATGTGAAAATAGGTACGTCAGCATAAAAATGCCTGTGAGATACATAGGTTTTATGAAAATAGGATTCATGACTTGAGTTTAAAGAAACGTTTAATAAAAGTTAGTCATGAACCTTGTAAATTGTTTTGTTAACCAAAGTCTTGTGAAAAATATATTGTTTGTGTAAAATGTATAAGTCCAAATTGAATGATCTAAATAACGCGACGACATGTAGTACAATACAAGCACTTATATATAGGAAGTACAGCGGCGTATCCACCATGATTGTATCATACTACACACATCTTGTTACTTAAGTCACTTAAACAAACCACCAGTGTATAAAGTCCATGTTTAAACCAATTGTCAAAAAGTCCTTGTATAAACCATGTAAAATGTTAAAAGTCCAAATGTAGTCAAGTAATGTGTAACAAATGTTATGTATGGTAAGTAAAGTGGAGTCACATAAACCAAATGTAAAAATGTACAAAACAAAGTAATTCGAATATATCAAAAAGTTATGTTTTGCAAAGTAAATGCATGTTTTACTGATACAAACACTTATGTGGTAAGTTAACGCATACATTCAAGCCTTGAGACAGACGGATAACCCTAAGTCAAGGTTATCAAAAGAAATGTTTTCGGATTCAGTCATTCCGTACACCCAAACAAACCTAGGATGTCAGGAACGGGATTTGTCATGTCCTATGGTACCATTACTTACTACCGAGCGGCGTAGCTAATGTTAATGAATGTGTTTTAGTCCCGTTATACAAACCAAATTTCATATCAAATGTAAACATGTTATGAGAAAGCAATGTACTAAGTATGCTAAGTTAACATACAAAGCAGAAAAGTCATGTAAATCAATGCGCTAGCATGTCAAGTAAACATACATAGCAAAAGAAGATGAAATTATGTATTAATAGTGTACTAATGAACATAGCAAGTATATATTATGAAAATATGGAAAGCATGAAAGTAACAAGTAGGCACATGTGTTTCACCGCAAAATGTTTGAAAAACGGTAAAAGAGGGGACTATGTACTCACCTTTGGGTGCGTTTTTATATGTTAACACAATCCCACAATTTGTTATTCGTCCTAAATTAAATAAGAATGATTAAATAATCAAAACTCACAACAATACATGAGTTTCTCCGATACTTGGAATTTTCACATAACTTTGAGATTTCTCTAAAAGTTATTATTTTTGATTATTTTGGTGTATTTGTATATATGTACTCGAGCGTAACACACCTAATCTTGTCAACACTAACACATGATCATACACATATTGTAAAACACATAGCACATTGTAACACATAAAATAACCCATAAACAACCCATTCTAGTGTATGTCGAAAAACACTTATTTTTGCGATTCGGTAACATTTTTGGGCGTCGGAAGTCACGTATGACTAACCAATCACCAAGTAAACTTAATATAAGTTAAAATACTTATTTTTATACCAAATATAGCAGTTTGGTTACTGATTTAAAACAGTTTTGAAAAAATACTCCGAAAAGACGATTTTTGACCGTTTTACCGCATAGTTTTGCATCAAACGTTACCCGAACCATCCCAAATCGAAACGACTTGAAATTTTGACATAACCCATTTTATTTACTGAATAAAATAATGGTTATATTCATGATAGTGCAGGTCTTAAATAAAGCACATAAATCATGCAAATTTCACATAATTTACCACTTTTTAAGCTATATGTACAACATGCAAAGCTATCAAACCTATGTCAAAGTTTCATGTCATTAAAATACATCAAATAATGTTATTTTTAGTGTTTGTAATCTGTTCAAATTCAGTTTTGTCATACAACCATTTTTTTATCACTTCTTGAGCTCTAAATCAACATATATTCACATGTACAAGTGTCTAAAGCATACTATCATAACATCAACATTTTATATGGGTTTAGAAGCATCTAATATGAGATATATTCATGTTATTTACTGATGTACTTTAACATTTATGAAATCATACATAGATCATCAACCACTTGCATTTAAACTATTATTCAAGAACATGTAACACTTAAACAAGTATTTTATCAAAATAAAGCTCAAAACTCATACCCACATGTATATATATGTTCGGTTATACATATATATATATACACCATATCATTTTTATTTTGTAACAAGACCCTTTTCATTTTAGATTTCAAGTTTAGTGAAAATCCCAAGATTTAAGAGAAACTTTACACATCATTCACATTATATACTGTATCAGCTATTCTGATAATTTGTTCTCAAGTAGCATCCCGACGAAGATTCATACTTCGTCGTTCACCCTTATGGCGAAGATCCCCCCCCCAACGAAGGTTCCTACTTCGTCGTTCACTCCCATGACGAAGATCCCCGACGAAGATTCATACTTCTTCGTCGACGAAGAACCACAACTTTCGTCGACTTGGGTAACTCTTCGTCACAGTTTTCAGGGTTTCTTCTGTGAATACCGGTTTATCCTTGTATTAACAGTTACAGATTACATGCCACGATTCAGTACATTCTTATACACATATAAACTATCCGCAGTTACAGTCGTTCATCAACCCGAATCATTGGTTAAATTCTATGATCTACATTAACCCTATTCATCATTTAACAGTTACATAACTACATTCCTCCATCTCATAAACCCACCATGATTCCCAAAGAACCTGCAATACCTTGCAAACCCTAATTCTTTGTGTCACTACGAAGTCACATTAACAGTTGGCCTAACTTGCTGATCATCATCGGTTTATATTCAACTATTCCAAATCATCACAAAACATCAAATATTCTACAAATCAAATAATACAGTTTGTTGCAATAATCATCGAGTTTTCTACTAACATGCATCCCTAATTACTCATACAAACTTATCGCTACACGAGATTACATAACGGATATAAATCCAATGAACGAAACGAGACACTAACCTTGATACAAGATAAAACAACAGTGCTTAGGATTAGAGGGTTTCGAATGAAGGGTGAGAAACTGGCGTCAGTCGTTAATATTTTCAATCTGGTGCGCTTTTGGGTGAGATGACGAAACCCTATTCATGATATACATGAATGAGTGAACTGGGCCCAACTGGGCTTTTACGCAATGTGGGTTGGCGAAGAACTCTTCTTCGGCGAAGAGTCTTTTCAGCGAAGATCAATCTTCGTCGATGTTGAAGGCGACGAAGGATCATCCTTCGTCACATGGGGGTTGTTTGCCATTTAGAGTTTTCATTAAACATTAAAAATTAACCCATACTATAATCATTCAATTTAACTACACATGACATCACGTAGACAAATTGTAATAAAAAACAGGATTATGAAACAAGTGATTCGCAGGAAAAGGACCTTGAAATCTCGGGTTGTCACATCAACCACAACTTGAAAAAAATTTCGTCCTGAAATTTGATAAGCAATCCAAAACAAGCAGCAAGGTGTTAGATCAGGATGACTGTGGATTTTCCCCAGGTGCCACATCATCCCCAACTTGAAAGGGAATTTCATCCCGAAATTCACCAGTTGCATCCGAATTAGATTGGTCAGTTGGGAATAGGTGAGGATACTTGAGCTTCATCTGATCTTCGCGTTCCCACGTGAACTCCGGTCCACGTTTTAAGTTCCAACAAACTCTCATGATCGGGATTCGACTATGCTTACGAACCTTGACTTCCCGGTCCATAATTTCGATAGGTTCTTTGACAAACTGCAATTTGTCGTCGATTTTCAGTTCTTGAAACGGTACCACAAGTGTTTCATCGGATAAATACTTCTTTAATTACGACACGTGGAAGACGTCATGAATTTTACCCAACTCAGCAGGTAACTCGAGTTTGTAGGCCACTTTACCGACCCGTTCTAGGATTTTGAAAGGCCCTACATAACGTGGATTAAGCTTACCACGTTTTCCAAACCGTACGACACCCTTCCAGGGTGAGACTTTCAACATGACATCATCGCCTACCGCAAACTCCAAAGGTTTCCTACGCCTGTAGCGTAGCTTTTCTGATGGTCGCGCGCTGCCGCCATACGACTTCTAATCTGGACAATCTTTTCTGAAGTTTCAAGTACAAGCTCCGGACCTGTGATCTGGCTGTCACCTACCTCAGCCCAACAGAGAGGGGAACGACATTTCCGTCCATACAATGCTTCGAATGGAGCTTCCTGGATACTGGTATGGTAGCTATTGTTATAAGAAAACTCTATTAAAGGCAAGTGTTTCTCCTAACCCTTGCCAAAATCAATCACGCACGCTCGCAGCATGTCCTCAAGTGTCTGGATGGTTCATTCACTTTGACCATCCGTCTGTGGGTGATAAGCAGTGCTCATGTCGAGACGTGAGCCAAACGATTTGTGCATCGACTGCCACAAATCTGAAATGAAACGCGGGTCACGATCCGAGATAATAGAGGTTGGCACCCCGTGCCTAGAAACCACCTCTTTAAGATAAACAGCGGCAAGTTGTGAGAACTTATTCGTTTCATTGATTGCTAGAAAGTGCGCTGGCTTCGTGAGACGATCAACGATCACCCAGATGGTATCGTTTCCGTTTTGAGTTCTTGGCAAACCTGTGACGAAATCCATCGCAATTTGTTCCCATTTCCACATTGGTATCTCGGGTTGCTGAAGCAGGCCGGAGGGTTTCTTATAACAATAGCTACCATACAATGCTTCGAATGGAGCTTCCAGGATACTGGTATGGTAGCTATTGTTATAAGAAAACTCTATTAAAGGCAAGTGTTTCTCCTAACCCTTGCCAAAATCAATCACGCACGCTCGCAGCATGTCCTCAAGTGTCTGGATGGTTCATTCACTTTGACCATCCGTCTGTGGGTGATAAGCAGTGCTCATGTCGAGACGTGAGCCAAACGATTTGTGCATCGACTGCCACAAATCTGAAATGAAACGCGGGTCACGATCCGAGATAATAGAGGTTGGCACCCCGTGCCTAGAAACCACCTCTTTAAGATAAACAACGGCAAGTTGTGAGAACTTATTCGTTTCCTTGATTGCTAGAAAGTGTGCTGGCTTCGTGAGACGATCAACGATCACCCAGATGGTATCGTTTCCGTTTTGAGTTCTTGGCAAACCTGTGACGAAATCCATCGCAATTTGTTCCCATTTCCACATTGGTATCTCGGGTTGCTGAAGCAGGCCGGAGGGTTTCTGATACTCTACCTTGACATTCGCGCAAGTCAAACACTTACTCACATACGTCGCGATGTGGGCCTTCATCTTCGGCAACCAGTACAAAACTTTGAGGTCCTGATACATCTTATCCGAACCCGGATGAACAGAGTATCGAGACTTGTGCGCTTCGTCCATCACAAGCTCTCGAAGATTACCAAACAAAGGAACCCATACACGTTCCATGAAATAGAAAATACCATCAGATCTCTCTATAAGTCGTTTCTCCATGCCCCGCAAATATTCGGCTTCAATGTTTTCCTCTTTCAACGCTTCAGTTTGTGCAGAACGTATCTGGTCAGGCAAATTAGAATGGATGGTGAGCTGCAAGGCGCGGACACATTTGGGTTTCGATTCCTTTCGACTGAGGGCATCAGCTACAACGTTATCCTTACCCGAATGATACTTGATTGCATAGTCATAGTCATTTAAGAGTTCTACCCAGCGACGCTGTCGCATATTTAATTCCTTCTGGTCAAAGATATGCTGAAGGCTCCTGTGGTCGGTATAAATAGTGCATTTAGTACCGTACAGGTAATGCCTCCAGATTTTGAGCGCAAACACCACGGCCCCCAACTCTAAGTCGTGAGTCGTGTAATTCTTCTCATGAACCTTCAACTGTCGAGAAGCGTTCGCTATCACCTTCTTGCGTTGCATTAGCACATAACCGAGACCCTGAATAGAAGCATCACAGTATACCACAAAATCCTCGGTACCTTCGGGTAAGGACAAGATCGGTGCGCTGCAGAGTTTTTGTTTGAACGACTGGAAAGCAACTTCTTGTTTCGTTCCCCATGAGTATGCAACGCTTTTCTGTGTTAGTGCGGTGAGAGGTTGAGCGATCTTCGAAAAGTCTTAAATAAATCTACGATAATACCCAGCGAGACCAAGAAATTGTCGCACCTCCGAAGGATTCTTCGGTGCCACCCAATTTCTGATAGCATCAATCTTTGCAGGATCCACGTGTATCCCCGATTCATTCACAATGTGGCCTAGGAAGTGTACCTCTCGAATCCAGAAGTCACACTTAGAGAATTTCACGTAAAGTTGCTCCTTGCTCAGGAGCTCCAAGATAAGACGCAAGTGTCGCTCGTGGTCCTCCTTGCTCTTCGAGTAGATCGGAATGTCATCGATAAACATGATGACGAAATCGTCTAGATACGGTTTGCACACGCGGTTCATAAGGTCCATGAAGACCGCCGGTGCGTTTGTCAACCCGAATGGCATAACCAGAAACTCATAATGGCCATACCGCATCCGAAAAGCTGTTTTAGAAACATCCTCCTCTCAGAATCTCATCTGATGATAGCCTGATCTAAAGTCGATTTTCGAGTAAAAACTTGACCCTTGCAACTGGTCAAACAGATCGTCGATGCGTGGTAGAGGATAACGGTTCTTGACTCTCACTTTGTTGAGCTCCCGATAATCAATACACATACGAAAGGACCCGTCCTTCTTCTTCACAAACAGAACTGGGGCTCCCCAAGGTGAAGAACTGGGTTGGATAAAACCTCTATCCAACAGTTCTTGAAGTTGATTTGATAACTCTTGCAACTCTCCAGGTGCAAGATGATAAGGAGCTCGAGCAATTGGGGCCGCTCCTGGTGTAAGTTCAATATGGAATTCCACTTGACGGTGAGGAGGTAAACCAGGAAGTTCCTCAGGAAACACATCAGAAAATTCACGAACAACTGGCAGATCTTCGATCTTCCTCTCTTCAGACGGAGTATCAGTAACAAGTGCTAGAATAGCAGGATACCCCTTTCGTAGACACTTCTGAGCTTTCTAGCTGAGATGACACCAACCATCGCACCACTACGATGCCATTGAACCGATAGAGATTCTCCACTAGGGAGGGGAATACGTACGATTTTCTCTTTACAAAGGATGTCGGCACGGTGCTTGGACAACTAATCCATACCAACCACTACGTCAAAACTACCGAGGGTAACAGGAAGGAGGTCAATGTCAAACACTTGACCCACAAGATCTGATTTACACCCAAAAAGGACATGCGAAGCTTCAATCGTCTTACCATCTGCTAATTCTACTACATCCTTAGCTTCTAGAGGTGTTGGAGTTAACCCTAATCATTGACTGAACTCTAAGGACACATAACTCCAATCGGCACCGGAATCAAATAACACAAAAGCAAAGAGGTTGTTCACAGAAAACGTACCAGTCACGACATTGACGTCGTTCCTAGCATCACCAGCTCCAATCGTAAATCCCCTCCCACGAGCACCATTGCCCCCATTGTTGCCATTATTGTTATTCCCAGCATTGTGATTGTTATTCTGACGGTTGTTGTTATCGGCGTTTTGATTCAACTGAGGGCAATCTCGTTTAATGTGACCCTCGTCCCCGCTCTGGAAACACCCCTTCCTATTGCCTTGATTATGAGGGGGCTGCTGCCTCTGCTGTTGCTGATTCTGCTACTGTTGTTGCTTTGGGAACGGAGCTCTACAGTCTTTTGCCATATGGCCCACCTTATCACACCTATGGCAATTTTCTACTATCTAGTTCTATAATATTTGAAAAACAAAAAATATTTAAAAGATGTCTTCGGTTCTAGTGATTCTAGTGGTATTACGTTGCCTTCGGGGTTATCATCCGGTGTGTTTTATGATTTTGTTTTCGACTCGTCGGATTCTACAGGAATAGAGTTTCAAGTGAGCTTTAGGATACGACGCAATCAAAGAAAAATATGTGTTGCGTGAATGCAAAGTGGCTCATAAAGTTCTAATGAACCATTACTTCGTCGAAAAACTCGAAGTACGACGCAAATATGTTTGAATCGAGATTTACCGTACCTAAGGAATTATTTTTAAAAAATAGTAAAGGATATAATTTTTTTTTGACCGCAAGAACAACCAAGAATCTAAAGTATGATTTAAACATAAGTGTTATACCTTCAAGATTCAAGTAGGTTGTGGGATGATATTTTGATGATAGGAAGCTTGTAATCACTTGACAACACCTTGGAATCACCTTTGGCTCTTCACCACCACTTGAAATATGGCTAGAAATGGAGCTTGAAATGAAGAACAAAGTTTGCAAAGGATGAATATGGAGAGTGTAACACCCTAGTTTCTATTTAACGGTTTATCTGTAATTTACCAACAATTAGATGCGTAGTTAAGACTACACATACTGTAAAAAATGCGGGTTTATTAAAACTTTTACAATTCATAAGTTATTCTATATAACGTGGTTGAATTCGTTGTTTAAGATTTACAATTTATCAAAGTGCGGAAGCGTGTGTCTTTATCGTGTTCGGTTCTTCGTTGAGCTTGATCGTCTTCCGGCATCCAAGGTGTACCTACATTTCATAAACATGAAATGCTTTAGTCATACAAGGTTTAAATCATGTCTGAACGAGTCCGGGAACAATTGATTTTCAAAAGAAAAACAATATATAAAAATATAATCTCCACCGTAAATTACGGTGGGACCGTAATTTACGGTGGCACCTGGGTTTATGTTTTTCTACCGTAAACCAGTAGGCCAGCACCGTAAATATTTCATCTCCACCGTAAATTACGGTGGGACCGTAATTTACGGTGGCACCTGGGTTCAGCCTTTCCAATTTGCCGTAATTTGACACGAAATCTTTCGTATCTTACAAACCGCTTATCCGTTTGACCTACCGTTTCTTCCTACATGTTTGTAATTTGATTCTCCATCATATGGAGTTAAAATCCGACATTCGGCTTAACAAAATTTAAGACTTTTAAGTATTCGGCTTATTACCAAATTTTGACCGTTTCGCTATTTTATCAAACAAACACGTTTACTTGATCTATAAACTCATGAAAATCATAATTTCAATATTTCCTATCAAATAAATCATAACTCATGGGTTTCCTACTTAGTTAGAACCCGTTTATGTTCAAGTGTTTATTTTGACCCATTAAGGTAATTAACCACTTTAAACTTAAAATCGCTTTCATTCATTTCTAGCGTTATTTACAACATTCTACATGATGAGTTATATTACTATACATACCTGGCTCGGATCAATATATTGACCCGTTTCAATACCTTTCCTTAGTGGCTACCAAGAGGTAGCGATGTAAGCATCCATGTGCTATTTATTTCCTAAATTCACGCAACTTGACAACCCATTAGTCGATATTGTCAAAGGGTGATAATTTCACCTTTTGACCCATTTGATCTATATGACCAATTACCATTGTCAAATTGTCAAAATTACCATTTTACCCTTAATGGTTATTATGATTTAACTTATATGATAACCATTAAAAGTACATGCTTCATTTGTCATAATATGATCGAATTACCGGTTTAACTCATTTTTTTTTAGCCATCATTATGTTTTCTTGTCATGTTTGATTATCTTGTTCCGTACGACCACACATCGGAACATCATATCTCAATTAGGTATTTTCCTTTTTCGTAGCTAATACGACGAAAGAATATTATAAATATATGACTAGTGTAAGATATACTTACCTTGCATCCATGCCATGCTTTTCTTTCCGCACGCGCTCCGTTTGACATGCTTCATCCACAAGCTTCCACTTAGCTTGTTAGGCGTCAAACTATCATCATATTTCATAAGATGGTTAATTTAGTCATGGTTAATCATAACTATTCCATCCTACGTATTTTTCTATCAAATTTATCATTCGATCTTACTAATGGTCGGTTTGACTACTAAAAGTCAAACGCCCCTTAGCATATAAATGCACATTCAAGTTCTACCTATCTATTAGTAGCTAACATGATCTTATACACTTAGTTACATGAACATGGCTACCAAATTTCATCATAACATTCAAAACCCATTTCAATCATGTATGAACAAGTTCCCAAATCACTTAATTTGTTTGAGTGCCTTGTTTCTATTATTCAATATGATGATTTTAAACATAAACCTATCATCATCTTTACTATTACATAAAAACCCACTTCCTAGTTTACTTGTTAATCACATACAAGTGATATTACTTCAAGTTCTTCATAATTTCATCATATCTAACAAAACCCACTTAGCTCATACTTGGTTATTTGGATGAATCACTAGTTTATGACACAATTCCACAAGTTTGCATCTAGGGTTTGTTTCTAGGCTTGTACCCACACTAATATCACTATAACATTGAACATTCATGCAAGAATTTCGTTCATGCAAGTTCATCAAAATTTCGAAATATCACCAAACATCAAAATTCAACATACCTTGTGATCTCCTAAGCTTGGTGATCACGATTTTATTAAAAGCCCTAATTTTCAGCTCGATTTCTCTTTGATTTTGTTGAATTTGAGTGCTTAGGGTTCTTGAGGAGAACCTCCTCCTTTTTCTCCTGTGGATATCGACCAACACACCTTGTGTGTGTGTGGGTTGGTTTTTGTTTGGTTTTTAATTATAAACTTCCTTCACATATTGCCCATTTTAGTCCCTCTAGTTTAAAGGTTTTATAAATGGGTCAATTACCACAAGTTCCTTCCTTGTTTTACTAACAATAACTAACTAGGTTAATTATCCTAGTTAACTTAGTGGGCTTCGGGAATTATAACCCGTCTTATTTTAAGTCCCGTTAACTCGGGCATTTTTATGTATCTTGTAGCCTCAAAGTATTTGTCCTTCTTAAAATCTTTTATTCGCTTTTTATTAATATTAGGATTATTTATTTAGATCCTAATATTTACCGGGTTAATTGTTACCACTAACGGTATTTTACCCGTCTTTACTATTAACGTGGTTTGATTACCAAACCCGTTTTTGGGATGTTACAAGTCTACCCCCCTTAAAGAGGTTTCGTCCTCGAAACCTTTTCTTACATAATTCATTGAATTTAAACTCAACGCATTTGTTCCGAGAAATCCTTTGAACATTACTTTTATTTTTTAACCAATTGTTGATATCACCCGAAATGTATGATAATATCCTTTTTGGTTATTAATCATCCACGTACCTCATATGACATAGTGCAACTTGAAATAACGTAATCTCGTTATTTCCACTAGTTTAGTTAACTTAGAGATATCCATCGCTTTCATATATTATCGAACTCTTTATGAATCCATTACCTTGACCCGTTTAAGGGACATATTTGCATTTTTCGGGTTCGAGTGTAAGTACACTCCCTCCCATTGCTTGTCTAAATCATCTTTCCATGTTTGCGTTTTCTGGGTTCGAGTGTAAGTACACTCCCTCCCAATACTTGTCTAAATCATTTTACATGCTTGCGTTTTATGGGTTCGAGTGTAAGTACACTCCCTCCCAATACTTGTCTAAATCATTTTACATGCTTGTTTGTCCCTTCACTCGGGCTCATTATCCTAATGTAACACGCTCCCGTCACTCGGTTGTGCGTTTACATTATTTTCAAATATCTTGCTTATCTGTTTCATTTGGGTACTTTTTAATTAGTCCCATTCACCCCGCCATTACCACATCGGATGTAAACGTGTCCGCCATAAGAAGTTCATGGTATCATATGCCACTACTTACTTGGCCAGAGTAAGCGATTAACACATGACACACATGACCTTTTTATAGTTTTCACATCACGCCCTACGTAAGTAATACCTCTACTTGTTTTTCTTGTAAACAATATCCTGGATAGGTATTCTATTCAGGTTTTTCCCAAGTTTTCTATCTACATATGCAACTTTTAATCTCTATGTATTTGTTGCATATTACTATTCATGTAATAATTTAAAGCGTGTACCTGATTTTGCTTGCTTTAACAGGCTTTCCTTGCCATTAGCTTATTCGCGATCATCACGCGATTTAGGTCCTTAATGAGCATGCTCTTTTTATCATATCTCGGACCATTCCATCATCATATCCACAATTTGTTTGACTCTCGTCGTCTTCAAACACGAGTGGCCTTCAATTAAGACATTCACAAAATTTAGTAGCATCTACTTCAATAATCGCCCGTATTCTAATACAAAGCTTTTTCCACTATACGTGTCAACGCGCGTATTTTCATCAACTATGTCAATCGTTTTAATTGGGGTAACGTGTATTACACGATAACCCTATGTGTTATTTACCACAATTAGCATACTAAACTATTAGCATATGTGTACTTACCGGATTTGCGATCAAGCCTCGAACCGAACACCCATCTTTATTAAGAGCATAAGGTTTAAGTCCAAGCATGGTTTTCCCCGCCATACTTGAATCTCTTAAACCAAGGCTCTGATACCAACTTGTAACACCCTAGTTTCTATTTAACGGTTTATCTGTAATTTACCAACAATTAGATGCGTAGTTAAGACTACACATACTGTAAAAAATGCGGGTTTATTAAAACTTTTACAATTCATAAGTTATTCTATATAACGTGGTTGAATTCGTTGTTTAAGATTTACAATTTATCAAAGTGCGGAAGCGTGTGTCTTTATCGTGTTCGGTTCTTCGTTGAGCTTGATCGTCTTCCGGCATCCAAGGTGTACCTACATTTCATAAACATGAAATGCTTTAGTCATACAAGGTTTAAATCATGTCTGAACGAGTCCGGGAACAATTGATTTTCAAAAGAAAAACAATATATAAAAATATAATCTCCACCGTAAATTACGGTGGGACCGTAATTTACGGTGGCACCTGGGTTTATGTTTTTCTACCGTAAACCAGTAGGCCAGCACCGTAAATATTTCATCTCCACCGTAAATTACGGTGGGACCGTAATTTACGGTGGCACCTGGGTTCAGCCTTTCCAATTTGCCGTAATTTGACACGAAATCTTTCGTATCTTACAAACCGCTTATCCGTTTGACCTACCGTTTCTTCCTACATGTTTGTAATTTGATTCTCCATCATATGGAGTTAAAATCCGACATTCGGCTTAACAAAATTTAAGACTTTTAAGTATTCGGCTTATTACCAAATTTTGACCCGTTCGCTATTTTATCAAACAAACACGTTTACTTGATCTATAAACTCATGAAAATCATAATTTCAATATTTCCTATCAAATAAATCATAACTCATGGGTTTCCTACTTAGTTAGAACCCGTTTATGTTCAAGTGTTTATTTTGACCCATTAAGGTAATTAAGCACTTTAAACTTAAAATCGCTTTCATTCATTTCTAGCGTTATTTACAACATTCTACATGATGAGTTATATTACTATACATACCTGGCTCGGATCAATATATTGACCCGTTTCAATACCTTTCCTTAGTGGCTACCAAGAGGTAGCGATGTAAGCATCCATGTGCTATTTATTTCCTAAATTCACGCAACTTGACAACCCATTAGTCGATATTGTCAAAGGGTGATAATTTCACCTTTTGACCCATTTGATCTATATGACCAATTACCATTGTCAAATTGTCAAAATTACCATTTTACCCTTAATGGTTATTATGATTTAACTTATATGATAACCATTAAAAGTACATGCTTCATTTGTCATAATATGATCGAATTACCGGTTTAACTCATTTTTTTTTAGCCATCATTATGTTTTCTTGTCATGTTTGATTATCTTGTTCCGTACGACCACACATCGGAACATCATATCTCAATTAGGTATTTTCCTTTTTCGTAGCTAATACGACGAAAGAATATTATAAATATATGACTAGTGTAAGATATACTTACCTTGCATCCATGCCATGCTTTTCTTTCCGCACGCGCTCCGTTTGACATGCTTCATCCACAAGCTTCCACTTAGCTTGTTAGGCGTCAAACTATCATCATATTTCATAAGATGGTTAATTTAGTCATGGTTAATCATAACTATTCCATCCTACGTATTTTTCTATCAAATTTATCATTCGATCTTACTAATGGTCGGTTTGACTACTAAAAGTCAAACGCCCCTTAGCATATAAATGCACATTCAAGTTCTACCTATCTATTAGTAGCTAACATGATCTTATACACTTAGTTACATGAACATGGCTACCAAATTTCATCATAACATTCAAAACCCATTTCAATCATGTATGAACAAGTTCCCAAATCACTTAATTTGTTTGAGTGCCTTGTTTCTATTATTCAATATGATGATTTTAAACATAAACCTATCATCATCTTTACTATTACATAAAAACCCACTTCCTAGTTTACTTGTTAATCACATACAAGTGATATTACTTCAAGTTCTTCATAATTTCATCATATCTAACAAAACCCACTTAGCTCATACTTGGTTATTTGGATGAATCACTAGTTTATGACACAATTCCACAAGTTTGCATCTAGGGTTTGTTTCTAGGCTTGTACCCACACTAATATCACTATAACATTGAACATTCATGCAAGAATTTCGTTCATGCAAGTTCATCAAAATTTCGAAATATCACCAAACATCAAAATTCAACATACCTTGTGATCTCCTAAGCTTGGTGATCACGATTTTATTAAAAGCCCTAATTTTCAGCTCGATTTCTCTTTGATTTTGTTGAATTTGAGTGCTTAGGGTTCTTGAGGAGAACCTCCTCCTTTTTCTCCTGTGGATATCGACCAACACACCTTGTGTGTGTGTGGGTTGGTTTTTGTTTGGTTTTTAATTATAAACTTCCTTCACATATTGCCCATTTTAGTCCCTCTAGTTTAAAGGTTTTATAAATGGGTCAATTACCACAAGTTCCTTCCTTGTTTTACTAACAATAACTAACTAGGTTAATTATCCTAGTTAACTTAGTGGGCTTCGGGAATTATAACCCGTCTTATTTTAAGTCCCGTTAACTCGGGCATTTTTATGTATCTTGTAGCCTCAAAGTATTTGTCCTTCTTAAAATCTTTTATTCGCTTTTTATTAATATTAGGATTATTTATTTAGATCCTAATATTTACCGGGTTAATTGTTACCACTAACGGTATTTTACCCGTCTTTACTATTAACGTGGTTTGATTACCAAACCCGTTTTTGGGATGTTACAGAGAGAGAGAGGAGTGGACGGTTTGGGAGGGAGGAGAGAGAGAGGAGGTTGAGTGATGATCTTGTTGAGAAGATATGAGGAGATATAAGTAGGATATGGAGCTAGCATGCAACTACACTTGTCATGCAAAGATCAAATAGGATTTTTGAGAGATCTAGGAAATATTGTGTAATCTTGCAAAATATTGGTGGGGCCACATGTATATTACAACCGAAAATTAGATGGGGGAGGGGGTGAAGTGTAAGTTTTTATATAAACATGCCATAAGTAGGCTAAAACGGGTGTTTAACTAGATACCGGGTATTTTATCTAGCGTTTAAATCCCGGTTTATGGCATTCTAATTTATTTTTATTATTCTATAAAAATAAACTTGCCAAAATATTACTGAATTAAATTTCAGTTGCCAAGACTGGCTGTGTTGTCCGCGTTTTGCAGTAAAAGCACGGTGCTGCGCTGAAACACGCGGTACGCGCTTAAACTTGAAAAATAACGTTTCTAGGCGTTTTAATTTATTTTTCAACATGGACCTAATTAAAATAAATTTTTAATCATAACAGAATATTTTTGGGATTTAAATATTATCCGGGCGGTCACCAACGTTAGTTTCGCAGTTTTGTCGTAAATAGTTCTTTAGTTCAAATAGACATGTTTTTGCCATACCGAATCCTTCGAAACTTATTTCTAAGTTATGTAAAGGATATTTAGGGTATGTTTGGCTTACGTCACAGTTCCGGAGTGTACGTCACGTTAAACTGATTGTGTTTATGCACCAGTTTGCGTATAACCTTCCAGAAAGTGATTTAAAGCTTGAAATCGGAATCGAATCAAATTGTAAAATCATCAAACATAAATACACACATAATAACACCAAAGCACGTTGTTTTATTGATAATCCACATTGTTTTACATTATACGATGCTTACAGAACACAGTTGTCACAAAATGTCACACAAAACAATCCGCCTGCTTGTACGTTTAAGACGTTCATGGATTGTAAGCCACAGAAATTCAGTGGGACTGAAGGAGCTGTGGGCCTACTTCGTTGGTTTGAGAAAGCTGAGTCAGTATTTGCTACGTGTAACTGTCCCGTGGTGGACCGGGTGAAGTATGCTACAGACACTTTGGAGGATGGTGCCTTAACTTGATGGAATGCCCAGGTGCAAATGTTGGGCATCTAGATGGCTAATGCAACTACTTGGGATGATTTCAAGGAGTTGATGCGGGAGGAGTACTGTCCTCGTGACGAGATTCAGAAGCTCGAGAACGAGTACTACAATTTGAAGATGGAAGGGGACCGGAATTGAATCGTACACGAAGAGGTCACATGAGCTAGCAAACATGTGCCCTAACTGATCTCGACCTCCACCCCGAAGAATTGAACTGTACATCAAAGGCCTAGCACCGTCAGTAAAGAGTTTGGTCACTGCTGAAAATCTTAACAACCTGCCTCAGATCATCCGTCTAGCACACAAGATTACCGACCCTCAATGACACAGTTGCACATTCCTTGACTTTCGAGTCTAGGCAAATGACCAAGGATTAATCCTAATCTTAATTGTTTTCTTTGGTTTGTTTTGACAGGATCAAAAACAAGATGCCACCGAGAGTTAGAGGCCAGGGAGGAAGAGGAAAAGCTCCAATTACTGCGAGAAACAACCATGAAGCCGGACCATCACACCGACGTAGTCCATCAGCAACACTTAGATCTAGTCCTCACGAAGACTGGAGAACTTACTTGGAGCCTGCGAGACGCTCAGTCTCACTTAGTTACTCACCGTCCTACCACCAAGCGTTCGGGCCACAACAAGACGTAGAGCCCCATGATTCGCATCATTCTTTTATCCCGTTGCAGCGTTCGAGCTCTCACAGTTCTTTCGAGAAGCCAACTCCCTATTTCCAAAGCCGGTTCAATCTGATGAACCAGGTACAAGAACCAGAGGGTCCAAACCCTTTGGGAACGACTGACCACTATCCTGAGATGTAGGATATGGATGTGGACGAATATCCAGATCCAGAAATGCCACCATCTGGGACGCCGATGCATCCCATTGAGATTTCGAGCGGATCATCCTTTCATGGTTCGCCTTACAGGGGCCCATACATTTTTGCTGAAAGATGGGCTACATACAAGTGGGAGTATACTCCCCCTCGCCGCTACTCACCACCACACCAACAGGTCCCCTCTGAGGACCCACATTTTGAGGCGGTCACGTTGCCTCCACCGCCAGCGCTAGAGCAGTAATTTCCTCCAGAACCACCGAGGCGAAGAAGAGGTGCACCGATGTCCGTGCGTGGGGATTTCCATTTTAGCACCCCCAAACACTCCAGCAACAGCAACTACCTGCCGCTGTACGAAGATCCACAATTAGGTGGGCCTTCAAATCCAGTTTCTAAAGTCGACTCTGCACCAGTCACACCAGCACCACACATGTGTTATGATAACCCAAATCCTTCATACCCAGGTGCAGCTGGGTATAACCCTTTTGAACAGCCAGCTTATTCTGGCTACAATTACAACAATGCCCCTGCCGTTGACCCGTACCTTGAAGTGGCAAACTACAATGCTCTCTACCCTGGACCCTATCCAGCTACGTACCCAACTGGGTACCCTACATATGGGTATCAATACCCACCACCTCCTCAACCTCAGCAGCAGCAGCAGCAGCCGCCTCAGCCGCTACTGATTCAACCAACGCAACAACAAGAAATCCTTCAGAGGTTGAACCAGGTGGAACGACAGGTAGACGAGGAGCGTAGGAGCCGCCGCGGTTTACTGAAGGGTTTGGCAAACCTTATAAAGTGGAAGAAGAATAGGGATTATTAAAAATCCTATTTATTGTTTTGAAATTTTTAAATTTCATTTAAGTTCCTGCGTGGACATCTTATTTATGTATTTGGTCCCTGCGTGGGCAGGTTATTTATTTAAAAAGTCCCGTTTAGGGCAGCTATGTACTTCTTGCAATTTATGGAATGTTTCGTTTTAAAAATTTATTGTCATTAAATATATGCATATTATATAAAAATAAATCAAAATATCATTTTTATAATTGATCTGCCATTAAATCTCAAATTAAATTCTTAACGGTAAAAACCTAGCATATATGTCATTTTAAGACATGGCCATGATGGTAAATCCTTTTTAAGAAAAATAATTCCTTGTTAACACCTAAGAACGTGTCAGCACTCTTGACGAAAGTGGTTCGAGAAAATCACACTAGTCATTCTATTATTGTATTCTTCCAATTCCTTATTCAGTCAATGATCTAGAAATCATGACTTATATCATCCAAAAAGATGATCATATTATAAACATCCATTAGTGATGAAGTGCCTACGGGCTATACCTATTGTCCTAAAAGACAAATGACAGTGGTAGTCTATAACTCCCTGTCAAGAAAGGTATCGAACTATATTCAAAACCTTAATGCCTCGATCTTATAAAATCATGGCTTACAAATTAAAACTGTCCTTGTGACAAGGCCTGTTGTGCCACTTTAAAATTCCTAAATAGTTTATAACTGGGAATAACTATAATAAAAGAATACAATAAATCCGATTAACAAATTAACCAATATGGTATATGTTTACCATGGTTAATGAATCATCGAAAATGATGATTCCGTAATAAACCTCTGAACAAACCATTGTCAATTTGTTTTATAGCAATCAAGCTTCAGCATGTCTGAATCAGAAGAGGCTAACAGTCATCCAAGGGAAAGAAATGATACCACCAGAGTAAACGTAGCTGGTGCAGATCTTCAAGCATTAATAGACAATGCTGTTACAAGAGCCCTTGACAGACAATTCAAAGAACCGAGTAATACTCGTACAAAGACCCAAACTATGGCTCATAGTAAGCCCCCTTCTAAAACACACGAATCAAAGAAAGACGATTCACAGCACTCGTCAAACCAGAAAAGCCAGCCATCCAAGTAGATTGTGCTTAATCAGGAGCCACGTGTCAAGACTTGCTCTTACAAATACTTCGTCTCTTGCAAACCAAGGGACTTTACAGGAGAAAAAAGAGCCATTGACTGTATGACATGGCTTGATGAAATGGATACTGTAGATATCAGTGGTTGTGCAGAACAGGATATTGTGAAGTTTGTTTCACAATCATTTAAAGGGGAAGCTTTGGCATGGTGGAGATCATTGATCCAAGCCACAGGGAAGATCCCGCTTTATAACTTGTCTTGGGATCAATTTGTTGCACTAATCAATGAAAAATTTTGTCCTCAACATGAGGTAGAAAAGATTGAAACAGACTTCTTGACTCTGGTCATGAAGAATTTAGATTGTCAAGCATATGTGACGAGTTTCAATACCATGTCCCGTTTGGTTCCCTATTTGGTCACACCGGAACCAAAGCGTATAGCGCGTTTTATTGGAGGCCTAGCACCAGAAATAAAAGGAAATGTTAAAGCATATAGGCCTACCACTTATAGGTCCGTGGTGGACTTATCCTTATCCCTCACTTTAGATGCAATCAGGAGTAAGTCTGTTAAGACTTCTGATGAGGGAAAGAGGAAAAGAGAAGAGGAGACCTCTCATCATTTTCACAAGAAGAAAAAGGGAAATTTCGATCATAAGAAAGGTTCCGAGTTCAAGAAAAACTCGAGTCAGTCTGATAACAGACCCAAGTGCAGGAACTGCAGAAAACGTCACTCTGGAAAATGTACTATCGACCCACATGCTAAACTTTGTGGGATTTGCAAGACCAAGGGTCAATACTTTAGAATGCAAGGAGTTGAAAAATGCGACTTGTTACAACTGTAACGAGAAAGGGTACATCAAAACCAATTGCCCAAAATTTGCTAAGAAGCCTGAAGAGGCCAAGAAGACCAACGCTCGAGTCTTCCAAACGAATGCTCAAGAGGCGGTACAGAACGACAATGTTATAACAGGTACTTTCCTCATCAATGATGTTTATACTAGAGTGTTGTTTGATTCTGGTGCAGATAAGTCCTTTGTAGACAATAAATTTTGTAAATTATTAAATCTGCCTGTTAAGACTCTAAGCATAAAGTATGAAGTAGAATTGGCTGACGGTACCATAGAGACTGCTTCAACAATATTAGATGGATGTTTCATATCCATTAGGAATCACTCCTTTCCACTGTCTTTGCTACCATTGAAATTGGCAGGATTTGATATAGTGATAGGTATGGATTGGTTATCTCATAACCAAGCCCAAATTGTATGTGATAAGAAGCAGGTGGTTATCAAGACCCCTTATGGTGAGCCACTTACTATTCAAGGAGATACGCAATACGGATTGCCTAAGCAAGTGTCTATGCTTAAAGCATCAAAGTGTTTAAAGAAAGGTTGTGTCATTTACATGGCACAGGTGACCATAGATGAGCCGAAACCCAAGATCGAAGACATCACCGTTATTTCTGAATATCCAGATGTATTCCCTGAAGAACTACCTGGTTTACCTCCAGACAGACAAGTAGAATTCAGGATCGATATTATTCCAGGAGCAGCCCCTGTAGCTCGAGCTCCTTATCGGTTGGCACCAACAGAGACGAAGGAATTAAGAACACAATTAGATGATTTGTTAGAGAAAGGATTTATTCAACCCAGCTCATCTCCTTGGGGAGCGCCCATTTTATTTGTGAAGAAGAAAGATGGCT
Organism: Helianthus tuberosus; assembly: GCA_030545235.1. Classification (NCBI taxonomy): domain Eukaryota; kingdom Viridiplantae; phylum Streptophyta; class Magnoliopsida; order Asterales; family Asteraceae; genus Helianthus; species Helianthus tuberosus. The sequence continues at coordinate 185,529,011 of CM060442.1, forward strand.
CGATGCGTCTATGCATCGATTATCGCGAGCTGAACAAAGTTACGATCAAGAATAGGTATCTATTGCCCAGGATCAACGATTTGTTCGATCAGCTTCAAGGAGCAAGTTACTTTTCAAAAATCGATCTGAGGTCAGGATATCATCCGTTGAAGGTCAGGACTGAAGATGTGCACAAGACTACATTCAGAACACGCTATGGCCACTACGAGTTCTTAGTGATGCCTTTCAGGCTCACTAATGCACCTGCAGCATTCATGGATCTCATGAATCGCGTTTGCAAGCCATATCTAGACAAGTTTGTCATTGTCTTTATCGATGACATACTTATTTATTCAAAAATCCAAGCTGATCATGAAAAGCATCTCCGGTGCATTCTTAAACTTCTGCAACAAGAGAAGCTCTACCCGATGTTCTCTAAATGTGAATTATGGCTCAGTGAATTCCAATTTCTTGGACATGTAGTGAGTGAGTGTGGTATCCAGGTAGATCCCGCTAAGATTGAAGCAATTATGAATTGGCAAGCACCTAAGACACCAACAGAGATTCGCAGCTTCTTAGGTCTAGCAGGATATTACAGGCGTTTCATGAAAACTTTTCTAGGATTGCTGCACCTCTAACATCATTAACTCGCAAGAATGTCAAGTTTGACTGGGGGTCCCAAGCAACAAGAATCTTTCAAGATTCTTAAGCAGAAATTAAGCAATGCTCCTTTGTTGACATTTCCAGAAGGGATTGAAGAGTTTGTTGTGTACTGTGACGCATCGCACACTGGTATGGGTTGTGTGCTTATGCAGAGAGGCAAGGTTATTGCCTATGCTTCACGTCAATTAAAAGTGCATGAAAAGAACTACACCACCCATGATTTGGAATTGGGTGCCGTTGTATTTGCACTAAAACTTTGGAGGCATTATCTTTATGGAACCAAGTGTGTGATCTATTCTGATCATAAAAGCCTTCAGCACTTGTTTAATCAAAAGGATCTTAACATGAGGCAGCGTCGTTGGATCGAGACATTGAATGATTACGATTGCGAAATTCGCTACCATCCAGGCAAAGCGAATATTGTAGCTGACGCTCTAAGCAGGAAAGAAAGGGTTAAGCCCATTAGGATCAATGCCAAAAGCATTGAACTGAAGAACAACTTGAATGAAAAGTTGTTAGCTGCTCAGAGGGGAGCTGTCTTGGAAACTAACTTTCCAAATGAGAAGTTGGGCATAACTGCTGATCAATTGTCTTATGGCAAGGATGGAATCCTTAGATTAAATGGTAGAATCTGGGTTCCAATCCACGGAGGACTTAGAGATGTGATCCTCTAAGAAGCTCATAGTTCTAAATATTCGGTACATCCAGGCAGTGATAAGATGTACCAGGATTTGAAAGCAAATTATTGGTGGATAGGTTTGAAGAAATCTATAGCCACTTATGTGGCTAAATGTCTGACATGCGCACAGGTTAAAGCCGAGCATCAAAAGTCGTCAGGTTTACTACAACAGCCTGAACTTCCCACTTGGAAGTGGGAAATGGTAACTATGGATTTTATCACTAAGTTAACAAAGACGAAACATGGAAATGACACGATATGGGTTATAGTCGACAGGCTGACCAAGTCAGCTCATTTCTTGCCTATTAAAGAAACACACAGCTCCGATAAGCTAGCTCAGCTATATGTGGACGAGATTGTATCTCTCCATGGAGTGCCAGTATCTATTATCTCTGATAGGGATACAAGATATACATCACAATTTTGGAAAAGCTTTCAACAATCTTTAGGCACTCGTTTAAATTTCAGCACGGCATATCATCCTCAGACGGATGGGCAAAGTGAGCGTACAATTCAAACGCTAGAGGATATGCTACGAGCTTGTGTTATAGACTTGGGTGGAAGTTGGGATGACCATCTTACTTTAATTGAATTTTCATACAATAATAGTTATCATTCGAGCATTCAAGCCGCGCCTTTTGAGGCCTTGTATGGAAGAAAGTGCAGAACGCCAGTTTGTTAGGCGGAAGTTGGGGAAACCCAACTATCAGTACCTAATATAGTCCTCGAAACGACAGATAAGATAGTTCAAATCCGTGATCATCTCAAAGCTGCCAGGGATAGGCAGAAGAGTTATGCTGATAAGAGGCGCAAACCTCTAAAGTTTGAAGTTGGTGATAAAGTGTTACTCAAGGTATCACCCTGGAAAGGGGTGATGCATTTTGGCAAAAAGGGCAAGCTGAGCCCAAGGTACATAGGACCATTCGAGATCATCGAATGTGTCAGAACCGTAGCTTACAAGCTAAATCTACCCGAAGAACTTAGTGGAATTCACAATGTATTCCACATTTGCAATTTCAAGAAATGTCTAGCCGATGAATCGCTATAAATGTCACATAAGGACGTGCAAATTGACGAAAGCTTAAAATTCGTTGAAAAACCCTTGTCGACAGGTTAAGAAGCTTCGAAGAAAGAATGTGCCGATTGTGAAGGTAAAATGGGATGCCCGTAGAGGCCCAGAATATACGTGGGAAGTTGAATCCACGATGAAACAGAAATACCCTCAATTATTTCAGTAAATCTCGAGGTCGAGATTTCTTTCAAGGGCGTGAGGATGTAACACCTCACAAATTCAAGTCCAATCCAGTGGTGACACGTGTCGTAAACCCAGATAATGTTAAATGGATAACTTGAGGGACTAAAGTTGTCAAACAATGTAAAAATGTTTGTAGAAGGACCAAAAGTGTCAACATGCCTAACTAGTGGCTCTGAATGACCTCACACGACGTTCGTATTCTTTCATAAATAAATTAACGAACGTGGAAAGCCGTTTGTGCTTAAAGATCAAAAGTTTACAAAGCACAAGGGTTAAACGTGTCAACATGTTAATTCTTACCTCTGAGTGACCTTCTAACGATCCCGAGGCTTTGTAATACTTCATTATACTCTCATGTATAACGGATAATGTTTTCGTGAAGTTTCGATGCACTTAAGTACATTTCGGGTGGTCTAGTAACTAACCGGGAGCTTAACGAAGTTAATTTATGACCCAAGGCACTTGAAAGTTAACTATGGGGGTCATTAGTGCAATAAAAGAAAGTTATTTAAACTTAAAATGGACCAGGGACTAAAAATTCAAAGTTTGCAATATTTTTACCGGATTTTAGGGTTGTCCCGGGCCGCGAAGGACACCCCCTGATGTCTTCGCGGGTCGCGAGAGTGCTACCAGCGACCAAAAATGGACACCTGCATGTTATAGCCTGTTCCACCGCCATTGCATGCTTTTTTTTTATACCGGGGACTGATTAACTGGTTTTACTGCCCTAGGGACACTTGTGAACATCTGGTAACCTCCTAGGTACAAATGGATTGATCCTAGAGCTCCTAAAATCCTATAAAAAGGGCCTTGATGTTCACTTGTTCTTGCACACTTGAAGTTTTCACTTCACAACTCACTCTCTAAAGCATCCTGGTCTTCTAGGAAGCTTTCTCTAGTTCAATATTCGTGCTAAGGACCTTTGTAAGTGTTCTTAGCTTCCATAGTTAAGTTTTCATTATCTTAATGACCGAAAGTCAAAGTTATCGTAATGATGCTTTGACTTTGTGATTAATCACTAACGGTCCAGCCATTATTCGAAATGAAAGTGGCTATGAGTTGGTAATTATGTAGGTAATAAACCCTTAAAAGGGCACCTACTGATTTTACTTTTACTTGGTCAATTGTCGGGTCAAACTACTTAACAAAAAGTCAAACGAGTCAGTTTTTACAAAATAATTCATAACTGATAATGTAGAAGTTATGAAACATATTTTAACACTTAAATAACTTGGTAAATAATATAAGAACATGTTTAGGCATGTTCAACCAGACAATTATGAGTTTAGGCTCGGTTCGCAACCGAAAGTCGCAAAAGTAGACTTTTGCTTTGACTTTTAGTTCTGACCCGATTTAGCTTAGTTTTGTTATGCCTTAGGGTTCCTTTGGGACCATATTATATGTTAGTATAACTCTCTGAAGTTATACTACATGGTTCCTTAGAAATCATATATTACATGCATGTTCCGTTATTTGCTTAAAATTGACCATTTTGCCCTTTTGATATAAAAACGAAAATTTTGGAAATGTGAGTGGACAAAAAGTTTTATTACTAATATATAAGTATGTCCTAAAAATTTGACATCCGTTTCTGGTCTAAAATGAAAGTTATGCAAGATATCGTAAAACAAAAGCTTTTTATTAATTAAATTACCATTATAGCATAAATCATATTTAAACCCAATATTTGGCATCCAACTTGCTACCTGCTGTTAAGATATAATATTTAGGGATTTTTGGAATTTTTTTTTAATTTTTAAACTGACCATAACATAGAGTTCTAGCATAAATTCGGTAATTGACGATAATGCCATTTTTGTTAATAAAATGAGTTTTACATATCATTTTGATGCCAAACCTTTACCTACTGATTTTATATATTAAATAAAATATTTTAAGCAGTTAAGATTGATCAAATTCTTAGATTTCCTTAAACATATCAAATATCGTCAAATATCGACTTTTATGCAAATTAGGCGCATAGTATGGTTTAAAACCATATTTAGCACCTAAGACTTGTTACCTACTGATTTTAAAAAATAAATCGTTATACTTTAACAGTAAGTATAATTCTTGAACTCAGATTTTCAAATTTGACCTTAAAAGCATATGTGAAATGACCAAAATGCCCCTGAGGTGCATAGTTTGGCCATATAAGATACATTTCACATATATATGATTTTTTACTGATGTAACATGATAAAATAAATATTTTTACTGAATAATTTAGACCAGAACCTCAGTTTATTATTTAACCTCTTTTATAAACTATAAAATGACCAAAATACCCTTACAGGGCTTAAATTGGTTTTAAATTCGTTTTTGGGCATAATGGAAGATATCCTACTGATATCACAACATATTTCAAGCATAATAAATTATGGAACTTGTTCATGACTCATCCGGTTACCCATTGTGCATATACGCGTTCGGTACGGTTTATGTAAATAGTTTGCATAAATTAGCCGAAACGGGTCAAACCTTATCATTTTTACTTCAAAATCCAGAATGTATTTAGTTTACCCATTATATACAAGTCTTCATACTTTTTGGGTCTAAATCACATTCCAATCTGGTCACCGCTTAATCTATCGCTTCGTACCGTAAACCTTTCTTTAAAACTAACTGGTCTAAATTACAACTTAAATAAAGACCCGTTAGGAATCTAATAGGTTAATAAAACCTTCGTTCCAGATTGAGAGCCCCGGTAGAGTACTTGCACTTGCTGATTAGAATATACAACTGAGAATAAATTACATTTAGCTCAGGTAAATACTTTTAACTTATTTTCCCTTATACGGGCTTGGGATACGGTAAATTATTACCGCTTGGTCGGGTGTAGAAACCTTTTATTCGTATATGTTTAAATTATATAATCCCGTTTTAATCAGTGTTGCTTGATAACAAATAACATTGGGGGTTAACGACCGTGTCCTGGATATCCTTGGCTCATTTAAAAAGCGTAAATGGCCACGACTTAAGCACAGGGTGTAGGCATACACCTGTCTGTTGCGTATGTAAAAGATATACTCACTCGTGAGGAAACTTCTTGTGAGTTTATATTTGTGGTGTGTCGATTAATCTTGTTCGGCTTTTATACCGGCCCTAAATGTTGGACAAACATGTAAATCTGATACAAGATTATTATTAATATAATTGTCCCAAGTTATAAAATGTTGTGCCTTGTGCATTTAAACCAATTTTTATAAATGTTTTCAAAAGAGTCGGTTAATTGTATTTACCAGTGTAACTGACGTATTTTTCCAAAAAGACTAAGTGACAGGTACCGTACGTAATTGGCTAGGAGCTCGGGGCGTTAATAAGGAATCTTGCAAGTTCTAACGTCTAAAGTCTGTTGAACAATATTTATATTTCTGTTTTAAGATCCGCCTGTGCATCCATATACAACCATTTGTATAATATTTAATTATACTCTTAAATTCGGTTTGTAATATTATTTTTCATCCAAGAGTTCCGCTGTGCATTAAACTGTATACTTTTGACTACGACGATATCAACTACGTCACGATACTCCCCGCCGGGCCCACCGGTAACACGTGGAAATATTGGGGTGTGACAGTGAATTTATACGGAGGGTCATTAAACACGTGTCACCTTAGGATGCGATCTATAAATCGAGGTGTCACAAGGAGGAAGTGACAAGTGTCATTGACAGGAAGGGTAATTTTGTCTTTTCTCAAGTGAACTAGTTTCTCCCTTGGTTTTCAAATGGCTATAACTTTTTCATACGTTAATATTTTTTTCAAAAAAAATTACACCATATTAACGGCCATTTCATTCTCTTTGAATACCCAGTACATGACTACATGATTTTTGAATACCGATTACGTGATTACACATTCAACATAAATCATTACGTGATTACACATTCAATATAAATCCATTACGTGATTACATATTCAATATGATTTGTTATAACTAATGTTATTGCAATTATGCTTATTACGTTATTACATAAGAAGTTGATTTTTTATGTTTTATTACGTGACTAAATCTCAAATATACAACATTATGTGGTTATTATAAGTTGATTTGGCTAACGTTTTGTATATAATTTTTGCTTTATATGTTATTATACCTAAAATAATAGGTATTCCATATGAAATGTTATGTATTACATTTTTTGTTTTTACGTAATCACTCAGTGGGTTTCACATAAATACTATAATCAATTCATATAATTACGAAATAGGTATTCAAAATCACGTAGTCACGTAATAATACATAGTCAACTATTGTTACGTAATTAAGTAATCACTTAGTGGGGTTTCACATAAAGTACGATAATGAAATCACGTAATGAGAATTTAAAATCGTGTAATTTTTTTAAAGAAAACTATGTGACGCCTCGCTTTTTGAAACTTACTTTAATCGTAACTTGGATCGTACTAAAACGTAATCATTTTATCTAAATTATACTTTGATTTATCATACTTGTTTTAATTTCGAATCTTATGCATACCTGATACAAATTCGTTATTCTCGTATACACATACAAAATTCTTATGCAAACTATCGAAAATACGCGGTCTTGATACTTGTTATATGTTTAAACACTTGATTCTACGTTCACAATACACAACCTATTACTTAATTTCATGTAAATTAAACAATAATATATAGATATGCTTAATAAGTTATCTATCATATATTAATATTACATAATATATATTATAATATCCAACACAAAGTTGCCAAAATATAAAAGTTTTTGGTTGATTTTTGGTTCACAACACCCAACTAACTTCATTTATTACACATCTAACACCCACCTACTTGTCTTTAATACTCACCTAACTCACATTTAACACTAACCTAACCCTCTACACTATAAATACATGTATTCCACACTATCTTAACACTTTACACTCCCTCAAATCACTCTCAAAACCTCTCAAATTTATCCAAATTCTCATTTTTTGGCAGATTCATACCTTTGCTCAAAACGATGAGTTTTGAGTACTTTTCTTCTAATTTTCTCATTTTTTCTTGTACCAATCTACTTGGGTGAACTTCAAAGATGTTATCCAAGATTCACCAAGGTGTAATCACGTGATACATCACCTACATAAGGCTCCAAAGTCAGATCTATTTTCTGATTTACATAAACTTATTGTAACTTCATTTTCTTCAACTTTTCTTCATCATTTCTTCTTCCACAAAGCTTGGAACACCTCTAGGAATGTTTCCACAGGTTTACCATGGTAAACCAAGGTGGAACAACACCATTTAGAGGTCCAAACTTTCTGTTTTGGAAGAAACTTGATTAACTCTTACAAAACTTAACCTTTTATGCTTGAATCTTGTACCCAACAACCTCCTAAACCCATAAATGTTGATGGAACTTGTTAGAATCGATTCCTATAAGTTTAGAGGTACAAACAACCTCTAAACTTTCTGATTTGTCAGGAGTCAATACAACCAACAAGTGTTGAAATCGCCATAGTTCATATGGTGAGACTTATGTTAGATGCAAGTGTGAACATTGGATACTTTGGCATTCCTAACTTGATTCCACGCCTCACTTGATGTTTTTGATGGATAATCCAAGTAGCTTTCTAGTATCAAAGTGACATAACCTTGTCTAGCCTCCGACACTTAGTTAACCCTTTCCATGTCGTGGCGGTTCACCCGGGTTATAGATTACTTGGCTACTTGACATGTATTAGTTAGTTTCCTTTGTTTCTTGTTATTCATGACCCTCCGAATCATCCTCGTGATGATTCTGTGTAGTGATGAATCATACAATGAGGTTAAATCATCCATGCTTGACTTACATGATAATACATGATATCTATGATGGACTTACTTTTAGGTTATTAATATAACTATATATATACATATCTATATAAAAAAGGCCGAATTTGTGATAATAATCGGACCATGATTATTCATCATGAACTTAGGCTAATTTATCGACGATTCTAAGCCACTTGTTATTGATTCTAATGGGCAATTTGGGACCCATGAAACCACACATAACATAGTGTCATAAACGAGTACTTAGAACTAGATAATACTTTTGTGAATACATACTTTTTGTACTATAAATTCGAAATCCCAAATCTTACCACTCCCTAAACATCATGTAACCTTACCATTGATTCCTTAGTCATAAACCACTCGCCACTCATGGATAATCGGAAAGGTTTTCAATATTGTGAGTATACTCGATGCCCTTTTATCGTTTTTACACATTTTGGGTTCAACATGTTTACATATACAAAAAAAACATACATACTTTTATGCAATCATACATACAACAATCCAATACATGCTTACTATTATGTTTTGCTTGATTCATGTTTTCTGGGTGATTCTTATGTGATGAACTTGTCATTAACTTTGTACGAGGCTCCACTTAACATGTATAGCGCTATAGGAGTAACGCACCGCGCATGAACGAAAGGTCATGTTAAGTTTATTCATTCATTATACTTGCGGTAATCAAAGGGTTGACTTGTAAATCGCATGTCATTTTATACGTTAATCTTGATAACTAGGTTTGCCATGTGGATTATTCATTGTTCATTGCTCATTGTGCATTTTATACTTATATGCTAGTACATCAAACTTGTATACTCGCCAATACTTTTGTATTGAACTATAATTTTAAACATGTTGTAGGACTATGATGATGGTGATGCATAGAACTTAGTAGGATGCCTAGAAACGCATTTTTTAAACTTTAAATATTTGTTGTAATGTAATTCATTTTATTTCAAATCTTGTAATTGAGTCTTTTAGCAATGAAACGAAATATATTGTTAAATACTTGTCACATTAGTGTTATGAAGTCTCTTGCAATCTCATTTTCGTCTCACTCCGATGTTTCCGCCATCGGTTGGGGTGTGACAGATTAGTATCAGAGCCATAACTATAGGGAATTAGGAAAATTGCCATGCTTTTGACCTAGTCTGTAGTTAAGCACCATACTTGACCATACTTGATTTATGTGCTAATTTCTTCAAACATCATTTATGTGTTAATTTCTTGAAATATCTTTTATGTGCTAAATTCTTGAAATGCCTTTTATGTGCTCATACTTGTTCTTACTATTTCAAAACTTACGCCTTTCCTAAGGCATTTTACATGATCATGTTAAACTCGAAAACACTCGTATTATACAAACGAGACGACTTCACCAAAATAGGCGTGAAACACACAATTTGGTGAACGACTCCCAATCCACTTATTCTTTTTACACAAAATTCGCCATCAAGTTAGGAGTGAAATCCTCACCTTGATGGAGAATTTCCATTCTAAATCTAATGGACCCTCGTCAAACGTGTCAGAATTAACTTTCTTGACCCGACGAGTACTAACCACACTTAGGGTACGATGTTGTCAAGTTAGGGGTGAAACCCGCATCTTGTCAACTAGTCCCACTCCTTGATTTTCAAAAATCCCACCAAGTCTCGAATTTTCGATTGGTTGGAACTTGGATAAATTTATCCATATCTTTTTGTCAATGCAGTCGTCCAATTATATTACTATACTCAAATTAGTATTGCTTATAAGAACTTCTGAGCTATATGATTTCTTCCCATATGAAACCAGATGGAATCATTATAAATGATTCATTTAGTTGGTCCTCCCAAGTTATCCCTTTAGACTAAATGAAGTTATATTTATAGTTTTGTTTTTGCACAAAATTTGTTCTTATGTCATCACATATTTTGAATTTTTAAAGTTAATTTAATCTCCGTCGAGCATATAAATTAACAAGTATTAGTCTAGCATGCTTTAGACCACAACACACTAGCATGCGAACATAAGATGAATCATTCTGATTCTTCACAGCCTTAAGAGATAATGCACTATCTCTTTCGAACATTCTTTTCTTAGTTTAGACACAATAATGAAATTTATTTCACCATTCCGAAACCATTGGTATTAGGAAGGTCTCAAAACCATAGTTAACTCCATCCATTAGGATCATAACTCGTTTACCTTTTATCTCCAAGGCTTCACCATTGACTTCCTAAGGACTTAAACATAAATCTTAATCCAAGTCACTTTGATGAACGATCTTTATATAAAATCACTCCAGTCTTAAGATATAGTAAATTAGATTGACTCTCAACAACAAGGCATCCACATATGCCTATAGTGATATATAAATTTACGTTGTTGCTTCGTTAATACCATGTATTGGGATACTATCCCAAATTGAGGACCAACCCTCCACATAGTTTAAACAACATTGATGGTAGTAGAAGCATCTACAAGTCCATCACTATTGTAAATTTCTATTAATAAATTTGCTAAATTTATTTAAATCACTTACAATAATAACATATATTTCTTTCATATGTTACATTCTTTAAAAACTTACATGTGCATTTCCATGTTGATGCTCTCAACATTAGATGACATATCTCGTTTTCATGTATTTCATCTCAAACCATTCACCATGTTTTATCACGAATTCATTATACGTTTAATGCTTGATTTGTGACTTATTACATAAGTCATGATCACAACCCGCTCGTCGTGTTCGTGTAAATTACTTTTTACACTTTGTATCAAAATGTGTATCCTTTTAACAAATTATTAGTAGTTCTAAATAAAAATTATCTTTTATTATATTTTTAATCCATTTGTTTATGTAAAATAAACCCAAACAGTAGTCCACCATTTTAAATAAAAGCGAATATACATAATAAAGGATACACCAATGATATCTAAACATCAAATCCCAAAGTGTTATTATCTTCAACACTTTCGACCGAAATAAACACAGTTATATCGTTTCGTGTCATGTTTTGACGTACTCCCTCAATGGAACACATATAACTTGTTTCATCTTGAAACTCAAAACTTGAATAATAACAAGTTATCCAAAAATATAAAGTTGTTTACAATTAACTACTCGCAAGTAGTTGAGCAACTTATTATATTTATAACAACATTGAGTTGTTTTTCACCAAATAGTCTTTCTGAGACTATTGTATGATTCAAGACGAAATACTTTTCGTGGGAGCATCAAATCATTTATAAATCGCAAGCCATGTTTTACTTGTTCAAAATATTTCTCATTTTTGCAAGTGTTTTAAAAAATTAAGCTATATATATTTATGCTTTGATTACAAATCAAGACAATAAACCTTATAATCGTTTATTAAATAAAACAGTTTCAAACTTGCTCATTTGAAAATAAAATGAATACACATCGTTTTAGTAATTGGTTTATTATATTCAAACCGTTTCTAACCCACTCGTTCAAAGGTAAACGATTACAAATCGTTAAAATGAGTAGTTTCTAAGAGAACCGATTCTAATGCGCTCATTAGAACTTGACCATTTAACAAACATTCAAAATATTTGGTCCTATATGTTGAACCATTTCTAACGCGGTCGTTAGAAATAAAACAAGTAAACTTATTCACATAAGTCAATTTTGGTTTATTTAAATAAAGGTTTTCTAACACGCTCATTAGAAATAAATATAAACCTTTTTCTAAGATGCTCGTTAGAAAATAAACAATTATCAAATTCTTTAAATCGTTTCTAACACGCTCGTTAGAAATAACCGATTACAAAATTTGTTATGAAGTTTATAATAAAATTATAAACTACTTCTAATACGCTCATTAGAAATAAACAAATACGAACTCGTTTTAATATTTATGTAAATAATCCGTTTCTAACTCGCTCGTTAGAAATTTAATAGTTTAGACGAAACCGTTTTGAGATTTATTATTCTCCATAATAATTATTTCTAACTCGCTCGTTGGTAATTATTTATAATAATAATATTTTCTAACATGCTCGTTAGACAATCTACACGTCTTATGCAATCATCATTTCTAATACGCTCGTTAGATAAAATAGATGATATCTAAACTTATTATTCTAAAAATAGCTATTTCTAACACGCTCGTTAGAAAGTAAAAGTATTAGCACTTTGTTATTCATTCAACATTAACGTTTCTAACACGCAAGTTAGAAATTAAAAGTATTAAGGTTTGTTATTTCACAAAATAACTATTTCTAATACGCTCGTTAAAAACATAACTGTTTTAAAATCTTGTTATTTTTACCAAAATAACGGATTTCTAATAAGCTAATTAGAAACCATAAATATTTCTAAAACATCTTAAATATATATCATTTTATTTAATGTTCTCCTTAGATAATTCCAACTTTCACACACATTTTATGGGTTTTCAAAATATAAAATTTTCTAAGACGCACATTAGAAAATAGTATTAAAATACACTTGTGTGTGTGTGTATATATATGTAATTCGGTTTATATAATCGCAAACAAAACCCATGAACTTGTAAAAAAACTTGAATCAAAACGTTCATTTTGTAACACGGTATTCGGATTAAAGATTGTACTCCAATAATAAAATCAATCCGACAACTTGTACTACATAATATTTCCCAAAAAAAATATTTAAAATCCAATAAATATTTTTAAGTTTCGTGAACCTAAATCCCCGTAGAGAAGTGATTTAAGATTGTAGTAACAATCTTCACGAAAGTCTGTTTTAAGATTGTAGGAACTAGGTTCACGTTTTCAATAAAATATATTACAAAATATATAATAACGAGACTCTCGTTATTTGTGGGAAATTCGACTAGTACAATACCGGTTACAAAACTAAATAAACGTATATAAAATACAATATAATTGTACCAATCTTGATTCAAGCCATCGTCTTTGGAAGAACTTCAACTGCACCGTCTTGTACAAACCTCCGCTGCAAGAAAGAACAAACTGTCGTTGACAGTTTTAGTTGAGGATCGTGTTTGACATGGGGCCCTTAAAACAGATTCCGCACCTCCTCTCAGATGGTCTGTTTCCAGAATACAATAACCGAAGCAGTAGTTGTACTGCCGGAGATGGCTCTCACGCCCGAGATTACACCAGGTATAATTTGGTGTTCATACAATTAAGAAAAAGATGAAGTTGATACAAGGATAATTTAGAGAGTGCTTCTCTCTAAAATTTCATGGAACAAAAGACATCTTTTGTGTGTATATTTCATGTTTTTTTAGAATGGGTCCTCATTCTTTTTATAGTTATACACATAAAGAGCTAACTAAAACCCAATCAATATTGTCATAATTTAGACAATTAAACAAGATCATTAATCTTATAATAAACGGGTTTAAATCTCTACATAAATGGACTTTAGTGGTTCGGTCAAAACTATCATTTCTCTTAATGACTAGAATTAAACGAGTTGAAACAGCTAGTTTGACCAAGTCTAACCAGTTGTTTTGTTTCCGTTGCAAACCTGTGCGCGCACCTGAACTGAGTTGCCAGTCCACGCTTCACGCTACATGGACCTTACGCCATGCCATATGGAGTCGCACATCACACGGATGCCACTACGCATACTAGGACGCCACCTGGTCATGCGCCATCCATACTCGTGCGCCACCTGCACTCTCCGCCCTAGCCAATGACGTGCGCCATGCGTCTAAGGAACTCGCGCCGCATCGACATGTAACAACCCTCATTAAAAATTTCTATTTCTTATGATTTATTGTCCAATAGGAAACCCTAATTGAGAAACCCAAGTGATTCTGCACAAACCCTAAAATTTTCAGAACAATCAGAATCAGGATCAGGGCCCTTAAAACTCAGGGGGGGGGGGGGGGGGTATTCCCTATTGACGATTATCCACATAAATAGCTGTCAAAATCGAATTTTGAAAATCCGTCAACTCAACTAAGCTAGTTAGGGACGTGGCTACCTTATGGTAGAGTGTGACCCCTCGCGTCACGCGACGCACCCACGTAGACCCCTCGCGTCACGCGAGGGGGTCAAATTTTTAGTATAAATCGAGGGGTGTGGGACTTGAATTCTGGCACTTGAACGACAAAAAATTTCATTATATACACTGAGATATCATAGAAACAGTCCAAAAACACACAGCACGAAACGCTGTCGCAAAACAGGGTAATAACTCGATCGCTGCTACGATTCAATGTCCGATCGATTGAAACTATCCAATGGATGTTTAAGTGCTGCCCACATTAGGGTTATGCTTTGTCATTCGTCGTGAACTCAATGGATGTTTAAGTATCGCACTTTATCATTCATTGTGAGGGTTTAATCTCGTGAGTTATCGTAAATGTTGTATTAGTTACTAACCTAGTTCGTGTGCATTGTTATTTAAATTAGGTTACAAGGCTAATCAGTAGGCTAAGCTCTGTCTACTTAAATCTGCAAAGTGAGTCATTATCTTTTTACCAAATTCCTTTCAAAAATCATGTTTGTTTTCAAAGTTATAATTACGGGGATTAAGTCTTTGTAATCTCCAAATTACAGCTGGTATGTGGGGTTTTGTATACATTACTTGATAACCGTCACCGTTGGACAACGGGTTAGCCAATGGGTGATATGACCATAATCACAGACACCATTGGACAACGAGATAGCCAATAGGTGGTCGAGTGATAAATACCGTGGGTAGATGGTTGATATGTATAAACATTGTAATCGCTCTTAATACTGTAAATTATAACAATGCGTCGTTTTTATTAAAAAGAATGATTCACCAGTATTTCCCCGCTGACAAAAACTTTTTCAAACATGTTTCAGGTGATCTGTTGTGATCCAGGAAAAGTGCCGCGAAGCACTACAAGCTTAAGGAAGTGGCTCAATATAAATAAAGAAACATGTTTTGTAAAATAAAGATTTCCTAGTGAAATCACCTTATTGTAAATTACCAGGGTTTTATCCCGAATTATGAAATAAAATAATCAGGCATTTTCAGTTTTAAAAAGATCCTGCTAAAATCTTCCGCTGTCAACTCAATTAAATAAAAACCACGGGATTTTCTGTCCCGCGGCTCTTGAACCGGGTCAAACCGGGCCGGGGGCCGTGACAGAAAAATGTGGTATCAGAGCCACTGATTTAAGCCAATTAAGTATTTAGAAAATACTTAATTTTACTGATTGCCATTTTGTGATTACGTGTTTTATTATTTGAATATTTGTTTACAGTATGGGTAAGCAAAGACTTTCGGATATCTACCATAAATTAGATACTTCACCGAAAGAAAAAGGAACTTCATCCTCAAAATACCCAATAGATACTGAGGAAGGAATATTTGTTCGAAAGGCACAATATGAGGAACCACTTTCTCCTAATAAAAGAAGTTTGATTATTATGAAAAAGTCAGGAGAAAATAAAGAAATCACAACCAAAAGAAATGAGGGTTAATCAGGAAACCCAGGAACTAGGCAGTAACCCACCATGGGAAGACAAGTTAGATGAAAAATGGGTAGATCTCTATATGCTAGCCACTGTAGCAGTAAATGCATATCTTTAAATACCCTAACTCAGTTCTAGCACCCATATCACCTACAAGCCAGAAACTTTACCCAGTAAATAAATAAGTTTACAATAAACCCTAGTATGTTTTTTTGTCCTTTGTATTAAATTAATCACATGTTATGCAATAATACTTGAAGGTTATCTGTGAAATTTTGTTATAAAATTTTAACTTAGTATTTTGCATATATGCTAAACAACATGAATGAGTTATCTGAAGCCCTTCAGAATCTCAATCTCTATCCGGTGAAAGTAGAAGTTTCCAAAGACTTTACTGGTTACATACCCGATGTGGAAGAACCTATGGAATTCCACGCTCCACCTCTGGAGAAACCAAAGCCTAAGAAAAGGAGAAGATTTGTAGGTTGGAGGCGTGTACGCAAAAGGAAACCAGCAACTAGAAAGGTTCACAAAATAGAGAATCCCATAGATAAAGGAAAAGGAATTGCGATCGGGGAAGGTTCTAGGCAAGTAGAAATGGAAATTGGGGAAAGTTCTAAACAAGTCGAGGAGTTGCCATTACAAGAGGAGTTGGATCGCATATTGGCAAGCTGTGATATCATTAGACCTATCAATACCAACCTTTACCCTTATCCTGCCGAAACTCAACTTCCAATAAATTTGGAACCAGCCATCCCAGAACCTTTAATCCATACCCAACCTTTAGGAGAAATGGACGAATGGTGGACCAACGACTGGCAGTTTCAAAACCTCCTAAATAACCCTTATACCTTTTTCCCTCATTTCGACCCATAACCTATACCAAACCCACCAATGAGTAATGAAAATTTAGCTGAACTCCGCCATTTTGGCGAGGAGCTGATAGGTGCAGGGAATAGGATTCAGGAGCTGGGAGAGCAAATCTCCTGGAAATACGACGAGAAGGAGCGTCGTTTCTAAAATATCAGCAGAAATGATGGTGTGAGAACGTAACTGTGATTGTATAATAATAATAATAATAATAATAATAATAATAATAATAATAATAATAGTAATAAAAATATAATCTTGTAAAATAAAAATAAAACTTTGTAACATAACAGTGTGTACGGATGCATAATATGATATATAAAAATGGAACTCGAGGAATCGATAATTTTGGATATATATATGTGTGTTGTGAAATTTGTATGGTTGTTTTGTGTATAATTGTTATTTACTCTATACTAATAAATTATATATATTAATTATCAGATGGAAAACGCTAATAATGGACCAGTTAACGAGGTTAACCAATCTGAGCAACACCAGGAGGATCAATTTATAACTAGGCAAGATATAGAAAATATTGTTGCTCAAGGAATAGCCAATGCTATTCCAGCAATCCTTGCTGCTGCCCAGAAACCTGTTGAACCTCAACAAATCATTCCTAGTAAACGTACCCAAGAAGATAACTTCAGTAATAGTGTAAACGGAGGCGCTAACCATACTAATCACGATAATGATCCACAGCTGGCCCCACTCCCTAAGAAAATGAAAGCTGCAACGCCTGGTTGCACTTACAAAGAATTCCTTGCTTGTAAACTAGCTGAATTTGCAGGCAATGATGGGGCAACTGCAGCACTGCATTGGTTAGAGAAGACCGAAGCAGTAATTATGATAAGTAAATGTGCTGAAGAAGACAAGGTTATGTATGCGTCACATCTTTTTAAAGAAGGGGCGCTAGAATGGTGGAATACGGTACTTCAAGCCAAAGGAAGAAATATGGCCTATGCCATGAGTTGGGAGGAATTTGAGCAGCTAATAGAAAGAAAATTCTGTCCTGAATACGAAAAAGAACAAATGGCAAATAAGTTCCTGAACCATCGAATGATGGGTGTAGACTGTCGAGGATATACTTCGACATTCTTCGAATATGCTAGAGTGGTACCAACACTGGCTTCGCCAGAACCGGTACTTATTTCTCGCTATATTTGGGGATTGATTAGCGAAATCCGTAATATCGTTAAAACTGCGAGACCTCGCACTATTGACGATGCGGTAGAATTAGCTAACACCCTAACTGACGAGCTGGTACGCACAAGAGATGAAAATAGGAAAAAGGAACTGGCTCAGAAAATTACCCAAGGATTTCGTGTGGGTAATAATAACAACTTCAAGAAAAGAGGAATGGGGCAATCCTCAACTCCGCCGTTCTGCAGGAATTGCAGAAAGAAACATTTTGGAAAATGCAATGTAACCTGCAACTTTTGCAAAGTTATAGGACATCGTGAAGAAGATTGCAGAAAGAAAACAAGGGTCTGTTATAACTGTGGAGAAGCAGGACATTTTAAACCAGAATGCCCTAAATTGGTTAAATCAGCAGACAATAAAGTCAAACCGGCTGACGGAGCTACCAAGAAGAATATTCGAGCATTCCAATTAACTACTCAGGAGGCAGAACTCATTCCAGATGTGATAGCTGGTACGTTCCTAGTTCATAACGTTTACGCAAAAATATTATTTGACTCTGATGCAAACCAAAGTTTTATCAATACTTCATTCTGCCAAGATCTTAATCTACCTTTAACCAACCTTAGGCAGATTTCTACAGTCGAAACGGCCGATGGAAATTCTGTCAACATAGATAAGGTTTGGCGAGGAGGAAAGATAGAACTTGTAGGCCATAAATTTTCTGCAAACCTGTTACCTATGAAATTAGCTGGATTCGATGTTGTGTTAGGAATGGATTGGTTAGTAGCCAACCATGCTCGAATTCTTTGTGATAAGAATTCCATAGAAATTCATACACCTACTGGAGAATTAGTGGTGATTATAGGAGATAAACCACGAAAGCCATTAAAATTCATTTCAGTAATGAAGTTGACCAGTTATGTAAGAAAGCAAGAAATGGTGTATATGATTTCAGTAATCATTAAAACAAAAGGTAAGGAACTTAAAGAAATCCCTGTAGTATCAGAATACCCGGATATCTTTCCAGAAGAATTACCTGGATTACCACCCAACAGGGAAGTTGAATTTAGAATTCATCTAATTCCTGAAACTACACCGATAGCCAAGGCACCTTATCGGTTAGCACCTACAGAAATGCTAGAATTGAAAAAGCAGTTAGATGAATTACTAAGCAAAGGATTCATACAACCTAGCTCATCCCCTTGGGGAGTGCCAGTGTTATTTGTAAAGAAAAAGGATGGTTCGATGCGAATGTGTATCGATTATAGAGATTTGAATAAGGTTACAATTAAGAATCGATACCCATTACCTAGGATTGATGATCTATTCGATTAGAGAATTGAATAAGGTTACAATTAAGAATCGATACCCATTACCTAGGATTGATGATCTATTCGATCAACTTCAAGGAGCTAGATATTTTTCTAAGATAGATTTACGCTCCAGATATCATCAATTGAAGGTACAGGAAGAAGACATACCTAAAACTGCTTTCAGAACTAGGTATGGTCACTACGAGTTTACAGTCATGCCCTTTGGGTTAACAAATGCTCCAGCAGCCTTTATGGACATGATGAATAGGATCTGTAAACCATACTTGAATAAATTTGTAATTGTCTTCATCGACGATATATTTATTTATTCCAAAAGTCAAGACGAGCATTGTGAGCACCTGCATGCACTCTTAACTTTGTTAAGAAAAGAAAAGCTTTATGCCAAATTCTCGAAGTGTGAATTTTGGCTACAGGAGGTGCAATTTTTAGGTCACATGGTAAATCACGAAGGAATTCACGTAGATCCCTCAAAAATAGAAGCAATCATCAAATGGAAAGTCCCACAATCAGCCATGGAAATTAGAAGCTTTTTAGGATTAGCTGGATACTATAGGCGCTTTATTAAGGATTTTTCTAAAATAGCAGTGCCATTAACTAAGCTAACCTGTAAAGCGGTTAAGTTTGAATGGGGACCTAGGCAAGAAGAGGCTTTTAGAATTTTGAAGCAAAAGTTAACCAATGCCCCAATTCTAGCCTTACCAGAAGGAAATAAAGACTTTGAAGTATATTGTGATGCTTCTAAACTAGGATTAGGATGTGTGCTAATGCAACGCAAGAAGGTAATCGCGTATGCATCAAGACAATTGAAAAAGCACGAGGAAAACTATACCACTCACGACTTAGAATTAGGAGCCATAATTTTTGCCCTTAAAATTTGGAGACATTATCTGTATGGAAGTAAGTTTACTGTCTATACGGATCATAAAAGTTTAAGGTACATATTTGGGCAAAAAGAATTAAACATGAGACAAAGGAGATGGATGGAAATACTAAGCGACTACGACTATGATATTCAGTATCACGAAGGAAAGGCAAATGTAGTTGCAGATGCCTTAAGTCGTAAGTATCATGAGAAACAACGACGGGTTCGTGCTCTTAGATTAAGTTTACTATTAGACTTAATGGACCAACTGAAAAGCATTCAAGAAACAGCAATCAAGGACGATGCTGAAGGAATGAAAGGACGAATAAAAGAATTAGAGCAAGGAAATGATGGAATTTGGAGATTCCATAAGAAAAGGATTTGGGTACCTAAACAAGGAGAATTAAGAGATAAAATTTTAGAAGAAGCTCATAAATCTAGGTATACCATGCATCCAGGAAACAATAAAATGTACCAAGATTTAAGAAATAATTTCTGGTGGATAGGAATGAAAAAGGACATAGCTAGATATGTTTCTAAGTGTCTTACTTGTTCACAAGTTAAGACAGAACACCAGAAACCTTCAGGTCTACTACAACAATTAGAAATGACTGTATGGAAATGGGAACTCATAACAATGGATTTTGTTACTAAGTTACCCAAAACCAGAAAAGGTAATGATGTGATTTGGGTAATTGTGGATAGATTAACCAAATCAGCTCATTTTCTACCCATGAAGGAAACCTTTAGCATGGAAAGGTTAGCCAAGTTGTATATAGATGAAGTAGTATCCTTACATAGAGTTCCACTCTCCATTGTATCAGATAGAGATAGTCGTTTCACTTCTCACTTCTGGACTAGTTTCCAGGAGGCAATGGGAACTCGACTAAACCTAAGCACTGCATATCATCCTCAGACAGACGGACAAAGTGAAAGGACGATTCAAACCTTGGAAGACATGCTTAGGGCATGTGTGATAGATTTTGGTGGGAATTGGGATAAACACTTACCTTTAATTGAATTCTCCTATAACAATAGTTATCATTCAAGCATTGAAGCTGCCCCATTTGAAGGGCTGTACGGGCGAAAGTGTAGAACTCCCGTTTGTTGGGCAGAAATAGGAGAAAGTCAATTGTTAGGTCCGGAGATTGTGCAAGAAACTACCGACAAAATTACTCAGATCAAGGAAAGATTGAAGACGGCTAGGGATCACCAGAAAAGTTATGCCGATAATCGACGCAAGCCACTCGAGTTTCAAGTTGGAGACAAAGTACTATTAAAAGTATCTCCTTGGAAATGAGTAGTTCGATTCGGTAAGAAAGGAAAGCTAAGTCCAAGATACGTAGGACCATTCCCAGTGATCCAACGTATAGGACCAATTGCTTATCGTTTACAACTACCAGAGGAATTAGCTGGAGTACATGACGTATTTCATGTATCCAATCTCAAGAAATGCCTATCTGACGAGTCTCTGGTAGTACCTCTTCAAGATGTAGAGGTGAATGAAAAGCTAAAATTTGTTGAGAAGCCATTACAAATAGAAGACAAAAAGATCAAGTTTCTCAAGCACAATCGACTAGTTCTGGTCAAAGTCAAGTGGGATTCAAAGAGAGGACCCGAATACACTTGGAATCTGGAATCGGAAATGAAGCGAAAGTATCCTCACTTATTCCAGTAAATCTCGAGGACGAGATTCTTATTAAGGTGGGGAGGATGTAACAACCCTCATTAAAAATTTCTATTTCTTATGATTTATTGTCCAATAGGAAACCCTAATTGAGAAACCCAAGTGATTCTGCACAAACCCTAAATTTTTCAGAACAATCAGAATCAGGATCAGGGCCCCTAAAACTCAGGGGGGGGTATTCCCTATTGACGATTATCCACATAAATAGCTGTCAAAATCGAATTTTGAAAATCCATCAACTCAGCTAAGCTAGTTAGGGACGTGGCTACCCTATGGTAGAGTGTGACCCCTCGCGTCATGCGAGGGGATCAAATTTTTAGTATAAATAGAGGGGTGTGGGACTTGAATTCTGGCACTTGAACGACGAAAAAATTCGTTATATACACTGAGATATCGTAGAAACAGTCCAAAAACACACAGCACGAAACGCGGCCGCAAAACAGGGTAATAACTCGATCGCTGCTACGATTCAATGTCCGATCGATTGAAACTATCCAATGGATGTTTAAGTGCTGCCCACATTAGGGTTATGCTTTGTCATTCGTCGTGAACTCGATTGATGTTTAAGTATCACACTTTGTCATTCATTGTGAGGGTTTAATCTCGTGACTTATCGTAAATGCTGTATTAGTTACTAACCTAGTTCGTGTGCATTGTTATTTAAATTAGGTTACAAGGCTAATCAGTAGGCTAAGCTCTGTCCACTTAAATCTGCAAAGTGAGTCATTCTCTTTTTACCAAATTTCTTTCAAAAATCATGTTTGTTTTCAAAGTTATAATTACGGGGATTAAGTCTTTGTAATCTCCAAATTAGAGCTGGTATGTGGGGTTTTGTATACATTACTTGATAACCGTCACCATTGGACAACGGGTTAGCCAAGGGGTGAAATGACCATAATCACAGACACCATTGGACAACGAGATAGCCAATAGGTGGTCGAGTGATAAATACCGTGGGTAGATGGTTGATATGTATAAACATTGTAATCGCTCTTAATACTGTAAATTATAACAATGCGTCATTTTTATTAAAAAGAATGATTCACCAGTATTTCCCCGCTGACAAAAACTTTTTCAAACATGTTTCAGGTGATCTGTTGTGATCCAGGAAAAGTGCCGCGAAGCACTACAAGCTTAAGGAAGTGGCTCAATATAAATAAAGAAACACGTTTTGTAAAATAATGATTTCCTAGTGAAATAACCTTATTGTAAATTACCAGGGTTTTATCCCGAATTATGAAATAAAATAATCAGGCATTTTCAGTTTTAAAAAAATCCTGCTAAAATCTTCCGCTGTCAACTCAATTAAATAAAAACCACGGGATTTTCTGTCCCGCGGCTCCTGAACCGGGTCAAACCGGGCCGGGGGCCGTGACACGACATGCGACATGCCATGACATCCGCCTACGCCACCCAAGGGTGCGCCATAAGCGACCCACCATGTACTTGACCACACGCTCATGGACAAAAAAAATACAATTGGGGCTCTTAAGCGGCTCGCGGCGTTGTGCCCATCGCCCATGCCACACGCGTGCGTAAGGTAGCACTTAAAGACGGTTTATTAAGGATTTTCCAAGATAGCTGTACTTTTGAAAGTTTCACCTTGGAAAGATTACCCAAATCAACGAAAGATTAAAGACGGCTTGAGATCGCCAGAAGAGTTATGCAGACAATAGACGGAAGCCGTTGGAATTTCAAATAGGAGATAAAGTACTTTTGAAAGTTTCACCTTGGAAAGGAGTAGTTCGATTCGGTAAGAAAGGAAAGCTAAGTCCAAGATACGTAGAACCATTTCCAGTGATCCAACGTATAGGACCAGTTGCTTATCGTTTACAACTACCAGAGGAGTTAGCTTGAGTACATGATGTATTTCATGTATCCAACCTCAAGAAATGTCTATCAGATGAATCCCTGGTAATACCTCTTCAAGATATAGAGGTAAATGAAAAGCTAAAATTTGTTGAGAAACCTCTTCAGATAGAAGACAGAAAAGTGAAGTTTCTCAAGCACAAACGATTAATGTTGGTTAAAGTCAAGTGGGATTCGAAACGAGGACCCGAATACACTTGGGAGCTGGAATCAGAAATGAAGCGAAAGTATCCTCAATTATTCCAGTAAATCTCGAGGACGATATTTTTATTAAGGTGGGGAGGATGTAACAACTCATATCAAAAGTCCTAATTATTATTTTATTTTGTCCAAAAGGAAACTCTAATTGAGAGACCCAAGTAATTCTGCACAAACCCTAAAATTTTCAGAATAATCAGAATCAGGATCAGGGCCCCTAAAACTCAGGGGGGGTAAAACCCTAGTTACGATTATCTTAATAACTTGTTGTCAGTAACAAATTTTAAGAAACCGTCAAGTCAGCAAGGCTAGTTAGGGACGTGGCTACCCTATGGTAAATAGGGACCCCTCGCGCCACGCGACGCCCCAGGGGGTACCCCTCGCGTCACGCGAGGGGGTCAAATTTTGGGTATAAATAGAGGGGTTTGGGACATGAATTCTGGAGTTGAAACGACGTAAAATTTCGTTACGTACACTGAGTTATAGCAGAAACAATTCTAAAACACACACGATCACGAATTGCTGCCGCAAAACAGGGTAATAACTCGATCGCTATTACGATTCAATGTCCGATCGATTAAACTATCCAATTGATGTTTAAGTGCTGCCCACATTAGGGTTTATGCTTTGTCATTCGTTGTTAATTCAATGGATGTTTAAGTATCGCACTTTGTCATTCGTTGTGAAGGGTTTAATCTCGTGAGTTATCGTAAATGTTGTATTAAGTTACTAACCGAGTTGTGTGCATGTTATTAATTTAGGTTAAAAGGCTAATCAGTAGGCTAGGCTCTACTCAATTAAATCTGCAATGTGAGTCATTCTCTCAAATTACTTTCAAAATCATGTTTATTTTCAAAGGTTATAATTACAGTGATTAAGTTTATGTAATCACCAAGTTACAGCCGGTATGTGGGGTTTTGTATACATTACTTGATAACCGTCACTATTGGACAACGAGTTAGCCAATGAGTGATATGACCATAGTCAGAGACTCCATTGGACAATGAGGTTACCGATGGATGGTCGAGTGACAAATACTGTGGGTAGTTGGTTGATATCTGGAAACATTGTAATCTCTCTTAATACTGTAAATTATAACAAACGTGTCATTTTAATAAATAGAATGATTCACCAGTATTTCCCGCTGACAAAACCTTTTTCAAACATGTTTCAGGTGATCTGTTGTGATCAAGGAAAAGTGCCGTGAAGCACTACAAGCTTAAGGAAGTGGCTCAATATAAAATAAAGAAACATGTTTTGTAAAATAAAGATTTCTTCGTGAAATCTTATGATTGTAAATTTCCGGGGTTTTATCCCAAGTTGTGAAATAAAATAATCGGGAAAATTGCAGTTTTAAAAAGATCCTGATGAAAACTTCCGCTGTTAAATAAATACCACGGGATTTTCTGTCCCGCGGCTCCTGAAACGGGTCAAACCGGGTCGGGGGCCATGACAGAAAAAGGTGGTATCAGAGCCACTGATTTAAGCCAATTAAGTATTTAGAAAATACTTAATTTTTCTACTTGTCATTTTGTGATTATGTGTTTTCTTATTTGAATAATTGTGTACAGTATGGGTAAGCAAAAGCTGTCAAACATCTATCTTAAATTAGATAGGTCATCAAACGAGAAGGGAAGTTCATCCCAAACCAAATCCTCAAATCACTCTGTAATTCCTGAAGAAGGAATATTTGTGCGAAAGGCACAATATGAGGAACCACTTTCTCCTAATAAAAGAAGTTTGATTTTTAAAGAAAAGTCAGGAGAAAATAAATAAATTCCGAGAAAAGAAGATTAAACAGGAAACCCAGGAATTAACCAGTAAAACACCTTGGGAAGACAAGTTAGATGAAAAATGGGCAGATCTCTATATGCTAGCCACTGTAGCAGTAAATGAAAATCTTTAATACTTTGACTTAAGTTTTAGCAACCTTATCACTTACAAGCCAGAAATATTATCCAGTAAATAAATAAATTTACAATAAAACCTAGTGTGTTTTAATTTTCATTTGTTTTGTAGTTACCCAGTCTGAAATAATATTTAAAGGTTTTCTATGAAAGTTTGTTATAATTTTTAACTTAGTAATTGTGTGTATTTTGCATAACAGCATGAGTGACTTGTCTGACGCCCTTCAGAATTTAAATCTGTATCCGGTAAAAATAGAGGTTTCCAGAGATTTCAATAGGTATATACCCGACATAGAAGAACCTATGGAATTCAATGCTCCACCTCCGGAGAAACCCAAGCCCAAGAAAAGGAGGAGATTTGTGGGATGGAGACGTGTGCGTAGGAGGAAACCCGCCACTAGAAAGATTCCCAAAATAGAAAATCCCTTAGACAAATGGAAGGGGATTGAAGTCGGGGAAGAGTCTAGGCAGATGGGAATACAGTTTGAAGAATATTCTAAGCAAATAGAAATGGAGATTGGAGGAGGTTCTAAACAAATCCAGATAGAAATTGGAGAAAGCTCTAAACAAACCCAGGAAATGACATTGCAGGAAGAGCTAGATTTTATATTGGCAAGCTGTGATACTATAAAGCCTGTCAATGAAAATGTTTTTACTCATTCCCTTAAAACTCAACTTCCAATAAATTTGGAACCAGCAATACCAGAACCTATAATCCACACCCAACCTTTAGGAATGGATGAGTGATGGACGAATGATTGGCAGTTCCAAAACCTGCTTAACAGTCCTTATTCATTTCTCCCTCAGTTCGACCCTGAACCAATACCTAACCCAACAATGAGCAATGAGAATTTAGCTGAACTCCGCCACTTTGGCGAAGAACTAGTGGATGCCGGAAATAGGATCAAGGAAGTAGGAGAACAGATCTCCTGGAAGTACGATGAGAGGGAACGCCATTACTGAAATAACAACTGACAAGGGATAGTAGGTTTATGAGATTGTGATTGTATAATAACAATAATAATATAATCATGTGAAATAACTATAAATAAAATTTTGTAAGATAAAGGTGTGTATTGACGCATAGTATAAAATATATAAAATGGGAATCGAGAAATCGATAGTTTTGGCTATATGTGCTTTGTGAAATTTATATGATTGTTTTGTGTATAATTGTTATTTATTCGGTACTAATAAAATTATATATATTAATTATCAGATGGAAAACGCTAATAACGAACCAGTTAATGAGGTTAATCAATCTGAGCAACATCCGGAGGATCAATTTCTAAATAGGCAAGATATCGAAAATATCGTTGCTCAAGGGATAGCCAATGCTATTCCAGCAATAGTTGCTGCTGTTAGAAATCCAATCGAACCTCAACAAATCATTCCTAGCAAACGTATTTCTGAAGATAACTTCAGCAATAGCGTAAATGGAGGCGGTAATCGTACTAATCACGATAATAATCCACGGTAGGCTCCGCTCCCTAAGAAAATGAAAGCTGCAACACCTGGTTGCACTTATAAAGAATTTCTTGCTTGTAAACCATCTGAGTTTGCAGGCAATGAAGGAGCAACTGCGATACTGCGTTGGTTAGAGAAAACCGAGGCAGTGATTACAATAAGTAAATGTGCCAAGGACGATCAGGTCATGTACGTGTCAAATCTTTTTAAAGAAGGGGCGCTAGAATGGTGGAACACGGTGTTACAAGCAAAAGGAAGGATGATGGCGTATGCTATGAATTGGGAAGAATTTAAGAGTCTTGTAGAAAGAAAATTCTGTCCCGAATATGAAAAAGATCAAATGGCGAATAAGTTTTTAAACCATCGAATGATGGGTGTAGATTGTCGCGGTTATACTTCGACATTCTTTGAATATGCTAGAGTGGTACCAACACTGGCTTCGCCAGAACTGGTACTCATTTCTCGCTATATTTGGGGATTGATTGGTGAAATCCGCAATATCGTTAAAGCTACGAGACCTCGTACTATTGACGATGCAGTGGAATTAGCCAACACCCTAACTGATGAACTAGTACGCACAAGAGATGATAACAGGAAAAAGGAATTGGCTCAGAAAATTACCCAAGGAGTTCGTATGGGTAATAGTAGCAACTTCAAGAGAAGAGGAACATGGCAATCTTCAAGTCCGCCGTTCTGCAGGAATTGCAGAAAGAAACATTTTGGAAGATGTAGTGTAACCTGCAATTTTTGTAAAATGGTAGGACATCGTGAAGAAAACTGCAGAAAGAAAACCATAGTCTGCTTTAACTGTGGAGAAGCGGGGCATTTCAAAACAGAATGTCCTAAATTGGTCAAACCAGCAGACAACAAAGCCAAGACAGCTGACGGAGCTACCAAGAAAAATGTTCGAGCCTTTCAGTTAACAACTCAGGAGGCCGAGCTAATCCCTGATGTGATAGCTGGTACGTTCTTAGTTCACAATGTTTATGCAAAAGTATTATTTGACTCTGGTGCAAACCAAAGTTTTATCAATACTTCATTCTGCCAAGCTCTTAAGTTGCCCTTAACTAATCTTAGGCAGATTTTTACAGTCGAAACCGCAGACGACAATTCTGTAAGCATAGATAAAGTTTTGCAAAATGGAAATATAGAACTCTCAAGTCATAAATTCTTTGCAAACTTATTACCTATGAAATTAGCCGAATTTGATGTTGTGTTAGGAATGGATTAGTTAGTAGCCAACCATGCTCGAATCCTTTATGACCAGAACTCCATAGAAATTCAGGCACCCACCGGAGAAGTCATTATGATTACAGGAGATAAACCACGTAAGCCCATGAAGTTCATATCAGTAATGAAAGTTGCTAGTTATAAACGAAAGCAATGAATAGTATATATGATTTCAGTAATCATTAATACTAAGGGTAAAGAACTTAAGGAGATTCCTGTAGTCTCAGAATACCCAGAGATATTCCTAGAAGAATTACCAGGACTACCACCAGATAGGGAAGTAGAATTTAGAATTCATCTAATTCCAGGAACTATACCGATAGCTAAGGCACCTTATCGGTTAGCACCCACAGAAATGTTAGAACTGAAAAAGCAATTAGATGAATTATTAAGTAAAGGTTTCATACAACCTAGTTCATCCCCGTGGGGAGCACCAGTATTGTTTGTGAAAAAGAAGGATGGTTCCATGAGAATGTGTATTGATTATAGAGAATTGAATAAAGTTACAATTAAGAATCGATACCCATTACCTAGGATTGATGATCTATTCGATCAACTTCAAGGAGCTAGATATTTTTCTAAGATATATTTACGCCTCGGATATCATCAATTGAAGGTACAAGAAGAAGACATACCTAAAACTGCTTTCAGGACTAGGTATGGTCATTACGAGTTTACAGTCATGCCCTTCGGATTAACGAATGCACCTGCAGCATTCATGGACATGATGAATAGAATCTGTAAACCGTATTTGGATAAATTTGTAATTGTCTTCATAGACAATATACTTATTTATTCCAAAAAATCAGGACGAACATTGTCAGCATTTGCATGCACTCTTAACTTTGTTAAGAAAAGAAAAACTTTACGCCAAATTCTCGAAATGTGAATTTTGGCTGCAAGAAGTGCAATTCTTAGGACACATGGTGAATCACGAAGGTTTTCATATAGACCCTGCTAAAATAGAAGCAATTACCAAGTGGAAGGTTCCGCAATCCGCAATGGAAATTAGAAGTTTTATAGGTTTAGCTGGATATTATAGACGGTTTATTAAGGATTTTCCAAGATAGCTGTACCATTAACTAAGCTAACCTGTAAGGCAGTTAAGTTTGAATGGGGAACTAAGCAAGAAGAAGCCTTTAGGATCTTGAAACAAAAATTAACCAATGCTCCCATCTTAGCCTTACCAGAAGCAAATGAAGATTTTGAAGTATATTGTGATGCTTCAAAACTAGGATTTGGATGTGTGCTAATGCAACGCAAGAAGGTAATTGCGTATGCTTCAAGGCAATTGAAAACGCACAAGGAGAACTATACTGTAGGATCGAATTCGGACCTAAACGAGTCGCTTAGAAGAGTTTATCTCAGTTTGAACGGCGGAAACAGACAAACCGAGTACAAATCAGCAAGTATACACTATAAACTGTCGATATTATTGATCTGGATAACGTTTACAACCTGTCAACACTTCGGCAGCACTTCGTGGCTCACCGGAAGACAATACCTAGAACTATGTGTGTGATTCCGCTCATATGACCTATATATAGACAACATGATTCCGCTCATACGGACATGACACAAAAGCGGAATCACTTGAATGACATATAAGCGAAATCTGATCTTGACACAAAAGCGAAATCATGTGATTGCCATAAAAGCGAAATCACCATTTGACAAAAGAGCGAAATCAGAAATGTAACAATGAACGAAATCAGCTTTTAACTACTTTGTCTCTTGTGAGATGATGTCAATGATGACTTCATCATTATGATGTCATCATCAAAGTTGATGACATCACCATCTTTCATATCTGCAACGAGACTGAGACTCGACATAAGACGAAGACGACAGATGAATGCACCAACAGACTCCCCCTCAGATGTTGACGAGTCTTAAGTGTCGAGTCTTTGCATCTTCAGTCTTTATCAGTCTCTTTTCTTTCTTAGCATATACCAGGATCTTCTCTTTGGCTCTAACCTCGTCAGACTCCCCCTCTCATCATGATAGGATCGCTGTCTGGAATTAGCTATCACCTAGAGATCAATCCCTGGCTTTATCTCTGATCAGCTCATCTCCTGCACAATCTTCTCACAAACACATAAGTTTTTACTTAAATCAATAAGAAAAACTTACTAGAAATAGTTACGTCAGGTTCAAATTAATGACCCTGATTAACTAAACTCAATTTCTTTCTTAAATCAAAATTTTTCAATTCAATACACACACTCCCAAACCAGTTCATCATGTTCAGCACTTGAAATTTTGAATATCAGCTCTCCAACATCAGTTGTCGAAAATCTTTTTGGATTTTTCAAAAATACGAAACATAAATGCAATAACAGAAATTAAATACAGAAATGAAATATGTACAAACACTATTTTTGTGAGTTTGCTAAAGAGGATCATATCAGTTTTTGTGACCAATCACTAGCACCGTTAAGCTTTATACATTTTAAGCTCTAAACGATTCATGTAGATTGACGATATTGTTGACCACTTAAACTCAATCTAAAAACTTTCGAAATGCTTACCGATACATTAAGATATATTATGATAGCACTAAGTTCATATGGACCCCACGATCTCAGCATATCCCCTCATCATGCAATACACTGACTCAAGTAATGCCTTTAAACTTTTATCGACTGTGATTTGTGCGAAAACAAAGCAGAATGTTTAAAAATTAACAATCAGGTCGATACTTCCGTATACGCAGAGAAAGTCCAATGTTTAAACAAAATAAGAAAAAAATAAAAATAAGTTGAAGTTGTTTAGGCTTTAACCACCAGGTCGATACTTCCGTATACGCAGAGGTGATCCAAAGCTTAAACGAAACACCAAAGAAAATAAAGCAGAATGTTTAGGCAACAACATCCAGGTCGATACTCACGTATACGCAGAGGATGTCCGATGCTTAAACAAAATAAAGAAATAAAACAAGTTTAAATCTTTGCAAAATGAAATGCAAAATCACAGCGACTTTTTAGCAAAGTTGTGAAAGTTCACGAACTTAACCAGTTTTATGTCTTTCGACATTCAGCGATTACTGAGCAGGTACACAGTCAAGAAGGACAAAACTAAGTACTATGCTTTTGACCATGTTTCCCACTAGAACTAGGCTTTTTCATTTTAGGTTTGTATCGTTCTCACAAATCTACTAGTCTAGCTGAGCCTATCATCACATCTTTAGTGAGATCATTTATCACATTTTGACTTTTCATTTCTTTAGCATGCTGTGATAGTCCACTGATTTTCTATCATTTGCTCTTGTCTCAACAAAACTCATTTTGAATTTTTCAATGTTTTTGGAATTTTCAAATTTTCTAATTTTTTTTAAAATTTTTACTCCCCCTAAAATCAAAATATGTTTCAATTTTGATTTTCTGGGAAAATTTGAAAACAACTATACAAGAAATGACAACATGATGAGAATCACTTCAATTCTCCATCCACCTGGCATAAACAATCAGAACTCCCCCTCACAACAAAACATTTTCCCATATTGATTTCAAAACACTTAAGTTTGTTTTAATCAAAATGGTTTTTCCGGAAAATAAGTTTTGTGTATCTTTTCACAAATTCGGGGATCTTTCATCACTTTGTTTTCTTCAAACACTTGTAAAAACTAACATTTTTAAGATCAATCCACAAACATTACTTGTAGAAAATCAAGTACAACTTAATGTCCCTGATTTACCACTTGTAAGACGAAATATCACTTTCGTGAATTTCTCAAGAAATGTGCCGATTCATGTTCCACGCTTACCAACCTGGGAACTCCGGCAAGCCAGGTTTTTCATTTAAACAGATTCACCCAAGCCTGACGGTCCTTGGGTGATTTTGAATTCTTGTTCAACAATGGTGGAAAATTTGCATCATCCATTGTTAGACCAGAATTCTCAACTTTTACCTCAACACACGACTCCTCTGGCTTTGAAGAACCATAATCATTGCCTGAATGTGGCTTGTCTGACTTTGACACGTCAGATTCATCGCCGACCATTTTCTTCTTCTTCTTTTCTTCTTTCGTCCTCAGATTTGTATCTGATGAATACATCTTCCTTGACTTTGCAATCGAGGAAGTCGATTCATCAGAACTCTTATTTTTACTAACAGATGAACCCGAGGACAAGATCTTCTCTAGATACTCTCTAGCCTTCTTCCTCTTCTTCCTCAGTCTGTCTTTCTGCCCCTGAGAAAGCTTCACTTTCGTTTCTTGAACTTTAGGTTCTTGAACCTTCTGTTCTTTGGGCTTGACATTGACTGATTTCTTTGACATCTTCTGAGAATTAACCCTCAATCTTTCATTTGATCTCCTTGGGCAATCTCTGGCAATGTGACCTTTGATATGGCAGTTATAGCATCTCCTCGTCTCATAACTCCAACCTTGGCAGTTAATAGCAATGTGTCCTTGATAACCACATCGGTAACACACTCTGTTATTGTACCAATCACCATTTTCAGTCCAAACATTCAGATCATAACACTGTTTGGCTTGGTGATAATCCTTGCTCCTCTTATTTGCTGGATTTAACTTTTGAGCACTGTGGTCCGACCTGCACCACTTATTGCCAACAATTTTAGAGTTTTCATTTTTCACTTTTTGTAATTTTTGATTGCGATTGGATGATTGATCTGATGAACTTTTATTTTCTTTTTGAACATTTTTCAAAATTTTCTCTTTTTGTTTTTGTTCCACTTTCTTCTTCAAAGGTTTTTGCTTAGAGCATTCTCCCTTTTCAGTTGATTGTGGAACAGTTTCTTGAAACTTTTCTTTTAACTTCAAAAATAAATTCTTTTTTGTCAATTTTTCATTTTCAACATCAGATTTCTCATCACAATCTTCAACTTTGACATTGTCAAAGTTTGTGACATCGTCACTTATTGGAACTGAATTAACAGGTTTTTGGCAGGGAATAGCTGAAGTATTCACAAAAACCTTCAACTTTTCTTCCCATTCCCTGATTTTACCTTCTAACTCTTTGATTTTCTTTTGAGCACATTCTGCTTCCTTTTCAAGTCGAATAATCTTTTCAAGATTAGAATTGATTGCAATTTGTTTTTCAAGATTGTTTTTACCAAACAAATCTCTCTCATCTTCTAAAATTTTTATTTGACTTTGAAAATCTTTCTCAATTTTTTCTTTTTCATTTTCAAAATCTTTTTCTTTTTCTTTTTCCAAATTGTGAATTTGATTTTTCAAAACATTTTCTGATTTTTTTAGATTTTTGTCACACCCCGACCACGTGGAACATACAAAACGTGGCGGAAACGTCGGGGAGTGTTGTAACAGAATTAATGTTTCAAATCCATGGCAATTGAAGTTTCGTTTTATTGATTAAAAGTGTTACAATGTCTTAACAAACAAAGAAATACAACATAATTAACTAGTCTTGCATCTTTTATTGTCACTAAAGCCCAAGTCTGTCTAAGTGTATCTTGATCATCTTATGCAACAGCTCCTGAAAAACACATGTGAAAATAGGTACGTCAGCATAAAAATGCCGGTGAGATACATAGGTTTTGTGAAAATAGGTTTCATGACTTATGTTTGAGAAAATGTTTAGTCATGAACCTTGTTATTTGCTTTGTTTTGTAAATCATTTGAAAATCGATAAGATCAGATGATATGTATAAATAATGTATAATGTATGGTTAAATGAATAACCATGTAAAATGAGTTTGTATTAGATAAGTTGTTTGTAAATCAATGTCTTGTGAAAAATATGTTATTTGTATAAAATGTTCTATGTCTCAACCTGAAATGATTCAAATAACGCTACAATATGTAATACAATACAAACACTTATATATAGGAAGTACCAGCGGCGTATCCACCATGCTTGTATCATATTACACACGCCTCGTTACTTAATCACTTACTCAAACCAAACCAACAATGTACAATGTCTATGTTTAAACCAATTGCCAAAATATAAGCATGTAATGAATAATAAGTGTACTAAGTATGCAACAACATACATACATAGCATGTAAACTGAAATATCTGTACTAAGTATGCAACAACAAACATACATAGCATGTGAACTGAAATATATGTACTAAGTATGCAACAACAAACATACATAGCATGTGAACTGAAATATATGTACTAAGTATGCAACAACAGACATACATAGCATGTGAACTGAAATATCTGTACTAAGTATGCAACAACAGACATACATAGCATGTGAACTGAGATAATGTGTCCATATGCTGAGTAAACATATGCAACAGAAATGTAATGTAAAACGATGTACTAAGTATGCTAAGTTAACATACAAAGCAGAAAAGTCATGTAAATCAATGTACTAATAGTGTACTAATGAACATAACAGTATATGATGTGAAAACAGGAAAGCATGAAAGTAACAAGTAGGCACATGTGTTCCACCCCAAAACAGTTTGGAAAACAGTAAAAGAGGGGTCTATGTACTCACTTGGGAATGCTCAGTAGTCCTTGAGTAACAACCAAACAATGCTAGAGATCACGGAAATCAAACGGCACCTAATATAGGTAACTATGTTAAATAACCGGACCTAAATCGGAAGATTGGGTAGCATTAGGGTTTGTAAACCAAATGAGTGTAGGAACTCATATGATATGGTTTAACAAAGCCTACATACTAAATGAAACTTAACCTAAGTGTCTACGACCCATTACGACCCGTTTAGGAAGCTTATGCTACTTTAACGCGTCGTTCGCGTGAAACGCGTTTGGACCGCCTAACTAGCCCTATGACAAGTGTTATATGCCTAATCATGTTACATAATCAGTTATGTGACAAAGGTTTAGGTTACATATGCTTAATTACCAATTATACATGAAAAGGGTATTCTGGTAATTTACCTAAGGCATATAAACTACCTATCATACAACTACTTAAACGATGTGACCATAGGGTATAACCTCGGAAGGTTATTCCCTACCTACTATGGTCACCTAATGTATTTGGTCGGATCCTAAAGATCGACCAAATGGGTCGAGTTCGAAGGTATAGGCGATTTATTAGATCGCCTACCCTACGACTCTAGACAACGTGGTAATCAGTGGGCATAGTCCCAAGGGACTATGACCAACGTGATTACACTCACGTTGCGAAGTTCAAACGAACTTCGCATTGACCATTACTGGTCAACGCTGAAAGTCAAACAAAGTTTGACTTTCTGACTCGAAAAGCAGTAAAATAAGGAAAAGAACGAAAGAATACTAACCCAGGGTCCCCGAATGCTAATCCCGACTTCAAGAACTCAGGTATGAAACAATGGTTTCAACTTAGAGCTCTCAAAATCAGAATTCTTGTAAGTTTTGCATTGGGGTGTTGGGGTATTTATAGTATTCGGGTAACCGTTAAGATCATTTCTTGGAAAAGGGGAAACGATCAAGGCCGTACACTTGTCCAAATGTTATGGTGCCTCAAAATGCTCACCACCATAAGGAATCAACACTTGGCAAGGGGTTAGGGAGTGCAAAACAGCTGCAAACAGCTGTTAAATACACTTAATCTGGTCTGATAGTGGGAAGCGGCCCGCTTCAGGATCAGCCAAAGACAATGCGGGCCGCATGGCCCTTCTGATCTGCACATATGTTTGAAAAATGACAGTTTCAGTCCCTGCACGTGTTTAAGGCCATTTCCGACACTTCTAAGGCCCGTAAAGCCAACTTTAAGGCCCTAAAATGTTGCCTAAACATTGTGGACATGAATCATGCTCAAAAATATGCCGGAGGTTGGTTCGTTTGGCCGTACGAACGCGATGTTCGCTTAATTACGACGGAATGCGCATAAGCGCGAAAAACGATCCAAATGACGCGACGAATGGATTTTTCTTAAGGCGAACACTAAAATATAATGTAGTCATGCTTACATAAATTTTTGGGTGTCCGGATATATTCAGAACGTAAGTTATGCGCGAAAATGCAAACTTGTGCACTTTTTGACACTTTTAGTCCCTGAATGACCCAAAAGTTTATTTTAGCACACCGAACCCCTCAAAGCCTATTTCTATGCTATATAAAGGATATTTAAGGTGTGTTTAACTTATGGTCATGTTCCGGAATGTCTGTTACAGTTCAAATTGGCATACTTTCGCAGTTTGACAACTTTAGTCCCTGTAAGCGATTAAACTTTGATTTCACCACACCAAACCTTCCAAAACTTATATCTAAGTTATGTATAGGTTATTTAAGGTATGTTAAGCCTATTTCACTATTCCGGAGTGTTCGTTGGATTAAACTGGTTATATCTACACATCAGAGCGCGTATAACCCTCCAGAAAGCGATTTAAAGCTTGAAATCGAACAATAATTGATATGTGTAAACGATACACATATTTTTACAAATCCCAAGTATGAAATACTATATTTCATTGGTTTGGCATTTGTCTGATGGTTGGAGTGACACGGGTGTTACAATTTTTGTTTTCTAATGACAAACTCTCAACATCCTTCAAGAGTTTGTCATTAACAAATGTCAACATCTCACAATTTTTTAGCAAAACAAGAATATGTTTATCATCAGCTTTTGTCTCAACCTTTAAAGCTGAAATATTTTCAACCTGTTTCTTTTCCTCATGAACACTTTCATCCTTACTCTCTTCTTCTGATGAATGATCAAAAATAGGTGCGTCTTCTGCAACCTCTTTCTTTAACACTGGTTCAGGTTTCACAGATACAGGTTTTTCAAATTCTTCTTTCTCAACCTTGACCGATGGAACTTGTTCAATCTGCTCAGCTCTGATCTCTTCTTTAACAATAGCTGCTTTTTGATTCTTTCTTTTTGCATCTTGTTTTCCTTTCAATTTTTCAATTTTATCGGCATAAAATAATTTTCCACTACGTTGATCAGATGGAAGTTGTTGTTTAAGATTTTCAAGTTTCCGTATTTCCTCTTCATAATTGTCACTCTCTTCATCAAACGAGTGATAAAAAACTGGAACTTTTTCAACAACTTCTTTTGCTGAGACTGTTTCTCCTTCTTGCTTTATCGGATTATACTGCTGAGATTCATAATACACATATGCCAACAATTCCTCAAAATCCATGTTTCGATGTCAAATGTTCACTTTAAATGTTGATTGGGCCTTCACTGATTGGGTCAATGATAATGAAACTTGGGCCTTTGATTGATCTTGATCCGAACAAACTCAACACTTATGCAATATGATACTGTCACAATCAAATGGCCAACCACTTTTTTAAAAAAAATATCACAAACTTGATTCGCCCAACAAAAACACTAAGCTAACAATAGTCTGATGAAGTATATTGATTGTGTTGACCAACTAATATCACATGTACACCTTGAACAAATTACTCATGTGACCAAATTGACACACTAA
This sequence comes from Helianthus tuberosus, assembly GCA_030545235.1. Lineage (NCBI taxonomy): Eukaryota > Viridiplantae > Streptophyta > Magnoliopsida > Asterales > Asteraceae > Helianthus > Helianthus tuberosus. The sequence goes on from CM060442.1 coordinate 185,566,699, forward strand.
TTTTTAAATGAATCCGATTGGGCCGTCCATTCCACTAAACCGACCAATTTGAATTGACCAAGACACTTTTAAGATACCAAAACTGTGATTGGGCCGATGAATTCTTTTTAATAACCACACTTTAATTTTTCAACTAAATTCTGATTGGACCTCCAAATGTAACTAACAACAATGCATGAGCTGATGAAAATTGTTCACATGTACTGTTGATACAAATCCATTACACTGACAAACTGGTGTGTTCATTAAATCTGATTGGATCGCATACTTATAATGATTAAACTTGAGCCAAGAATTTCATGTGATCACATGACACACTGAATTAATTGTTATCACATGCAAACTGTCCAACCCACATGCAAACTGACAACTTTCTTTTAGAGCAGAATTAGACTTTTCAAACGGTTCACGCAACTCGATGTACACAAAAGCGAAACTTCTAAGTGTCACAATAAGCGAGACCCTAGTTGTCACAAAAGCGAAATCTGCTTGTTCAGATGAGCGAAATCATGTTGATCAGATAAGTGAAATCAGGTCAAACTAGCTGCTGACATCATCAAATGCACGAGTCCGTAAAAGCGAAACCTCAAAAATCTAAGGTTTTAGGTCGATTTTAGTTATGAAACTTTCAAAGCTTTGTTATCTATCAATTCCGAACATATTGTGTGAATTTAAACCGATTCTGACCGAAAATTTTTTTTGATTTTCGAAAAAGAATGGTGTAGAAACAGAATTATCGGCTGAATTGTATAGAATTCTTTTTCACTGGCTCTGATACCAATTGTAGGATCGAATTCGGACCTAAACGAGTCGCTTAGAAGAGTTTATCTCAGTTTGAACGGCGGAAACAGACAAACCGAGTACAAATCAGCAAGTATACACTATAAACTGTCGATATTATTGATCTGGATAACGTTTACAACCTGTCGACACTTCGGCAGCACTTCGTGGCTCACCGGAAGACAATACCTAGAACTATGTGTGTGATTCCGCTCATATGACCTATATATAGACAACATGATTCCGCTCATACGGACATGACACAAAAGCGGAATCACTTGAATGACATATAAGCGAAATCTGATCTTGACACAAAAGCGAAATCATGTGATTGCCATAAAAGCGAAATCACCATTTGACAAAAGAGCGAAATCACCTCAACAAATGATTACGGACGAAATCAACTTTCTAATTACTTTGTCTCTTGTGAGATGATGTCAATGATGACTTCATCATTATGATGTCATCATCAAAGATGATGACATCACCATCTTTCATAACTGCAACGAGACTGAGACTCGACATAAGACGAAGACGACAGATGAATGCACCAACATATACGACTCATGATTAAGAATTAGGAGCCGTAATTTTTGCCCTTAAGATTTGGAGACATTATCTGTATGGAAGTAAATTTACTATCTATACAGATTATAAGAGTTTAAGATATATATTTGGGCAAAAAGAATTAAACATGAGACAAAGGAGATGGATGGAAATCCTAAGTGACTACGACTGTGATATTCAATATCATGAAGGAAAGGCAAATGTAGTTGCAGATGCCTTAAGTCGTAAGTACCATGAGAAACAACGACAAGTTCGTGCTCTTAGGTTAAATCTACAGTTAGATTTAATGGAACAATTGAAGAATATTCAAGAAACAGCAATCAAGGATGATGCTGAAGGAATGAAAGGAAGAATAAAAGAGTTAGAACAAGGAACTGATGGAATTTGGAGATTCCACAAAAGAAGAATTTGGGTACCTAAGCAAGGAGAATTAAGAAATAAGATTTTAGAAGAAGCTCATAAATCTAGGTATACCATGCACCTGGGAAACAATAAGATGTACCAAGATTTAAGAAATAACTTTTGGTGGATAGGAATGAAAAAGGATATAGCCCGATATGTTTCTAAGTGTCTTACTTGTTCACAAGTTAAGGCAGAACATCAAAAACCTTCAGGTCTATTACAACAATTAGAAATGCCTGTATGGAAATGGGAACTCATAACAATGGATTTTGTTACTAAGTTACCCAAAACCAGAAAAGGTAATGATGCGATTTGGGTAATTGTGGATCGATTAACCAAATCAGCTCATTTTCTACCCATGAAAGAAACCTTTAGCATAGAAAGGTTAGCAAAGTTGTATGTAGATGAAGTAGTATCCTTACATGGAGTTCCACTCTCCATTGTTTCGGATAGGGATAGTCGTTTTACTTCTCATTTCTAGACTAGTTTCCAAGAAGCAATGGGAACTCGACTAAACCTAAGCACTGCATATCATCCTCAAACAGACGGACAAAGTGAAAGGACGATCCAAACTCTAGAAGACATGCTCCGAGCATGTGTGATAGATTTTGGTGGAAATTGGGACGATCACTTACCTCTGATCGAATTCTCCTATAACAATAGTTATCATTCAAGTATTAAAACTGCCCCATTCGAGGCACTGTATGGAAGAAAGTGCAGAACTCCAGTTTGTTGGGCAGAAATAGGAGAAAGTCAATTGTCAGGTCCTGAAATAGTACAAGAGACGACCAACAAGATTACCCAAATCAAGGAAAGATTAAAGACGGCTCGAGATCGCCAGAAGAGTTATGCAGACAATAGACGGAAGCCGTTGGAATTTCAAATAGGAAATAAAGTACTTTTGAAAGTTTCACCTTGGAAAGGAGTAGTTCGATTCGGTAAGAAAGGAAAGCTAAGTCCAAGATACGTAGGACCATTTCCAGTGATCCAATGTATAGGACCAGTTGCTTATCGTTTACAACTACCAGAGGAGTTAGCTGGAGTACATGATGTATTTCATGTATCCAACCTCAAGAAATGTCTATCAGACGAATCCCTGGTAATACCTCTTCAAGATATAGAGGTAAATGAAAAGCTAAAATTTGTTGAGAAACCTCTTCAGATAGAAGACAGAAAAGTGAAGTTTCTCAAGCACAAACGATTAATTTTGGTTAAAGTCAAGTGGGATTCGAAACGAGGACCCGAATACACTTGGGAGCTGGAATCAGAAATGAAGCGAAAGTATCCTCAATTATTCCAGTAAATCTCGAGGACGAGATTTTTATTAAGGTGGGGAGGATGTAACAACTCATATCAAAAGTCCTAATTATTATTTTATTTTGTCCAAAAGGAAACCCTAATTGAGACACCCAAGTAATTCTGCACAAACCCTAAAATTTTCAGAATAATCAGAATCAGGATCAGGGCCCCTAAAACTCAGGGGGGGGGGGGGGGTAAAACCCTAGTTATAAGAAATCGGCAAGTCAGCAAGGCTAGTTAGGGACGTGGCTACCCTATGGTAAATAGGGACCCCTCGCGCCACGCGACGCCCAGGGGGTACCCCTCGCGTCACGTGAGGGGGTCAAATTTTGGGTATAAATAGAGGGGTTTGGGACATGAATTCTGGAGTTGAAAAGACGTAAAATTTCATTACGTACCCTGAGTTATAGCAGAAACAATTCTAAAACACACACGATCACGAATTGCTGCCGCAAAACAGGGTAATAACTCGATCGCTATTACGATTCAATGTCCGATCGATTAAACTATCCAATGGAAGTTTAAGTGCTGCCCACATTAGGGTTTATGCTTTGTCATTCGTTGTTAATTCAATGGATGTTTAAGTATCGCACTTTGTCATTCGTTGTGAAGGTTTTAATCTCGTGAGTTATCGTAAATGCTGTATTAAGTTACTAACTGAGTTGTGTGCATGTTATTAATTTAGGTTAAAAGGCTAATCAGTCGGCTAGGCTCTGCTCAATTAAATCTGCAATGTGAGTCATTCTCTCAAATTACTTTCAAAATCATGTTTATTTTCAAAGGTTATAATTACAGTGATTAAGTTTATGTAATCACCAAGTTACAGCCGGTATGTGGGGTTTTGTATACATTACTTGATAACCGTCACTATTGGACAACGAGTTAGCCAATGAGTGATATGACCATAGTCACAGACTCCATTGGACAATGAGGTTACCGATGGATGGTCGAGTGACAAATATTGTGGGTAGTTGGTTGATATCTGGAAACATTGTAATCTCTCTTAATACTGTAAATTATAACAAACGTGTCATTTTAATAAATAGAATGATTCACCAGTATTTCCCGCTGACAAAACCCTTTTCAAACATGTTTCAGGTGATCTGTTGTGATCAAGGAAAAGTGCCGTGAAGCACTACAAGCTTAAGGAAGTGACTCAATATAAAATAAAGAAACATGTTTTGTAAAATAAAGATTTCTCCGTGAAATCTTATGATTGTAAATTTCCAGGGTTTTATCCCAAGTTGTGAAATAAAATAATCGGGAAAATTGCAGTTTTAAAAAGATCCTGATGAAAACTTCCGCTGTTAAATAAATACCACGGGATTTTCTGTCCCGCGGCTCCTGAAACGGGTCAAACCGGGTCGGGGGCCGTGACACTTTGTCTTTAAGTTAAAGCATTCTTGGTATAAGTTTGAGTTTGTCTACGTTTTACGTCACGTGGTGGTATGAATTCGCGTTTTTGGTTTACGATTTTTACCGGTTTAGTCGTCGTTTGCTTAATACTTAGGACGGTTTTACGTCCCCCGCACCCGCAACGTGGGAGTTAAATACTAGTTTTAAATAATCATAGTGTGTGGGGTGAAAGAGGTATGTTTTTTTCCTTGTTTTCTTTTTTTGTACTATAACTTATTGGGTTTTTACAACATGTGCTAGCCCATTCTATAATCAAAGAATCCTCCATTCAAAAGAAAAGTATAATTTAAAAAAATTATCTCTTCTTGTCTAAGTTTTAAATAGGTAAATACCTGGTTGGTCCTTGTGGTTTGTGAAAAATGCAAACTTGGTCCCAAGGATTCACTAATTACAATTTACACACTTGTTCCCAAGGGTTGCAATTTTCGCACTCGGGTGGTCCTTAACACTAACCTAAGTTAAATTTCTCAGTTAAGTGTGCGTAAAATTACTTATTTACCCCTGAACAAATTAAAAAATTAAAAAAGATGGCCGCACTCATCTTTCATAAAATTTTTCTCTCACCACCCGAGTGCGAAAACTGCAATAACTAGGACCAAGTGTGTAATTAGTAAACCCTTGGGACCAAGTCTGCAATTTTTGCAAACCACAGGGACCAACCAGATATTTAACTCAATTTTTAAATTATTTTAACTATTTAATTACGTATTAAAATATTAAATATTTATAATAATAATAAAAATAATAATAATAATAATAATAATAATAATAATAATAATTAAAGACATTAATGGCCAATGATTAAAACTGAGTCAAATGTCATCTCCACAACAAATGTTGGGTGTGAAATATGAAAACCCTCAATGCCTATCCGACGTCTACTTAACACATTTTTTCTCACACCTTCCACAAACACATAGGTGGTGTTCTCAAGTTTAATAAATAAAAGATAAGGATGGCTGTAGACAATCTGTATAAGATACAATTAAACCTGTTCACGGAAGGGTGTACCATGTGATTTTTCATTTTTTTAAAATAATTAGAAGGTTAGGATCTATCATTTCTCCTTCTTAGTACATAAAACATACAACTGTGTTATAGACATTAGATATAAATTAGTTAAATGAGTAATATTAATGTTTAGAACTTGTGTTGTTCGCTAAACTTGCTAAAGTAAGGTAAGAGAAAGATATGATGTAACTTTGTGTTTTAGAGTTGAAACAAAATAGTAATAACTAAATATTTTATGTATTTTAGAGCTTAAATGTTGGTGCATATGTCTGTCGACTTCGTCTTGTATCGAGTCTTGTATCTAGATAGGATAAACCAGAGCTCTGTAGTCAAAGAAATAGGGTTTTAGTGCTGATTGACCAGTTCACACGAATTGGAAGTGCCAGTTCATGCAAAATGGCCATTCCACACGAAATGACAATGTCAGGTTAGCTGAGCTTGGTCATTCATTTGTAACTTTTTCAATTCCGGTAGCGAAGCTCTGCCGAGGTGTCAAACGGTCTGTAAACTTGTCAAATCAATACAGAAGACATTTAAACTACTTCTTTGTGCAAATCAAGCTGATTCAACATCAAAATGTCTGATTCCGCCTCTCGTTTTGATTAAAAACTCTTCTGATCGACTCATTTGGTCGTCACAACGATCCTACAAGTGGTATCAGAGCTCAGGAGGAAGAGTTCTTACCGATTTAGCTTGCTTTCATCCGAAATTCTAACTTCTACTCACTTTCTTCACATTTTTTCAAAATTAATCGAGATTTTACGGTTAAAATGAGCTGATTTTCACATATTACATGCTAAACACTGATTTAAACAATCCTTGAAAGAATCATACTTAAAATCAACCTATGTAGGATCGTGTCTCGACCCGAATGAGTCTTTCAGAGGAGTTTTAGTCAATTACAGGTGCGGAAAACAAGTAATCAACATAGAAATAGCTTGCAAATCACTTTAAACATCTTTCTGTATTGAATAATGACAGTTTACAACTAAATCTCGATCCGGCAGCACTTCAGTACGAGGTACAAGGTCTGGTCTCTGTGGTTCGCTTATGTGCACCTATTTATAGGTGATGAGGTTCCCTTCAAGGGACATGTCCGAATAAGCGGACCTGACAAATAAGCGGACCTGACACATAAGCGGACCTGACAAATAAGCGGACCTCCTATGTCCATATAAGCGGACCTACCAGTTTAGACCTATATGCTATCCTATTTTCTGGTAAAACGTGCCCTGATCTATCAATCTAAAACTAAGACTCGATACAAGACGAAGTCGACAGATGTAGTGCACCAACAAACTCCCCCTCAGATGTTGACGAGTCGACTATCGAGTCACAACAATGCTGTGTCTTCACATCTTCAGTCTTGATCAGTCTCTGGGCTTCTCTCTCTCAATCTTTTCTTGCATGACTTCAGACTCCCCCTTGCGATATGCTGGCATTTCTTCAGATCATCAGCATCATCAGCTTTAGGATCGTTGTCTGGCTTTCCATCTAATAACTTTTCTGAATCAATCAGCCTTGCTCACACTCAGCCTTTCCTCGAACCTGCACAATCTCTACCTCAAAATAAATTTCTCTCAATTTAACAATTTGAATTCACCAACATGCTGATATAATCAGATGATTCCCTCTCATAAACATATGCATTAACACCAACTCTCCCTCAGATCATACACACAAGATGAACCATTTGTTGATTTAAAAACATATTTTGACATTTAAGACACACTCCCCCTCACAACAATGTCATCATGTTTAGCACTTGGAATTTTGAAAATCAGCTCTCCAACATCAGTTGTCGAAAATCTTTTTGATTTTTTTAAAAATTTATGCTAAAACACACCGAAAATCTTTTTGTATTTTTGAATGTAAAGAAATGCAATAAAGAAATATTTACAGACAATATTTTTGTGAGTTTTGTGCAAGAGGATCATATCAGTTTTTGATAAGTCACAAGTACCGTTGAACTTAGTTACACATTAAGAATTAAACAATTCACTTAGATTGCCAATATACTGATCCACTTAAATTCTCACACAAATTTCAACTGATTCAGGATATGAGTTAGGTGTTTTAAGAACTTAAACTCATTCATGTGTCCCACCTCTTGAATATACTCCCGTATCCAGATCCCAATATTCAGTCTTACAGGTGAGTATACCACAGATGATATCTGTAAGGGGTTAAATTGCGAGGGCCGTGAGAGCTCAGGTCGATCTTTCGATACGCAGAGAGATGACGGCTTCGACTTTTGGTGGTCCCCTTTAGAGGATCTTTTGAATACAACATCAATGACTATCAATTTTATTGTTTCATCAATTTGCTGAGGGCGGCGCTATTTTTCAAGCATGCGGAAAGTATTCTCCGGGGACTAGGCCATTGCTTCCGCAAAATCAGAAGTCTCGGGATAATACCCCAGATATCACTGAGCATAAAGACCTAGTATCTCAGAAAGAGGGACCTTTCAAACGAGATTTCAGGGGTTACCTATATATCCAAGTAGTGTTCCCCACGAAATAAGCAAGTTTGAAATTTAGTTTATATTCCGAAAAAGCTTACTAAATGTGTAAAAACCTATCGGCATATCATCAGTGAGACTGTTTAACACTATTTAAACAATACAATTCTTTAGCATACTATGACCGTCTACTGATGTACTCTTTCCTCAATCTTGCCATCTTCTTCTGGTACAACATCTCCATTTTATCTGCAAAAAACAAATTAAAACTAGTTAGATCAATGCCTTTTCTAGCTTTGTTGAGATGTTCTTCCTCATCATCGGTATCCACATCGCTTCCAAGATCAGGAAATATCGGGATTCTTTTCTCACTAGCCTCTTCACCTAGTATTCTAGCAACAAAGCCTGAATCAGATGGAATGTATTTATCCCAACTAAATCCCTCTGCAACTTTTTCATCATCTTGATGAATCAGTAAAGCTTTCTTCTTTCCATCATTAGTAGCATGAGCATGTGCAATTTGAGGTTGTTGAGCAGTCTGATGGAAGATTGATTTCTGATAATAATTGTTTCTATCTTGATTCCTGGTAGCTTCTTTACTTTGCACTCTCGTTTAAAATGACCTTTTCCTTTACAACGGAAACAGGTAACCTTTGATTTATCAAATCCCAATGGAGAAGTAGCCATTCCTCGAAATTCATCCCTACCAGTAATCTCTTGAAACTTTTTAGCTCTCCTCCAAGCACTTGCTAAGCACCATTTGATATCCATCACTTCAAGTTCTTTAGCATCAATTTGGTCGTAATCTTCTTTGGTAAGCATCAGATTGCCAATCTTCCCATCGATCAAACTTTCGTAAGATTCTAACATAGTAACCAGTGATGCCATGTGCTGCTTGGCAACTTCTGGAGACAAATTCTGACCATTTTGAATGTTTAATGTAACATTGCACTGAAGATGTGTTGAATTTTGTCGTTGAAAAGTTGATGTTACGCTATTTGGATCAAAACTTGAAAATGATGAAGAAAATCCACCACTTTGAGTCGCATTACTAATCGTTGTTCCAGATGAGCTGTCAGCACTAAAACCAGTTTGAATCTTTGGACTATGGCTGGGAGTGGCCTCAAACTTGTTACCTCTGTAATACAAACTGACATCTTGTTTTGCATTTGGATTCGTCATTATAGCAGTCTTTTGAATATCCAGCTCTTGTTCCTCAATCTTCTGGATAAACTGTGCCAAGTTCATACTCTCAGTCTTCCTCATGAGTTTCACAATCATCAGATAAGTTCCCCACTTCTGTTGGGGTAATGCTTCAGCTAACTTATCAACCCACTCATCATCATCTTTCTGAATATCCAATCTTTTCATTTCTAGAACCAGATGACAGTATCTATCTATCGTTTCCTTTGTGGTTTCATGATCAAATGCAGTAAATATGTCAAACGACTTCTTCAATAAGGCCTTTTTGTTTTTGATCATATCAGCACTTCCTCGGAATTTCTGAAGTAAAGCTTCCCAGATTGATCTAGCAGTTCCATTATGTTGAAGTAAGACAAAGATGTCTTCTTTAACTGCTTGCTGTAAAATGCTGATCATCATCTTCTCACTAGTGTATTTCAACTTATCAGCTTCAGTAAAATCATTGAAACCCTTTTCCAAACCACGTTCATTCTTTGGTTTCTCGTAATCTTTCAGTAAAGAACATCAAGCATCGAATCTGTAAGCCTGAACCCAATTCTCAAAACGGTTTTTCCAACCCTGAAAATCTTCGATATATATCAACTTTGGTGGTTTCTGATGCGTTCCCGTTTCATTCTCACTGTATAAATTTTCTGCAGCAGTAACCGGAGCGACTGGTGTGGCAAACGCGTTGTAGAATTCCTCTTCCATGCTTCAGTAATCAGAAGATATTTCGGGAGAAACCTGAACGAACAAACAAACGATTAGTTTAAACGGACTTATCAATTAACTGAAACAAACTAATACTCGAACTGATGAATATTTTGTGCGGACTAAAGATTGACAAACTGTGCGGACTGAAGGTTGACACACTGTGCGAACTGCTATGACCCGGAACAATTTCAAACGACTCTTTCCAATGACCTTGCTAAAACACACAACCTTGAACGAGTTTGAATTCAAACAAACTAAAACACCTCTCTTGTGAACTGATTTGCCGTCAACAATGATTGGGCCTCAAATGAGAGTCATGTGGGCTGTCAATTAAAGTCAACAGTTTTTCATTGGACCTCAATTTTAATTCAAAGACTATGATTGGGCCTTTAATCCACTAATTCGACAACTGATTGTTAGAAGACCGTGATTGGGCCGACAACAAATCAATCTTTCTAAAAATTCTATTAGGCTGCTAAGATGTAATCACTTGAACGATGCTTTCAATACACACAACACTATTCCGACAACTCTAAAGCATATGATAATTTCATTGGACCTCTATACAAACTGATCAGATCACATAATGCATATCACATGCATATCACTTCTTGAAAATGACTGATAACTTTTAAAAATTCACATGCAAACTGACACAACCAAGTGATATCTTTTCCCAACTACTGACAACTTCACATGATTATCCTGTTCGATGACTAAATGTCACAAGAACGAGACCCTATTTGACACAAAAGCGGAACCTTGAACAGAATAAGCGAATCTACTGATATTGCCACTAAAAGCGGATCTATGAAGAACACTTTAAGCGGACTTGATCTTAATCTTTGGAGCGGATCTATCAAATTAAGTGACACTGGAGCGAACTTGATTGATCAGAAAAGCGGACCTACTGATCTAGTGTCTTTGGAGCGGACTTGATTGTCTTTGAAGCGGACCTAACAGATTAAGTGACACTGAAGCGAACTTGAAAGGTCTTATAAGCGGACCTTTATGCAATTTGGAGCGGACCTGATGCGGTTTGGAGCGGACCTGATGCAATTTGGAGCGGACCTGATGCAATTTGTCCGAATAAGCGGACTTGAAGCTGTCAAATAAGCGGATCTACTCAAATGTCCGAATAAGCGGAACCAAGTCCGAAGATGATTTCACCCATTTTTAGTCCGTATTTCAGTCTGAAACTTTCAAGGGTTTATCAATGTCCAATAACACGCAATCTGTGCAATTTTGACCCAATTCTGACCGGTACAACTATCTGAACTGAAAATAGAAGGTGTAGAAGTAAGAAATGATGATGAATTCCAGCTATTCTCTGCAGAACTCCTCCTCCTGAAGCTCTGATACCACTTGTAGGATCGTGTCTCGACCCGAACGAGTCTTTCAGAGGAGTTTTAGTCAATTACAGGTGCGGAAAACAAGTAATCAACGTAGAAATAGCTTGCAAATCACTTTAAACATCTTTCTGTATTGAATAATGACAGTTTACAACTAAATCTCGATCCGGCAGCACTTCGGTACGAGGTACAAGGTCTGGTCTCTGTGGTTCGCTTATGTGCACCTATTTATAGGTGATGAGGTTCCCTTCAAGGGACATGTCCGAATAAACAGACCTGACAAATAAGCGGATCTGACACATAAGCGGACCTGACAAATAAGCGGACCTCCTATGTCCATATAAGCGGACCTACCAGTTTAGACCTATATGCTATCCTATTTTCTCGTAAAACGTGCCCTGATCTATCAATCTAAAACTAAGACTCGATACAAGACGAAGTCGACAGATGTAGTGCACCAACAACCTAAAACCCGATCAAATTGGCCAAACCGTGTGAAAAGTATGTTCAAATCGTTTGAGAATGTAGTCATTTCGTACGAATTGGACCTCCACTTCACATGAAATAGACTCCATTTCGCACGGATTGGTTATAAGGTTTCCATTTCACTTGAAATTAACCCAAGTCGCGTGAAACAAACACTCAATTCACACGGATTGGTTATTAGTGTCCAATTCGTTTGAAAATCAGGTTCATAGACTGAATAAATATCTAATGGCCCAATCAATGCTTTATGTGATCAGAACCATTTATGATTGCATGTGATTTTATGAGTTTCGATAACAGTGAATTATGATTAATTCATACACATTAAAGTCCACTAATTCAGTTGGTCCAATGAGAATTGAGTTGTGATCACAGTTGTCGGCCAAGTTCAAAAAGAGTAATCAGATTGTATATTGATTCAGATTGAGTTTATTGAATATTGGTCCAATCATATGTTAAGAGATATCAGAATGTCACGTGAATATCTAAGCCCAAGGTTTGGATGAAGATTAAAGTTGGGCGGCCCAATAGATTTAAATACCCATTTAGTGTTATGGGACAGCTTTAATTGAACAAAAAAGTGAATGTGACAGCCCACGTGATTGATATCATTGCTCAATTTAGAGGTTCAATAAAATTTCATCAAAGAATTTAAAGTTTTTCGGCCACATTAATTTTGTTTGCAAGTGAATATCATCGGTCCAGTAAGAGTTTGTTTAGTCTAAGTGTTTGTCGGCCCATGTGATTGGTTTATCTAGAGGCCCAATTGAATCCATTTCTTTTTTATTGGCCCATTCATTCAGTGATTATACCCGAAATACATTGAACAAGTCCATGAATCTTCGACACGAGTCCTAGATCGATTCAACCGTCATTTGTTTTTGTATTCTCCAGGTGTTTCACGAGGTGAACCAATTCGCATCAAATCAGTTCGTTTCAAACTCAGCTCGTTTGAATAATCAGTATTTGTGAATTTTCAACATCGAAACACGGATTCTGAATTCTACAATGCGTTTGCTACGGCTCCGAGTACTCCTGTTACCATTGCTCAGAGTGTAACCATGGAAAATGAAACTGGAACGTTACAGAAACCTCCAAAACTGATGGGCATTGAAGAATATCATAGTTGGAAAGAACATTTCGAGAATTGGGTTCAAGCAAATCATCTAAGGTCTTGGGAATGTATTGAAACTAAGTATGATAGACCTCGTTCTGGTTTGGGAGTTGCAAAGATTATCTCGGAATTTTCAGATCAAGAAAGAGATATGTACAAGGCAGAAAAAATGATGGTCAGTTGCTTCAATAAGCTGTGAAAGAAGATATTTTCATATTACTTCAACATGATGGTAGTGCACGTTCAATTTGGGATGCACTTCGCACAAAATTCGAAGGAAGTGCAGAGATGATCAAGAGTAAAAAATCATTATTGAAGAAGGAATTTGAATTGTTTTCAAGTGTGCCAGGTGAAACTACAAAGACTCTCATTGAGGGATATTGTCATCTAGTGCGTTCAATGTCTCGATTGGAGATTACTAAAACTCCAGAGGAATGGGTTGAGAAATTAGCCGATGCTTTACCTCAAAAAGAATGGGGTACATATCTCATGATTTTGAAGAATACCAGTGAATATAGTAGATTGTCGATTGCACAATTCATTGAGAAACTTGAGGGACACTATCTTAAACAACAAAAGATTGCTAGAATGAACAATTCAAGTGGTCAACAAGACATCAAGATGTACTACAAAGGTAATGTTCAAAATGTTGAAGCTAGTCCAAAGATCCAAACTGCTTTCAGCGCATAAAACTCATCCAGAGCAGTCAATAAAAGTTCATCCAATTCTAGTGGTTTTTCTTCATATCCGAGTGTTAATCTAAGTGTTCAAAGCTCAAACAATGGTAATGGTCATGTGCTACAATGCAACATCGCGTTGCATCTTCAGAATGGTCAGAATTTCTCTGAAGAAGTCGCTAAAGGTCATATGGCATTACTTGTTACTGTGTTGGAGTCATACGAGAGTTTGGTTACAGGAAGGATCGGAAATCCTATGTTGACAAAAGAGGATTACGTTCAGATCGATGCTGAAGAAATGGAGCTGATGGATATTAAGTGGTGTTTAGCGAGTGTGTTGAGGAGAGCTGAGAAATTTAAGCAGATTACAGGAAGAGATGACTTTCGTGATGCTAATGTTTCTACTTTAGGTTTTGATAAATCTAAAGTTACTTGTTTTCGATGCAGGGAAAAAGGACATTTCAAGAGGGAATGTACCAATCGAGAAATTGGTGGAGCTCAGAATCCGTTTGGCAACAATGATTATTATCGGAAAGCGATTTATCATCAAGTCTCTCAACAGCCGCATCAACAACAACCATCATCATCTAAAGCTAATCAGATTGAAGATGGAAAGAAGAAAGCTTATCTAGTTAATCAAGATGATGAAAGAGTGCCAGAAGGTTTTAGCTGGGACAAATACATTCCGGCTGATTCAAAGTTTAGAGCATTTATTGCACAGATTGTTCAAGAGCCAGAGTTGATGAAAGAATGGATGGATGTGTTTGCAGATGATGAGAAAAGTCAAGATGAAGAGTCTATTTCTTCAGAGAATAGTTCAGAAAAGACACAAATCTTTGATCAATCATCAACTGATAGTAGCGATGATGAGGAAGAAATTAATCAAATTAACATTGGCAAAACTCATCTATCTCCTGAAAGTTTCAAATTTTATTTTTCAGATAAATTGGAGAAACTAAAGGAGAAGCGAGCAGCAAAAGATCAGAAAAAGATAAAATGCAAGAATGTTGCTCAGGAAGAGAAGTCTGAACAAATTAAAGAAGTTAAAGTTATCGAGAAGATTGTTGAAGTCACTAAACCTTGTCTTAAATGTTTGGAACCATGCAAACACTGTGAAGAGAAAAACAAGAAGTATAGTGAGCTCGATGAGATGAAAGAAAAACTATTATTTGATGTCAAGTATGTGAAAGAGTCGTATGATGTGTTGAACAGAACGGTGAATAGTTTAGAAAAGACAAATTCTGAAAGAGAAAATGTTTTGACAATGTGGAATGCAGTGATGATGTCTAACCAGAAAGAAATCAATCACTATATTGAAGAATGTGCAAAGTTGAAACAGGAGTTGGAAACTGAAAATACTGAAAATGAAAGAATCAGACGATTGCTGCAAAGTTATTCAAGTTCTGATTACTTGATTGATAGAATTTATCCAACTGTTGCAGGTTTTGAAGCCTTTCAAGACAAGAAGTCAGAAGATACGGATACTGGTAAGAAACAAAGTGCAAATTATAAAAAGTGTCCGCCTCCGATCTGGGAAAGTTATTCTCCCAGAAAACCAAATGAGGAACAGGTCAAAAAGGCTGTCAATATAAAGTTAAAACCCGAAACAACTGATGATTTACCAGACAACATTGACGTTACATTCACATCGTCTGACACTGATCATGAGTCTGAGTTAATAAAGAAAGTGGTCGATCAGGTGTTGGATAAAGATGAGGATTCAGAGTCAAAGTCTGAATCTGAGAGTTCGAGTTCGTCGGTTAACAGTTCAAAATCATCGGTCAAAAGGGTGTACAATAAAGAATTATTGTTATCAAAATCTAATTTGAATGAGGAAACCTTCAAAGTTGCATATACTTTGAATGATTCCAAAAAATTATATTTTGATGAAGAATTTCCAATATGTTGGTGCACACATCTGTCGTCTTCGTCTTATATCAAGTCTTAGTTCCGTTGCGGTTTTGAACAAGACATGATGTCATCATACTCATTGATGACATCATGAAAATGACATCAGAGTGACATCATCACAAAAGACAAAGCAAGTTTCAAATCATGAAATCAGAATGTTTGATTTCGCTTGAAGACAAAATAATGTCAAAGGTTTCGCTTGAAAGGAAAGTTGTGGATTTCGCTTGAAGTGTTTCCAAGCGAAATCTCAACTATATAAATAGGCATGTTGTCTTGTCATTTGTAACAATTGTCTCGGAGTGATACCGAAGTGCTGCCGGTATACTTTTCGACTGTACACACTGTTATATCAATACACAAGAGGATTAAAGTGATAAACAAGCTGTTTCATCGTCGGTTTCTTATTTTCCGCATCTGAAACTGTTTTATCTCTTCTGAACGACTCGTTCGGGTCCGCAAACGATCCTACAAGTGGTATCAGAGCTCAGGAGGAAGAGATTTCGCCAAAACAGCTCGTTTTTGTCATTTTTTTCTGATTTTCTACACCTTCTTTCAAAATCGACAAATTTTTACGGTTAAAATCGGTTCATATTCTCACATAATGTGCGTAAACATGTTTTAACAAATCCTTGAGAGTTTCAGATCTAAAATCGGCTTAAATCTTGTACAATCGGACCAAAATCAGATCGTTATTTGCTGACATCTTGTTGGATTTCGCTTGAAAAAAAGTGAGAGTTTGAAGCGAAATTGAGGATTTCGCTTGAAAACAGCAGTTAGTTTGTAATACGTGTGGATTTCGCTTGAAATAAGTTGACTGTGTACATCGAGATGTGTGAAATATAAAAAAAATTGTTGGTATGCATGTGATAGGTATTAAAGTGTGTCAGTTGGTTCTGTTCAATGTATTAAAGGTTGTAGTTACATGTGATTAGTCTCAGTTCAAGTGTATAAACATCAGAGTTATCGACAAGAGTTGTTCCGACCCATGTGACATTGTTGCAGCCCACCGAATGAAAATTTGAGGTTGTCAGTTGATCACGTTAGTGCTTTAAAAAAAAAATTTGAAAAAAAAAAGATTGAAAGTTCATCGAGTATTGTGAATCTGTTTGAGATTGTCTGATCACAGTTTGTTGAAGAAATGAAATTATATGTTTGCAATTGATTTAGTAGTTCGAGGATTGCATGTGATATGGAGTATTCTAAGTCTTGACAATTGTTTCTCTTAAATGATGTTGTCAGTTTAGTGTTATTGAAAACAATAATGGGCATGTGAAATATAATGATGGTCGGCACAAGATTTTATCAATTCATGTGGTTCACTGCAAATTCATGTTGTGTTAAAGTGTAATCAGATGTTTCATGTGATTGTAATAATTGTTTCAATATTAGAGATATAGTTGTCAGTCTAGTTTGTTGATAATAAATGTATTGCATGTGAAGTCTTCTTGTACCATGTGTCAGCATTGATAATATCGAAACTTGAATAAAAGACAAGAAAAATGTCCACATGATGCATATTTTGAATCAGTAAACTCTAGGTTGCAAATGATGCATACTAGTTCTCGGTCCAATCATGTTTAGTTGATTATTGTTCTTGTCAGTTTGTCAGTTGTCAGTTGTCGGTAATCAGGTCACAAGGTTTGGAGCACGGTTCGATCAGTACGTTTGATAAGTCAAGTCATTTTGTGTGGTCAAGTTGCGTGATAATTGTCCAGTTCATATGGTTCGGAGTTCAAAGGTTTCAAAGAGTCAAGTCACTTGAATTCGATTCGGGTTCTAGAAGTTCGTACTGTAGGTCAACCTTCAGTCCACACAGAATCATCACCAGTCCGAGTACCAATTTGTTTTGATTAATTGATAAGTTTTTAAACTGATTGTTTGTTTATCTGTTTCAGGTATTATTGTGTCACGAGGAGAATCAGTTCGTGTGAAAGATTGTTTGAGAAATTTTTTGATTCCGAGTCATGGATACCGAGTTCTACAATGCATTTGCAACACCGTCTAGTCCATCTACTATTGCTCAGAACATGAATTTGGAAAACGAGACGGGAACCACCCAAAAGCCCCCGAAATTGATGAGTATCGAAGAATACTATGGGTGGAAAGATAGATTCGAAAACTGGGTTCAGGCTAACCATCTTAGGTCATGGGAATGTATTTTGAAGAAATATGTTTTGCCACAGACTGATTTGAAAGTTAATAAAAAAATACATGAATTTAGTAATGAAGAACGTGATATGTATAGATCTGAAAAGATGATGATTAGTCTACTTCAACAAGCTATCAAAGAAGACATTTTCATACTGCTTCAGCATGACAAAACTTCAAAGTCAATCTGGGATGCACTTAAAGTCAAATTTGAGGGTAGCGAGAAAATGATTAAAAGCAAGAAGGCACTGTTAAAGAAAGAGTTTGATCTGTTCAGCAGTCTACCAGGAGAAGACACAAAGAAGCTGATTGAAAGATACTATCACCTTGTGCGATCTATGTCAATGCTTAGTATAGAAAAGGAGTCTGAAGAGTGGGTAGACAAATTAGCTGATGCGTTACCGCAAAAAGAGTGGGGAACTTATTTGATGATCCTGAAAAACACAGGGGTTTATGATGGGTTATCAATTGGTGAGTTTATTGAAAAGATTGTGGGTCAAGATTTGGAACAGCAGAAGATCGCGAGGATGAACAGTCCAAGTGGTCAACATGATGTAAAGATGTATTATAAAGGAAGTGTTCCGGGTTCAGAAACTGAGAGAAGTCCGAAAATCCAGACTGCGTATAGTGCTGGGGATTCTACAGAAAAGATTGATCAAAGTTCAAACAAAAGCTGTAGTGGTTTCTCATTATATCCAAGTGTCAATCCAAAGAGTTCATCAGAAAGCTTTCAGTCCCAAAGCATAAAAACAGGAAATGGTTATGTGATTCAGTGCAACATCGCTCTAAATCTTCCAGAAGGCCAAAGTTTTTCAGAAGACACTGCTAAAGACCACATGGCTCTACTTGGTTCTGTGTTGTTATCGTATGAAGGTCTAGTTGCAGGTCGGATCGGAAATCCTATGCTCACCAAAGAGGATTACGATCAGATAGACGCCGAAGAGATGAAACTGATGGACATTAAATGGTGTCTTGCTAGTGTTCTTAGACGTGCTGAAAAATTCAAAACGATTACCGGGAGAAATGACTTTCTTGATGCTCATGTATCTACTTTAGGTTTTGATAAATCTAAAGTTACTTGTTTTCGATGCAGGGAGAAAGGTCATTTCAAGCGGGAGTGCAAGAATAGGGAAGCTAGTGGAGCTCAGAATCCGTTCGGAAAAGAAGATTACTACCGAAAAGCCATTTATCAGCAAGTTGGTCAGTCACATGACTCACAAACGGCTCATGGTAGAAAGATTGAGGATTCAAAGAGAGGATGTTTGGTAGATTTCAACTGGAACAACTATATATCTTCTGATAGCAAAGCATGCATAGTCGATCAAGATGATGAGAGACTACCTGAAGGTTTCAGTTGGGATATGTTTGTTGATGAAAAGGGTGATTTCAAAGCTTTCATTGCAATGATTGTTAGAGAACCAGACATGTTCGCCACATGGATGAAATCTATTGGTGAGACAGTGAAAAGTGTGAAGGAACAGTCTGTTACATCTGAAGAAAGCTCAGAAAGTGCTGATGAAGATTCACTAAGTGTAGATGAGAATGCGCAAAATGATGTTAATTCAGAAAAAGAAGTTGTATTTGATCAAACACCGTCTGATTCTGGTGTATCCGATGCTGATTCTAAAAAATCTGTACAGTTTGATCAGTCACCGGTTGATAATAGCAGTGATGATGAGGAAGAAAAACATATAAATGTTGCAAAATCTCATCTTTCTCCTGAAAGTTTTCATTTCTATTTTGCAGATCGCTTGGAGAAGCTGAAAAAGAAACGAGCTGCAAAAGAACAAAAGGATTTGAAGACTGAAAGTGATGCTGAAAAGGATGAAATTGTTCAAACTGAAGAAGTTAAAATTGTTGCTGGAGAAAAGGTGACAGAAGCTGAGAAGGTGACTGAAGAAGAAAAAGTGGTTGAAGTGGTAAAGACAATTGAGATTGAGAAGATTGTTGATGTTGTAAAACCTTGCGAGAAGTGTTTGGAAGCTTGCAAGGAATGTGCAACAAAAGACGAGATAATCGCTGAGTATGAGAAGAAGAAAGAGCAGTTACTGTTCAATCTCATTTATGTGAAAGAATCTTATGATGTCTTGAACAAAACAGTAACTGGTCTCCAAAAGACAAATTCAGAAAGAGAACAAGCACTTACGATGATGAATGCTGTGATGATGACAAAACAGAAAGCCATCAACTTTTACATCGAAGAAAGTGCTAAATGGAAGCAAGAGTTGGAGACAGAGAAGATTGAGAATGAGAGAATTAGACGTTTATTACAAAGTTATTCTAGTTCTGATTATCTCATTGATCGTATTTACCCAACTGTTGCAGGTATGGAAGTTTTTCAAGATGAGAAGCAAAAGGAAAAGAAAGATAGTGGTAAGAAACCGACTGTTAGTTATAACAAGTGTCCGCCTCCAATTTGGGAAGGGTATTCTCCTAGAAAACCAAACGAGGAGAAACTTGAAAAAGCAGTCAATATAAAGCTAAAAATCGACACAACTGACGTTTTACCAGATAACATTGATGTCACGTTTACCTCGTCTGATACTGATCATGAGTCTGAGTTAATAAAAAAGGTGGTCGATCAGGTGTTGGATACTGAGGAGGAGTCTGAGTCAAAGTCTGAGTCTGGAGGGTCAAATTCGTCAGTCAACAGTCAAAAGTCGTCGGTTAAACGGTCTTATAGTAAAGAATTTTTATTATCAAAAGCAAATTTGGATGATGAAACATTTGAAGTCGCATACACTTTAAATGATTCTAACAAATTATACTCTGACAAAGAGTTTCCAATAAGAAGTGTTCGTTTTGATATGATTAAAAAGGTTTTCAAAATGACAGAAATTAATATTTCTGAAATAAAAGATTTAAATCTTACTGAAAAACCTAAAAAGTACACTTCAAGAGTTCAACTACGATTAAACAAGAAAAAGGGTTACAATTCTGGTTCTGATTTTCAAAAGAAACAAAACCAAAATCGTAGCTACAAAAAGAAAGGTCTTGGATTTATTCCACCAGAAAATCATAAAAATTTGAAAAATTCTAAAACAAAAACAGAATTTGTGTCAGGTGGAAGTGCAGAAGAGGAACAAAAGAAACCATTCTGGAGACAGTCAAATCAAGAGTTTCTTGCTGAAAAGAAGAAGAATGGAACTGAATTGTTTTATCAAAGAGAGAATCGTACCTGTTACAAGTGCAATGAAACTGGTCACATTGCATGGAACTGTCAGAAAAATGCCAAAACAAAACAGGGAGTTTCTCAGAAATTGAAAGAGAAAGTTGTTGATGTTGAACCACCAATTGAAAATTTTTAAAATTTTGAAAACTCAACTTATGAGGTTGGTGAATGTTCTAAAAAGAATTTTTACAAAAAGAATGCAAAAGACAACCAAGTGTGGGTTGTTAAGAAAGATGATGAGAAAGTCGGTGATGAATCTGGTTCCACAAAGCCAGAAGAGCCACAAGGTGAGGTGAAAATTTCAGTGAATGATGATGAGTTTCCATCACTGAAATTTGAAGAAATTAAACAGAAATTTGGTAAGGTTGATATCTCGAATCAGTTTTACACAGAGAAAACTAAGTTTGATGTCGAGAAAACATTCAATGGAAGTGTTAAGAAAATTTTTGGAAAAATGTTGAATGGGAAAGTTAAGGGGGTTAAAGATTTTTATGCAACTAAAAAGGCAACATACAACCCTACTGCGCAAGAACTGAAAGCCATCAAGTCTGAGAAGACTTGGATGGAAGTCTGTTTCCCTTGAAGTCTTAGGACTATGCCGGAGATCCCAAGTTTGTAATCGTGGATCAGGAATCGGCATCATTCTTGTTAAGATAGATTTTGTGAAAGATTTTTAAATGTGTTTAATTTTTACAGGATGAGTGTGACTTGCCGGAGCTTCCAGGTTGGTAAGTGTGAAGCAGGAATCGGCATTTTGTTTGGTAAAATGGTTTGTGTAGATGTTTTATTCCTACATGTGATTATATGTTTTGGATATTTTTACAAGTGGTAAGAGGTTGGATCTTACAAGTGATTATTCAAGGTCATTAATTTGAACTTGATGTAATCCTGATACAAGTGATTAAATAGACAATGTGATGAACCACACCCCTAATCTACAAGTGGTTAAATCAACAAAACTTATTTTCCGAAAAAATCATTTTGGTTAAAACAAACTTAAGTGTTTTGAAATCATAATGAGAAAATAGTTTTGTGAAAGGGGGAGTTCTGATTGTTTATGCCAAGTGGATGGAGAATTGAGGCAATTCGATATCAGTTGTCAAGTTCTTGTATAGTTTGTTTTCAAATTTCCTAAAATGTGTTTGCATTTTAGGGGGAGTAGAAGTTTTCAGAAAATCCAAAAACATTAGAAAATTTGAAAAAGCCAAAAACATGATAAAATAAAAAATGAGTTTTGTTGTGAATAGAGGAAATGATAGTACATCAGTAGACAGTCACAGTATGCTAAAGAAATGTAATGTTTAAATAGCGTTAAACAGTCTCACTGATGATATGCCGATAGGTTTTTACACATTTAGTAAGCTTTTTCGGGATATAAACTTAAATTCAAACTTGCTTATTTGTGGGGAACACTACTTGGATATATAGGTAACCCCTGAAATCTCGTTTGAAAGGTCCCTCTTTCTGAGATACTAGGTCTTTATGCTCAGTGATATCTGGGGTATTATCCCGGGACTTCTGATTTTGCGGAAGCAATGGCCTAGTCCCCGGAGAATACTTTCCGCTTGCTTGAAATATAGCGCAGCCCTCAGCAAATTGATGAAACAATAAAATTGATAGTCATTGCTGTTGTAATAAAAAGATCCTCTAAAGGGGACACACCAAAAGTCGAAGCCGTCATCTCTCTGCGTATCGAAAGATCGACCTGAGCTCTCACAGCCCTCGTACTATAATTTATTCCCCTGACAGATATCATCTGTGGTATACTCACCTATAAGACTGAATATTGGGATCTGGATACGGGAGTATATTCAAGAGGTGGGACACATGAATGAGTTTAAGTCTTTAAAACATCTAACTCATATCCTGAATCAGTTGAAATTTGTGTGAAAATTTAAGTGGATCAGTATATTGGCAATCTATGTGAATTGTTTAATTCTTAAAGTGTAACTAAGCTCAACGGTACTTGTGACGTCTCATAAACTGATATGATCCTCTTGCACGAACTCACAAAAATATTGTCTGTAAATATTTCTTTACTGCATTTTGTTGTTTATTTCAAAAATACAAAAATATTTTCAGTGTGTTTTAGCATAAACTTTTGAAAAAGTCAAAAAGATTTTCGACAACTGATGTTGGAAAGCTGATTTTCAAAATTCCAAGTGCTAAACATGATGACATTGTTGTGAGGGGGAGTGTGTTTTGAAATGTCAAAAAAAAATTTATCATCAAGTGGTTCATCATGAGTTTGTGATCTGAGGGAGAGTGATTGTTGATGCTTATGTTTATGAGAGGGAGTCATCTGATTATATCAGAATGTTGGTGCATTTAAATTGTTAAATTTAGAAATTCATTTCTGGGTTAAGAATGTGCAGGAATAGCCAAGTTTCGATTCTGGAAATTGAAGATTCTATAGAGTGCCAGGTTTAAGATTCTGAAGACAATGAAAGCCAGACAAAGATCCTGAAGCAGATGATGCTGAAGAACTAACGGAATACCAGCACATTGCAAGGAGGAGTCTGTTAATTTTGAGAGAAAGAATGAAGCTCAAAGACTGATTAAGACTGAAGATGCAAAGACTCGACATGTGAGACTCGTCAACATCTGAGGGGGAGTCTGTTGGTGCACACATCTGTCGTCTTCGTCTTATATCAAGTCTTAGTTCTGTTGCGGTTTTGAACAAGACATGATGTCATCATACTCATTGATGACATCATGAAAATGACATCAGAGTGACATCATCACAAAAGACAAAGCAAGTTTCAAATCATGAAATCAGAATGTTTGATTTCGCTTGAAGACAAAATAATGTCAAAGGTTTCGCTTGAAAGGAAAGTTGTGGATTTCGCTTGAAGTGTTTCCAAGCGAAATCTCAACTATATAAATAGGCATGTTGTCTTGTCATTTGTAACAATTGTCTCGGAGTGATACCAAAGTGCTGCCGGTATACTTTTCGACTGTACACACTGTTATATCAATACACAAGAGGATTAAAGTGATAAACAAGCTGTTTCATCGTCGGTTTCTTATTTTCCGCATCTGAAACTGTTTTATCTCTTCTAAACGACTCGTTCGGGTCCGTAAACGATCCTACACAATAAGAAGTGTTCAAATTGAAAAAATTAAAAAGGTTTTCAAATTAACAGAAATTAATATTTCTGAAAATAAAAGATGTAAATCTTACTGAAAAACCTAAAAAATACACTTCAAGAGTTCAACAAAGATTGAACAAGAAAAAGGGTTACAGTTCTGGTTCTGGTTTTCAAAAGAAACCAAACCATAACAGTAATTTTAAAAAGAAAGGTTTAAGCTTTATTCCACCCGAAAATCATAAAAATGAGAAAATTTCTAAAACAAAAACAATATTTGTTTCAGGGACAAGTTCTGAAGAAGAAGAGAAGAGCTCATTCTGGAAACAATCGAACAAAGAGTTCTTTGCAGAAAAACAAAAGTTTGAGAAGACTGTGTTTGGAACCAAAAAGGAGACAAGAACCTGTTACCGATGTCAAGAAGTTGGTCACATCGCCTGGAACTGTCCAATGGCTACCAACACAAAACAGGAAGTTGTTTCTAAACTGAAAGAAAAAGTTGTTGACAAAACTGAACCACCAATTGAACAGTTTAAAGTGTTTAAAAATTCAACATATGAAGTTGGTGAATGTTCAAAAAGATTTTACAAAATAAGAATAAATCTTGACAACCAAACGTGGGTTGTTAAGAAATCCGATGTGAAATCTGGCGATGAATCTGACTCGTCAAAGTCGGAGGAGCCACAAGTTGAACTCAAAAGAGAAAATTCAGTTCTGCCAATGGATGATGTCAACTTTCCACCATTGCGGGCTGAAAATTTAAAATCAAAAGTTGGTAAAATGGATATTTCGAATCAATTCTATTCTGAAAAGAAAGAATTTGATGTCAAAAAGGCTTTCAATGGAAAAGTGAAAAATATTTTTGGAAAGATGGTCGAGGAAAAGGTAAAAGGGGTAAAAGAATTTTATGAAGCAAAAAGGAATGTTCAAACCCCGAGTGAAATTGAAAAGGTCACACCCAAAGCTGGCCAGGCTTGGGTGTCAGTATTCCATATGTAAAAATCCGGACTTGCCGGAGCTCCCAAGTTGGTAATCGTGGAGCATGAATCGACATCTTTCTCAAAACTCAAAACTGTCATATTTCAAATTTACAAGTGGTTATTTGTTTGTTCCTACAAGTGGTTAATCAAGGTCATTAAGTTGAACTTGATTTAACTTCCGTACAAGTGGTATTTTGTAAAAAACAATGTGATGAAACCCCGGATCTTACAAGTAGTATCAACAAAACTAATTTTCCGGAAAAACCATTTGATTAAAACAAACTTAAGTGTTCTGAAATCATAATGGGAAAATAATTTGTTGGCAGGGGGAGTTCTGATTGTTTATGCCAAGTGAATGGAGAATTGAAGAAATTCACATCGGTTTGTCAAATTTTCTTTAAATGATTTTGAATTTTAGGGGGGGGGGGGGTAAGAATTTTCAGAAAATCCAAAAACATTTGAAAATTTGAAAAAGTCAAAAACATGATAAAATTCAAAATGAGTTTTGTTGTGAAAAAGAGGAAATGACAGTCCATCAGTGGACTATCACAGCACGCTAAATAATTGGAAAGTCAAAATGTGATAAACGATCTCACTGAGGATATGCCAGTAGGTTTTTATACATTTAGTAGATTGTTTTCGAGATATAAACCTAATATCATACTTACTTATCTCGTGGGGAACATCTCTCAGATATATGGGTAACCCCCGAAATCTTGTTTGAAGGGCTTTCTATTTCTGATATACTAGGTCTTTGTGCGTGGTGATATCTGGGGTATTATACCAGGACTTCTGATTTTGCGGGAGCAATAGCCTAGTCCTCGTATAATACTTTGCACTGCTTTAATCTTAAAGCTCGCCCTCAGCATAAAAAATGATGAAACATTGAAAAATGCTAATCATATGCTGTTGAAGAAAAGATTCTCTAAAGGGAACACACCTAAAGTCGAACCATCATCTCTCTGATTTTGCGGAAGCAATAGCCTGAGCTCTCATGGTCTCGCATTTAACCCCTTACAGATATCATTAGTGTACATTCACCTGTAAGACTGAATATAGGAGTCTGGATACGAGAGTATATTCTGAGGTGGTACACGCGAATAAGTTTAAGTTCATTAAAACACTAAATCTCGTATCTCGAAACAGTTGAACTTTGTGTGAAAATTTAAGTCGATCAGTATACTGACAATCTAAGTGAATCGTTTAGAACTTAAAGTGTTTAAAGCTCAACGGTGCTAGTGATTTGTCTCAAAAACTGATATGATCCTCTTATACAAACTCACAAAAATATTGTCTGTAAATATTTCTTTACAGCTTTTCATTAAAAACAAAATCCAAAAAGAATGTGTTTTAGCATAAAATTTTGAAAAATTCAAAAAGATTTTATTTCATCTTATTTTCTACAACTGATGTTGAAAAGCTGATTTTCAAAATTCCAAGTGCTAAACATGATGATCGACAGTGGGTTGGGAGAGTTTGTTTTGAAATGAAAATTGTTATAATTAAATCTACCCAAAAGTAAGTTTGAACATGATATAAATTGTTGATAATTGAACAAAATCTACATGTGGTTTATAAATTTGTCAAATTTTTAAATTTGTGAAATTTATTGTGAGGTAGAGATTTATGCAGGTCCCCGTGTCTAAGCCTGAGCAGAGTTAGAGCTAGGATTCGATCTTAGAACGAGAGCTATGTCAGTTTGCGATCCCGAAACAATTTAAGGGGGAGTCTGCTAGCAAAGGGGAGTCTGAAGATGCAAGAGCCAGTTTCTGATCCTGAAAGATTGTTAAAGATAGAAGCTGATAAAAGAGAATAGAGCCAGGATTAAGATTCTGGGAATGAACGAGAAAAAGAGAAAGATAAAGATTGAAGGCTTACAATGTCAGATACTTTGGAGAGAGCGAGAAGATTGATCAAGACTGAAGACTGGTCATACTGAAGACTCGACACCGAAGACTTCGTCAACATCCAAGGGGGAGTCTGTTGGTGCATATGTCTGTCGACTTCGTCTTGTATCGAGTCTTGTATCTAGATAGGATAAACCAGAGCTCTGTAGTCAAAGAAATAGGGTTTTAGTGCTGATTGACCAGTTCACACGAATTAGCAGTGCCAGTTCATGCAAAATGGCCATTCCACACGAAATGACAATGTCAGGTGCCATTACACACGAAATGGCCATTCCACACGAAATGGCCTCCTCATGTCCATTCCATGCGAAATGGCCTCCCCTATATATAGCTGAGCTTGGTCATTCATTTGTAACTTTTGCAATTCCGGTAGCGAAGCTCTGCCGAGGTGTGAAACGGTCTGTAAACTTGTCAAATCAATACAGAAGACATTTAAACTACTTCTTTGTGCAAATCAAACTGATTCAACATTAAAACGTCTGATTTCGCCTCTCGTTTTAATCAAAAACTCTTCTGATCGACTCATTTGGTCGTCACGACGATCCTACATTAAAAAAAGAAAATAAGTTTTAATTTACAACTGTTTAAGTTGAACTACGTAATCTTTATTAAATTAAGTCAGAAAATTAAAATCTCTAAGACCGGTGGGTGTGGTTTCGGGGACGACGTCGGGGAGCCGACGGGGAAAGGGGAACACTGTCGTAACCCATGACCCCACCCCGGGAGCGGGAGTCGTGAACACGAGCTGGTGGTATCGATGTTTATTAATTTGGAAGCAGAAATGAGATATCAGGATCATAGTTAGGAAATAAATTTCAGAGTTTCAAAACATCAAACTTTTATATAAAACAAATGGGATAAAACCCACATTTCATTTATAATATCTTTTATAGGGATAAACCCTAACTTGCTGAAAACATAAACTTCTTTTATTTAGGTAACTTATAGCCACTTTCTTTAAGCCTTCAGTGCTCCCGAGCTGGCTTCTTATAGCTTCACATTAAGTTACCTGAAACGTGTTTTAAAAATATTTCATCAGCAAGAAATACTGGCGAGTACATTCCATTTTATAAAAATAAGCTTTTACAACTTTACGGTATTAAGAACGATTACAATGTTTATATCTACCCAATTACTCCTTCAGTACTTGTCACTCGACGGTTCTGTGACTATGGTCATATCACACATTGGATACCGTGCCAAATTGAGAAGATTATCAGGTATTGTATACAAGCCCCGTAATACTGGCAGCAATTGTAGAATACAAAGACTTAGTCACCGTAAGTATAACATATAAACATATAAGGTTTTGTAAAACATTTTAAAAACTGGCTCGCAAACTGTGAGAAAAAGAGAATGACTCACTTTGTAAACTTAGGGTTTTCTACGGGCTTCCTGGTGATATCTCCTGATTATTTTCTGGAGTTTCTATTAGAGACATACAATGCACGCGTGTTAGTAAAATAACCTAAATCACATTAGCCATACAATACGAGACAGAACCCCAACGAACTTAGTCAGGCAGAGCCTTGACATGCGTTGCTGGGTCCTAGATCAATCGGGTAGGGTAACGAATTAGTGATCGGGGGTTAAAATACTTACAACGGGGTAGAGCTTCGTGTGTTAGGGGGGTATTTTATCGAGCTAATATTGAGAGAGAAAGAAAGTTTTATGAACAATTTTGAAACGACAAACTGAAGCTCTATTTATAGGGTTTCCGGAGGTCTCTCGCGCCCCCCGACCCCCTCCCTTGATTCTTTCGTGCCCCGCGAGGGCACCCTAGTTACGGCAAGGATTGCTTGGTCACGACCCTAGACTCGACACGATAGGTGACACATGTCACCCTGGGTGTTCGACAAGAAATGGCTTATCGCGCCCCGTGACACGCCTGGGCAACCCGGTCGCGGCCCGCGAGCCACATAAAATAATTATTTTATTTGATTTTTAATAAAAATAATGTTATACGGGTTCGGTTACGCGTATTCAGGGTATTTTAGGGTGTTTTTGAGGGTTGTTATATCCTCCCCACCTTGTTTTAAAACTCGTCCTCGAGATTCACTGGAATAGGTCTGAATACTTTCGTTGCATTTCTGACTCGAGCTCCCATGTGTACTCTGGTCCTCTCTTCGAATTCCATTTTACTTTGACCAGAACAAGTCTCTTGTGTTTGAGATTCTTGATCTTTATATCTTCAATCTGTATTGGTTTTTCTACAAACTTAAGCTTTTCATTTACCTCTATGTCCTGAAGAGGTATCACTAATGATTCGTCTGCTAAGCACTTCTTGAGGTTACATATATGAAATACATCGTGTATTCCTGCCATTTCCTCTGGCAGGTGTAGATGATAAGCTACTGGCTCTATTCGTTTAATAATTTCAAAAGGTCCAACATACCTTGGGCTTAGCTTTCCTCTTTTACCGAATCTAACAACTCCTTTCCATGGAGAAACTTTTAATAATACCTTATCTCCAATTTGAAATTCTAACGGTTTTCATCTGTTATCTGGATAACTCTTTTGATAATCTCGTGCTCCTTTTAGTCTTTCCTTAACTTGAATAATTTTGTCAGTTGTCTCTTGCACAATCTCGGGACCTGACAATTGCTTTTCTCCAATCTCTGCCCAACAGACTGGTGTTCAACATTTTCGTCCATATAGTGCTTCAAATGGTGCAGCATTGATGCTGGTATGATAGCTATTTGTCACACCCCAACCGATGGCGGAAACATCGGGGCGTGGCACTAGGCGAACCAGATTGCTCAAGAGAATCCATAACAACTATCCATTACCAGTATTTTTAACATTCATTGTCCCATACCAACGAACAAATATTCAACACATAGTTATTACAGACAGCGAGTTCTCAAAAGCAAAACAAGTCCGACAACCTAGATTTCTATTAGATGAGTTTCTAGACTTCCTAACTTGATTGCAGCAAGTAATCCATTCAACCGGTCACATACGTTAAAATAAAAGTCAATACATAAAATATAAAGGTGAGTACAAAAGTTTGCATAGATAATAGTATGAAAAGCGTTTACGCATAACCAGCATGTAACACGTAATGGGCGAAGCATGTAACTATCAAACAATGATACAACCTAACCACGAGACTACGTTGTAGAGTATGCATGACACATGTTCACCACTGTGAACATGTGAAGTAAAATGTGATCCCTAGCAACCCCTGTCCACGGCAGGTGCTGAGTCCAAACTATAGTACTATCGTTGCTAGAGGCGGTCTAGTGTAACACTGTATAAGTACAGTAACAAGCATTCAACAAATCACGTATGGTATGCGGGAGCGGTTAGCGTTTAAAGTGTTGCATTGTGTGTTGTGTTTTGATATAGAACGTACGTAACACCCAAAAGTGCGTTAAAGAAAATGGGTTCGAGTATACTCACAGTGTGTGTTTATCAAGTAAACACAACCTGGATTGGATTGAAGGGAACGCATTGAGTTAGCCTGAGCACATGAACAGAAGCATAAGTTCTTGAGCAGAGTGTTGAACGGTTTAAGTGTTCGCCAGATGATCCGAACGGATGGTCATCCGGACGGATGGTCATCCAAGTGGATGGCCATTCGTACGGATGGCCATTCGAATGAGATGTGATTGTTTGCGAAATCGTTAAAATCCAGAGTTTAGTTAAAAAACGTTTAAGAAATAGAGAATATGAGGGTCAGGTCAACCGAACGGATGGTCATCCGGATGGATGGACATTCGAGCGGAATGATCTGTAATCGAAGTTTTTGTAAAAAATTTCTAAGTAAAAGTTTTTGGAGTTAACAGGGACGGCGTGATGATGTGTCAAACAACGGAACATATCAAATCCAGCTCGTTCGACCGGATGGTCTCAGCCCATTCGAACAAACTCACTGTCCTTGATGAAGGTTCATGTTTGACCCGTTAATCAGTCCATCTCTTTGGTGGAAATCCGTTTTCAAGCCGACTCGCGACTAAGAAATGAGTCAAGAGTCTGATTGAGTCCAGATTCCATAAGTTTTGTGTAGAAAGTTGAGGAAAAGTTGAAAATATTTGAAAAAGTGTTGAAATCTCATTGTGATTGAGTTGAAAAGTGTGTAATCCTCTAGATCTAGAACCAATCTCGATCAAATGGTGTTCCACTACAGTTTGCCTAAGCAAAACGGGTGGAAACCATTTTCAAGAGGTCCAAATTATTGATTTCAGGGAAAAAATTAGTGTTTGTGCGTGATTTTGATGAAGAAGATGGTGTAGTAGTGATTGGAGATGAAGATTGTACAAGATTTGAGGAGAAATGCTTACAAAATGGCCTTGATTCGCGATCGAAAGCGTCTGAGAGTGTGTCAGCGGATGAGAGTGTCAAATCAAAGAATGGAGGTGTACGGGCAGTATTTATAGAGGGCGAGCGAAGGGTTAAGTCGGTGTAAGTGGCATCATTCGGGCGGATGGCCATCCGGACGGATGGTCATCCGAGCAGATGGTCATCCGGACGGATGTCCATTTTGACAGCCTGGTTGCGTTTGTTAGTTTTCCGACTTTTGTTTCGTTTATTAAGCGTTGTGTTGCATTTAATCGGGTTGCGAGTAAGCGTTTGAGCGTATAAGCGTTGCGTTTATTGTAATAATCAAGTTGTGCGAATAGCGTTGCGTTTGCGAGTATCATTCAAAACATATATAAAGCACACACAAGTAAAGCACATTAAAACACACATCATAACATTACTACTAATCACTGCGTTTCAAGTTTGCGTTGTGTTTGCGTTTAGTCTCAATAAGCAATGTGAAATGCGATAAAATGCGTTTAAATAGTATGCGTTGTAAAATAGCGTTTAGATGTGATAACTGTGTTGTAATAAGCGTTGTAATAAGCGTTTAAAAGTGTGTAAAAAATATAGTTTAACCCCTTTGCGTAAATCAAATCCCAAGAGTACAAGCGTTTACGAAAGAAAGACAGCGATATGTAACGATCCGAATAGTCGTGTTGTTACAGCCTCCCCTACTTTAGGAAATTTCATCCCGAAATTAAGGAGTAGGCGTAACAAAGAGTTGTGGATATTTGGCTTTCATATCACTTTCGAGTTCTCAAGTGAACTCGGCGCCGCGTTTGCCTTCCCAGCGAACCTTCACTATAGGAATGCGAGAGCGTCGAAGTTTCTTGGTCTTTCGATCTATGATTTCTACAGGCCTTTCCACGAAGTGTAGGGTTTCGTTTATTTGCAAATCTTCAAGAGGAACATGGAGATTTTCTTCGGCTAGGCACTTCTTGAAGTTCGAGACGTGGAAAGTCGGATGTACGTTGCTGAGTTCCTCCGGTAATTTGAGTCGGTAGGCCACTTTGCCAATTCTTTCTAGAATCTTAAAGGGACCCACGTATCGTGGCGCTAGCTTTCCTTTCTTGCCAAATTGGATCACCCCCTTCCGACGTGATCACCAACTTCGAACTCAAGGGGCTTGCAGCGTTTATCGGCGTAGCTCTTTTGACGACTCCGAGCTTTCAAGAGTTTGTCTCGTATTTAGAGGACCTTGACAGTCGTTTCTTATTATAACCCAGGACCGGTGATTTGAGCGTCTCTGATCTCGTGCCATACAATGGGCGATCGACATTTTCTTCCATATAATGCCTCGAAGGGTGCCATTTGATTACTAGCGTGATAACTGTTATTGTACGAGAATTCTACTAAAGGTAAATGCGTATCCCAATTACCACCAAAATCTATAACGCACGAACGAAGCATGTCTTCAAGTGTGAGAATCGTGCGCTCAGTCTGACCGTCGGTCTGGGGATGGAATGCGGTACTGAGATTAAGGGTAGTACCGAGAGCGGATTGAAAAGTCTCCCAGAGACGCGAGGTAAATCGACCATCGCGGTCAGAGATGATGTCACGAGGTGTCCCGTGTTGACAGATGACTTCGTCGGTATAGATTCGTGCTAATAGTTCTACCTTGAAGTCTTCTCATATCGGTAGGAAGTAAACGGATTTCGTAAGACGATCAACAATAAACCAAATGCTATCGTGACCAGAGGGTGTGCGAGGGAGTTTGGTGATGAATCCATAGCTATACTTTCCCATTTCCACATCGGAATTTCTGGCTGTTCGAGTAATCTAGAGGGTCATTGATGTTCGGCATTCACTTTCTAGCAAGTTAGGAATTTCGAAACATACAAAGCGATATCCTTCTTCATCCCAGGCCACCAATACCCGAATCGAAGGTCCTGGTACATTTTTTCAACACCTGGATGAATAGAATATCGGGACTTGTGAGCTTCAGTCATCAAAATATCCCTGAGGTTATTGCGATTGGGAATCCAAATGCGGTCGTGGTAGTGAATGATGCCGTTGGATTTGCTTATCAACTGGTTCTTGGAACCAAATATCCCTTCTTCCCTCAAGGTATTTTTGAGAAAACAGGAGTGTTAAGCGTCGCGGATGAGAGCTTCGAGGTCGTGTTGGGCTTGAACATTATGAACACTATGTAAATAGCTTCGTCGGCTAAGAGCGTCAGCAATGACGTTTGCTTTGCCTGGGTGGTAGCGTATCTCACAATCGTAGTCGTTGAGAAGTTCAACCCATCTGCGTTGGCGCATGTTCAGTTCTTTCTGGTTCAAGATGTGTTGTAGGCTCTTATGGTCGGTGAAGACCATACACTTAGTACCATAAAGGTAGTGTCAACATATCTTCAACGCAAAAACAACCGCACCAAGTTCGAGATCGTGGGTTATGTAGTTCTTCTCGTGGACCTTGAGTTGTCGAGACGCGTACGCGATAACCTTGTCTCGTTGCATAAGAACACAACCAAGACCTAGGTTAGAGGCATCGTAATAGACAACAAAATTGTCGTTTCCAAGGGTAGCGCGAGTACTGGAGTGTTGCAAAGCATACGCTTAAGAGTTGGAAAGGCATCGTCTTGTTCGGTTCCCCAAACGAAAGGCTTGTCTTTATGTGTTGGTGCATAATGTCTATAGCCTACGTCTACAGTCTAGGTCATGTCGGTAGCTTGTAATAGGATTAATTATGTCAAAATGTAATGTTTTGTGTGTTTGCAAGTCATTTCGCACGAAATAGCATTTGGCTATTTCGTACGAAATCAAAGTTTGCGATTTCGTACGAAATAGCATGTTGCTATTTCGTGCGAAATCAGTTGCCTATATATAGGCTGTCTTGGTTTCTCATTTGGTATGAAATAGCGAGACGTGTAACGAAGTGCTGCCCAATTTTCACCGTGTAATCAAGTTGAATATCATTGAGAAACCTGTTTTAAGTATAATTCTCTGTTTCTACACCTTTCTATCACTGATTCTCAGTTATTTGACTGTTTCCGCCTTTCAAACAGCTTAGTATTGACTCTGATTGACTCATATAGGAAGCAAATCGATCCTACAAGTGGTATCAGAGCTCAGGATGAGTCAAGTCGTTTGAATGTGACTGTTTTCAAAAACTTGAAATTTTTTTAAAAACTGTTTTCGTAAAATGGATAACCAAGAGTTTTACAACTTGTTTGCTGGTGGGGGAATGACGGCCGTACAAACCCCAGCTAGTATCGTGCAAAATGTGAACATGGAGAATGAACTGGGTACGATGCAGAAACCGCCAAAGTTGATGAATATTGATGAGTATTCTGGATGGTCGGATAGGTTTAAGACCTGGGTGCAAGCAAACCATTTCGAATGTTGGATGAAAATCGAATCCAAGTATGTACCACCAGTTACTGCGGCAGGTATTGAGAAATCTATTGGAAGTTTAACTCCAGTTGAACAAGAGAGTTTCAAAGCAGAAAAGAAAATGATGAGCATTCTACAGCAGGCAATCAAAGAGGTTATTTTAGTACTGTTGCAACATCAAGGAGACTCACAGTCCGTTTGGAATGCATTGAAGGTTAAGTTTCTTGGAAGTGTGTCTATGATAAAAAGCAAAACTGCTTTGCTGAAGAAGGAGTTTGATATCTTTACGGGTATAAAAGGTGAGACAACAAAACAGTTGATTGAAAGATATTGTCACCTGGTGGTTGAGATGAAGCGGTTGAGCATTGAGAAAACTGATGAGGAGTGGGTTGATAAGCTAGCGGATGCATTACCATACGATGAATGGGGTACTTATCTGTTAGTGTTGAAAAACAACTTGGAGTATGTTGGATTCAACCTTAGCACATTCATTGAGAAGATTGAATCTCATGAACTTGAGCTGATGAAGATTAGAAAAATGAAGTCATCAAATGTACAACAAGATGTATCATTATACTACAAAGGAAGTCCAACAACAACATCGAATCTAAGTCCTAAAATCCAGACAGCTTTTAGTGCTGATTCTACTTCACCTGGCACATCAAGCAGCAATAATTCACCATTTGTAAGTTTTGAACCAAATCCTAAGGTTCAAAACTCATCAGATCAATCATATACCCAAAGTTCGTCAGGATCAAACAGTCAAAGTCAAGGTCCAGGAATTCTGTGCAACATAGCGGTGAACATAAAGAATGCTCAAGACTTTACTGAATCCTCAGCAAAACAGCACATAACACTACTTGCTTCGGTTCTTGAATCTTATGAAAGTTTGGTTGCAGGTAGAATTGGGAACCCTGATATGACAAAGGAAGATTATTATCAGATTGATCCAGAAGAGCTGGAATTGATAGATATCAAGTGGGGAATGGCAAGCTTGGTGAGGAGAGCTCAAAGATTTATGGAAATAACTGGTCGGAACAGTCTTTTAGGACCAGATCAAAAGCTTGGATTTGATAAAACAAAAGTCACATGTTTCAAATGCAAAGAGAAGGGACATTTCAAATGTGAATGTCTAAACCGAGAAGTCAACAACCATCAAAACCCGTTCACAAACGACTACTACAAACAAGCAATCTATCACAAGACAAGTCAACAACCATTCACCCAAAGACCTCAGATCGAAAACAAGCCTGAGAAAGCTCTTTTAGTCAATCAGGATGATGAGAAGGTTGCTGAAGGTTTTAGTTGGGATAAGTATATCCCTGGTAGTGAGGGTATGGCCATGATGGCAGAGATTGTGGAAGAACCGGAATGCGTTGTTGAAACAGAAGAAGTCAGTGAAGTCATGTCTGAAGAAAGTTTGGCATAGCTGGAAGAAGTAGCTACAAAAGTTTACTACTATCAATCTGAACAGGAGATTATTGCTAGTTCTTTCAAATCAATAATGCCTCCTAATATGTTTGAATCTTTTGCAGGTTTCTTCAGTGAGCCAACTACTAGTCTTTGTCCAAGATATGATGTTGAACCAGCTCCAGTTGAAGAGATAATAGACGTTTCAAAAGAAATGAATGAAGAGACTCTAAAAGAGATTGCTGACAAAGCTGATCATACACATAATCTGATCGTTTATTGAAAGCTGATCATACACAAAGATGTGTCTAACTTCATTTTCAAGCGAAAACACAGTTTCAAGCGGAATGGCTATTTCGTACGAAATAGTCATTTCGTTTGAAAACACAATTTTTCAAAAATTTCAAATGTTTAACTTTTTGATTTTTTACCATCACACCCAGTTAACCAAGTCCAAGTTAATGACCCTGGTCAACTGTATAGCCTGCCAAGTCCAAGATAATGACCTTGGCTGACCAATTTATGAAGATGTTGACTTTCTGAAACAGATTTAAGTTCAAATTAATGAACTTTTAAACTTTCAAGCAATTACCAACACTTTTTCACAACTATCTGCTTATCCAACCCTCATGATCCAGACTTGTTCAGCACTTTAAGATTTTGATCATCAGATCCCCAACGTCCTTTGTCGAAAGTAAGATGAAAAAAAAATCTTTTTGGATTTTATAAGCAATAAACTATACACACATATTTTTAGTGAGCGTGTTCTGGGAGTCATTTCAACTACCGACTGAGCCAAGTGAGGAGGAACTTGCATTTTTATACCAATATCAGCAATCTATGTCACAAGAACAAGTGCCAAGACCGTTGGTAGTTTCTCCACCCACCGAGGGTTCAAATGATCACGAGGCCGGTCCAAGTGGAACTGCTCATGAACCTCCAGAGGAACCAGCTCCAACATTTGATCAATCTGACGACTCAGAATCAGAAGCCGATCTGATTTTTTACGAGGACCCAAATGTTGCAACTTCAGAAGCTGTGGATCACACGGGTGATCAAGATATCACAAACTTGCAATCGGAAGTGAACGTGCCTGATACTGTAATGCTGAGAACTTTGTCTTATCATCCGTCAGAGCAAATAATTGGTGATCTTCAGAGTGGAGTAAAAACGCGGGATCAGATTAACAAAGCTCTTACATGTTTTTATACAACTGTCGCTCCTTACAAGTTGATTTCTCATTAAAATTTTTCATCTCGCAGGTTGAACCAAGAACGTATAAAGAAGCTTTAACTGAAGAAAGCTGGGGTAAACGCTATGCAGGAAGAGCTGCAGTAGTTTGAGAAGCTGGGAGTATGGAGATTGGTGGATCTTCCTGAAAATCAGAAACTGATAAAGACTAAGTGGGTCTTTAAGTGTAAAAGGGATGATAGAGGAGTGATTGTGAGAAATAAAGCACGTTTGGTAGTACATGGTTTCAGTCAGCAAGAAGGCATCGATTTTACAGAAGTGTATGCACCTGTTGCTAGACTCGAGGCGATAAGAATCTTCCTAGCATTCGCGTCCTGGAAAGGATTCAAAGTCTACCAATTAGATGTGAAATCTGCATTCCTTTATGGAAAAATCAAAGAAGAAGTGTACGTTGGACAAACGCCGGGGTTCACAGATCCAGTGCACAAAGACAAAGTATATCTTCTCGATAAAGCGCTTTACGGATTACACTAGGCCCCGAGAGCCTGGTACGATACGCTTTCCTAATATCTGCTGTCCAACGGGTTCACCAGAGGGACGGTTGATAGTACTTTGTTTACAAAAGAGGTTGCATGGCATCTATTGATCGTGCATATTTACGTTGACGACATCATCTTTGGATCGACAAATGATGATTTGTGTAAAGAATTTGAGAAAGTGATGAAAAGAAAGTTTGAAATGAGTTCAATGGGAGAGATGAAGTTCTTTCTAGGGTTACAGGTGGAGCAAATGCCCGAAGGAATCTTCATTCATCAAACCAAATATCTGAACGATGTTCTGGAAAAGTTCAACATGTCTGAATTTTAAGCAGAATGGCTATTTCGTACGAAATAGTCATTTCGTTTGAAAACACAATTTTTCAAAAATTTCAAATTTTTAACTTTTTGATTTTTTACCATCACATCCAGTTAACCAAGTCCAAGTTAATGACCCTGGTCAACTGTATAGCCTGCCAAGTCCAAGATAATGACCTTGGCTGACCAATTTATGAAGATGCTGACTTTCTGAAACAGATTTAAGTTCAAATTAATGAACTTTTAAACTTTCAAGCAATTACTAACACTTTTTCACAACTATCTACATATCCAACCCTCATGATCCAGACTTGTTCAGCACTTTGAGATTTTGATCATCAGATCCCCAACGTCCTTTGTCGAAAATAAGATGAAAAACAAATCTTTTTGGATTTTATAAGCAATAAACTATACACACATATTTTTGGTGAGCGTGTTCTGGGAGTCATTTCAACTGCCGACTGAGCCAAGTGAGGATGAACTTGCATTTTTATACCAATATCAGCAATCTATGTCACAAGAACAAGTGCCAAGACCGTTGGTAGTTTCTCCACCCACCGAGGGTTCAAATGATCACGAGGCCGGTCCAAGTGGAACTGCTCATGAACCTCCAGAGGAACCAGCTCCAACATTTGATCAATCTGACGACTCAGAATCAGAAGCCGATCTGATTTTTGACGAGGACCCAAATGTTGCAACTTCAGAAGCTGTGGATCACACGGGTGATCAAGATATCACAAACTTGCAATCGGAAGTGAACGTGCCTGATATTGTAATGCCGAGAACTTTGTCTTATCATCCTTCAGAGCAAATAATTGGTGATCTTCAGAGTGGAGTAAAAACGCGGGATCAGATTAACAAAGCTCTTACATGTTTTTATACAACTGTCGCTCCTTTACAAGTTGATTTCTCATTAAAATGTTTCATCTCGTAGGTTAAACCAAGAATGTATAAAGAATCTTTAACTGAAGAAAGCTGGGTAAACGCTATGCAGGAAGAGCTGCAGCAGTTTGAGAAGCTGGGAGTATGGAGATTGGTGGATCTTCCTGAAAATCAAAAACTAATAAAGGCTAAGTGGGTCTTTAAGTGTAAGAGGGATGATAGAGGAGTGATCGTGAGAAATAAAGCACGTTTGGTAGTACAGGGTTTCAGTCAGCAAGAAGGCATCGATTTTACAGAAGTGTATGCACCTGTTGCTAGACTCGAGGCGATAAGAATCTTCCTAGCATTCGCGTCCTGGAAAGGATTCAAAGTCTACCAATTAGATGTGAAATCTGCATTCCTTTATGGAAAAATCAAAGAAGAAGTGTACGTTGGACAAACGCCGGGGTTCACAGATCCAGTGCACAAAGACAAAGTCTATCTTCTCGATAAAGCGCTTTACGGATTACACTAGGCCCCGAGAGCCTGGTACGATACGCTTTCCTAATATCTGCTGTCCAACGGGTTCACCAGAGGGACGGTTGATAGTACTTTGTTTACAAAAGAGGTTGCATGGCATCTATTGATCGTGCATATTTACGTTGACGACATCATCTTTGGATCGACAAATGATGATTTGTGTAAAGAATTTGAGAAAGTGATGAAAAGAAAGTTTGAAATGAGTTCAATGGGAGAGATGAAGTTCTTTCTAGGGTTACAGGTGGAGCAAATGCCCGAAGGAATCTTCATTCATCAAACCAAATATGTGAACGATGTTCTGGAAAAGTTTAACATGTCTGAATCTACTCCAACTTTATAAAAATGATGCTCTGATACCAATTTTCATGCCCGAAGTTAAAATGCCCGAAGGAATCTTCATTCATCAAACCAACTTTCATGACTATTTGACATGATTTTGTAAAATTTGTTCATGAACTGAGATTTCAAACGAAACAAAGATGTATTTCGCACGAAATAGCTATTTCGTGTCAAATGACTATTTCGTTTCAAACTGATTTCATGCGAAACAGCTATTTCGCTTTAAACTGTCATTTTGTTTCAATCTTTGATTTCGTTTGAACTGTTTATTTCGCATGAAATGTCATTCCGCTTGAGGGTATTTTGTTTGTATGAAGTATTTGTGTTGAAAATTAATTCTAAGTGTTTAACATGTATTTTTGTTGTTTTTCAGGCATCGAATGTTCAGTTTGATCCATTGCACAACATCTGTTG
Source organism: Helianthus tuberosus (assembly GCA_030545235.1). Classification (NCBI taxonomy): domain Eukaryota; kingdom Viridiplantae; phylum Streptophyta; class Magnoliopsida; order Asterales; family Asteraceae; genus Helianthus; species Helianthus tuberosus. Next base: position 185,606,619 of record CM060442.1, read on the forward strand.
TGTATATGATGAGAAGATTCCAAAGATGGCAGAATTCAAGAGTATTCTGGAATTCATGAAGAGATTACCTATACAGAAAGCATTAACAAATCAGCATCTTGTTTTCGAGTCTCATATTGATCGTTTTTGGAAGAATGCAACGTATGATGAAGAGAATAAAGTGATCAATTCAATTGTTGAACTGAATGGTGTAGAAAAATCAATTATCATCTCAGAGGCACTTGTCCGTGAAGTGTTAAATTTTCCTGATGATGAAAACTCTCCAACAAAATTTCTAGAAAGGATGGTGAAGGGTTGTATGCTAAGGATGGGATACAGTGGACCATTGAACAAGGCTAACTACTTGAAAGCATGTTTTTCCAAGCCTTACAAGTTTCTTATACATTCAGTGTTGCATGCTCTTAGTCATTGAAAGGGAGGTTATGATGTGATGCGGGATTATCAAATGAACATGGTGACTGCACTTGTGTTAAACAAGAAGTATAACTTTTCAAAGATTGTGTTTCACTACATGGTAGAGAATATTACTTCAAAGAGCAAAACATAGATCTATCCTAGATTTATACAAATGATACTGGATCATGCTTATCCAGATCTTGAAAAAGATGAAACTAATGATTTGTTGGTTTTAGACCAAATGAATAACGAAATGCTGAAAGTACTGGCCAGATATCATCCAAACCATCCAGAGCCATCAACAAAAGTAGAATTCTTTGGGTTTATTAAAGATAAAAATTACCAAGATCCAGATCCAATTGATCATCAGAAGTGGAGGAATGACAAAGAAATGAAAGAAGTAAGTTATGCAGAGGAGTTAAAAATACTTGCAAACTTCAAAGAAACTCGAAACGAGTGGTTCTTGAAAGAGGAAAAGAAAAAGAGGAGCAGAAAAACAACTCCTAAAGTTCAAGTAGAGGAGGGTTCATCTTCTCAACCAAAGCAAAAGCGTCAAAAGAAGATTGTTGAGACAATGTTAGTAGATGAATCAGAGAAAGAAGATGAAGCTGAAGTTGTAAGTGAAGGTAATGTTGAAGGAGATCAAGTTCGTCTATCTCCAGAATCTGATCGTTTATTGAAAGCTCTTAAAGAAAGTTTTAAAGCTGATGAAGCAGCTACAGCAACTGGAAAGAATGTGGGTGACAATGAAGGTGACGATGTAGAGGATAGTTCATCAAGCTCATCTGAAGAAGAAATTGATGAAACTGAACGTGCAAAAAGAATTCAGGCTGAAATAGAGAAAGAAAAAAAGCTAAAGCGAAAAAGGAGAGAGGATAAAGATGATGAATTGTACAATCCATCTCCTGAGCATGTTCTAGAATCTCAAACCCCACCATCATCTGGTGGTAGGAAGAAGCAATCTGCTAGAAAACGTGCTGCAACTCCTGCTGTTGCAAAAAGATTGAAGATCTTGTTAAAGAAGAAACCTATTCAGGAATCAAGTAAACCACCATCACCACCACCTGAACCATCACCACCTAAATCACCATATCAATCACCACCAAGACAACTTTCACCACCACATCTATCACCACCACATCAATTACCAATTCTTGAATAACCTGTTATCACATCACAACATATTCTACAAACACCTCCATCCACACAACCACCGATACAAACAACACCTTGTTCTTCTTGTTTCAAGAGTTTCCCACGTGTTCCGGAGAATATTGGTCTTGATGATATTGGAGACTTCAGTTTTGTGAATGATGAGCAGGTGAAGAAGTTGGAAAAGAAGGTAGAAGAAGTGTTAGTTGAGAACAAAAAGTTGATAGATCGTGAAAAGAAACTTGAAAAGCATGTCAAGACAGTTGAAGCTGAAAACTCGTCTCTGTTGAAGAAAGTTGAAGCAGATCAGACTGACATTGATATTCTTAAAGTTCGTATTGCTGAATTAGAAGAGGAAAAGGCTCAGAGAGACGAACAGAACAAGTATTTCAAGTTAAAGAACAAAGAGCTAGTAGCTGCCAATGCAAAGAAAGAACACGAGATGTATATGATAAACAAAGTGTTAGAAAATTTGCTTGGAAAATCTGTTGAGCAAAAGTTTAAAGAAATCCAGCTTGAAGAAGTTAGAGCTCGTCGTCAAGCTGTTATTGATGCTGAGATGAAAAATAAAGGTAAAGGTATTGAAGGTGTTTCTGAAGTCACTGAGAGAGCAATTGTTCCTTCAATTGTACCTGAATCACTTGTTCAAAATCCTCGTCCTATATCTGCCGTTTCTGATATTTTTGAGGAAGATGTGTTAATTGATGATGTTATTGATGATAAGCATTCTACAGCAGGAAATCAAAGAGGATATTTTAGTACTGTTGCAACATCAAGGAGACTCACAGTCCGTTTGGAATGCATTGAAGGTTAAGTTTCTTGGAAGTGTGTCTATGATAAAAAGCAAAATTGCTTTGCTGAAGAAGGAGTTTGATATCTTTACGGGTATAAAAGGTGAGACAACAAAACAGTTGATTGAAAGATATTGTCACCTGGTGGTTGAGATGAAGCGGTTGAGCATTGAGAAAACTGATGAGGAGTGGGTTGATAAGCTAGCGGATGCATTACCATACGATGAATGGGGTACTTATCTGTTAGTGTTGAAAAACAACTTGGAGTATGTTGGATTCAACCTTAGCACATTCATTGAGAAGATTGAATCTCATGAACTTGAGCTGATGAAGATTAGAAAAATGAAGTCATCAAATGTACAACAAGATGTATCATTATACTACAATGGAAGTCCAACAGCAACATCGAATCTAAGTCCTAAAATCTAGACAGCTTTTAGTGTTGATTCTACTTCACCTGACACATCAAGCAGCAATAATTCACCATTTGTAAGTTTTGAACCAAATCCTAAGGTTCAAAACTCATCAGATCAATCATATACCCAAAGTTCGTCAGGATCAAACAGTCAAAGTCAAGGTCCAGGAATTCTATGCAACATAGCGGTGAACATAAAGAATGCTCAAGACTTTACTGAATCCTCAGCAAAACAGCACATAGCACTACTTGCTTCGGTGCTTGAATCTTATGAAAGTTTGGTTGCAGGTAGAATTGGGAACCCTGATATGACAAAGGAAGATTATAATCAGATTGATCCAAAAGAGCTGGAATTGATAGATATCAAGTGGGGAATGGCAAGCTTGGTGAGGAGAGCTCAAAGATTTATGGAAATAACTGGTCGGAACAGTCTTTTAGGACCAGATCAAAAGCTTGGATTTGATAAAACAAAAGTCACATGTTTCAAATGCAAAGAGAAGGGACATTTCAAACGTGAATGTCCAAACCGAGAAGTCAAAAACCATCAAAACCCGTTCACAAACGACTACTACAAACATGCAATCTATCACAAGACAAGTCAACAACCATTCACCCAAAGACCTCAGATCGAAAACAAGCCTGAGAAAGCTCTTTTAGTCAATCAGGATGATGAAAAGGTTGCTGATGGTTTTAGTTGGGATAAGTATATCCCTGGTAGTGAGGGTATGGCCATGATGGCAGAGATTGTGGAAGAACCGGAATGCGTTGTTGAAACAGAAGAAGTCAGTGAAGTCATGTCTGAAGAAAGTTTGGCAGAGCTGGAAGAAGTAGCTACAGAAGTTTACTACTATCAATCTGAACATGAGATTATTGCTAGTTCTTTCAAATCAATAATGCCTCCTAATATGTTTGAATCTTTTGCATGTTTCTTCAGTGAGCCAACTACTGGTCTTTGTCCAAGATATGTTGTTGAACCAGCTCCAGTTGAAGAGATAATAGACGTTTCAAAAGAAACGAATGAAGAGACTCTAAAAGAGATTGCTGACAAAGCGTTGATGGGTAAGCTAAAAGAGGTAGAAACAGAATCTGTTGAAACGGAGTCGGTCGAAACAGAGTCAGTTGAAAACGTGTCTGTCAAAATGGAGTCAGTCAAAAAGGTGTCTGACGAGAAATCAGAAATTGAGGAGATTAAATCAGGAGAAGAGTCTGAGTCAGAATCTGATGGGTTTGGTAAAACGGATGTTAAAATTGATAACGAAGAAAAGGTTTCTGAAAAGGTTGATTCAATTCATGAAATTCCATGCAAAAAATGTTCAAAACCCTACATGGATTGTCTTGAAAAAGACAAACAATTGGTATCAGAGCATCATTTTTATAAATAAACCCTAGATCTAAGTTTCAAGTCCTATATTTCGCTGTTCATACGGCATTACAGTATCAGGCACGTTCACTTCCGATTGCAAGTTTGTGATATCTTGATCACCCGTGTGATCCACAGCTTCTGAAGTTGCAACATTTGGGTCCTCGTCAAAAATCAGATCGGCTTCTGATTCTGAGTCATCAGATTGATCAAATGTTGGAGCTGGTTCCTCTGGAGGTTCATGAGCAGTTCCACTTGGACCGGCCTCGTGATCATTTGAACCCTCGGTGGGTGGAGAAACTACCAACGGTCTAGGCACTTGTTCTTGTGACATAGATTGCTGATATTGGTATAAAAATGCAAGTTCTTCCTCACTTGGCTCAGTCGGCAGTTGAAATGACTCCCAGAACACGCTCACCAAAAATATGTGTGTATAGTTTATTGCTTATAAAATCCAAAAAGATTTGTTTTTCATCTTATTTTCGACAAAGGACGTTGGGGATCTGATGATCAAAATCTCAAAGTGCTGAACAAGTCTGGATCATGAGGGTTGGATAAGCAGATAGTTGTGAAAAAGTGTTGGTAATTGCTTGAAAGTTTAAAAGTTCATTAATTTGAACTTAAACCTGTTTCAGAAAGTCAGCATCTTCATAAATTGGCCAGCCAAGGTCATTATCTTGGACTTGGCAGGCTATACAGTTGACCAGGGTCATTAACTTGGACTTGGTTAACTGGGTGTGATGGTAAAAAAATCAAAAGTTAAAAATTTGAAATTTTTGAAAAATTGTGTTTTCAAACGAAATGACTATTTCGTACGAAATAGCCATTCCGCTTGAAACTGTGTTTTCACTTGAAAATGAAGTTAGACACATCTTTGTGTATGATCCTTTATGGTTGGTAAACTGCTCAGCAAAAGACATAGAATGTTTGTTTATTAACAAGATTTGTTTCAAAAATGAAGACAAAGAGCAGGCAATGCAATTTCAGAAGGTTGTATCCATCTGCTTCCAGAAAGGAATCAATGCTGAGAATAAATGGTCGACTAAGTGGAGAGAGATTGAGAAAGAGGAAGCGCTGAAAGCTGAGAAAGAAAGAAACTTGAAGAGAAAAGAGGTAAATGGATGAGGTTACAAACTGAAGAAAAGTTACAAGCTGCTAAAGAGAACGAGAAGCTGAAAAGTGCTTTGAGAAGAAAGCCTAAGCCATGGGAAGAAAAGTTTAAGTCGCTGTGAAGAAAGTGCTGAAGACCTGACTGAAGACTCCGGCAATATCCAAGGGGGAGTTTGTTGGTGCATAATGTCTATAGCCTACGTCTACAGTCTAGGTCATGTCGGTAGCTTGTAATATGATTAATTATGTCAAAATGTAATGTTTTGTGTGTTTGCAAGTCATTTCGCACGAAATAGCATTTGGCTATTTCGTATGAAATCAAAGTTTGCTATTTCGTATGAAATAGCATGTTGCTATTTCATGCGAAATCAGTTGCCTATATATAGGCTGTCTTAGTTTCTCATTTGGTACGAAATAGCGAGACGTGTAACGAAGTGCTGCCCAATTTTCACCGTGTAATCAAGTTGAATATCAATGAGAAACCTGTTTTAAGTATAATTCTCTGTTTCTACACCTTTCTATCACTGATTCTCAGTTGTTTGACTATTTCCTCCTTTCAAACAGCTTAGTATTGACTCTGATCGACTCATATAGGTCGCAAATTGATCCTACATTATGCGTTAGGGAGGTGAGAGGAACGGCGATTTTAGAGAAATCTGCGATAAATTGACGGTAGTAACCCGCCAATCCGAGAAAGGAGCGAACTTCGGACGGGGTTTTCGGTGCAATCCAACTCTTAACTGCTTCAATCTTCGCGGGATCGACGTGAATTCCTTGACTGTTGATGATGTGACCGAGGAATTGAACCTCCTCGAGCCAAAATTCACACTTGGAGAACTTGGCGTAGAAGTGATTTCCTTGTAGAAGCTCGAGAACTAAACGAAGATGCTTACGGTCACCACAAGAGTAGCAAGCTCGTGCATGAACAACGGGCACAGGAGCTACTTGGTTACCCTGAAGAGCTAGGGGTTGAGCTGGTGGTGCGGGAGGAGCTTGAGCAGCTTGCTGTCGGGGGCCTGAACGACAATGGGCAGTAAAGTGCCCATAGATGTTGCAATTTGCACAGAAGCGGCAATTCACCCATGCTGGGTGATGATAGGTGCAAGTAGGGCACATAGGGTGGATACCAGTGTACGCACGCTTAGCAGGCGGTGCGTTGGTAACAGTAGTGTTTGTGCATGACAAGGTTTGCACATGGGCTTTGGTCTGGGCCAGGCCATTCTCCAAGCCCATAACACTAAATAACTCCCTAACCAATAATGCTAAGCCCAATACAAAATATCCAAAGACTAAATAAACAAACTATTAAGCTGTTGTCACAAAACATGCACCAACAAACTCCCCCTTGACAATAGCTTGATAGTGTAACTTTGTCTTCAAACATCTTGCATTCTTTTGGTCTTTGGATAGCGTCAGCTACACAAAAAATCTGACATTAACAAACTCCCCCTTAGCTGATGCTTCCAATCTCCAATAACTTTCATTCGTTGTAGATCAGTGAACTAGCAATCTTTGGTTAAGCAAGTATCTTCAAAACTTCCATATCTCTTTCTCTTTCTGCAATGTAGTAGAAGGATCCTACCATGCATCTTCACACATCTTCACTTCACTCTCAATCTGCACTGTACTTGTATTCTGCACTTCATTTTGATAACTGCATCAATCTGTTTAGAAACACAAGCAAGTATCTCGAAAAACCATTAGTCTTTTTCACATTTAAAGATAAACCAATATTTTATCTTAATTTGCAAAAACAACTACCTGTCAGTTCAAAATGGGAGATCTTTTAAAAGGAAATATTTTTTGTATTTTTTGATATTTTTCAACACAAACTGAACTAACTAAACTAAACTCAAAAATATTTACAATACATCTTTTTGTGAGTATCATGTGCAAGAAGATCATATCAGCAAAATCAAACTGTTTCACACAATTAGATAATCCTTTATTTAATTTTTCGTGAAAAGCAGTTCAAGACGATTACCAGTATGTTCGTCCACCTAAACAAAATGCATGAACATTTCAAGTACCATTACCGTATGATACGTTAAGGTAATATTATATCTGATATACTAGTGTGTCCCACTTCAGGATATACCCCCGCGATCAAGGTATGCACAAAGATTCATCGTAGTAGGTGAGTATACTGAATTCATCCGTTTTGTTTTTCAACGTTTAGATAATTGGTGAACATGTCAGTACTCCCGTACAGCAGAGAGACCAAAATATCTAACGAGGGCTAAGACAAATACCATTTTTGGTACGATTTATGCATTTTGCACTTATTGAATGACTCTCTATGAGAGCTTCTTCATTTTCAGGGTTTTGGCATTATTAGCTCTTTTAAGATATCCTGGGTGTGTCTAGGTCAGCATGTATCTGGATGCAGCAGAAGGACACCCCTGATATCCCCAGATGAAATAACAGTATAAAGACCCAAAACTTCAGATTTTGGCAATCTATCAACGCAAGATTTAAGGTCATTAAACCATACACCACTGATGTGTTCCCCACTCATACTCAGTGCATTTATGTTTATATCACATTGGTAAGTTGATTATTTCATGCTTTTGCCTACTGGTATATCATATGATGAAGCTGCTATCACACTTAGGCATTTTAATTTCATTTCGAGTGTGACAGTCTAACTTGCTGATGTACTATCATTTCTTCTTTTTCACACAGTGAAAACTCATTTTTGATTTTTCAATGTTTTTGGATTTTTAAAATTTTATAACTTAATCCCCCTAAACACACGCACTATCTAAACTCTTTTTGGCTTAGAGGAATTTCTCCCCTTAAATTTTTGTTTTCATGGAGTAAGTTTCAAAAACATAAACTTAAAAACAAACAAACTCCCACCTTAACCTGACTACAATTTTTCACGTTTTAAGTTTAAAAACAATCAAAATGATCACAGAAGTAAATAGTTCGTTACCCATGTTAACCTACTATTCACCTCAGATGATTTACAGGAATAACCACTGTCGAACACATCAACAATCCTTCTTGGTCATCCTGCAGTCACTCAACAACTCAGTTAGACTTGAGAACCCAAACCTTACCGGTTTTGGGTCGACCATTTAAATCCACATAAGATGCTTCTATCCAATATCCATCACACCTTAATGGTGTCTTGGATCTTAGACCTGTTGATTTAAATAGGTTTTGATTTCCATAAGGTCTTTGGTCCTGAGGGTTCCTATATGTGTTTGGACTATTTGACCTTTGAAAATTTTGATTCCAAGAAGCTTGATTATTATAATTTTTAAAGCCATTGTTATAAAAAGTTCGACCACCAAAATTTTGGTATCGATTTTGATATTGGACTTGACTTCTGAAATTATTTGAACTATAATTGTTCATTGTTGATGAACTGCTTCTAGGTCTCTCATATCTGCCTGGTGGAGATCTAGCCTGAAATCTTAGTTGATTTCTTTGAAAACGAGGAACTTGTGGAGTTCCTTTTTCAGCCTTATCTACACCAACAACAACATTCTCTGGTTGCTTAGGAGCAGATTTCTTTGGAGAGTTTGACTCTTTCTCCTTTTTATCACCACTCTTCTCTGGTGACTTCTCTCTCTTTCTCTCACTCACTTGTGCTTCATTCTTTTTGTTAGGACAGCAGCTAGCTACATGTCCCTTTGTGTGGCACTTGAAGCACGATCTCTTTTTCGAAGACTTCTTAGTTGAAGCCTTTGAACTAGATTCAGGTTTTGATGATGATGCCTTAGAAGGATTTGGTTCAGTTTGCTTAGTTTCAAGATTTTCTATATTTTTGTTTTTAGCAAACTCTACATTAGATTCGTTTTCAATAACATCTGTTTCGTTTTTCATGTCACTTCCTTGAACAAAATTAACCTTTTTAACAAAAGTTTGATTTTTGGTTTTAGGAGGTGTGTTTATCTTTTTCAAAACAGGTTTGCTGTTATTTACCTTCTTAGCATCATTATCTTCAAACACATCACCTTGACTAGATGTGAAACTACTTGGTGATGTTGACAGAAAGTCTGTAAACTCATCTTCATCAGGTAAGAAAGAATAGTCATGACTAAGAGGAGGTGGGACTTCATTAAAGACCTGGAATCCCACACTGGTCTTGTCATTACTTTTCTTTAACCCACCCATCATGTGTTTCATAACAAAAGTAGAATCCCTGAATTGACCTAATTTCTTTTCAAGTTCAACAATTTTGAGTTGTGCATCTGACAACTCTTTGCATTTTTCAGAAATCTCTTTTGTTTTCTCAGCCATCATGTCATGAGCTAAGTCTATGACTTGAAGTTTTTCATTTAGTTTGCAGGTTAAGGCTTCAATTTCACTTTCATAACCTTTTATCTTCTTCAAGTATGAAGATTCGTTTCTTTTAGCAAAAAAGTTTGATTCTTTGATGTTAGACATCTCGTTTACTAGACTTTGGTTTTGTGTTGACAACCTGTCAACTTCACCCTGTAATTCACGACATTTTAAACACACAGAATTAAATTTTACCTCTTCCTCATGAACTTCTGTAGTTTGATCAGCAACGACTTGTTCAGCTTCACTCTCTTTCTCAACTTCAGCAACGACCTGTTCAACTTTTGTTTCAGCATTCTCCACTTTAGCTTCAGCATCATTCATAGTAGTTTCAGCCTCATCAACAGGCACTATCTCTGCCATGTATGCCTGAGTGGCATTCTCTTTATCCTCCAGAAGAGCACTACAATCATATGAACCTTCTCGTGCTGTAGAGCTCAAAGCTTTATTCTTTTTGACATTCGCATCTCCCTGATATCGTTTTTCTAATGCATCCCACATATCCTTTGAATTTGTGTACTTCTTGAAGGTATGCTTGATGCTATCAGGTAAGGACATCTTTATTGCAGCCAAGGCTCTCTTTTCAGCCTCATACATCTTTTTATCATCCTCTTTCATGTTCACATAGTCTGTTCTACGTGGTCTGCCCTCATAATCGTGAGTTGGGTTTGTGTACCCATCTACAATACAGATCCACATGCGTGCATCCTGAGATTCAATAAAGGATTGGAAGCTGTCCTTCCATGTAAGATAATTCTCCACCTTCATCATCTTAGGTGCATTCACATTCATCATGTTCGACATTTTAACACAACAGACTGGTAAAACCGTACAAAATATCTCCGAAAACTGTGATTTCCAAAGTACGCCGTTAGAATTGTCTCGGAAAGACGAATCCAATGATATATAATGTCAAACACCTGTTTTAGGATTTTCCAGAGTTTTTTTTTTTAACCCTAAAAATCCAACGAATTTAACGGTGCAAACGGTTTTCTGAGATGAATTACGGATAATTTTCTAAACGCGAAACTGTGAAATTTCTCTTACGCAAGACAAGAATAATTCCACCTAGTCCGAAATTGTCCGAAATGGCTCCAAATCCGAAATGAGCACCCTTTGGTCCGAAATTGACCTATGCTGATTCGAAATGACACCTTTTTATCCGAAATGAATACCTATTTATCCGAAATCACCACCCCTGGTCCGAAATGGAAAAATCTGATCCGAAATGAGACTGATCTGATCCGAAATGAGACAATCAGATCCGAAATCAACACCTCTTAAACCGAAATGATCCGTAATCCCTTTCACTGATCCGAAATCTAACTTAAACTGGTCCGAAATGGGTTCTTCTGATCCGAAATGGATCAGTCTGATCCGTAATGCTAGCCTGTGGATTCGAAATGCAAGTCAACCTGGTCTGAAATGCAGGTATTTGATCCGAAATGCAAGCATGTGAATCCGAAATGCTTGTTTCTTGATCCGAAATCCAAGTTATCAATCTGAAATGGATCCGAAATGCTTGATTTTGATCCGAAATGACCCGAAATACTTGATGTTTATCCGAAATCAACTGCAAAACACGAACTCAGCCTCCAAAAACGCCCAAAAACTCCGATTTTCTGCAGAAAACGATTCTGAACCAAGCCAATCTAGAGCTAAAAGCTCTGATACCAATTGTAGGTCCCGTGAGCCGTGCGGATCGTAACAGAATCGTCTATCCAACCTAGAGTGCGGAATCCTCTAGATCCGATTTCATAGAAAACGAGTAGAAACAGAATCAAGAACACGATACACTTTCAATCCGGTCTTCTATTGATTATCCAACATGAAGTTTACAATCAATTCAAGACCCACAAGAAATCTCCTAGCCACTCTCTATAGATTTCTCTCACTCTCTCTCAAACTCTGGAATGTCTAGCCTGAACCCTTATGCCAAGCCTTGTTTATATAGGACAAGGTTTGCACATGGGCTTTGGTCTGGGCCAGGCCATTCTCCAAGCCCATAACACTAAATAACTTCCTAACCAATAATGCTAAGCCCAATACAAAATATCCAAAGACTAAATAAACAAACTATTAAGCTGTTGTCACAAAATATGCACCAACAAACTCCCCCTTGACAATAGCTTGATAGTGTAACTTTGTCTTCAAACATCTTGCATTCTTTTGGTCTTTGGATAGCGTCAGCTACACAAAAATTCTAACATCAACAAAGATTGCTAGTTCACTGATATACAACGAATGAAAGTTATTGGAGATTGGAAGCATCAGCTAAGGGGGAGTTTGTTGATGTCAGAATTTTTGTGTAGCTGACGCTATCCAAAGACCAAAAGAATGCAAGATGTTTGAAGACAAAGTTACACTATCAAGCTATTGTCAAGGGGGAGTTTGTTGGTGCATGTTTTGTGACAACAACTTAATAGTTTGTTTATTTAGTCTTTGGATATTTTGTATTGGGCTTAGCATTATTGGTTAGGGAGTTATTTAGTGTTATGGGCTTGGAGAATAGCCTGGCCCAGACCAAAGCCCATGTGCAAACCTTGTCCTATATAAACAAGGCTTGGCATAAGGGTTCAGGCTAGACATTCCAGAGTTTGAGAGAGAGTGAGAGAAATCTATAGAGAGTGGCTAGGAGATTTCTTGTGGGTCTTGAATTGATTGTAAACTTCATGTTGGATAATCAATAGAAGACCGGATTGAAAGTGTACCGTGTTCTTGATTCTGTTTCTACTCGTTTTCTGTGAAATCTGATCTAGAGGATTCCGCACTCTAGGTTGGATAGACGATTCTGTTACGATCCGCACGGCTCACGGGACCTACAAGTAGCTTGGCGGTTCTGATTGCTGGGTTGTACGGGGACAGCGTTGAGTGGAGCAGCGGTAGTAGAGTAGTTCTTGTTGTTGTTGTTCTTTCGCTTGTGGTTCTGACATGAAGACTTTGAACCTTGAGATATTGCATTGTCGGTAGCAGGAGTTGCGGTTGCTTGGTGGAGACTCTTGGTTGAGGTTTTGAAAGCTCCAGCCAAGACTCGTTTGTCATTGATCTTGGCTGCTAGCTGATAAGTTTCCTCAATCGTAGCAGGTCACGCGGCTTGGAAAAAATCGGCTACACAGTCGGGGAGAGCTCGGATGTACTTCTTGATTGTTATATCAGGCGTAGCCACATGACTAGGACAGATAATACTCAGCTACTTAAAGCGAGCGGTGGGACCAGCGTTGTCACCTCCTTCCTGCTTGATGTGCTAGAATTCATTCTCTAGCTTCTGGACTTCATGAGGAGGACAGAACTCCTTCATCATAAGCTCCCTGAGTCCCTCCCAAGATAGGCCATAGGCTGAGTCATTACCGCGCCTGTTGCGCTCAGCAGTCCACCAATCCAAAGCCCTGGACTGAAAGACTCTGGTAGCATTCACAGTGCGGAGGTTTTCTGGGCATCCACTTTGCCAGAAGGTGACCTCGATTGAGTCAAACCACTGGAACATAGCACTGGGTCCATCTTCGCCAGTGAAGTTTGCAGGACCACAGGCCTTGAATTGTTTGAAGCTGAAAGGAGTTTTAGGTGCGTCGCTCTTTGACTCGACTGAAGATTTGCTGCTAACCTTGTTGATTTCACTGACATTCTGAGGTATGACTTTAGCCATTTCCTTGGCTACAAGTGAAGTAATACGCTTGTCAGCATGGTTTCGGCGAGCAGCACGTTGAGTGTGAGATCCAAATGACTATATTGTCGAGCACAAATTCTGCATTAGATGTCGTCATATGAATTAGGCGAGATTCGATTATGTCGGGTTTTGAAAATTTTAGCGTTTAACCATCATACTTATTATTATTATTATTATTATTATTATTATTATTATTATTATTATGTAAAGCATAGGAACACGTCGGCACATAAACACATAGTCACGTAGGCACATAAACCACATAAGCACGTATACACATAAGCACATAGGAGCACATAATCCACGTAAGAACATATTTTGCATGTATCCACCTACATATTTTGCACGTATTCACCTGCATCTCGATGTTCGCGTAGCGCGGTTGAGAGTTGCGAGCGATAGCGAGTAGTGTAGCGTGCGAGAGTTCTTAGTTTGGTTTGTGATTAGTTAGCGTTTTAGATTGAGAAAGCTGTGCGAGTTTTGTATAGCGGGGGGGGGGGAAGCATGAACCGAGCGGTGAGCAGAAAGCGATAAATCGAAACCACAAATCGTAAACACATAAATACAAATAAATTGTTGGCGCATAAAATCAACGATTGCAAGCTAAAAACAAAACAGAATGTCCTGAGTGTTAGACATCGACTACCCAAAGTGATTCAACTATTCTCAACAGTTCGAGTACATGCTTTGGCCTAATAGACTGTGCTCTCGCTGTACTATAGCGATCGGCACTCATCCTTCTAGTTACTATGCAACTTGAGTCATTGGAACAGTCGAGACCTTGGTGAGAGTTTTGTAAAATAAAAACAGGGAGTGGAGCCAGTCATTAAGATGCGGGTTTCACCCCTAACTTAACAACTTCGCTCCTAATTGTGATTAGACAACCACGGGATATAGAAGTGGAGGTCTCCATTGAGGTATGGATGTCACTCCTAACTCAACGAAAATTCTCGTGCTAGGAGAAAAAATACACGTAGAGTGAGTGATCTTATCGAGAGTTCTTGGTTTTCACACCTATTCTTGACACAATCATTCGTTGGTGCTGTATGAGCGTTTTCAAAACGTGTGTATTGTGTTAGCCTTAGGAAACGCAAATGTAGTATTTTACCTTAGGAAAGGCTTATTCGTACGAAGCTGTATGTGTGGGTTCGTACGAGAGTGTATCTTGCAAGTCCGAGTGAAAGGGTCAAAAGTAGGTTCGTACGAATCCCCTACTGGGTTCGCACGAAGCTGCCCTGTTGGTACTTAGACTATAGACTAGGTTAATTCTACACGACTCGACCTAATTCCCTATAGTTTTGGCTCTGATACCAAATCTGTCACACCCCAACCGATGGCGGAAACATCGGGGCGCGGCACTAGGCGAACCAGGTTGCGTTTGTTAGTTTTCTGACTTTTGTTTCGTTTGGTAAGCGTTGCGTTTAATCAAGTTGCGAGTAAGCGTTTGAGCGTATAAGCGTTGTGTTTATTGTGATAATCAAGTTGTGCGAATAGTGTTGTGTTTGCGAGTATCATCCAAAACATACATAAAGCACACACAAGTAAAGCACATAAGAACACACATCATAACCTTACTACTAATCACTGCGTTTCGAGTTTGTGTTGTGATAGCATTTAGTCTCAATAAAAGATGTGAAATGCGATAAAATGCGTTTAAATAGTATGCGTTGTAAAATAGCGTTTAGATGTGATAATTGTGTTGTAATAAGCGTTGTAATAAGCGTTTAAAAGTGCGTCAAAAATATAGTTTAACCCCTTTGCGTAAATCGAATCCCAAGAGTACAAGCTTTTACGAAAGAAAGACAGTGATAGGTAATGATCCGAATAGTCGGGTTGTTACACTATTGTTGTAGGAAAATTCTATTAACGGTAAGTGATTGTCCCAATTTCCTCCAAAGTCTATCACACAAGCTCTAAGCATATCGTCCATCGTTTGGATTGTCCTTTCACTTTGTCCGTCCGTTTGAGGAAGATAAGCTGTGCTTAAATTTAATCTGGTCCCCATTGCTTTTTGGAAACTTGTCCAAAAATGAGAAGTGAAACGACTATCTCTGTCAGACACAATAGATAAGGGAATTCCATGTAATGAAACTATTTCATTTACATATAACTTGGCTAACTGTTCCATACTGAAAGTTTCTATCATTGGTAAGAAATGGGCAGATTTGGTTAATCTATCTACAATCACCCAGATTGTATTATTATCTTTTCGTGTCTTGGGTAATTTAGTAACAAAATCCATTGTTATCAATTCCCATTTCCAAAGTGGCAATTCTAATTGCTATAATAACCCTGAAGGTTTCTGATGTTCAGCTTTCACCTATGAATAAGTTAAACATTTAGCAACATAATTTGCTATATCCTTTTTCATTCCTATCCACCAGAAATTCTTTCTTAAGTCTTGATACATCTTGTCACTTCCAGGATGCATCGTATATTTGGATTTATGAGCTTCTTCTAGAATTTGGTTCTGTAAGCTTCCTTGATTAGGTATCCAAATTCTTTTCTTATGGAATCTCCAAATTCCATCTGCTCCTTTTTCTAACTCCTTAATCATTCCTTTCAGACCTTCAACATCATCCTTGATTGTTGTTTCATGTATCTTTTTAATTTGCTCATTTAAATCTATCTGGAGGTTTAGTCTGAGAGCACGCACTCTTTTTGGCTTTTCATGATACTTTCGACTTAAAGCATTAGTTACTACGTTAGCTTTTCCTGCATAATACTGAATATCACAATCTTAATCACTCAGAATTTCCATCCAACGTCTTTGCCTCATGTTTAATTCCTTTTGTCCGAAGACATATCATAGAATCTTATGATCCGTGAAGACAACAAACTTACTACTGTAGAGATAGTGTCTCCAAATCTTAAGGGTAAAAAATTATTGCTCCTAATTCTAGATCATGGGTTGTATAATTCTCTTCATGCTTCTTAAGCTGTCTAGAGGCATAAGCGATTACCTTTTGACGTTGCATCAATACACATCCAAATCCTAATTTGGAGGCATCACAGTAGACTACAAAGTCTTCAGTTCCTTCAGGCAACACGAGTATTGGCACGTTGGTTAATCTTTGCTTCAAAATCTTGAATGTTTCCTTTTGTTTCGGTCCCCATTCAAACTTAACAGACTTACAAGTCAGTTTGCTTAATGGAATGGCTATTTTAGAAAAATCTTGAATAAAACGTCCATAATATCCTGCCAATCCAAGAAAACTTCTCACTTCTGTAGGTTACTCAGGGACTTTCCATTTCGTAATCGCTTCGATCTTTGTGGGATCCACATGAATTCCTTCATAATTAACCAAGTGTCCAAGGAATTGCAGTTCTTGCAACCAAAACTCACATTTTGAGAATTTAGCATAAAGTTGTTCCTCTCTTAACAATGCCATAAGTATATATAAATGCTTCGCATGTTCTTCCTTACTCTTGGAGTATATTAGAATATCATCTATAAAGACAATTATGAATTTATCCAGGTATGGTTTACATATCCTGTTCATCATGTCCATAAATGCAGCAGGGGCATTGGTTAAACCAAATGGCATGACGGTAAATTCATAATGACCATACCTAGTTCTGAAAGCAGTTTTAGAATGTCCTCTTCAGGTACTTTCAATTGATGATATCCTGAGCGTAAGTCGATCTTAGAAAAGAATCGGGCTCCTTGAAGTTGATCGAATAGATCATCGATTCTCGGTAGTGGGTACTGATTTTTAATCGTAACCTTATTCAAATCTTGGTAATGAATACACATACGCATCGATACATCTTTCATCTTAACAAATAACATCGGTGCTTCCCACGGCGATGAACTAAGTTGTATAAAACCTTTCTCTAGTAATTCGTCTAGCTGTTTCTTCAATTCCTGCTTCTCTGTTGGCGCTAAGCGATAGGGTGCTTTGGCAATCAGTGTTGATCCTGGTATTAGGTGAATTCTAAATTCAACCTCACGATCTGGTGGTAATCCAGGTAACCCTCTTCTGGAAAAACATCTGAGAATTTAGATACTACTGGAATATCTTTTAATTATTTTCCTTTAGTGTTAATGATTACTAAAATCATATACACCATTCCTCATTTCCGTGCGTAGCTTGCAGCTTTCATCACAGAGATGAATTTTGTTGACCTTGTCGACTTATCTCCTTTAATTGTGATCCTTTCACCAGTTAACGTATCTACTTCTACAGACTTTTAATCACATAAAATACTTGAATGGTTGGCTACCAACCAATCCATTCCTAATATGACATCGAATCCGGCAAGATCCATTGGTAAAAGGTTAGCGGTGAAGTTGTGGTTTAAAATTTCTATACTTGCTCCATTCAGGATTTTGCTTATCTTGATAGAATCTCCATTTGCCGTTTCCACCAGGCAATCTTGGTGAAGTTTAGTTAATATTTGATTGAGAACTTTGCAGAAAGAAGTATTGATTAAACTTTGGGTTGCACCAGAGTCAAATAATACTTTAGCATAAACATCATTAACTAAAAACGTACTAGCAATCACATCTGGGATCATCTTGGCTTCTTCGGCTGTCAGAACGAATGCTTTGGCATTCTTCTTGGGTCCTTATGTTGCCTTTGCTTTGTTGTTTGCCGCTAGAGCTAGTTTCGAACAGTTTGGCTTAATATGACCAGCTTCTCTGCAGTTGTAGCATATTCTGGCACTAGCTTTCTTCCTACAATCTTCTTCCTTATGTCTTGGTAACTTGTAAAAGTTGCAGGTCACAACACACTTTCCTGAGTGCTTCCTTTTACAGAACTTGCAGTAGGGTGAAGAGGAAGAACCTGTTCCTTTACCGCGATAGGAATTACCATAACGTAGTTCTTGGGTAATCTTTTGAGCTAGGTTCTTTTTCTGGTTTTCCTCTTGTGTGCGTACCAATTCATCTGTCAAGGTGTTAGCTAGTTCCACTGCTTCTTCTATGGTTTGCGGTATGGCTGCCTTAACTACATGTCTAATCTCACTGATTAATCCCCAGATGTAACGGGAGATTAATATTGGTTCTGGTGAGGCTAGGGTTGGTACTATCCATGCATATTCAAAGAATGTGGTAGTGTTCTCCCTGCAATATACCTCAATCATTCTATGATTTAGGAACTCATTAGCATTCTGTTCTTTTTCATGAGGAGGACAAAATTTCCTTTCAACTATTTCCTTAAAGTTGATCCATTCCATACTGTATACCCTGTCACTTCCTCTTGACTGAAGAATAGTATTCCACCATTCTAATCCTGCATTCTTAAAGAGATTAGAAGCATACATGATCTTATCTTCATCGGCACATTTACTTATTTTTAAGACCGCCTCTATCTTTTCTATCCAGCGCAAAGCTGAAATGGCTCATTCATTGCCTGAGAATTCCATCGGTTTACAAGATAAGAATTCCTTATAAGAACAACCATATGGGATGGTCCTTCTTCGTTTTGGAATTGGAGCTTGGATAAACAGTCCGTGATTTCCATTTACATTGTGACTTGGCTCAGTGGGTGCACGTTTACTTCCTATTATGGAAATATTATTTTCTACCTTTTTAACAGTGTTGATAATATAGGGCATGACATCTATGATTCCTTGAGCTACTATATGTTCGATATCACTTTTATCCACTTGGTTTCCGTTATTATTGTTATTCTGGATTTCCTGATTTACTTCGTTTGACATCTGAATTGTAAACATTATCAGGTATTAATATCACAGAATAAATTAAACAAACAACACTCAAGCATATTGAACCAAAATCGTCGATCATTGCGACATTTACTCTTTTCATATATATATATAGTGGGGATCCTACGAAAAGTGTGTTTTTCCTAGAAAGCGTAGGAAGTGATCTAGGCCATCAGATGAGTGTGTTTAATGGTTGAGATCATTTTAGTAATATACGTGTCTTTAAAATAGGCTAATTTAATTGATTGGGGTTAAATGTGTCATTTAGGTTGTTTTAAATAAGGAAACAACTATTTAAGTTGTTTTAAATAAGGAAATAACTACCAATCATAAAACTGTGACATCTGTGCTTGTAAACAGTTCAGTTATCAATAAAACAATGTTATTTGATCCCAATATTTGTTTGTTTATGTTTGACATTTTGCATGTTTTGATTTTCGTTCAATTTCAAACTCTATATCGTTTTCTAGAGAGTTATACGCAAACCGATGCGTAAACGTAATCGGTTTAACGCGACAAACACTCCGAAACATCAATTTATACTTAAAATACCTTAAATAACCTTTACATAACTTATAAATAAGTTTTGAAGGCTTTGGTATGGCAAAATCAAGTTTATTCGCTTACAGGGACTAAATTCGACAAACTGCGAAAGTATACCGATTCATACTGTAACGAACATTCTGGAACTTTATCATAAGTTAAACATACCCTAAATATCCTTTACCTAGCTTAGAAATAGGCTTTGAGGGGTTCGGTATGCTAAAATAAACTTTTTGGTCATTCAGGAACTAAAAGCGTCAAAAAGTGCATAAGTTTGCATTTACGGGCATATCTTACGTTCTGAATATATCCGGACATCCAAAAATTTATTTAATCATTAAAACATTTTATTTTAGTGATTGGCATGAGAAAATTCCATTCGTCACGTAGTTTGGATCGTTTTTCGCGTCCATTCGTGTTTCGTCGTAATTAACCGAATAACGTGATCGTACGACCAAACGAACCGACATCCGACATATTTTTGAGCATGTTTCATGTCCCCTATGCTTAGGCATCATTATAGAGCCTTGAAAATGGCTTAACGGGCCTCAAACGCATCGAAAAAGGCCTTAAAAGCATGCAGGGACTAAAACTGCACATTTTGAAACTTGTTGATGAACTGTGGATCTCAGGCGGGCCGCGTAGGCCTTCCATGATCCTTACGCGGGGCGCGTGAACCTACCAGTTCAGTAAAAAATTGTTAACAGCTTGTTCCAGCTGTTCCACACATTTGCAAATGGTATTTTCAAACCTATGGGCTCATTTAGGGGTGCCTATGGTTTTAGAAATCATGGGGCACACTTGGACGGCCCAGATCAAAGCTCGTTTTACGAGGAACGATCTTAACGGTCACCCGAATTCTATAAATACCCCCACCCATTTGCCTTCAACCCACACCTTGATCTGATTTTGTTCTCTAAGTTGAAGTTATACACTTCATACCTGAGAATAATCAGATCAAAACTCCATTGCTTGGACCCGTTGTAAGTATTCCTTCATTCTTTTACGCGTTTTAAGCGTGAAAGTCAAACAATGTTTGACTTTCAGCTTTGACCAGTTTATGGTCAACACGAAGTTCGTTTGAACTTCACAACGTGAGCGTAATCACGATGGTTATAGTCACTCATGACTATACCTACTGATTACCACGTTATTTAGGCATAGTGACGAGTCGTAGTTTCGGCCAGATTACGCGTTTATGCGTATTTTGTAACCAAACTACTCTTGGGTATCAAGACCTTTTGTTTTGATATCAAACCTGTTTTCTAACCTCGTTATACATGTTTTAACATGTTTAGCTCTTCACTTTAGGTTTAGTGCTTATATAGGGTCGTAAGGTATGCGGTCTAAACAACCGCTTAGACTTTCGAACCCGACCCATTTGGTCGATCATTAGGATCCGACCAAACACATATTGTGACCATAGTTGTATAGGGAATAACCTTCCGAGGTTATACCTTATGGTCACAACGTTTAGTTAGTCGTATGATAGGTAGTTTATATGCCTTAGGAAAATGACCAAAATGCCCTTTTTACGCCAAAATTCATTTTAAGCATATGTAACATAAATTTTGACATCTAAACTGATTAGGAAACATTCTTAGACATGTTAAGGCGTATTTTACTTTTCATAGGACTAGTTAGGCGGTCCGAACACGTTTTACGCGAACGACGCGTTAAAGTAGCGTAAGCTACCTAAACGAGTCGTAATGGGTCGTAAGCACTTAGGATAGGTTCCGTTTTAGAATGTAGGCTTTGTTAAACCTTATTACATGAGTTCTTACACTCATTTGGTTTACGAAACCTCATTCTATCCGATCCTCCGATTTAGGTCCATTTATTAACATAGTTACCTATATTAGGTGCCGTTTGATTCCGCAATCTTTCTAGCATTGCTTGGTGGTTGTCCAAAGACTATTGAGCAATCTCAAGTGAGTACATAGTTCCCCTCTTTTACTGTTTTTCAAACATTTTGGGGTGAAACACATGTGCCTACTTGTTACTTTCGTGCTTTCCATGTTTTCATATCATATGCTTGTTACGTTCATTAGTACACGTATAGTACATGATTTCATTATGTTTTTGCTATATATGTCCATTTAGTGCATACTTAGTTCATCGTTTTACATTACATTTTATGCTATGTATGTCCATTTAGTGCATACTTAGTACATCGTTTTACATTTCATTTTATGCTATGTGTGTCCATTTGTTGCATACTTAGTACATTTGTTTTACATCACATGCTTACAGTTTGGTATGACATTTGGTTTGTTTAAATGGGGCAAAAATACGTTCGTTAACATTGGCCATGCCGTTCGTTAGTAGGTAGTGGTACCATAGGAATTGACAACTCCCGTTCCTGAAATCCTAGGTTTGTTTGGATGGAAGGAATGACCGAATTCGATACACATAACTCAGATGAACCTTTAATTTGTTTAAGGTTTTGTCGCCACAGTCTCAAGGCTTGAATGTATGCATTTTTACAATACCGCATAGATATTTGTATCAGTAGAGCATGCATTTGTTCCACAAAACATAACTTTGATTTAAACTGTGTTTTACTTCAATACCTTGTTTTGTGCATTTTACCTATGGTTTAATTGATATAGTTCACTTGCCATACATGACATTTGGTTACACATTACATGATTTACATTTGACATAAACATCTCGACATTGGTTTACACATTACATGATTTACATTTTGATAGTAGACAATTATTTACACATAAACATTTTGACAATTGGTTTAAACAAAAAAAATTGGTGGTTTGTTTGGGTAAGTGATTTAAGTAACGAGTCGTGTGCAATATGATAAAAGCATGGTGGATACGCCGCTGGTACTTCCTATATATAAGTGCTTTTATGATATTACATATCTTAGCGTTATTTAAATCATTTCAATTTAGACATATAACATTTTACATAAATAACATATTTTTCACAAGACATTGTTTTACAAAACAGTTTGTTTTATACAACTCATTTTACTTGGTTATTTTGTTAACCATACATCTTTCTTTTATATATAATCTGATTTCTTAACAAGTTTTCATATGATCTATAAAAGAAAACACTTAACAGGATTCATGACTAATTTTTATTAAACATTTTCTTAAACTTACTAGTCATGAATCCTATTTTCACAAAACCTATGTATCTCACAGGTATTTTTATGCTGACGTACCTATTTTCAGATGTGTTTCAGGAGCTGTTGCATAGGATGGACAAGATACACTTAGGCGGACCTGTGCCTTAGTGACATAAAACAAAGCTAGAACTAGTTTAATCATGTTATGTGCCCTTTGTTTCAGTTGTGTTAAGACAATGTAACACCCTTGTTAATAAATAAAACATAACTTTAATTACCATGGTTGCGAAACAATAATTCTGTTACAACACTCCCCGACATTTCCTCCACGGTTTCGTTGTTTTACGCGGTCGGGGTGTGACAGAAGAGTTGGTATCAGAGCCAATGGTTATAGGGAAATAGGTTATTAGTAATGCTTTGACCTAGACTATAACTTTTCTAGGACCCTAACACAAGTTATCTTGTGTTTAGATCCTAAAACATGCACTTCACCTATCCTTAGGTGATTACCAAAACAAGAACCCAATTTTCTGAAATGATTTTTGAAAATCAATCATCTGTTTTTAAATGATTTGTTATAAGGTTTTGAACCCTTCAATTTTTCAGAATGATTCTTTTGGCCTTGTGCCTTCCAAGTTTTCAAAATCTCGTCAAAGTTTTGGATTCTAAATAGTGTGAACACGTGCAAAATGGAAGGGTGAATGTCTGTACCCTGAGTTTTCTGTCTAAGGCTAGAGTGTTTGTACAAATCCACATAATCGGACCAGTCACTCTTACCTGGGAACTCTTGGGGTAAGTGTTCACTTATAGGCGAGCATGTCTTCGCGATACATTATTTTTGACCCATTTACTTTGATTAGTCACTGTGTGTCGTTTGTTTGCTTTGTGGTACGGACGAATGACCACCATCTTTGCTTTTGTCGATTTTTTTGTTATCATCTCATTCTTTTCATCTAATCATCTCACACGTTTCTTCCATGCTTCCTCTTTTAGAATGCCTCCTCGATGCGAAAATCCGCTACCTAATGCCGAAATGGCAGCTATCATGGCACAACATATGGCTGCTGTACTCCCAGACATTATTACTCAAGTGAACCAAGCCAACAATATCCAAAATGCTCCATGCAATTTCAAGAGTTTCAATTCGGCTAAACCACTCAAGTTTAGTGGTTCTGAAGGAGCAACTGGGCTCCTACAGTGGTTCGAGAGCATTGAGAGTACATTTCGTCACGTTCAGTGTCCTGAAAATCGCAAGGTCGAGTTTGCTTCCAGTGTGTTTCAAAAGAGGGCTCTTACTTGGTGGAATGGGGTTATGAGAGACCGTGGTGCTGAGGTTGCCTTAGCACAGACCTGGGCAGGGCTTAGGGCTCTTATGATGAGGGAATTCTGTCCTCGTCATGAACTGAGAGCTTTAGAAAGGGAGTTTGATAACTTGAAGCAGGATAGTGGTGAGCACCGGGCTTACACTGATAGGTATGAAGAGCTGAGTTTGTTATGCCCTACAATGGTTACCCCACTCGAGAAAGCTATCGAGAGGTATATCGATGGTTTACCTGACTCCGTACAAGACATCGTCACTGGTAGTAACCCTACCACAGTTCGTCAGGCAATCGAGTTAGCTGCGATATTGACTGAGTCGCAGGTCCGAAAGGGTAAGCTACACAGGAAGTGTTGGTGCACAAATGTCTGTTAACTTCGTCTTTATCGAGTCTTGTGTATAGATAGGATTAACCAGTACTCAGCAGATCAGAACTAGGGTTTATTAAATTTTGGGTGATTTCGTGTGAAATGGTACTGACCATTTCAAACGAAATTAAACTTGGTAATTTCGTGTGAAATGGTCATGGTCACTTTCAAACGAAATTAACACCATTATAAATAGCTGAGTTGCTTGGTCATTTGTAACTTTTCTGATTCAAAGCCGAGGTGCTGCCAGTTTGTCAAACGATCTGTAAAAGCTTTGGAATCAATAAAAAGAAGATAATAAAGAGGAATCAAGCTGTTAGACGTCTATTTCTCTGATTCCGCCTTTGAAATAGATCGTAAACTCTTCTGATTGACTTGTTAGGGTCACACATCGATCCAACAAGTGGTATCAGAGCTCGGGAAGAAGAGTTTATACCAATTCAGCTTGTTTTCATTACTTCTACACCTTCTTTTCAAAATTAAATGAGATTTAACGGACATAACGGACTGAATTTCACATATATCACGTAAAACACTGTTTTAAAGAATCCTTGAAAGAATTGGACCAAAATTCGAACTAAATCTGGATCAATTTGACAAAATGGTGGCCGAAATGATGATGTCATCATAATTCCGCTTGAAATTGTCATTGTGATTTCGCACGGAATTACGTTTTGGGACTAATTTCGTTTGAAACTGCTGTTGGTTTCACACGAAATCACTAATTCCGTTTGAAAATACTGTTGTTTCACACGAAATCACTAATTTCGTCTGAAATTGCCTTTGATTTCACACGAAATCAGATTCCGTTTGTAAGTTACAAACGAAATCAGCTATTCCGTACCAAATTGACTTGATTTCGTTTGAAACCAAGTTAATTCCGCACGAAATTAGATTTCGCTTGGTGATTTCGTTTGGAAACACTATTCCGTGGGAAAACCCTAATTTCGTGTGAACTAATTTCGCTTGAACTGATTTCACTTGAAACTGTTTTTGTTAAAAAATCCAAAAAATTTCTAAGTTTTTGTTGATTGTTTCAGATAAGTGATGATGGATGAGTTTATGAATCCTTTCAGTGACATGTTTGCTTTCACGGGAAACACCGGAGATGATACATCAAACAACACAAATGAAAACGTTTCAAAACCGAGTGCGAAGAAAAGTCTTTCTGATGCTTTGAGTGTGGATAGTGCTTATGGGATGTACAACAAACCTCCCAAACTTTTGGCGATTGAAGAATACAATAGATGGGCTAAAAGGTTTGAAGAATGGCTAAAAGCGTTTGCATATCCAAGTTGGAAGATGTTGAAGAATGGTTTTACTATGGGAAGATCAGATTATGAAAATATAACAGAAACTGAGGAGATAGAGAGATATGTTGCTGAACAAAAGTGCATTGCATTGCTTCATCAGTCTGTGAGAGACGACATAATATCATTGATTGAGTACACAAATTCGAAAGATCTATGGGAGAAATTTAGAGTGAAATGTGTGGGTAGTGCCGAGATAGTTAAAAATAAAAAGAAGTTGTTAAAAAAGGAGTTTGATTTGTTTGGATGTTTGAAAAATGAATCTGTGTCAAAAATGATTGAAAGATTCGGGCATTTGAAGATGGAGCTTGCAAGACATGGAGTCATATATACTCGAGAAGAATTGGTTGACAAATTGTTTGACTCGCTGCCGGATGATAAAGACTGGCAATACTTTGCCTTGATGCTGAAGAACACAATCAAGTCGGAGGATCTGACGGTTGATCTGCTAATCGAAAGATTGGAGAGTCATGAATTGGAGATCAAGAAATCAAACAAAGTCAACAACTCCTCGTACCAGCAGAATGTAGAGTTGTATTATCGAGGAAGTATGATACCGAAAACCGTGTCACCAAAGACAGCTTTCTCTGCAGAAAATGCAAACATGACAAGTCAAGAAAGTCCAAGCAACGGCTATCATGGAGGGTCATCATCAACTGCTGCAAGTCAACAACAACAGTCAGCTTCAAAGAATCTGTTTCAATGTAATATTGCTGTGGATCTAAAGAATGCACAAAACTTTAGTGAGGAATCCGCAAAGCAGCAAATGGTGTTCTTAGCATCTGTCCTTGAATCATATGAGAGCCTTGTTGCAGGCAAGATTGGAAACACTAACCTCACCAAGGAGGATTATGATCAGATCGATCCAGAAGAGATGGAGTTGATTGATATCAGGTGGTGTATGGCTAGTGCAGTTAGACGAGCTCAAAGGTTCATGGAGATTACAGGCATACATTCTATTGGTGGACCTTCCACAAAACTTGGTTTTGATAAATCAAAGGTTACGTGCTTCAGATGTAAACAAAAGGGACATTTTAAACGTGAATGTCGAAACGCACCTGCTGATGATACTGCAAATCCATTCAGAGAGGATTACTACAAAAGAGCAATCTATCATCAGAACAAATTTGAACCTCCTAGAATGAAACAGCTTGAAGATACCCCCAAACAAAAATCAAGAGCTCTTGCTGTTATTCATGATGACGAGGGATACGATTGGAGTGAACTGCTACCGGAAGAGGATGCAGTGGGCTATGCGTTTGTGACAAAAGTTGTTCCTTTCAGAGATAACAGAAACGAAGAAGAGAAATACATCAACAGAAAGATGAAAGCCCAAGACAGGATGATTAGAGCCGGTCAGATATACAGAGAAGCACAAAGGGCGAAAAGATGGGATGCTGATAGAGAATGTTATCTTGATCCCAAAGGAAACATTGCTGTTGATCCAAAGTCTCTTAATGTTGAAACTCTCACCAAAAAATTGCTGAAGAAGAAGAAGCCAGACAGAGAGAGTGGTGGGGAGGAGGAGATACTGAAGAAAAAGAAAAAGAGAAAGAGCCGCAGCCAAAGAAAATTGATGATGGGATTATTGACACATCACAAGAGTTTACTGCTGAAAATTTGAAGAAGATGGCTGACAAAGTGTTTGCTGCAAAAGAACTAGAGGTAGTTTCTGGTTCTGGCACTGAGTCTAAAAGCAAGGTCAGTCAGAATGATGCAATCAATGAGTCAGGTAAGAAAGCTAAAACTGAGAGCGACTGCAAAAATTGCATGAAAGACTGCAAGGTTTGTAGTACAGTTGCTTACCTCAACGTTAAAAAGGTTGAAGAACTGACAGGAAGAGTCAGAGACGTTGAAGATCAGATCTTAAACCGTGATTAAATGTTAAAAGCTTCAAATGAACGAGTAAAAGAATTAACTGAGAAAATTGAAAATGATAAAAGTGACATAGAAAGAATTAAGAAAGAAAACGAAAAAGTAATTCATGAAAATCGTCAACTTTCAAAATATTTTGAGAAACTAAAACGCACAGTAAAAGATTCTGATGAAAGAAATGGTAAGACATACAAAGAAAATGTTCAACTATCAGGAGTTCTTAGGGTTAAAGAAGAGTTAATCAATCAACAACTGGATGAAATTTCTAAGTTGAAGCTTCAGTTTCAAGAAGCTAAAATTGAGAATGAACGCATCCAGTTGAAACTGAACAGTTACAACTCCGCAAGTTTTGTTCTTCAACATATCGTTCCTAAACCAATTGGGGAGAACAAAGCAGGCGAAGATGTTTATTCGGATGGAACTGGGGTTGGGTTTCATCAAGTTCCACCACCAGTTTTAAACAATTTTTCAAAGAAAAAATCAGGGTTGGTTAATGATGAAGAAGAAAGTAAAGTTAAGGTTCCAGACACGATTGATGTCACATTTACCACATCATCTGATGAAGATAGTGTCCAATCTGAAGTTGTGAAAAGCATGGTTGAAAATGTTTTAAAGTCTGAAAGTGACACTACTGAGTATGATGAATGCTTTTTGGATATTCCGAAATCAAAATCCAAAAACAACTTAAATGAAGAACCTAGTCTTGTGATGTACAAGATGGCGGGATCTGATAAGTTGTATTCGGATCGTGATTTTCCTTTGGAGTATTTGAATGTAATGTGTTCAAGTTGATTGAGATTGATGTGTCTGAGATCGAAGGTTTGAAACATTCTGAACGTCAATTAAACTTTGAAAAAGATAAAGCTTACTATAAAAAACCTGTTGTACCGCCACGTTTTTCTAAAACCTATCAAAACAGATGGTCAGGTGGTTATCAGGGTGGTAAGAATTATCAAAGAAAGAATTTTCAAAACAAAAAGTTTGTTGAGAAAAAGGCGTGTAAAAAGTTCAAGTTCACTTTCTGATGAAGAATCTAAAATTTTTTCAAAAACCAATGAGGAATTTTTTGAGAAAAAGGCCTCACAATATCAGACTGAAGGCACGAGTCGGGCTGTTGACACCCGTACATGCTTTAAGTGCAACAAAGTTGGACACATTGCACGAAAGTGCGCCAACTTAAAGCCTAAGTCTGAAGTTGTTGAGAGTCAGAAAAAGAAAGTTGATGCAAAAGGCAAAGCTCAAATGGTTGTTGAGAAGAAAGTTTTGAAAATGAAAACACAAAATCTAAAACTGAATCTGTAAAGAATGTGGCAACTAAAAATGATAAATTTTATAAACGGGTTGCTTCATCTCAACAAACATGGAAGTCAAAATCGGAAGTAAAGAAAGAAAGTTCTACAAAACCAAAGGTGTCTGAGACTGCAAAAACATCGTCTTCAACTAAGAAGATGTATGTACCTTTGGATTACTATGAGAAACTTGAAAAACAAAAGTCTACTATTTCTGAGAAGAAAGATGTACCAAAGAAAGACCAATCATCTAGTCAACCTCAAAACGACAAATTTTTCTTATACAAAAAGGTTGAGATTGGATCTGAGGAAAGCTTAAAGATGAATGACAAGAATTTTCCGCCACTTTACATTGCAAAAACTCACCTAAATGTCAAGCTACCTGAGTCAAAAGAGGCTTGGGTGGCATCCAAATCTAACTAAGCGTTTGTGAAATGTGCAGGAGCTTCCAAGATCCGTTTCACGTTGGATTATGGATAGTGGAGCTTCTCGGCACATGACGGGGAAGAAGACCCTACTGTATGATGTTAGAGGGTTTAATGGAGGATATGTGGGTTTTGCAGGCAATCAAGGTGGTCGAATAATCGGTGAAGGAACTTTATCGAATGGAATCGTCACGTTTGAAAGAGTAAACTACATCGCCGAGCTTGAAAACAATCTTCTGAGTATTTCTCAGATTTGTGATCATATGTATACAACGCACTTTACAGACAAAGAGTGTTTGATCTTGAAACCAGGATTTGTTGTTCCCGAATAGTGGGTTATTATGAGAGCACCCAGAGTCAATGATCTATACGTGTTGGACATGAGTGTAGCAACTACTACCATGGGTCAGGCTCACTGTTTTATGTCAAGAGCAACGGAAAAAGAATCACAGTTATGGCATCGAAAGATGGGCCATATTCACTTACGTAAAATGAATCACCTAGTACATAATGACTTAGTAACTTGTGTTCATGTAAAAGGTTTTCATCTTGAGGGGGAGTGCATTAGCTGTGTTAAAGGCAAGCAAAAGAAGAAATCTCACCCTGGAAAGAAAGTCAACTCAGTCTCAAGACCGTTAAAGAGACTTCATATGGGTCTGTTTGGGCCAGTAAACGTCAAAAGCATAACTGGAGATCTCTACTGTCTAGTAGTAACAGATGACTACTCGAGATTTTCATGGGTATCATTTCTGTAGTCAAAAGATGAGACGTTTGAAAGTTTGATGACGTTGTTCAGGAAAATTGAAAACTTGTACCAAACTCGAATCAGAAGAATCAGGAGTGACAACGGTACAGAGTTCAAGAACAACAAGATGGAAGAATATTGTGATGAGAGAGGTATATTGCAAGAATTTAGTGCTCCTTACACTCCGCAGCAAAATGGAGTAGCTGAAAGAAAGAACAGGACGCTAATTGAAACGGCTAGGACAATGCTTGCTGATTCAAAACTACCAGTCAACTTTTGGGCAGAAGCAGTATCAGCCGCTTGCTATACACTTAACCGGGTTCTCACAGTGAAGAAATTCAACAAGACGTGTTTCGAGCTAATCAACAACCGCAAACCGAACCTGAAGTATTTAGAACTGTTTGGGTCTCCCTGCATAGTTCTAGAGCCTTTTGGTAAATTTGGTGCAAAGAGCATTGAAGGAATTTTTGCAGGATATTCAAGTCCATTGAAACGAGTCTTTGTTCCAAGCTTGAAGCGGATTATTGAAGCACATAATGTTGAGTGTCAAGGTTATACTATGCCACCGCAGAATCCAGGCGACTCATGGCGTTTTAATTACGATACTTTGTGGAATTCGTTTGACATTGAAGAAGAAACATATTTCTTTGACGAATTAGATATTCTAAGAGAGTATGAAGAATCACAAGAAAGGTTTCCAGCAGAGTATATTCAAAGTCGACGGCAAACTTCAAATGATGATGAAGCCGGTCCTAGTAATGCTGGAGAACATGATGATATTCAACAATCTCTTGACAATCAGACGACAGTTAACGATAATCTAGAATATGATGATAGACCTATATTTGATCATGGTGATTCAGATTCTGAGGGGGAGCAGATCCAGATTTCAAGTCAAACAAATCCAGTCAGTGAACAAGGTGCAAATCAAAATGTTACAAATTTGGAAGGCGAGGTAGATGTTCCAGGCGAGGTGATGCCGAGAACTCTTTCGTATCATCCAGAAGAGCTGATTATTGGAGAATTACAACCAGGCGTTCGCACTAGACGTCAAATTGACCAAGGCCTTACATGTTTTTATTCTACAGTTGCTTCGTTACAAACTGAGTTTTCACATAGTTGTTTTATTTCGCAAATTGAACCGCGAACATACAAGGAAGCACT
Organism: Helianthus tuberosus; assembly: GCA_030545235.1. Taxonomy (NCBI): domain Eukaryota; kingdom Viridiplantae; phylum Streptophyta; class Magnoliopsida; order Asterales; family Asteraceae; genus Helianthus; species Helianthus tuberosus. The sequence goes on from CM060442.1 coordinate 185,637,607, forward strand.
TACTGAAGATTCTTGGGTCAATGCGATGCAAGAGGAGCTGAGTCAGTTTAAGAAGTTAGGAGTGTGGAAATTGGTAGACTTGCCTGATGGTCACAAGAAGATAAACACCAAGTGGGTGTTCAAGTGCAAGAGAGACGATCGAGGGGTTATTATTCGAAACAAAGCTCGACTCGTAGTCCAGGGATTTAGTCAGCAGGAGGGTATAGATTTCATTGAAGTATATGCTCCGGTTGCTAGACTTGAAGCGATCAGAATCTTCCAAGCATTTGCATCTTGGAAAAATTTTAAAGTTTATCATCTAGATGTTAAATCGGCGTTTCTCTATGGGAAGGTAAAAGAGGAGGTATATGTCGGACAGCCACCGGGCTTCACCGATCCAATCCACAAAGACAAGGTTTATTTACTGGATAAAGCACTGTATGGTTTACACCAGGCCCCGAGAGCTTGGTATGAGACATTGTCTCAACACCTGTTAGCCAACAGCTTCATCAGTGGAAAAGTGGATGCCACTCTCTTCACCAAAGAAGTCGCTGGACATCTTCTGATAGTTCAGATATACGTGGACGACATCATATTTGGGTCTACAAATGAAAATTTGTGCAAAGATTTTGAAAAAGTTATGAAGCAAAAATTTGAAATGTCATCGATGGGTGAGATGAAATTCTTCTTGGGACTTCAGGTTGATCAACTGCCTAAGGGAATTTTCATACATCAGACGAAGTATGTTCATGATATCTTAAAGAAATTTGGGATGTCAAGTTCTACTCCAGCTTCCACCTCATTAGCGACGAACCATGGGATAAACCCTGATCTCACCGGAGAGAAGGTAGATGAAACGTTATATCGTTCCATGATCGGATCGCTGATGTACTTGACAGCTTCAAGACCCGATATTATGTATCCAACCTGCCTCGCAGCAAGATTTCAGTCTAACCCGAGAGCTTCGCATATGGTGATTGTGAAACGGATATTACGCTACCTGAAAGGAACTCCATCACTGGGGTTGTGGTATCCAAAAGAAGGCGATTTCATGCTCAAAGGGTATTCCGATTCCGATTTCGGATGCTACACAGTTAACGCTAAGTCAACAATAGCAGGGTGCTAGTTTTTCAGACCACGATTGGTTACCTGGCAATGCAAGAAGCAAACCTTTGTAGCTTTATCCACATGTGAAGCCGAGTATGTATCTGCTAGCAGTTGCTGCTCTCAGATCTTGTGGATCCAGCAACAGATGCGCGACTACGGTTTGCAATTTCTTAACACCCCTATCTTTGTTGATAATGAGGCAGCGATAAACATTACAAAAAATCCTGTTCATCACGCTAAAACGAAACACATTGAAATTCGTCATCACTTCATCCGAGACTGTTTCGAGAAGAAGTTGATACGAATTGAGAAAATCCACACTGGCGAACAAAAAGCTGATTTACATACCAAAGCATTTGATAAAACTCATTTTCAATATTTGTTAAAATTGAACGGTATGAAGCTTTTATCGGTGTCGGAAGAGATTATTGGCGTAGATGAAGGTACCACTATAGATGATGTTGAGAAGCAATCTGAAATGGTTTGTCGATTTTTTACTTGTTTTGGTATTTAGGGGGAGTATAGGGTAATATTTTCAGAAAATACAAAAACAGTAAAAAATTTAAAAAATCCAAAAACATGAAATACTTTCAAAATAAAAAAACAATAGAAAATGGGAAAGAGCTTGTGTAAAAAGGGAAAATGATAGTACATTGTCTTGACAGTTACGGTATGCTAAAGATATGTAAAGTTTAAAAGTGTTAAACAGTCTCGCTGATGATATGCCGATAGGTTTTTGCACATTTAGTAGGTTTGTTCGGGATATAAACTTAAATCTTTACTTACTTATTTCATGGGGAACACTACTTGGATATATAGGTAACCCCTGAAATCTTGTTTGAAAGATCCCTCTTTCTGAAATACTAGGTCTTTATACTCAGTGATATATGGGGTATTATCCCGGGACTTCTGATATTGCGGAAGCAATGGCCTAGTCCCCGTATAATACTTTATTGCTTGCTTGAAATATAGCATCGCCCTCAGTACAAAAAATGATGAAACATTGAAAAATGCTAATCATGTGCTGTTGAAGAAAAGATCCTCTAAAGGGGACACACCAAAAGTCTAAGCCGTCATCTCTCTGATTTTGCGGAAGCAATAGCCTGAGCTCTCACGGCCCTCGCATTTAACCCCTTACAGATATCATCTGTGGTATACTCACCTGTAAGACTGAATATTGGGTTCTGGATACGGGAGTATATTCAAGAGGTGGGACACATGAATGAGTTTAAGTTCTTAATTCACCTAAATCGTATCCTGGACAGATTGAAATTTGTGTGAAAATTTAAGTGGATCAGTATATCGACAATCTAAGTGAATTGTTTAATTCTGAGTATGAAATCAAAGCTTAACGGTACTTGTGACTTGTCGAAAGCTGATATGATTCCCTAACACGCTCACCAAAAATATGTTTGTAAATAGTTTACATTTACTGCATTTTATTTCTGTATTTCATTTCTAGTTTAGAAACTTTATTCAAAATCCAAAAAGATTTTACATTTCTGCTTTATTTTCCGACAAACCAAAGTGGAAAGTTGATCTTCAAATTCGAAATTTGAAGCAGATACAGGAAGTTTCTGAGCTGGACAGATGGGTTGTGAGCTTAATATGATAAACCTGTGAAAAATGAAAAGTCAAAAACAAGTTCATTAAATCGAAACTTGTAATTTTCAGAAAAATGTTTTGAAAAATGTTAAACAAAAGTCAGTTGTGTTTTGTCTTGAATCAACCAAGGTCATTAAATTGGACTTGGTAGACAAATTGAGTGTTCAGGGTCATTAATTTGGACCTGAATATTTGAGTGGATTACTAAAACTGATAAAAGTTAGAAATGATGTTAAAAGAGAATAGATTGTAATGTTATATTTTTGAGAAGCAGGAAACAAGATCCCCATGGCAAAGAAATTGTAAAGATTGAACCAGAATTCGAGCTCCAGCATATTGAAAGGGGGAGTCTACATTCTGGATCAACATTGAAAGGGGAGTTTGAAGATAGAAATTGAAGGATGCTTACAGTGTCAGACAAATTGGACAGAGAAAGAAGATAGACAAAGACTAAAGACTTATGTCTAAAGACTTCGTCAACATCCATGGGGGAGTCTGTTGGTGCACAAATGTCTGTTAACTTCGTCTTTATCGAGTCTTGTGTCTAGATAGGATTAACCAGTACTCAGCAGATCAGAACTAGGGTTTATGTGATTTTGGGTGATTTCGTGTGAAATGGTACTGACCATTTCAAACGAAATTAAACTTGGTAATTTCGTGTGAAATGGTCATGGTCACTTTCAAACGAAATTAACACCATTATAAATAGCTGAGTTGCTTGGTCATTTGTAACTTTTCCGATTCAGAGCCGAGGTGCTGCCAGTTTGTCAAACGATCTGTAAAAGCTTTGGAATCAATAATAAGAAGATAATTTAGAGGAATCAAGCTATTACACATCTATTTCTCTGATTCCGCCTTTGAAATAGATCGTAAACTCTTCTGATTGACTCGTTAAGGTCACACATCGATCCAACAGGAAGGGTGATAAGGGTAGAAAACAGTCCTCTGATAAAGGTGAAAGCAAGAAGGGTAAGAGCAAGAAAGGCAAGGAAACTGGTTCTTTGAAGGGGTCTAGGAAGCGCAAGGCTTCCCAGAATTTCGCTGTCACTGCCCAACCCAATCAGGCAGCCCCCAACCAACCTGCACAACCGCCAGCAAAGAAACGATATGCGGGAAATGCGCCGTTATGCAACAGATGCAATAGCCACCATCAACCGCAAGTTCCGTGCCGTTTCTGTACTAACTGTGGGAAGTCAGGTCATCTTGCTGATATTTGTCGCTTTGCTCCCAATCAAGCTGCACATAACCTAGTTCAGTAGGCTGCTCAACCGCCTGCTCCACAGCAAGCACAAGCTGCATGACCTCACTTTCCTCCTGGTTCGTGCTACAATTGTGGGGACCTGACTCATTATCAAAACCAGTGTCTAAGGCTGGTCAATGCAAATCAGAATCAGGCTCAGGCTCGAGGTCGAGTCTTCAACATGAATGCTAATGAGGCACGAGCAGACAACGAGGTGGTGAACGGTACGTTCTTTGTTAACAATCAGTCTGCTTCTGTTCTTTTTTATTCGGGTGCCGATAAGAGTTTTGTGTCATTATCTTTTAAGCCATTGCTTCGCATGTCTAGAACGAAACTAGGAAAGCCCTTGACAGTAGAAGTTGCTAGTGGTGAACCCATTGTTCTCGATTCTGTTCTTCATAACTGCCAGCTGAACCTTAACAACCATCTTTTTCTTATTGACCTCACACTGATGCAACTTGGAAGTTTTGACATTATAGTGGGTATGGATTGGTTAGCCAAGCATCACGCAGAGGTAGTTTGTTTCGAGAAGATTCTTCGTGTTCCTCTTTCGACTGGTAAGATTCTAGAGGTTCATTGTGAGAAACCTGTTAGTAGCCTCAAACTCATGTCTTGTACTCAGGCTCAGAAGTATCTCCGAAAGAATTATGTGGCCTTCTTGGCACATGTCGTAGCAGATAAAGGCAAAGGTAAGACTATTCAAGATATCCCTGTTGTTCGGGATTATTCTGAAGTGTTTCCTGAAGAGTTACCTGGCTTACCCCCAACACGCTAAGTCGAGTTTGTAGGATCGGTTTTGACACCGTACGATTGCGTAACGAACGTTCGACGTGCGGAATCCATGAACGTGCGTGACCGAACACACAAGAACGTACAAATGACGTGATTCTATTGAATAATATGTCGTGTACAATAGCCGAGAATCACTTGGAGAGACTTTCTCTCTCTAGACTTTCTCTCTCTAAGTTCTAAGCTTCTAAATCTCCAAATGAGCAAAGTCTCTAATCTATGACATAATCTCCTATTTATAGTCCAAGGCATTTAATGAGATTTCTCATTATTACAATTATGCCACCTTGCCTTTTTGTCTAGCTATCACTAATATAACGACTCGTTTTCTTCTGTTTCTTGCTACGGCTCGAATTGACGAAGGCTATAGACATAAATGTACTAACAGAGTTTTGTATTGATCTTGTACCTGGTGCAAATCCTATTGCCAGATCTCCATATCGCCTTGCACCATCTGAGATGCAAGAATTGTCTAAACAGCTTTAGGAGCTTTCTGACAAAGGTTTTATCCGTCCCAGCTTTTCACCTTGGGGTGCTCCCGTTCTTTTTGTCAAGAAGAAGGATGGATCCTTCAGGATGTGTATCGATTATCGTGAGCTTAACAAGCTTACCATCAAGAATCGATATCCCCTACCTCGCATTGATGATCTCTTTGATCAGTTACAGGGTGCTTCATACTTTTCAAAGATTGATCTATGTTCTGGGTATCATCAACTTCGTGTGCATGAAGAAGATATTCCCATGACAGCTTTCCGCACTCGATTTGGGCATTATGAGTTCACAGTTATGCCATTTGGTTTGACTAATGCTCCTGCTGTTTTCATGGACTTGATGAATAGGGTCTGCAAGCCTTATTTAGATAAGTTCATCATCGTTTTCATTGATGACATCTTGGTTTATTCTAAGACGCAAGCTGATCACGAGCAACATCTTTGTCTTACTTTGGAACTCCTAAAGAAAGAACAACTTTTTGCAAAGTTCTCCACGTGTGAATTTTGGCTTAAGGAAATTCAATTTTTAGGACATATTGTCAACGAACAAGGTATTCATGTAGATCCCTCCAAGATCAGCGCGATTAAGGATTAGGATACACCTACTACTCCTACTGAGGTTCGTTCATTTCTTGGTCTTGCGGGTTATTACCGCCGCTTCATCGAGAACTTCTCCAAGATTGCAGTTCCTCTAACTGCTCTAACTCAGAAGAACAAACCCTTTGAATGGGGAAACAAACAAGAAGAAGCGTTTCAGACCTTGAAGCAGAAGCTTTGTGATGCGCCTATTTTATCTTTGCCCGAGGGCAATGATGATTTCGTCGTGTATTGTGATGCATCAAACTTGGGTCTTGGATGTGTTCTCATGCAAAGGAACAAAGTCATAGCATATGCATCAAGGCAATTGAAGATACACGAGAAGAACTACACTACTCATGATCTTGAGTTAGGTGCAGTTGTATTCGCTCTCAAAATATGGAGACACTATTTGTATGGTACAAAATGTGTGGTTTTCACTGACCACAAGAGTCTTCAGCATATCTTTAATCAGAAAGAACTCAACATGAGGCAACGACGTTGGGTTGAACTTCTAAACGACTATGATTGCGAAATTCGCTACCATCCTGGTAAGGCGAATGTCGTGGCTGACGCATTAAGTCATAAGGAACGTATCAAGCTTCATTGTGTTCATGTTCAATCTGATATTCAAACCCGATCTGATTTTCAAACCCACATTACTCAGGCTCAACATACTTGTGTTTCACAAGATTTGATGGGTAAGGAATTACCATTTCATATCAATCCTGATCTTGAACTGAAGGACAATGGATCATATTATTTCATGGACCGTTTGTGGGTCCCAAGTCAAGACAATCTTCGCACTTTGCTTATGGATGAAGCTCATAAGTCTCGTTATTCTATTCATCCTGGCTCAGACAAAATGTATAAGGATCTTCGTACTCAATATTGGTGGCCTGGTATGAAGAAAGACATTGCCTTATATGTATCCAAATGCCTTACTTGTCTTAAGGTTAAGGCTAAACATCAACATCCTTCTAGTTTATTGGAGCAACCAGAGATTCCAGTTTGGAAATGGGAAAACATTGCTATGGATCTTATTACCAAACTTCCGCGCACTAAGAGAGGTCATGATGCCATCTGGGTAGTTGTTGATCATCTTACAAAGTCAGCACATTTATTGCCGATCCGCGAGATCTATCTGCCGACAAGCTTGCTAAAATCTATGTGGATGAAATTGTATCTAGACATGGTGTTCCTTTGAATATTATCTCTAACAGATATGCTCGATTCTCATCTCGTTTTTAGAGAACCATGCAATCTGCTATGGGGACCCAACTTAATTTGAGCACAGCTTATCATCCACAATCAGATGGCCAAACTGAAAGAACAATCCAGACTTTGGAGGATATGCTTAGAGCCTGTGTGATCGATTTTGGTGGTAGTTGGGATTCGTATCTTCCGTTGATTGAATTCTCCTACAACAACAGTTATCACTCCAGCATCAACATGGCTCCTTTCGAGGCTCTCTATGGTCAAAAATATCGTTCACCAGTCTGCTGGAATGAGATTGGTGAGGCTCAGCTTACTGGCCCTGACCTCATTCTAGAGACAACATATAAGGTTAAGAAAGTTCGTGATAACCTTCAGACAGCTAGAAGCAGTCAAAAGAGTTACGTGGATTAACGACGCAAGCCCTTGGAATTTCAAGTCGATGATCGTGTATTACTTAAGGTCTCACCTTGGAAAGGTGTGATCAGATTTGGAAAGACAGGAAAACTTGCACCTAGATACGTTGGACCATTCAAGATCGTCGAAAGAATCGGAAAGGTAGCCTACAAACTTGAGTTACCTCCAGAACTTGGAAATGTTCATCCAACCTTTCACGTGTCCAATCTCAAGAAGTGTTTAGCTGATGAGAACCTCCACATACCACTTGATGAGATTCGTGTTGATAACACGATGCATTTTGTTGAGAACCCTATGGAAATCATGGACCGTATAGTCAAATGGCTCAAACGCAAGCGCATTCCACTTGTCAAAGTTCACTGGGAATCTAAACGTGGTCCAGAATTTACTTAGGAACATGAAGATCACATGAAGGAGAAATATCCACATCTTTTCTCACGAGTTTCCTCTAAACAAATTTCGGGACGAAATTTCCACAAGTAGGGGAGACTGTGACATCTGTGCTTGTAATCATTGTAAACAGTTCAGTTATTAATAAAACAATGTTATTTGATCCCAATATTTGTTTGTTTATGTTTGACATTTTGCATGTTTTGATTTTCGTTCAATTTCAAACTCTATATCGTTTTCTGGAGAGTTATATGCAAACCGATGCGTAAACGTAATCAGTTTAACGTGACAAACACTCCGGAATATCAATTTATGCTTAGCATACCTTAAATAACCTTTACATAACTTAGAAATAAGTTATTAAGGCTTTGGTATGGCAAAATCAAGTTTATTCGCTTACAGGGACTAAATTCGACAAACTGCGAGAGTATACCGATTCGTACTGTAACGAACATTCCGGAACTTGATCATAAGTTAAACATACCATAAATATCCTTTACATAGCTTAGAAATAGGCTTTGAGGGGTTCGGTATGCAAAAATAAACTTTTTGGTCATTCAGGGACTAAAAGGGTAAAAAAAAGTGCATAAGTTTGCATTTACGGGCATATCTTACGTTCTGAATATATCCGGACATCCAAAAATTTATGTAATCATTAAAACATTTTATTTTAGTGATTGGCATGAGAAAATTCCATTCGTCACGTAGTTTGGATCGTTTTTCGCGTTCGTTCGTGTTTCGTCGTAATTAACCGAATAACGTGATCGTACGACCAAACGAACCGACATTCGACATATTTTTAAGCATTTTTCATGTCCCCTATGCTTAGGCATCATTATAGAGCCTTGAAAATGGCTTAACGGGCCTCAAACGCATCGAAAAAGGCCTTAAAAGCATGCAGGGACTAAAACTGCATTTTGAAACTTGTTGCAGAACTGTGGATCTCAGGCGGGCCGCGTAGGCCTTCCCTGATCCTTATGCGGGGCACGTGAACCTGCCAGTTCAGCAGAAAATTGTTAACAGCTTGTTCAAGCTGTTCCAAACATTTGCAAATGGTATTTTCAAACCTATGGGCTCATTTAGGGGTGCCCATGGTTTTAGAAATCAGGGGGCATACTTGGACAGCCCAGATCGAAGCTCGTTTTACGAGGAACGATCTTAACGGTCACCCGAATTCTATAAATACCCCCACCCATTTGCCTTCAACCCACACCTTGATCTGATTTTGTTCTCTAAGTTGAAGTTATACACTTCATACCTGAGAATAATCAGATCAAAACTCCATTGCTTGGACCCGTTGTAAGTATTCCTTCGTTCTTTTACGCGTTTTAAGCGTGAAAGTCAAACAGTGTTTGACTTTCAGGTTCGACCAGTTTTTGGTCAACACGAAGTTCGCTTGAACTTCGCAACGTGAGCATAATCACGATGGTTATAGTCCCTCGTGACTATACCTACTGATTACCACGTTGTTTAGGCATAGTGACGAGTCGTAGTTTCGGCCAGAATACGCGTTTATGCGTATTTTGTAACCAAACTACTCTTGGGTATCAAGACCTTTTGTTTTGATATCAAACCTGTTTTCTAACCTCGTTAAACATGTTTTAACATGTTTAGCTCGTCACTTTAGGTTTAGTGCTTATATAGGGTCGTAAGGTAAGCGGTCTAAACAACAGCTTAGACTTTCGAACCTGACCCGTTTGGTCGATCATTAGGATCCGACCAAACACATATTGTGACCATAGTTGTATAGGGAATAACCTTCCGAGGTTATACCTTATGGTCACTACGTTTAGTTAGTCGTATGAAAGGTAGTTTATATGCCTTAGGAAAATGACCAAAATGCCCTTTTTACGCCAAAATTCATTTTAAGCATATGTAACATAAATTTTGACATCTAAACTGATTAGGAAACATTATTAGACATGTTAAGGCATATTTTACTTGTCATAGGACTTGTTAGGCAGTCCGAACGCGTTTTACGCGAACGACGCGTTAAAGTAGCGTAAGCTACCTAGACGAGTCGTAATGGGTCGTAAGCACTTAGGATAGGTTCCGTTTTAGAATGTAGGCTTTGTTAAACCATATTACATGAGTTCTTACACTCATTTGGTTTACGAAACCTCATTCTATCCGATCCTCCGATTCAGGTCCGTTTATTAACATAGTTACCTATAATAGGTGCCTTTTGATTCCGTAATCTTTCTAGCATTGCTTGGTGGTTATCCAAAGACTATTGAGCAATCTCAAGTGAGTACATAGTTCCCCTGTTTTACTATTTTTCAAACATTTTGGGGTGAAACACATGTGCCTACTTGTTACTTTCGTGCTTTCCATGTTTTCGTATCATATGCTTGTTATGTTCATTAGTACACTTATAGTACATGATTTCATTATGTTTTTGCTATGTATGTCCATTTAGTGCATACTTAGTACATCGTTTTACATTACATTTTATGCTATGTATGTCCATTTAGTGCATACTTAGTACATCGTTTTACATTTCATTTTATGCTATTTATATCCATTTGTTGCATACTTAGTACATTTGTTTTACATCACATGCTTACAGTTTGGTATGACATTTGGTTTGTTTAAATGGGACAAAAATACGTTCATTAACATTAGCCATGCCGTTCGTTAGTAGGTAGTGGTACCATAGGAATTGACAACTCCCGTTCCTGAAATCCTAGGTTTGTTTGGATGGAAGGAATGACCGAATTCGATAAACATAACTCAGATGAACCTTTAATTTGTTTAAGGGTTTGTCGCCACAGTCTCAAGGCTTGAATGTATGCATTTTTATAATACCGCATAGATGTTTGTATTAGTAGAGCATGCATTTATTCCACAAAACATAACTTTGATTTAAACTGTGTTTTACTTCAATACCTTGTTTTGTGCATTTTACCTATGGTTTAATTGATATAGTTCACTTGCCATACACGACATTTGGTTACACATTACATGATTTACATTTGACATAAACATATCGACATTGGTTTACACATTACATGATTTACATTTTGATAGTAGACAATTATTTACACATAAACATTTTGACAATTGGTTTAAACAAAACAAATTGGTGGTTTGTTTGGGTAAGTGATTTAAGTAACGAGGCGTGTGTAATATGATAAAAGCATGATGGATAAGCCGCTGGTACTTCCTATATATAAGTGCTTTTATGATATTACATATCATAGCGTTATTTAAATCATTTCAATTTAGACGTTTAAGATTTTACATAAATAACATATTTTTCACAAGACATTGTTTTACAAAACAGTTTGTTTTATACAACTCATTTTACTTGGTTATTTAGTTAACCATACATCTTTCTTTTATATATAATCTGATTTCTTAACAAGTTTTTATATGATTTATAAAAGAAAACACTTAACAAGATTCATGACTAATTTTTATTAAAAATTTTCTTAAACTTACTAGTCATGAATCCTATTTTCACATTTTTATGCTGACGTACCTATTTTCACATGTGTTTCAGGAGCTGTTGCATAGGATGGACAAGATACACTTAGGCGGACCTGTGCCTTAGTGACATAAAACAAAGCTAGAACTAGTTTAATCATGTTATGTGCCCTTTGTTTCAGTTGTGTTAAGACAATGTAACACCCTTGTTAATAAATAAAACATAACTTTAATTACCATGGTTGTGAAACAATAATTCTGTTACAACACTCCCCGACATTTCCGCCACGGTTTCGTTGTTTTACGCGGTCGGGGTGTGACAAAAACCACCTCCAAAAATGTCGCAATTTTTTTCTCTCTCTGTAATCCCTTACATTTGAAAACACCAAATCATACAAAAATAACAATAAATCAGGTCTAGATGTGTTCATAGTAGTGTGTTTTATTGATAAAACACAATGTGACGAACTAATGACTGACTGCTAAAACATATCAAGAATGCCAAAATCATATCAACCAGTAACTGATAAAACAAATTGTGATGAAACCAGTAACTAATAAAACACAACATCAAGAATGCCAAAAAAAACATCAACCAGTAACTGATAAAACACATTGTGATGAAACAGTAGATAAAATAGAAAAGAACATGCCATTCATGAATCATAATTGGTATAACACATTGTGATGAAACCGGTAATTGATAAAACACAACATCAAGAATGCCAAAAATCATATCAACCAGTAACTAATAAAACACATTGTGATGAAACAGTAAATGAACCAGTAACTGCTAAAACACATTGTGATAAAACCAGTAACTGATAAAACACAACATCAAGAATGCCAAAAATCACATCAACCAGTAAATGATTGAACACATTGTGATGAAACAGTAACTGATAAAACACATTGTGATGAAACCAGTAACTGATAAAACACAACATGAACCAGTAACTGATAAAACAAAACATCAAGAATGCCAAAAATCATATAAAAAAGTAATTGATAAAACACATTGTGAAGAAACAGTAACTGAAACCATTAACTGCTAAAACACATTGTGATGAACCCAGTAACTGATAAAACACAACGTGAAGAAATTGTTAATGATTTGAACTTCGTAATTTAAAGTAACTGTCCTTTTGAAATCGTAATGATTTGAAATTGTGAAAGAGATATATGTTTCCATAAATATCTTGATAGTTAGTTAATGATATATAATATTCCAAAATTAAATTAATAATCAAATTACCATCATGCCCTTTTGAATAAAAAAACTAAAAGACACATGTCACCTCCCTATTGCTTCCTAGACTTTCTAGGAAACTTAGGCTTTCTAGCCAACTCCCACTATATATATATATATATATCGATGCATAATTACTAACGTTTAAATTCATGTTATAGTTTGTAATTATGCATCGATATATATATATATATATATATATAGTGAGAGTTGGCTAGAAAGCCTAAGTTTCCTAGAAAGTCTAGGAAGCAATAAGGAGGTGACATTTGGCTTTTAGTTTTTTTATTCAAAAGGGCATGATGGTAATTTGATTATTAATTTAATTTTGGAATATTATATATCCTAAACTAACTATCCAGATATTTATGAAAACGAATATCTCTTTGACAATTTCAAATCATTACGATTTCAAAAGGGCAGTTACTTTAAATTACAAAGTTCAAATCGTTAACAATTTCTTCACGTTGTGTTTTATCAGTTACTAGGTTCATCATAATGTGTTTTATCAGTTACTGGTTGATATGATTTTTGGCATTCTTGATGTTGTGTTTTATCAGTTACTGGTTTCATCACAACGTGTTTTATCAGTTACTGGTTTCAGTTACTGTTTCATCACAATGTGTTCTATCATTTACTGGTTGATATGATTTTGGCGTTCTTGATGTTGTGTTTTATTAGTTACTTGTTTCTCACAGTGTGTTTTAGCAGTTACTGGTTTCAGTTATTGTTTCATCACAATGTGTTTTATCAGTTACTAGTTGATATGAATTTTGGCAATCTTAATGTTGTGTTTTATCAATTTCCAGTTTCATCACAATGTGTTATACCAGTTATGATTCATGTGTCACACCCCAACCGATGGTGGAAACATCGGGGCGCGTCACTAAGCGTTCAGATTGCTCAAAAGTTTCCATAACAATATTTGTTTCAAAATAGATTAATTAAAATTTCATAAACAAGTCTAAGTGTCAACCAAATTTCCCAATTCAACATAAACAATAAAATAACATAACGGTTCGAATATTGTTCAAATTGTCTAGTTAACTAAGATGAGTTTCTAAGCATCATCCTAGCTTGATTTCTTGAGTTCCATTCGCCTATCAGCCTACAACATGTATTAAAATATAGTTAACAAAAATGTTGGCGAGCATACAAGTTTGAATACATAGCATAATAGTTTCAAGTTTAAAACTCATATCCAACATGAACAACATATAAATAGTTTCAGCCATGCTAGCTCACGCAATCCAAGTGATAGCCCTAGATTCCCAACACGTTAACTTTCCTGTCCTACTTCGACGCATCGAAGAGGAGGTTAAATATCTCCTCCTAACAATACCCCAAAGACTCGCGGGGAGGTGCGTTACCCCTCTAGCGCTACTATTGTTAAGTCGGAACTACACACAGGGATTAAACGTTCACATAGCATAAAATAGTCTCAAGTATCAATAGTTTCATGTTTCATGTTTGATGCGGATAGAGTATGTTTCAAATAAGTTTCAAGTGTCAAGTGTCTTGATATAGAATACATGTTGCATCCCAAAAGTGTTTAAAGAAAAAAAGGATCGAGTATACTCACAGTGGGTGCTTAGACCAAACACTGTCTAATTCGATCGAAAGGAGCGCTGGATCAGCCTGAGTATAGAATGGTAGCGTCAGCGTTGAACACCGTGTAAACTGAGTGTCGAAATGTGATCTGAACGAATGGGGAAAACCCATCCGTCCCATTCGAACGGATTTCCATTCGAATGAGAGTGAATGTTTAAGTCGTTTCAAAAGTTTTGAAGTTTTCGTTGTAGTATTTAAACAAGTCATCCGGTCGGATGGTCATCCTGACGGATGGCCATTCGATCGGATGGCTATTCGGTCAAAAGTTTGATAGTTTGAAGTTTCAGTCAAACTGTTTTGAACAAGAGATAGTACAAAGGACAAGTCACCTGGTCGAATGGTCATCCAATCGGATGGCCATTCGAGTGGGCAACCTGTTGTTTTGAAAATTTCACAAAGTTTCCTAAGTTCAAAAGTTTTGAGTTTTAACAGAGATGGCATGACAACGTGTCAACAATGGAAAACACACCAAGGGTCAGCTTATTCAATCGGATGGGAATCACCCCATTCTTGATGAGGTGATGTCATACCACAGTTTGCATATGAAACCGAGATGATGTCACCTTCAAGGAGTCCAAATCAGGTGATTTCATGGTGAAAATGTAAGATTTTGATGGAGAAGATGATGAGAAAGTGATTAGTGATGATGATTGTACAAGATTTAAGTGGAAATCCTTACCAAAAAGCCTTGAATCGAGAGAAAAGTGCTTGAGGATGACTTGAGAGCGAGTTGGGTCGAATGGAGCTGTCACATCAGTGAACAGTAGAGTATGGAGGGTATTTATAGCTGACAGTGACAAGTTGGTCGAATGGGTTAAGTCGGTGCAGGTGATCGGATGGCCTTCCGATCGAATGGCCATCCGGTCGGATGGTCATCTGATCGGATGTCCAATCGGACAATCAATTTTGTTTGCTAGTTTCCCGACTTTGGTTCGATTTGCGAGCGATGTTAAGCGTTGTATTGCGTAATATTGTAGGAATTCATTGTTTTATAGTATTCGAGTATATGATTCGTATAATCAATGAATAAACTCGTGTTTCGAATATAGATTAAAAAAAGTTTCTCATTCCATATAGTTTAAACAAGTTTCTCGTTCCATAAGTATCAAGAGTCAAGAATCACATCGTTCAACGTTCATAAAATCAAGATTCACATCGTTCAAAGATTCGAGATTCACATCGTTCAAAGAGTCAAGATTCACATTGTTCATATATACAAAAGCATCACATAGAGTCAAGATTCTGTTTAGTTATATCGTTCACACATGTTATAAGCATCAAGAATCATCTCATAGAGTAAAAGTTTCACTTAGTTTGACATGATTAAGATCAAGTAGTTTCATTTTCATTATGATCGTCTGTCTCGAGAGTAAAAGCATCACAAGATAGGAAATACGAGAAGACTTGCTATTTATAAGTTAACATTAAAACGCAAGGCATTACAGTCTCCCCTGATTTAGGAGATTTCGTCCCCGAAATCTGAGAGGAAGACTGGGTAAAAAGCTGTGGATACTTAGTTTTCATTTCTCTCTCGAGTTCCCAAGTGAATTCAGCGCCACGCTTTCCTTCCCATCAAACCTTGACTATGGAAATTTTGCTGCGCCTCTGCCGCTTGTTACCTCGGTCCATGATTTCGACCGGTTTCTCCACAAAATGAAGA
Organism: Helianthus tuberosus; assembly: GCA_030545235.1. NCBI lineage: Eukaryota > Viridiplantae > Streptophyta > Magnoliopsida > Asterales > Asteraceae > Helianthus > Helianthus tuberosus. Next base: position 185,653,362 of record CM060442.1, read on the forward strand.
GTTTCATTGATTTGCAAGTCTTCGATGGGAACCTGAAGTTCCTCATCTGCTAAGCATTTCCTTAGATTAGAAACATGGAACGTTGGATGTACATTGCTAAGTTCCTGAGGTAAATCGAGTCGGTAAGCCACCTTGCCAATCCTTTCAAGTATTTTGAAGGGACCCACATAGCGAGGGGCAAGCTTTCCCTTTTTACCAAAACGGATTACTCCCTTCTAGGGGGATACCTTGAGTAGAACGTGATCTCCAACATTGAATTCCAGAGGTTTACGCCTTTTGTCCACATAGCTTTTTTGTCTGCTCCTAGCCTTGATCAAGTTATCGCGGATTTGAAGAATCTTATCCGTCGTCTCTTGAATGATCTCAGGGCCGGTAAATTGCTTGGCACCAACCTCATGCCAACTGAGAGGAGATCGGCACTTGCGACCGTACAGAGCTTCGAAAGGAGCCATTTGAATACTGGAATGGTAGCTGTTGTTATACGAGAACTCGATCAATGGTAAATGTACATCCCAATTACCACCAAAGTCGATGACACCAGAATGGAGCATATCCTCTAGGGTTTGAATTGTGCGTTCAGTCTATCCATCCGTTTGAGGATGAAAAGCTGTACTAAGATTCAAGAGAGAACCCATAGCGGAATGAAAAGTTTGCCAAAGACGCGAAGTGAAGCGACCATCGCGGTCAGAAATAATGTCAATGGGTATACCATGACGACATATGATTTCATCAGTGTAGATTCGAGCAAGTTTCTCCACTTTGAAGTCTTCACGAATAGGAAGAAAGTGGGCTGATTTGGTCAATCGGTCAATGATTACCCATATACTATCATGACCGGAAGGTGTACGAGGTAGTTTAGTTATAAAGTCCAGAGCAATGCTATCCCATTTCCAAATAGGGATTTCAGGTTGTTCAAGAAGACCTGGAGGACGTTGATGTTCGGCTTTGACTTTTGAGCAAGTAAGACACTTTGAGACATACGCGGTGATTTCCTTCTTCATACCGGGCCACCAATAGGATGTGCGCAAATCGTGGTACATCTTATTAGCACCAGGATGAATAGAGTATCGGGATTTGTGAGCCTCATTCATAATGAGTTCACGAAGATTGTCGCGATCTGGCACCCAGATGCGATTGAGATAGTATTGAAGTCCATCAGACTTTGTTTTGAGTTGGTCCATAGTAGCGCTTCGTATTTCAACGATAAGACTACCTTCGTTGGCTGATGAGTACTGAGCTTCACGGATACAAGCAAGAAGATCACTTGAGATTTGAGAATAAAGATGCTACTGAAATGAGTCTTACGACTAAGAGCATCGGCCACGACATTCGCCTTACCAGGGTGGTAGCGAATTTCGCAGTCGTAGTCGTTAAGCAAATCCACCCATCGTCGCTGACGCATATTCAGTTCCTTTTGGTTAAAGATGTGCTGCAGGCTCTTATAGTCAGTGAAAACCACACACTTAGTACCATATAGGTAGTGTCGCCAAATCTTTAACGCAAAAATAACTGCGCCAAGCTCTAAATCGTGGGTAGTATAGTTTTTCTCATGTATTTTGAGCTGTCGGGAGACATAAGCGATGACCTTGTCCCGCTGCATGAGCACACAGCCCAGGCCACGGTTAGAGGCATCACAGTATACCACGAAATCATCATTCCCATCAGGGAGAGCAAGTATAGGAGTGTTACAGAGAAGGTTTTTAAGAGTTTGAAAAGATTCCTCTTGCTCAGGACCCCAAGCAAAAGGTTTCTCTTTCTGAGTCAACGAGGTAAGAGGAACAACGATCTTTGAAAAGTCCGAGATGAATCGACGGTAGTAACCCGCCAATCCCAAGAAGGAACGAATCTCGGATGCAGATTTAGGCGTACTCCAATTCTTCACTGCTTCGATTTTGGAAGGGTCAACATGAATTCCTTGTTTACTAACAACGTGTCCTAGAAATTGTACTTCGTTAATCCAAAATTCACACTTTGAAAATTTTGCGTATAAACGTTCACCACGCAATAGTTCTAACATAAGGCGTAAATGTCGTGCATGATCAGCTGGGTTCTTCGAATAAATAAGAATATCATCAATAAAGACTATCAAAAAACGATCCAAGTAGGGTTTACAAACACGATTCATAAGGTCCATGAACACAATGGGTGCGTTGGTTAGGCCAAAGGGCATAACCACGAACTCGTAGTGTCCATAACGAGTGCGAAATGCTATTTTGGGGATGTCTTCTTCGAGAACACGGGGCTGATGATAACCAGATCGAAGGTCGATTTTAGAGAAACAACTAGCACCTTGTAGTTGGTCAAATAGATCATCGATACGAGGGAAAGGGTAGCAATTCTTGACGGTGAGTTTGTTAAGTTCACGGTAGTCGATGCACATGCGAAATGAACCATCTTTCTTCTTGAGGAATAGCACAGGAGCGCCCCAAGGTGAGGTACTTGGTCGTATGAAACCTTTATCGAGTAGTTCTTGGAGCTGACTAGATAATTCTTGCGTCTCAGAAGGTGCAAGTCGGTATGGAGCTTTGGCAACAGGAGTCGAAACAGGTATGAGATCGATACGAAAATTAACAAATCGAGGAGGAGGAGGAAGACCAGGAAGATCTTCAAGGAAGACATCAGGGAAATCACACACTACTAGAACATCACTTACGCTCTTTCCGTTGCCCTTTTATTCCACTATGTTGGCCAAGAAGGCAAAGTACTGTTTACGTAAGCATTTATTCGCTTGAGTGAATGACATCAACTTCAGTCCCCTAGAAGGTCGGTCCCCATAGACGTGCAAGGTATCACCAGACGAGAGAGGTAAATGGACATACGTCTTATGACAAGCAATTTCAGCATGGTTCTTACGCAACCAGTCCATGCCGATTATGATATCAAAACTACCCAATTGCATGGGTATGAGGTCGATAGTGAAAACGTGATCGTTAAGAGTTAGGGAACAATCACGGAGGATAGAATCAACTAGAATAGACTTACCATCGGCAATCTCAACAGAGAACAACTTAGGTAGCTTAGAGCGTGCACAATTTAACAAAGATTGAAATTCTACGAACACAAAGCTTCTGTCTGCACCAATATCAAATAGTATCGAAGCGTAAAGATTATTGACGAGAAACGTACCATTAACGACACCATTTTCGTTATACGCCTAATTCGCAATGATGTTGAACGTTCGTCCTCGAGCGGCTAGCTGTTGCTCCTGATTCAGCTGGGGGCATTGAGGACGGATATGATTGGGGTCACCACACTTGTAGCAGGCATGAGCAGGTTTAGCGTTTGGTTGAGAAGGTTGAGCTTGTTGAGCTGGCTGAGCTTGCTGAGCTGGTGGATCTTGGTTGGTTTGCGGCGTAGGGGCATTGTGAAAATGAGCGGTGCTATGCCCATAACAGTTACAGATAGCACAATGGCGACAAGCAGAGTTCGCCGGGTGATGATAGAGGCAGGTGCCGCACTTAGGGTGAATCCCAGTGTATGGCTTCTTCACGTTCTCAGGAGGAGCAAGGTTTGCATTAGCAGCATGGTTTGGAGTTAAAGCAGGCACAATAGCATTGCAGCCAGAATTTTTAGACTTTCGTTTCTTGTTCTTGCTGCCACTTGGTTGCTGAGTGATTTGGTTAGCGGGCTTCGAGGGAGTAGAGTTTCCAAACTGTTTATCACGAACACGATTGTTGTTCAAACTTGCTGCGAGATGAGAAACTTCTTCAATAGAGTCGAGCTGAGCTGCTTCAATAGAGTCACGCATAGCAGGAGGTAACCCATGGATGTACTTGGTGATCATGCGCTTAGGAGTAGATACCAAGTGTGGCACGATGATGTTCAGTTTCTTAAAACGGGTGGTATAAGCCAGATTGTCATCTCCAACCTGTTTGAGATGCCAGAACTCGTCCTCAACTGCTGCTCATGGGGAGGACAGAATTCGAGCATCATCAATTCCCTAACCTCTGCCCATGGTAAAGCATAGGATTCATCATTTGAGCAGATGTTTCTCTCATCTTTCCACCATTCCAGAGCTCTTCCTTGAAACATGCAACTTGCACTCCTAGTCTTTAGATGCTCAGGGCATTCACTGTTGATGAAAGTAATTTCTATGCTGTCGAACCACTCCAGCATGGCAGTCACCCCATCACTGCTCGTGAAAGGCTTAGGGTTGCAAGAGATAAAGTGTTTGTAGTTGAAGCTCACAGGCTTAGGTTTGTCCGCTTTAGAGTCAAAGAGGAGGGAGGAGTGTTTGATCCCTGGATTCCGGTGACAATGTTGGGAACAATGCGTGCAATCTTGTCGGCCATAAAAGACATCATTTTCTTCTGGGTTTCAGACTTAGACTTCTTGCGTGGGTTGGATAGACGACTTGATGACATCTAAAGATCCAAAACAAGGATCAGATGAGACTCGATCATCATGTTTTTGTTTAATGATATAGTTTCAAGTACTCATAGCATAGCATGAAGTTTCATATGATTGCATAAAAGACTCAAGTTGTTTCACACATCACAAAATGTTCAACATGTTCCACATAATTTGATCTAGTTGTTTCAAATAGCATAGACGTTCAACATGTTTCTCATAGTTTCATCAAGATTTCCACATAGTATAACATGAATGAATAAAGCATCGTAAATTTAGTTTATTCCCGAGAGATTACTGTTATTGTTTTAGATTGCGATGACACGTGCGAGTTGTGTAACATTCTCTAAATGAGTAAAGTATTAGGTATAAAACCACATGTAAATCGAGATAAAATATAATAAAAGATGGGCTCATAAACAATAGGATTGTTTCGGGTAGAGAAACGTTGACTAACCAAAGTAAATCGAGCCCATTTTGAATTAAGGCAACGTGCTTTGGCTTACTTAGACAAATACGTTCATCGATGTTAGGCCTACGATATTTGTCCTTTCGGTCACTTCATGTCCTTAATCGATTGGGAAGATTCGAAACTTTGGCAAGACTGAAAATCAAAGAGTGGGACTAGTTATCAAGATGCGAGTTTCACCTCTAACTTGGTAACACCGTACACTAATATTGTCGGTACTTATCAATAGAAAAGACCTACCGAAATAAGAGATGGAAAATTTCCTTCAAGGTTTGGATGTCACTCCTGACTTGAGGGTAAATCTCGTGCAAAATATAAGCATCGCTGAGTGAAAGTCATCATCAACGGCGGGAATCACCCCTGTTTTGATGAGTCGTTTCAATTTTGTTACAAGAGTGTTTCCAAAGTATCCAAGTGTGTATTGTGTTAGCCTTAGGAAAGGCATGTGAGTTTATCAGGAAAGTGTTGCTAGGAAGCATATAAGGTAGAGTGCATAAGTTTTAAACAACAAATAAGAGTCAAAGTTCCTAGAACTATAGACTAGGGCAAAGCATTCCTACTTTTCCTAATTCCCTATAGTTATGGCTCTAATACCAATCTGTCACACCCTGACCGATGACGGAAACATCGGGGCGCGGCACTAAGCGTTCAGATTGCTCAAAAGTTTCCATAACAGTATTTGTTTCAAAATAGATTAATCAAAATTTCATAAACAAGTCTAAGTGTCAACCACATTTCACAATTTAACATAAACAGCAAAATAACATAACGGTCCGAATATTGTTCAGAATTGTCTAGTTAACTAAGATGAGTTTCTAAGCATCATCCTAGGTTGATTTCTTGAGTTCCCTTCTCCTATCAACCTGCAACATGTATTAAATTATAGTCAACAAAAATGTTGGCGAGCATACAAGTTTGAATACATAGCATAATAGTTTCAAGTTTAAAACTCATATCCAACATGAACAACATATAAATAGTTTCAGCCATGCTAGCTCACGCAGTCTAAGTGATAGCCCTAGTTTCCCAACACGTTAACGTGCCTGTCCTACTTCGACGCATCGAAGAGGAGGTTAAATGTCTCCTCCTAACAATACCCCAAAGGCTCGCGGGGAGGTGCGTTACCCCTATAGCGCTACTATTGCTAAGGCGGAACTACACACAGGGATTAAACGTTCACATAGCTTAAAATAGTCTCAAGTATCAATAGTTTCATGTTTGATGCGGATAAAGTATGTTTCAAATAAGTTTCAAGTGTCAAGTGTCTTGATATAGAATACATGTTGCATCTCAAAAGTGTTTAAAGCAAAAAGGGATCGAGTATACTCATAGTGGGTGCTTAGACCAAACACTGTCTAATTGGATCGAAGGGAGCGCTGGATCAGCCTGAGTATAGAATGGTAGCGTAAGCGTTGAACAGCATGTAAACTGAGTGTCGAAATGTGATCTGAACGAATGGGGATAACCCATCCGAACGGATCGTCATTCGGACGAATGATCATCCAGACGGATGACCATTCGAACAGATAGCCATTCGAATGAGAGTGAGTGTTTGTAAGTCGTTTAAAAACTTTTGAAGTTTTCGTTGTAGTATTTAAACAAGGCATCCGGTCGAATGGTCATCCGGACGGATGGCCATTCGATCGGATGGCTATTCGGTCAAAAGTTTGATAGTTTGAAGTTTCAGTCAAATTGTTTTGAACAAGAGATAGTACAAAGGACAAGTCACCTGGTCGGATGGTCATCCGATCGGATGGCCACTCAAGTGGGCAACCTATTGTTTTGAAAATTTCACAAAGTTTCCTATGTTCAAAAGTTTTGAGTTTTAACAGAGATGGCGTGACAACGTGTCAACAAGGGAAAACACACCAAGGGTCAGCTCATTCGATCGGATGGGAATCACCCCATTCGATCGTACTCACTGTTCTTTTGATGAAGTTTCATGTTCAACACGTTAATTGGTCATCTCTCCGGTGGAAATCCGTTTTCAGCCGGCTCTCAACTAGGGAGTAAGTAGAGAGTCTAAATGAGTATGGATTCCATCGGTTTTGAGTAGAAGAGTGTAAAAGAGTTGAAAGAAAGCTTGAAAACAAGTAGACAGTGTTGAAATATGAAAAATCTTGTTGTGATTTGTGTTAAATAGTGTAGAAAACCTTTAGATCTGAACCATTCTTGATGAGGTGATGTCATACCACAGTTTGCATATGAAACCGAGATGATGTCACCTTCAAGGAGTCCAAATTAGGTGATTTCACGGTGAAAATGTAAGATTTTGATGGAGAAGATGATGAGAAAGTGATTAGTGAGGATGATTGTACTAGATTTGAGTGGAAATCCTTACAAAAAAGCCTTGAATCGAGAGAAAAGTGCTTGAGGATGACTTGAGAGCGAGTTAGGTCGAATGGAGCTGTCACATCAGTGAACAGTAGAGTATGGAGGGTATTTATAGCTGACAGTGACAAGCTAGTCGAATGGGTTAAGTTGGTGCAGGTGATCGGATGGCCTTCCGATCGAATGGCCATCCGGTCGGATGGTTATCCGAGCGGATGATCATCCAATCGGATGTCCATTCGGACAGCCAATTTTGTTTGCTAGTTTCCTGACTTTGGTTCGATTTGCGAGCGATGTTAAGCGTTGCGTTGCGTAATATTGTAGGAATTCATTGTTTTATAGTATTCGAGTATATGATTCGTATAATGAATGAATAAACTCGTGTTTTGAAGATAGCTTAAACAAGTTTCTAGTTCCATATAGTTTAAACAAGTTTCTCGTTCCATAAGTATCAAGAGTCAAGAATCACATCGTTCATCGTTCATAGAATCAAGATTCACATCATTCATAGAGTCGAGATTCACATCGTTCAAAGAGTCAAGATTCACATTGTTCATATATACAAAAGCATCACATAGAGTCAAGATTCTGTTTAGTCAAATCGCTCACACATGTCATAAGCATCAAGAATCATCTCATAGAGTAAAAGTTTCACATAGTTTGACATGATTAAGATCAAGTAGTTTCATTTTCATTATGATCGTCTCTCTCGAGAGTAAAAGCATCACAAGATAGGAAATACGAGAAGACTTGCTATTTATAAGTTAACATTAAAACGCAGGGCGTTACATCATGAATGGCATGTTCTTTTGTATTTTATCTACTGTTTCATCACAATGTGTTTTATCAGTTACTGTTTGATGTGATTTTGGCATTCTTGATGTTGTGTTTTATCAGTTACTAGTTCCAGTTATTGTTTAATCACAATGTGTTTTATCAGTTACTAGTTGATATGATTTTGGCATTCTTGATGTTGTGTTTTATCAGTTACTGGGTCATGTTGTGTTTTATCGGTTGGCATTCTTGATGTTATGTTTTTGCAGTCAGTCACTAGTTCATCACATTGTGTTTTATTGCTAAAACACACTACTATGAACACGTCTAGATCTGATTTATCGTTATTTTTTGTATTATTTGGTGTTTTCAAATGTGAGGGATTAGAGAGAGAAAAAAATTGTGATATTTTTGGGGGTGGTTTTATGATTGGTAGTTATTTCCTTATTTAAAACAACTTAAATGACATATTTACCCCCAATCAATTAAATTAGCCTATTTTAAAGACACGTATATTACCAAAATGATCTCAACCATTAAACACGCTCATCTGATGGCCTAGTTCGCTTCCTACACTTTCTAGGAAAAACACACTTTTCGCAGGATCTCCATGTAACAACTCTCATCAAAAGTCATAATTATTAAATTAATTAGTCTAAAAGGAAACCCTAATTGAGAGACCCAAGTGATTCTGAACAAACCCTGAAATTTTCATAATTTTCAGAATCAGGATTAGGGCCCCTAAAACTCAAGGGGGGTAAACCCTAGTGGATAATTATCCACTAAAATACGTTGTAAAAATACTGAAATTCGAGTGTACTGACTCATCAAGGCTAGTCCCAGTCGTGGCTAGTCTATGAGCCTATTTTTCAACCCATACGCACCGTAGCAAGATATGCCCTACGATGCGCAGCCAGTTTAAATGGCATACGATGCGCAGGGGATATTTGGCTACGATGCGCAGGGCATCCCAAAATTCACCTATAAATAGCAGACACTGGTAGTCGAATTTTGAACATTTTACGTCGACCAAATTCTCACAAATACACTGAGTTCGATCTGTTATTCCAAAATTCAACCCCCGGGTATAGAAATTCTGCTACAAAACAGGGTATTAGCACAATCGCTGCTACGATTCAATTATCCGAAGATCAAGATATCCAATGCATGTTTAAATGCCGCCCACATTAGGGTTATACTTTATCGTTCGTCATTAATTTGACGGATTGTCGTTAATTCGATAGGTAAAGTATTATACTTTATCGTTCGTTGTTAATTCAACGGATCATCGTTAATTCGATGGGTAAAGTATTATACCTTGTCGTTCATTGTTAATTCAATGGATCATCGTTAATTCGATGGACAAAGTATTGCATTTTGACATTCATTGTGATAATTTGATTTCGTAAATTATCGTAATTGCTGGATTGATTACTAACCCAGTTTTGTGTGCATTGTATTTATATTAGGTTAACAAGGCTAAAATCATAGATTAGACTCTGACCATATTAAAACAGCAATGTGAGTCATTCTCTCTTTTTATCAAATCTATTTACAAAAGTGTTTTATTTCAAAGTTATAATTACGGGGATTAAGTCTTTGTAATCACCAAATTACAGCCGGTATGTGGGGTATTGTGCACAGTATTACAGTTTTATCACTTTAGGTGGGCGAACCTAAATTTAGTGATATTCGTCATTCATTGGGGCAGCCAATGGTGATATGACCACAGTCACCGTAAAGATTCGAGTGACAAATACTGTGGGTAGTTGGATTGATATCAGAAACATTGTAATCGCTCTTAATACTGTAAATTATAACAACTGTGTCATTTTAGTAAATAGAATGATTCACTCAGTATTTCCCGCTGACAAAATTTTTTTCAAACATGTTTCAGGTGATCTGTTGTAATCCAGGAAAAGTGCTGGGGAGTATTTCTAAGCTTACTGATAGTGGCTCAATATAAAATAAATAAATACTTTTGTAATATCACGTTTTATAGTAAAAACATACTATTGTAAATTATCGGGGTTTTATCCCGAATTGTGAAATAAAATAATCGGGGAAAAATTTTAGCTTTAAGCGATCCTGTTTCCGCTGTTAAACTCAATTAAATCAATACCGCAGTATTTCTGTCCCGCGGCTCTTGAAACGGGTCAAACCGGGTCGAGGGTCGTGACAGAAAAAGGTGGTATCAGAGCCACTGGGTTAAGCTGATTGAGTATTCAGAAATGCTCCATTTTTCCTGATTACAGCCAATGGGTTAAGTTAATTAAGTATTTAGAAATACTTAATTTTCTGATTACTGTTATGTGATTATTTGTATTATTAACTGACTATTTGATTATTTGTTAGTTACAGTATGGGTAAGAAAAAGCTGTCAAGCATTTATCTTAAATTAGAGAAATCATCTAATGAAAAAGGAAGTTCATCCCGAACCAAATCCTCAAGTCAGTCTGAAATTCCTGAAGAAGGAATATTCGTGCGTAAGGCACAATACAAGGAATCACTTTCTCCTCGAAGGAGGGAAATGATTATTAAGAAAAGTAAAGAGAAAATCCAAGAAAAGAGGATTAAACGGGAAACTCAGGAATTAATTGATAAATCACCTTGGGAAGATAAACTAGATGAGAAATGGGCAAATTTATATATGCTAGCTACAGTAGCAGAAAATATAAATCCTTAAAGATTAGCACCCTATTCTCATAAATCTAGAAACCTTGTGTGATAAATAAAATTTGAAACCTAAGTATGGTTGTCAGTTATCTTTGTAAATCAACTAGTAAATTGTGTGAAATAAATTACAAAGTTTATTTGTAAATTTTAATTTAGTATTTTATGCATTTTGCATATATGCTACATCAGCATGAGTGAGATATCCGAAGATTTTCAGAATCTTAATCTTTATCCTGTAACTGTTGAAGCTTCCAAAGAATATATTAGCTATTATCCTGATGTTGAACAACCAGTAGAATTCAAGGTTCCACCTTTGAGCAAGCCTAAACAGAAGAAAAGAACTTATGTGGGATGGAGGAAAATCCGTAAGAAGAAGCCAGCCAAGAAACTGCCCAAAATAAGTAATCCTTTGAAAAAGGGAAAAGAAGTCATAACTGGAGAGAATTCCAAACCGCAAGAAATGGAAACTGGAGACAAAAAGAAGGATAAGGAAATAGAAGTCCAAATGGAGGAGATTACTAAAGAAGTAATAATGGAAGTCGGGCAAGGGTCTATACCAGCTCAGAGAGAAATCGGAGAGAGTTCCAATCCAACCCAGGAAAGAACTTTTCAGGATGAGATAGATTTTCTGTTAGAAAACTGTGAGACAATTCAGCCTGTCCAGACAAATCTTTTTACTTATCCTATTGAAAACCAATTCCCTATGAATTGGGAACCAGCAGCAATTCCTGATCCAATAGTTCACTCCCAACCCATTGGAATGGACGAATGGTGGACAAACGATTGGCAATTTCAAAATATTGTCAATGATCCTTACACTTTTCTTCCACAATTCGATCCAGAACCATTACCTAATCCACCCATGAGCACTGAAAATATGGCCGAACTTCGCCACTTTGGCGAAGAGTTGTTTGATATGGGAAATAGGATGAGGGAGATAGGTGGACAGATTGCTTGGAAGTACGACGAAAGGGAAATGCGTTTTTAACAGCAAGTAACGAGAGTTAGAATGAAGATAAAATGGTAGTTGTATAATAGTACTAATAAAGTTAGTCTGTAAATACCCAATAAAACCTTGTATGATATCTGTGAGTAATGATGCATAATAGATATATATAAATGAAATCGAAGGATCGATTATTTTGACTTTATCTGTATTATACAATTTTCTGATTGTTTGTATATAATTATTATTTGTCAGTTACTAATAAAATTTATATATATACATTATCAGATGGCAAACAGTAATGATGAACCTATTAATGAAGTTAATCATTCTGAACAACATTCAAGAGATCAATATATGACTCGGCAAGATATCGAAAACATTGTTGCTCAAGGGATAGCCAATGCTATTCCAGCATTCGTCGCTGCTATAAAGAATCCACCCGAACCACAACAAATTGTTCCGAGCAAACAGATTACTGAAGATAACTTCAGTAATAGTGTAAATGGAGGCAATAATCATGTTAATCATAATAAGGAACCACATCAAGCTCCATTACCCAAGAAAATGAAAACTGCAACGCCTGGTTGCACTTTCAAAGAATTCATTGCTTGTAAACCCACTGAATTTGCAGGCAATGAAGGAGCAACTGCATCACTGCGTTGGTTAGAGAAAACCGAAGCAGTTATTACAATAAGTAAATGTGGTAAAGATGACCAGGTCATGTATTCATCCAATCTGTTCAAAGAAGGAGCACTCGAGTGGTGGAATACTGTATTACAATCAAAAGGAAGAGCAATAGCTTATGCTATGACTTGGGAAGAATTTAAAAGTTTGGTAGAAAGAAAATTCTGTCCTGAGTATGAGAAGGAACAGATGGCGAATAAATTTCTAAATCATCGGATGATGAGTGTGGACTGTCGCGGTTACACCTCGACATTCTTCGAATATGCTAGAGTGGTACCAACATTGGCTTCGCCAGAACCGGTACTTATTTCTCGCTATATTTGGGGGCTAATTAGCGAAATCCGCAATATTGTTAAAGCTGCGAGACCTCGCACTATTGACGATGCGGTAGAATTAGCCAACACTCTGACCGATGAATTGGTGCGCACAAGAGATGAAGATAGGAAGAAGGCAATAGCTCAGAAAATTACCCAAGGATTTCGTGTGGGTAATAATAACAGCTTCAAGAGAAAAGGAATAGGGCAATCTCAAGGTCCGTCATTTTGCAGGAAATGCAAAAAGAAGCATTTTGGAAGATGCGATATTATTTGCAATTTTTGCAAAGCTGTAGGACATCGTGAAGAGAACTGCAAAAAGAAAACAGTAATCTGTTTTAATTGTGGTGAAGCGGGGCATTACAAAACAGAATGTCCTAAATTGGTCAAACCAGTAGACAACAAACCTAAGGCGACCGAAGGAACTACTAAGAAGAATGCCAGGGCATTTCAGCTGACTACGCAAGAAGCAGAACTTATTCCGGATGTGATAGCGGGTACGTTCCTAGTTCACAACGTATATGCAAAAGTATTATTTGACTCTGGTGCAAACCAAAGTTTTATAAATACTTCATTCTGTCAAGCTCTTAGTTTACCTTTAACCAATATTAGGCAGATTTTTACTGTTGAAACAGCAGACGGAAATTCAGTTAAAATAGATAAAGTATTGCAAGAAGGAAACATAGAACTTTTAGGACATAAATTCTCTGCAAGACTATTGCCGATGAATTTAGCTGAATTTGATGTTGTATTAGGAATGGATTGGTTAGTAGCCAACCATGCTAGAATCCTTTGTGATCAGAATTCCATAGAAATTCAATCACCTACCGGAGAAGTGATTAGGATTACAGGAGATAAACCACGGAAACCCATGAAGTTCATATCAGTAATGAAAGTTGCTAATTATGAACGAAAACAAGGAATAGTGTATATGATTTCAGTAATCATTAGCACTAAAGGAAAAGATCTTAAGGAAATACCAGTAGTATCGGAATACTCTGATATATTTCCAGAAGATTTACCAGGGTTACCTCCAGATAGGGAAGTAGAATTTAGGATTCATTTAATTCCAGGAACTACACCGATAGCCAAGGCACCTTATCGGTTAGCACCCACAGAAATGTTAGAATTGAAAAAGCAATTAGATGAATTACTAAGTAAAGGATTCATACAACCTAGCTCATCCCCTTGGGGAGCGCCAGTGTTGTTTGTGAAGAAAAAGGATGGTTCAATGAGAATGTGTATCGATTATAGGGAATTGAATAAGGTTACAATTAAAAATCGATATCCATTACCTAGGATTGATGATCTTTTTGATCAACTTCAGGGGGCTAGATATTTTTCTAAGATAGATTTACGCTCTGGATATCATCAATTGAAGGTACAAGAAGAAGACATACCTAAAACTGCTTTCAGGACTAGATATGGTCATTACGAGTTTACAGTCATGCCCTTCGGGTTAACGAATGCACCTGCAGCATTCATGGACATGATGAATAGGATCTGTAAACCGTATTTGGATAAATTTGTAATTGTTTTCATAGACGATATACTTATTTATTCCAAAAGTCAGACAGAGCATTGTGAACATCTTCATGCACTCTTAACTTTGTTAAGAAAAGAAAAGTTGTACGCCAAATTCTCGAAATGCGAATTTTGGCTAAAGGAAGTACAATTTTTAGGACACATGGTGAATCATGAAGGTATTCATGTAGATCCTGCTAAGATAGAGGCAATTACCAAATGGAAGGTTCCACAAACAGCAATGGAAATTAGAAGTTTTATAGGTTTAGCTGGGTACTATAGACGGTTTATTAAGGATTTTTCCAAGATAGCCGTACCATTAACTAAGTTAACCTGTAAAGCCACTAAGTTTGAGTGGGGACCTAAACAGGAAGAAGCCTTTAGGATTTTGAAACAGAAACTAACCCATGCACCAATCTTAGCCTTACCAGAAGGAACTGAAGATTTTGAAGTATATTGTGATGCTTCAAAATTAGGATATGGATGTGTGCTTATGCAACGCAAGAAGGTAATTGCGTACGCATCAAGGCAGTTGAAAAAGCACGAAGAAAATTATACGACTCATGATTTGGAATTAGGAGCCGTAATTTTTGCCCTTAAGATTTGGAGACACTATCTTTACGGAAGTAAATTTACTGTCTACACTGACCATAAAAGTTTAAAATACATATTTGGGCAAAAAGAGTTAAACATGAGACAAAGGAGATGGATGGAAATTTTAAGTGATTACGACTGTGATATTCAGTATCACGAGGGAAAGGCGAATGTAGTTGCAGATGCCTTAAGTCGTAAGTATTATGAGAAACAACGAAGGGTTCGTGCTCTCAGATTAAATCTACAAATAGATTTAATGGAACAATTGAAGAATGTTCAAACTACAGCAATCAAGGATGATGCTGAAGGAATGAAAGGACGAATCAAGGAATTAGAACAAGGAGCAGATGGAATTTGGAGATTCCATAAAAGTAGAATCTGGGTACCTAAGTATGGAGACTTAAGACCTAAGATTTTAGAAGAAGCTCATAAATCTAGGTACACTATGCACCCAGGAAACAATAAGATGTACCAAGATCTAAGGAAGAATTTCTGGTGGATAGGAATGAAAAGAGACATAGCCAGCTATGTTTCTAAATGTCTTACTTGCTCACAAGTTAAGGCAGAACATCAGAAACCTTCAGGATTACTACAACAGTTAGAGATGCCAGTATGGAAATGGGAACTTATAACAATGGATTTTGTTACTAAGTTACCCAAAACCAGAAAAGGTAATGATGCGATTTGGGTAATTGTGGATCGATTAACCAAATCTGCTCACTTTCTACCTATGAAAGAAACCTTTAGTATGGAAAGACTGGCTAAATTGTATGTAGATGAAGTTGTATCCTTACATGGAGTTCCACTCTCCATTGTTTCGGATAGAGATAGTCGTTTTACTTCCCATTTCTGGAAAAGTTTCCAGCAAGCTATGGGAACTCGACTAAACCTGAGCACTGCATATCATCCACAAACAGACGGACAAAGTGAAAGGACAATCCAAACTCTAGAAGACATGCTCCGAGCATGTGTAATAGACTTTGGTGGAAGTTGGGATGATCATTTACCATTAATTGAATTCTCCTATAACAATAGTTATCATTCAAGCATTGATACTGCTCCATTCGAGGCACTGTATGGAAGAAAGTGCAGAACCCCAGTTTGTTGGGCAGAAATAGGAGAAAGTCAGTTATCAGGACCTGAAATAGTGCAAGAAACAACTGATAAGATTACTCAAATCAAGGAAAGATTGAAGACTGCTCGAGATCGTCAGAAGAGTTATGCAGACAATAGAAGCAAGCCATTAGAATTCCAAGTTGGAGACCGAGTACTGTTGAAAGTTTCTCCTTGGAAAGGAGTAGTCAGATTTGGAAAGAAAGGAAAGCTAAGTCCAAGGTACGTAGGACCATTTCCAGTGATCCAACGTATAGGACCAGTAGCTTATCGTTTACAATTACCAGAAGAATTATCTGGAGTACATAATGTATTTCATGTATCCAATCTCAAGAAATGCTTATCAGATGAATCTCTGGTAGTACCTCTTCGAGATATAGAGGTAAACGAAAAGTTGAAATTTGTTGAGAAACCTCTTCAAATTGAGGATCGAAAGATCAAGTTTCTCAAACACAAACGACTAGTTTTAGTCAAAGTCAAGTGGGATTCAAAGAGGGGAGCTGAATACACTTGGGAACTGGAGTCAGAAATGAAGAAAAAGTATCCATACTTATTCCAGTAAATCTCGAGGACGAGATTTTCTTAAGGTGGGTAGAATGTAACAACTCTCATCAAAAGTCATAATTATTAAATTAATTAGTCTAAAAGGAAACCCTAATTGAGAGACCCAAGTGATTCTGAACAAACCCTGAAATTTTCATAATTTTCAGAATCAGGATTAGGGCCCCTAAAACTCAAGGGGGGTAAACCCTAGTGGATAATTATCCACTAAAATACGTTGTAAAAATACTGAAATTCGAGTGTACTGACTCATCAAGGCTAGTCCCAGTCGTGGCTAGTCTATGAGCCTATTTTTCAACCCATACGCACCGTAGCAAGATATGCCCTACGATGCGCAGCCAGTTTAAATGGCATACGATGCGCAGGGGATATTTGGCTACGATGCGCAGGGCATCCCAAAATTCACCTATAAATAGCAGACACTGGTAGTCGAATTTTGAACATTTTACGTCGACCAAATTCTCACAAATACACTGAGTTCGATCTGTTATTCCAAAATTCAACCCCCGGGTATAGAAATTCTGCTACAAAACAGGGTATTAGCCCAATCGCTGCTACGATTCAATTATCCGAAGATCAAGATATCCAATGCATGTTTAAATGCCGCCCACATTAGGGTTATACTTTATCGTTCGTCATTAATTTGACGGATTGTCGTTAATTCGATAGGTAAAGTATTATACTTTATCGTTCGTTGTTAATTCAACGGATCATCGTTAATTCGATGGGTAAAGTATTATACCTTGTCGTTCATTGTTAATTCAATGGATCATCGTTAATTAGATGGACAAAGTATTGCATTTTGACATTCATTGTGATAATTTGATTTCGTAAATTATCGTAATTGCTGGATTGATTACTAACCCAGTTTTGTGTGCATTGTATTTATATTAGGTTAACAAGGCTAAAATCATAGATTAGACTCTGACCATATTAAAACAGCAATGTGAGTCATTCTCTCTTTTTATCAAATCTATTTACAAAAGTGTTTTATTTCAAAGTTATAATTACGGGGATTAAGTCTTTGTAATCACCAAATTACAGCCGGTATGTGGGGTATTGTGCACAGTATTACAGTTTTATCACTTTAGGTGGGCGAACCTAAATTTAGTGATATTCGTCATTCATTGGGGCAGCCAATGGTGATATGACCACAGTCACCGTAAAGATTCGAGTGACAAATACTGTGGGTAGTTGGATTGATATCAGAAACATTGTAATCGCTCTTAATACTGTAAATTATAACAACTGTGTCATTTTAGTAAATAGAATGATTCACTCAGTATTTCCCGCTGACAAAATTTTTTTCAAACATGTTTCAGGTGATCTGTTGTAATCCAGGAAAAGTGCTGGGGAGTATTTCTAAGCTTACTGATAGTGGCTCAATATAAAATAAATAAATACTTTTGTAATATCACGTTTTATAGTAAAAACATACTATTGTAAATTATCGGGGTTTTATCCCGAATTGTGAAATAAAATAATCGGGGAAAAATTTTAGCTTTAAGCGATCCTGTTTCCGCTGTTAAACTCAATTAAATCAATACCGCAGTATTTCTGTCCCGCGGCTCTTGAAACGGGTCAAACCGGGTCGAGGGTCGTGACACTCCACTATATATATATATATATATATATATATTAACTTATATCTAGCTTATATATTTTTAGTTGATTTTTTTTCTAAGTAACAAAATTACACACACATACACACACACACACACATATATATATATATATATAATATTAGGTGTTGACTTTTCTAGTACCGCATCTCCCTCTCGTCGTACTTCCAGACGAGATTTTCTCCTATTTGGCGTATCCTGTTTCTATCCTCAACCAACTCTTCACCATATCGGCGTAGTTCTTCTACGTTTTCCTGGTTCACAGGTGGCATTGGGGCAGATATTGGTTCAGGGTAAACTAGTACTGGTTCTCCGTAGGGATATGAGTTATTCATTACTTCCTGAAATGCCCAGTCATTGGCCCACCACTGTTCTAAAGGATTTGGGGCTGGTAACCTAGGTATCTCGTTTGGATCGAAGGCTGGGATTGGAAGTGGGTTCTCCTAGTTTTGTTCTAGGTTCATGGGTTGGTTAGGGAATAATGGTAGTAATTGTGGTTCTGGTACAACTACTTGGTTGAGATCAAGTTCTGCTTCTGCATTTCTAAACATATGGAAGTTGGCTAGTTGTCTATCTAATTCCTCTTCCCATTCACGTCTAGCTTCTAGATTTTGGGTATTTCTATTAGCTCTATTCGCTATTGCTTGTAGTTGGGCTTTTCTCATTCTTTTTCTCCTTTCTACTTTGGCTCTACTAAACCACCCTCGTTTCTTAGGAGGAAAAGGTTCTTCGGATTTGGCTTTAAAAACAAAGATTCCCTCGGAATCGGCTGCATATCCGGAGGTTGGCTGGGATGTTCCTTCATCCATTGGAGAATGAGGTAGTGACAAGAAGCATCAGAAGTACACTGATCACTCATACTGTAAAATAAAAAAATTGTCAAAATAACATAAAATAATAATATACATATTTACACAGAATCACACAGGAATTATAGATATTTCCTAACATAAATGTTTAAAATTTAGATATTTAAAAGAACACCTAAATGGCTTAAACCAGTGGCTCTGATACCACCTTCTGTCGCAACCCCCGACCCCACCCCGGGAGCGGGATCCGCGAACACGAGCCAGTGGTATCGGTGTTTATTAATTTGGCAGCGAAAATGAGATATCAGGATCGTAGTTTGGAAATAAATTTCAGAGTTCCAAAACACCAAACTTTTATATAAAACAAATGGGATAAAACCCACATTTCATTTATAATATCTTTTATAGGGATAAACGCTAACTTGCTAAAAACATAAACTTCTTTTATTTATGTAACTTATAGCCACTTTCTTTAAGCCTTCAGTGCTCCCGAGCTGGCTTCTTATAGCTTCACATTAAGTTACCTGAAACGCGTTTTAAAAATATTTTATCAGCAAGAAATACTTGCGAGTACATTCCATTTTATAAAAATAAGCTTTTACAACTTTACGGTATTAAGAGCGATTACAATGTTTATATCTACCCAATTACTCGTTCAGTACTTGTCACTCGACGGATCTGTGACTATGGTCATATCACACATTGGATACCCGTGCCCAATAGTGAAGATTATCAAGTACTGTATACAAACCCCATAATACTGCAGCAATTGTAGAATACAAAGACTTAATCACCGTAAGTATAACTGATAAACATATAGGGTTTTGTAAAACATTTTAAAAACTGGCTCATAAACTGTGAGAAAAAAGAGAATGACTCACTTTGTGAACTTAGGGTTTTCTACGGGCTTCCTGGTGACATCTCTTGATTATTTTCTGGAGTTTCTATTAAATACATACAATGCACGCGTGTTAGTAAAATAACCCAAATCACATTAGCCATACAACAGGAGACAGAACCCTAACGGACTTTGTCAGGCAGAGCCTTGACATGCGTTGCTGGGTCCTAGATCAATCGGGTATGGTAACGAATTAGTGATCGGGGGGTTAAAATACTTACAACGGGGCAGAGCTTCGTGTGTTAGGGGGTACTTTATCGAGCTAATATTGAGAGAGAAAGAAAGTTTTCTAAACAATTCTGAAACAGCAAACTGAAGCTCTATTTATAGGGTTTCTAAAGGTCTCTCGCGCCTCGCGATCCCCTCCCTTAATTCTTTCGCGCCCCGCGAGGGCACCCTAGCTACGGCTATGGTTGCCTAGTCACGACCCTACACTCGACACAATAGGTGACACGTGTAACCCTGGGTGTTCGACAAGAAATGGCTTGTCGCGCTCTGCGATACGCCTGGGCAACCCGGTCGCGGCCCGCGAGCCACATAAAATAATTATTTTATTTGATTTTTAATAAAAATAATGTTATACGGGTTCGGTTATGCGTATTCGGGGTATTTTAGGGTGTTTTCGAGGGTTGTTATAAACACCCCCTCCCCCGTGCCTCACTCGGTGAACTCGGGGATTCATCCCCGTCCTCCCCGCGTTTCAAAATTTTGACCGTTTGAAAAATTGAACGTTGGCAATGGTCACAAACATTATTTTTTTTAAATCCTATTTAAACTCCATTTTCAAATTTAAAAATCACGTACAATCCATTTTCAATATCTTTACCAATCTCAAATCCATTTTCAACATAAAAAAACTCATGGATCCGAGCCGACTGAAGCCGCCTCCATGCTTTCCCAACACACCCGCTACTCCCTCGACCCAACCCCCACTCGTATACCACACGATATCGATGGATCCGTATTCGTTTGGCGGTTTTAGTCAACCTCAAAACCCTTTCCAAATGCAATACCAACAAAACCAACAAGCTATGTAAATACAAATGCAATCAAAAGGAGTACAAATGCCACCGTTCCAACCGTTGACTCAAACCGCACCAGAGCACAATTTCGTTTCTTTAGCCGTAGATGGCAATTTTATACCCGAACGCAACCACAAACCATGAAGGCTAAGAATGGGAAAAAACGAGCACTAGGAGATCAAGAAAAGGAAAGCGGGAAGGCGGAAAGCATACCTTGGACACTGGACGAGTTGGAAGGGCTTGTACGAGCTTGGGTTAAAGTTTCTAGCGATCCGTTTATAGGTATATGTTTTAATTTTATTTTCAAATATGTATTAAAATTAATATTTGTATTTTATTTCTAAAGAATGATTATATTTTTAAATTTTAATGTGTAGCCACCAACCGAAAACGTGAAAGCTTTTATAACCATGTTTGTAAAGAATTTTTCAAATTGATGCAATGCGAACCATATCGATTTGTCCATTCCGTTAGTTATACATGGAACAATTGTCCAAGTCGTACAGATGATGGAAGTCTTTTGACGTTGGCTATTGAAATGTTCACCAAGAAATATGGTCGTGGAATTACATCAGGCCGTATGAGATACTTAAAAAGTATGAGCAGTGGAAGGTGGTGCCTAATGAGGTATCACAAGCGAAAAGATCTAAAACAAGTGCGTCGACGAGTTATAGTGCAGGTGGTTAGGATGCACGTTGTGTTACCAATTTAAACGATAATCCCGAGTTCGAAGATGAAGCTCCAACTCCTGAATCAGAGCGCCCAATTGAAAGGGATCGTGCTAAAAAACAGCCGGTGAGAAGGCTTCAGGTTCAAAGGGAACATGCTCGAGTGATGTATCAAAACCTGATACAATTCTACAAAAATTCAACCATTTATGGGAATGCAAGAGGAGAGATACAAAAAGAAAGATAAGGAAAAGGAAGAAGCGGCGGCGAGGGAAAGGGGGAGGTTTGAGTTTGATAAGAGGTGACTCAAATTTGATCTACAAAATCAAGAAACCGAAGAGTTCCGACTCATGAGAACCGACATCGAAACCGTACCCGAAAGAGACCGTGCGGTGCTCTCAAGAATGAAGGAAAAGATCACGAAGAAATGGCTAGAATGAAATGGAAGTGGGCTTTATTATTTCGATTTGTCTCCCCGCCAGAAGGCGGTGATTGAGTGCTTGAAAGGCCCCCATGCGCAAGATTTTTTGACTGTTATCCCGATCGAGGGGCTGGGGCAATGCATGTCGGCTGTTGAGTATAGGGCTATCCTCAAATACCGGCTGATGATCCCTATGTATTCAGAAGACGAAACCTGCCCAATTTGCCGTAAAGCCTGCATGGATAAATACGGGGAGCATGCTATTCATTGTAAGGAGCTCCCTGGTTTCAAATATCGGCACGACTGGGTGAGAGATGTTTTGGGGGGCATCTTGAGAAGAGCGGGATTTTTGCCAAGAATGAGGCCCCTGTGAATTTTCTTACAGATCTGATGGAAGGGAGATCTACATTGAGACCAACGGATCAGCTCGTCTTTGGCTGGGCGGGAGGGAAACATGCTTGTGTGGATCTCACAGGAGTCTCCCCCTTAGCTGGTTTAAAGGAAAGCGGGTTTGTAGCAGGATAGGCTATAAGGAAAGCGGAATCTAAAAAGGTGGATAAACACGCTAAAGCATGTGCTGATAACCAACATGCATTTGTCCCCTTCGCCTTCGACACCTTTGGCTCTCTAGCTCCAGAAGCTATCCGTTTGTTGACTAGGGTCCAAAAGGTTGTCCACAGCAGTTGCTCATCAATAGGGGGCAGGGGTTTGTTTTTAATAGGCTAGGGTTTGCTATTCAGAAGAGGGTAGCGGCGCAGCTTGTTGCTCGCTTACCTGCGATATTGATGTAACTCGGCCAATATTTTATATATAAACAGTAGATTTATAATTAAAAAAAATATGTTTATTAAAATTATATTTTTTTTTAATTATGACTTTTTTCTAGGCTGTGTAATTTTATTTTTAATTAATGAAAACTTTTTATATTTTTTGTAAAAATTAGGTATTAAAAAAATGGAAGAAGGGAAGATGGGGAACCACACCCCACTCTTGGGGAAAAATAGTGAAATGTAAGGGAGGGTGACAGAGTAAAGAAGAATTACACCCCATAGTCTAAACAATTTGTACTTTATTTGTCCTTTTTAGAAAGAAAAAAAATAGGGGAGAAAATTATTCAACATCTAACTTTTTATTTCCGCTTGTTTACAATTAAGGGCTTGTTTGGCTAAGCTTTTCAAAACTACTTATTTGTTTTTCTGAAAAGCAAATAAGTCAATAAGCTGTTTTGAAAAGCTTTAAAATGGAGCTTTTCAAAATGACTTATTTGCTTATTTGCTTTTCAGAAAGCAAATAAGTCATTTTGAAAAGCTCAACCAAACAGCCCCTAAAAAACTCAAAAAACAGAATCTTTTTTTCGGTTTCTTTCGTATTCCTTTTATTCTTCTCTTCACAGGTCTTGTCTCCACATGCGTTTGACTCTGTTCTTGACTCTATACTCACCTCCAACGAGACGAAATCGATACGAAAGATGTATTTTGATCTTCACATGTACTTGGGTGATTTCAGTGTAACTCTAATTTGTCCAAACGAAGTACATGTAATTTCAGAAACATATTACAGCATTTTTTATATTTATTTATTTTATATAAATATATACAAGTTGTATTTTATATGATTTAAATGGTTGGCCAATTTACCATGCCGGCTAATAACGATGATTACAACATATATCTTCATAGGCTCTTGTGTGTTCATTGATCACTAGTGATGAGGGCACCATGGATGGATCTGTTATTGTTTTGCTTGTTTCTCATCTTAAATTGCTACTCAACGACTGCCCAGACCCCCGTCGATTACCCTACTGCAAATCTTTCCACCACATGGACCAACACTGAATCTTTCCACCATTCTGTTTTGTTGTTGGATGGCTCAAGGGTCCGAGCCATCCTCTTTAGAGGATCACTCGGACCCGGATTCGCCTGTGGTTTCTATTGCAACGATACCTGCACCTCTTACTTCTTCTCTGTCTTTTATGTTCAAAGCAATAGTAGTACTAGTGGTACCGTTGAACCAGGTTTCTGGTTCCCTCAAGTGGTGTGGTCAGCAAACCGAGACCATCCAGTTAGCTATGGTGCGACACTGAATCTCGCTGCAACTGGAGAATTGGTCCTGCAGGATGTTGATGGAAGCATAGTTTGGAATACCAACACTACAGGGAAATCTGTTTCTGGTTTGAACTTAACTGAAGATGGAAACCTAGTGTTGTTTGATGCCAATAGATCTGTGGTTTGGCAATCTTTTGATTACCCAACTGACTGTTTGGTACTGGGGCAAAGACTGTTTCAAGGACAGCAGCTGATACCTAGTGTTTCATCAACTAATTGGACGGCCCAAAAAGGTTTGTTTTCTCTTCAAGTGAAAGATGATGGTTTCTTTGCTTATGTTGGATCAAACCCGCCTCTAGCCTATTACGTCAGGTTGGTCTCTATCAACAATGCATATACAGGAAGAAGATATGTTAGGTTCTTGAATGGTAGTTTGTCTTTCTTCGTTTCTTCGGTTGATCCAAGTGATCCTGATGGTGTGATTCCCATACCTCGAGCTTCATCAGCCCAGTATATGAAACTGATGTCGGACGGGCATTTGAAAATGTTTCAATGGCGAAAATATTGGTTAGTGGTGGCTGATCCATTTAGCGATTATATTGAAGAGTGTGATTATCCTATGGCTTGTGGGAGAAATGGCATTTGCTCGGGTAATCAACAGTGTAGTTGTCCAGTCTCACGCTCTGCCGGGATACACTATTTCAGAGCAGTGAACGATCGGCAGCCAAACCTGGGTTGCTCTGAAATTACTCCTCTCATATGCAATGCCATCCAAGATCAAACTTTTATTGAACTTGAGAAAGTTAGGTACTTCGACTTTGTTGCAGACATGAAGAGTGTGGACTCAGAGACTTGCAAACAAGCATGTCTTAACAATTGCTCATGCAAAGCAGCTCTGTTTCAGTATGATTCCGAATCTTCAAGTGGGGATTGTTTTTTACCTTTTGAGTTGTTCACATTGATAAATGCTGATCAAGAAATAAATCGTAAGACTACTATAGCTTTCATAAAAGTGCAGAACGTAAGATCACCTCCTTCAGCTTCTAAGTCTCGGTCGAATTTAGGAGTTATACTAACGTTTACTATTGGAAGTGTTTTGTTTCTGATTGGGGTTATAGGTTTTCTTATTAACATAACTCGTAAGCGAAGACGGGACACTCAAATGGAGGAGGAGTGTATAGGCGAGGTACCAGGATTGCCAAATCGGTTTTCTTATGAGGAATTGAAAACCACCACAGGGAATTTCAATAAAAAACTTGGTGAAGGGGGATTCGGAGCAGTTTTCAAAGGGACTCTTGAAGATGGCTCAACGATTGCAGTAAAATGTCTCGGGGGTCTTGGGCAGGTTAACAAATCATTTCTTGCTGAGGTTCAATCCATTGGAAGCATTCACCATGTGAATCTGGTTACACTCAGAGGCTTTGGTGCCTGGAAAGCACAACGTTTTCTCGTGTATGAATTCATGAGTAACGGATCGTTAGATCGCTGGATCTACCATGGAGACCGGGAACAGGTTCTGGAATGGAAATGCCGAAAGAAAATCATTCTTGATGTAGCCAAGGGTCTAGCATATCTTCATGAAGAATGTAGGCAAAAAATCATCCACCTAGACATTAAACCTCAAAACATATTGCTAGACAGTGATTTCAATGCCAAAGTATCTGATTTCGGGTTGTCAAAGCTCATTGACAGAAATCAATCCCAAGTGATAACTACGATGAGAGGAACCCCGGGGTATCTAGCTCCAGAATGGTTAAGCTCAGTTATTACCGAAAAAGTTGACGTATACAGTTTCGGGATCGTTCTCTTGGAGATGTTGAGTGGGAGGAAGAAATTTGACAGATCTCAGCCTGAAGAAAGTTGGAACTTACTTGATGTCCTACAAAAATCTTCGGAACAGGGGACTCTGCAAGATATGGTTGATAAGTACAGCGAAGACATAAAGACACACAGCTCAGAAGTTGTAGAGATGATTAAAGTGGCTTCATGGTGTTTACAATACGATTTTACGAAAAGGCCTTCCATGTCGACGGTGGTTAAGGTGTTAGAAGGGGTAATGAAAGTCGAATCTAGGTTGGATTACAACTTCACAGATCCGAGACTTCAAAACGCAGAAGTTGAACACGAGAAAGATATGACACAATTGATGGCTTCTGTTCTGTCTGGTCCTAGGTAAGTAATCATCTGTTTCTTTCTTGTCGATGGCTTCCTCGCACATTCTTAGATAGCGTTCGTTTCGTGGATTGTAATGGAATTGGAATTCGCGCCGAAATTGAAATTTGATTTAGAATTTTGATGTGTTTGTTTCACAAAATATAATGGAATCTACATGGAATTGGAATGTAGCTTTCATTTCTTATGTTATTGTTCAATTTCAATTCCTTCTATTGTTGAAACGAACAATATAAGAAATGAAATCTACATTCAATTCTATGAAACGAACACTTGAATGTTTCATGGTCGTTTCTTAAACTTTTGCATAAATAACAGCATTGAGATTTTTAAGAGATCAATATATTTGTTATTCTCCTTGGTCTGTATGCTTGTGATGAACAGAGTTGTGAAAGAAAGAATAAGCAGAGAAGAAGAGGATTTAATCCCAAATCAACTCATCATGTATTCCTCTCAATTGAGCTTAAGGATCTATACAACTAGATTACACGTACTTTTCAAGCAGCAATTCCTAAATACAATCCAAAACACAACATAAAAAAATAGTCAAGTTATGGGTTGTCATTCTATCCGGTAACCAGTTTGATAAGCAGGTCGTGTTCGGCTTAATCTTCTCAATTAAACAGCCGATTAACCTGCATAAGTTAACTAAACAGGTCAACTTCTCTACTCGCCTCAAATTGGAATAAGAAATTATTATAAGGTCAATTGCTGGCGCGTTTAACACATTTATTACGACCCGCCAACCTATTTAACCCATTTACAACCCGTTAGGTAAGTGGGTTGAATGGTTCATGGGTCGTGTTTGGTTGAAGTTTATTATGGTCAGAATTGATGTCTTTGTCATGAATACGTATATATCCGGGTTCAACAATCAATCCACTAACCCAACACGCGATTGACAATCTGACACAAACGATCACGAACAAGTTCATTTTCTTAACAAACGAACACGAACATAAATCCGGTTCGATAAGTGTTCATGAACATTTCGTGAACATATATATTTCTTAACAAACAAACACGAACAAGGTCTTGTTTGTGTTGGTTCGGTTCGTTTGCAGCCCTAGGTAAAGGATTATAAACTGAACCTAGCGAGCCCGTATATTTTCAAGCTTAAGCCCGAGCTGACCGTCTTTACTTGTGAATGACTCAACTTAAAGATTAATGTGTAAGTTGTTTGAAGATTAGGATTAGCGAATTCTGTGTGTTAGAAGGTCGTAAAAGATTGTGTATTTTGAGGGTTTAGAGCGCAATCAAGTTAAAAAAAAAAAAAAAAAAAAAAACAAATACAAGCATGTTGCACAATTATACAACATACATAGGTAGATCAAACAATTTATTATTATTTTTTGGCTGAATCCGTTGAGAACTTAGTCAATTGTTGGCTTGAGCCTAATCTAAAAATAAAATAAAAAATAAAATCAACTTTAGATTTGTGGGCCGTAGGGGCCTTTTTCCCTACGGATGTCAATGAAACACGAACGTATGTAGATGCCTGAAGCCTGAAACATCTGAGACGGGTATAGGTTAGCTAATTGGGTATGGGATTACTTTTAAAAATTTCCACGAGTATGAGACGCATATGGGATTTGGTGCTATACTTGTTTACCCAGTTATATATACGACATGATTTTCTATTTTTTTTGGTATATTTTATTGGATAATCTTGATAGGTCAAAATTGGGTCAGCAGATATGGGTCAGAAAGTTAATGGGTCACGCATCATGGGCCAGCATCTAGTTTATTTTAGCATGTTTATTTTATGTTTTTAGTAGTTTTATCAAGTCATGGGTAGTTTGTTTTTGTCAACAGTTATGGAGTAGTGGGTATGGTAGTACGCGGGATTACCTACTGAAAGTATGGAGTCATGAGTAGTGGGTCAAGAGTCCTCTTTATTTTAATGAATGTATGTGTAGGTCCACCCGGAGGATCGAGTAAACTCTATTCCCTGTTTTCCGACAAACCTGAAAGTGCGGAATCCAAACGGGTAAGTTAAACCAAGTGACGAACACGAACACAAAGATTCAACGATTAACACTCCATTGTATTAACTCGTATGAAACCGTTACAAAGCAATGTTTACAAGATAAACCTATAAACTCTCAGTTGTGTGTGTGTGTTTACAGTGTTCGCTCTCCGAAATCTATTCAGACTTCGTTAGTTTGTTCTGTTCTGTTCTGTGTCTGTGTTTATATACTACACATGTCGACGAAAACAGAATCCCACGAAAACACATAGGACGAAATCCAAGATATGGACGAAATCAGGTGATTTCGTCCTATTTGGTTTTCATCCATAAGTGTTTTCATCCCATTTGGTTTTCACCAAAAGGGATTTCGTCCAACATGTTGGCCCAGGGGATTTCGTCCAATTCATGTTGGGCCTGGGCTTGACTTGTCAACTAGGCTTCATCATGACATAAACAAGACAACACTAGCTTAACAAATATGCATACCGCACACACGCAGTAGCATTTACATCAAACGTTACGAAATAAAACGCATACCGAGTCAAGATAGGAGGATATCTTGACTACGGCCTTCACTTCGTAGCCGAGCCGAGCCGTATCCACATAATATGTATCAACAAACTCCCCCTTGGATGCTGCTCGCGAGGTTCATAATCTCGTTCTCCATCTCTTGATGGTTCATTCATTCTTGTCGTAGGATCTTCAAAGTCTTCACGCGTCGTAAGTAGAAAGTGTATCAATAAACTCCCTTTTTCATTTAGGTAGTGTGTTAACAAACTCCTCCTTTGATTATGCTGTGAATCTTTTGATTTTTGATACTTTAGATCCTTGTGGTGTTGGGGATTGATCAGCGGCAACTCGATCATCTTTATCATTTGAGTGCCTCCATGTCGTGTCTTCATTCCGAAGCTTGTCATCGAACATGTTCTCCTCGCCTTTAGCATCTGCACATGCAAGAAAGCTAAACACGTAATGAGAACAACTGCTTGGAATATAGTTAACATAAAACAAATGACACACAGGTGACCAATTTTTCAATCAACTACCGTCCGACAGTTTGTTTGAAAAGTTAACAGATTTTTCAATTTTGATTATTAACTTTCAAAACTTGCAAACTCTGACCGTTTATGAAGATTCAGTCGTTTTGGTTTTCATCATATTTCAGGCAACGAAGACTTGAGTTCCAACATCGGTTAATCAAAACTAAAGCAGAAATAAAATATTTTTGACTTTTATAAAGTTTATATTAAAACACACCTAAAATCTTTTTGGTATTTTGAATATTTCAAACTTAAAGACTGAAAGCAGTAAATAAATATATACAGAGTTGTAGAAACAAAGAAAAGTAAATAAACACAAACATTCTTTTTGCGAGTTTCGAGGGTAAGAGAATCATATCAGTGTACGGTCATGCCAAAACGCTCTTGTTGTTCTTTTTGTTAACATTTAGATAAACATCCTACAGCGATTATCGGTATTGTTATCCACATAAGCTTAACTTATCATATGTAATCATGGCGAGGGGATACGTTAAGGTATGATTTATACTTACCGACCGGTGTTCATCCACATCACGACACATTCCCGTATCAAGGTATGCACGAGGATTCATCTTACTGGTGAGTATACCATTTATCATTTGTTTTGACGTATATGAAAAATGTGAGAAACTCACTTATTTTGAGTGAAAACAAGCCCTATGTGATAGAATCACTTATTGATGAGGAACTTGATTTTCAGATGCATGAAGGGCACAAGAGCAAGTCCGTGAACAGGTCAGTACTTTCG
This sequence comes from Helianthus tuberosus, assembly GCA_030545235.1. Lineage (NCBI taxonomy): Eukaryota > Viridiplantae > Streptophyta > Magnoliopsida > Asterales > Asteraceae > Helianthus > Helianthus tuberosus. The sequence goes on from CM060442.1 coordinate 185,683,118, forward strand.
TACAGCAAAGAGACGAACTTGACTCCCGGATAAATGTGATATATTATCACTTATTTTGTGGACATGTGATTGTTGATCACTTATTGAGGTCGTATGCAGTATGTACACGGATGTATGACATCATGGAAGATCTAGACTTCGTCTCCGTTTGTTTCGGTAAAAGAAACAACCATGATACCCAGATGATAAACAGCATAAAGACCACATATCTCAGAACCTCGGCAATCTCTCAAACGAAATTTCGGTACTAAGACCATATGCCAATGAGTGGTTCCCACACAGTCTTCAGTCGATTTAAGTTTATATCACCATGCACACTTTAAGATGATTGTGAGCCTACCGATACATCTTATATAGAGCTGCTTAACATTTTTCATTTTGCATTTCAGTTTAAAAAGGTTTCAACAGACCACTGATGTACTATCATTTTCTCTTTTGCTCGCCAGGAAACTCATTTTTGTTTTTCTATTGTTTTTGAGTTTTGAAATTTTTCGATGTTTTTGAATTTTCAAATTTGGATTTACTCCCCCTAAAATCAACAAACTAAGATAAATTTAAAAGACACAAATATATTTACAAAAAGGATTTCCCGATGTCGGTTAACTCATGTTTTACCTTAATGCCGTTTACCAAAATTAAATTTTTGTCAGAAATTATTTATCGAATTTTGGAAAAATCAGTTGGCACGTCGGTAATCGGTGCAGACCAAAACAACATTGACGAGTTTCATATTGAAACAATCACGTGTGAAGTGATATTCGAGATCAATGTGTCAGGTCAAAGAGTGATGTACGAGATGATAATAATTCATAAAGCAGCTTAAATATCGATAAGTATAGGAGAGATTAGAAATTTAAAACCGTATCCTACAACTGCTTCGTGCATTGCAAGGAATCTGAGTGCTCTCCCAAAGTCGATTTTGTAGCTACTGAGAAATCTCATCACAGCAACAAGATCATAGACCTCTGGGTCCGGCTGGTCTTCCACATTGTACCAACGAAGGTCTTTATCTTTCTCTTTGAGAAGTAGTGTGCGGTTGTTCAATCCACGCCAAGGCATCCGCACACCCGGTTGGTTTGTTCAACAAACACATTTTCTCCAATCACACCGTAGAGAAAAGTAACCTACACGTTCATCTTGTGGACTTTGAACTTCTTGTGGAAGAAAAATCCATGAATCTTCAAAAAGCTTCAGACGTGCTGCAGTCCCGTACTTTGCATTGGAATCTTTCATGTTGACCCGATCAAAAACAATAACAACCAAATTTTGGCACATATTTCATCTGGTCGAATTTTTCAACTTCATTCCTTTTTCCTCTCCATCAATGGCAACAATATTCTCCTAGATGTAACAATATTTCGGAGCCTTCTATCGCCGATCTTGTGCATGGACGCTCCACTATCAACAATCCTAAGACTATCAATAGTTCCTCCTGGAACATCCTGCACTCTCACTCAGAGATTAGTTGGAGAGGGGGACCAAGCCTTCACAGACTTGGGTCGTCCGTCATCATCGAGAATTGTGACATCCATTTCCCGATGATTCGGAATTGATGTAGCTCCCCCTGAAACACTTACTGGTTTTGGTTTCCAAATCTGTTTTTGTTTTTCATTTTTAATTTCTAACTTAACAGATTTTGTTTGGACAACCTCCGGTTTTAAAACCTTTTCAACTTCTTTTGTTTGTTGCTTTTTCTGTTTCTTTTCTCGTTGTTTAACAAGACGAGGGTCCTATTTTGGTGAAACAGATCTTTTATGGTAATTGTTACCATGGGGGGCATCAACTTTTGCCTTTTCTTTCGTGAGATATGGACAATTTCTGACAATGTGCCCATACTCACCACATTCAAAGCATGATCTCCGCTCAACAAACCTCGGAGTATCATAACTGTAAGAGCTTGATGATGAACTTCGTGATCTTGAGGTACTTGGTCCTACATCACAACCGTTTGTGTGTTGTGTGTAATTGTTTTGACTGTTTCTTTTCAAAATTTTACTTTGTTTAACAAAATCCGTGTTGGATTTGTTTTCGAAAGTTTCAATTTTATCAGTCCCTCTGGATTTCACAAAGTTTATCTTCTGAACCTTTTTCTTGTTTTGGCTCTGTTTGCCTTTTCCCTTTCCTTGGTGAACGTGTCCTTGCTTTCGTTGATTGTGTTGTGATTGCAATTTTTGATTCCCATATTTCTTTCTAACTTCAGATTTTAGGATAGGAGCACACTGAGTTACTACAACTTCTGGGCCCGACTTTCCCAAAAACTTACTGGTAGAGTCTTCGAAAACTTTATCAATCAAAGATTGATTGACATTTTTTATAGGGAAATCCTTGTCTGAATATATTTTTTCAGATCCAATCAACGTGTAAAGCAAGTTCACGCTTTCACAACTTCCAGATGAGGATTCAACGGACTTGGCTGTAGCAGTCACAAACGGTTTTGCAGGTGGATCACAAAGAATGTGATTTTCGAGAGGTATGTTTTCCTCTTTTGTTACAGTTTCTGACTGTTCAGAGTTGGTATCCTCGGATTCATCATCTGACGAATCAGCATCCTCAACAATGACTGGAGGATCCTGATTTTGTTCAGCAGTTGACACTTTCGCATCTGCTGATTCATCCGAATCTGAGGATACTTCCTTTTTGTAACCTAGCCCAATTGTGAATTCCTCAAGGCTCAATGAAACTGAGGGCTCAAAATGAGGTTTATTTTCCTCATCAGGCATCGAAGAATAATCGTGTTTAATAGGTGGTGGACACTTCTTATAACCTATGCATGTGACATCAGTTTTCTTTTTCTGAACATCAATGATGTGATCCAGCACATAGCTAGAGCTTAAATAGCTGTCTAACTTGAGTCGGATCGCCTCACTTTCAGTTTTAACACAAGCCATTTCTTTTTGCATTATCTCGAGCCTATTGATGTAAATATTTATTTCAGTTTGTTTTCTTGAAACCATTTTCGTTAGCTCGTTCTTATCATGTTTTAATGTTTCAATTATCTTTTTAAATTCCTTTTCATAATTTTCACGAAACATGTTGGCCTCTGTGCATTTTGAAAGATCCACTATCAACTTTTGATTGTGGATATTTGTCACTTCATATTTGTTTTGCAAAGCCTCATGTTTGCTTTGCAAATCACACCACTTATCATCAAAAGAAACATGTTTGTTTTGCAAGTCAAACAATTTAGCATTTAAAGCATCATGTTTGCTTTGCAACTCATACATATTAGCATCCAAATAAGCACATTTAACACTTAAGCTAGCACAATTATCACAATTAACAACAGTTGGTTCATCGACACATACCTGACTGGAATCACTCTTAGATGTTGACCTATCTGCATCAGAATCATCAACCTCCCTTGATGATTCACATTCAGATCCATCCTCGCTTGAACTTGAACTTGAAGTTGTAACATCTTCAACTGAAGTTGAAACGTCTTCAACTGAACTACTGTCATGTTCAGAACTGTCATTGTTTCGTGATGATTCACCATTGCTGGTATCTTTGACAATTTTAGCATAAAATGCCGTTTTTGTTTGACTACAGTTCCTTGGATCAAGAGATGATGGTTCTACCGTAGAACGATGGCACTGTGAAGCAACTGGTGGTAATGGATTTCCATACAAGTCTGTGGTTGGAGCTGGCTTTACAGGAACTTGTATCGGATTGCCATATAAATCTGTGCTTGTGACAAACGCCGTTTGAAGTGGAGCGTGTGAAGCAGGTCTTGCAGAAGTACTAGGAGTTCCATAATACATATCAGTATTATGTCGCACTGGTATTGCAGAAGTGGGTGCGGGATTTTCGGCCCATGAAGGCGATAAACGTGACGGATTACCCCACCAGTTCGAACTCATATTTGATGTATGATGATGAATACCTGAACAAATCACACAAATTAAACAGTTAACAATGTTTTACAAGTCTTCTGTTTAAGAATAACACAAGTATGTGATGAAAATAGGGGTTTTCGTTGCTGATATGTTTGATTTTGTCGCTGAAATGGTGATTTCGTTGCTGAAATGGTGATTTCGTTGCTGAAATGTTTTACTGACACTTCTGATTTCGTCAGGAAAAGTGATTTCGTCCAGAATTAGTTGATTTCGTCGCTGAAAGGCCTTTTATGACGAAAACAGGTGCTGTTTTGTTGCTGAACTGTTGATGACGAAAATAGAATTGTTGCTGAACTGTTGTTGACGAAAATAGAGGGATTTCGTCTGGATATGTTTGACAAAATCATATGTATTTTCGTCCAGTATGATATTGTTGACTAGGGTGTTTTCGTTGACTGGATGTTTGAAGAAAATGGTTGAATTTCGTCCAGACAAAAGTGTTTTCGTCCAAACAAGTGTTTTCGTCCAATGGGATTTTGTCCAGCAGCCGATTTTGTTGACTAATGTGAGATTTCGTTGAAATCACTTTTGTCCAGCCTGATTTTCGTTGATGTAAGTGATTTCGTCCAGCAAACATGCACAAGTGATTTCGTCCAGCTTGATTAACAAGACCTGGTGATTTCGTTGACAATTTGGTACAGACAAGTTGATATTTCTTCAAACCTTATCCTTATCTTCTGACAACAACAACCTTCTTTTTCAAACTAAGCATGCTTTCGGCCACTGTGGTTACCAACTATCAATCATATCTGTGACACAATATTCAAACAATTTATATTATAACAATAACAACACAATCTTTCATCAAACAAAGATCAAACATATAAACATATGAAGAACACTTTGAATAAAAAGATGAACATGATGAATATCCTGTTGATCCGAACAACAATTTTTACACAAAAGTTCAATAAAAATCCTTTCTTAACATGTATAGATGAAAACTAGCAAGATTTTTTATAAGAACAATTAGCAAAAACACAAGATTTTCAAAGATTTAAACCTGATTTTTCTGAAAATATAAAATTTCTGTTTCAAAAATCAAGAACAAATCTGGAAACACATAAAAATCTACTTGGTTTTAACAAGGAATCGAGCCAATGCTCTGATACCAATTGTAGGTCCACCCGGAGGATCGAGTAACCTCTATTCCCTGTTTTCCGACAAACCCGAAAGTGCGGAATCCAAACGGGTAAGTTAAACCAAGTGACGAACACGAACACAAAGATTCAACGATTAACACTCCATTGTATTAACTCGTATGAAACCGTTACAAAGCAATGTTTACAAGATAAACCTATAAACTCTCAGTTGTGTGTGTGTGTTTACAGTGTTCGCTCTCCGAAATCTATTCAGACTTCGTTAGTTTGTTCTGTTCTGTTCTGTGTCTGTGTTTATATACTACACATGTCGACGAAAACAGAATCCCACGAAAACACATAGGACGAAATCCAAGATATGGACGAAATCAGGTGATTTCGTCCTATTTGGTTTTCATCCATAAGTGTTTTCATCCCATTTGGTTTTCACCAAAAGGGATTTCGTCCAACATGTTGGCCCAGGGGATTTCGTCCAATTCATGTTGGGCCTGGGCTTGACTTGTCAACTGGGCTTCATCATGGATTGGACCAAACATAAACAAGACAACACTAGCTTAACAAATATGCATACCGCACACACGCAGTAGCATTTACATCAAACGTTACGAAATAAAACGCATACCGAGTCAAGATAGGAGGATATCTTGACTATGGCCTTCACTTCGTAGCCGAGTCGAACCGAGCCAAGCCGTATCCACATAATATGTATCAACAGTATGCAGTTTTCTTTTGCAATTATCTCTCGTACAGTTTATTTCTTTTCATTGTGCAAATCAGAATCAACAAACTAAAAGGGTTTAACCCCAACATTTGGTATCAGAGCCCTAGGCTCATACCTGATTCGTAGCAAGAAAGAGATGAAGCAGCAGCAAGATTGATCATTAAGTGATCAGAAAAGCAAGTTTTTATTTCAGCAAGATATTGAAGCAAGAAGGCCGCAAGTTAAGCCACGTGATAGCAAGAAACGAAGCAAGATAGCAAGTCACAGCAAGAATCAAAGAAAGATAGCAAGATAAGCAAGACAGCAAGATTTCCCGTGAAGAAAGAAAGTAGCAAGTTTCCAGAAGCAAGAATTTATAGCAAGAAAGTAAGAAACCGGAGCAAGTCGCAGCAGGTCCCAACAAAAAAAAACGCAGCAGAATGGCCATTGTACAGGCAAAAGAAGCAGGTTCGTTGTCGTTTCAAGTCCCGACTCTGACCCCTACGAACTATCCGACTTGGGCGGTAAGAGTCAAGGCGATCATGGATGCTCACGGCTTATGGGAGACCGTCGAAACAAGGAATTTAGGAGAAGAACCAGATCAGAAAAAGTCGAAACAAGCGCTTGCGTTCTTGTTTCAAGCTATACCCGAGGAGATGGTTTTGCAAATGTCGAGTCACACAGACCCGAAGAAAGTGTGGGATGGCTTAAAAACACGATACTTGGGTGTCGAACGAGTGAGGGCGACTCGAATTGCAACATTGAGAAGAGAGCTTGAGGGTTTGCGGTTGAAGGAAGGAGAACTCGTTGATGATGGTGCTTCTAAGGTGAGCGGATTGGTTTCAAAGTTGAGGGGTCTCGGACACGAAATTGAAGAAGAAGAAATGGTGAGAAGGTTACTTGATGCAATTCCAAACTCCTATCTTCAAGTTGTAACTTCGATTGAGCAATGTTTCGATTTGGATTCAATGCTCTTTGATGAAGTGGTAGGAAGGCTGAAGTCGTATGAAGAAAGAAGAAAGAGCCGTGGTGAAAAGGAAGAAGAACAAGGCCAACTTTTGATGACCGAACAAAAGTATGATGGAAGTAGTGGACGAGGAAGAGGCCGCGGAAGAGGCTATGGTAGAGGTGAAAGAGGTCGAGGAAGAGGAGGAAGAGGAGGAAGAGGCTCGGGTCGAGATGATAAGAGTGGATTTAGATGCTACGAGTGTGGAGCATTCGGGCATTTTGCTAACGAGTGCACGAAGTGGAAAGACAAGAACGAAGAAGCCAACTTGATCCACGAAGACGAACCCACCCTACTTTGAAGAAACGGGTCGATGTCAAGATTATGGGGGTGAGTATTGGATAATCTTGATAGGTCAAAATTGGGTCAGCAGATATGGGTCAGAAAGTTAATGGGTCACGCATCATGGGCCAGCATCTAGTTTATTTTAGCATGTTTATTTTATGTTTTTAGTAGTTTTATCAAGTCATGGGTAGTTTGTTTTTGTCAACAGTTATGGAGTAGTGGGTATGGTAGTACGTGGGATTACCTACTGAAAGTATGGAGTCATGAGTAGTGGGTCAAGAGTCTATTTAAGAGTCCTCTTTATTTTAATGAATGTATGCAGTTTTCTTTTGCAATTATCTCTCGTACAGTTTATTTCTTTTCATTGTGCAAATCAGAATCAACAAACTAAAAAGGGTTTAACCCCAACATATTTTATATTCTCAAATCTTGAATAATGGTAAATAGTTTGAGATAACCTAAATGATAAAGCAAATCAGATAGATCAGGGGCGGAACCAATGTAGCCTTAGCCGTAGCACAGGCTACGGCTCAACCCCGTATTCGCATTTGCAGTGTAATTTTTTTTTTTTTTGGTTTTATACATAAGATACCCCTAAACATATACGAGGATATTTCTAAGAAAAGATTATGAAACTTGATAGTATTCATTAAGCCCAAAACCTTTAGTAACTAAGCCCAAATAATTAGTTTTATGATAATTAAGCCCAAATTGTAATAACTTATAAACCCCAAATAATAAAATAATCCATTTGAACAATGTCATGCCATGGTTTGTGCGGTCGAAAATGAGTTTTTCATAAGATAAAAGACAATGATGTTATGGAGCGATTTCAAGCTATGAAAACAAGAAGAGAACAAATCTATTAGGTATTTGTTTTACTTTATTTATTTATTGTCGGTTTTCTAATATTGTATGATTGTACGGTAAAAAAAAATTTGGGATACCCTTGATTTAATAGGCTAGTTCCGTCACTGAGATAGATTGTCTTCATAACCAACCAGCCTAGATTATTTCGCCACGAGCCCAACGTATCCCCCATGAGCCTAAGCATGCCAACAAAGCAATACCCGAATCAAATGACTCACTAAGCACTAAGGCTACAACTAAGCCCATGGATGCTCTTGCATCATACCCCTTGGTTGCGAGTCTTGCATATGGCCCAATCCACAACCCATATATCCAGTACTAACCATCTGTTCCAAGCCCAATAGTACTAACCCAATGGCCCAAACCAAATGAGCCAATTAACTTGGTCTACAACACCGGTGAAGTCGAGGTATTATTCATGTTATTTATTTTTTAATCTTTTTAAATTTGAGTTAAATATGTTTTTTTTTCTTTTGATTTGGTTTTTGCTCAATTTATTTTGCTTAGGACAGTATGTGAGTGTTTTTAGCTCATTTGTCTACGATAACAATCATAGCTAGTAAAATCATACCCAATTACCCATATAAAATATATTGGTAGAGTTTAGGAAGGGTGAGACGCAGGGAAAACATACTATCACAAATGATAGATGATGCTTCTCATGGAATTTCAACACCAAAAATATAGTATGTGTAAGCTACCAATAAAAGAAAAAAACATATGAAAACATATAATAGTTACAGATAAAACATGATATAGACATGAAGACAAGAAGATTGTAACATGCAAATGCCACCAAAATTACAGAAAAAAAACTAGAGTTAACTTCTGTTTTGCTCCATATGGTTTGGTCATTTTAATGGTTTGCCTCAATCGTTTAAAAAATGTCACTTTCCTCCCAGATCTATATAACTTATCTCTATTTCACTCCACGCCTCAAACGACATCTATTTGCAACATTAAAAACAAACATGTACCCCTCACATAAGGGGCATTTTAGTCTTTTCCCGTCCAACCTAAAAAGATATTTTTTATTATTATATATAATAATACATATAATAAAACATATATAACACAAACATACACGCTCTCTCTATTTTCTCTCTCTACATGCTCGCTCTCACTCCATAACTAGACATCACCACCAGTAGCCTCACCATCAACAACCTCACCACCAACACCCACCATCCTGCACCACCATCACCTACCGACCACCGCTAACCACCACCTGTCGACACCACCCACCAGCCTGCTAACCACCACTTGTCGACCATCCCCGGCCACCCTCTCTCTCACTGTCCCTCTCCCCAAATATTCTCTATGAAAAGGTGAGTCACTAATCTTAGACCAACGCACACCCAACCTTCATACCATAACCCTCAAACAAACAACCTATTTATCCCTAAACTTTTACGTAGATGTTGTGGAACGACGACGACCCTAAATCTAAGCCATACACACCCATACGGTGATTGTCTGAGCTTTAAAACGAAGCCCTAAAGACATGGAACAGCGGGGGAAGTCGGGTTTTGACATCGGAGCAGGTTAGTAGTGGTGTATGGTGATATCGATAGATTTGGTTTGAGATGCGTTTAAAACCCTATGCAGTGGTCGAATCAGGTTTGAGATGGTTGTGCTCTTTTGTGTGTGTGTGTCTGTGTGTGAGAGAGAGAGAGAGAGACGACATGCGGTGGCAATCTGGCAGATGGAGGTAGTTGGGGTAAGAAAGAGAGTCGATTGTGGTGTGGTTGATGATGGTGATGACGGTGGTGGTGTGTTAGGTGATGATGAAGGTGGGGTATTCAGTTTAGAGAGAAAGAGAGAGAAAGTGAGAGAGAGGGAGAGACAAAGAGAAACAGAAAGAGAGAGAATCACTATATATATTATATATGTGTAAAAGACTAAAATAACCCTACATCTATCTATAAAATTACCAAATTACCCCCTGAGTTAACAAACATTATAGATGGAGTTAATACCGGGGAGCATATTAGAGTAAAAGTACCAATATCAGGGAGGAAAATGTCACTTTTTATACCATTAAGTCAAAACCGTTAAAATGACCAAACCAAAAGGAGCAAAACAGAAGTTAACTTAAAAATCTAAGTCAGTATCACAAACTAAGAGATATATGTACCCTTCACTTAAAGTCTTAAATCTTAATCTTACACCTCCACGAACCCCTATCTACGGCCATGCCCAGAGAGGTGGAGTTCTAGTAGATTATGTCTAACCAACTCATCCCAAGTTGGTTTTAGTCTACCTCTACTCTTCCTCTCCTCCACAATTAGGGTTTCTGGGGCTATAATCGACATCATCTATTTACTCTTTACGGGTTAGGTTATAATACAAAAGGCCCTTAAAATATAAAGTGTAAGAAGGTTTTCTGGCCCTTAGATCAGATCAAAAACTCATCAAGGGCTCTAAATAAAACGGTGGCATCTATGTAATTAAAAAGGGCGGTAAGGGCAGGATGGTCCAAAAACACTTTCAGCTAACCGTTCAAACACCAAACTTTTTAACTACGCTTCATCAACATTCTTCGAGACCCCCATTCTTCAATCAACGATTTCTTCAACAACGATTCTTCATCAACGACACTCGATTCACAACGATTCTTCATCTCGGTAACACTCTGTTGGTCCGGCTAGGGGAGGATCTAGTCGCCTAATCCTTGTGTACAAACCAACCCGGTTGTGCGGAATCCAACCGAGAAAGGCAAACCGAGATAGAACACGCAAAAACACGACACACAATATTCACCGATTAACACCTCTGTATTAATACGTATGAAAGGTCCAGTTACAAGCTCAATGTTTACAGATGTACTCTATAAACTCTCTCAAACTCTCGTGAGTGTGTGTGCTCTCCACAGAATGTTCTAAGTGTTCTCTACTTGAACACAACACACTACATGAGTATATATACCCGTCACAGATTGTCTGGTCGAAGGATCAGATAGACTGATCGAAAGATCATCTATCGATCACAAGCCTATCGAAGGATCCACATTTACCTCGAAGGATGATATCCTTCGAGGTCCATCTATATCCATCGAAGACATTATCTTTCGAGCTCATCGAAGGATATACACCATCCTTCGATCACACAACCTTCGACACAAACATCTTACAAAACAATGTGCTAACTGTTTGGCCAAATCAAACCGGAGGATGGTAGACTTGGTCAAACTTACATCGAACGCACATATTAACAAACCTAAGACGTAACTCAGACTAACACAAGACATCGTTTTGTATCATGACAAAATACAGACACAAGTGCACCAACAAACTCCCCCTTGGCTGTAGCTTTGTCTCGATCTTCGTGTCTTCAAGTCTCTGACGTCCTTTCAAACGAGTCGAAACCAAGTCGAACTGAGCTGAGTCGAACCGAACCGAGTCGTGTCCACAAAATATGTATCAACAAACTCCCCCTTGGACGCTACTCGTGAGGTTCAACTTCGATGTCTTTCACGTCGGAGGATCTTCAAAGTCTTCACGCGTCGTAAGTAGAAAGTGTATCAACAAACTCCCCTTTTCATTTAGGTAGTGTGGCAATAAACTCCCCCTTAGATTGAACTCTCCCTTGAGTCATGCTCGTGAATCTTTTGACTTGTCAATTCTTCAGATCCTTGTGGTGTTGATGAAGGGTCAGCGGCAACTCGATCATTTTATCCTTTGAGTGCCTCCACTTCGTGTCTTCATTCCAAAGCTTGTCATTGAACATGTTCTCCTCGCCTTTAGCATCTGCACATGCAAGAAAGCTAAACGCATAATGAGAACAACCGCTTGGAATATAGTTAACATTTAAACAAACGACACATATGAGATCAAATCTCAATCAAACACCGACCGACAATATTTTGAAAGTTTAGAAAAATATTCAATTTTAATCCTTTAACTTTCAAAACTTGTTAACTTCGACTGTTTATGAAGATGCAATTGTTTTCCGGCTTACGATCAGGATTTTGGGTAGGATAGACTCGAGTTCCAACATCGGTCAACCAAAAATAAACTAGAAGCAAAATCTTTTTTTTTTTTTTTGAATTTTATAAAGTTTATATTAAAACACACCTAAAATCTTTTTGGAATTTTTCATTTTTCAAACGTAAAGACGGAAAACGATAAATAAATAAATATATACAAAGATACATAAACTGAAAACAGTAAATAAATATTTACAGACATTCTTTTTGCGAGTTTCGAGGGTAAGAGAATCATATCAGTGTACGGTCATGTCAAAACGCTCTTTTTGTTCAATTAGTTAACATTTAGATAAGCATCCTATAACAATTATCGGTATTGTTGTCCACTTAAGCTCAACTTATCAGATGTAATCATGGCGACGGGATACGTTAAGGTATGATTTATACTTACCGACCGGTGTTCATCCACATCACGACACATTCCCGTATCAAGGTATGCACGAGGGTTCATCTTACCGGTGAGTATACCGATTATCATCTGTTTGACCGTATATGATGTGAGATTCTCACTTATTTTGATTTGAAAACAAGCCCTATGTGATAGAATCACTTATTGATGAGGAACTTGGTTTTCGATGCATGAGGGCACAGGAGCAAGTCCGTGAACAGGTCAGTACTTTCGTACAGCAAAGAGACGAACTTGACTCCCGGATAAATGTGATATTTTATCACTTATTTGTTTGGACATGTGATTGTTGATCACTTATTGAGGTCGAATGCAATATGTACACGTGTGTATGGTATCATGGAAGATCTAGACTTGCGTCCCCGTTATTTTTCGGTAAAAGATACAACCATGATACCCAGATGATAAGCAGCATAAAGACCGAATATCTCAGAACCTCGGCAATCTCTCAAACGAAATTTCGGTACCAAGACCATATGCCAATGAATGGTTCCCACCCAGTCTTCAGTCAATTTAAGTTTATATCACCCTGCACACTTTAAAATGATTGTGAGCCTACCAATACATCTTATATAGAGCTGCTTATCGCTTTTTCATTTAAGGTTTAAAGAGGTTTAGACAGACCACTGATGTACTATCATTTTCTCTTTTGCTCGCCAGGAAACTCATTTTTGCTTTTCTATTGTTTTTGTGCTTTTGAAATTTTTCACTGTTTTTGAATTTTCAAATATGGATTTACTCCCCCTAAAATCAACAAACTAAGATAAAATTTAAAAACACAAAGGTATTTACAAAAACGATTTCCCGATGTTGGTTAACTCATGTTTTACCTCAATGCCGTTTACCAAAATTAATTTTGAATCAGAAATGATTTATCGAATTTTGGAAAAAATGAGTTGGCATGTCGGTAAGCGGTGTGGACCATGACAACATTGTCTGGCCAAAGAGTGCTGTACGAGACAATACTAATTCATAAAGCAGCTTAAATATCGACAAGTAAAAGAGAGATTAGAATTTTAAAACCGTATCCTGCAACTGCTTCGTGCATTGCAAGGAATCTGAGTGCTCTCCCAAACTGGATATCCACCCGGTGTGGATTTCAAAGTCGATTTTGTAGCTACTTAGAAATCTCTTGACAGCAACAAGATCATAAACCTTTGGGTCCGGCTGGTCTGCCACATTGCACCAGCGAAGGTCTTTGTCTTTCTCTTTCAGAATTAGTGTGCGGTTGTTCAATCCACGCCAAGGCATCCGCACACCCGGTTGGTTTGTTCAACGAACACATTTTCTTCAATCACACCGTGAAGAAATGTACACTGCACGTTCATCTTGTTAATTTGAACTTCAGACGTGCTGCAGGTACGTACATTTTGATTTGAATCTACCCTGGGGACCCGATCAAAGCCTTTAAAAATCACCTTTTAAAATGATTTCCATTTTGTCGAAGCTTTCAATCTCTTACAACAGACAATTCTGTTTTCTTTACTTTTTCTTCTCTCCATCACAGGCAACAACATCTTTGTCGCCGATCTTGTGCATGGACACTCCACTATCAACAATCCGATGACTATCGATAGTTCCTCCTGGAACATCCTGCACACTCACTCAGAGATTAGTTGGAGAGGGGGACCCAAGCCTTAACAGACTTGGGTCGTCCTTCATCATCGACAAAGGTTATTTCAACCTCGCGATGACCTGGAACTGGTGAGACTCCCCCTGAAACTTTATCCGTTTTAGATCTCCAAGCTTGTTTTTGTTTACCGGATTGTGTATTATTTACAGATTTAGAAATCTCCGGTTGTAACGATTGTGACAAAATTGGTTTCCTTTTAACAGGTTCTGGTTTTAAAACCTTTTCGATCACCTTCACATTTTTACGTCGTTGTTTTGTTTTCTGTTCTTTAACAGTGCTGTAGGTCCCTGAATCCCGTATGGATCGTACAAGACTGTTAATCTATCAAGGGTGCGGAATCCCCTTGATTGATCTTCGAACACAGAAACAAGAAAGTGTAGAAGAATAAGAACTCGAACACACAAACTTTTCCAACTGATCTTCTGTGATTATCAAACCTTAGAAACGTTTTACAATCACTAAGATCTCCTAGAACCCAACAGCCAATTTCTGTTTGTTCTAAACTCTCTCAATTCGAATGCTCTCTCACAATCTCCAAAAGTCTATCAAGTTCTCTCAAGTGTCTAACCCTAAACATGTAGCAAGAGGTTGTTTATATACTACAACCTACCATACACGAATTGGGCTTTGCCCATATTACATATGTTACATAAACTTGGGCCTAATAGACATAATATAAACTTGGACTTGATTGGGCTTCATAGAACTCGTTTTTCTTTAAGTCTTCATGATCCAATCTTCTGTTTAATATCCAAAGACCAATCCAAAGTTGTTGTCATATAACATGCACCAACAAACTCCCCCTTGACAATAGCTTGCAAAGGAAACTTTAGTCTTCAGAATCTCACAGTCTTTGGTCTTTGGATAGCGTCAGCTTCAACATGAATTCTGTCTTTGTCAGCAACATCTTTGTCAGCAACAGACTCCCCCTAAGCTGATGCATCCAATCACCAAATCTTCCAAGTTTTTGAGTCAGCATTCAATGTTAGTCTTCACAGCATCCACTCTGCATTGTAGAAGGAGGACTCTACCAAGCAGCAACAAACTCCTCATCTCTTCACAGCAACTTCTCATCAACAAACTGCTTCAATCTGTATACTATAAAACAAACATCTCGAGAAACCATAAGAATTTTTCAACATAGTTAAACAATTATTATTATTCAAGAGATAATTCAACTGTATCACAGATTAAGCATTTCCCTTTTAGTACCAACACGCAACAATTTTTAATCAAACACCTTTTATAACCTGCATCATTTCAAAATTTTGAACCCACTTACTAACACAGTCTCCCCCTATCGGTAACAATTCCTCCAAGAATAACAGTTTTCCGTACATTAAGAATTTTAACAGAAAAAGACACTATTTTTGGATTTTTATATTTTCTGAAAGCAAATAAATACGAAAAGCAATAAACACTCTATTTTTGTGAGAATCACCGGTAAGAAGATCATATCAGCACAATCAAACTGTTTCACACAATTATATAATTCTTTATTCAAGTTTTAGTGAAAAGCAGTTCAAGACGATTACCAGTATGTTTGTCCACTTAAACAAAATGCATGAACATTTCAAGTACCATTACCGTATGATATGTTAAGGTAATTTTATTATACCGAAATACTAGTGTGTCCCACTTCAGGATATACCCCCGCGATCAAGGTATGCACAAAGATTCATCGTAGTCGGTGAGTATACTGATTATCATCTGTTTGACCGTATAAATGATCTGAGAAACTCACTTATTTTGATTGAAAACAAGCCCTATGTGATAGAATCACTTATTGATGAGGAACTTGATTTTCATATGCATGAGGGCACAAGAGCAAGTCCGTGAACAGGTCAGTACTTTCGTACAGCAGAGAGACGAACTTGACTCCCGGATAAATGTGATATTTTATCACTTATTTGAGGGACATGTGATTGTTGATCACTTATTGAGGTCGAATGCAGTATGTATACGTATGTATGGTATCATGGAAGATCTAGACTTTGTCTCCGTTTGTTTCGGTAAAAGAAACAACCATGATACCCAGATGATAAGCAGCATAAAGACCGAAAACCTCAGACTTTGGCAATCTATCAACGCAAGATTTAAGGTCGTTAAACCATACACCACTGATGTGTTCCCCACTCATACTCAGTGCATTTAGGTTTATATCACTTTGGTAAGTTGATTATTTCATGCTTTTGTCTACTGGTACATCATATAATGAAGCTGCTATCACACTTAATGCAATTTTATGGTTCAATTTCAGTGTGACAGTCTAACTTGCCGATGTACTATCATTTCTTCTTTTTCACACAGTGATAACTCAATTTTTGATTTTCTATTTTTTTTTTTTTTTTTGAGTTTTTGATTTTTCAAATGTTTTTGTATTTTTGATTTTTAAGAAAAAACAGTAAACTATTTACAAAAATTCTTATGAAAAACCAGTTATTCAGGATTCCTCATCCCATTGAGTTCGACTAAGTGTTCAAAGCGAGCTCGATCAAAAGCTTTTGTGTAAAGATCAGCAAGGTTATCTTCTGTGTCAACTCGGTGCAATTCAATTAATCGTTTTTCAGCACAATCCCGTATAAAGTGATGACGTATGTCAATGTGTTTAGTTCTACTATGCTTTACGGGATTGTTTGTGATTGATATAGTGGCATTATTATCTATCATAATAGGAGTACGAGTGAAATCCAAACCGTAATCGCGCATCTGCTGTTGGATCCAGAGAACCTGAGAGCAACAGCTACCCGCAGCAATATATTCAGCTTCACACGTAGAGGTAGACACACAGGATTGCTTCTTGCATTGCCAAGACACGATCCTGCCTCCTAAGAACTGACAACCACCTGTTGTAGATTTTCTGTTTGATTTGCATCCTCCAAAGTCTGAATCAGTGTAAGCAACGAACCTCAAATCACTATCTGCTGGATACCACAACCCAAGCTTAGGTTTCCCCTTCAAGTAACGAAGAATCCGCTTCACTGCTTTCATATGTGACTCCTTTGGATTTGCCTGATATCTGGCACACAAGCATACAGCAAACATGATGTCGGGTCTTGAAGCAGTCAAGTACATTAGAGAACCAATCATCGCCCTGTATTGAGTTGGATCAACATCTTCAGTGCTTTCATGATCTGGGCCGAGATTGTGGTTTTCACAAATGGGTGTGTTGAAAGTAGAGCAATCATTCATTTTGAATCGAGCCAAAATGTCATACACATACTTTGTTTGATGTATAAACATCCCATCCTCCTTCTGTTCAACTTGTAATCCCAGAAAGTAAGACAACTCACCCATAGCACTCATTTCAAACTTGCTCTTCATCACCTGTTCAAATTCCTTACACATGTTTTCGTCAGATGACCCAAAGATGATGTCATCCACGTATACCTGTACCAGCAGAAAATCTTCCTTCTTTCTCTTAATGAATAGTGTACTGTCAATCTGACCTCTTTCAAAACCATTTTTGACCAGATGTGTAGACAGTGTCTCGTACCATGCCCTGGGAGCTTGATGTAACCCATACAAAGCCTTATCAAGTTTGTACACTCGATCTGGATAGTCTGGATCAACGAACCCATCTGGTTGTGAGACATACACCACTTCTTGGACTTTTCCGTAAAGAAATGCACTCTTCACGTCTAGTTGGTAAACTTTGAAGCCCTTGAATGAAGCAAAAGCCAAAAACAAACGAATTGCCTCCAACCTAGCCACTGGTGCAAACACCTCATTGTAATCAATCCCCTCTTGCTGATTAAAACCTTTGACAACCAACCGAGCTTTGTTGCGTGTGACAATACCTCTTTCATCTTTCTTGCACCTAAATACCCATTTAGTGCCAATCTCTCTCTCTCCTTTAGGAAGGTCCACTAATTCCCAAACCTTCAACTTAGCAAACTGGGCCAATTCCTCTTGCATAGCTTCAACCCATGAATTGTCTTTAAGAGCCATATGAATGTTCTTCGGCTCCTCTTGGGAAATAAAGCAACTATACAAGCACTCGTTTACTATCCCAGTCTTCTCAATCGAAACAAATAACCCAGAATTTTCTGCTATGCTTCTTCTCGTCTGAACACCTACAGTAGGATCTCCCAGTATCATATCAACCGGATGATCTCTATTTGCTCGTGTAGTAGCAACAGCATCGACTTCTAGATTATCACCCAGGTTTGATCCAATCTCCCCCTGAATATTTTGATTTGCAAACGGATTAATGAAATCCTCCCCCTGACTGGGTTCAGAGTCACTATCACTTGAATCAGGATCAGCTGCACTTTGGGAAGTTTCCGGAGCATCTGGCATATCTACATTCGATCTAGGCATAAATTCGCCTTCATCGTCTTCACCAATCACTGTTTGAATCAGCTGAGAAGCATCTGCATCAGGAACCTCAGGAATATTAAATGATTTAAACACACTATCATAATCATATAATATAGCAGGACCACTCGTTGATTGTTGAGGTTTGTAAGAAGTAATTTCTACATTGAAAACAACCTCAATTTTACCAGTTTTTAGGTTAAAAACCCTTTTATTCGGTGTGCCAGGCACGTAGCCCAGAAAGTAGCCTTCGTCAGCCACCTCACCGAATTTTTGTTTATCTTTGTTTCGCACAATGGTGCAGGGTAATCCAAATGGTTCAAAGCCTGTTAAGTTTGGTTTTTCATTAAACATTAACTCATGACAAGTTTTGTTAAAACGTTTAACGGTCAAAACTTTGTTTAGGACATAGCAAGTTGTATTCACAGCTTCTCCCCAGAAAAGAACTGGCAGCTTAGAATCGGAAAGCATCGTCCTAGCGGCTTCAATCAACGTCCTGTTTTTCCTCTCAGCGACTCCATTTTGCTGAGGAGTGTAAGGAGCGGAAAATTGATGTTCAATTCCCTTTCGAAGACAGTAGAGATCCAGAATCCGATTCTTGAACTCCGTGCCATTATCACTCCTTATCCTCTTGATCCTTGCATCATGAACGTTTTCCAATTTTGTAAAAAGATCTATCAGCATTTCCGCTGTCTCATCTTTTGTACCTAAAAAGAAAACCCATGAATAACGTGAGTAATCATCAGTGACAACAAGACAATAGTACTTTCCACCTATGCTCCTCACGTTCACTGGACCAAATAAATCCATGTGAAGTAATTCATAAGGGGCATTAATGGAATTTACTGTTTTAGACTTATGAGGTTTCTTGTGTTGTTTTCCCTTTTGACATGGAAGACATTTATCTTCCACTTGAAACCTCAGCAATGGAACCCCTTTCACTAGCTCATTTTTAATAATGTAATTCATTTTCCGGTAGTGAATGTGAGCCATGCGTCTGTGCCACAACATTGATTCAGCTTCAGATGCTTTTGACAGTAAACACGCCACCGCAGCAGTTGGATCCTTGGCACCCATGTCCATGACATAAGTGTCATTTTTCCTTGGTGCACGCATAACTATCCAATCGTCCGGAATGACCAAACCCGGTTTCAACACCAATGCCTCAGACTTGGTAAAATGGACAGAGTGACCCTTGTCGCAGACTTGTGACACGCTCATCAGATTGTGTTTAAGCTGCTCAACATAGTTCACTTTGTCCAATGTGATCTTCCCATTCGTCACTTTTCCTCGTCCAGTAATTTTTCCACCTTTAGCACCAGCAAAATTTACATGCCCACCATCGTATTCTTCAAAATCAGAAAATAATCTCGCATCCCCCGTCATGTGCCTGGAGCAGCCACTATCAACATACCATAAGTTGATAATCCTCCTTAGCAGCTCCTGCACCCACCAACCAAAAGATTAGTTAGATTGGGGGACCCAAGCCTTAATGGTCTTGGGTCGTCCAAATTTACCAACTACTTGAACATCCATCCAATATCCATCACTCCCAGCTGGAGTCTTGGATCTTGGACCTATTGATGGAAATGGGGCATGATTTCCATAAGGTCTCTGGTCCTGAGGGTACCTTTTTGTGTTTGGACTATGTGACCTTTGAAAATTTTATTTTGATTCCAAGAACCTTGATTGTAATTTCTAAAGCCATTGTTATAAAAAGTTCGACCACCTTTATTTTGGTATCGATTTTGATATTGACCTTGACTTCTGAAATTATTTGAATTTTGATTATTCATTCTTGGTGAGTTACTTCTAGGTCTTTCATATCTGCCTGATGTAGATTCAGGCTGAAATCTTGGTTGATTTCTTTGGAAACGAGGAACTTGTGGAGTCCCTTTTTCAGCCTTATCTACACCACTAGCAACACCCGGTTGTTGCTTTGGAGCAGATTTCTTTGGAGAATTTGAGACTTTCTCCTCATTATCACCTTGCTTCTCAGGTGATTTCCCTCTTTCTTTCTCACTACCTTGTGCTTCAACCTTTTTGTTAGGACAGCAGCTAGCTACATGTCCCTTTGTGTGACATTTGAAGCACGGTCTCTTTTTCGAAGACTTCTTAGATGAAGCCTTTGAACTAGATTCTGGTTTTGATGATGATGCCTTGGAAAGATTTTGTTCAGTTTGCTTAAATTCAGATTTTTCTATGTTTTTGTTTTTAGCAAACTCTACATTTGATTCCTTTTCGATAACAGCTGTTTCGGTTTTCATATCACTTCCTTGAACAAAATTAACCTTTTTAACAAAAGTTTGATTATTGTTTTTAGAAGGTGTATTTTTCTTTTTCAAAACAGATTTGCTGTCATTTTCCTTCTTAGCATCATTATCTTCAAACACATCACCTTGACAGGATGTGGAACTACTTGGTGATGTTGACAGAAAATCTGTAAGCTCATCCTCACCAGGTAGGAAAGAGTAGTCATGACTAAGAGGAGGTGGGACTTCATTAAAGCCTTGGAATCCCACACTTGTCTTGTCATTACTCTTCTTTAACCCACCCATCATATGTTTCATAACAAAAGTAGAATCTCTGAATTGACCTAACTTCTTTTCAAGTTCAACAATTTTAAGTTGTGCATCCGACAACTCTTTGTTTTTATCAGAAATCTCTTTTGTTTTCTCAGCCATCATGTCATGAGCTAAGTCTATGACTTGAAGTTTTTCATTTAATTTGCATGTTAAAGCTTCAATTTCAGCTTCACAGCCTTTTATCTTTTTCAAATATGATGACTCGTTTCTTTTAGCAAAGAAATTTGACTCTTTTACGTTAGACATTTCGCTCACGAGACTTTTGTTTTGAGTTGACAATTTGTCAACTTCACCCTGTAGTTCACAACACTTTAAGCAAACAGAAGTGGCAGAGTTACTTACCTCTCCTGTTGATTTGTCTGAGTTGGCCATGAGAGCAGCAAGTTGAGCTTCCAGTCTTTTGATGATTTCATCTTTCTCATCAGCTTCCATTTCATGCTCAGACTTTGGCTTTTCCTCTTCAGCATCTGTTGTCTGATCAGCCTTATCTTCCTCAACTTCACTCTTCTTCTCAACTTTAGCCTCATCTACTGTAGCTTCAACATCATTGATTTGAGTGATCTCTGCCATGAATGCTTGAGTGACATTCTCATCATTTTCTAAGTGAATGCTCCAGTCATATGAGCCTTCTCTTGCAGAAGATATCAACGCTCTTGAGTTAGAGGTAGAGTTAGAGTTGTTTGATGCATTCCGATTGTTTGAACTTTGATTCGTACTCTCATGCTTTTGTTTTTGACATTCCCTAGCGAAATGACCATAACTCTGACAGTTAAAGCACCTGACTTTGGTCTTGTCAAAACCTACGCTCTTTCCTACAAACTTCCTTCCAGTTCTGTTCATGAACCTCTTCACACGTCTCGAAATCATGGCCATCTGCCATTGTAGATCCATCTCTTCTAGATCATCTGGGTCAATCTGATCATAATCTTCATCTAAAGTGGCAGGATCAGATATTTTCCCTTGAATGTAGTTCTCATAAGACGTAACAAAAGAAGCAAGTAGAGCAAGATGTTCTTCAGCAGACTTCACACTCATAGGCATTGACTTTGCACTACTACTTTGCTTTGAAGTTGATGTTCTCTTGACTCCTGTTGATCCTCCTGCAGCAGCTACAAAACACACATCACCATCCTGATTCACCATAACCTGCTCATTTTCACATGATAAAAACGCAGTAGCAGAGTCGCTAGAAGCGTTGTGAGAAGAAGAAGATGTAAGCCCATTGTAAACCGCCGGATCTTGAACCTGATCATATCCAGTATCTTTCTTCTTCATGCTGAGCTCATACGCCCTCAACTTTCCTACCACCTCTTCAAGCTCTTTTGTTTCATAATCTGCTTCACCCTTGATCATAAGAGTGTAGATATCCCACTTAGTAGGCAAGGCATCTAGCAGCTTGTCATTCTTCTCTATGTCAGAATAGCAATCGATCTCATAATTGTCCATTTCTGACATAAGATGGTAGTAACGAGTGATGACGTCTTCAAGTGACTCATGCTTCATGTACTTGAAAACAGCAAACTGCTTCTTCAGTAGATCAATCTTGTTCTTCTTGACATCAGCATTTCCAGCGTATCTTTTCTCCAAAGCATCCCACATATCCTTTGAGTTAGTGTACTTCTTGAAGGTATGTTTGATGCTATCAGGTAACGACATTTTGATTGCAGCCAAGGCTCTCTTTTCAGCCTCATACATCTTTTTGTCATTATCTTGCATGTTCACATATTCTGTTCTACGTGGTCTGCCCTCAAAGTCGTGTGTAGGATTCACGTACCCATCTTCGATGCATATCCACATGCGCGTATCCTGATATTCAATGAAGGATTGGAAACGATCCTTCCATGTCAAATAATTTTCCACCTTCATCATCTTAGGTGGTTTGTTGGTAGTGCCAACCTCATGCTCCATTCTCAAAAGCTCATTCAAACTAGACATGTTCGACATTTTTAACGTTGCAGACTGTTAAAACCGTACAAAATTTTTCCGAACACAGTGGTTATCAAATTACACCGTTAGAATCGTCTCGAAAAGACGAATCCAAAGATATATAATGCCGAAAACTGAATTCGGGATTTTCCAGATTTTTTTTTTTGTCGTAAAAATCCCACGAGTTCAACGGTGCAAACGGTTTGTCCAGATGAGTTACGGATAATTCTCTAAACACGAAACAGTGAAATTTTTTCTACGATTGCCTATAAAAATTCCACCACTTTCACGGTTGCGAGTCGAGAACACGGTTGCGAGTCGAGATCACTGTTGCGAGTCGGGATCACGGTTGCGAGTCAAAACAGCACAAGTCGAGACCACGGTTGCGAGTCAAATCAGCACAAGCCGAAACCACGGTTGCGAGTCGAGACCACGGTTGCGAGTCAAATCAGCACAAGCCGAAACCACGGTTGCGAGTCGAGACCACTGTTGCGAGTAAAATCAGCACAAAAGCTGATTGGGCCACGCAGCCACCCAATCCCGAAATTGCAGCAGCTGACAACACGAAATCTGCTTCCTTTTTGAAACTTTCCAAGCAAAGTCTCAATCAGCACTTCTTTCCATACACGAAATCCAAGCAAAGCTTCTACAAACACGAAAAATAGTCAAACCAATAATCAAAACAGATTAAAACACACAAATTTAAACTGTTCTTCAAATGTTCTTCCTGTTCTTCGTGTTCTTCGCAAAAACCCAGAACTTTAACTCGAAATCTTCAAACAACCAACTACCAAAACAGATCAAAACGCAGAATTTTGAACTGTTCTTCCTTGTTCTTGCTGTTCTTCACGAAAATTATGAATGAGACCCAAAATTTTCGATCAGTCTTAAACCACGCACAAGAGCAAATGCTCTGATACCAATTGTAGGTCCCTGAATCCCGTATGGATCGTACAAGACTGTTAATCTATCAAGGGTGCGGAATCCCCTTGATTGATCTTCGAACACAGAAACAAGAAAGTGTAGAAGAATAAGAACTCGAACACACAAACTTTTCCAACTGATCTTCTGTGATTATCAAACCTTAGAAACGTTTTACAATCACTAAGATCTCCTAGAACCCAACAGCCAATTTCTGTTTGTTCTAAACTCTCTCAATTCGAATGCTCTCTCACAATCTCCAAAAGTCTATCAAGTTCTCTCAAGTGTCTAACCCTAAACATGTAGCAAGAGGTTGTTTATATACTACAACCTACCATACACGAATTGGGCTTTGCCCATATTACATATGTTACATAAACTTGGGCCTAATAGACATAATATAAACTTGGACTTGATTGGGCTTCATAGAACTCGTTTTTCTTTAAGTCTTCATGATCCAATCTTCTGTTTAATATCCAAAGACCAATCCAAAGCTGTTGTCATATAACATGCACCAACAAGTGCGTTTATCATGTTTTGGAGAAACAGGACGACGTTTTGAGTGACCTTGTTCAGAGGGGGCTCTTTCAACAAAATTTGGTTTGGGCGAGTTTTTGCAGTCTTTAATGATGTGCCCAACCTTCCCACATTTGAAGCAAATTCTCCTTTCAACAAACTTAGGAGAACCGGTTCGACTTTCATGTGTTGAACCTGTAGACCCAGAGGTACTAGCTTCACACCCGTTTGTGTGCTGGGTGTAATTGTTTTGGCTGTTACGTTTTAAAATCTTGACTTGTTGAATAAAATCGGTGTTTGATTTATTTTCAAAAGTCTCAATTTTATCAGTACCCCTTGATGCTACAAACTTGATATCTTTGTTTTTCTTCTTGAAACGAGCTCCTTTTGATTCAACCTTGGCCTTTGGCTTTGGAGCTCGTTGTTGTTGTTGCTTACCCTTAGAATTGACAGGTTATTGTTTAGTCGGTAATTTTTGGTTTCCAAATTGTTTCCTCACTTCAGCTTTTGGAATAGGATCACACTGAGTTACTGAAACTCTTGGGATCGCTTTTCCCAAAAACTTAGTTGTATTATCTTCAAACACTTTATCAATCAATGATTGATTGACGTTTTTGATTGGAAAATCTTTGTTTGAATAAATTTGGTTATCACCGACTAAAGTATACAACAAGTTATTGTTCTTAACAGCAGACACACATTCATTGTCATCTTTGACATCCTTGACAGAATCTATCACTTGCTTGGCAACAGGTTGCACGACAGGAGTAGGAGGATCACAAAGAATATGATTCTCAATTGGAATTTCTACTCCTTTCGTCACATCAAGTGATTCATCCTGGTCATTCACATCTGATTCATCATCTGAAGAATCATAGTCCTCAATGGTTGGAGAACTTTGATTTGAAGCACATGATGACTTTTCTTTCCGATCAGATGAGCCCTCCGATGAATTGTCCGGTTTGAACCCTAGACCAGTAGTAACTTCCTCATAATCAAGAGGCACACTGGGTTCATACCGAGGCATATCCTCTTCATCGAGCGACTTGGTATAATCGTGTCTCAAAGGGGGTGGACACTTCCTATAACCAACTCCTTTAACGTTTCCCTTTAGTTGCTGAACGTCAATGATGTGATCAAGCACATATCGGGAGTTTGAGTAACTCTCCAATTTGAGCTTGATCGCCTCATGTTCACATTTCGCCACGGCTAGCTCTTTCTTTGTTTCCTTGATGATATTAATGTAATTATTAATACCAATTTGTTTGTTACAAACAGTTTTTGTTAATTCGGAAACACTTTTCTTTTGGGTTTCAATAACTGTTTTAAACTCCTTTTCATTGCGAGCTAAGGCCATGTTTGCCTCCTTGCACTTTGACAGTTCAACAACTAAACTCTGATTGTGGCTATGAACCGTTTCAGATTCACGTTTCAATTCGGCACATTCATGTTTTAATTCTTCAAAAGCATGTTTAGCATTAGCACATTCATGTTTTAATTCTTCAAAAGCATGTTTAGCATTAGCACATTCATGTTTCAAATCAGCATAATCACTACATATGCTAGGAGTTTCAGAATTTACCTGACTCGAAGAGGCCGTGACATTAGCCATGAAGGCAGTCTGGGAAGAGAAAGATCCATCTTCAGAATAATAATCTCCCGCATTCGAGCTTTCTTCATCTGAACTCCCACTAAAACCCGAGCTATCATCACTTTCAGAAAACTCTTCCTTGTGAACATGCTTGATGTGATTGATAATTTTTGCATAGCATGCAGTTCCACCTCCTTGATTATTATCTCCCAATTGTACAGACCAATCACATCCTTCATCAGCTTGAACAATCAATGCTTGATTGGTGTTTGAAGGTCCAGACTGGTTCTGGTTCTGATTGTTGTTCACTGCTACTATCCTTCGTTCAGGATTGTCTTGATTTGCATTAGAAGTACTCGTCTGATTTCTGAACGGATTCTGATTGCCTTGCTTGCTTGGTCGGGTGCACTCACGTTTGAAGTGACCCTTTTCGCCACAATTGTAACATGTAACAGCATCTTTATTGAACCCATACTTCGTATCATTTTTGCCTTCCAACGAAGTTCTTCCTGTTCAAGCCATGAAATCCTTTGCCCTTCTAACTGCACTTGCAAACGCCCACTTGATATCCATTAACTCCATTTCATCACGGTCTATCTGCTGATAATCTTCATTGGTCATATTGATGTTTCCAATTTGACCTGCTACCAATCCACAGTATGAACTGAACATTGTGTTGAGAAGTTCCAAATGTTCCTTTGCAACTTCTACACTGACTTTTGAAAGATTGGAAGTATCAACTCTGACAGTGTTGGGGTTTTGGGGTGAAGGATTGTTGGTATAATTCGCTTGTTGTTGTTGTGGTTGGACTTGAGGTGGAGGTTGAGGTATAGATTGTGACATGTAAGCACTTTGATTCCACTGTGGTTGCGAAGGAAACGGAGAAGAGTTTGTATTGGATACAAACGCCGTGTGAAGCTTCGGTTGCTGAACTGAACTAGAACTAGCTGAAGGACCAAAACCAGGCAGATACATTTCTGTGTTTTGAGGAGGTGCAGTTGCAATCCTTTTAGCTTTCCGAATTTCCTCTTCGTTCTTGTTCTCCAACTTCTGAATGAATTCATAAAGACTGACATTGGCTGCATCCAGAGCGCCCGTATGCTTTAGAAGTTCAATGAATGGACTCCACTTAGGAGGTAGAGCATCAGCAAATCGTGCAATCATTTCCGGATGATTTGTAGCAACACTGTAGGAAGTCATTTCACTAATCAAATGATAAAAACGAGTAGTCATATCATTTAGAGTCTCATTCTCCAAGAACTGAAATGATTCAAACTCTTTCTTCAATAAATCATGGCGTATCTTTCTAGTAGCTGCATTTCCTTCTCCTCTCGCTACCAATGCATCCCATAAAGCTTTCGTGGTCTTACAATATGATAATTGATGAAAGATGTCTCTGTGAAGTGCTTGAGTGAGAATAGCATACGCCTTCTTCTCCAGATCATATGCCTTTTTGTCGGCTTCTTGCATGTTATTGAAAGTTGTCGCATTTGATCCTGCTTCTTCAAGAGCTTCACTAAATGCAGAGATGAAACACGTCCATAATTCTGTGTTTTGCCCTAGAACGTAGTTATGGAAACGACCCTTCCATGATGGATAGTCGTTCATGTAATTTAACTTTGGAGGGCGATTGTTGCTACCCGTCTCATTCTCACTAAGCAAAATATTTTGAATACTCTGATTTTGATTCGACACCATTGCCCATTGACTTGCACTTATTGACTGTTGTTGTTGAGGTATGGTACGATTCATATATTCGGCCATCGACATCTGTTTTAGATCTGGAAGTGGATCCGTACTCCAATCCCAAGGGCTTGTGCAGCTCATAGTTGATGTATGAATGATAACAACCTGATAAAATTACACAGATCAAGAAAAGTTGTTACACTAGTTCTCTCGGGTTCTCCTTTTTAACAACCAACCAGCCGAAGGTTCCCTGATCGAAAGACGAGAAAAACACAAACTTGTTAAACTTAAACAGACTAGGAACGAAGGATCAATACTTGTTCGAAGGATCAACAGTGTTCGAAAGATCACTGTTGAATTTCGAACAATGATTTCGAAAGATTCTCCAAGACGAAGGATCCTTATCTTTCGAAATGTAACAGTAGCTCGAACAATATATCCTTCGAAAAGATTCCTTGGCTCGAAAGATAACTCACTGACTTCGAAAGATGTTCGAAGGATGGGTATCTGTCGAACCTCCTTGATCGAAAGATGATCTTTCGACTTCGAAGGATATCTTTCGATGAGCTCTGACACACTGACACAAAGTTGACAGGTTGGTGAGAAAGGTGATGGGTTGGTGCACAACTTTCGGCAGAAGGTATGTTCAGACCCAACTTTTCACCAAAACAGATTTGGGTTGATTATTTTAATCAGATATCCCTTCCCAATACACAAACAACTTTCAAAAATAATTAAACAAGATCAAAAGATGTAAAACTTTGAAGAACACTTGAAGCTTTGTTGAAGATATGATGAACACAATCCAGAAAATTTGAATTTTCCGGTAAACCAACAACTTCTGAAACCGCGATTTTGCTAAAATGTTTAATAAAAACCAAAGACTAACATGTGAACATGAAAATAACACGGTTTTTAAGAAAACATAAAGCAAAACACCAAGATATACTCCGATTTTAAGATGTTTTCCAGAAAAAATATGAACTTTTAACACCCGAAAAACAGCAAGAACACCTCGGTTTTAACAAGGAGAAGAGCCAAGGCTCTGATACCACTTGTTGGTCCGGCTAGGGGAGGATCTAGTCGCCTAATCCTTGTGTACAAACCAACCCGGTTGTGCGGAATCCAACCGAGAAAGGCAAACCGAGATAGAACACGCAAAAACACGACACACAATATTCACCGATTAACACATCTGTATTAATACGTATGAAAGGTCCAGTTACAAGCTCAATGTTTACAGATGTACTCTATAAACTCTCTCAAACTCTCGTGAGTGTGTGTGCTCTCCACAGAATGTTCTAAGTGTTCTCTACTTGAACACAACACACTACATGAGTATATATACCCGTCACAGATTGTCTGGTCGAAGGATCAGATAGACTGATCGAAAGATCATCTATCGATCACAAGCCTATCAAAGGATCCACATTTACCTCGAAGGATGATATCCTTCGAGGTCCATCTATATCCATCGAAGACATTATCTTTCGAGCTCATCGAAGGATATACACCATCCTTCGATCACACAACCTTCGACACAAACATCTTACAAAACAATGTGCTAACTGTTTGGCCAAATCAAACCGGAGGATGGTAGACTTGGTCAAACTTACATCGAACGCACATATTAACAAACCTAAGACGTAACTCAGACTAACACAAGACATCGTTTTGTATCATGACAAAATACAGACACAAGTGCACCAACAAACTCCCCCTTGGCTGTAGCTTTGTCTCGATCTTCGTGTCTTCAAGTCTCTGACGTCCTTTCAAACGAGTCGAAACCAAGTCGAACTGAGCTGAGTCGAACCGAACCGAGTCGTGTCCACAAAATATGTATCAACACACTCAATTCTTCTTCAATCGATTCACAACGATTCTTACACTCGCTTCTTCATTGTTCGCGATTTCTGATGGATTCTTCACCACAACTGCCTCAAAATACACCGATTAAGCATCACGAAACTCCGATTTTACCTCGTCGTTCACCGATTAAAAGGTTATCTACCGATTCATTTTCTTCCGAATCGACATTGCGTATTTCTGAAGTGGAAGAACAAGTTTGGAAACCGAAAACGAAGAAAAAAGCGAAAAGGACTCCCAAAACCGGTACATTATTTAACTTTTAGGGTTTTTACATGATTGTGTTTATTTTACTTCAGTGATTTTGTTATATGAAAGTTTATGACCTTTTATTATCGATTTTGATTGTGTTATGTGCTGACCTAGGGTTTGATTGTGTCTAATATTGTTGTTTCATTGTGTTATTGTCGATTTTGATTGTGTTATGTACTGACCTAGGGTTTGATTGTGTCTAATATTATCGTTTCATTGTGTTATTGCCGATTTTGATTGTCTTATGTGCTGACCTAGGGTTTGATTATGTCTAATATTGTCGTTTCATTGTGTTATTGTTGATTTTGATTGTGTTATGTGCTGACCTAGGGTTTGATTGTGTCTAATATTGTCGTTTCATTGTGTTATTGTCGATTTTGATTGTGTTATGTGCTGACCTAGGGTTTGATTGTGTCTAATATTGTCGTTTCATTGTGTTATTTTCGATTTTGATTGTGTTATGTGCTGGCCTAGGGTTTGATTATGTCTAATATTATCGTTTCATTATGTTAATTTCGATTTTGATTGTGTTATGTGCTGACCTAGGGTTTAATTGTGTCTAATATTATCATTTCATTGTGTTATTGTCGATTTTGATTGTGTTATGTGCTGACCTAGGGTTTGATTGTGTCTAATATTGTCGTTTCATTGTGTTATTTAAATTGATTTCGGACTGTTGTACTTGTGTCATGTTTAACATAAAAGTTGGTTTAAACATAATGTATTTTTGTTATTGTGTAATAATGGTGTTATAGGTGATGCGAGCAAAACTATTAACGTATTTGCAAATAAAAAACTGTCAGATGAAGACAACAAAAAAAAAACAGAAGCAAACCAAAGAGGTTGAACCGATTGCAACAAAGATACCGAAAAAGAAAATTCAAAAATCATCTAAAAAATATCATCCATTCACAAATCAAAAGGCGAACTTGAGGTGTTCGCCTGGAAACCTTACTGAATTTCTTGAAGGCTTAACTCCAGCTCAGAAGAAGGTCGTTAAAGAAATGGGGTTTGGCGACATATTGTTTATAAATATACACACAATCCCAACTGGTTTTGCATATTGGCTGCTTCAAAACTATGATCCCAACACACAAAAAATATTTGATGGAACTCATGAAATTACTGTTTCTAGTTCTTTGATCAATGATATTTTTGGGATTCCAAATGGTGGAAAGTTTGTTGTAACCAAGTTTAGACCAAACTCAAAAAATGAAGTTGTAAATGAATGGCGTAGTCAGTTTGGTGAACCAATTCCCGCGAAGATAACAATGAAGTTATTCAGTGACCATCTGAAAAAAAGAAAAGATTGTGGAAGGATCTTCCAATTGAATTTTTTGGTGATGTTTTTTTCAGTAATGGGTGAGATGATGTTGAGTAACACAGTAAACCAAAGGTTTTTGTTATCACTAGACGGAGATATTGATGTAAAAGAACTAAACGGGTGTGACTACATCGTTAATTGTTTGAAAAGAACTCGTCTTATGTGGAAAGAGGAAGCAGATTTTTTCAATGGTCCTATGCTATTGCTTTCGGTAAATTTTTTAACTATTTCATATATATTACACAATGTCATTCTATTGTGTTATATTTGATGAGATTGTGTCATATAGAATTTCATTATGTCTTAGTTTATATGTTGTATTTTATGGTTCTTAATGTATTGTGTCATATTTGAATCCATAAACATATGTTTTATATGTTTGAAAAGCAAAGAATCGTTAAAAAGGACAAATGGATAATAACATCGGACGTTCTTGCCAAAATTGATTACACAATGCTTTCCGAGTTTGAAATGAATTATTTAGCTTCGGAAAAAAGCAAGACGGTTGAACAATCGAAAGAGTCCTTGAAGCAAAAGGTAGTACCACCGAAACCAAAAGAAGCTGATAATGAAGTACATTGTGTCTAATGTCTGTTAACATTTTAATTAATATCATTATGTCTAATATTATGTTGTTTTATTATGTCGAAAGGTTCGTTGAAAGTAGTTTTCAAGAAGCGAAAAGTTATTCCACTGAAAGCACAAGAAGCTGATAATGAAGGTTCATTGTGTCTAATGTCTGTTATCATTGTGTCTAATTTTTATAAGTATACATTTTGTAATTCTGAATATGTATTGTGCTGGAATTGATTAGTAAATAGCGATCTTTTTTAGATTTGGTAACATGAGTATGGTTTCTGAAGTGGTTGTCTGGTTATAGGTAGAAAGAAGGTGAAAAAAATGAAAGTTTCTGGTCCAGTTCATGATGTCCCTAATTTGGGACGAAATGCTTTATCCAATCAATCTGAAACCGCTGGCGATCCGAGAGGTAACTTTAAATTCTTATGTTGCATACTAGAAAAGTCTAATGTCTAATCAAGGTACATTGTGTCTAATGTCTGTTGTCATTGTGTCTAATATCTTCTCGTTTGTCTAAGTTGAAATGTGTTTAATATTATTTGTGTTTTATTGTGGTTGTTGAAACTGAACCAGTTGATGTTGAAACTGAACCAGTTGAGGTTGAAAATGAAACAGTTGAGGTTGAAACGGAAGAGGTATGAAAGTTAACCATGATTATATGTATGCTTTATATAGATATATCACAAAATTGTTCACAAAATTCTTGAATGTATTTTTGTTTAACAGATGAGGGCTGAAATGATCGACAAAGAGCTTATGGTATTTGAGGCACATGCAAAGAAGATCGAATCCTTACTAGAAAAGTCTAGAAAAGATTTCAAGGATAGTGAACTTATGAAAGCCAAAAGAAGAAAATTTGTACATTTGTTGTGTAAATATCACACACTAGAACCATGGGTGGGAAACAAGAGGGTTGGTGATGTTGTTCTTTGGACCCAAACAAAAAAACACAAAGATAATAAAGAATCGACAATGAAGAAGAAAAACACAACCGAAAGCAAAAAAGTTCCAACAACGAAAAAGGAAAAGACAATCAAAAGCTTAAAAGTTCCAAGTCTACGAGATGAAATCAGTGAAAAAGTGAAAGAAACGGTTGTTGTAGATGAAGTCATGGCTGTTGAAAAGCAAGCTGCTGATTTTGAGGTAGAACAAAACAAAAAAACAAGTGAAAATGTTGATGTGGAAAAAACTGTTACCATTCATCAAGATAAAGCCCATACTGAAGGTAACTATTATGGAATTGTGTCATACACATTGTGTCTAATCTTATAAGTTCTTTGTGTCTAATAGTTCATTGTGTCTAATCTTATCATTTTGTTGTGTCTAAACTTGTATATGAAGATCTTGAAGATAATTTGAGGAAAGAACTTGAGAATGTTGAAGCTGAAACACCAATTACCATTCATGAAGAGGTTGCCCGTACAGAAGGTAACTTTTATGGAATTGTGTTATTGTGTCATAAGCATTGTTTCTAATCTTATAAGTTCGTTGTGTCTAATCTTATAAGTTCATTGTGTCTATTTTTGTACATCAAGGTATAGAAGAAAACAATCAAAAGAATGAGGAGAATTCTAATAAATTTGCTATTGTCTTGACACCATATCATGTGAGTGGATCTGAAATGTTGGAATGGAGTCAAGCAGAAAAAGATGCCATCAACAAAACAACGAAACCAAATACACAAAAAAAATCTCTTATTCCGATTTTGAACCGCCAAGCTTTGAGTTAAACATTTCTCAACCAACACCACCAACACCTACGGCAGAAACTGTGAAAAAAGTGGATGAAACTGTGAAAAAAGCAGATGTGGTTAAAAATGACAAGCAAGACACAATGAAGGCAACAGAAGATATTATGCAAGTTGTAGCGGATTTAAATATGCTACCAATAGAAGAACAGGGTTACATAACCCCAGCTAAAAACATTGTGCATTTTGTCGAACCAATTACAAGTGTAAAACCGCAACGAAACATCAGAAAAAATCCTGAAAGAGATATTAATCCGGCAGAAGCATTGTGTTCTCCTTATATTCAAAGGGCGGTTATAATGGCAGAAAAATGGACAACAGCTGAAAACACTGTTTCTAATTATATTTTTTGTGGGAATGAAGAAGACCTTTGGTAAAACACCGTCACTATTGTATTACTCATTATTACAACGAAATACTTCTAATTTTTTTTTTTTTTTGCAGGGATGTTCTATTTTTTGTTAAAGATGTTGTCTCTGTGCCGAGAGTTATTTTTGAAAGCTTGTGCCCTGAAGTTGAACTACATGTTAATCTTATCAATGCATGGAGTCATATTTTAAACATAGCAGAAAAGAAAAGGAAGAAGGGAACTGATTACCGACTCTTTTGCTATCCTCTTATGATTGTAAGTTTAATGATTTTATTGTGTTATATAAAATTAATTAGATAAGTTGATTATGATACAATAGGAATAGAGAAGTGGATAATATAACAGGAATGCAGGGATTATGACACAATGGTTTGAAATATGACATAATGGTTTGAAATATGACACAATAGGAATAGAGTAGTGGATAATATAATAGGAATACAGTAGTGGATAAGTTGATTATGATACAATAGGAACAGAGTAGTGGATAATAGGAATACAGGGATTATGACACAATGGTTTGAAATAAGACATAATGGTTTGGAATTTGACACAATAGGAATAGAGTAGTGGATAATATTATAGGAATTCAGGGATTATGACACAATGGTTTTAAATATGACACAATGGTTTGAAATATGACACGATGCATTTGTTTCATTTCAGGAAAAAGACACATATGAAAGAGAAGAGGATGTGATCCTTGATGAGTTCACCAATAAGATGAATGAGGTTTTGAAAAAAGAAAAGATAAAAACTATCAAAGACTTTGACATTGTCTTTGTGCCTATCTTTCATCATGAGAAAAAACACTTTTATCTCATGTGTTTCGACCTCAAACGCACAAAGACTACATTGCTTGACAACATTGCACCACTTGAAGATGAGGAAAAGGGTGATCATGATCCCTACAATGGTCGGACACAAAAAACAGTAAGTGTTCGAAATCTTGTATTTTAAATATAACACAATGCATGTTGTAGAAATAACACAATTGCATTTTATTTTTTAAGAAACAAGCTTTTGAAGGTTATCTTGAACGTATCTCACATCCAAAAGCAACAAACATGAAGGCTACATCAATAAATCGTCTTAAAATGCCATGGAGAACCAATTTTAATGGTGTTGATTGTGGAATTTTTCTTATGCGCCACATAGAAACATACATGGGTGAAGATGCAAATACTTATCATTGTGGTTTCGCAAAAGAGGAATCTGGATTACAAAAGAAACAAATTGAAGACTTGCGCCGAAAGTACACAACCAAGATCTTGTTACTTGATGTTAACGAGAATAGACCATATGTTGTTTTCTTGGTGTCAAAATTTCAAGAGTTACCAGCTAAAGAAAAACAAAAGCTTAAACGAGGTGGATTTAAAAGAATCTTGTCAAGGATGCTTAACGAAGTCGATTAAGTTGATGTTTTTTTTCATTTTGGACTTGATGTATAGAAAACTTGATGTTTTGTTTCAATTAAGTCGATTAAGTTGATGTTTTTTTTTTTTTCATTTTGGACTTATGTATAGAAACTTCGTGGATATTAATGTTTTTAAGGAGGTTTATGTTTTCAGGAAAATATGACACAATGTTTTTGTACAGGAAAATATGACACAATGTTTTTGTACAGGAAAATATAACACAAAGTAATGATATATGACACAATGGAATGAT
This sequence comes from Helianthus tuberosus, assembly GCA_030545235.1. NCBI lineage: Eukaryota > Viridiplantae > Streptophyta > Magnoliopsida > Asterales > Asteraceae > Helianthus > Helianthus tuberosus. The sequence continues at coordinate 185,718,356 of CM060442.1, forward strand.
ATATGACACAATGGAATGATATTATGAAACAATGGAATGATATATGACACAATGGAATGATATTATGAAACAATGGAATATGACACAATGAAATGATATAAGACACAACGGAATGATATATCACACAAAGTAATGATATATGACACAATGGAATATAAATGACACAACGGAATGATATATGACACAACCGAATGATATATCACACAAAGTAATGATATATGACACAATGGAATGATATATGACACAATGGAATGATATTATGAAACAATGGAATGATATATGACACAATGGAATGATATTATGAAACAATGGAATAATATATCACACAATATGAGACAATGAAATGATATAAGACACAACGGAATGATATATCACACAAAGTAATGATATATGACACAATGGAATATAAATGACACAACGAAATGATATATGACACAACCGAATGATATATCACACAAAGTAATGATATATGACACAACAAAAAAGTAATGATATATGACACAATGGAATGATATATGACACAATGGATTGTAACAGCTAAAAATACGCAATGTATAACACAAATACATTGAAATAGCTAAAAAAACGCAATGTATATCTAAAAGAAACAATGTATGACCCCAACACAATTAAGAAATAATAGACACTCTATTCTTGCATATTGGTAACTCCTGAACTACTTGTCGCTTCTTTCTCCTTAGTACTTTGTATGCGTAAACTGCATGTGCGTACATTATGACCAGTACCTTTGCAAAAACTGCATCCTTTTTGTTTCTTCCCAGCTCGAGTAATTGCAATCTCACGAGCTGACTTCAAACGCTTATGAGTCCCTTTTGTTCTTGTTTTAATTGGATTTCTAACTATAAAATCACATGGTTCACTAGTCCCAGTCATTTCTGCAAATCTATCTCTCCTACTAGGAGCCGGAGCAACAACTTGAACATCATCAGCCTTAGACATGTAAGCTTTTAGATAATCTCTGTAAAGACACAACTGCTCTTTGTCTTGAACCAATCGATTTATTGCATATTCATTTGCAAACCTTATTTCACGAAGTATTTCTTGAATATCATCACCATTGTTTTCGATATCATCATACCTTATAGGTCGAAGTGAACTATTTGGAACGGCTTCTCTCCTCCAACGCTTTGCCACATACTTCTTTGGGAACTCAGTTACGTAACAAAGCCTAAGAACATAAAAAATATGCCGGCATAGTAATCCCCATTGTTCAAACCTTCTACAACTACCAGATATTGTTTGATCTTCATTTCGAAACATAACCTACTCATAAAAAATTAAAAACAATAAGACATAATGAATAAATATGACATAATGAATAAATATGACACAATAGATTACAAAATACATTAAGAACCATAAGACACAATGAATAAATATGACACAATGTCATCAAATATAACACAATAGATTACACAATACATTAAGAACCATATGACACAATGAATTAATATGACACAATGAATAAATATGACACAATGAATTAATATGACACAATGAATAAATATGGCACAATGACTAAATATGACACAATATCATTAAAAAGACACAATGCAAAAATACACAACATATTATACAAATACATGAACAAAATTATACCTCAAAATATGAAGTGCATGGATGTAAGAGATCCTCAATTTCAAACTTCATACAACCATCTACTTGTTGTCTAGAAACAGACGCACATTTTTAATGGCATCATCAATCTCCAATTGTTGATCCAAAAATATTGTCCGTGTAAACAACTTTAAGGCTTGTTCTTCAAGTACAAAATCAGGGTACCAAAGTTCATCTTCATTGTATCTTGTCTCATGATCATTTTTTCTATGCTCGTACCTTTGAACCTCAATTGCAGTTTCAAAATGGCTAAAAAACTCAACCAAAGTTGACCGTGGATTGCAAAATTGATTAAAGAAATGATTCTCGCTCTCTGATCTTGATGTCGTACGCATAAGCCCTGACAAATTTTCTTCTAAATAGTATGCTGGAATCCAATCATGTCTAATATTATAAAGACTGCCCAACCATTCATGATTACTTAAACCATACTCAGAAAGTATTGCATGCCACTTCTCCTCGAACTCATTACGTGAAATTGAATCTGACCATACAATCTTCGCCAATGTTTTTTTTAAATCTGTAGTGTTACACAAAACTGGTCCAAGCTACAAAATAAAAGAAACAATAACAATAAGAAACAGAATAAAAGACACAATAATGACACAATAACAGAATAAATGACACAATGACAATAAACAATAAAAATCTTAAAAACAAAAAAAAAAATTAAAATGATACCTTAGGAGTCAATTTCTCCCATATGTGCCACATACATAACCTGTGACGGCTATCTGGTAAAACATCTAAAATAGCCCTTTTCATGGCAGGATCTTGGTCGGTAACAACTACTTTAGGTGCAACACCAAACGCCTTAACATACATCCTCAACAACCACCTATATGAATCAGCAGTTTCTGATCCAAGAAGCGCAGCACGAAGCGTTACATTCCTATTGTGGTTATCTATACCAGTGAAAGGAACAAATACCATATCATACCTACAAAAAAGATAAAATAAAATTAACAATTTGACACAATGTTATTATATTTGACACAATGTCCTTAAATATGACACACTATGGACTTATATATGACACAATGTAACTAAATATGACACAACGATAATAAACAAAAAGTTCTATACAACCCATAATTCTTACTTGTTTGACCGATATGTAGCATCAAACCCAACGACATCACCAAAAACCATATAATTAATTTTTGAAATCTCATCCGCCCAGAAAACACCACCTAAAGTTCCATCTTGATTGACTTCATACTCAAATGAGAAATTTGGACAATACTCTTTTTTCTTTGCAAGACGCTTAATAACCATATCTGCATCATTCTCCCCAATGTATTGATTTAAGTCCCTGTTATAATTTTTAAAATCAGTTCTTGTAGCACCTACCTCCTCGTAACTACCATACAAACTTTTTAAAACATTAAATGCCCTTACAGGCCCAAGATTTATCGTAGACAACGCTTGAATGGCATTTTCTTTTACATGATCAACCCTTCTCACGGATGTCAAAAACTGGAGGTCTTCTTCATGCACGAAACTATGATTATGTTCATCTTGAAAAATATATACTTCAAACTTCCCATCAACAGTTAGCTGTAACTTAATATGAGCCTCACATCCAACTCTCTTAGATGGTTTCCGACGCTTTCCTTTACCCTTATTAGGAATTTTAAAACCTTCTTTAGAACATGTAAAATACTTCAACTTAAGAACACCATTTGCATTGTTGTATGAAGTGTTCTTCCTAACCGAGAAACCACTTGCATGAGCATACTTGACATAAAAACCATAAGCTTGGTCAATTGAGTCAAAGACCATACCAACACGAGGTTTAAGTGACTCGCTCACAGCAGGAGTGTAAAATATTTTTCCGGTACGTGGTGATACACGCCGTACACCACATTCTTTGTAAACTATAGCATCTACATAAATAAAAAATAAACAATGTAAAATTAAAACATATATATGTCATACAAACCTGGCAAATAAACAAAATAACACATTATGACAAAATATGACATAATTTCAGACAATAACACACATGTCAAAAGCATAATAACACGCATTCAAATAAACAAAATAACACATTATGACAAAATATGACATAATTTCAGACAATAACACACATGTCAAAATCAACTAAAAAGTTAGTTAGGCACAATGAAAATAAAATAGACACAATGCATTAATAACTTAAACAATACAGAACAATAGACACAATGCATTAATAACTTAAACAATATAGAACATATGTCAAAATCAACTAAAAAGTTAGTTAGGCACAATGAAAATAAAATAGACACAATGCATTAATAACTTAAACAATACAGAACAATAGACACAATGCATTAATAACTTAAACAATACAGAACATATAACCGTTTTAGATCTCAATCAGAATTCGCGATAATAAACGAATGAAAAATTTAGGTTAAACACATACCTAATCATAATCAAAACAGTTTTAGATCTCAATCAGAAATCTGAACATCTGAACGATAACATCGATGAAACAACCAAAATTGCGACAATAACATGGTCAAAATTCTCAATGATAACAGCAGAATTCTCAACGATAAACATGATCAAAACACAGTTTTTAATTAGATCTCAATCATAATTTTCAACGATAACATCAAAACTCAGAGCACGTACCATTCATCGGCATGAAATTGGTGTAAAATTGAAGCTTCAATCTCGTGAATTGCTATCAATTAGGGCAACAATCACGTCTGTGTATCGTAATCCCTTTTTTATGGTGCGTATCCCTGTTTTATTGTGATTTATTGAAGGCTTAAGTAGTTTCCAAAAATGCCCCTCTCTCTAATCCAGGACTAATGAAAGATTAGATGAAGTTTTTGCCAGGTGTCAGCATCCTATTCCTTCTTACCGGTCTTACATTTAACTCCCTTTGTATTTGATCCTTTCTCTACTCTTTACATACCCAAATCATCTCAGTCCCCCATCTCTTATTTTTTCCAATATACAATTCTTCCATAATCTTTCCCAAAAATAACCAATTTCAATATTATGGTCGAATCTTGTGTGCCCACACATCCACATAAGCATCCTTATATCTGCTACCATCATCTGTCTAACAACATTTAATTGTACTATTAAATTGAAATATAGACACTATATACCTTTCTCAATAAAAAAGAAGAAGAGATAAACGAACGCTTGAGCTATCCCAAGTTTCACTTATCAAACTTGATCTGCCTCGTGAGCCTCAATAACTCTTATTAATAATTATTTTATATATAAAAATGTGATAAAAATAAAAAAATAGTATATGTTATGATATTAAAAAATCATAATTATATATACAGGGGCACAACATAGTGGGGACGGGAGGGGGCGGCCGACCCTTCGAACTTTTCGCTCAGTAGTGGAGAGTATGTAGTTTTCTTATAGAATTTTTTGGGTATATAAGTTTTCAACCCCCGGTTTTATAGAATTTTTTGGATATATACGTTTTCGACCCCCGAGCCGGAAATCTCAAGCTTCGTCACTGTATACATACACACACATATATAAATGTATACTCATGAGCCGAGCTCGAGCTATAGAAATAAAACTCGAAACAAGCTCTAGCTGTATTACAAGTTAAACAAGCCACTCCAGGTTAGGTGAGTGCTGCTAGTCTATTTTACACCCTGACCCATCCCACTCCACATGCCTTCTGACTCTAATTTTGGGCTTTTTTTTCGTCCTGCGAGATGTTATGATCATGCATCACTAATTTCATGATGATATAAGGATGGTTTACTCAATTCTATTCTAGCTGACAAGAATTTCGAACACATGTACCTTGGTGATATCACCTAATTTTCCCAAAATATATTTTGATTTCACATGTACCTTGGTGGTTTCACCAGCAATGGAATCAGAAGAATTTCGAGTTTGTATTTTATGATTTGTATATTTGCCAGTGACGATTATTACTACATGCTCATGACACGTTGTCCTTTTCTACTGTAGATCATGAAATATATATCTTCATAGGCTCTATTGTGTGTTAGTTAATCGTCGTTAATGATCATGAGGGGACCATGCATCTGTTACCGTTTAGCCTTGTTTTTCATCTTAAATCGCTACTCAACAACTGCTGATTACCCTACTGTGAATCTTTCTACCACATGGACCAACACTGAATCTTTCACCTATTTTACAGATGGCTCAAGGGTCCGAGCCATCCTCCTTAGAGGGTCATTCGGACCCAAATTCGCCTGCGGTTTCTATTGCAACGGAGTGTTGATGCAGATTTTGTGTCCGATGCTTGTCGAATAGATTAGATTTATTTTATGCTGAATATGTAATAGTTAGTGTAATGGTCAAACGAACGTGTATTGACCCGCTCGTTTGAAGTGGTCAAACGAGAGGGTTATTTGTTTGACCGTGTGTGTTTGCAAGGCAAGGGGTGTGACTATAAATAGAAAACCCTTGTCATTTGTAAAAAAAGGAAGTTGGAGGAGGTTTGAGACCTCACCGGGAGAGATCACCACTTGGTCTCTCCCCGGATGTATACTCCTTTGGTATTAGTTCGGTTATCTTGTAATCGGGCCGATTTGTAACGTTATACTACCGGATTAATACAAAGAAGTTGTTTGTTTATCTCTAATCTCTCCCGTCTTGAACCGATCTCACACGAATCACGGTTTCGGTCACGAAACTCGGTCCTACAATTGGTATCAGAGCCATGGTGCCCGATTTAGTAAATCTAACCGTTTACTAAGTCACATGTGCTCTAGATCTGTGATTTTAGTGATTTTTGTTCAAGAAGAAAAGTTGGGTGAAAATGAGAAAAACTCAGATTTGGACCCGAATATTCAGATCTGTGCTGAAACATGTGTTCGGTTTTATGTTTTTCACCTATATAATCAAGTTATCATCATCAAAAATCAAAAATACAATGTTTTCGTCAAAGATCGGCATAAGAACAGTCGCTGTGTTCTTGAGATGTTCTTGGCGGCTGCTTAATCCAGATCTGGGTCGAAGGATGTTCTTTGGGTCGAAGGATCCAGATCTGGATCGAAAGATACCAGATATTTATGGGAACCCTCAACAACTTTGATCAGCTCGAAGGATATCTTTCGACCAATTCATCTTTCGCGTCACCATTTTCAACAACTTCGAAAGATTATCCTCGAAGGATATCTTTCGACCAATTCATCTTTCGAGCATCAATCGTCGACTGAAACAGGGGTTTCAGCTGGTATTGCATCGAAGAAGAAAGAAGTGTCTGGTTTGATTGTTTTAGAAGGTGAAATCGCTGAAGACATTAACCGCTGGATAGAAGGTGATGATCGATTAGGGTTTGGAGGTGGAATCGGAGGGAGAGAGAAAGAGAAACAAGGAAGGGTTTTGGAGGTTGTGTATTGAAGAGGGTGAAGAGATTGTTGTCTGGTGATGTGTGTATCGAAGAATAAGAGTTGAAAGTCTAATGTTGTTGGCTGATTATCGCAGAAAGAGACTTGAAAGATGAATGTTGCTGCTGCTGATGAATGTTGCTGCTGCTGATTGTTCATCATCGAAGAAGAAGACCTGTTTGTTTTAGGGATGTGTATCGAACAGAGAGAAAGTAAAGTGGGTGAAAGCTGTACAAGGGTTATGTCAGGCAAATTTTTTTTGTTTTGGCAGATATTCTTTTCTGTTTGGGCTCACTTGTGCGAGACAAATAGGCCCACTAATGTTGGATATAATGAAGTGGCAGTTGGGCTTCTTTAACAAGCAATTTGGATCCATTCTTCGTGGCACTCACCATTTTGTCGTCCACTCAACTGTTAGTGGACTTTTATGAAAACAAGATCAAATTAAGTCTTCGTGGGAATCTTAATTGGGATTCACAAATTAGTTATTTTGGGCTTTAAAGTTGCGGACTAATTTATTTTGACAAGCATTTGTGGAACTCAGTAGACAACAAACAGTCCATTTCGTGGGATTGGTTTGATTTTTATGGTGATTTGAAATTAATTAGTTACGCTTTGAAGTGTGGTGCATAAACTTGAAATTGATTATTTGAGTTGCAAAGTTGGATCGGGTTCGAGAGCGCGCTTCTACACGTAAACGTTAAAATTCGTACGGATTTTGGGAGCGCGCGGGATGATGCGGCATGATGAAAAAAAAAATTAGTGGTGATGGAATGTTGATCAGTTTCGGGTCGGGTGTTTGTGAAGATTATTTGAACCGGGCTTCCAAATCTCAACATCAAATTCGTACGAATTCGGGAGCGCGCGAAATGATGAAGATGATGAAAACTTGATTATTTGAAAAATGTGGGGTAGTCACGGTTACCGATGCAAATGTCAAAAATGGTGACGCGACTATTATGGGCCAAAAACCAAAAACAAAACGGTATGTTCACTTCCGCACGTCAATGTTTATGATTGTTATCGGTTATTCGTAAATGTTCGAAAGCATTTTGTTTATTGTCATATTCTCGCATTTGAAAACGAACGTATGAACCTGGAACGTCAATACCGGTCCTAACGAGTTCACAAAGTCTTTGGAGGGATACAAGTCGGATCCTACGGGGTACTAGGCGAAATTTCTTTATCAACTAGAATATGCAACGAAGAAATCTTTTTGTTTATTGTCATATTCTCGCATTTGGTAACGAATGAATGAACCTAGAATGTCAATACCGGTCCTAACGAGTTCACAAAGTCTTTGGAGGGATACAAGTCGGATCCTACGGGGTACCAGGGGACGTTCTTATTCAACTAGAATATGCAAAGAAGAAAGTCGTTTTCGTGATTTTTCGGAACCGAGAACATTCAATAAAGATTGACGACAGTTCCGCTTAGTGGAGGGAATTGGTGAACATTTGACGACAGTTTCTTTGAAGTGGAGAGAATCTGTTAAGGTTTAGAGATTTTACCAAAGAAATGGGGGAATAAAACGTATGATGAATTTCTTCGGTAAATTTCTAAACGCAATCACAGGTGGTAGAGTTTGTGATTTTCTGGTGATACAATCGGTTCGGCGTGGAATGTTTTGCACATACACATATTTGAGGATTTTAATTAATTCTCCAGCCAGCGTGAAGGGTTTTGCACGGAAAAATACAGGTTTCTAAAGTCTACAGTAGTTACAAAAGCGCTGTTCACTGAAGACCTGGGGAATCTTTATGAAAGCTGATAGTTCAAGACTGAAGGCCTGCAGGATTCGGTTTTGGGTTTGATGTTTCTTTGGGATTTTACAGGGATCTGGGGGTAACTCAATTCGTTGAGTTTGCAAACGATGTACTTGGTCTAGCTGACTTCCTGAGTACTGATGCTGAAGATCCGTAGTGCATTACGTGGTCAACTTCACAAAGGCGAGACAATGAGATCTGGATGTAGTTCAACTAAGCATGCTGGTTGAGCTTGCAAGGGATACACTTGGTCTAGCTGACTTTCCTGAGTGTTGATGCTGAAGATTAAAGTGCATTACTTGGTCGATTCCACAAAGACGGTTTACAGAAGACAGTTCACCAGAAATCTCTATCAATGTAGTATGCTTGTATGAAATAGAGTTCTTATGACAAGATCAAGACTTGATGCAGTTCTTAAAGATTGGAACCCTTATCAAATGCCGGTTGGAGTATTGGAAGATCAGCGGAAGATCGGTCAATTGAGGAAATTGCACAACACCCAACACGGATACGCGTACTTTAAGGGGGAAATATTTTACAAGGAGCGTCAAGATACTACTTACCTGGATCATCGATCAAGGGGGAATTTGTTAACACAGAGAAGATGAATACTTGACTGAAGATCGATTGCAATTGCATTTTCAGCATTCGACAGCAACGGACAAGGGGGAATTTGTTGATGCAGATTTTGTGTCCGATGCTTGTCGAATAGATTAGATTTATTTTATGCTGAATATGTAATAGTTAGTGTAATGGTCAAACGAACGTGTATTGACCCGCTCGTTTGAAGTGGTCAAACGAGAGGGTTATTTGTTTGACCGTGTGTGTTTGCAAGGCAAGGGGTGTGACTATAAATAGAAAACCCTTGTCATTTGTAAAAAAAGGAAGTTGGAGGAGGTTTGAGACCTCACCGGGAGAGATCACCACTTGGTCTCTCCCCGGATGTATACTCATTTGGTATTAGTTCGGTTATCTTGTAATCGGGCCGATTTGTAACGTTATACTACCGGATTAATACAAAGTTGTTTGTTTATCATCTCTAATCTTCCCGTGTATGAACATAATCACACGAATCACGGTTTCGGTCACGAAACTCGGTCCTACACGGAGACTGCACCTCTTACCTCTTTGCTGTCTTCATTGTTCAAACCGACAGCAAACGAGGTATTGTTAAATCATTTACAGACTTCCCTCAAGTGGTGTGGTCAGCAAACCGAGACCATCCAGTTAGATATGGTGCAACACTGAACCTCACTGCAATTGGAGAATTGGTCCTGCAGGATGTTGATGGAAGCAAAGTTTGGTCTACCAACACCGCCTGGAAATCTGTTGTAGGTTTAAACTTAACTGATGAAGGAAACCTAGTGTTGTTTGATGTCAATAACTGTGTGGTTTGGCAATCTTTTGACTACCCAACAGACTGTTTAGTACCGGGGCAAACACTATTTCAAGGACAACAGCTAATACCTAGTGTTTCGTCAACTAACTGGGCGGCACAGAAAGGTTTGTTTTCTCTTCAAGTCACGGATAAAGGTTTGGTTGCTTATGTTGGATCAAACCCGCGTCTAGCCTATTACAGTTGGTCGGTCTCTGGCAACGATCAAAATACTGGAAGAAGATGTGTTAGGTTGTTGAATGGTAGTTTGTCTTTCCATATTCTTTCGGTTGAGCCAGGTGATCCTGATGGCGTGATTCGCATACATGAAGCATCATCCGCCCAATATGTGAAACTGATGCCGGACGGGCATTTCAAAATGTTTGAATGGCAAGAAAGTTGGTCAGTGGTGGCTGATCTATTTAGCGATTATCTTGGGGAGTGTAATTATCCTATGGCTTGTGGTAGATATGGCATTTGCTCGGGTAATCAACAGTGTAGTTGTCCGGTATCAAGCTCTCCCAGAATAGACTATTTCAGAGCAGTGAGTGATTGGCAGCCGAACCTGGGTTGTTCTGAAATTACTCCTATCACTTGTAATGCCACCAAAGATCAAACTTTTATTACACTTGAGAACGTTACATACTTCAACTTTGTTGCAGACATGAAGAGTGTGGACTCAGATATATGCAAACAAGCATGTGTCAACAATTGCTCATGCAAAGCGGCTCTGTTTCAATATCATTCTAATTCTTCAAGTGGGGATTGTTTTTTACCTTTTGAGTTGTTCACGTTGATGAATGCTGCTGATCGAGAAATAAATCTCAAGACCACTACACCTTTCATAAAAGTGCAGAATGTAAGATCACCTCCTTCCGCTTCTAAGTCACGATCGAATTTGGGAGTTATATTAACTTTTACTATTGGAAGTGTTCTGTTTCTGCTTGGCGTTATAGCTTTTCTAATTGACATAGATCGTAAGCGTAGACGGGACACTCAAAGGGAGGAAGAGTCTATAGGCGAGGTACCAGGATTGCCAAATCGATTTTCCTATGAAGAACTGAAAAACACCACACAGAATTTTACTAAAAAGCTTGGTGAAGGGGGATTCGGAATGGTTTTCAAACGGACTCTTGCAGACGGCTCAAAGATTGCAGTAAAATGTCTTGAGGGTGATGGGCAGGTTAACAAATCATTCCTAGCTGAGGTTCAATCCATTGGAAGTATTCACCATGTGAATCTGGTTACACTCAGGGGATTTGGTGCATGGAAAACACAGCGTTTTCTCGTGTATGAATTCATGAGTAACGGATCCTTAGATCGCTGGATCTACCATGGAGACCGAGAACGAGTTCTGGAATGGAAATGCAGAAAGAAAATCATTCTTGATGTAGCCAAGGGTCTAGCGTATCTTCATGAAGAATGTAGGAAAAAAATCATACACCTAGATATCAAACCTCAAAACATTTTGCTAGACAGTGAGTTTAATGCCAGAGTATCTGATTTCGGGTTGTCAAAGCTCGTCGACAGAAATCAAACCCAGGTGATGACTAAAGTGAGAGGAACCCCAGGATATCTGGCTCCAGAATGGTTGAGCTCAGTTATTACTGAAAAAGTTGACGTATACAGCTTCGGGATCGTTCTCTTGGAGATGCTGTGTGGAAGGAAGAAATTTGATATATCTCAGCCTGAAGAAAGTTGGAACTTACTTGATGTCCTTCAAAAATGTTGGGAACACGGGACCCTGCAAGATATGGTTGATAAGTACAGTGAAGACATGCAGACCCATAGTTCACAAGTTGTAGAGATGATTAAAGTGGCTTCATGGTGTTTACAATATGATTTTAGGAAAAGGCCTTCCATGTCGACGGTGGTTAAGGTGTTAGAAGGAGTAATGAAAGTTGAATCCAGCTTGGATTACAACTTCACCGATTCGAGACTTCAAAACACAGCATTGGAACATGAGAAAGATATGACACAATTGATGGCTTCTGTTCTGTCTGGTCCTAGGTAAGTAACCATCAGTGTCTCTTGTGGATGACTTTCTTAATGATTCATGCTTCTTTCAAGATGGGCTGTTTCTTAAACTTTTGCATAAACAACAGCATTGAAATTTTTAAGAGATCTAAATATTTGTTATGATCCCTATTTTGTAACAGACTAACAACTTTTAATGCAATCTCATGATCCCTGTTTTGACTATGGACTTCATTAATCTTATTTTCATCCAAATTTCATGGTCCACATGTCGTCGTCTGTAACATCCGGTACTTTCAGCTATGTTATTTTTTTTTAATTTCCATTGTACTTGCATCCGATAGAACGCTTTGAATTATTTTGTCATTTTATTTAATTACATATTTACACATATATAAAATTTGGTGAATTTATCTAATAAACAAATATACTTTTATGGTATTAACAAAATTTTATACAACTTATCTTTAAAGTTTTTAAAAAGTGGAGTTTTTAAAAGCTATGAAATAAACTCTATAAAATAAATAAAAGATTAAGGAAATTATAAAGTTTCTACATTTATAAACAATATCATATAAGTTTAAAAACTTATCGAACCGGAGGACCATACCTGCCATCCTCATAAAGATTTGAAAATACAAAGCTTTAAAAAGTTTAAAACCTGTTTTGTCAAGACCTAAAAACCACAAGGACTATAAGTGTCAAAATCGCGAAACTTTTAAAAACAAACACAACACCTGCCATTCCAGTTATCACCTTCTCCGGCGAATTTCCGGCAAACCTGGAATCCTTATCTGAACGTTTTAAACTTGTTTTTCTTCATGATAATTCTTTTCTCCACCCTAATCCTAACTAAATCTGGAGTATTATCCTATTTTACGCTCTGAACTATGTTTATCAGTTAACCTAAAAACTTCGAAAATTCCAACAACATCTCTATCGTTTTAAACTACGCTCTGAACTTTGCCAACAAGCCACACAAGTCTATGGAGCGAGTTGTTTGGCCCTTTAATGTATCTCTTAAGCTTAGAATGCTGGCTTTCAACTCTGTTGGTTGTATGTTGACCAAAATTGGGGACTGTGTTAGTCCAAGCTGAAACGAACTTTTGTTTATAATCTTTAAGCCACACATCATACAAATAATCCAGAACATCTGAGAAAAAAATTGAATACAACGATTTGTAATGTTTGTATGTATATATGTATGGATGAATGTATGTAAACTAATATAATATGTACCTGATCGTCCGTCGTCAGTCAGTCGCGTGAAAAGCCGCTCAAAGTTATAATTGTATAGCGTCGGAGTGGGAGAACTACATAGTCGAGACCAAGAAAGCTTGAATATTTTCCAGTCTTCATTCGTAAATTTGCCCGACAGTGTTTTAGAATATTCTGTGAGACGTGCCACCTACATAGCAATTTGGAAGCTTTTGGGAATACTTTATCGCAAGCATTCATCAAAGCTTGATCCCTATCTGTCACAATTACACGTGGCTCCATACAATCTACCAACAATTCTTTGACCTTCTCCAGGACCCATAAGAAGTTATCTTTTTTTCTTTAGAGACAAACGCATGAGCCACACAAAAAGACTTGTGTGTCGATGTCACACCCACAACTTGAATAAACGGAAGCTTATACCCATTCGTCTTGTAGGTAGCATCAATCATCAACACATGTGGGAATGCACGCCACATGTCGTACGAGTCCGGATGAACGAAAAAAACCTCCTCGACCACGTTTGTGGAGGGATTCACACTGGTGAAATAAACGTACCTTTCTTCTTGCAACATGCTCTCCAATATCTGCATTGGAGTTCGATCGCCGTACATTTTGAGTTTAATCTTTTTAATCATGTTTTGTATGTCTTGTAGAATGCACACGCTATGAGGGTTTTGTTTTCTTATGGTTAAATGTATATTTGTAGGCTCCATGTTTTGCAGATAAAGTTTCTCCACCAGTGATTCTTCGTCCGGGGTCAGCCTTCTAGCAAATGCGTGGCCCTCGAGAAATTCAGTAGTCTCATGGTTGTGAATGTTTTTCTTCTCCACAAGGCTCTAATTACCACTGCTTGAGTCTAGTTTCCCTATCAGACTAAAAGGACAGCCAACCTTTTTGCTACCGGAACGCCGAACTGTTGCTTTACTTTTGGGTTCGCCGCCACGATCGCATTGCAACCATATCTTCACTGTCTTTGCTGACGAACCTTCGCCTTTTGTTATCGTTCGTTGGGTCACAATGACGTAACCTTTTGCAACTTCTCTTTTGTATACCCAATCCTTCAATTCTTCAAGTGACCCAAATACCTCAAAAAAAAGGTTCATTAGAAATCCACATAAATGAAATTAATATATTAATTTGTCGAAAAAACAATAAAAAAAACTCGGGTTGAACATCGGGTTCGGGTTAATATGTATGACACATTTTTGGGTTTGTATGAAATTTCGTGTCATACATTTTCTACCTTTAATCAGTATACATGACTCGTTCGTGTTCGTTCGGTTCATTTACAAGCCTAAGTAATCTATTTTTAACAAAATATTTCACCAAAATGATAACGAAATCGGGTTAATATGTATGACACAATTTTCGGGTCGGGTTCGGGTTAAGGTCGGGTCGGGTCAAACATTTTCTATATTTCTCCTACCTAATAAAAATTATATATAACGAATAACACGTATACAAAATCATTTTTTTTCACTCTAAAATTATATCAACATTATATAACACGTAATTGACTACCTAATAAAAATTATATATAACGAATAACACGTATACAAAATCATTTTTTTTCACTCTAAAATTATATCAACATTATATAACACGTAATTGACTACCTAATAAAAATTATATATAACGAATAACACGTATACAAAATCATTTTTTTTCACTCTAAAATTATATCAACATTATATAACACTAATAACACGTAATTGACGGTTATGTCATACCTTTTTTGTTTTTTTCTCGTCATTAGCACCTTCCTCGTTAGCACGTTCCTCGTTAGCACGTTCGTCGTCGTCAACACCTTGCTCATTAGCAGGTTCGTCGTCGTCAAACCCATCCTCAAAGTGCATTACACCTTCCTCGATTTCGTTATCATTTTCCTCATAGTCTTTAGCACATTCCTCGACTTCGTTATCGTTTTCCTCAAAGTCGTTAGCACCTTCTTCGACTTCGTTATCATTTTCCTCAAACTCCTTAGCACCTTCCTCATACTCTAACTTGTGTTGGTTTTCCGTATACGAATGGTAAGTCCCATATTCGTGTCGCGGATAACTTTGGGCAATGTAAGATGGTTCTGCCTCATCTACAAACACCTGGTTGAAGTCAGGTAACACGGGACGCACACCCCCGTCATCACAATGAGGCACGGACACAACCTCCTCCTCACCTCGATCAATGCCGGATAACCAAACGCTTTCGGAGACGTACGATTGGTTCGAATCTTCGCCAAACAAATTACCAATGTCCCAAAACGACATCTTTATGCTTCACGGTCTCAACCAATGTTTTTATTTGAGAATTTCTTCAGTTTTATCGGTATTTTGTGAGTTTGAAAAATTTTGAATCAAATAAATCGTTTAAGCTTGGGTAAATAAACATTTTTGGTCGATAAGGGTCGTATAGCTCGATAAGGGTCGTATGGGTCACTTTCACGCTTTTTCTGACTGAACTCACTGAATGTCAGTAACTATATCTTAAATTCATCAAAAGTCGTGCCGATAAGCCTCTCATTGCTCAATGAGAGGGGTATAAGGTTTAATGCTCCAACTACCACAACCTTATACGCCTCTCATAGGGCAATGAGAGGCTTATCAAAACCCTTTTTCTGACACATTTGATGCTTTCACACTCTATACTCCCCTTATTGCCCTATACGCCATCTCTGGGGGGATGTGCACTTAAAAAGTGGGGATGTGTCAATACCCTCACCCTTTATTAATGGTAATCAACTAATATTCAATACTATGTTTTTTTCTCTATCCAATTTTTATATTAATATTACTTTGATTTTCGTTTCGACTTATTTATCCTTTTTCGTATAATATATTATGTTTCGGTCTAATTTAACGAGTTAACACTTTATTACACGTGTGTATGATTCAATGTTTTTACGTCTATTTTTTGTTCGGATTAACAGTCTCCCGCAACACGTGGGTCCTAAAAACTGATATCACAAACTATTCATCAAATTCACTTCTAGCATTTATGTATACAGGGGCGGAACTAGTGTTATGTGAGCCGTAGCACGGGATACCCCTCAACTTTCTTGGCGTAGTGCAATCTTTTATTTCATATCCGTTTTTTTTCATGTGGTGATACCCTAATCAAATGTTAGGATACCCCTGAATGTAGGAGATGATAAGATGAAATGAAGTTTCAGAAATTTTTTTAGTTACATAAAGTTGCATGTTGTAGCAACACACTTGCTTGAAGAAGGAAGAAGATGAACTCATATTAATATTTAATATAATATTATTAGCATTGGGATAATAAATGAAAATGAATACTAAATTTGGAAAAGTCAAAAGTTACGTTTCAAAATCTCCAATTAATGTTCAACCTTTTATTCAATTTATTGTAAACATTACTTAATTGTTTTTTTTTATTTATTTATCATTTTATGGTTTTACCTGCATAAAAGATTTGAAAAATGATATGCACCAACACTTTTTATTAATTGTACGGTGGTTATTTTCTAAAGAGTAAACCGCCATTTTGGTCCCTGAGGTTTGGCCAGTTTTGTCACTTTAGTCCAAATTTAAAATCTTTTGCCATTTTGGTCCCTGTGGTTTCGTTTTTGTTGCCATTTTGGTCCAAATTTCAAATTTGGCCAGATTCCCCAACTTAAACCCCCATGTTTTGTCTTTTTGCTCAGGGGTATTTTCATCATTTTAGGCTTTATTTTAACTGATTATCAATTAAATTTAATTAAACTAAATTATTTCATTTTCCCCAATCTGAAACTCAGTCTCTCTCTCTCTCATCTCTCTCTCTCTCTAAACTCACCAGCCTTAACATCCATCATCTAACACAATATCATCTCCGTTAATCACGCCTCTAAACAAAAGACCCAAAAATCAACTCCAACATTCTCTCCGGTGATCCTTCTCTCCACAAAATCCTAACAATTACCCCTACAAATCCACTATAATCCTGTTCAATTCACTCAAATGGATCAGAATCGGACGGAGTCCGGTGTACACCCGGCAGTGGAGCAGCACCGGTTCATCTTCTCCGGCGATGTCACCGGTGAACAGTTAGAGAGAGAAACAAAGGGTTTCGTTTCGCCGGTGAAGAGTTAGAGAGAGAAACGAAGGGTTTCGCTTGTACCGGAATCACCCACCACCACCGTCTCCCCTCTACCACGGTACACCCACCACCACCGTCTCCCCTCCACCACCGTACACCCTCCACCACCGTACACCCACCACCACCGTACACCCTCAATACCATAGCCTCTACCCTCAGCCGGCATTGAAGCCCTAGTACGCCGCCTATATCCTCAGATCTAGTATCAGAAACCGCATCAATCCACCTAAAAACGCACAGGTAGTTGTCGTTATCTAACGAACCCTTATTTTCACATCGAAACCCGTTCAATCCCTGTTTTCTCAGCCAAATAAACCTCCATTGCCGATAAAACCCTGATTGCTGATAAAACCCCCAGTTGCAGATCTGTTTGTTATCGAAAATTGAAGGATTGCAGGTCTGGGCTCTTTGCAATTGAACATTCAAAGATGAAGTTGTTGTTGTGTGATAGTAGTTGCAGAGAGAGAGAGAGAGAGAGGGGGGGGATGTGCATGAGAGAGACAGGTTTAGTTGTTTATATATAATTTGATTAGTTATATATATTTATTTTTAGTTAATAATTAATAATTAGTTATAATAAAAGTATAATGACCAAAATGCCCCTGAAGAAAAGGAGAAAAAACCAGGTTTTTTTTAGAAATCTGACCTGATTTGAAATTTGGACCAAAATGGCAACAAAAACGAAACCACAGGGACCAAATGGCAAAAGGTTTGAAATTTGGACTAAAGTGACAAAACTGGCCAAACCTCAGGGACCAAAATGGCAGTTTACTCTTTTTTAAACTAACAAAAGGGTTAAAAGTGAAAATAATACTTGAAAAAAGATTAAAATAGTTCTTTTTAAATACATAATAATACTTGAAAAAAGGATTAAAATGGTTCTTTTTAAATACATGATTTAATAAATTATCTTTTTTCTTTAAATGTAAAGAAATATTATATAAACATGAAGAATATATAAATGTTTTATCTATTCTATGGATATATGAATAAGAAAATTTTTAAATTCCAGTAATAAAATTAAAGATAAAGATCTTAGATACGATTTGTAATATTTATTTATTATAAACTAAATATAATTTATAAAACCTGTAAATAACATTTAAGTTTTATAAAAAATATTTGATAACGTTCTCGTGTGTGTGGTACACGCATTAATAAAAAAATGATAATCAACACATGCTTTAAATTGTAAAAAGAAGAATTTAAGGGCCTATTTTTACTAGCTGCATAGGCCCTTGAATTCTGAGGGATGGGTCAAGGTAAATTTTTTTGGGATACCTCTAAATTTTTCTTTTAGTTCCGCCACTGTATGTATAGATTTTTTTTATATCAATTATACACCTTATTGGATCATAACAATACTTATATTTCTTAATATTAGATGAGTTTTATAAAATCCGAATACATCGTTGCAATGTGTTTATGTTTATCTATGTTTAGGTGTATTTTTTTAACGAAGTTGTGTGTCATCCAAGAAAAAACCCACCTTCTTCAACCAAAAGGACCCGACCAGTTCTTGCGTTGACCTATTAGTATTACAGACCCCTTTTTGCCGGGTCTTTTATATTTTTTCTAAGATGAATATTATATACACACACATAGATGAATCTTATATATACACACATGCAAGTTGTATTTTATGATTATAACATATTTGGCCAATTGACCATGCCGGCTAATTGCGACGATGACCAACTTCTCCGGACATGGTTTTCTGTATTATATTAGAACGAAACTTGTCTTAAATGAGTCAACTATTGCATAGAGTTGACTTTTCTCTATGACGTTTAGATCAAGAAAGACATATCTTTATCGGCTCTTTTGTGTTCATTAATCATTAGTGATGAAGGGAC
Source organism: Helianthus tuberosus (assembly GCA_030545235.1). Taxonomy (NCBI): domain Eukaryota; kingdom Viridiplantae; phylum Streptophyta; class Magnoliopsida; order Asterales; family Asteraceae; genus Helianthus; species Helianthus tuberosus. Next base: position 185,737,620 of record CM060442.1, read on the forward strand.
TATGTATCATCTGTTACTGTTTTGCCTTGTTTCTCATCTTAAATTGCTACTCAACCGCTGCCCAACCGCCCTTCGATTACCCTACTGCAAATCTTTCCACCACATGGGCCAACACTGAACCTTTACGCCATTCTGTTAACTTCACAGATGGCTCAAGGGTCCGAGCCATCCTCCTTAGAGGATCATTCGGACCCAAATTCGCCTGTGGTTTCTTCTGCAATGGAACCTGCACCTCTTACCTCTTTGCTGTCTTCATCGTTCAAACCAACAGCGGAGGTGGTATCGTTCAACCAGCAAGTGGTTTCCCTCAAGTGGTGTGGTCAGCAAACCGTGACCATCCGGTTAGCTATGGTGCAACATTGAACCTCACTGAAACCGGAGAATTGGCACTACAGGATGTTGATGGAAGTATAGTTTGGACTACCAACACTGCACGCAAATCTGTTGCTGGTTTGAACTTAACTGATGATGGAAACCTAGTGTTGTTTGATGCCAATAGCTCTGTGGTTTGGCAATCTTTTGATTACCCAACTGACTGTTTGGTTCAGGGGCAAAGACTTTATCAAGAACGGCCGTTGATACCTAGTGCTTCATCTACCAATTGGACGGCCAAAACAGGTTTGTTTTCTCTTCAAGTCACGGATAAAGGTTTGTTTGCTTATGTTGGATCAAACCCTCCACAAGCCTATTACAATAGGCCGGTCTCTGGAAACGATACAAATACAGGAAGAAGATATGTTAGGTTCTTGAATGGTAGTTTATCTTTGTTCATTCTTTCGGTTGAGCCAAGCGAGCCTGATGATGTGATTCCCATACCTCGAGCATCATCGACCCAGTATATGAAACTAATGCCGGACGGGCATTTGAAAGTGTTTGAATGGAAAGAAAGCTGGTTAGTGGTGGCTGATCTATTTAACAACAGTCTTGGAGAGTGTAATTATCCTATGGCTTGTGGGAGAAATGGCATTTGCTCGGGTAATCAACAGTGTAGCTGTCCGGTATCAAGCTCTCCCAGGAGAGACTATTTCAGAGCAGTAAATGATCTCCAACCAGACATGGGTTGCAATGAAATTACTCTACTCACATGTAACACCCAAGACCAGACTTTTATTGCACTTAATAACATTATGTACTTCAACACTATTACAGACACGGAGAGGGTGGACATAGAGACTTGCAAAGAAGCATGTGCCAACAACTGCTTATGCAAAGCAGCTCTATTTGAGTATGGTTCAAACTCTTCAAGTGGAGTTTGCTATTTACCTTCTGAACTCTTCACAATGATGAATGTTGATCCAAATGTAGTGCATCGTAATTCTTCAGCTTTCATAAAAGTGCAGAATGTAAGATCACCTCCATTGGCTTCTAAGTCTCAAGCAAATTTAGGAGTTATATTAACTTCTACTATTGGAAGTGTTTTGTTTCTGCTTGGGGCTATAGGTTTTCTTACTTACATAATCCGCAAGCGAAGACGGGATGCTCAAAGTAAGGAAGAGTCTATAGGCGAGGTACTAGGAATGCCAAATCGGTTTTCCTATGACGAATTGAAAACTGCCACAAATAACTTCTATAAAAAGCTTGGTGAAGGAGGATTCGGAGCAGTTTTTGAAGGGACTCTTGAAGACGGCTCAAAGATTGCCGTAAAGTGTCTTGAGGGTCTGGGGCAGGTTAACAAATCATTCCTAGCCGAGGTTCAATCCATTGGTGGCATTCACCATGTGAATCTGGTTAGACTCAGAGGTTATTGTGCTTGGAAATCACAACGTTTTCTCGTGTATGAATTCATGAGTAACGTATCATTAGATCGTTGGATCTACCATGGAGATCCAGAGCACGTACTGGAATGGGAATGCAGAAAGAAAATCATTCTTGATGTTGCCAAGGGTCTAGCATATCTTCATGAAGATTGTAGGCAAAAAATCATCCACTTAGATATTAAACCTCAAAACATATTGCTGGACAGTGATTTCAATGCCAAAGTATCAGATTTCGGGTTGTCAAAGCTCATAGACAGAAATCAATCCGAAGTGATGACTACGATGAGAGGAACTCCGGGATATCTGGCTCCAGAATGGTTGAGCTCAGTTATTACTGAAAAAGTGGATGTATATAGCTTCGGGATCGTTCTCTTGGAGATGTTGTGTGGAAGGAAGAATTTTGACAAATCTCAGCCTGAAGAAAGCTGGCACTTACTTGCTTTACTTCAAAAATGTTGCGAACAAGAAATGTTGTTAGATATGGTTGACAAGTACAGTGAAGACATGCAGACACACAGTTCAGAAGTCGTGGAGATGATTAAAGTAGCTTCATGGTGTTTACAATATGATTATACGAAAAGGCCTTCAATGTCAACAGTGGTTAAGGTGTTAGAAGGCGTAATGAAAGTCGAATCTAGGTTGGATTACAACTTCACAGATCCTAGAATGCAGAACACAGCAGTAGTTGAACATGAGAAAGATATGACACCATTAATGGCTTCTGTTCTGTCTGGTCCTAGGTGAGGTTCTTGTGGATGACTTTCATACACATTCATAATGTTTTATGCTTTTTTAAGATGTGTTCTTTCTTAAACTGTAAACAACAGTTGAGATTTTTAAGAGATTAAAAATATTTGTTATTTCAAGATTGGGAGTTTGTGTATTGATTATTGAAACAAAATAACCACCTAATGAAGCTGCAAGTGGAAAGCTTTCAAGATTCTATTTCTTGACCAATGCAATAACCACAATTTGGGCCTTCTTAAGTTAAAAGTTAAAACGAGCCGAGGTCGCAGGGGCGGGCCTACCTTAGGGGAAGGGGTAGCCTCCGCTACCGCTTGCCGCTCCGGCGGTAGTGTAAATTTTGGAAAAATTTGACATTTTTTTGACCTTTTTTCGATTTCGTTACTGTTTTTTTTATAAAACGTTACCGCTACGAAGATTTTCTAGATCCGCCACTGTGAGGTCGAGCCTTCTTAAGTTAGAATGAGCCGAGCTCGAGCCTAAATGAGTTATGGTTTGGCCCGGTTCGGCTCGACTCGTTTACACCTCCACTAAATGATTGGGCTATATATGATTTAATTTTTTTTAAAAGATGCTACACGATCTGCGCCCACGCCATGCAAAGATCACTACTCTTCCCATCCCCCCTTCACGCCCCACTCATAGCGGTGTTCGGCGGTTTTGTTGCCAAAATGGTGGGACTTAGCGCCCAAACTACACCACCACAACACATGGTCTTAGAGGCTTTCATTGACCCATGAGCGAGCTTGGGTTGTAAGCGAACCAAGTTTGATCTTAAGTTCTCAACTTGGTAGAGGATTTTAAACCAAACCTATCCAGTTGATTAATTTTCAAGCTTAAGCCCAAGCTAAGCACTCTTAACTCGTGAACGAGCCTACTTAACGATTAAACAGTAAGCTATTCAAAGTTGAGGCTTAGCAGATTCATATTCTTAAATGGTCACATGAGATTGTGTATTTTGAGGCTTTAGCTAATATCTAATCCCCGGTCCACATGGTTACATGAATAGGTGAATGTTGTATAAAAATTAATTAATTACTAACCAATTTCGAACCACTCTCGAATAATTGCAGAAAAACAAAGAAGGATTTTACTTGGATTGCTCTACAAATCGCGATACACTATCTAATTAACTTATTTGATGGTACTCCTCAAACGATTAATTGGTTTAGATGCAGAGATTTTGCCGAAGAACGAATTTGATAGTTATCTGAGAATGAAAACCGTACCCTATTGCTTTGTTCGACGAGTATCTTTTTTTTGGTCTGTATCCATCGATTTTTTTTTGAACGGCAAATTTCTTTATTCCCTGTTGTCTATGGGACTTAACAGTTGAACCCAAGACCTCCCCTCTCAAGGTATTTAAAAGCTCTGTTTTTGCCAATGGACCACCACCCCATTCGCATTGATTTTTTGTTTTGGTTTCATGACTTCATGCGTCCAAACCAACAGGCCTCCATAGGATCAGGTCCCAAACAAAACAAGCCCCCCTAGTTAAACATTAAGTTAACAAAACCCAATAAATGAGAAACAGGCCCAAGTTGTATTAAATATATAAATTGTATATATTTAGTTGAAATTTGAAAATCAAAACCCATAAAACAGCAACAAGTTGTATTAAATATATAGGGTGGAGATCAAATAGAAAGTTTATTTTGGCTAGGAAGGATAGAAAGCAATAAGATTATGATATGTGACAAATTTTAAAATAAAGAGAAAGGGTATTTTAGTCAATCCCATCCTTTCTTTTTCCTTCTTCTCCCCAGTTACTTCAAAACCCACCATTTTCAAAACCCACAATCTCCAACCTTTTCTTCACTTACTATCTCAATAATCACTACATTATAGTGCGATTTTCGTCATCAATCAATGATTCAAACACCCGATCAACGTGTTCTTCAGTTTTTTTTTTAAGAAAACCCAGTTTAATTTCATTTAAAATCTCGTTTTTCCCGTGATTTTGAAGATAATCACTCGATCCGTTCGATTCAATCACTGATAAGTGTTTCTATCATTCAAATTTCGTCAATCGATGAAGAAATCGGCTTCGATCCATGTAAGAAATTCTTTAATTTCATTTTCACGATCTGGGTTTTTGATTTAGTCATTGCGTTTTACGATCTTGGCGGGGGTCCGGGGGCGGCAGCCCCTGGCGGGGTCCAAGGGGCAGAGCCCCTGGCTGGGGTTGATTTTCTATAAGTTTGCCTCTGGAAAACTGCATTCGTAGACAGTTTTATGCCATTGCGTTTTAGAACTGCATATCTGGTTCAGACAATTCACAGACAACTATTGATAGGTTCAATGCGTTTTAGAGAGAACACTTTCTTTGGTGTTTTTATGCCATTGCGTTTTAAAACTAAGACATTTTTATGCGTTTTCTGGTTATTGCGTTTTAGAAAAACACATTTTTAAAGTGTTTTTAGTCATTGCGTTTTAGGTAAAACACATTTTTAGGTGTTTTCAGTCCATTGCGTTTTACAGAGAACATTTTCTTTTGTTTTTTTAGGCCATTGCGTTTTAGAAATGAGACAGTTTTAACTGTTTTCTGGCCATTGCGTTTTATAAATAAGACATTTCTTTGTGTTTTTGGTGCATTACGTTTTAGGTAAAAAAAAATTATGTGTTTTCAGTCCATTGCGTTCTAGAAAACAGACATTTTAAGTGTTTTCTGGCCATTGCGTTTTAGAAATATGACATGTGTTTGTGTTTTTGGTGCATTGTGTTTTAGGTAAAACACATTTTTATGTGTTTTCAGTACATTGCGTTTTAGAAACTAAACTTTCTTTTGAGTTTTTAGGCTATTGCGTTTTAGAAATAACACATTTCTTTGTGTTTTCTGGCCATTGCGTTTTACAAATAAGACATTTCTTTGTGTTTTTGGGGCATTGCGTTTTAGAAAAATGTCATTTTTTTAGGTTTTTTTTTTCATTGCGTTTTACGCAACTGGGTTTTCAAAAAAAAAATCGAAAATATAGCAATAGTATACTCGTTTTAAAGATAAAAAAACGCTCGTTTTTTTGTGCAATTTTTATAAAAAAATAATGTCGTATGAAAGAGTTATTAACGTTTAAAAAATGAGGGGGAATTGGAGGAGAGAGAAACTATTGCATTTGATTGACTAGAATGCCCCTAAACAAACTCACGCGCCTCTTTTCTTCCCTTCAATTTCCATCATTTAATCTTAGCCCTTGATTAACTAAATGGATGGTCAAGATCACTTCCTAGCCTTCTTAGCCAAATAAACTTCCTATTGTATCTCCACCCTAAATATATAAATTATATATATTTAATTGAAGTTTGAAAATCAAAACCCATAAAACACCAAATCTTTTTAGATTAAAACGAGCATGCACTCTCACATCTCCTAACTCGGTTATTAACTAATAAGATTAAACTTGGTCAACAAATTAATCCAATACCACCAAAATTCGTTGATAACACTAAAATTACCAATAGTGTAGATAGTGAGAAGCGGCGAATGGTCGATTAAGTTCGTTGGAACTTAGAATTGGATAAGAAAAGGCTGATTTCGTACATAGAAATGGTGAGTGTTAGTAGATTAAACAATTTTAGCTCGGGTGGTGTTTGTCGAAAGCTTAATCAGTTGTAGGTAGAGGTGTACAAAAAACTGGTTTTAGAACCGAAACCGGAAAAAAACAGAAACTGGTTTTTTTTTAACCGGTTTTTTTATAACCGTTTTTTTTTAACCGGTTTTTTTTAACCGCCGGTTTTTATACCGGTTACTATTCTTGACTTCAAAAACCGGTTATTAACTGAACCGGATATTAAAAAACCGGTTAAAAACCGGTCCCAACCGGTTATACCGGTTATTGTTTTTGACCTCAAAAACCGGTTAGTAACCGGAACCGGTTATAAAAAAAACTGGTTTTTATTTTGTGTGAAAAACCGGTTTTTTTTTAACCGGTTTTTTAATAACCGATTAACCGATTTGTACACCTCCAGTTGTAGGTGTCTTTTAATTCGTAAAAGTAATAAAATCCACTATGGATTGGTGGGCCACATGCCCCTTTTCCCTGATGTCCTTGTGAATCATGACCTTATTTGTTTTTAACTAGTTGGTTACGGTTTCAATTAATTAATGGTTTTAGTTATTTAACCGGTTATTATGTGTATGTATGTAAAAGGCAAAATAAATTAAAAGGCTGGTGAATGGGCATTGGAAATAGGAATCCTTCACTGGGCCATAACATTTTGGTGCCCCTTTAAGCTTTGGGCCATTTACGGTTAAAGAGCTCACACAGGCCTAAAAAGCCCACACAGGCCTTAAAATGGAAATTTTCTATCATGGTAATCATGGTTCATACTTCATACTAAATGCATATGATTATGCCCCGTTTAACTCCAATTTAAAGAGTGTTGTGACCTGACACTAAGAAAGTCAAAGTCCCTACCCAACCCCCCCCCCCCCCCCCCCCCCTCATCTCCCCAAAAAAAAAAATTTGTATACTTGATACAACGTTCAAGTATATTTAAACATCGACAAAAAACCGGATAGCAAATATAACGTTGTATCTTAAAGGGTTAAATTGATAGTAGAATTGTATACACTGTATCAAAGAAAAATGATACAACAAAATTTTGTTTTTAAATCACATAAAAACACGTCAATTCTTCTTTAACCTTGATTCAAATTCTCAAAAGTACTTACAAAAATGGTCAGTCCATATGGCATAAAAGCTTATTCTAGTTTTTTTTTGAATGACCAAACTTGTATACCATGAGGATTGAACCCCTAACCCCTGTTATTCTAAAATTTTATCTTAGTCACCAACACCACTAGGCTACTTTAATTGGATTATAAAAGTTTATTCAAGTTGAAATCTAATTTTCTAGTACTTGCTCTTCTCACATTAAATAATGCACTCTCCTCCCATTACATAATATATACTCACAAGCTAACATCCCCGCCACGAATTCAAATTCACACAATGTGTGTTTTGAGTTTACAAATAGTCAAATACTTTTCAACACAAGTAACAAGCAGAAATGAAAATTATGATTTGTGACTTTTTATTTACATGGATTTATAATTTAGTGATTATTGAAGACAAAACATCTATTTTTTTCTCGAATACCAAATTTTATTAAGACAGCTCAAGCAAACCTCAAGAGCAACCCACTAAACAGAAACAAAATTATAACACAATTACACAATATTTAAATCACCGCAACCCTTCCAAAGAAGGGATTTGTGTTTAAACCTATTCTTAAAACCACATAAAATTAAGGGATTTTATATCTTTCAACTTTTTCTCCACACTAACTTCTTTGTTTGAGAATTTATATTCGTTTTGAGTCTTCTAAATACATCAACATGCTACAATTACAATACCAATACCATGAACAACTCGCTTTTGGAAAACATTTTTTTTCTGGATCGTCTCATAAAAGCTCAAATCATGAGACAAAACTTTTGTTGAATCAAATATACCAATACTTTGATTAAACAGTGATAATATTAACTAAAACAATCTATCTTGATTTATTTTAACTAGGTAATTCTCCTGCGCGTTGCCGCGGTACGTTACCACAGGCATTAAATAGGTATTGTTTCAGTTCGTTACAATACTGTTATGATAATTCACTCGGTATAGAAATCAACATGTATTGATATCGACCGAAAACGATAAAAATGATCACAGTACCGGCACCGATAATGTTTGAACTATATCTACCAGTTAAGATTGTTACGGTATTGATACCGATATACATTTATACTCGCAGATAGATTTGTATAAACAAAAAGTTATTGAAACCGGAAACCATAAAGATGATTACAGGTACCGTTACCAATGTTGTTTGGTCGGTCTTGGTTCGGTTTGGTATGATAGTGACATAATATCTATTTTTAATGAAATTTATATCGGAATGTTGAAAAAATAAACATAGTTGCGAAGGTAAATTAAAAAAAAAAGTTAATATACGCAACTTGTTAGAAAAAATCAAATTATATGAAGAATAAAATATTATTAAAAAAAAAGTTAATATACGCAACTTTTGTGTCCGGGTTTTGCTGCTTCATTATGTTTTAGTGAAGGATATTATTCCTACTAGAATTTACTTTAGTAGGTGTAGTATGCTTTTCTTTTGTATTGGTCTCCATAGCTTGTTATGGGTTCCAAAGTGTTTCGGGGGGGGGGGGGGGGGGGGTATGCCCCTCCTAATTCATGTAAGTTTTTATTTATTTATACAAGTTTGCCGGGCGAAAGCTCATTTACCCAAAAAAAAACAACTCACAAATATTTCAAATAATATATAAAAATCAAGTTATATATGATAAATAATACATTAATATAAATATAAATATTAAAACAAATACTCAAGAATATTAAGTTACTATTCATAGAAACTTTCAAATAATATGTATAACTAGTAAAAATCCTCCGCGCGTTGCTGCGGGCTTTCGGCTAGTATCATTTCGGTTGGTACAGTACTGTAATGGTACTCGGTACAGAAAGCGAAAGAGATATGCCTATGCTGTATAAAATCATTTGGTATCGTTGCGATGCGTTAAACTGCAAGTGGTTAGGTGACTTATAGATATGTTTGTTAAACTTAAACAATGTTTTGTAAATCACTAATACAGATACTTCAAGAATAAGAAGAGTAATTGAACGTTATATGAAAAACATCAGTTATAATATTTAAACTCTAAAAAGTTTACACCAAATCATCATTTTTACGTTTAAATTTGTAGAAATGTAAAAAAGTAATAAATAAATAAAGAAATGCACCCAATGCATATGAAATTATGAAGACTTCCAACAAATACAACTATTCTGTCATTATCGCAATGTTAGAAAGAGTAACAAAGTAGAAGTTGGTTGTGTGGACTCTGGAGTTTATATTTTTTTCTATCTTCCCCCACATTGAATATACCAACACTTCCGACCTCATACGCTTCCTGTAAATTGTTTTTTAGTTATATGCATTTATTTTAATTTTGCAGGTAGACACCCTTTAAATCCACCGATGCTCTCCTTTGTCGCACCGACACCAAACTCAAACCCCAAAGAGTCACCAGTCTCTCGTCCATAGATCTGTTCGGTGAAGGTTGAAATTCTTCAAAAAACACCATACCGCCACTGATCGAGCTTTGTTCCACATTCGTTGTTGGATATGTGAACGAAACGCTATCGCCACCAGTCCACCACCTTCTAAACCCTAACTCCTCCAACAACGCGGCCATAGTCTGTCGCCGCTACCAGAGGCATCAAATTGCGGTTCTTCACTAAAAACTCATCCATCGTTGCCGATGTACCCATTGAGCTTGCAATGCCTAATATGTAACAGTCTGGGTGTCGGTTGTCTCTGGAAAAGAAAAGCTGATTGAAAGGTGGTGTGCAACTATATATAACGTAGTGGCCAAATTCGAAAAACAGGAGTTTATGATGATGGTTTCCGTTGCCTTTCCTTGAAAAAAAAAGAACTAAAAAATATTACAACCATCACATGATCCACTAATAGAAAGCCTCATGGCCCAATCAAGAGATTTAAAATAGTTGAATGGCAATTATGTAATTACCTTAAATGATGGGGCTTCTTTGGCTACTGTAGCCAAGAAACTACCCTAAATGTTATTATACTAGTAATATGCCCCCGCGCGTTGCGCGGGCTTTTGGTCAGTATTGGATCAGTTCGATACGATAACACCACTTGGTATAGCGAAAGAGATATGTCCAAAAGGATATCGACTTACGACAGGTTAAACCGCAAGTGGTTAGACGATTTGTACATAAAGATAAATAAATGAACAAAATACTTGTGACTAATTAAATAATGTGAAACAGATTAAGAACAATAGTTGGGTAGTATTGTAGCCACCTTGTGATCATGTCATCCTGATCACCTTTCATGTTGTTGAATCCTTCAACCTTGCAAACGTCTTCAAATGACGAAGCAAAGTCACGAATCTCCTAATCACAGAATGTAAATCAAAACAGTAAATCAATTAATGAAACAAACATTACCTCGCAAAGAATAGTTGATTGGCCAAAGCTCAAAAGGATGGCAAGAAGAATGATGAACGAAGTTTGAGAGAGAAGAAAGAAGAAAAGGGGGAAGCGGTGGACATGGTGGAGTAAAGACGCACCAACACGTATCACAGAAGGCTTTTGTTAGTCACTGCCATGAAGTATTAACAAATAAAGTAAGGTATGCGTCCCATGAGTCTAAGTTTATGAACCTGTAGTCTTATAATAGATTTATTATTTTAAACATTATTGATTATATATAGTTGTCGTTTTAGTAATCTAAAGATCCAACTGCACAATAACCTTTAGATGAACTCCCTTATAACTAAAAAATCTAATTTCCTGTAGTCTTATAATATAATATTTATTTTCAATAAAGGTTCATCAAAAACAAAATGAGAGATTTATTCTATTATGTATAACAGATGTAAAATAGATTTATTATTTTCACTAAAGGTTCATTATTGAACCTTTATATGTATTTCAAACTCTGCCCATCCAAACTGTACCATAAAGATGAACCTTTAGATGATATATCATTAATTTGTCTTATAATAAATCGTTCATCTAATTTCCTTATGTCAGATAAGTTGATGAACTACGAATTTCGTGTCGCACACTACAAAAACTATGCGCTGCTGCTAAACCAGATTCTTCGATCATACGATCTAGATCTAGATCCATTGACAAATCCATCAATGGGAAATAACGCACACATGACATAATCTGAATGCATAGCAAAACAATATGTTGTACAAAGTAAAAGCAAAAGGGCAGCAACATAATTTATTAGATGTTATTAACTTAATTAAACGAAAATAAATTACCGAAACAATGTTAACAACCACCGAAACCACTTGCCAAAACATACAGATTAGAATGCATAAAAAAATTTTCAGGACCTAAATCACTATCAACATATCCGTATATGGTTAAGCCTAGTCTATTATTCCTACGGCTCTTTTTTATTCTGAATTCATGTTAAAGCTAATATGTTTAGATTACCAACGATGATGTTATGCCTATTCATGTTGAAGCATGTTTAATCGACCAAAATCAGAAGAGAGTACCTTATCAGAGTGGGTCTTCAGTTTCAGGCAAATGCGTCTTCGATTGAAAGCGATCCGACGCCCTAGTGTTCGGTTCGAACCTAAAGATGGATTTGCGCAAGGTTAGGGTTTTGCAGGTGGGAGCGACGGTGATTGTGGTGACGATGGTGGTTAGCCGATGGGTTCTAATGTTCAAACGATGGGGATTTTGGAGACCACAGTAGTTAGCCGCCGGAAAACCTCCCTTACAGCCATAGAATCCATCGATGGTGCTTGCCATCCACCTCAGGTACTGTTTTGATGCCGACCAGTGAGCCATTACACCGTCGAATGTCGTAACCGCCGCTCGAATGTACGATGGTGTTGCCTCCGTGGCACCGCCGCGGTACAACCGGGGTTGAACCCTCCCTTTTCACTCTCATCTCCAACTCTTTCTCTCTGAATCTCTCTATTTCTATCTTCCCGTTTTCACTCTCTTTTCTTTTTAATTTGGAGGTCATTATCATGGCTGTGAGGCTTTGATGGAGGAGGGAAGCGGGCGTGCCAGGCTGGTCTTGGTGGTAAGTAAAGGCCAATGGCATTAACGTAAATAACATTCAAAATTTGTCTTGTAATGATACTGTTCATAAGAGGCTACCGTAAATGTTATTATAGATAATACATCCAATCTTTTGGAAACCCGAAAAATGCGAATTGGCAGGACGTTTACTAAATATTTCATTGATTGAACTACGTAAACTAGATTAAAAAACTAAATGACACTTTAACTAGTTTATAATATGTGTATATATATTATGAATAGTTTAAAATCTATATTGTTATGATGGTTGTATTTAAGAAACAAAACAAATATATATTTCTAAAATGAAAACAAAGAATGCAGAGTTTTTATGAGAGTATTTAATTTAGCTAACCAGAAATACATCGACAATATCTTCATAGATTGGTTGACAAACGTTTTTATTTGTGTATGAGAAGTTCCAAGTTTAAATTATATAATTTAAAGATTTTTTTTTTGACAATTTTTCTATATAAAAACGGGTTCACCCACTAAAGTCGGTCACCGATTCAACGGACACTCGTAAAATAGCGGTTGGTCCTACCAGTACTGGTTAAACACATACCAACCGAACCGACTTGAGATCCGATTTCTGTCCAAAGGGGATAGCTTGGTGGTACATTGGTGTGTTCCCCAACTAAGTGGTTGTGGGTTCAAATCCTGCAAAAAGCAAGTTTAGTGTGATTTTAGCTGTTAAAAAAAAAACACATGCCAACCGAACCGACTTGAGATCCGATTTCAGTCCAAGTAACCAGGTTGATCCTGTTTCAATATTATTGCATAATAATATTCATCAAAGTAACTTCTATATATAAATAAAAACTGTTTATCATTGTGCACTTTATTACATTATAACAATGCTTATATTTTTTTTTAATTTTAGACAAGTTTAGTAACGTTATAGTAAATTTGAATTAGTTTATTATACTTCATGATATTTTATTTTATAATATTATATATTGGTATACCTATAAGAATAAACTTGTACAATTAGATCTAAGGGACTTATCAATAAACAGACCATTTTAAACTACTACAAAAAGTAATCACAAGATAATTAAGTATACATCCCTGGTTTTGGTTTATATACGATTAACAAAATTATTAGAATTTATTTAATAAAAGCTTCTTTAATTTTTCTAGTTATACAATAGTTGGATTTTACTTGATAAGTTAGGAGGTCGAACTCTCTTCACCAACCAGTATAGGTTTATCGGGCTGTTAATTATTGAAATAACAGTTATTTACATACCACCCCTCTACTTTAAAACTGTATCAATTTAAGTCCCCAATATTTAGTTATTTTCACTTGTATCTTTTAATTTTATAGGCTTCTTATGAAATGTTACCTTAATTGCTCCTTTGAAGAATTTTCTGTAACTTATTTTGCAAAATTCGTTTATAACATCAATATGTAAAGTGTTAAGTTTATCTATTAACAATATATTACGTAGTGTTACTTTTTAATATTAGATTATATATTGATACCGAAATATGATTTTAGTGAGTTTTAAATACATTTTATCTAATTATTGTAATTGTTATATGCAAACACTAATTGAAATTGAGATTGGTATCATCTATGAAAAAAATTCTTATACGGAAATTATTCAAGAATCTTTTTATATATTTGAATTATCATTTTTATCAAAATAACCCTTTAAGGTTGAACAATTATATTTGTTTGGTTGGCGCAATGAGAATAGGACCATTAGTGAATGACAATCAAAACATAATAGGCATAAATGAAAGTACTCAACAGTCGAGTGAATATTATCCTTCTATAAGTATCATCGTTCTTATCCACATATATCATCTTAACACTACTAGAAAACTACAATTTTTCCTACAAAAGTTTCCTACAAATTTCCCACAACACAATTTTTTTTACAATTTTCCTACAATTTTTTGACAAAAAAGAAAAACAAAAAAAAACCCAAAACTTATCCACAATTTTCCTACAAAATTGCCACACAAAAAGAAAAACAAAAAAAAACCCAAAACTTCTCCATTTTCTTCGGTGTGGTTTAAACCGAAGAAAATGGAGAAGTTTCTAAGAGACCAAGGTCTTGATGGTAACGATTATAAATTTCCGTTTGGGGATTTGAAAGAGATGATGCAATCGATTGTTGAAGCTAAAACTAAACCCATTGGTCTAACAGATGACATAGTTCCCCGTGTCTTGCCGTTTGTCCATGAGATTGTCGCTACTCACGGTATGTGCAACCGCTTGTAATTTATTTTGAGTTACACTTTATGCTTTACAAAAATAAGTATTAGGGACCGAAGTTTGTGAGCTAAAAATATGTTGCAAAATTAGCGATCTATTATGGAAATAAAATAATCGCAGAGTTAACGATTGATACAGATTCCAATCTTCCATCACAAAGTAGTCCCTACTTTTACAACCATAGTGTGATTATTATATATTGATTTTAAATTTAAATATAACTTTCTAAAAGAACAATTATAAATTTATAATTGTAAAATCGTTCCAAATATGAATAACGTAAATTTTTTTTTTCTGATAGTTTAAACAAAATATTTCCAAAACTTATAGTTTTCGGCTAATATCTGATGACATTTTGATTTATTATGCTTTAAATTTTTTTGGATATTTTAAACAAAATATTTCTAAAACTTATAGTTTAAGGCTAATATCTGATGACATTTCATTTACTAAGCTTTAAATCAAATTTGATGCAACGAAAACACAAATCCAAGTATATGTTTACACCAAATTAGGTTAAGCTCACATGATAGACGATAGACATCAACATTTTTTACATTGATTGTAGTTTATAATAACTTAAATAAAAATTTATAGTCTCTTAATTATTTGAACGATAAATTTATTTTATGAGTTTAATATTGTATATGAAGTATAAAAAATGAATGGTTACCAAACTACTTTAGAGTAATTTAAAAGGCTTTAATATGTCCTTGTTAGTTATTTATTTTTTTAATTATTTTAAGCTTTAAATTTTGTGATTTACTAATTATGTGAATCTATCTGAAAAATAAGAAATATGTTAAAATGTATGTATTGGTGTTGCTTTTAAAGGAACGTTCTTTTCAAAACCAATAATATGTTAAAAACTGTGATAATCATATAATACACTTCTACATCCTGTATTATATATATCACATAAAACAATTATGTAATCATCATATACTTCCTCTCTCATTATTTTTTTATCTTTTATTGTTGGACACAACATATGTATGGGTTTGTTGTGCACAACATATTTATTGGTTATGATATAATTGGCCCTCTTACTTGTATAGGTAAAATTTGCTTTACATGGATGGGGAACAAACCGGTGGTGCACATATCTGAACCCCTTATGATACGAGAGATATTAGCCAACTATCATCAATTTCAAAAACCAAGTGTAAACAATCCCTTAACCAAACTGCTAGCAACCGGACTAATCGACACGGATTCAGACAGATGGATCAAACATAGGAAGATCATTAATCCTGCTTTCCATTTTGAGAAGCTCAAGGTTTCTTGTTCTTGCTTTGATTCTCTTTTTAAGTTAAAAACATGGCTTTAAACATATTTATGTTGTTTGGTAGCAGCACATGGTACCTGCATTTTATGTGAGTTGCAGTGAGATGATCAAGAAATGGGAAGAAATGATAACCAATGATCAAAACTCATGTGAAATGGATGTATGGCCTCACCTTCAGTCTTTTAGTAGTGATGTGATTTCACGTACAGCATTTGGTGGTAGTTTTGAGGAAGGAAGACAAATATCTCGGCTTCAGCAAGAACAAGCAGAGCTTATAATAATGGCCGAACAGTCAGTTTATATTCCAGGATCTAGGTGAGTATTTCCATATAATATATTTGAAGGTCATACAAAATAAGGTATATCCATGTAACAAATATATATGACCTAATAATTGAAAGTAACAATGATTGCTACAATAGATTTTTGCCGACACACTCCAACACGAGGATTAAAGAGATTGAACGAGAAGTGAGGACTTCGATAAGAAGTATAATCGACAAGAGAGTAACCATGATGAAAGCTGGGGAAATTGATAACGAAGACCTTTTGGGCATTCTCTTAGAATCCAACTACAAAGAAATTAAACACAGTGGGAACAGTTATTATGGACTAAGCATAGAGGAAGTCATTGAAGAGTGCAAACTTTTTTACTTTGCTGGTCAAGAGACCACGGGAAATTTGCTTGTGTGGACTATGATTTTATTAAGTCAATACACAGATTGGCAAACACATGCAAGAAATGAAGTTTTAGATGTACTTGGGGAGAAAAAACCAGATGTTGATGGGCTTAGTCGTCTAAAAGTTGTATGTATTTTCATTCTTGGTGCTATTAAGTTCCCTCAAATATAATATGGTTTAAAAAAAGAGATCTATTGTTGAATTCTTTATATGCAAACAAATAGAACACATTTTTTTGTTAACAACACACATGAATCTATCATCACATATGATGCCTCGGTGATGACCTACAAATATGTCAAAATTCAAAAATAAAAGAAGTTATTTTTTAAGGGTGTACCTATTGGCACACCCAAATGCCTATATGCACACCAAAAAGTATTTTTTTGTCCTATATCTGTGGCCAAAGCGTGGCGTTTTGGTACGGTCAACCAGACAAAAGACTGATGGGTGTCTGACGGGTCTGTTGACCGGACCAAAACGCCGAGCTTTGGCCGCGTTTTGGTCCTGTCAACTAGACAAAAGACTGACCGGGTGTCTGGTTGACAGGACCAAAACGCGGGCAAAGCTCGGCGTTTTAGTCCGGTCAAAAGACCCGTCAGAAATCCATCAGTCTTTGTCTGGTTAACGGGACCAAAACGCCGCGCTTTGGTCACAGCTCGACACTGCAGGGTGTGCATATAGGACAAAAAAAAATCCTTTTTGGGCTGACTATCTACACACCAAGTGTGCAATAGTCTTCCCTTTTTTTAATGGTCGCCGTTTACCAGTCGGTGAAAGTTTTCTAATTTATAGTGTATGAAAAGAAATATATTCTTTGTTATCCTTTGAATTTGCTTGCCATTAATTGTATGCTTTATGTCTCGCTATCGATGGCCAGGATGCAAAAAATCTTCTCAGTTGTTTCATTTTGTTTTTGTAGGTGAATATGATTTTAAACGAGGTTCTTCGACTATATCCACCAGGGGCAGCATTAGGAAGAATGATACATGAAGATACGAAATTAGGGAACATAACATTACAGGCCGGAACACATATCCAATTGAACACCATTCTTTTACATCATGATCATGATCTATGGGGAGACAACGCAAAGGAATTCAAGCCTGAGAGATTTATTAAAGGCGTGTCAAAGGCGACCAATGGACAAGCCTCGTACATACCATTTGGAGGGGGCCACGTATATGTATTGGACAAAACTTTGCCATGATGGAAGCAAAGATGGCACTCGTTATGATTCTTCGACGCTTCTCCTTTGAGTTGTCTCCTTCCTACTCCCATGCTCCACACCTCATCGTCACCCTACAACCTCAGTTTGGTGCTCACTTAATTCTACATAAACTTTAGGTGGCTAATTGCATGTTTTATAAACTATGTTGCATTATATAATTTCATGTTTTATAAACTATGTTGCATTATATGTACCACTATGGTTATTCCATCCGTTTGGTTGTAATATATGTAATAATCAAATTATATGCATGCTAATTGTTTTCCTATGTTTTGGAGGGAAATTTTCTATACGTTTTGGGAGAAAATGGTCGTAAAGCAGTTTTAAAATCTACTAAATTGAATCTTTTGTTGATGTAGTTTGTGTGGATGTGGCACGGTTCGGTTCGTTTCGGTTCAAGTTTGTAGTCATCGGCATTCCTTCGTCGTGCGACCCGGAGAATGACACTCAAAACACGACAACAGGAAGAGTTAACATCATGATGACATCCATATGATGTCATCATGACATTATGAAACATATACATCGAAATTGATCATGGGCAATTGTCAACGAAATAGAACATGGGCCATTGTCATCATAATAGAACATGGGCCTGACATCATCGAAATAGAGTTTTATTTGTTGTCTGATATACATCGAAATAGACTTCTATGTCTATTTCAATACATGTGATTCTATTTTGATAATGGAGATGATGTTTAGAACATATCTATTTCGATGTATAAGTTTGTGTCCAGTTCTGTTTCGTTATATTTTGTGAGTATTATTTTTGTTTCGATGTAAACCTCTGGTATATGCTATTAATACCAGAGATAGTCTCTGTTTTGAGTGAGGTTGGATGACCTAGAGAGAGAAACTAGAGAGAGAGTTGTGAGCCTGATATTGTATATTGTAACGAAACTCTGCTCGATCTAATACACGAACTCGTTAAATGTTGTATCTTTTTGTTTTGTTTACTCTCTCGCTCGGTTTGTGTCGTAACGAGGATTCCGCACTCGTTACGGCATCCGAAACAAGAAATCATCGTAGTCCGACGATCCGTATCGGGACCTACAAGTAGTATCAGAGCTTTGTCTCGATTTCTTGTTGAAAAACGAGTTTCCGGTGCGATTTTCAAGTGGGTTTTGAGCTTTCATTGGACAAAAATCAAAAACCCATCTTTTGTTGGCTGAAAATACCATTAAAGCACGAAAAATTGATGTTATTTGATGCTGTTTACGGATAAAAAGTGTTAAAACGAGTGGAGAAAATTGAAATGACGAATTTTATTGAGTTTTAACGTTAAAATTATAAAACGCCATTTTTTCCGGCGTCAAGGACTACCGGAAAATTCACCTGAATAGTAAAAACCTATTTTGAATCCTATTGGTTTGACCTGAAAATTTCTGGTGGAGCAAAAATTATTCTTTTGTCTCCTGCATATCTCAGTTCCTGTCCCCAGCGTTGGTTTGTCTATTTGTGCTTATCTTTGAAATACAATGCCATTTTCTGTTTCGGAATTACATCTCTTTTAAAACACACTTCCCAATTCCTATTTCGAAATTAAAAAATTCCTATTTTGAAAATTGCATTGCTTTTAACCACCTGGTATCATTCTTATATCGAAACACTTTTTATTTCGAAACATTTCCATCATTCCTTATTTCGAAACACAACTTCCCCACTCTTCTATTTCGAAACACATCTTCCATCATTCCTTATTTAGAAAATTTGTGCTTGAAACATCTTCCATCATTCCTTATACTATTGTTTTACTTATTTCAAAAGCGGTTGAACTTGGTGTATGATCGTTATTGTTTTAATGAATTCAAAGCACATCACAACTTAAATATCCAATCGGCACACATTGAACTTGGTTATTCATTTCTTTCAAATTGTATCCGCACAATAACGGAAGTTGATATCTAAACGGCAGTTTGAAAGGCCCGCATCATATAACAAAAGCCCAAAAGTTTACTAGGCCAAATTAGTTTATCTTACGGGATTCTTTTTCAATCTAGTAGGCCTTGAATGAAAAGTTGTTAGAAATTTGGGTGTTGGGAGTTTTTGAGTTTAGCAACTTTTTGCGAGTTTGTTATTTCAGATAAATGGCAACTAACCCGTGGGATTGGTCAAAGAATGCAAGCCCTCCACAACAAAGTCCTTCTTCAACATGGGCTCAAAGGTGTTTAGGAATTCAATTCTCAGATTCAAATGTGAACAATACTTATACGCAAAAGGGTTTAGTACCAACTTGGTTTCAAGCTCCTATTCCGTCAAATAATCTTCCACCACCAAAAATCAATCATTGGGCTATACCTTCTGTCAGTTGTGATCAGACTGTAACATTGAAGAATGACAGTCAAACAAGAACTGTGTTCTATGCAGAATTTGTCAAGAATGTCAGCGACGGTGAGTCCTCAGGAAATGATGACAGTTCCGGACATGGCGGTAGTTTGGATGAAGATGTTACAAGTTCAAGCGAGGATGGATCCGAAGGTCCATCGAGGGAGGTTGTTGATTCTGAGGCAGATGGGTTAATGTCTGAGGGTGAATCCAGTCAGGTAAGTGTCGATAACTCTATTTGTTCTAAGTCTGTTAAATGTGATAAGTGTGCTGAGTTATGTGTTAAACTGTCTGATTTGGAAAGTAAGTATGACTTGACATTTTTCCACAATCAAAAACTGATTGTAGATCACTCAAAATGCACAAAGGCTAATATGGTTCTTAAAAATCATGAAAAAGAATTTAGAACCATAATTGAAACCTAAAAGAAAGACCTTTACAAGCTAAAGAAATCTGTTTTGAGAAAACAAACTGAAATTAATAATTACATTACCATGCTTGAGGAAACAAAAAGGGAATTAGCTTGTGCTAAGTGTGAAAATGAGGCAATCCAGCTTAGGTTGGATAGCTATTCCAACTCTCGGTATGTGTTGGATCACATCATTAGCATACAAAAAGAGAAAAAGGATGTCAAGTGCATTGGGTATAATAAGTGTCCTCCGCCGGTTAGACACAATTATAGCAAGATGCCTGATGAGGAGGATATGCCTCGTTTCGAGCTGTCACTTTCATTATACATTGAGGAAATCGTAGTTGGGCTCGGATACAAAAAGGACATATCCTCCAATCAAACTCAACCAGCTGATGTCAAAGATTCCATAACCGTACAGAATTAGGATCCTTTAGTCATTGTTGAGGATTGTGATACTTCGGATGATGAGTCGAATGAGGACGAACGTAAGCAGTCAAACACGGTGACGAAAGAGACAAACATACCTCTCGAGAATCACATTCTTTGTGATCCTCCAGCAAAACCGTGTCTGACTGCTCCTTTTGAGCATGCTGAAGCTTGCGGTGAAACCTGTGAAAGCGCGAACTTGCTTTATACGTTGATTGGTTCTGATAAAGTTTACTCAAACAAAGATTTTCCCACTCAAATGTTAATCAATCTCTGATTGATAAAGTGTTTGTAGGTCCACCCGGAGGATCGAGTATAACCTATTCCTTGTTACCGAACAAATACTCGAAAGTGCGGAATCCAAACGGGTGTACAAACCAAGCAAAGAACACACAATAATACAAGAACAGATTCACAGTTGAAAGTTCACTCGTATATATATTTCAGCAGAGTTTCATTACACTGTTTATACAAGACAAACCTCCCAACTCTCTGAAGTGTGTGCTCTCAGTTCTCTCTCTTATCTGTTCTGCAAGTAGGTTTATATAGACAACATGTCTGTAAGCCTATGAAAGATATAACTGGGCTCAAACATACTCGCACGAAGAACCCAAACTGACGAAAAACTTGAGTTTTTCGTTGATGTTTCTGAATAATCAAAGCCCACGAAACACTTGAGGTTTTTCGTGAGAGTTATAGATGAATCAACAAGTTCTTCGTGGGTTTAGTTGTTGCTAAACAAACCAGCCACGAAGAAGGTTCTTCGTGAACCATGTGCATGGCTGATGAGTTCTTCATGGAGGCCTTTTGCACATGCTGGGTTCTTCTTCAAATGATGCTCTTCGTGAAGGCTATGACCATCAAACAACTATACTTTCAGGCACTAAGACACACAAACAGAACATTCAGATAACAAGCCGAACATGCAGACTTGCAGGTTACAAAGACAGCAGCTGAGCAGCATAACAGTTTTCATATTATAAACTGTTCTACATCGAAACCGTCGTACCGGGTCAAGATAGGAGGACATCTTGACCTCGGCCTTCATTCGAAACGCGGGCGAACCGAAACGAGATGCATCCACATAACGTGCATCAACAAACTCCCCCTTAGATGCTGCTCGTAAGGGTTCATTCTTCATATTGTTGTCGAATCTTTCAGAGTCATCACATGTCACGAATAGGGAGTGTATCAACAAACTCCCCCTTGAATGATGCTCGCGAGACATTGATCTTCAAATTTTAGATCCATGTGGTGTTGATGAGTGGTCAGCGGCAATTCGGTTATCTTGA
This sequence comes from Helianthus tuberosus, assembly GCA_030545235.1. NCBI lineage: Eukaryota > Viridiplantae > Streptophyta > Magnoliopsida > Asterales > Asteraceae > Helianthus > Helianthus tuberosus. The sequence continues at coordinate 185,759,611 of CM060442.1, forward strand.
TCTTCTGATTGCATCCATGTTGAGTCTTCATTCCAAAGCTCGTCTTCTAACTTGTTCTCTTTGCCTTTAGATGGTTTGAATGTCGCATCTGCACATTCAAGAAAGCTAAACACGTAATGAGAACAACTGATTGGAATATAGTTAACATAAACAAACGACACACATGTGACCATTTTTCAATCAACTACCGTCCGTCAATTAGTTTGAAAGATTAACACATTTTTATCAATTTTAGTTTTTAACTTTCAAGACTTGCAAATTTTGACCGTTTATGAAGATTCAGTTGTTTTGGTTTCGATCAGATTTCAGGTAACGAAGACTCGAGTTCCAACATCGCGTAATCAAAGATAATGTAGAAATAAAATCTTTTTGGCTTTAATAAAGTTTATATTAAAACGCACCTAAAATCTTTTTGGTAATTTTTGAATATGTGAAATGTAAAGACGGAAAGCAGTAAATAAATATATACAAAGATGCAGAAACAGAAAGCAGTAAATAAATATTTACAGACATTCTTTTTGCGAGTTTCGAGAGTAAGAGAATCATATCAGTTGTAACATTCCTATTTTTATATATAAATTATAGGTTTGGTTAAATTTATTAACCACTAGTAACTAATAACTAGTTTATTTTTAGTATATAAATATTCAACCTAAATAGTTTTAAAAACTATTTTATATAGTTGGTTGAAATATTATATAAATTAATTGGCTTGTATATGGATGACCTTTCTAATAAAATAAAAATATATAAAAACTTGTATTATTAGACGGGTAGATTACGGGTAAGTTGAAGATTAGAAATATAAAGTAATTAGACGGAACCATGAACCGTTTAATAATTAAATCATAAAAATACATTGTATTTGAACCTACTCTATTTTTAATGAAACTTGGTTTAAATTGTAGACAAAAATATTCTCGTTCTAATGACATGTTTATTATTTTCTAGAACGACATATTTTAAAAGTTATACGCGCCAAATAAGTGAAGCAGTTAAATTAATTATAATATATATATCTAAATAATAAAATAAAAATAATGTTAACAAATTTAATTTTGTTTGAACTATATGTGTGTATGTCGAAGACAGGAATCAAAAGAAAATATAATAATAATAATAATAAATAAACTTACGTAAATAAAGAAATAAATAAATAAAATAATAAACTAATAACACCTATATTTAAATCTAGAAAACTGGACATGTGTCAGACACAAGTTCGAAATACATGCATAAAACACTACCTGTCCATTTTGAAAATATGTGTACATAAGATTAATATTACATGTCTGCATGTAAAAGACTAAAGATAAGAAAGACTTTAATGCATGAATACGTGTAAGATAACCAGATTCCAGGAATTCCTATAAATAGGAATAGAAATGCAACTTCAACCTTGTTTCATCTCTTTAGCCATCGCCCTCCTCCTCCTCTGTAGATTTCTATTATTTTATTTTCTTTTTACCTATAATAATAATAAAGCCCTGTCCCGTTTTAAATGTTTTAACTCCCGATCACCGCTACCCTTTCCGATTGATCTGGAACCCATAACTCATGTCAGGGCTCTGCCCGACTAAGTTGTTGGGATTCGGTCTCGAGACTTCGGGACAAGGTTGAATTAGGAGTACTATACTTAACACCATTTACAAAAATATATTTTTATATAGTTCAGAAGTTATACCCAAAATTCTACCAGGAGGTTTTCTAGATGAACCCTAAAGTTATAAAGTGGGTCCATTCTCTTTTATTACCGTTTTATTCCTTTTTTGTCTCAAACCATAACAACTCTCACCAAAACTATTATTTATTATTATATTTTGTACAATAAGAAACCCTAGTTAAGACACTCAAGTAATTCTGCATAAACCCTACAAATTTCATAACAATCAGAATCAGGATCAGGGCCCCTAAAACTCAGGGGGGTATTTCCTATTTACGATTATCCATATATCTTGTTGTCCAATTCGAATTTTTAAGTTCCGTCGACTCAGCTAACCTACAAACACACGTGGCAACCCTACAAAGAAATGTGACCCGTCGCGCCACGCGACGCCCCCAGGGTGACCCCTCGCGTCACGCGAGGGGGTCAAAATTCATGTATAAATAGAGGGCAGTGGGACTTGAATTCCTGCGTTGGAGCGACGAACAAATTCGTTTTACGCTTCGAGATATAGTCCGTTTACTACCAAACACACACTAGCTCGAATTCTGCTACGATACCGGGTATTAACTTGATCGCTGCTACGATTCAATGTCCGATCGATTGAAACTATCCGACCGGATGTTTAAGTGCTATCCTTTGTCATTAGTCGTGATTCCGACATGATGTTTGAGTACCACCCGAACTCGGGGAATACTCTGTCATTCGTTGTCAATCCGATGGATGTTTAAGTGATTACACTTTGTCATTTGTCGTGAGGGTTTAATCTCGTGAGTTATCGTAATTGCTGTATTAAGTTACCTACCTAGTTCATGTGCACTAGGTTACAAGGCTAAATCAATAGGCTAAACTATGCCTGTATAAATCTGCAATATATCAAGGCTTATCTGTAGACTAAACTTTGCCCGTATGAATCTGCATGCTTATAATGTGAGTCATTCTCATTTTATCAAATTACTTTCAAAAACATGTTTATTTTCAAGGTTATAATTACAGGGATTAAGTTTATGTAATCACCAAATTACAGCCGGTATGTGGGGTATTGTGCACATTACTGCTGTTTTATCACTTTAGGTGGGCGAGCCTAAAATTAGTGATATTCGTCACTATTGGGTGACAGGACCCAATAGTGGTATGACCATAGTCACAGATCCGGTCGAGTGACAAATACTGTGGGTAGTTGGTTGATATCTGAAACATTGTAATCTCCCTTAATACTGTAAATTATCACACTGTTTTCTAGTTATCCTTTGCAGTGATTAAGTCTTTGCCAATCTTAAAGAAGCAAATGTAAAAACTCTTAATGCTGTGAAGTATAACAAATACGTTTTATAAAACCTGAATGAACTCACCAGTATTTCCTGCTGACAAAACCTTTTTAAAACGCGTTTCAGGTAATTACAGTAGATTGAAGTAAGAGATGGATACGGCACTGAAAGGCTTCAAGAAGTGGCTTATTTTATTAATTAAATCAAATTAAGAAATATTGTTTTATGTAATCAAATTTATCTTTATTAAAGCTACCATTGTTAAACATGGGTTTATCCCATCTATTTAATAAATAAAATCCGGTGTTTTCTAAACTCTGATATTTTTCCTAACTCACGGTCCTGATGAAATTTCCGCTGCAATATTTTTCAAAATAATCACCGGTACCACTTGGCTGTTCGCGGCTCCCGATTCCGTCCAGGGTGGGTCGGGGGTCGTGACAGAAGGTGGTATCAGAGCCACTGATTTAAGCCTATAGGTGTTGTAATAAAATACCTAATTTTAAACGAAGAGTTAGGAACTTGATATTTTATGGTAGCACACATGATAGCATTTAGACTTGAACCTAAGAAAAGATGCCTTAGTATCAGTTTCAAGATAAGCTAAAATACTTATGTAAAAAAAAAGTATGATGGATTTTGGTATGCCGTAAGAATGACGATTAGAACATTGCAGGCAATAGCACTTAATTGCTATTAATTCTTGCTTAGTGATATTAATTGGTCTAAAATAAGATATGTTACGGGAATACAAATTTCCTTGATTCTGGATAAAAGCCATAATAAAAGAGGCACTTTTAAAAATCTTGAAAAGATACTATTTATGGGAAATAGAAAATTTTCTCCGGCAAGTCTGGGTATGATGCAGCAGACTCTCCAGCTTGTCTGGATATACTGGGATTACCTCTCCGGCGCGAACCGGATAAGACGGGGTATATAATATGTCAAACAAGTGACAAGATTTCCCTAAATAGTATCATGACCAGATATTTGACTGGTTCTTAGAAATACAAATCTGTTAAATACATTGACCTTATAGAAGGTATGTATATTACTGCATGTGAAATATATGATTATATAGATATGTATATCTATAAGAAAATTCCAAAAGTCAGTTAGGAATAAAGCACAAGTATATGTGTCAATAATAAGTCTAGATTTCTTTATCAGGAATCTCTTTTCCGATATTAAACATTATTTCGTTTGATCATCTACCTCGTAACTCGAGCGACAATATAAACAATGGAAACCCTTTAAATTGGGATACCATCAAAAGTATAAGAATTACCAATATGTTACCATAAACTATTAACGCAAGTACGAAGCAAGTAAAAGTTGTGCTAGTGCACAAGAAAACATATGAAACTTAAATTATACGTCCACAGACGTCAAAGTATATCACACACAACTTTCGAGGCAAGACCTTTTGAAAACATGATTGGGCACGACAAACAACAAATTCCGCAGTGGGCGAACTACTGATTAAAAGCGGCACTTTGCCACATGATCCTACAAACTACCTGAATCTTACTGAGGTACGTTGGAACAAGATTTCACAACAATCGATGCATAGTCTAATCCAATTCTTGACATTGAAAAAGGAGTCACATACCTTTACAAATTCCCTATTTCATTTTATTCGACATTCCCTGGTAATGTCTCTTAACAACGATTATCACACGAAATTCCAGATAAAGTTCCTATATTTCTTTCATTGAAATTCTGACTTCTGCATATAAAGAGTTGACTTTTGTGTTTCTACTTCCTCTAAATGGTCATCATACCATGAGGATTTCTTTCATAGTAGTAAATATTGATCTATTTCATTTCTTGGTAAATTCACACGTTACACATGCACAGTTTGTTGCGCATATGGTTCATTTAAATTATGAAGACCACTGGAGGGCTTCATTCCAATTTATTGTTTTATCCAAAACTCAAATATCATTCTGCTTTTTGCACTATGAACCACATTATTGCAAAACAATGACTCTTTGATATCGAGTCAATAAATTTTGTTAAACCATTAAGGTGAAGAATTTATATTCTATATATATGTATAAAATTATGTTTGAGGTATACTCTCATTTAAGTTTATGTTTAATTATTTATTATTGATAATTAATATTAGTTTTATTATTAGTAATAATATATTAATAATAATAATGTTAGTATTATTTTTAAGTACTAGGGTTATTGTCAGAGGCAGGTATTGGGTAGCCTAGCCTTAGTTAGGCATGGATTGATCACCTATGCTTAAACAAGGCAGGACTAACCAAATATCCAACCATGATAATGACTAGTTAATGTATATAAATTAAAGTTATCATACTTATTTAGTAAATCTTAATTATATATAAAAATATTTTACTTTGTACTGTAAGGAGAAGACATATTTTCATAAAACAATACAAGAATTAGAGGGACGAATAAAATTATATAAATAATTGTCTATCACATGTTTTGTGGTAACTATGTACCGTAACGCTCTGGCAAGAAAATGACCATATAAGAATAATATGGTAGTCATCAACTACGTTGGGTTAGGGGAACATTGTAATATATAAGAATAGTCCCCGTTTTCACTTATTTACAACATTTGTAAATACATTCACAACGTTATATGGTTTTAAAATAAAAATAAGTATTCACATAGAATCGACCCATTAAATGTTATATATTTACAAAATATTTTACAAATACTTTTGTACAATAAATACTTTACACCTTTATTTACAACTTTCATTTAACGTTAGAAATAATAGTGATTTCTTTTACAAAATAATAATACTAAAATATTTTGTAATGTAATAACTTCATTGCGGTATTTTGTAATATATATTACATAGTAAATATAAGTTATTTTACATAGTATAGTAAAATACTATTTATTTAAAGTAGTGACCATTTACATATAGTAAAAATGCGTAACAAGTAATATATATTACATAGTATTTATATTTGATATATCTATACGGTTCAGACAGGGACACAAATAATATATATTACATTTGCTTTACAAATATAATATAATGGTTGGTCATGCCAAAACAATTTGTTCTTATTATATTTCGATCTCTAGGACATAGTATGAAAAATATGGTCACTAAATAGTGTACTATCACATTATTTCACAATTAAAACAACTTGGAACTCTAAACAATGATACATTAATTCTATTGTCTTTTTGTGTATCCTTGCAATTTACTCATCTCGACACATTGATTTTCTCATATCATAATTTAATATTTGACAAATTATTTTCATGCTTTTATTTCATTTTGAACCTGTCAATTCTAAGTCTTCCTCCGTTGCCAATCAAAGTAAGCTTTCTTTTGACAAAGAATTTTATTGATTCTAAAAATCCTTCACATTTATTTTAAATATCTATTGATCATATGTCTTTAGGCTTAAACTTAGTCACCTTGAAAATTATAGCATTTCATCTCATTCGTTTGTCATCGATTTCTTAAACTAAATCAGTTGAACCATTGAATCCTACTTATTGTACAACTCGTATTCACAAAATTAGATATTTTGATTCTGTGTCATCTACCTTAATATTGTTTTTATTTACTAAAATATGACATAAGTCTAAAAGAAATATCATAACCCAAATCTCGAGGACGAGATTTAAAACAAGGTGGGGAGAATGTAACATTCCTATTTTTATATATAAATTATAGGTTTGGTTAAATTTATTAACCACTAGTAACTAATAACTAGTTTATTTTTAGTATATAAATATTCAACCTAAATAGTTTTAAAAACTATTTTATATAGTTGGTTGAAATATTATATAAATTAATTGGCTTGTATATGGATGACCTTTCTAATAAAATAAAAATATATAAAAACTTGTATTATTAGACGGGTAGATTACGGGTAAGTTGAAGATTAGAAATATAAAGTAATTAGACGGAACCATGAACCGTTTAATAATTAAATCATAAAAATACATTGTATTTGAACCTACTCTATTTTTAATGAAACTTGGTTCAAATTGTAGACAAAAATATTCTCGTTCTAATGACATGTTTATTATTTTCTAGAACGACATATTTTAAAAGTTATACGCGCCAAATAAGTGAAGCAGTTAAATTAATTATAATATATATATCTAAATAATAAAATAAAAATAATGTTAACAAATTTAATTTTGTTTGAACTATATGTGTGTATGTCGAAGACAGGAATCAAAAGAAAATATAATAATAATAATAATAAATAAACTTACGTAAATAAAGAAATAAATAAATAAAATAATAAACTAATAACACCTATATTTAAATCTAGAAAACTGGACATGTGTCAGACACAAGTTCGAAATACATGCATAAAACACTACCTGTCCATTTTGAAAATATGTGTACATAAGATTAATATTACATGTCTGCATGTAAAAGACTAAAGATAAGAAAGACTTTAATGCATGAATACGTGTAAGATAACCAGATTCCAGGAATTCCTATAAATAGGAATAGAAATGCAACTTCAACCTTGTTTCATCTCTTTAGCCATCGCCCTCCTCCTCCTCTGTAGATTTCTATTATTTTATTTTCTTTTTACCTATAATAATAATAAAGCCCTGTCCCGTTTTAAATGTTTTAACTCCCGATCACCGCTACCCTTTCCGATTGATCTGGAACCCATAACTCATGTCAGGGCTCTGCCCGACTAAGTTGTTGGGATTCGGTCTCGAGACTTCGGGACAAGGTTGAATTAGGAGTACTATACTTAACACCATTTACAAAAATATATTTTTATATAGTTCAGAAGTTATACCCAAAATTCTACCAGGAGGTTTTCTAGATGAACCCTAAAGTTATAAAGTGGGTCCATTCTCTTTTATTACCGTTTTATTCCTTTTTTGTCTCAAACCATAACAACTCTCACCAAAACTATTATTTATTATTATATTTTGTACAATAAGAAACCCTAGTTAAGACACTCAAGTAATTCTGCATAAACCCTACAAATTTCATAACAATCAGAATCAGGATCATGGCCCCTAAAACTCAGGGGGGTATTTCCTATTTACGATTATCCATATATCTTGTTGTCCAATTCGAATTTTTAAGTTCCGTCGACTCAGCTAACCTACAAACACACGTGGCAACCCTACAAAGAAATGTGACCCGTCGCGCCACGCGACGCCCCCAGGGTGACCCCTCGCGTCACGCGAGGGGGTCAAAATTCATGTATAAATAGAGGGCAGTGGGACTTGAATTCCTGCGTTGGAGCGACGAACAAATTCGTTTTACGCTTCGAGATATAGTCCGTTTACTACCAAACACACACTAGCTCGAATTCTGCTACGATACCGGGTATTAACTTGATCGCTGCTACGATTCAATGTCCGATCGATTGAAACTATCCGACCGGATGTTTAAGTGCTATCCTTTGTCATTAGTCGTGATTCCGACATGATGTTTGAGTACCACCCGAACTCGGGGAATACTCTGTCATTCGTTGTCAATCCGATGGATGTTTAAGTGATTACACTTTGTCATTTGTCGTGAGGGTTTAATCTCGTGAGTTATCGTAATTGCTGTATTAAGTTACCTACCTAGTTCATGTGCACTAGGTTACAAGGCTAAATCAATAGGCTAAGCTCTGCCTGTATAAATCTGCAATATATCAAGGCTTATCTGTAGACTAAACTTTGCCCGTATGAATCTGCATGCTTATAATGTGAGTCATTCTCATTTTATCAAATTACTTTCAAAAACATGTTTATTTTCAAGGTTATAATTACAGGGATTAAGTTTATGTAATCACCAAATTACAGCCGGTATGTGGGGTATTGTGCACATTACTGCTGTTTTATCACTTTAGGTGGGCGAGCCTAAAATTAGTGATATTCGTCACTATTGGGTGACAGGACCCAATAGTGGTATGACCGTAGTCACAGATCCGGTCGAGTGACAAATACTGTGGGTAGTTGGTTGATATCTGAAACATTGTAATCTCCCTTAATACTGTAAATTATAACACTGTTTTCTAGTTATCCTTTGCAGTGATTAAGTCTTTGCCAATCTTAAAGAAGCAAATGTAAAAACTCTTAATGCTGTGAAGTATAACAAATACGTTTTATAAAACCTGAATGAACTGACCAGTATTTCCTGCTGACAAAACCTTTTTAAAACGCGTTTCAGGTAATTACAGTAGATTGAAGTAAGAGATGGATACGGCACTGAAAGGCTTCAAGAAGTAGCTTATTTTATTAATTAAATCAAATTAAGAAATATTGTTTTATGTAATCAAATTTATCTTTATTAAAGCTACCATTGTTAAACATGGGTTTATCCAATCTATTTAATAAATAAAATCCGGTGTTTTCTAAACTCTGATATTTTTCCTAACTCACGGTCCTGATGAAATTTCCGCTGCAATATTTTTCAAAATAATCACCGGTACCACTTGGCTGTTCGCGGCTCCCGATTCCGTCCAGGGTGGGTCGGGGGTCGTGACATCAGTGTACGGTCACGCCAAAACGCTCTTGTTGTTCAATTAGTTAACATGAAGATAAACATCCTATAACGATTATCGGTATTGTTGTCCACTTAAACTCAACTTATCAGATGTACTCGTGGCAAGGGGATACGATTAAGGTATGATTTATACTTACCGACCGGTGTTCATCCACACACAACACATTCCCATATCAAGGTATGCACGAGAGTTCATCTTACCGGTGAGTATACCGCTTATCATCTGTTTGACCGTATAAAATGATGTGAGATACTCACTTATTTTGGATTGAAAACAAGCCCTATGTGATAGAATCACTTATTGAGGTGGAACTTGATTTTCAGATGCCTGAGGGCACAGGAACAAGTCCGTGAACAGGTTAGTACCATCGTACAGACAAAGAGACGAACTTGACTCCCGCATAAAAGCTGTGATATATTATTACTTATTTTTGTGGACATGTGATTGTTGAACACTTATTGAGGTCGTATGCAATATGTACACGTATGTATGGTATCATGGAAGATCTAGACTTCGTCTCTGTTATTTTTCGGTAAAAGAAACAAACATGATACCCAGATGATAAACAGCATAAAGACCACATATCTCAGAACCTCGGCAATCTCTCAAACGAAATTTCGGTACCAAGACCATATGCCAATAAGTGGTTCCCACACAGTCTTAAGTCAATTTGAGTTTATATCACCCTGCACACTTTAAAATGATTGTGAGCCTACCGATACATCTTATATAGAGCTGCTTATCGTTTTTCATTTTAGGTTTAAAGAGGTTTGGACATACCACTAATGTACTATCATTTTCTCTTTAACTCTCCAGGAAACTCATTTTTGTTTTTCTATTGTTTTTGTGTTTTTGAAATTTTTCAATGTTTTTGAATTTTTCAAATTTGGATTTACTCCCCCTAAAATGTAAAAACTATGTTAAATTAAAAACACAAAGATATTTACAAAAACGATTTTCCGATGTCGGATTTACTCTTGTTTGACCTTAATGCCGTTTACCAATAATAAAAAGTCAAATCGTGATTTGTCAAATGCTTTGGTAAAAAGGTCGGCACGTTGGTCATCGGTGTGGACCTTAACAACATCGATAAGCCTTTTATAAAAGCAATCACGTATGAAGTGATATTTGATTTCGATGTGTTTGGTCTTTGAATGCTGCACAGGATTTCTAGTGATCTGTAAGGCAACAGAATTATCAACGAAAATAGGAGCAGTTAGGAATTCAAAACCGTAGTCGCGCATTTGTTTTTGGATCCACAGGACTTGGGAGCAACAACTTGAGGCATCAATGTATTCAGCTTCGCATGTTGATGTAGCGACACAAGTCTGCTTCTTGCACTGCCATGTGACTAGGTGATTTCCTAAAAACTGATATCCAGCCGTTGTGGATTTGCCGTCGATTTTGCATCCGCCAAAATCAGAATCACTGAAAGCGATCAAGTCAAAACTATCATCCCTAGGGTACCAGAGACCGGTGTCCGGGCATCCCTTCAAATAGCGAAAAATCCTTTTCACAGCTGCAAAGATGTGAGGCCTTCGGGTTGACTTGATATCGGGCAAGCAGGCACGTAGGATACATTATGTCTAGTCTTGATGCTGTGAGTTACATAAGAGATCCGATCATTGCGTGGTAAAAATGAAGAGTTAACAACGTCACCCTTCAAGTCCGGATTAATTCCGTGATTTTGCTGAAGTGGGGTACCAATGGGCGTTGCTTCGGACATCTAGAATCGGTTAAAGATGTCACTAACATATTTCGTCTGATGGATGAATATCCCAGACTCCATTTGTTGAACTTGTAGGCCCAAAAAGAAGTTCATTTCCCCCATGGCGCTCATCTTGAATTTCTCCTGCATAACACGCTCAAAGTTCCTACACAAAACATCGTTAGTAGAACCAAATATAATATCATCTACGTATACCTGTACCAATAGAAGATCTCCATCCTGTTCTTTGATGGAAATAGTGCAATCGATAAGACCTCGGCGAAATCCATTCTCCAGCAGATAATTAGATAAGGTTGCGTACCAAGCTCTTGGTGCTTGATGTAATTCGTAGAGAGCTTTGTTGAGCAACCAAACCCGATCAGGGTGAATAGGATCTTCAAAACCTAGAGGTTGTTCGACGTACACCTCTTCTTCAACCACACCATGTAAGAATGCACTTTTCACGTCCATCTGGTAAACCTTGAATCCTTTGAAGGACGCATAGGCTAAAAGGATCCGAATAGCTTCCAGACGTGCAACCGGTGAATAAACTTCATTGTAGTCGATCCCTTCAATCTGACGAAAACCTTGAACGACTAATCTTGCCTTGTTTCAAATGACTACTCCATGGTCATCCTTTTTGTACTTATAAACCCAACGGGTACCAATCTTCTTGTAATCATCAGGTTTATCAACGAGTTTCCAGACACCTAGCTTTTGGAATTGTTGCAGTTCCTCCTGCATAGCTTCAACCCAAGAATTATCTTTTAACGCTTCTTTCCAAGATTTTGGTTCTTCTTGTGAAACATAACAAGCAAAGGACCAATCATTCTGCAAACCCGATTCTCGAATAGCTGCGTACAAGCCCGCATTGTTGTTGTTCCGCAACTGATTTCTTGTTTGTACGCCACTTTGTACATTTCCAATGATGTTTTATTGAGGATGGGTATTGTGAATTCTTGTTTCTGGATTATCTGGAACTGTAATATTTGAACCCAGATTGTTGAAATTATGATCAACAAACAAGTCAATACCCTGAACTGGCGAAGAGAATGATGCAGTAGCTTCAGCTGTTTTGGGGGCATCCACTGGAGGTGTAGCCTCTGAAGTACCATGAACAGCTTCTTGGTCTGCATCGAGAAATTCATCATCCTCTAAAGATTCATTCAGTTCAGTAGCATTATGAAAATCCTCATTGTCGAGAGCATTATTATTAACCGAAGATGGTTCTTGATTGTTGACAATAATTAGACGAACCAACGGTGAATATGTTGCGTTGTCACTCTCGAAAAACATATGTGATGTAGCATCTATTGCAACTTCTTCAATATTGATCGAATTGAAAAAGTCATCGTACTCAAACATCCAAGGTTGACCAGGACATTTGACTGGCAATGTGTGCCTTTGTACTCTGACTTCAGACCATTCCTCGACCGTTTTTGTCTCTAGATTCCAGACTCTTAAGTTAGGGGTGGCATACCCAAGAAAGTATCCTTCAATGGCTTTTGCCCCAAACTTTCCATTAGGATCGATCATGGTGCACGGAGCTCTAAACGGTTCAAGATATTGTAAGTCTGGTTTCCGTTTGTGAAGAAGCTCAAAACAAGTCTTGTAGTGTCTTTTAACTGTAAGGCCTCGGTTCATCGTATAACAAGCAGATACCACAGCTTCACTCCAGAATGGAATGGGCAACTGGGACTCTACCAACATTGTCACAACCCAACCGATGGCGGAAACATCAGGGTGCAAGCTCTAAGCGTTCAGATTGCTCATGAGAATCCATAACACTAAATAGTTTTGATATAATATAGATTCATTTCATGCATTTGTCTAAAACAACATCAAACACCAACACATAGTATCAACCAAATCAAACATAACCATTGTTTCCAAAAGTTTCTAGATGTAGCTAAGTGGAATATCTAAGCTTCATCCTAGCTTGTTTCATGATTCCTAGCATCCTGTCAGCCTGCAACATGTATTAAAATAGGGACAGTACAAAAATGTACCGGCGAGTATACAAGTTTGAATAATAGCTTAATAGATTAAAAGTCTCATATCCATATGTAAATGTTAACAAAATAGTTTCAGCCATGCTAGTGTTCGCAGTCCAACAAGTGATAGCCCAAGTATCCCGATGCTTTGTTGTTTTCCCAAGTCTCAAGGAAAACTAGAATCCTCCTAAAAATACCCCCGAGAATAATGGGGAGGTGCATCTCCTATAGCGCTACTATTGTTAAGACGGAACTACACACCCTGGATTAAAACGTCCACATAGCACAAATAGAATACAAGAATCACAAGTTTCACACAACATAGGATAGAGTTTAGGTTCCAAAAGTTTCAAGTTTCATAGTTTAATAGAATACATGTTACATCCCAAAGTTTAAAGCAAAAATGTAACACCCCAAAAATGGGTTTGGTAATTTAAACCCGGTTAATATAAAGGAACGGGTAAAAATACCGTTAGGGGTAAAATTGAACCCGTAAATGAATATTAACTAGGAATGACTAACCTAGTTGAATATTAGTATCGTTGGTATTAAACGAAGGGTTGTGGCCTTATTTAATTAAAACGAAACATGAGGGACCAAAGTGGGACAACTTGAAAGTTGTTTTATTAAATGAAAACACACACACACACACACACACCTCGTGTGTGTGTTCTGGATCGTTCAAGAAGAGGCTCCCATGGAGCCAAAACCCTAGTTCAACAATATCATCAAATTGAAGGGCCAAATGAAGTCTAAATTCATAACCGAACGTGAATTAATGATCACCCAGGCTAGGGGATCATAAGGTATGTGAAATTTTGATGATTCGTGAAGTTGTAAAGTTTGAATAATCATCATAATCGTGGATTATGTATGGATTAGAGAAGCTATGGCTAAATTAGTGATGTATGCTCATTTAGGAACAAACCCTATGTGAAGATTCTTAGTAAATTATTATAATTTGGGTGTGTGGATGAATTTCTACACTTAGCTAAGTGGGTTTGTGTTTAATCTATGAGATGGTATGAACTTGATTATGAATATGTGTAGTATGTGATGTGTACTTGTACATGGATTGAGTATGGTATAGACTTTGTATGATGGTTACGTGTATTGATGAATGGAAGTGATAATTAGGAAGAAAATCATGAAATACTTGTACATCATGCTTAGAAAGTAGTACGCACACCAAGTGTTTGATGAAATGTCTAAAAGACAATAATAAGTGAAATTGTATGCTAATGATGGGTAACCATATATAGTTCATGTGAAGATTTTGTAGGGATAATGTTGAGTATGTTTTATGCTTGTTTGAATGGATTAACGAAGGTCATATATGAGATGTGAATTTGATATGGTTGTTCATATGTATAAGCATATATGCTAATAAGAATGTGAATGTAATGACATGAATGTATAGGAATCATGTTAAGATGGTTGAGAGCGTGGAAGGCTAACGGACTAAGGAGACTCAAGTAAGCGAACGCAATTACGGACGCACAAGGTAAGTAAATCCCGGACTTACACTTTAGATGTAAAATATGTAGTAGTATGATGATTATTGTTATACATGTGAGAAAGTATTAAACAATGGAAGTAAATAGGTGAGTTTATGGAAAAAGGAGTCGAAAGTGGATAGGAAAGTGTAATGATGCTAATTGTTTTCTGTTAAGAATGAAATGGAAGTGCAGGTATACTAATAATGGAGTATGAAGGCTAAGTATGGAAGTCAGACGAGAATGTCCGAATGGATGGACGAATGGACTTATATGAACGGGAATAAGAGATGTTGATGCTTGATTATGCACGTTTTAAAGTATATATATATTATGTCACCGGTTGCTAATGAAGTAATTGGTTATGGTGACTGCAGGTTGTACAGGTTTATGAATGCTTGCTCAAGCCGTGTACGTGGTTGAAGATCGAGTCAAGACATGGATTGTACGTGGGTGTGTATGTGGTCTCTTAATTCGATATACGTATGTTAGTTTTGAATTAATTTACGAAAAGGGATTAATGTATTTAAGTGAAAGAAAGAATAACTTTTAAAGAAATTTTTAGTATGTGTTTTTCGCTGCGTTATATTTGGTTAAAACGTGTTAGGGCGTTACAAAAAAGGGGCCGAGTATACTCAAAGTGAATGCTTAACAGGTCAACTGTTATTGGACCAAAGGGAGCTCTTTAAATTTAGCCTGATTAGATTACAATGGATAAGTGTCGGACAAAACAACAAGATTGCACAAGTGTCAGATCAGTCTCTGGATCGGATGGCTGTCCGATCGGATGGCTATCCGATCGGATCGCCAGTCGATTGAGATGACAAAGTGTGTGTGGAACGGATGGCTACCCGATCGGATGGCTATCCGATCGGATGGCTATCCGGTCGGATGGTCATTCGATCCAAGTTCAAGATTCCAAGTCTCAAAGGTTCTAAGTGTTGAAAGACTTCAAGAGGCATGTCACCGGATCGAATGGCAGTTCGATCGGATGGCTATTCGATCGAGTTGCCATTCGACGATCAAGGCTTCAAAGTTTTCAATGTGTTTAAAGTTAAGGGGCAAGTGTTACTTGATCGGATGGCTGTTCGATCGGATGGCTATCTGATCGGATTGCCACTCGATCGAGTTATCCTCATCCCGTTCCTACACCTGTAAAATCTCTAAGTTTCTGTTTAAACAACGACGACATGGTACGCATTGAGACAATGGTAAACACATCAGTGTACAGCCGTTCTGATCGGATGGGAATCAACCCCAGTCAGTTCAGTCGTTCGTGACCGTGCTTATGTCAAAATTCATACTCCGTTCATCTTCTTCGGCAACAATCCTTCTCCAAACCAACTCCTAGACTACTTATCAAGTCTACAGTCCGTTCAGATCCAGATCTCACCGTTTTGGGTGAAAGTTTTAAGAAAAGAGGAAGGTAAACATAAGTTTTAGCTTGAAAAGTTGGATCTAGTATAGGTTTAGTGTAAAACGCATGAAATTTCTTAGACCCGAGCTAGATCTTGACTAGAATGTCATCACACAACAGTTTGGTACAAACCACCTTGGTGACATCATCTTCAAGAGCTCAAAACCAAGAGATTTCATGGTGAAAAGTGAGATTTCAAAGGATAATCTTGTAGAGAATGATCTGTAGGTCAAAGATGTACAAGAATCTAGTGTAAAACGTACCGAAATCGCCGAGAAATGGAAGAAAATAGGAGTGCGTGCGTCTGGTCGAGTGAGGCTGTCACATCAGTGAAAATGGTGATGTGACAAGCCTATTTATAGTGTGAGAAGGTGTGAAGGCAGTGTGCACTCGGATCGGATGGCGGTTCGATCGAGTGGGGCGGTTCGATCGAGTGGCCATCCGATCAGTTGGTCATCCGATCGGATTGCCACTCGGTCAATCCCATCTTTTCCGTTCCACCGTCTTTGATTCGATTTGCGAGTTAGATTATGCGTTGCGTATTATTGGGTATATATTAACTAGATTATAGCAATAACACATAAGATTTCAAAGTTTCATAGTTTCCGCTAGTGACAAGACTCCAGTCCCTCGTATAACCAAGTCTCAAGTTCCACGAGCCTCAAGAGTCAAGCACCAAAGTATCAAGTATCTAGAATCTAGCTTCCAAGTATCAAGAATCATAGAATCAAGTCTCATAGAATCATAGTATCATAGTTTCCATAGCATTAAGTAATCATAGCATAAGACTCACCAAGTATTAAAAGTAGCAAGTATCACATAGTCTGGGGGCTAAAAGTGTCAATAAGTAAAAGTCTAGGGACGCAGGCGTTACAAACATAGTCCTAGCAGTTTCGATCAATGTACGGTTTTTACGCTTAGCGACGCCATTCTGTTGAGGAGTGTAACTTGCACTGAATTCATGAAGAATACCTTTGGATGTACAAAACTCCGCCATTGCATGATTTTTAAATTCATTTCCATTGTCGCTGCGTATCCGTCTAACTTTCAAAGAACACAAATTCTCAATCGTTGTGATCAAGTTTTTGATAATTCCGAAAGTGTTACTCTTGTGTGCCATGAACGCCACCCAAGAAAATCTTGAATAATCATCAGTCACCACGAGGCAGTACTGATCATTCCTGATGCTTTTATGCTTGACAGGACTGAACAAATCCATGTGCAAACATTCAAGCGGAACTGCCACGGTGTTGATCTTCTTTGTAGGGTGGGACTTCTTTCTTTGCTTCCCTTTCTGGCATGAAACACAGACGTCTTGAAGATGGAAATTTTTTAGAGGAACACCAGTCACTAATTCATTTGACACCAAATGATTCATTTTTCTTAAATGAATGTGTCCCATCCATCTGTGCCAAGAGATTGAATCCTTTTCTGTGGCTTTGGAAACGAAACAGGTTGCTTGTGCAGACGTTGTAATTGCTTGGCTCATATCAAGGACATACAAATCATTAATCCTTGGAGCAGATAAGAGAATCCAGTCTTTTGGAATCTTGTAACCGGTTTTTAGCACATAACATCCATTGGCATCAAAGTGTACTGAAAACTTCTTATCACAAACTTGTGAAACACTGAGAAGATTGTGATCAAGTTGTTGCACAAAGTTGATCTTGTCAAAACTTACAACCCCGTTGGATACCATTCCTTTACCAGTAATATATTTGCCTTTATCTCCAGCAAAAGCAACATAACCTCCTCTAATAGATTTAATGTCGTGGAGAAGTCTCATGTCGCCGGTCATGTGCCTGGATGCCCCACTATCAACAATCCAATGACTACTGAAAGTTCCTCCTGGACCATCCTGCACATGAACTCACATGATTAGCTGGAGATGGGGACCCAAGCCTTTGTGGTCTTGGGTCTTCCATTTTCATCGACAAAGGTTATTTCAACTTCTCGATGGTTAGGAAATTGTGATGCTCCCCCTGAATTAGTAACCGTTTTTGGTTTCCAAGTCTGTTGTGTTTTACCAGTTTGAATTTTTGAAATCTTAACTTCGTGATTATTAGAAGTTTTAGAAATTTCTGGTTTAACTGAAACAAGTTGTTTGTGAACCACGTCGGTTTTAATTGCCTTCTCAATTACCTTGACTTGTTGGCATTTCTGTTTCTTTTCCCTTTCTTTTACACGACGGAGATCTTGTTTTGGAGAAACAAATCGCTTTCGGTAATTTAGTTCACGGGGATCATCAACTTTGGCTTTTAGTTTATGAAGATATGGACAATTCCGAATAATATGTCCAAATGTACCACATGAGAAACATGATCTTCGTTCTACAAACCCCGAAGTATCATGTGACTGTCTTGTTGATGAACTTTGTGATCCCGAGGTACTTGGTTTTGAACTGTTTTGTTCATTTCTTTTCAAAAATTTAACTTGATTGACATGATTTAAGTTAGATTTATTTGCAAAAGTTTCCAATTTATCCGTTCCCTTTGATTTTACAAAGTTCACCCTTTGATTCTTCTTTTGGTTCTGTTCCTTTCGACCTTGAGTCGGTGATTTACCTTTTGATTGGTTGTGGTTTTGTTGATTTTTCTCTGTTGGTAATCTTTGATTGCCATTTTGTTTTCGAACTTCAGCTCTTGGAATCGAAGGACACTATGTTACCACATCGTGTGAACACGACTTTCCCAAAAACCTACTTGTCGAATCTTCAAAAACTTTACTTATTAAAGATTGATTTACATTTTTAATCGAAAAATATTTGTCAGAATAGATTTTATCATTACAAACAAGAGTGTACAGCAAATTCACACTCTCAGACTCTTGTGAGGAAGTGGACTTGACCAGAACAGTCTTAGCAGGTTTTGCGGGAGGATCACATAAAATATGATTCTCGAGAGGTATGTCCACTTCTTTGATTACCGCATCAGACTGTGCTGAGTCAGTATCATCGGTTTCATCATCTGAAGAATCAGCATCCTCAACAATGACTGGAGGATCCTTATTTTGTTCAGCAGTTGATACATTTGTATCTGCTGACACATCCGAATCTGATGATACTTCCGTTTTGTATCCAAGTCCGGTTGCAAATTCCTCAGTGTCTAAAGGAACAGATTGCTCAAAATAAGTTCTATTCTCCTCATCAGGCATTGCATCATAATTGTGTCTAACAGGTGGTGGACATTTCTTATATCTAATGCACGTGACATCCTTTTTCTCTTTCTGTATGTCAATGATGTGATCCAGCACATACCTAGAGTTTGAATAACTATCTCACTTAAGCTGGATCGCCTCACTTTCACACTTAACACAGGCTAACTCTTTTTGCATGTCCTCGAGATGATTGATATAACAGTTTATGTCAGTTTGTTTTCTTGAAACCATTTTTGTTAGCTCGGTTTTATCTTCTCTTAAATTTTCAATCACGGTTTTAAACTCTTTTTCATGGTTTTCATAAAACATGTTGGCCTCTTTACATTTCGAAAGATCCACTATCAACTTTTGATTGTGGATATATGTCACGTCATACTTGCTTTGCAAATCATCATATTTGCTTTGCAAGTCCGACAATTTATCACCTAAATTAACACATTTATCACATTTATCAGAAGTTGGATCATCGACACATACCTGGTTTGATGAACTGCCAACATTAGCCATAAAGGCTGAATGAAGAGAAGAAGAAGAATAAGCTGCTTTATCCACCAGAATTGATCTTCTGTCATTCCCTGCTGCAGCTTCTCCCAACAATTCATCAATATCTGCATCGACTGTCACACTTGACGCTTCATCCAAATGATCATCGTCTGAAGTTGAGGATTCTTCATCTAAGCTTCTACTATAGCCAGAACTGTCTTCATCTTCAGATGATTCTCCACCACTGGCAGAAGATTCTCCACCACTGGCGTGCTTCAGATCCTTAACAACCTCAGCAAAACAAGTTGTTCCATCTTGAACATCACTTCCCAACTGAATCGACCAGTCACAACCTTCATCGACTTGTACCACAAGAGCCTGGTTGGCATTTGATGCTTCTGCTTGATTTGGATTGTTCACAGGCATCAAGGTATGCTCGTTATTCCTGTTTTGATTCTGATTCTGCTGGTTGCCTTGATTTCTGAATGGATTTTGGTTCCCATGCTGAGCTGGCTTTGTACATTGTCTCTTGAAGTGACCTCTTTCACCACAATTAAAGCACTTGACTGATTTTTTATCGAACCCATACTTGGTATCTTTCTTACTTTCCAAGCTGGTTCTACCAGTCCTTTCCATGAAGTCTTTAGCTCGCCTAACCGCACTAGCAAAAGCCCATTTGATGTCCATCATATCCATTTCCTCCTTATCAATCTGCTGATAATCTTCCTGTGTTAGATTAATGTTCCCAATCTGCCCTGCTACCAACCCACAGTATGCGCTCACCAAAGTGTTCAGGAGCTCCATATGTTCTTTAGCTACTTCAACACTTACTTTTGAGAAATTTGAAGTGTCGAGCCGAACTGTATTTGGATTAGATGACTGACCAGCAGATGAGGTGCTTCCATAACAAGCTTGTTGTGGAACTGGTAGTGGATTTCCGTACATATCTCTTGCTCTGGTATATTGATAGCTTTGCTTTGAGACTTCTGGTTGAGGATTTCCATACATGTCAGTACTTGAGACAAAAGCTGTTTGTAGCGGAGCATGTGTAGCAGGTCTTGCAACAGTGCTAGAACCTCCACAGTTACCATAATACATATCAGGATTTTGTTGCACTGGAATCCATTTCGCCTTCCTGATTTCTTCTTGATCTTTGTTCTCCAGAAGCTAAACGAAATCATCAATGTTGGTCATAGCCAAGGTGCCGTTATACTTTAGAATTTCCAAGAAACCATTCCACTGAGCTGGAAATGAGTCGGCAAACTTCATGACAACCTCTTCAGGAGTTGCTACTACCCTATAATTTTTCAATTCAGTCAACAAGTGATAAAATCGACTTGTCAAGTCTCCCAAAGATTCTCTTTCCATACATGTGAAGCCATCAAACTCCTTCTTGAGTAGATCATGTCGCAATTTGCGTGATGCTTCATTTCCTTGACCTCTCGTCTTTAATGCATCCCATAACCGCTTTGTCATCTTGAAGCTGACAAACTAATGATATATATCCTTGCTCAACGCTTGAGTTAGAATAGAAAATGCTTTCTTTTCCAAATCATATTTCTTCTTCTCGTCTGCCGTAAGATCTGCAAATGTCGCGGCAGTTGAAGCGGCAACATCAAGAGCTTGATCGAAATCTGTAGTAAAACATAACCACAATTCCGTGTTTTGCCTAAGAATATAAGTGTGGAATCTATCTTCCCATCCAGGATATTCATTCATGGGCATTAGGTTCGGTGGACGATTATTGCTACCGGTTTCACTTTCGCTTAAAAGTATACTTTGAATACTTTGATTTTGATTGGAGACGAATGCCCATTGACTTGTCGAAATTTGATTCGCTTGTGATGAAGACGAGGGAGTGGGAGATTCGGCCCATGATGGTGATAAACCCTTGCTCGAATACTTGCTCTCCGTATTGGATGGAATACCCCACCAATCTGAACTCATTTTAGATATATAATGATGAAAACCTGCTTAAAAAACTCAAAACAAACTGTTAACAATAAATTTGAAAGCTTCTGTTAACAAGTGTAAGAGAGACCCACGGAAGACTTGGTTCTTCGCGAAAGACTCAAACTGACGAAGAAGGGGGTTTTTCGTAAAGACCAAATGACAAAGTACTAAGGTTCTTCGTAAAGGAAAAAGTGACAAAAAATGGGGTTTTTCTTCTAGACCAAGTTTGACGAAAAATGGTTCTTCGTCTGAAATAATCTGATGAAACAAAAAGATTTTTCGTCTAAACCAAATGAGATGAAAGATGGTCCTTCGTTGACTAATGTGTACAAACAACTTCAACTTTATGAGATATTTTTTTTAATAAATCAAACTTATCCTATTGACACAAGGATAGTAGGTAAACACCAAATGTCTAACACCCATATTTTAGCCATACCTTTTCAAAAACCCATGTCACTTGCTTACCAACTTTTCAATAATTAACAATATTTTATCAATAAAAGAAAAAACAAACAAACAACTTAAAAACCCAGAAAATATGATGAACTTTGATGAACAAATGAAGAACACCAAGAACTTCGGTGAAATATATGATGATTCCGGCCAACTGAAAGATTTCCGAACAACGATTTTTCACAAAAGTTTAATAAAAACCCAATCTTAACATGTGTATATATAATCTAACCAGGTTTTTTGTAAAAACTTATAGCAAAACACCAAGATTTTCAAGGTTTTAAATCTGTTTTTCCAGAAAAATTATGAAAATCTTTTTAAAAACACAAGATCAAAAGTTGGTTTTTACAAGGAAAAGAGCCATGGCTCTGATACCACTTGTAGGTCCACCCGGAGGATCGAGTATAACCTATTCCTTGTTACCGAACAAACACCCAAAAGTGCGGAATCCAAACGGGTGTACAAACCAAGCAAAGAACACACAATAATACAAGAACAGATTCACAGTTGAAAGTTCACTCGTATATATATTTCAGCAGAGTTTCAGTACACTGTTTATACAAGACAAACCTCTCAACTCTCTGAAGTGTGTGCTCTCAGTTCTCTCTCTTATCTGTTCTGCAAGTGGTTTTATATAGACAACATGTCTGTAAGCCTACGAAAGATATTACAGGGCTCAAACATACTCCCACGAATAACCCAAACTGACGAAAAACTTGAGTTTTTCGTTGATGTTTCTGAATAATCAAAGCCCACGAAACACTTGAGATTTTTCGTGAGAGTTATAGATGACTCAACAAGTTCTTCGTGGGATTAGTCGTTGCTAAACAAACCAGCCACGAAGAAGGTTCTTCGTGAACCATGTGCATGGCTGATGAGTTCTTCATGGAGGCCTTTTGCACATGCTGGGTTCTTCATCAAATGATGTTCTTCATGAAGGCTATGACCATCAAACAACTATACTTTCAGGCACTAAGACACACAAACAGAACATTCAGATAACAAGCCGAACATGCAGACTTGCAGGTTACAAAGACAGCAGCTGAGCAGCATAACAGTTTTCATATTATAAACTGTTCTACATCGAAACCGTCGTACCGGGTCAAGATAGGAGGACATCTTGACCTTGGCCTTCAATCAAAATACGGGCGAACCGAAACGAGATGCATCCACATAACGTACATCAACAGTGTTTGAGGATTCAACAATTGAGTTTTTGGGTAAGTCAAGCCCAAGAGTTGTTATAACTCAGTGTGCTCCTATCCCAAAAGACGAAGTTCGAAAACAAAATGGAAATTAAAAACTTTCAGATCAACAAAAGCAAAATCACGCTAATCAAGGAAAGAGAAAGGGCAAAAGAGCTCAGAACAAGTAGAAGTTTCAAAAGATAAACTTTGTGAAGTCTTGGGGGACTGATCAAATTGAAACTTTCGAAAACAAATCCAACATGGATTTTGTTAAACAAGTTCAGATTTTGAAAAGAAACAGTCAAAACAACTACACACAACACACAAACTGTTGTGATGTAGGACCAAGTACCTCGAGATCGCGAAGTTCATTGTCAAGTTATCACCATCATGATACTCCGAGGTTTTTTGAGTGGAAATCATGCCTTGAATGCGGTGAGGATGGACACATTGTCAGAAATTGTCCATGTCTCACCAAGAGAAAAGGAAAGGTTGATGCCCCCTGTGAAAACTTTTAGCGATCACGATCTGTTTCACCGAAACAAGACTTTCGGTTTAAAAAAGAAAGAAAATTGAAACAGAAAAGAAAACAACAAAAGGAAGTTGAAAAGGCTTTATAACCTAAGGTTGTCCAAACATAATCTGTTAAACCTAATGTTAAAAATGAAAAACAAAAACAGATTTGAAAACCAAAATCGGTAACTGTTTCAGGGGGAGCTCAATCAATTCCAAATCATCGGGAAATGGAAGTCACAATTCTTGATGATGCCAAACGACCCAAGTCAACGAAGGCTTGGGTCGCCCTCTTCAACAGATCTTTGAGTGAGTGTGTAGGATGTTCCAGGAGGAACTACTGATAGTTTTAGGATTATTAATAGTGGAGCATCCAACACCTGATCGGCGACATGAAGCTCCGACATATTGTCAAATCAAGGAGGAGTTGTTGTCTTTGATTGAGAGAGAAAAAGAAAAGAAGAAAATGTCCAGTGAAGGAATGATGATGAAAGAAATTGAAAATTCGACAAGGTGAAAATGTGCCAAAATTTGATTGTTGTGGCTTTGATTGGGCCAAGAGGATAGATTCCAACGAAATGTGCGCGCCTGCAGCACGTCTTAGCTTTTTCGAAGATTCAAGGCTTATACTTCTCACAAGAAGTTTAAGACTTTCAAGATGAACGTGCAGTGTACATTTCTCTACGGTGTGTTGAAGAAAATGTGTTTGTTGAACAAACCAACCGGGTGTGCGGATACCTTAGAATGGATTGGACAACCGCACACTACTTTTTAAGGAGAAAGATGAAGACGTTTGTTGGTGCGAAAGTATTTGGAAGACATCATGTATGGACCGACCAATGATGATGTGTAAAAGCATTCCCACATGCTCTCTTGCCTTTTACCAACCGGGCCCGGAGGTTTATGATCTTGTTGTTGTGACGAGATTTCTCAGTTATTTGAAGTAGCTGCAAAATCGACCTTGAAGTCCACACCGGGTGGATATCCAATTTGGGAGAACACTCAGATTCCTTGCAATGCACGAAGTAGTTGCAAGATTACGGTTTTGAATTTCTAATCTCTCCTATCTTTGTCGATATTTAAATTGCTTTACGAATTCAAACATCTCGTACAACACTCCTTGGCTAGAGACGTTGATCTCGAATATCACCTCACACGTGATTGTTTCAATACAAAACTCGTCATTGTTGTTTTGGTACATACCGATTACCAACATGCCAACTCATTTGTCCAAAATTCAATAAATCATTTTTGATTAAATTAATTTTGGTAAATGATATCGAGGTAAAACATGAGTTAATCCACACCGGAAAATCGTTTTTGTGAATATTTTTATTGAGAAAATCGAAAAAGGTGTTATTTAATAGTTTAAATTTACTTTTTGAATTTTAGGGGTAGTAAATTCAAATCATAAAAATTCAAAAACATTGAAAAACATCAAAAACGAGTTTCATGGCGAGAAAAAGAGAAAATGATAGTAAATCAATGGTTTGTTGAAAACTCTTTGAACTTAAAATGAAAAACGATAAGTAGCTCTATATAAGATGTATTGGTAGGCTCACAATCATTTTAAAGTGTGCAGTGCGATATAAACATAACGGACTAAAGACCGTGTGGGAACCACTCATTGGCATATGGTCTTGGTACCGAAATTTTGTTTAATAGATTGCCGAGGTTCAGAGATACGTGGTCTTTATGTTGTTTATCATCTGTGTATCATGGTTGTTTCTTTTACCGAAAACAACGGGGACGTAAGTCTAGAACTTCCATTATACCAAACATACGTGTACATACTATACACACATGTATATAATACATGTTGCATACAACCATCAGTAAGTGATAAAAATATCACAGTCACCCCCGAATAAGTGATTCTAAATCACATCTATCATCCGAGAGTCAAGTTCATCTCTTTGTCGGTACGATGGTACTAACATGTTCATGGACTTGCTCTCGTGCCCTGCATGCATTGAATATCAAGTTCCTCATAAATAAGTGATTTTATCACACAGGGCTTGTATTCATCCTGAAATAAGTGAGTATCTCACATCATATACGATAAAACAGATGATAAATGGTATACTTACCAGTAAGATGAACTCTCGTGCATACCTTGATACGGGAATGTGTCGTGAGTGGATGAACACAGGTTAGTAAGTATAAATCATACCTAAACGTATCCCCAAGTCATATGATTACATCTTATTGTTGATTTGAAGTGGACAACAATATCAATATTCGTTATAGGATGCTTATCATAGTGCTAACTAATTGAACAACAAGGGTGTTTTGGCATGACCGTACACTAATATGATTCTCTTACCCTCGAAACTCGCAAAAAGAATGTCTGTAAATATTTATTTACTGCTTTCCGTCTTTACATTTGAAATATTCAAAAATACCAAAAAAATTTAGGTGTGTTTGAATATAAACTTTATAAAAGCCAAATATATTTTGCTTCTATCTTATTTTTGATTGACTGATGTTGGAACTCGAATCTATTCCGCCTAAAACCTGATTGAAAGTCTAAAACAATTGCATCTTCATAAATGGTCGAAGTTGACATGTTTTTTAAAGTTAAAGAACTAAAATTGAACAATTTTGAAACTTTCAAAATGTTGTCTGTTGGTAGTTGATTGAGAGTTGGTCTCATGTGTGTCATCTGTTAATATTGTTTGAAATCAAATCTTAGTGAGGTTTTCATTTGAAAATTCTCTAAGATTTATTAAATCCCTAGCGGTTGTTCTCATTACACATTTAACTCTGTTGTGTGTGCAGATGTGGCATTCAAGTAACTAAAGGCAAAGAGAACGTGTCAGATGTCAAGCTATGGAGTGACGACACGACATGGATGCAATCAGAGGATCAAGATGATCAAGATAATCAAGTTGCAGCTGACCATTCATCAACACCATAAGGAACTGAATCTTTGAAGATCAAAGATTCACGAGCAACATTCAAGGGGGAGTTTGTTGATGCACCTCCTGATTGTGACACGTGAAGACTTTCAAAGATCCTGTAGTGTGAAGAACGAACCATCACCAGCAACTTCCAAGCGGAAGTTTGTTGACGCACTTTATGTGGATGTGGCACGGTTCGGTTCTTTCGGTTCAAGTCCGTAATCATCGGCATTCCTCCGTCATGTAACCCGAAGAATGACACTCAAAACACGACGACACGAAGAGTTAACATCATGATGACATCAGCATGATGCCATCATAACATTATGAAACATATACATCAAAATAGATCATAGGCAATTGTCAACAAAATAAAACATGGGCCATTGTCATCATAATAGAACATGGGTATGACATCATCGAAATAGACTTATATGTCTACTTCGATACATGTGATTCTATTTCAATATTGGAGATGATGATTATAACATATCTATTTCGATGTATAAGCTTGTGTCCAGTTCTGTTTCGTTATATTTCATGAGTATTATTTCTGTTTCGATGTAAACCTCTAGTATGTGCTATTAATACTAGAGATAGTCTCTGTTTTGAGTGAGGTTAGATGACTTAGAGAGAGAAACTAGAGAGAGAGTTATGAGTCTTTGTGTTTTGTTTACTCTCTCGTTCGGTTTGTGTTGTAACAAGGATTTCGCACTCGTTACGGCATCCGAAACAAGAAATCGTCATAGTCCGACGATCCGTATCGGGACCTACAATCTTTAAATTGCACAACTTTTGAATGTGAGTGACTGGTAAGTTGACTTCAACAATAATCTCAATAACATCAGAGGGAATAAATGTGTGACATTTCAATGGAGAACCTAAATCTTTTCAGAATCATGGTTTCTATGCCTCTTGAACAAGAACGAAAGCTATACGTGGAAGAGAGGGTGTGAAATTTAATTTGGGACGACAAAGTTTTTATCTTTGATTAATGTTCACTAGTCATATAACATATTTGTTTGGTTCCTAAATATCATTTAGATTTAAGTCTGCCGCTTGTAAAGGGGCCTTAATAGAGAACAACTAAATATAATTTAGGAACTGCATGAACCAAGTTTTGGTTTTCCGATCATATTTAAATACAATGATTTGATTTGACATTGATTAAATAATCTCATATCTTTGCTAATCTTTACATAAGAAACAACACTCTAATGACCACACATGTTCTAAGTCTATTGTTTTCCATAGCATGGCCTCATCTTCTCGTAACAAACACAATTAGCATAGAAATTTTGAAAAAATGTAAATTTTTTATTGCTTTCGTGTTTAAATAAAATTCTATATTTTATTTATGAGTTTTGTAATCGTATGTTCAAGCAAGACGATATTCACAACATTTTCGGAACAAAATCTAAGTTATACTTGCCTTGATACCCTTCGCATAACTTAAATAACAAGTTAGAAGGGTTAAAAATGTCTAAAAGATGATAATACAAGTCCACGGGCCAAAATTGTCAACAAAATAAAAGTTTTTGCATCAGAGGACCTTGCGGACCACAAGGCCTTACCCTTACGGTCCATAAGAGGTCCACAGACAGCAGATTGCTAGCTGGCATCATTTGTTTGCTGCAAAACTTGCCACATTTCATCATCTATGCAACCTTAATTGTGGCTATGACACATGTCGGGACACTAATCAATTTCTTAACACACTTGGAAACACTTGGTAACAGCTCATTGATCCTCCATTAGTATAAATAGGCTCCATGTTCTTGAGTTTCATTCACACCTTTCTTTTTCAACTCTTCAAAACACTCTTAGAGCTTGCTTCTAGACTTGAAACCTCCATTTATGAGTTCTAATCTTTCCATCTAAACACTAGTAAGTATTTCTCCTAGTCTATTTCAGATTATTAGCTAGTTATTAGCCGAAAGTCAAGCAAATTGATTTTGCTTTGACTTTTGGTTCTGACTAATTCGGCCAAGTCAAAGTGCGAATTGAGCTTTCCAATGTGATGGTAATAATGAAGGTGTTAAGACCTTGCGATTACACCATGTGGTCATCAAGTTTACTAAGCGAAATGACGAGTCAAACATGTATAAAATAAAAGTCAAAAATGCAGAATTTGCATTTTTGCGACAAATAAACTTTTAAGTATCAAAACTATAAATTTTGACATTATAACAGTTTATATAACATTATAAGACTTGTTTTATCATGTCTAACTCGTCATGTTCAGTTTAGCGCTCAATTCCTAGTCGAAAGTCAAACAGTTTGACTTCTGCTTTAACTTTCGATTTTGACCCATTTGGTCAACCTTAAAACCCAATCAATCCCGACTATGTGACCATAATAATATAGGGAATAATCCTATTGATACATTTTGTGTGGACGCGGCACATTTAGTTCGACATTTTTACGGAATGAAGACCAAGTCGGATATCCTCCTATCCTACTTGTGTTCATCAAGTTTGTCTCATTTGTTATGTATGTTAAATGAACAATGCATGTTGCATTTTGTGTTTTATGCATGTTTGTGTGTTTATAAGAGTTGCTACAAACTGTCTGTCAGTTTGCAGCCAAACAGCAATTGCAGCCCTCGACGAAACTCCCAGGTTTCGTCGAGCACTACATGATGAAACCCCCTTATGGTCATAACTTCCATGTTTCGTCGTGATGGGTGACGAAACTCCTAGAGTTTCGTCGTCCAGGAGGTTTCGTCAGGCCCAAGTCAGGTTTCGTCGGGCCCAATCCTAGTTTCATCACTGTTGGGCCTAGGCTACTATATAAACACCATATAGTTTCACTTTGAAACTATGAGAGCATACCCTGTCTGAAAGATTAGTGTCAAACTTTGTGTGTATCTGTTTGATCATTGTTCTCATCCTGTTAATCAATTGACTGTGATTCATTGGTTATATCGTGTTATTACTATCTATGTTTGGTTTGGCATAGACACGGGGATTCCGCACTCGTGACCGTGTTTGTGATAAACAAGAGATTTGGTTTCGTTATCGATCCTCAGAAATCGGGACCTACAAGTGGTATCAGAGTTGTGGCTCTTATCCTTGTTTAAAACCAAACATAGTTGTGTTTTATCAAGTGTTTTCAACTGTTTGTTGTTGATTTTCTGAAAAATTGTTCTTAAAGTTCATATTTTTCTTGAAAAGTTTCCTTAAAATCTGTAGATCTTGTTTGTTTTGCCAAAGTTTTATCAAAAAGCTCCGTTGTATTATTTACTTATGTGATAAAACCGGGTTTTACTTGAAAGTTTGAGCAAAATTTGTTGTTCGGAAAAGTCTTCAGTTGACCGGAATCTTCAAATCTTCAAGCAGTTCATCTTACCGTCAAAGTGTTCTTGAATATCACTTGAATTTAAAATTAAAAGATAAAAGCTAATTTGATTAAATATTGGAACACCATGTTGTGTTTGGTGAGATAGGCGTGCTTTAAGTTGAAAAATTGTGTACTGTGTCAGACAACAGGATAAGATTTTGTTTGAAATATCTCACCAAACCTCACCAACTCTTTGTTCCTATCTCTTTGTCGATGAAAGCATAAGCGACGAAACCTCCCTGAGTTTCGTCAAAAGGAAATTAGGACGAAACATCAAAGTTTCGTCACAATAACTTTGAGTTACGTCACTAGAAAGCTTCGCCAAAGGTCAGAACAGGTTTTGTCGGTCACAAGATTAGTGCAAGCCAATGGGCATTGGTGACGAACCAGAATCAAAGCATTCAAAATCTGTTAATAAGTGAGAGTGAAACGGGTAGCAACAATCGCCCGCCAAAGCTGAATCATATGAATGAATATCCAACTTGGAAAGGTCGCTTCCACACGTATGTTCTAGGGCAAAATACCGAATTATGGACGTGCTTCATTTCACTGTATAATCAAGATCTTGAAGAAGCAGGATCAAATGCGACAACTTTCAATAATATGCAAGAAGCCGACAAAAAGGCATATGATCTAGAGATGAAGGCGTTTGCTATTCTCACACAAGCACTCCACAAAGACATCTATCATCAATTCGGCTATTGTACCAGCACGAAAGCTTTATGGGATGCTTTGGTAGCAAGAGGTGAAGGAAATGCAGCGACAAGAAAGACGCGGCATGATCTGTTGAAGAAGGAATTTGAATCATTTCAATTCTTGGACAACGAAACACTAAATGATATGACAACTCGTTTTCATCATTTAATTAGTGAAATGTATTCTTATGGTGTTCTTGCAACTCAACAGGAAATGGTTGCACGTTTTGCTGATGCTCTACTTCCAAAGTGGAGCCCATTCATTGTGCTTTTAAAGCATACGAGCGTTTTAGATACTGTCAGTATTTATGAATTTATTCAGAAGTTGGAGCACAAGAATGATGAAGAAATCCGGAAAGCTAAACGAATTCATGTTCCTCAAAATACTGAAATGTACCTTGCAGGTTTTAACTCTTTAGCTAGTTCCAGTTCCAGTTCAGCTCAGCAACCAAAACTACAGACGGCGTTTATGTCAAATACAAGCTCTTTTCCGTTTCCACAATCAGCTCCACCTCAGGTTTTCGATCCGAGTGCCTATCATCCTCCAGCGCATATGATTGCTCAAGCTCATGCTTTTTCTAAACCTCAACTCGATCCAAGTGCTTGGCTACCTAAACCCCAACCTCCAGTTCAAGTTCCTCCCACTCAACCTCAAACCCAACAACCACAAGCAAACTTATCCAAAGTCAATGTGGAAACTGCAAGGGAAACCATGGAACTTCTTAACACCATGGTCAATGAGTACTGCGGACTAGTCGCAAGTCAGATTGGCAACATTAATTTGACAAACGAAGACTATCAGCAGATAGACAGGGATGAAATGGAGTTAATGGATATCAAGTGGGCGTTTGCGAGCGCGGTTAGACGAGCTAAGGATTATATGAGGAGAACCGGGAAGACTAGCTTGGAAAGCAAGCGGGATACGAAGTACGGTTTTGATAAGGATGCCGTGACGTGCTTCAATTGCGGTGAAAAGGGTCACTTCAAACGTGAATGCACGCAACCGAGCAAACAAGGCAACCAAAATCCCTTCCAAAATCAAACAAGTACTTCAAATCAAGCTAACAACGAAAGAGGGATAGTAGCTACTAACAACCAAACCAACCAGTCAGGGCCTTCAAACCCCAACCGAGCATTAGTGGTACAAGCCGATGAGGGATGCGACTGGTTAGTACAGTTTGGAGATGGAGGACAGGGAGGAACTGCATGTTACGCTAAAGTCATCAGTCACATAAAGCATGTGCACAAGGAAGAATTTTCTGAATCAGATGATAGTTCGGGGTACAGTGGCAGTTCCGATTCAGAATCAGATGTGAATGAACGAATGGATTCTGAAGGTGATAGTTTGTTGAATGATGCTGAGGAGGTAAAGTGTAAGAAATATGTCTTGGTCAAGAAAGCTGATGCTACATCAGAAGAAATGGAGAGGATTCTCACTGAAGATGGATCTTTCTCTTCTCAGACTGGCTTTATGGCTAATGTTTCAGCTTCTACAAGTCAGGTACAATCTGAAACTCCTAGCATATGTAGTGTTTGTGCTGATATGAAACATGAATGTGCTTAATTGAAACATGAATCTGAAACGGTTCATAGTCACAATCAGAGTTTGGTTATTGAACTGTCAAAATGCAAAGAGGCAAACATGGCCTTAGCTCGAAATGAAAAAGATTTCAAATCAGTAATCGAAACTTTAAAGAAGAACGTTTCCGAATTAACAAAAACTGTTTTCAACAAATAAATTGGTATTAATAACTACATTAATATCATTGACGAAACAAAGAAGGAGCTAGCCGTGGCAAAGTATGAGCATGATGCGATCAAGCTCAAATTGGAGAGTTACTCAAACTCCCGATATGTGCTTGATCACATCATAGAAGTTCAAAAGCTGAAAGGGAATGTGAAAGGCGTTGGGTATAAGTTGTGTCCGCCTCCTTTGAGACACAACTATACCAGAATGCCCGATGAGGAGGAAATGCCACGTTTTGAACCTAGTGTGCCTCTTGATTATGAGGAAGTTACTACAGGATTAAGGTTCAAATCGGACAGTTCTTCGGAGGGCTCATCTGAAAGTTCAGGAAAGTCATCTGTTGATACGGAACAAAGTCCTCCCATAGTTGAGGACTATGATTCGTAAGAAGATGAATCGGATGTGAGTGATGAGGATAAATCTCTTAATGATAGGAAAGGAGTAGAAGTTCCTATTGAGAATCATATTCTGTGTGACCCTCCTACTCCTGCGATGCATTCAACAGCTAAACAAGAGATAGATCCCATCAAGGAAACAGTGTCTACTGTTAAAAGTGATAACGTGTTGTACACTTTAGTCGGTGATGACAAAATTTATTCAAACACAGCTTTTCCAATTAAAAACGTCAATCAATCTTTGATTGATAAAGTGTTTGAAGATACTACCAGTAAGTTTTTGGAAAAGGGGATCCCGAGAGTTTCAGTAACTCAGTGTGATCCGATTCCAAAAGCTGAAGTTAGAAAAAAATTTGGAAATCAAAAATCACCAACAAAGCAACAACCTATCACTTTTAAGGGTAAACAACAACAACGAGCTCAAAAGCCTAAGGTTACACAACCAAAGGCTGAAACAAAAGGAGCTCGTTACAAGAAGAAATGCAAAGACGTTAAATTTGTGGCCTCCAAGGGTACTGATAAAGTGGAGACTTTTGAAAATAAATCAAATACCGATTTTGTTCAAAAAGTCAAAATTTTGAAACGTAATAGTGATAACAATTACACTCAACACACAAACGGGTGTGAAGCTAGTACCTCTGGATCTACAGGTTCAACGTCAAGTCATCGAACAGAATCTCCTAATTTTGTTGAAAGGAGATCTTGTTTCAAATGCGGGGAGTTTGGCCACATTATCAAAAATTGCACAAACTCTCCAAAAGCAAATTTTGTAGAAAGAGCCCCTTCTGAACAAGGGCACCGAAAACGTCGTCCTGTTTCACCCAAAATGACAAATGTACGATTAAAGAACAAGAAACAAAACAACGACGTCAAAATGTGAAGGTGATCGAAAAGGCTTTAAAACCAGAAACTGTTAAAAGGAAACCAATTTTGTCACAACCGTTAAAATCGGAGATTTCTAAATATGTAAATAATACACAATCCGGTAAACGGAAACAAGCTTGGAAACCTAAAACGGATAAAGTTTCAGGGGGAGTATCACCAGTTCCAAATCATCGAGAAGTTGAGTTAACTTTCATCGATGAACATGGACGACCCAAGTCTATGAAGGCTTGGGTCCCCCTCTCCAACTAATCTATGAATGAGTGTGCAGAATGTTCCAGGAGGAACTATTGATAGTCTTAGGATTTTTGATAGTGGGGCGTCCATGCACAAGATCGACGACATGCGGCTCCGACACATTGTTACATCTAGGAGTTGTTGCCTTTGATGGAGAGAGAAAAAGAAAAGAAGAAATGTCTGATGAAGGAAATTGAAAGCTTCGACAAAATGAAAAATCATTCAAAAGTTTGATTGTTAAAGGCTTTGATCGGGTCCCCAGGATGGATTCAATCAAACTGTACGCACCTGCAACACGTCTGAAGTTCAAAATCAACAAGATGAACGTGCAGTGTACATCTCTTCGCGGTGTGATTGAAGAAAATGTGTTTGTTGAACAAACCAACCGGGTGTGCGGATGCCTTGGCATGGATTGAACAACCGCACACTACTTCTCAAGGAGAAAGACAAAGACCTTCGCTGGTGCAATGTGGAAGACAAGCCGGACCCAGAGGTCTACGATCTTGTTGCTGTGAAGAGATTTCTAAGTAGCTACAAAATCGACTTTGAAATCCACACCGGGTGGATATCCAGTTTAGGAGAGCACTCAGATTCCTACCAAGGAACGAAGAAGTTGCAGGATTACGGTTTTGAATTTCTAATCTCTCATATCCTTGTCGATATTTAAGCTGATTTATGAATTATTATCCTCTCGTACAGCATTCATTGACCTGACACGTTGAACTCGAATATCACCTCACACGTGATTGTTTCACTATGAAACTCGTCAATGTTGTCATGGTCCACACTGATTACCAATGTGCCAACTGATTTTTCCAAAATTCGATAAATCAATTCTGATTAAAATTAATTTTGGTAAACAGCATTAAGGTAAAACATGAGTTAATCCGACATCGGGAAATCGTTTTTGTAAATACCTTTGTGTTTTTAAAATTTATCATAGTTTGTTGATTTTAGGGGGAGTAAATCCAAAATTTGAAAATTAAAAAACATCGAAAAATTTCAAAACACAAAAACAATAGAAAAACAAAAATGAGTTTCCTGGCGAGAAAAAGAGAAAATGATAGTAAATCAGTGGTCTGTCAAAACCTCTTCGAACTGAACTTAAAATGAAACACGATAAGCAGCTCTATATAAGATGTATCGGTAGGCTCACAATCCTTTTAAAATGTGCAGGGCGATATAAACCTTAATCGACTGAAGACTGTGTGGGAACCGCTCATTGGCATATGGTCTTGGTACCGAAATTTCGTTTGAGAGATTGCCGAGGTTCTGAGATACGTGGTCTTTATGCTGTTTATCATCTGGGTATCATGGTTGTATCTTTTACCGAAAAATAACGAAGACGAAGTCTAGATCTTCCATGATACTATACATACGTGTACATATTGCATTCGACCTCAATAAGTGATCAACAATCACATGTCCAAACAAATAAGTGATAAAATATCACATTTATCCGGGAGTCAAGTTCGTCTCTTTGCTGTACATTGTACTGACCTGTTCACGGACTTTCTCCTGTGCCCTCATGCATCTGAAAATCAAGTTCCTCATCAATAAGTGATTCTATCACATAGGGCTTGTTTTCAATCAAAATAAGTGAGTATCTCACATTCTTTGATACGGTCAAACATATGATAAATGGTATACCTACCGGTAAGATGAACTCTCGTGCATACCTTGATACGGGAATGTGTCGTGTGTGGATGAACACCGGTCGGTAAGTATAAATCATACCTTAACGTACCCCCTAATCATGATTACATCTGATAAGTTGAGCTTATGTGGACAACAATACCGATAATCGTTATAGGATGCTTATCTAAATGTTAACTAACTGAACAACAAGAGCATTTTGGCATGACCGTACACTGATATGATTCTCTTACCCTCAAAACTCGCAAAAAGATTGTTTGTAAATATTTATTTACATTTCTTAGTTTCTGCATCTTTGTATATATTTATTTATTGCTTTCCGTCTTTACATTTGAAAAATAAAAAATTCCAAAAAGATTTTAGGTGTGTTTTAATATAAACTTTACAAAAGCCAAAAAGATTTTGCTTCTTTTTTGATTGACCGGTGTTGGAACTCGAGTCTATCCTACCCAAAATCCTGATTGTAAGCCGGAAAACAATTGCATCTTCATAAACGGTCGAAGTTGACAGTTTTTGAAAGTTAAAGGACTAAAATTGAACAATTTATAAACTTTCAAACTGTGTCGGTCGGTAGTTGATTGAAAAATGGTCACATATGTGTCGTTTGTTTATGATAATTATATTCTAAGCATTTGTTCTCATTACGCGTTTAGCTTTCTTGCATGTGCAGATTCAACATTCAAACCAGCTAAAGGCGAAGAGAACATGATAGAAAACGAGCTTTGGAATGAAGATACGACGTGGAGGCACTCAAAGGATAAAGATGATCGAGCTGCCGCTGACCCTTCATCAACACCACAAGGATCTAATGATTTGACGATCGAAAGATTCACGAGCATAACTCAATGGAGAGTTCATTTTAAGGGGGAGTTTATTAACGCACTTCCTAAATGAAATGGGGAGTTTGTTGATATATTTTCTACTTATGACACGTGAAGACTTTGAGGATCCTCCGATATGAAAGACATGGAAGACGAACCATCACAGCAGCGTCCAAGGGGGAGTTTGTTGATACATTTTGTGTGGACGCGGCACGTTCGGTTCGACATTTTTTACAGAATGAAGACCAAGTCGGATATCCTCCTATCCTACTTGTGTTCGTCAAGTTTGTCTCATTTGTTATGTATGTTAAATGAACAATGCATGTTGCATTTTGTGTTTTATGTATGTTTGTGTGTTTATAAGAGTTGCTGCAAACTGTCTGTCAGTTTGCAGCCAAACAGCAATTGCAGCCCTCGACGAAACTCCCAGGTTTCGTCGAGCACTACATGACGAAACCCCCTTATGGTCATAACTTCCATGTTTCATCGTGATGGGTGACGAAACTCCTAGAGTTTCGTCGTCCAGGAGGTTTCGTCAGGCCCAAGTTAAGTTTCGTCGAGCCCAATCCTAGTTTCGTCACTATTGGGCCTGGGCTGCTATATAAACACCACATAGTTTCACTTTGAAACTATGAGAGCATACCTTGTCTGAAAGATTAGTGTCAAACTTTGTGTGTATCTGTTTGATCATTGTTCTCATCCTGTTAATCAATTGACTGTGATTCATTGGTTATATCGTGTTATTACTATCTATGTTTGGTTTGGCATAGTCACGGGGATTCCGCACTCGTGACCGTGTTTATGATAAACAAGAGATTTGGTTTCGTTATCGATCCTCAGAAATCAGGACCTACAAATCCTCTGAGATTATATCTTCTAGTTATTTCATTTGATGGGTCATTTGACAAGTAGAATATATATAGCTTAAAAAGTCAAAAATGCCCTTTTGGCATAAAAACAAATAAAATGGTTTTAAACCTATATAATCTATATTCTAACTTTAAGACTAATCATGTAACGTCATAAAAGATATTTTGACATGTTGGGCTCGTCATAAGACCCATTCGACCATCTGGGCCCGTATTTGCGCAAATGACCCGTTAAAATGATGTAAAACCATTTTAACAAGTCGTAACGGGTCAAAACACTTCAAGACACTTTCAAATCAGAATGTGAGGTTTAACAAACTATATTATACAAGATCCTTCGCTAGTTTGGTTATAAACCACATTATATCCGATCTTCCGTTTAAACCATAATATACACTAACTTTATAAGTATCCGAATGATTAGGAAATACTTGAGCTTTGCAAGCACGTGTAAACACATTATCGACAATCAATGTGAGTACATAGTCCCTACATTTCCGTTTCAAAATGTTTTGGGGTGATTCATATGTGTCTACTACTTTTCCAAATTTAAAAAACTTAGTACATATGGTTTATATACACAATATGCTTCCAATTTGTATGAAACTTGGTGGTGCGTCATCTATAACACAAGTACGTTCACTAACTTTGGTCAAGCCGAGAGGTAGTATGTTATGGCACTATAAGATTGGCAATCTCATTCCCGCTTCCTAGTTTTGTTTGGAAGTTTGCTTAAGGAATGACAAAAACTGTGCAATTTTTGACGAAATGTATTTCCAAACGACCACGCTTATTTATACAAAACAAAATAATTTATTTATACAAAATCACAAATTGTTTTCAAACATACATAAACCATACAAATTCATATTTAAACAATTTGTTATTCACACAATTATTACAAAGAAATATTTTTGTCAAGATTCATGGCTACAAAGTCTATTTATTATACCAACTTTTGTAGTTGGTCAACATATTGCAATATCAAACACAAATGACATACATTTGGCTACAAGTTTATTTTACTCATCGACTCTCATAGTCGGACAACATATTGCAATACCAAATTCATAGCCATGAATTTGACCATGAAACCTATGTTACACACCAACTTTATTATTGACCATCTATTTTCACATGTTTTAAGTAAAAATGTTTGATGATATTCAAGTATGCTAAACATAAGAATGGACTCAGTTCTTAGTTTACTTTTAATTTAAAAACAGTTACTTGTACGCTTTGGTGATTGTAAAACAATGTGAACATTTGTTTAATATATTGAAACTTTAGTACTATGGATTGTGAACAATTTGTAACGTGACTCTCTTACGTTTCCATCAAAAAATTTCACGTGGTCAGGGTGTTACAAGATATCATATTAAAAATTTAAACCATACTTGAAAACTTCGAGAAAACAATATTCAAATTAAATAGTTATTATTTTTCCCTTCTTTTTATATATTACTAATTCTTGCCGAATTTAAAAATAAAATAAAACAATATATATGGAATTTAAAAATAAAATAATATGCATATATATATATATATATATATATAATAAAAGGTTTTGATTAATTGCTAGTAGTTTTCTTAGTTTTTTAAGGGTTCTTGGATTTTAATAATCCTAAGTTTCACCTGTTGGCCGATAATAATCTCAACTTTAAAAATTCCCTTCAGTAATCCCAACTTGTAAAACTTTTGCCGCAATTGATCATTTTCTAACATAGGTGCACTTAAACCAATTAAGGAATCTCTAGGTGTAATTGAATCTATTGAGAAGACCAAATTCTTATATGTTTGAAAAGGATCAATGACGGCCAAACTTTTACAAGTTGGGATTATTTGAGAGAATTTTTAAAGTTGGGATTATTATTGGCCAACCGATGAAACTTAGGATTATTAAAATCCAATAACCTGTTTTTTAATTATTAGAATAATGGGTGTGGGGTACGTGAAGAGGGACACGAGAATGCCAGCTGGGATGGGGATGGACGTGCACAATGCCCCGGCGGCCTTGGCTTGTCGAGGACGTTGGCCAAGCCACTGCTGTCACGAAACCAACCCCCC
The DNA here is from genome assembly GCA_030545235.1 of Helianthus tuberosus. NCBI lineage: Eukaryota > Viridiplantae > Streptophyta > Magnoliopsida > Asterales > Asteraceae > Helianthus > Helianthus tuberosus. The sequence continues at coordinate 185,799,014 of CM060442.1, forward strand.
CCCCCCCCCCCTCTCTATCCGAGTTTAAGGATGGTTGAGAGTTGTGGGTTGGAGATGAAAGTTTGAGGTTTTTGCAGGTTTAGAGAGAAATGCATTAGTTAGGTTTGGGGTTTTGCATTTGATCCTTTAAAAATGAGGTTTTTAACATTAGAACTTTTGGTTTAATTAAACTTTGGGGTTCATTAAAATAGCTAACCCATTTTGATTTAAACTTTTTCTAAATTAATATAAATTTTAACTATCTTAGTTATCAAATAGTTTAAAATATTTAATAACTAACTGTTTAATAAATATTTGTTAAAAAAATTAAAAGAAAAAATAGAAAGGAGAAGGTGAAGGACCATCACCACAACGCATAGGTTGGTGTTGAAGGAAAGTGATAGAATGGTTGGTGATATGATGCTGATATGAAGAATGATGATGAAAGGAAGGTCAATTAACATTCAGCCTTAATGGTTTCGTTATCAACTTAACTCCATAGAATCAAACATTTTTTAATTGTTAATTTGAAATGCATACTATTTTCTGTGTCATTTAATATATCTTTCGACATAATTACTTTAGTGTTTAATATATTCAAATAAGCCAAGTTAGAGAATCTTTGAGTATTTTATGTTATTTAGCCGCAATGTAAAGCGTCACGGCGCCGTTATACATGATGGAAAATTGATGCAAGACAGACAACTAGCAGCCAAAGGTGTGGAAGGGTGACATGGTTGGAAACTAGCGAATAAGATTAACCATGTGAATGCGCCGTTGGTACAATGCCATTAACCGTGTTGCTTGTTGTGCAACAATAGTTCCTATTTGATAATTGACAGGCCACGAAACACAAAATAAAAATAAGCGTGTCCTAACCGTATATCCATAATTTTACAAATTTATATTTGATTAAAATAACAATACAAATTTAATATTTAATTAAAATAACAAAAAACTAAATGACGTCACCTTATATAAGATAGCAGTTGATGGGGTCGACTAACCAATGAATAGATGTTATGTGGTAATGTAGCATCAACTATACAGAAGGTGAGAACATAAACAAGCTAAATCCATCCAAAATCAGACCAATATATTTGAGTTATATATTCGAGATGTGAGAAAAGATTTGAGTTTTAATTCTCTAAACCAACAAAAGAAACGCAACATAAAACCAAGTCCGTATACAATGGATATCTAGAATACAATGGGATCATCCGATTTATACGCAGATCGAAGATCTTTTATGCCATATCTACAATATATGATACTTATCGTAGTCACCAAACGTTATTTTGGGAAACAATATGAATATAATTTTTTATTTGAACTCATATATTCACTTTCATAGTTATTTAATTGTATTTTTTAAGGTTTCTGATATACAGGTATATCAATGTGCGATCGTTTCATTTTGGTCTCAAAAAGTTCACAAAAATAATAACAATAAATTTTCAAAATTTAAATATTTGTCAAAAACCGCCGCGAAATTGTGATAAAATAATTTATAATTAAAATTTAAATGACGTCCGCAAAGCAGATTTTTTAGTAAATGGCGGTACAAAGCGATTGCAAAAAGACCCTGGTCGTAAATGTGGCCGTCGAACGAGGATATTGTGGCAAATCGGTTGCAAATCTAGTGGACACAAACTGATCGAAAGATTTTCGACTGCAAAAGCGTCGTTGAACCTTGCCACATAAGAACTTGTCGCAAAATGCTTTCACCAATGGAGATATGACCAATTACGACCGAAATATATATGGTCATAAATGCCAATTTTTTTAATCTGGTAGTGTTATCCATTAACCAAGTGGCAACCAATTCAGCCCCTTAATTTTCTTATAGCTGATAAAAGTAAAAAGAAAATACGTACAATGGTAACTTGTAGACATGAATCTTACAATCTGTTAATTAGTATTTGTATAACAAATAAATAATACAAATAATATTGAATAAGGAGAGAAAGAATATACAACCTTGCACATACAAGTAACTAATAAATTATACAATACGATGAGCAGATATATACATACATACATACACGCTCATATCACATGCTAGACGGCATGTTGTACTCATACTTGTATGTATTCATGGGCACAGCGGTTACATCATGGCTACAAGCCGATGAATCAATGTCTAGAAGCCATGACTCAAGGTTCCTGAGCTCAATCTCATTCACATAGTCCATGACCTTATCTTGAGACCATTGCAACCCTAATTCTTCAGATGAACAATTACTAGAACCATCAAACTGCATGAACATGTTATCCAAACTCGGATCCGGGCTAGATCCAAGGCTACGATCAAGGCTAGGATCAGGGCTTTCATAGTCCATGACCCTATCTTGATCAGACCATTGTAACCCTAATTCTTCAGATGCACAATTACTATAATCATACTGCATGAACATGTTATCTAAACTTGGATAAGGGCTGTCATGGTCATCGATTTGGATCACATGAGCCGGTTCGGATGACATGACATGCATAGTAGGAGGAGGGGAGAAAGATGATGGTTCTGGAGAGTGTGAACCGTTGCTGGTAAGCTCTTGAACTAGGGTCTTGAAGTTGGAAGAGTTGGTTATGTAAACCTTTGGTTTCAAGACTTTTATGAGGCTGTTGAATTGATGTGTGGGTTGCTTTTTGGAGATTTTTAGGGAGGCTTGGGCGAGTCTTTTAGCCATGGTTTACTTTGGAATGATCAAACAGGTGGTGATTGTAACGGAGGATCCTAAGAGGTATTTGTATTAAGGTGAAATATGAATAGAGACAAATGGAAAGATATTTGTTAGATGCTTAGAATGAACGGTTTTCTTCACAAAAGTTTGCAGTTAGTATTCAATATTCATTGATGTGTTGAGTCAACATCTTTGCCCAATCTACTTGGACATGTTTTATACCTTTGAAAAGAATATCACAAAAGCTCCAAGGACATGTTTTATACCTTTGAAAAGAATATCACAAAAACTCCAAAGAATGTATAAGATAATAGATATAATATTCCCTTATTAAGGGAAAATATAAAGTAATCAAACAGGGACGGTCTTAAAAACTCATGTGTCATGTCTGAGCTCGAAAAAATGTGTCTTCTAGCAAATGATGGTTGTTACTATCGGCCAGAGGCTTGTGTCTTTTAATCTTCGCTAATCGCATTCGCTGATGAATAATTCCTTACGTCGTAGTGTTATCAAATAGGTGGGCTTTTAGCCGCTCATTATTATTATTATTATTATTATTATTATTATTACTAACGGTAAGACCCGTGTGCAAACACGGGTCGCTTTTAGAAAACCATGTATAACACATTTTGATAGAAAGTATAGATATGTATATAGATATTGTATCAAAACGTATTATCTATTATAGCTAAAAAACAACTATAAACATAGATTATCGGTTAATATATCAGTTACATACGATTATTTCCATTCTCTTATCCAAAAAAGCACGTATCTACCCATTGACAATGTAAAACTGTTTACCCAAAAAGACAATATAAACTGTTTATAGACATAAGTACATATAAAAGATGTCTAATAAAACTTAATAGAATTTGAATACAACTGAAGTTTCAACAAACATTAACTACAAACACACAATCACCTGCCCCAACAACTTTCAGCAAAGCTAAATCAAGGAATCAGCAGACTTTAGAAATCAGCAGATCTTTATTCTCTCGTCAAGCTTTCCCGGATTTGCCCTTTGAATTGAAGCTCAAAATCCAAGGAATCAGTATCATCTTCATCCATATCAAGCTGAAGGTTAAAAAGATCTTGGAGGTCAACTGGATTCAGACCAAGTGCATTCTCCCTTGATATCTTTTCAACACTACCATCAGACTTGATCAAAGTCAATTCATGGGTCTGTTTGTCAGACTTCCACTTTAGTATTTTTGGGTCTAATGGGTTTCTTGGGAGAAGTTTTATTTGAGAGGAGTTTGGCGATTGAGGACTGCTTGCCAATGTTTGAAGTGTTTGAGCAACCTGAGCTTGTAATTGCAACGAAGCATCATCCAATCCATTTCGTAACTGATTTCTGATAGACTCTTTTCTGATTTCAACTTCTCTCTTTTCATCTTCCTCATCCATCAGTTGTTGTCTTTTTCTTTGGTTCAAGACAGCAATGGATACATCTGCTGATGAGAACAGCTTTTTAGAGGTATTGGTCTGTCGACGTCTAACAGTTGTTTCATCTTTGTATACTAGCTTTTTAAGAAGGGATGGATCTGTCTTTCTTCGCTCTTCTAGCTTATTGTAAGCTTGATCAATATACTGCCTAGACCATTTTCCAATTTGTCTAGTAGTCCCATACTTAGCTGCTACAAGTTCTGCCCTCATTCTCTTGTACTTCAACACTTCATCCACTTCAACCCTTTTGTATTGTTTCTAGTTGGGAGCAGATTTTTGCATTTGAGGATCTTTATTCATCTTTTCAATTCTATTAACTTCCTCTTTAAGAGCTACAAGGGGCTAGTCTTTGAAATCAGACCTGTAGGCTTCGTAGGGCTTGGTATCCATGATAATGTTCAAGAAATCATTCCTTAATGTTTTTTGTAGCTCAACATTTGGTGACAGATTTAACATTTTCTTACTCAGGTCTCTAGCAAAATCTTCTAACTTCTTGACTTGACTAAGCCAATGTTGCATGCAACCTGATAAGTTGGTGTCCCCTAGCCCTTTACTCTCTTCTTTTGCCTGATATTCTGCTTGCTTGCCCTTTAGCTTCAGATATTCATCAATATTCTTTGGAGTTTTGAATCCATGAAGAGATGGGAAGGTTCTTTTGAATGGATCATCCTTTGTGTAAAATTGAATCATTTCATCTTGAACTGCAAGCAGTTCTAGAGGGAAATTTACTGCCAATGGGTTGATTTTTGTTGATGGAGGTGGAATGAATGGTTTGGGTGAAGTTTGAATGAATGGAGTAGCTGATAACGGAATTGGTGCGGGTATAACTTTTTCTTCCTTCTCTTCTTCATGCACCATGAATTTTCTCTTTCTTGTGTAAACAGATTTTGGAGAAGGAGGAGTTTGGGAAGAAGAACGTGTTATGAGTGTAAGGGTTGGTTGTGATGGGAATTGAAATTGGGTAGAATCAGTGGATTGACTAACAACTGATGTCCAACCGTTGTTGTCTTAACATCTGTAGAAGCATTTGTTGCATCAACAATTGTTTCAGTGGAGGTTGGTAGTGGTGATGAGGATTTTGTATTCTGCTTTTTGACAGGTGGTTTTTCTGGTGAGAGTTTTGGTTTAGGTGTATCAGAATCTGGCTTCTTAGGTTCAGCAGTGGTTTTAAGTTTCGCAGCAGTAGTTGGTTTTTCTGGTGGTGATATTGGTTTGGGAAATATGACAATAGGAGATTTGTTGTGTTTGTGTGATTTTCTTCTATTTGAGGTTCCAATGTTGAGCACTTCGTCTTCCTCTTTTGTATCCTCCATCTTCTGTTTTCGTTCAATCCCCTTATCTGTCTGTTTGTTAAGGGTATCACCAATTCCCTTTTTCTTACCAGTATCAGATTTTCTAGAAGATTTTGCAGAAGTTTGCTTGGCAGGCTTTGGATTTTGTTTTGACTGATTCTTTGGTGTTGGTTTGCCAAAGTTTTTCATGGAATCATTTTCCCTCTTTTCAGCATCATTTTCATCGTCTTTTTCAAACACAGGTGCAGGGGTAGTACCCGTTAACTTTGCAATGCATTCTTTTATGCCCTTGATGTCAGCCTGTGTGTCTTTGTATCTTGCTTAAACCATAACTCTAATTAGCTTCATGTGGGAATTAAGTTGAATCTTAGCCAGTTCCATTTGAGCTGTAAGAATGGGTTGTACAAAATTTCAAAGCTCTTGGCATAACTGCTGATGAGAAGGTCGACTTTTGAAAGCATCCACCAACTGCTTCAATTGATCTTTCATATCAGCAACAGTTGTTTCCAAGTTGGATATACTCTCTGTCAAATCCTGGTATTTTAATCCATCACCTAACTTAATAGGATCATCTGAATTCCCACCAGAGGTGGTTGTATATGCTTTTGAAAGAGGAGGTATCTCCAAATTTTCATTAGCAGATGCCCCTTGTTCTTGGTTCTGGGGACTTCCCTCTGCATTAGTGGTTACCTTAGTGATCTCACCAGTGGTTAACTTGAACTCACCAGTGGATACCTTGGTAGACACAGCAGTGGTTGCCTTCAAGGGAGTCTGACTGATGAAACTATTGTCCAAATGTAAATCAGTGGATTTGACATTTGTAGTAGCTGCTCCACTTGAAATACCATCAAAAATTTGCTGAAATACCATCAATGTAAATCAGTGGATTTGACATTTGTAGTAGGAAGAATCACATTTTAAGCAAGAATCAAGAATGGTCAAAAATATGGTTCCTACTATAGACTAGGTCGAACATGGCAATTCTACCTAATTCCCTATAGTTATGGCTCTGATACCAATCTGTCACACCCCAACCAATGGCGGAATCATCGGAGTGGGACTAGTTCGAGATTGCAAGAGACTTCATAACACTATTTGTGACAATATTTAATTCAACCATTTTCATTTCATAATCAAATTGTCAAAACATTACAAGGAAAATTCAAATAACAACCTGTTCATAACATAACAATAACAAAATTGATACAACACTTTAAACCTAAACGTCTGAGTGAGTATCTAGGCATCATTGCTAATCCATTTCATAGCATCATCAATCCTCAACCTGTAACATGTTTAAAGTAAAGTTCAATGCAAAAGCAAAGGCGAGTATACAAATTTAAGAATAAGTATAAATATAAGCTTAAAAGTTTAAAACGAATCCACACGGCAACTTAGTTTATACAAGATCATCATACAAGGCATGCAATATTTCTAGTCAACCCTCTGTTTACGCAAAAATGATATAATTCAACATGACCTCTCGTTCACGGGTGGTGCGTTACTCCTATAGCGCTATACATGTTAAATGGAGGCTCGTATAAGCTAATGACTATTGTATCACATAAGAATCACCCAAGTATAAGCATCAAGTATCACAACATAGCATTCATGTATTTAGATTGTTTCGTGCAAGTATAAAGATTAAAGTTTAAGTGTGATTTTATAATTTAACATGTTACACCCCAAAAGTGGTAAACATAAAAAGGGGGGTTTCGAGTATACTCACGGTTTTGCAAGCTTTCCACTTGTGAATCCGCGAGTGAGTTGTTGTGGGAGGTTGGAACACCAAGTCCTTCTACACGAAGAAATAAAGGCGTATGAGTATTGGAGAGTAACAGTGGATTAAAGATTTAGAGGTTAAAAACGTATGAACATAATCATATGAAATTAATCATCTTTTAACACATAGTGTTTAGATGATGTAACCAAACTCTTTGACAAGTGACCATTATATCATTATCAAAGGTTGATTACTTAGGTAATTAATATAAGTTATGTAGTATGTAATATGTCAAATATGTCAAGCATGAGGTAGGAGGATGAATCCTCCATTTAGGAACCTCTTAAGTATCATAGAATTCATGTAGGAGGTAGGAAGAACAAGTCTTCCATTTAGGCACCTCTAAGTGTTCACCACTACACTTGATGTTATGAACATTCAAGGAGGGTCTCGAACTTACAAGTAATAAGAATATGAACATCTAATCTATGAGAAATCATCAAGCAATGTGTGGATTTTTAAGTAGGATAGCCCAAGCTAATCCTAAATCACACTTTCATCAAGTCTTAAGCTTTAACATCACTTGTCGGTCATACCCTTGAACAAAACAGAAAGTTTGTGAGGTTTATACCTCTGATTTTCAATGTCTCAACCTTGTTTTTAAGCCTAACTAACCATAGATGTGGTTATAAGCATAAGGACATAGGTTTGAGATGAGTTAGACTCAAGTTTAACAAGTTTAGTAAATACTGAATCAAAACAGAAACAAACAGTGAACTTTGGAGCCTATTTGGTGACGTTCTAGGCTCTGATTTTCCAGGGAAAACCTCTGGAAACGTTGCTAAGATCAATCCAAAGTAGTAGGAAAAAGAATCGAGTAAATCGGACAAGAAACGAGTGAGTTATGCTCACTTTAGTGAAGTAGTATCAATCTGCTCGATTTCTGATTTGCAGCTGCGATTAGGAGTGATTTAGAGTGATTTAGAAGTGTTTGCAAAGTGAAAATGGCTTGGAGTATGCTTGGTATTTATAGGGAAGGTTGTGGTTGGGTTAGTTAATGCAAGAAACACAAGTTAAACCAATGAAAACTCACCAAAATCGCGACCAACCAGCGGCTGTTTAGAGCTGGTTCCGGATCACACTGGCTTGCGGGGCGCGAAGCCAAAGGCTTGGCCTGTTCGCGGCCCGCCACAAGGTGGCTGAGGCGAAACAAGTTCTCAGCAATGACATTTTGGCCCCTAGAGTTTCTTATTTAGGCTTTTTAGGTGTGTTAAGGGTTATTTATGGTATTTAAGCATATTCTAAGGATCAATCAAGTATCATGAACATAAAACAAGTAAAATTAAGTGTATGATTGTCGTATTTAAGTATCGTATATGCTCAAAAGACGTATTATGCATAAGTTTCACATATTTGCAAGTTTGGCACATAGTTTCCAAGAATTACGTATAAGTATGAATTGTTTCACAAAATCAAATGTATGAGCATGTATAAAGTGTATTTAACACAAAATTAAAGAAATACGAGTTTTATTTATGATCCAAGTCTCGGATTTTACAATGATTACAACGAAAGGACGATTACAAGAACACAGGACTTCCAAAAATAAAAGTACAAACAAGACTTTCTAATTATGGAAAGTACAAAAGAGCAGGGCTTTACAGTCTCCCCTCCTTTAGGAAATTTCGTCCCGAAATTTAGGAAGAAGTAACGAAAAGATGTGGATGCTTCGTCTTCATATCACTTTCGAGTTCCCAAGTGAATTCAGCGCCACGTTTTCCTTCCCATCGAACCTTGACGATAGGAATTTGACTGCGCCTCAATTTCTTGACTCCTCGGTCCATGATTTCGACGGGTTTTTCCACGAAATGTAAGGTCTCGTTGATTTGAAGATCCTCGAGTGGAACTTGAAGTCCTTCATCAGCTAAACACTTCTTCAAGTTTGAAACATGGAAGACAGGATGAACATTGTTGAGTTCTTCAGGCAGGTCTAGTCTATACGCAACCTTGCTAATCCTTTCGAGAATCTTGAAAGGACCAACGTAGCGAGGTGTGAGTTTACCTTTCTACCAAACCGAACCACTCCCTTCCAAGGGGACACCTATCTCGAATTCTAAAGGCTTGCGACGCTTGTCGGCGTAACTCTTTTGTCGGCTTCTGGCTTTCAGTAAGTTGTCTCAAACCTGTAAAATCTTGTTCGTTGTCTCTTGTATGAGCTCGGGACCAGTGATTTGAACTTCACCAATATCGTGCCAACAAATAGGCGAACGACACTTGCGACCAAACAATGCTTCGAAGGGTGCCATTTGAATACTCGCGTGATAACTATTGTTGTACGAGAATTTGATCAAAGGTAAGTGTGAATCCCAGTTGCCACCAAAATCGATTCCGCATGAATGAAGCATATCCTCTAAAATTTGGATAGTAAGCTCGGTTTGACTGTCTGACTGAGGATGGATAGCGGTGCTAAGGTTTAAAACAGTACCCATAGCGGATTGAAAGGTTTACCAAAGACGGGATGTAAAGCGACCATCACGATCAAAGATAATGTCAATGGGGATACCATGATGACAGATGATTTCATCAGTGTAGATTCTAGCCAATTTCTCGACTTTGAAATCTTCACGAATGGGGAGAAAATGAGCTGATTTGGTCAATCGATCAACGGTCATCCAAATACTGTCATGACCAGAAGAAGTACGAGGAAGCTTTGTGATAAAATCCATAGCAATGCTCTCCCATTTCCAGACAGGAATTTCTGGCTGTTCGAGCAAACCAGGGGGACGTTGATGTTCAGCTTTGACCTTCGAACAAGTAAGACATTTCGCAACGAAGATGGCGATATACTTCTTCATTCCAGGCCACCAATAGGACATACGCATATCTTGGTAAATCTTATTAGCACCAGGGTGAATGGAATATCTCGATTTGTGTGTCTCCTTCATCAGAAAGACTCGAAGGTTATCATGATTGGGAATCCAAATACGATTGAGATAGTATAGAATACCATCGGACTTAGACACAAGATCTTTTTCAACACCACCTCGTATCTCAATGGAAAGACTACCTTCGTTAATAGAGGCGTATTGAGCTTCACGAATGCGGTTTTGAAGATCGTTAACCAGTTGGAAACAACGAATACTCTTTACATGAGTTTTACGACTAAGTGCGTCGGCTACGACATTCACTTTACCTGGATGGTAGCAAATTTCGCAGTCGTAGTCATTTAACAATTCCACCCAACGACGTTGACGCGTGTTCAGTTCTTTTTGGTTGAAGATATGTTGAAGGCTCTTATGGTCGGTGAAAACCACACACTTGGTACCATAAAGGTAGTGTCGCCAAATTTTCAAGGCAAAAACAACTGTGCCAAGTTCAAGGTCATGAGTAGTATAGTTCTTCTCATGTATTTTGAGTTGCCTCGACGCGTAAGAGATAACCTTGTCGCGTTGCATAAGGACACAACCAAGACCAAGGTTTGAAGCATCGCAGTACACGATGAAGTCATCGTTACCATCAGGAAGCGCAAGAATAGGAGCATTGCAAAGCATGTCCTTGAGCGTTTAAAAAGATTCCTCTTGTTCGGGACACCAAATAAAAGGTCTCTCTTTTTAGTCAAGGAGGTTAAAGGAACATCTTAGAGAAGTTGGAGATAAAGCGACGATAATAACCAGCAAGACCGAGAAACGAACGGATTTCAGACGGAGACTTAGGTGCAATCCAATTCTTCACAGCTTCGATTTTAACAGGGTCAACATGAATACCAAGTTCGTTGATATTATGGCCAAGGAATTGAACCTCTTTTAACCAAAATTCGCACTTGGAGAATTTGTCGTATAGACGTTCAGCACGAAGAAGTTGAAGGATAAGACGCAAGTGTCGCTCATGCTCTCCTTGAGTCTTGGAATAGATGAGAATATCGCCGATGAAGACGATTACGAAACGGTCCAAGTACGCTTTACACACGCGGGTAATCAAATCCATGAAAACGGCCGGTGCGTTGGTCTAACCAAAGGGCATGACCACGAACTCGTAGTGACCATATCGTGTACGAAACATGGTCTTAGGTATATCTTCTTCAAGGACTCGAAGTTGATGGTACCCAGAACGAAGATCGATCTTTGAAAAGCAGGTCACGCCTTGCAATTGATCGAAGAGGTCATTGATGTGAGGAAGAGGGTATCGGTTCTTGATAGTAAGCTTGTTGAGCTCACGATAGTCAATACACTTTCGGAATGACCCATCTTTCTTTTTGACGAACAAAACGGGTGCGCCCCAAGGAGATGTACTAGGGCGTATAAAGCCTTTATCAAGAAGCTCTTGAAGTTGACTCGAGAGCTCTTGCATCTCAGATGGTGCTAAACGGTAAGGAGACTTAGCGACAGGCGTAGCGATAGGCACTAAAACAATGCGAAAGTCGACAGAACGAGCAGAATGTCACACCCTGACTTTTGCGGAAGCGTGATTTGGTGTGACTTGCTTAATATCATTGCATTCAACCATAACAAACATCTAAATGAATAAACTAAAGATGGCCATCCATTAATTTAAGTTTTAAAACATAATAACAACATTGTTTTAGAATCCAAACACAGACTTCAAATCTGAATTACAAAACCATGCAATTTGTTTTAGAGTTCCAAAAAGACTCCTCAAAAGACACTAATGAAAACTACGCTTTGGAATATGTATCCTATCCAGGATAGGGTACATTCTCCCAAACCATACGACACTGGATGACATCTTTTATTCTAAACAACACTTGAAACTTCAACGCCCGCCAGATCCATACTTAATTTCCTGAAATACATGTAGTTTGAAAACATCAACAAAAGTTGAGCGAGTTCATGTGATTTGTATGTGAGCACGAATAATCCTTGGAAACATTTGTAAGTATGTATGTATGTATGTATGTATTTATGTATGTATGTATTTGTAAACTGGAATGGAGCGATAAGGAACAGAGCAATTAATGTGTAGCTAATACATTAACATGTGTGAAACGGCGTAGGAAGGCTCAAACCTAGCAGATTTGTACCGGGCCTCCGGCTGTAAGACATAGTCACCTCATGGGCCACCCTGGTCCACATGGGTGTGGGCTCGCTACACCCAAATAGATCTATCACTCATGTCCCTCGGTCCTAAAACGAGTATTAATGGTCTTAAGAGTGCGCCTACCCTTTCACATGATCTAACAGTATTTTCCTTAGCTAACCATACCATTTGTAATTGTTTGTAAGCATTTAGTAACATGTACTTCACCCCCGAAGTTATAAAACTAAAATAGTTAAAGAAAAGGGGGACATGAACTCACAGTTTTGCGTTTCTCGTATCCAATGTAACTCAAAGCTTCCTCTAGAACGCACGACTACCTACATGCGTACTATGGTCCATTAGACGAACGGGTTGTGCCTTGATTTAGTATTAGTTAGTGTCTTTGACTTACGTTCTTTGTATCTTCAACATTATCCCATGTTATATAATTATTTGTTAAAATAATAAAACTTTTAACTTAAATTATATTTATTAAATTTTGGGATAATAGTTAAAATAATATACTTTTAACTTATCACACTTTTGTATTTGTACATTCATAACCTTCCCAAGGATGGGTGTATTTGTATTCGTATTCTTATACTTGTATATTTTTTCCATGTATTGGTGTCATATTCCGGAGTGTATTTATACGTATGAGAATACGTATTTTTATTGTATTCATTAAGTATTCTTATACTTAATTTCGTATTAATTTTTCTGGAATATTATCCTGAATAAAAGTTCACCATATTCTTAATAAAGGTTCACCAACATATATTTTCAAATTAAATATTTTAAGAAGTATTAGCTACTTTCTACCTCATGTTTATAAAACAGTTTTATATTTTATGTACAAAGATGAATAAATGATAGATCCTAACATTGTAATTTTAATTATTTTAAAAATTAAAAAAGTCAAAGGGTGTATTTTTCAGTCAAACAGGTCTAATCGTGTCTTAACAGGTACCCAATTGCCAGCCCTGAGTATTACTTAGAAAAATTATTTAAAATTTTTCCGTTGGCAAAAGTATTTATAAATTTCATACAAGTCTCAAAAACAATATATTTTCAAGTCTAACTTAGAAAATATTTATATGAACCCATTTTTCATCCAAAATAATATATTTCAAGTTTATTTAAGAAAATACGTTTTCTCCCAGAAATAATGTATTTTATGTGTGTTTGAGAAAATATGTATATTTCTTCCAAAAATAATACATCTTCCAATAATTCCAAGAAAATATATATATTTTTACTTGCCAAAAATAATATATTTTCTCCTTGTCAAAAATATGATATAGTCTTGTAATAAGTGTAAAAATCATATTTGTGTTTCCTTGGTGTCCAAAATATTATTTACCAAAAATATACTTGTAAATAAGTTTTCCGGAATATTTTTGTGAGTTATATTCCTTTGTTCGGTTCCACCAACAAGTTGAGTATTATTTGTATATTTATTCCTTGGAATTTTGGGTAATATTTTAGATTGTAATTCTTGGTATTTTGATGTGTTATATTATTTCATGTCCTAAAATAATATAACTAATACACAAAATATACAAATAATCACACATATGGTGTCATCTAAATATATATTTTCTAAATACATATTTAGTCACTTTTATTTATAAAAACCAACCTCCAATAATTATAATTTTTGTAACAAAAATTATGGCAAAGTTTATGTGAAAATCCATGGTTTAAAATATACTTGTAAGTGTATGTTTATAAATATTTTTTCTAAGTGTTTAATTTTTAGAAAATTTTTTGCCATAGTTTCCCCTAAAAATGGAGGTTTCCATACCTTGAAGGTATATCATTTTCTTTTGTAAAATCAACACAATCAATCCACAATCAACAATAAACAACTTTTACTTACCAACTTTGCCAAAAACAAGTAATAATCTACTACTTCATGAACTTGAATCTTTGTAAAAATTTGTAGGAACTTACTAGTGTTCTTAGTAAGCCTTGTTATCCTTTAAAGTGTGATTAGTTCTTTAAAAACTTCATTTTTAAAGAATATGGATCTTTACAACTTGTGATCATCATTTCTAAAAATGTTTCTTTATGAATTCTTCTTGTTACACAAGTGTTTCTACACTTGTTTAACCACCAAAAATAAGGTTTGTTTAGGTAAGGACCAAGATTTAGTAAAACTTATATTTTTAACTTGGTTTCTTTAGAAATCATCCATAAATCTTTAGATCTACAAGTATTACTACTCACTTGATCATTATTTTTCAAGAAAACTTATTGTTCTTTCAAGTTCATGCTTTATGTATGGATGATCCATTAACTTTCATCAAGTTCATCCTCTCATCTTGATAGATTATGTTTTTAATCATGATCTAGCAAGATCATATGATGATCAACATCATTTTCACAAACAAATCAACAATCATCAAGCATAACAACTCATATTCATCAAGATTTCTTCATTATTCATGCTTATGTTCAAGTTTACATAGGGATGAGATTTTTTACCGAAATACCGATACCGTACCGGTACCATTCCGGTACCGTACCGATGTCGTACCGTACCGATCATAAACGGTACCAGTATCGGTATTAGATTTTTCGAAATTCGGTATCGGTAAAAAACGGTATCGGTACCGGTATTTTTTGGTAAATACCGGTATTAATACCGAATTTAATAATGACTTTATGTATTTTGCTATTATCTTAGATTCCACTATGAAGTTATATTTTCTTGAACATTGTTTTACAAAAACCAATATCAAATTTCTTTTGTTTGGTTATTTTTAATCAATTATGATTGTTTTGGTCAAAAATCAAGCAATGACAATGTAACCAAACTTTCTGTTGTGAGGTATGATGCTTGAATTGATGAACAATAATAAGGATCACTATGAAGTGTAATGAACAAATGACACGAAGGTTTATACGGGGAAAAAGCCCTTGATCAAGAGTTGATCTCCGGCACAAAAAACCCCGGGTGATGGAAACTACCGATCACCAACTTAAATTAAACAAACAATCTGTTACAACTTCGGATGATAGCGAGCTAAGTACAAGGATCACTATAGTGTAACGTGTAGAAATGTATGAAAAATTCTAAGTGTTTCGTTGAGAGTCAGTGAGAGCGGTTGTATGAGTGTGTGTGTGGCCAAAAATAGCTAAGTGTCTCTAATATAGCTCGCTACCCCTTTTAAATCTAGTAAAAATCTAAATAACAAACTATCTGCAAATGGTGCAAGTCCTCCACGACTCCACAACGTCCATTTCTGGCCAAGCACGTGCGGAATACAATAAGAATATTCTCCAGGAATGTCGCCAAGACTAAGTCCAAGTTGATATTCCTGCAAAACATTTACGAATTCAAAGTAGACAATCGTTAGTACTGGGATCTTTACAGTTATCCATGATCCTGATCCTGATCCTGCAACACTTCTGAGGATCACTACTTCAGACAGAATTGAGGATCACTAAATCCAACAGCAAATAAGGATCACTGGTCATTTAGAAATCCACCCCTAACAATTGCCCCCAAAATATAAGGAGTAAATATGTAAATAAATGAGTTATATTTTGTCAATCTTATCCGTAGCAAACTAACGGATAACTAGCCGTTATAAGTGGACTAGCCGTTGCAAACCTGACGTCACTGAAGTGACAAACCTGCAAATCATCATTATAAATAGAAGTTAGAGATAGGATCAATTCACATTTAAATTCAAGAGAGAGACTCCCTTTAAATTTAAGTCCGCAGATCAAACAGGTAATCCTCTTTCTCTTCTTCCTTTACGTTTTCTTTCTTTGCTCCTTCTTTCCTTACATTCTTCACAGTCATGATGATGCTACGATCCTCCCCCGCCAAGGATCATAAGAAGGACAGTCCTCTCAAAAGCCAGGGGATCATTAAAGACTCACCGAAAGAGAGATGCTGCTTCAATGATGCACAAATAGACAAAATTCGCCACTGTTTTCCGGCGAACACTGATTTCAAGCCATTCGATCCCACTGTTCTGAGCGACCACATTTCTGAGACATGGATTGCCTTTCCTACTACCCCATTCATCATAGGGTACACCTATCCTTTTCCAGCCTTTACCCAATCATTTTTCTCCCTTACTGGCATCTCCTACATCCAGGCTATGCCGATGATCTGGAAGGTCTTATATACCCTTGAAAGGATCATCGAGCAGGAAGGGGTTGACCTAGGAATGTCGGAGTTGGCTGAGATGTATGATCTCACAACGTTTGGATCCCACCGATATTTGTTCAAACGTAAACCCGGAGAAGAACATCCCATCTTTAAGGCTACTAAAAACGATACCAACTGGAAACGGCGGTTCTTCTTCGTCAGGAGGGATTCTATCCCGGATGGAAAGGATTTACCGAAGAAATGGAGCACTCATGGTAGGATAGGAGGATCCTTAGAAGGATCACTAAGTAAGCTCATTCTGATAATGCTTACTAATACGCTTTTGTTTCTTTTTGTACAGCTATCACATTCTCGCATATCATTCCTTCAGCGGCCACCAAGGGGAGACTTGCTACCTTTAGAAAGCTTGATCCTGAAACCAGATCATTCAAGACAATCACCCAGGATTCACAAGAGGTATCCTCAGGCTCTGTCACCATGTCAAGTAAGTATCCTGTTCTTTTTATATTCAAATGTTTAAATAAATAGTTATATATGAATAGAATAAGGACACTTATCTGTTTTGGGTGTATAGGCGTTGGAAAATCATCAAGATCCGCTTCCAAATTTAGTGTCACTGAGCTTGACACCGTACGATCCTCCAAGAAGAAGCTTCCTGCTAGCCCAACTGCTTCTATCCCCAAGGCACCCACTAAAGGAAGGGGAGGCAAGAAAAGAAAAGCCTCCGAAGCTGAGGATCTGCAAGGTCTACCTTTGATCCGCCACCAATTCCTTGAATACTTCAACGAGGTAAGGATCCTTATCCCTGCTTTAGGTATCCAGCTTATTTGAGGATCACTTGTTCCTAAACTGTTCTTTATCTTCTTTGCAGAAATTTGCTGAGATTGAAGACTATGTTGGGCATGTCGAGGAGCAGGACAAGAAGATTGCTGACCTCCAACAAGTCGCATTGCTTAAGGACCTCAAGATTGCTGACCTCCAAAAGGATCTCAAAGACGCCAGAACTGAAACGGCCAAGATTCTGCTCAATTTTGATTATGAAAAGCAGGAGATCACAGATGACGCCAAAGTCTCCGCCTCCATAGCCATGTACAAAACCAAGCTACAAATGGCTCAAGAAGCTCAGGATCCTGCCTTCGATAGGAGCAGCTGGGATGTGGAAGGCTGGAAGGCAAGGCTGGCTGAACTGGATGATGAAGATGAGGCTGAGGAGATCCTGACGATCGAGGCTGGAGGCAGTGGCAAGGATCATGGTGGTGAAGCTAGTGGAGCTGGAGATGGTAGTGCAGCGAAGATGTAGGCTGCAACAATGGGCGATGATGGACATTTCTAGACGTAGCCGGAGCCCATTTTTTAGTTTGGTTATGGTGTTTTGATGAACAATGGTTGGTCTGTACTCAAACAATAGTAACTAGGATTGAGGATCATAGATGATCCTTCGAACAATAGGTAGGATTACACATGGTGGAGGGATCCTCTGTTTGGGGGATAAAGCCATTGTGATCCTACCGTCTTTTGATTCCTGCACTTGAAATACCTATGAACAATGGACACCCTTTATCTACCCCAGCGGACGGGCCACGTATTGCTGGTAGATGCTCGGGGTAGGTAATTTTGACAACCTTAAAAGGGTTTAAGCTTTTGTGAATAAAATAACTTTAACTTTTTGGCTATATCCTGTGTTGATATCCTTATTGTTATTTTATTTTTCAATTTATTGTGTTGTTCACGTTGTTTAAACTTGTCAAGTAAGGAAAAAATTTAAAAAAAAATCCCTTAAGAGTTAAGGATATGATCAAGGATCACATAAAAAATAATTTAAGGATCATAACTTCAGTTGTCAAAGGATAAGTGTCACTCAAACACATAATGAATAAAATCAAAACAGTTTAGTATCATACCTAAGAACCCAAGTTAGGATCCTATCCTTTAACACATAAAATCAGGATAACCCAAGATACAAACCTTAGTTGAAAATAAGGGTCAAGAATCTTTGGCCATTTATCTTCACAAACCTGAAATAAGATATTGCTTGGAACTGAGCCATCATAAGATGAATGTTAGTGACTGGGGACAAGCCCAAAGGATAACTGGGGACAAGCCCAAAGGATAACTGGGGACAAGCCCAAAGGATCGTATGTAAACTGGAGTATGGCCCTTACTGGCGACTATCCAAACTTAGTGACATGAAAATGCCAAAACCTTAGCTAACGTGAAAACGTTAGAAACCTTAGGAACGGATGTATGGTACGTCTACCATTATACGTAGGATCCTGAATATAGCCAGTACAACGAAATTGTCAGCCCCTAAAGCGGGTACTGGTCCCATTGCCATGAACTATACCAGGATCATCGTGCGCTACTGGCGAAACTGGGGACAGGCCCAGACTGGGGACTAGCCCAAAAGATAACTGGATACTTCTGTGGATACTCAATGCTTAGTTAAGGATGCTTGAACCTTCAAAACTCAGAAATCAAGTAAAAGGAGGATAAAGGACGCAGGATCCTTATCCTCATAAGAATAAAAAGAATGAAATAGTTTAAGATTGGAATGTTACCAGAAAGAGGATCATCTATCAGCGGGGATCCTTCAAGGATACTTGTCTGGTAAGGATCATGGATCATGATCACATGAAATATTTCTTCAAATGGACAGCATTCCAAGCTCTAGGTAGCAAATCACCCTCCATTGTTAGCAATCGATATGCCCCCTTTCCTGCTTCAGCTTCAATCAAATAGGGTCCTTCCCACTTTGGTGCTAGCTTTCCATCAGCAGGATTGGTGGTGTTTTGAAATGCTTTCCTTAATACCATATCCCCAACTTGGAATTTCCTGAGCCTGACATTTTTGTTGTAAGCTCCAGCCATCCTTTGTTGATAACTGGCCATCCTTATCCTTGCTAAATCCCTGATTTCTTCTATAGTATCCAAGTCTTGAATCAAGTTTTCAGCATTTTCTTCAGGATCACGAACGCTTGTTCTTGCAGTTGGAACCACCGTCTCTGTAGGGATCACTGACTCTGCCCCAAATACCAAAGAAAATGGAGTTTGGCCTGTAGCATTCTTGGGAGTTGTTCTATCAGCCCACAGCACATAAGGTAGTTCTTCTGCCCATTTTCCTTTCTTGGATCCAAGCTTCTTTTTCAAATTGTTGATGATGATCTTGTTGGATGATTCTGCCTGACCATTAGCTTGTGGATGGACTGGTGTTGATGTTATCATCTTAATTCCCCAACTGTCAAAAAAGTTAGTGGTTCTATTCCCAATAAATTGGGATCCATTATCACAAATAATTTCAGAAGGGATGCCAAATCTAGTAATAATATTTCTTTTAATAAAGGATATAACTTCCTTTTCTCTGACTTGAGCAAAGGCTTCAGCCTCTATCCACTTAGAGAAGTAATCAGTCATAGCAAGCATGAATACTTTTCCACCTGGTGCCTTAGGAAGCTTTCCAACTATATCCATTCCCCATCTCATGAATGGCCAAGAAGAAGATATAGGATGCAAGAGCTCTGCTGGTTGGTGAAGGATATTACTATGCCTTTGACAAGGATCACACTTCTTGGCATATTCCACAGCGTCCTTCTTCATAGTGGGCCAATAGTATCCTGTTCTCAGGATCCTTGAGAATAATGCCCTGCCCCCAGTGTGGTTTACACAATCTCCTTCATGGAAATCCTTTAGGACTTCTTGAATTTCAGGATCCTCAATGCATCTCAAATATGGTCCTGCAAGAGATCGTTTATGTTTTGGTCAAAAAATCTGTTGAGGATAATGCAACCAAACTCTCTGTTACGGGGTATGATGCTTGAATTACTTTGTAGCAATAAGGATCACTATGAAAAATAGATGACAAGTGACACAAGATTTATACGGGGAAAAAGCCCTTGATCAAGAGTTGATCTCCGGCACAAAAAACCCCGGGTGATGGAAACTACCGATCACCAAGCTTAAATAAATCAATAAATATTTACAACTTCGGATAGTAACGAGCTAGGTACAAGGATCACTAGGGTAAAATGTGTGAAAGTGAGTGAAAACTGTTAAGTGTTTGCCGAGAGCTTCAAGAGTGCAATTGTACGAGAGTGTGTGTAGCTGAAAATGGCTAAGTGTTCTAATTACTAGCTCGTCACCCCTTTAAAAATAGAAGTTAACTACGCTAACAAACTATCCGACTTTTGTGCCAAGCTCCCACGTTCTCCACAACGTCCATTTCCAGTCAAACGTGTGCGAAATACCCGTGGAATATTCCATAGTAACGTTGCCAAGACCAAGTCAAGCTTGTTACTCCTGCAAAATAATACGAAACATAAAAAAACAATCGTTAGTATGAGGATCCTTAAGGTGATCCATGATCCTGATCCTGAAGCTCTTCTGAGGATCACTATTTGTCACAGAAGTAAGGATCATTAATTAGGATAACAAGTAAGGATCACTAATTGTTAGAAAATCCTCCCCTAACAATTGCCCCCAAAATATAAGGAGTGATATGTAAAATGAGCGAATTATATTTTCTTGATCTTATCCGCAACTAACTATCGTAAATATAGCCGTTGTTGTAGAACTATCCGTTGCAACTATGACGTCACAGAAGTTGTTAGGGGAGGATTTTCTAACAATTAGTGATCCTTATTAGTTATCCTAATTAATGATCCTTACTTCTGTGACAGATGGTGATCCTCAGAAGAGCTTCAGGATCAGGATCATGGATCACTTTAAGGATCCTCGTACTAACGATTGTTTAATTTGAATTCGTGAATGTTTTGCAGGAAGTTCAACTCGGACTTAGTCTTGGCGACATTCCTGGAGAATATTCCCAGACTATCTCGCACGTGCTTGGCCAAAAATGGACGTTGTGGAGAACGTGGAGGCATGGCATGAAAGTCGGCCAGTTTGTTAGCTAGTTGTTTTGTTATTTTAAAGGGGTAACGAGCTAGTTAGTAACACTTAGTCATTTTTCTCAGCTACACACACTCGTATACTCGCATACTTGAAGCTCTTGACGAACACTCATTCATTTTCACTCACTTTTACACATTTCACGATAGCGATCCTTGTACCTAGCTCGTTACTATCCGAAGTTGTAAACATTTATTCATTTATTTGAGCTTGGTGATCGGTAGTTTCCATCACCCGGGGTTTTTTGTGCCGGAGATCAACTCTTGATCAAGGGCTTTTTCCCCGTATAAATCCTTGTGTCATTTCTACAATTTACATTGAAGTGATCCTTGTTATTGTTCTACATTATTAGCATCATACCCCGTAACAGAGAGTTTAGTTGCAATATCCTCATCATATTTTTGACCAAAACAGTTTGGCGCCCACCGTGGGGCAATTGGTGCTTTGTCCTTAGAAAAATACGCATTTATGTGCTCATTTCGGTTCACTACAACCAAGCAAATGCCTTCCTCAGCGAAGAATGCTTCAAATTTGATGCCCTCATTCACTTCTTCTCAAGGCGTTCCCCCTTTGCCTCCACCACCTTCTGGATCCCAGAAGAATGCTTGAATTTTGATACTCCAGTGATTACTTCTCAGCCATCAGTGGTTCCAGATGTTCAATATGTGGGTGGACCAAAAGGAGTGCACTATGGAACAACAACAGTGACCCAGGCATCAGGTTCATATTTCCAGCCAGCGGGATCCTATCCTCAGCATATGGGATCCCTCACAAATTCAGGAGGATATTCGGGAATGCAGCAGATTCAAGGATCCTCTTTTGTTCCAGGATCATCCCAGGTTCAAGGATCCTCCTTTGTTCCAGGATCATCCCAGATTCAAGGATCCTCCTTTGTTCCAGGATCATCCCAGGTTCAAGGATCCTCCTTTGTTCCAGGATCATCCCAGGTTCAAGGATCCTCCTTTCTTCCAGGATCATTCCAGGTTCAAGGATCCTCCTTCGTTCCAGGATCATCCCAAGTTCAAGGATCCTCCTTCGTTCCAGGATCGTCCCAGTTTCAAGGATCCTTCCAGATGCCAGGATCCTTGAGGAGTTTGCAAACAGGAAGTTCAGATGTCCATCAAGGAGATTTTATTCCAATGCAGACCAATGCTTCTACTGGTCCCTCGATCATTCCAGAGCCTCAGCAATATGGATTAACATCCAATCTTCCTAATCTGAATTCAATGGGAGGTAACACTTTTAACAATTCTTACACTACTAACCATGGTCTTATGCTGGATCCAGGTATCAATCATGCCATGGCAAGAGAATTGCAAAAGTTAAAGGATATGATATCAAGTGTTCCAGGAGTGGTCAAACCTATCCCAGAGATTGCAGATGGGAGCCACAAGATATCTCGCTTTGCACCACCAATCTGTGATGCTGAGATACCCAAGAGGTTCCATGTGCCAACAATGAAACTGTATGATGGTTCGACGGATCCTGAAGAACACATAGCATAATACAGGGAGAGGATGGAGATCAATCCAATCCCAGAAAGGTTAAAGGAAGCATGCCTGTGCAAAGGATTCGGATCCACTCTTACTGGATCAGCTCTCAAATGGCTGCTAAGTCTTCCTCCCTATTCTATTACCTCATTTGCTAACCTAGTTAACTTGTTTAATAATCAGTTTTCTTGTAGTAGAAAATTTGAACGATTAACTAGTGATTTATATAGGATAACCCAGGGTCATAATGAATCATTAATGGATTACATTACCAAATTCAGTAAAGAATCCTTAGACATTCCCAACTTAGATATAGCTACGGCTGTTGAGGCCTTCAAAATGGGATTGCTTAGGGATTCGTCGTTCTATGATGATCTTGTTATGACACCATGTAGGAACTTAGATGAGGTAAGAACCCGAGCACTTAGATTCATTCGGCTAGAGGACGACAAGAGGATCCAGGAGAGGTTAGCAGGATCCTCAAAGCAGGATAAGCAAGGATCCTCATTCAGGAACAACAAGTTCAAATCCTATAACAGATCTGATAACCAGAACGTGCATTCTGTTGATCAAGAAGAGGATGATGAAGATTATCCTCCAATCTCTGAATATTGTTTTTGTGTTGATAACAATGAACTAATCCTTGCTATGCAGAACCTAGGTGATAAAGCTAGATGGCCGAGAAAAAATGATAGGCCAGCTGCAACTAAGGATAAATCAAAGTGGTGTGCATACCATGAAGATTTTGGGCATCTCACAGAAGAATGCATTGCACTAAGAAAGGAAATTGGATACTTGTTGAGCAAAGGGCATCTAAAGGAATTGTTGGGAAGAAAAAAGTCAAAGACTCAGGATCCTGAAAGGATCCCTGAGAAGGCTCCGGCCCCTCCAGCGGATGCACAAGTGATAAACTTCATTTCTGGAGGATCAGACATTTGCGGCACATCCTTCTCAGCAGCAAAAAGGCATGCAAAGGAAACTAAAATGGATAATGGAGAAAGACCAGTTCGAACATCAAGTGTCTCCGAAGGAAAAGTCATAACCTTTGATGAAGAGGATCGTGTTGATATCCAGGATCCTCATCACGATGGTTTAGTTATTACTCTTTTCATATCTAACCATTTTGTCCACAGGGTCCTCATAGACGGAGGAAGTTCAGTGAACATTATCCAGCTTGATGTTCTAAAGAAGATGGGTATCCCTGAATCAGAGATCATACCAAGATCCTCTGTGCTCGTGGGATTTAGTGGTGAAACTAAGAATACCCTGGGGGACATTAAACTCCCAATATACATTGAAGGCCTACACTCTTATCAAAAGTTTTGTGTTATTGACTGTTTATCTTGTTGTAATGTTATCCTTGGCAGGCCCTGGATACACGATATGAAAGCAGTCCCATCTACCTACCATCAATGAGTGAAGCTCCCTAGTCCTTGGGGAATAGTGAAGATTGATAGTGATCAGCAGGAGGCTAAGAATTGCTACACTTCATCGATGAAACCAGCCTCGAAGTCAAGGGAGCAATAGCAATCAAGGTATCCTCCAAGGGATGTCTTGGAGGCAAGAGAGCAGGATGTGGTAGAAATCCTCATGGATCCTGATGATCCTGAATCCAAAATCTATATCGGATCAGGGATCATTGGCGAAATGAAAGAAGACCTCGTATCCTTCCTCAAAAGGAGAAAGACTACCTTTGCATGGAAACACGAAGATATGACTGGTATATCCAAAGATGTTATCACTCATAAACTCGGCATTGACAGATCCTTCAAACCAATCCATCAAAGGAGAAGAAAGTTTGCACCGGAAAGGAATGCCATTATCCAAGAAGAGGTAGAGAAATTGCTCCGGGCAGGTATGATTAGAGAGGTCAAGTATCCAAGATGGTTGGCCAATGTGGTTGTTGTTCAAAAGAAAAACGGAAAGTGGAGGGTATGTGTCGATTTTACCGACTTAAATAAGGCATGTCCCAAGGATCCTTTCCCATTACCCCACATTGACTCCATGGTGGATGCAACTGCGGGTCATGAACTGTTAACTTTTATGGATGCTTCATCTGGATTCCAACAAATCCAAATGGAACCATCCGACCAAGAGGATACAGCCTTCATGACTCCAACTGGTATATACTGCTATATTGCTATGCCATTCGGATTAAGAAATGCAGGTGCAACATATCAAAGGCTGGTGAATATGATGTTCAAGGATCAGATTGGACAAACTATGGAGGTTTACATAGATGATATGGTGGTAAAATCCTTAAAAGCTGAGGATCACCTAAGAGACTTGGAGGAAGCATTTGATATCCTTGATAAATATAACATGAAACTTAATCCTTCAAAATGTCACTTTGGTGTTAAAGCAGGTAAATTCTTAGGATATATGGTGACAAAGAGAGGCATTGAAGCTAGCCCGGAACAAATCAAAGCAATAGTGAACATCAAATCTCCGGCCAATGCTAAGGATGTTCAAAGGCTAACAGGCAGGATCGCAGCTTTGAACAGATTTATATCAAAATCCTCCGAGAAGTGCAAAGAATTCTATGATATCCTAAGGAAGAACAAAAAATTTGAGTGGACTGAGAAGCATGAAAATGCTTTAAGAGCCCTCAAAGATTACCTATCCTCAGCCCCGACTTTGATGAAACCAGAAAAAGGCGATGTGCTATCCTTGTATCTTGCAGTATCCTCGAAAGCAGTAAGTGCGGTCCTTGTTAAGGATCATGAAGGTACACAACATCCTGTCTATTATGTAAGTAAAAGTTTACTTGATGCCGAATCCAGGTATTCACACCTTGAAAAGCTTATTCTTGCATTAATTATGGCATCTACTAAGTTAAGACATTATTTTGAAACTCATGTTATCATTGTTAAAACTAATTTTCCAATTAAGAATGTCCTCAGGAAACCAGAGATGTCAGGAAGGATGGCTAAGTGGGCAGTGAAGCTAAGTGCATATGATATAAGATATGAGCCTAGGACAGCCATCAAATCCCAAGCATTAGCTGACTTTGTGGCTGATTTCAGTAGTGATTTACAAGAAGAAGCTGAGTTAGAAGTCCAGCAGCTAGAAGAGACCAAGGATCCTTGGATACTCTATACTGATGGATCCTCAAATGTCAAAGGCACGGGGCTTGGAATACTACTAAAATCGCCACAGGGGGACATAATGCCCCACACTATAGCTTGTGAGTTCCAAACCACTAACAATGAGGCTGAATATGAAGCCTTAATTGCTGGTTTGCAAATTGCAAAGCATATGGGGATCAGGTATCTTGAGGTACATGTAGATTCATTGTTAATTACAAACCACTTTAATGGATCCTACGCTGTTAAAGGTGAAAAGCTAACCAAATATTTAGAGATAGTCAAAAGTTTGGCACTCTCTTTTGTTTCCTTTAGTTTGACGCAGGTACCAAGGGAAGAAAATACAAAAGCTGATGCATTGGCTAATTTAGGATCATCCTTGAAGATCCCGGAGGATATCAAGATCCCTATTATCCATATCCTAACCCCGGCTATTGAGGATCATGTGGCTATGGAGATAGGAAATGATTCTGCAATGATCCCTAGTGAGGATACTCGATCCCATTCAGGATCAGGATCATGGATCTCACCAATTATGAGATACTTACAACATGGAGAGATTCCTACAGGAGAAAACCCTAGGGCTTTCAAATCTAAGGTATCTCAATTCACAATTTTAAATAACATGTTGTATAGACGATCTCTTGCAGGACCATACTTGAGATGCATTGAGGATCCTGAAATCCAAGAAGTTTTAAAAGACTTCCATGAAGGAGATTGTGGAAACCACACTGGGGGCAGGGCATTATTCTCAAGGATCCTGAGGACAGGATACTACTGGCCAACCATGAAGAGAGATGCTGTGGAGTATGCTAAAAGATGTGATCCTTGTCAGAGGCACAGCAATATCCTTCATCAACCAGCCGAATTATTGCATCCTATATCCTCCTCTTGGCCATTTATGAGATGGGGTATGGATATAGTTGGTAAGCTCCCTAAGGCACCTGGTGGAAAAGTATTCATGTTAGCTATGACTGATTACTTCTCCAAGTGGATAGAAGCTGAAGCTTTTGCCCAAGTCAGAGAAAAGGAAGTTATATCCTTCATTAAAAGAAATATTATAACTAGATTTGGAATTCCTTCTGAGATTATATGTGATAATGGTTCCCAATTTATTGGGGGCAGAACCACTAACTTTTGTGACAGCTGGGGGATTAGGATGATAACATCAACACCAGTCCACCCACAAGCTAATGGTCAAGCAGAATCATCCAACAAGATCATCATCAACAATTTGAAGAAGAAGCTTGGATCCAAGAAAGGGAAATGGGCAGAAGAACTACCCTATGTGCTTTGGGCTGATAGGACAACCCCTAAGAATGCTACTAGTCAAACCCCATTCTCTTTGGTGTTTGGGGCAGAATCAGTGATCCCAACAGAAATGGTGGTTCCAACTGCAAGAACAAGTACCCGTGATCCTGAGGAGAATGATGAGAACTTGGCTCAAGACCTGGATACTATTGAAGAAATCAGGGATATGGCTAGGATAAGGATGGCCAGTTATCAGCAAAGAATGGCTGGTGCTTACAACAAAAATGTCAGGATCAGGAGGTTTCAAGTTGGAGATATGGTATTAAGGAAAGCATTTCAGAATACCACCAATCCTGCTGATGGGAAGTTAGCTCCAAAATGGGAAGGCCCTTATTTGATTGAAGCTGAAGCAGGAAAGGGGGCATATAGATTGCTAACCATGGAAGGTGATTTGCTACCAAGAGCTTGGAATGCTGTCCACTTGAAGAAATATTTCATGTGAGCAGGATCCTCATGGCACAGATGATCCTCACGATAGGGATATCCTTAAAGGATCCTCAAAGTATTGGTGATCCTTACTTAGGTAATATCCTAAACTTGAACTATTTCATTTCTTTATTTTCTCATATAAGGATAAGGATCATGTATCCTTTATCCATCTCTCACGTGAGTTTAAGTTTTGAAAGTTCAGGTATCCTTAGCATAACATTGGTTATCCACTGAAGCAATCCGTTCCTTGGGTTTAACCCCAGTTATTTGGGCTTGACCCCAGTTCCGCCTGTAGCGCACGATGATCCTGGTATAGTTCAAGGCAGTGGGACCAGTACTCGTTTTAGGGGCTGATAATTCCATTGTACTGGCTATGCTTAGGATCCTACGTATAATGGTAGACGTACCATACATCCGTTCCTAAGGTTTCTAACGTTTTCACGTTAGCTAAGGTTTCTAACGTTTTCACGTTAGCTAAGGTTTTGGCATTTTCATGTCACTAAGTTTGGATAGTCGCCAGTTAGGGCCATACTCCAGTTTACATACGATCCTTGGGCTTGTCCCCAGTTATCCTTGGGCTTGTCCCCAGTTATCCTTGGGCTTGTCCCCAGTTGCTAACTCTTTTCTTATGTTGGCTTAGTCCCAAGTTATGCTCTATTTCAGGTTCTTGAAGATAGGCAACTAGGGATCCTTGATCCTTACTTTATTCTAAGGTTTATCTTATAGTTATCCTTATTATGGTTAGGATCCTAACTTGGACCCTCAGGTATGATCCTTAACTATTAAGAATTTTATTCATTATTTATTTGAATAACCCTTATACTTGACAACTGAACTTGTGATTCTTAAACCATATCATTTTTTAGAACTTATCGGTTATGGGATATGTGATCCTTGATCATATCCTAAACTTTTTGGATATCTTTTTTAATTTTTCAAGGCTTGACAAGTATAAACAGAATGAACATTACAACAGTTGGAAAGTAAGATATTAACAAGGATAACAACACAAGATAAGCGACAAAAGGTTAAGATTTTATTTATTAACAAAAGACTAACCCTTAAAAGGTTGTCAAAATTACCTACCCGAGCATCTACCAGCAAAACGTGGCCCGTCCGCTGGGGTAGGTAAAGGGTGTCTATGATAATAAGTTCAAAAGTAGTGCAGGAATATAAAGGCGGCAGGATCACAATGGCTTCATCCCCCAAACAGAGGATCCCTCCACCAATTGCAATCCTGCCTATTGTCCTAAGGATCATACATGATCCTTAATCCTAAAACCTATTGTTCAAGTACAAACCACTAAATTGTTTTAAACATCACAACCACAAAAAACTACCACCAGATTTAAAAAATTGGGCTCCGGCTACGTCTAGAAATGTCCATCATTGCCCAATCAAGCAGCCTAAACTTTTGCTGCATCACCACCTCCGGCTCCACTTGCTTCACCCGCTTCATCCTTGCTTCCAGCCTCAATTGTTAGGATCTCTTCAGCCTCCTCTTCATCACCCAATTCAGCCAGCCTTGCTTTCCATTCTTCAATTTCCCAGCTGCTTTTGTCGAAGGCAGGATCCTGAGCTTCCAAGGCCATTTGCAGCTTGGTTTTGTACATTGCTATGGCGGCAGAGACTTTGGCATCATCTGTGATCTCCTGCCTTTCATAGTCAAAATTAACCAGCACCTTAGCCATCTCCTGTTTGGTATCCTGGAGTTCCTTCCGAAGATCAGCAAGCGCAAGATCCTTGAGCACGGCAACCTGCTGGAGGTCGGCAATTTTCTTGTCCTGATCCTCAACGTGGCCAACATAATCCTCGATCTCAGAGAATTTCTGCAAAGAGGATAAAGGATAAGGTCAGGATTAAGTGATCCTCAAATCAGCAGGATATATCAGCAGGATATATCAGCAAGATATATCAGCAGGATATGTTGACAGGATCTATGAGCAGAGACAATGATCCTTACCTCATTGAAGTACTCGAGGAATTGGTGGCGGATTAGAGGCAGACCCTGCAAATCCTCAGCCTCGGAGGCCTTTCTCCTCTTGATTCCCTTTCCTTTGAGGGGTGCCTTGGGGATTGAGGCTGTCGGGCTGGCAGGAACCTTTCTTTTGGAGGATTTGACAGTGGTAAGATCGGTGACACTGAACCTTGAAGCAGCTTTGGCAGATTTTCCAGCACCTACACAACCAAAACAAGATAAGTATCTTTTCTTAATTTACATTTTACTATTTATTTAAACAAGGATACTTACTTGACATTGTGACAGAGCCTGAGGATACCTCCTGAGAGTCTTGGGTTGTAGTCTTGAAAGTTCTAGTTTCAGGATCGAGTTTCCAGAAAGCAGCAAGCCTTTCCCTGGTTGCGGATGTTGTGATGAGATGCGAAACAGAGATAGCTGCATGACACAAGACAAAAGGGGTTAGTGATCCTATCACATGAACAAGACTACCTGGTGATCCTTCTCATGATCCTCTGGCCTACCATTGGTTGACCATGTTTTTGGTAGATCCTCTCCGTTTAGAATGGAATTCCTCCTGACAAAGAAGAAGCGACGTTTCCAATCTTTGTCGTTCTTGGTGACTTTAAGAAGAGGATGATCTGCACCGGGTTTTCGCTTGAACAAATAACGGTGGGAACCAAAGGTAGTGAGATCATACAGTTCCGCCAATTCCGACATTCCTAAATCAACGCCTTCCTGCTCGATGATCCTCTCTAGGGTATATAAAACCCTCCAAATCATCGGCATGGCTTGGATGTAAGATATGCCGGTCAGGGAAAAGAAGGTTTGTGTGAATTCTGGGAAAGGATAGGTGTAGCCTATAGTGAATGGAGTAGCTAGAAAGGCAACCCACGTTTCAGAAACATAGTAGCTAAGAACAGTGGGATCAAAGGGTTTGAAAAAGGCACTCGCCGGAAAACAGCGACGGATTTTATCTACTTGTGCATCGTTAAAACAACACCTCTCATTCGCAGAGTCTTTGATGATTTTTTGACTCTTCAAAGGGCTATCCTTCTTGTGATCCTTGCCCGGTGAGCTTCGGAGCATCATTCTTAGAGCGATGGTGGTAAAGAAAGAAAAACAGAGTAAGAAAAGGAAAAAGAGAAGAAAGAGATACCTGATTGATCTTCGACTGAGAATATACAGGGAGTTTCTTTCGAATTTGAATGCATATTGATCCTATCTATATCTCTATTTATAATTATGATTCTGCAGGATTGTCACTTCCGTGACGTCATGATCACAACGGCTAGTTCTATTTTAACGGCTATATATCCAATAGTTAGTTGCGGATAAGATCAAGAAAACATAACTCGCTAATTTTACTAATTACTCCTTATATTTTGGGGGCAATTGTTTTGGGAGGATTTTCTAACAATTAGTGATCCTTATTAGTTATCCTAATTAATGATCCTTACTTCTGTGACAGATGGTGATCCTCAGAAGAGCTTCAGGATCAGGATCATGGATCACTTTAAGGATCTTCGTACTAACGATTGTTTAATTTGAATTCGTGAATGTTTTGCAGGAAGTTCAACTCGGACTTAGTCTTGGCGACATTCCTGGAGAATATTCCCAGACTATCTCGCACGTGCTTGGCCAAAAATGGACGTTGTGGAGAACGTGGAGGCATGGCATGAAAGTCGGACAGTTTGTTAGCTAGTTGTTTTGTTATTTTAAAGGGGTAACGAGCTAGTTAGTAACACTTAGTCATTTTTCTCAGCTACACACACTCGTATACTCGCATACTTGAAGCTCTCGACGAACACTCATTCATTTTCACTCACTTTTACACATTTCACGATAGCGATCCTTGTACCTAGCTCGTTACTATCCGAAGTTGTAAACATTTATTCATTTATTTAGGCTTGGTGATCGGTAGTTTCCATCACCCGGGGTTTTTTGTGCCGGAGATCAACTCTTGATCAAGGGCTTTTTCCCCGTATAAATCCTTGTGTCATTTCTACAATTTACATTGAAGTGATCCTTGTTATTGTTCTACATTATTAGCATCATACCCCGTAACAGAGAGTTTGGTTGCAATATCCTCATCATATTTTTGACCAAAACAGAAGTGACAACCCTGCACAATCATGATTATAAATAGGAGATAGAGATATGATCGTTTGCATTTAAATTTCAGAAATACTCCCTTTATAACTGCATCCGAAGATAAACAGGTATTCTCTCTTCATCTTCTTCCTTCTTTTGCTCTATATTCCGTCTCTTCCTATCATCCTATCAAAGATGTTGCTCCGAAACTCCCCAGCTAAGGATCACCCGAAAAACAGCCCACCGAAAAGCCAGGGGATCATCGAAGATTCCATAAAAGAACGCTGCTATTTCAACGATGCACAGATTGATAGGATCCGCCACTGCTTCCCAGCGAACACCGAGTTTAGACCTTTTGATCCCAATGCCCTGAGTGATCATATTTCCGACAACTGGGTTGCTTTTCCTGTCACTCCGTTACCATAGGCTATACATATCCTTTTCCAGCCTTCACCCAATCTTTCTTTTCCCTAACCGGCATCTCTTATATCCAAGCCATGCCGATGATATGGAGGGTTTTGTATACCCTTGAAAGGATCATCGAGCAGGAAGGGATAGACTTAGGAATGTCAGAGCTGGGAGAGCTGTATGATCTTACTACCTTTGGTTCTCACCGTTATTTGTTCAAACGTAAACCTGGTGAGGAACACCCGATCTTCAAAGCTACCAAGAATA
Source organism: Helianthus tuberosus (assembly GCA_030545235.1). Classification (NCBI taxonomy): domain Eukaryota; kingdom Viridiplantae; phylum Streptophyta; class Magnoliopsida; order Asterales; family Asteraceae; genus Helianthus; species Helianthus tuberosus. Next base: position 185,831,250 of record CM060442.1, read on the forward strand.
ATGCTAACTGGAAGCGGCGTTTCTTTTTCGTCAAGAGAGGTTCTATCAATGATGGAAAGGATCTACCCAAGACATGGGCTACCCATGGTAGGGTGGAGGATCCTGAGAAGGATCACCGGAGAACTTTCTTTTGATATAAGGATCACTTATATACTTTTGCTTTCTTGTTATGCAGCTATCACCATTTCACACCTCAGACTGTCTCCTGCTGCCAAAGAGAGACTCATCGCTTTCAAGAAACTTGATCCTGAAATAAGATCTTTCAAGACAACCACCCAGGATTCTCAGGAGGTATCCTCAGGCTCTGTCACGATGTCAAGTAAGTATCTTTGTTTAAAAATTTAAATAAATAGTGAAATATAAGTGAAGTAAAGATACTTATCTTGTTTTGGTTGTGTAGGTGCTGGAAAATCCACCAAGCCTGCTTCAAAGTTCAATGTCACCGATCTGACCACCGTTAGATCCTCCAAAAGAAAGGCTCCTACCAGCCCGACAGCTTCAGTCCCCAAGGCACCCCTCAAAGGAAAGGGAATCAAGAAGAGAAAGGCCTCTGAAGCTGAGGATCTGCAGGGTCTGCCTCTGATTCGCCACCAATTCCTCGAGTACTTCAACGATGTAAGATTCACTATCTCTGCTAGTATATCCTGCTGACATATCCTGCTGATATATCCTGCTGATTTGAGGATCACTTGGTCCTGACCTTGTCTTCTATCCCCTTTGCAGAAATTCACTGAGATTGAGGATTATGTTGGCCACGTTGAGGATCAGGATAGGAAGATTGCCGACCTCCAGCAGGTTGCATTGCTAAAGGACCTCAAAATTGCTGATCTTCAGAAGGAGCTCCTGGACGCCAAGACTAAGACGGCTAAACTTCTGATCGACCTTGACTATGAAAAGCATGATCTCATAGAAGGTGCAAAGGTCTCTGCTGTCATCACAATGTATCAGACAAAACTAAAGATGGCCCAGGAAGCTCAAGATCCTAACTTCGACAGAAGCAGCTGGGAGGTTGAGGACTGGAAAGCTAGGTTGGCTGATCTTGAAGATGATGAAGAAGCTGAGGAGGTTTTGGCAATTGAGGCTGGAGGCAAGGGTGAAGGTGGTGAAGCAAGTGGAGCCGGAGGTGGTGATGCAGGGAAGGTTTAGACTGCATGATTGGGCGATGATGGAAACTTCTAGACATAGCCGGAGCCCAATTTTTTAGTTTGATGGTTGTTTTGTTGAACAATTTGATGGTTTGTACTGAACAATAGTTTTTAGGATTAAGGATCATGTATGATCCTTTGGACAATAGGTAGGATTGCAAATGGTGGAGGGATCCTCTGTTTGGGGGATGAAACCATTGTGATCCTGCCGCCTTTATATTCCTGCACTACTTTTGAACCTATTATCATGGACACCCTTTACCTACCCCAGCGGACGGGCCACGTATTGCTGGTAGATGCTCGGGGTAGGTAATTTTGACAACCTTTTAAGGGTTAATCTTTTGTTAATAAATAAAACCTTAATCTTTTGTCGCTTATCTTGTATTGTTATCCTTTTTGTCTCTTTAATTCTCAATTGTTTTGATGCACACTTATTGAATAAGCAATTTTGAATAAGTCAGATTGAAAATATTTAGGACATGATCCGTGACCAAATATCCTATAGTTGAAGAATCCCAAAAAGTAATATATTTTAAAGATCACAAGTTTAGTTGTCAAATTTTAAGGGTTATTCAAATAAACAATGAATAGAATTAAAAATAGTTAAGGATCATACCTGAGGATCCAAGTTAGGATCCTAACCATAATCAGGATAACTATAAGATAAATCTTAGAGAGAAGTAAGGATCGAGGATCCCTAGTTGCCTATCATCAAGGACCTGAAATAGAGCATAACTTGGGACTAAGCCAATATAAGATAAGAGTTAGCAACTGGGGACAAGCCCGAGGATAACTGGGGACAAGCCCAATGATAACTGGGGACAAGCCCAAGGATAACTGGGGACAAGCCCAAGGATCGTATGCAAACTGGTGTATGGCCCTAACTGGCGACTATCCAAACTTAGTGACATGAAAATGCCAAAACCTTAGCTAACGTGAAAAAGTTAGAAACCTTAGGAACGGATGTATGGTACGTCTACCATTATACGTAGGATCCTAGGTATAGCCAGTACAATGGAATTATCAGCCCCTAAAGCGAGTACTGGTCCCACTGCCTTGAACTATACCAGGATCATCATGCGCTACAGGCGGAACTGGGGTCAAGCCCAAATAACTGGGGTTAAACCCAAGGAACGGATTGCTTCTGCAGATAACCAGTATTTTGCTAAGGATACCTGAACTTTCAAAACTTAAAATCACGTGAGAGATGGATAAAGGACACATGATCCTTATCCTTATATGAGAAAATAAAGAAATGAAATAGTTCAAGATTAGGATATTACCAAAATAAGGATCACCGATACTTTAAGGATCCTTCAAGGATACTCCTATCGTAAGGATCATCTGTGCCATGAGGATCCTGCTCACATGAAATATTTCTTCAAGTGGACAGCGTTCCAAGCTCTTGGTAGCAAATCACCTTCCATGGTTAGCAATCTGTATGCCCCCTTTCCTGCTTCAGCTTCAATCAAATAAGGGCCTTCCCATTTTGGAGCCAATTTTCCATCAGCAGGATTGGTGGTATTCTGAAATGCTTTCCTTAATACCATATCTCCAACTTGAAACTTCCTGATCCTGACATTCTTGTTGTAAGCACCAGCCATTCTTTGTTGATAACTGGCCATCCTTATCCTAGCCAGATCCCTGATTTCTTCAATAGTATCCAGGTCTTGAGCCAAGTTCTCATCATTTTCCTCAGGATCACGGATACTTGTTCTAGCAGTTGGAACCACCATTTCTGTTGGGATCACTGATTCTGCTCCAAATACCAAAGAGAATGGCGTTTGACCAGTAGCATTCTTAGGGGTTGTCCTATCAGCCCAAAGCACAAAAGGTAGTTCTTCTGCCCATTTCCCTTTCTTGGATCCTAGCTTCTTCTTCAAATTGTTGATGATGATCTTGTTGGATGATTCTGCTTGACCATTAGCTTGTGGGTGGACTGGTGTTGATGTTATCATCTTAATCCCCCAGCTGTCACAAAAGTTAGTGGTTCTGCCCCCAATGAATTGGGAACCATTATCACATATAATTTCAGAAGGAATACCGAATCTAGTTATAATATTTCTTTTAATGAAGGATATAACTTCCTTTTCTCTTACTTGGGCAAAAGCTTCAGCCTCTATCCACTTGGAGAAGTAATCAGTCATAGCAAGCATGAATACTTTTCCACCAGGTGCCTTAGGGAGCTTACCAACTATATCCATACCCCACCTCATAAATGGCCAAGAGGAGGATATAGGATGCAAAAACTCAGCTGGTTGATGAAGGATATTGCTGTGTCTCGGACAAGGATCACATCTCTTAGCATACTCCACAGCATCTCTCTTCATGGTTGGCCAGTAGTATCCTGTCCTCAGGATCCTTGAGAATAATGCCCTGCCCCCAGTGTGGTTTCCACAATCTCCTTCATGGAAGTCTTTTAAAACTTCTTGGATTTCAGGATCCTCAATGCATCTTAAGTATGGTCCTGCAAGAGATCGTCTATACAACATATTATTTAAAATTGTGAATTGAGATACCTTAACTTTGAAAGCCCTAGGGTTTTCTCCTGTGGGAATCTCTCCATGTCTTAAGTATCTCATGATTGGTGAGATCCATGATCCTGGTCCTGAATGGGATTGAGTATCCTCACTAGGGATAATTGCAGAATTCTTTCCTATCTCCATAGCCACATGATCCTCGATAGCCGGGGTCAGGATATGGATAATAGGGATCTTGATATCCTCCGGGATCTTCAAAGATGATCCTAAGTTAGCCAATGCATCAGCTTCTGTATTTTCTTCCCTTGGTACCTGTGTCAAACTAAAGGAAACAAAGGAGAGTGCCAATTCTTTGACTATCTCTAAATATTTGGTTAGCTTTTCACCTTTAACAGCATAGGATCCATTAAAGTGGTTTGTAATTAACAATGAATCTACATGTACCTCAAGATACCTGATCCCCATATGCTTAGCAATTTGCAAACCAGCGATTAAGGCTTCATATTCAGCCTCATTGTTAGTGGTTTGGAACTCACAAGCTATAGAGTGGGGTATTATGTCCCCCTGTGGCGATTTTAGTAGTATTCCAAGCCCTGTGCCTTTGACATTTGAGGATCCATCAGTATAGAGTATCCATGGATCTTTGGTCTCCTCTAGCTGCTGGTCTTCTAACTCAGCTTCTTTTGGTAAATCACTACTGAAATCAGCCACAAAGTCAGCTAATGCTTGGGATTTGATGGCTGTCCTAGGCTCATATCTTATATCATAGGCACTAAGCTTCACTGCCCACTTGGCCATCCTTCCTGGCATCTCTGGTTTCCTGAGGACATTCTTAATTGGAAAATTAGTTTTAACAACAATAACATGAGTTTCAAAATAATGTCTCAACTTAGTAGATGCCATAATTAATGCAAGAATAAGCTTTTCAAGGTGTGAATACCTGGATTCGGCATCAAGTAAACTTTTACTTACATAATAGACAGGATGTTGTGTACCTTCATGATCCTTAACAAGGACCGCACTTACTGCTTTTGAGGATACTGCAAGATACAAGGATAGCACATCGCCTTTTTCTGGTTTCATCAAGGCCGGGGCTGAGGATAGGTAATCTTTGAGAGCTCTTAAGGCATTTTCATGCTTCTCAGTCCACTCAAATTTCTTGTTCTTCCTTAGGATATCATAGAATTCTTTGCACTTCTCTGAGGATTTGGATATAAATCTGTTCAAAGCTGCTATCCTGCCTGTTAGCCTTTGAACATCCTTTGCATTTACCGGAGATTTGATGTTCACTATTGCTTTGATTTGTTCTGGACTGGCTTCAATGCCTCTCTTTGTCACCATATATCCTAAGAATTTTCCTGCTTTAACACCAAAGTGACATTTTGAAGGATTAAGCTTCATATTATATTTATCAAGGATATTGAATGCTTCCTCCAAGTCTCTTAGGTGATCCTCAGCCTTTATGGATTTTACCACCATATCATCTATGTAAACCTCCATAGTTTGTCCAATCTGATCCTTGAACATCATATTCACCAGCCTTTGATATGTTGCACCTGCATTCCTTAATCCAAACGGCATAGCAATATAACAGTATATACCAGTTGGAGTCATGAAGGCTGTATCCTCTTGATCGGATGGTTCCATTTGGATTTGTTGAAATCCAGATGAAGCATCCATAAAAGTTAACAGTTCATGACCCGCAGTTGCATCCACCATGGAGTCAATGTGGGGTAATGGGAAAGGATCCTTGGGACATGCCTTATTTAAATCTGTGAAATCGACACATACCCTCCACTTTCCATTTTTCTTTTGAACAACAACCACATTGGCCAACCATCTTGGATACTTGACCTCTCTAATCATACATGCCCGAAGTAATTTCTCAACCTCTTCCTGGATAATGGCATTTCTTTCTGGTGCAAACTTTCTTCTCCTTTGATGGATTGGTTTGAAGGACCTGTCAATGCCAAGTTTGTGAGTGATTACATCTTTAGATATACCTGTCATGTCTTCGTGTTTCCATGCAAAGGTAGTCTTTCTCCTTTTGAGGAAGGATACAAGGTCTTCTTTCATTTTACCAAGGATCCCTGATCCGATATAGATTTTGGATTCAGGATCATGAGGATCCATGAGGATTTCTACCACATCCTGCTCTCTTGCCTCCAAGACATCCCTTGGAGGATACTTTGATTGCTATTGCTCCCTTGACTTCGAGGCTGGTTTCATCGATGAAGTATAGCAGTTCTTGGCCTCCTGCTGATCACTATCAATCTTGACTATTCCCCAAGGACTAGGGAGCTTCACACATTGATGGTAAGTAGATGGGACTGCCTTCATATCGTGTATCCAGGGCCTGCCAAGGATAACATTAGAACAAGATAAACAGTCAATAACACAAAATTTTTTATAAGAGTGTAGGCCTTCGATGTATATTGGGAGCTTAATGTCCCCCAGGGTATTCTTAGTTTCGCCACTAAATCCCACGAGTACGGAGGATCTTGGTATGATATCAGATTCAGGGATACCCATCTTCTTTAGAACATCAAGCTGGATAATGTTCACTGAGCTTCCTCCGTCTATAAGGATCCTGCGGACAAAATGGTTAGAAATGAAAAGAGTAATAACTAAGCCATCGTGATGAGGATCCTGGATATCAACACGATCATCCTCATCAAACGTTATGACTTTTCCTTCGGAGACACTTGATGTTCGAACGGGTCTTTCTCCATTATCCATTTTAGTTTCCTTTGCATGCCTTTTAGCTGCTGAGAAGGATGTGCCACAAATGTCTGATCCCCCAGAAATAAAGTTTATTACTTGTGCATCTGCTGGAGGGGCCGGAGCTTTCTCAGGGATCCTTTCAGGATCCTGAGTTCTTGACTTTTTTCTACCCAACAATTCTTTTAGATGCCCCTTGCTCAACAAGTATCCAATTTCCTTTCTTAGTGCAATGCATTCTTCTGTGAGATGCCCAAAATCTTCATGGTATGCACACCACTTTGATTTATCTTTGGTTGCAGCTGGTCTGTCATTTTTTCTGGGCCATCTGGCTTTATCACCTAGATTCTGCATCGCAAGGATTAGTTCATTGTTATCAACAGAAAAACAATATTCAGAAATTGGAGGATAATCCTCATCATCCTCTTCCTGATCAACAGCATGCACATTCTGGTTATCGGATCTGTTATAGGATCTGAACTTGTTGTTCCTGAATGAGGATCCTTGCTTATCTTGCTTTGAGGATCCTGCTAACCTCTCCTGGATCCTTTTTTCATCCTCTAGCCGGATGAACCTAAGTGCTCGGGTTCTTACCTCATCTAGGTTCCTGCATGGTGTCATAACAAGATCATCATAGAACAATGAATCCCTAAGCAATCCCATTTTGAAGGCCTCAACAGCCGTGGCTATATCCAAGTTGGGAATGTCTAAGGATTCTTTACTGAATTTGGTAATGTAATCCCTTAATGATTCATTATGACCCTGGGTTATCCTATATAGATCACTAGTTAATCGTTCAAATTTTCTACTACAAGAAAACTGATTATTAAATAGGTTAACTAGATTAGCAAATGAGGTAATAGAGTAGGGGGGAAGACTTAGCAGCCATTTGAGAGCTGATCCAGTAAGAGTGGATCCGAATCCCTTGCACAGGCATGCTTCCTTCAACCTTTCTGGGATTGGATTGATCTCCATCCTATCCCTGTATTGTGCTATGTGTTCTTCAGGATCCGTCGAACCATCATACAGCTTCATGGTTGGCACATGGAACCTCTTGGGTATCTCAGCATCACAGATTGGTGGTGCAAAACGAGATATCTTGTGGCTCCCATCTGCAATCTCTGGTATAGGTTTGACCACTCCTGGAACACTTGATATCATATCCTTCAACTTTTGCAATTCTCTGGCCATGGCGTGGTTGATACCTGGATCCTGCATAAGGCCATGGTTAGTAGTATAAGAATTATTAAAAGTGTTACCTCCCATTGGATTCAAATTAGGAAGAATGGATGTTAATCCATATTGTTGGGGCTCTGGAATGATCAAAGGACCAGTAGAAGCAATGGTCTGCATTGGAATAAAATCTCCCTGATGGATATCTGAACTTCCTGTTTGCAAACTCCTCAAGGATCCTGGCATCTGGAAGGATCCCTGAAACTGGTACGATCCTGGAACAAAGGAGGATCCTTGAACCTGGGATGATCCTGGAACAAAGGAGGATCCTTGAACCTAGGACGATCCTGGAACAAAGGAGGATCCTTGAACCTGGGACGATCCTGGAACAAAGGAGGATCCTTGAACCTGGGATGATCCTGGAACAAAGGAGGATCCTTGAACCTGGGATGATCCTGGAACAAAGGAGGATCCTTGAACCTGGGATGATCCTGGAAGAAAGGAGGATCCTTGAATCTTCTGCGCTCCTGAGTATCCTCCTGAATTCATGAAGGATCCCATATGCTGAGGATAGGATCCTGCTGGCTGGAAATATGAACCTGTTGCCTGGGTCACTGTTGTTGTTCCGTAGTGCACTCCTTTCGGTCCGCCCACATATTGAACATCTGGGACCACTGATGGCTGAGAAGTAATCACCGGAGTATCAAAATTCAAAGATCTGGGCATCAATGGGGAATGATCCTCTGCCGTTTTCTTTTGTTTCTTGAGATCTCCGATTTCTTTGAGAATCCTTTCATTGGTCTTATCCTGTTGCTGTATATGATCCTTCATCTGCAAAATCAAAGTAAACATGTCACTAGTAGTGGGAGTGTAAGAAGCAGAAGAAGTTGGAGGTTTGGAGAAAATGGGAGTTGGTTTCTTCTCGGCATTTTTCTGAGGTCCAGAAGATGGTGGAGGCAAAGGTGGAATGCCCTGAGATGAATTGACCGCAGACATTGCAGTAGAGGTATTCTTCAATGATGAAGCCATGTATTTGTATGCAATGAACCGGAATGATCACCAACAGAAAAACTTCTTAGGAATGAAGCACCAAATGCCCCACAGTGGGCGCCAAACTGTTTTGGTCAAAAAATCTGTTGAGGATAATGCAACCAAACTCTCTGTTACGGGGTATGATGCTTGAATTACTTTGTAGCAATAAGGATCACTATGAAAAATAGATGACAAGTGACACAAGATTTATACGGGGAAAAAGCCCTTGATCAAGAGTTGATCTCCGGCACAAAAAACCCCGGGTGATGGAAACTACCGATCACCAAGCTTAAATAAATCAATAAATGTTTACAACTTCGGATAGTAACGAGCTAGGTACAAGGATCACTAGGGTAAAATGTGTGAAAGTGAGTGAAAAATGTTAAGTGTTTGCCGAGAGCTTCAAGAGTGCAATTGTACGAGAGTGTGTGTAGCTGAAAATGGCTAAGTGTTCTAATTACTAGCTCGTCACCCCTTTAAAAATAGAAGTTAACTACGCTAACAAACTATCCGACTTTTGTGTCAAGCTCCCACGTTCTCCACAACGTCCATTTCCAGTCAAACGTGTGCGAAATACCCGTGGAATATTCCATAGTAACGTTGCCAAGACCAAGTTAAGCTTGTTACTCCTGCAAAATAATACGAAACATAAACAAACAATTGTTAGTATGAGGATCCTTAAGGTGATCCATGATCCTGATCCTGAAGCTCTTCTGAGGATCACTATTTGTCACAGAAGTAAGGATCATTAATTAGGATAACAAGTAAGGATCACTAATTGTTAGAAAATCCTCCCTTAACAGTTTATACAACATATTATTTAATATTGTAAATTAAGATACCTTAATTTTAAAAGCCCTTGGGTTTTCTCCTGTAGGAATTTCTCCATGTTGTATGTATCTAATGATTGGGAGTATCCATGATCCTGAATGAGATTGGGTATCATCACTGGGGATGATTACGGAATCTTCTCCTATCTCCATAGTTACATGATCCTTGATAGCAGGGGTCAGGATATGGATGATAGGGATCTCAATATCCTCAGGAATCTTCAAAGATGATCCTAGATTGGCTAATGCATCAGCTTCTGCATTCTCTTCCCTTGGTACCTGTGTCAAACTAAAGGATACAAAAGAGAGTGCCAATTCTTTGACTATCTCCAAATATTTGATTAGCTTTTCACCTTTAACAGCATAGGATCCATTAAAGTGATTAGTGATCAATAAAGAATCTACATGTACCTCAAGATACCTGATATTCATATGATTTGCAATTTGCAAACCAGCTATCAAGGCTTCATATTCAGCCTCATTGTTGGTAGTTTGAAATTCACAAGCTATGGAGTGGGGTATTATGTCCCCCTGTGGCGATTTTAGTAGTATTCCAAGCCCTGTTCCATTCACATTGGAGGATCCATCAGTAAACAGTATCCAAGGATCCTTGGTTTCTTCAAGCTGTTGGACTTCTAGTTCAGCTTCCTTTTGCAAATCACTACTGAAATCTGCCACAAAGTCAGCTAATGCTTGGGATTTAATGGCTGTCCTAGGCTCATATCTTATATCGTATGCACTCAACTTCACTGCCCACTTAGCCATTCTTCCTGACATTTCAGGTTTCCTGAGAACATTCTTAATTGAGAAATTAGTTTTAACAATAATGGCATGAGTCTCAAAATAGTGTCTTAATTTAGTAGATGCCATAATTAATGCAAGGATAAGTTTTTCTAAATGTGAATACCTGGATTCAGCATCAAGTAAGCTCTTACTTACATAATAAACAGGATGTTGTGTACCTTGGTGATCCTTAACAAGGACCGCACTTACTGCTTTTGAGGATACCGCCAAATATAAGGATAACACATCTCCCTTTTCTGGTTTCATTAAGGCTGGGGCTGAGGATAGGTAATCTTTAAGAGCTTTAAGGGCACTTTCATGCTTCTCAGTCCATTCAAATTTCTTGTTTTTCCTCAGGATGTCATAGAACTCCTTGCACTTTTCTGAGGATTTGGATATGAATCTGTTCAAGGCTGCGATCCTGCCGGTCAACCTTTGCACATCCTTAGCATTGGCAGGAGATTTGATATTCACAATGGCCTTAATTTGCTCTGGACTTGCTTCAATGCCCCTCTTTGTTACCATATATCCTAAAAATTTACCTGCCTTTACACCAAAATGACACTTAGAAGGATTTAGTTTCATATTAAATTTATCAAGGATATTGAATGCTTCCTCCAAATCTTTAAGGTGATCCTCAGCTCTTTTGGACTTAACCACCATGTCATCAATATAGACTTCCATAGTGTATCCAATTTGTTTTTTGAACATCATATTGACAAGCCTTTGGTAAGTAGCACCTGCATTCCTTAATCCAAATGGCATAGCAATATAACAGTATATACCAGTTGGGGTCATGAAGGCTGTATCCTCTTGATCGGATGGTTCCATCTGAATTTGTTGAAATCCAGATGAAGCATCCATAAAAGTTAACAACTCATGACCCGCGGTAGCATCCACCATGGAGTCAATGTGGGGTAATGGGAAAGGATCCTTGGGACATGCCTTATTTAAATCTGTAAAATCGACACATACCCTCCACTTTCCATTTTTCTTTTTAACAACTACCACATTGGCTAACCATCTTGGATACTTAACCTCTCTAATCATACCTGCTCGAAGTAGCTTATCTACCTCTTCCTGGATAATAGCATTTCTTTCAGGTGCAAACTTCCTCCTCTTTTGATGAATTGGCTTGAATGACCTGTCAATGCCAAGTTTGTGAGTAATTATATCCTTAGATATACCTGTCATCTCTTCATGTTTCCAGGCAAAGGTGGTCTTCCTTCTTTTGAGAAAGGATACTAGCTCTTGTTCAATATCGCTAAGGATCCCTGACCCTATGAAGATCTTGGATTCAGGATCATCAGGATCCATGAGGATTTCTTTCAAATCTTGTTCTCTTGCCTCCAAGACGTCTCTTGAAGGATACTTTAATTGCTATTGATCCCTTGGTCTTGAGGCTGGTTTCATTGATGAGGTATAGCAATTCTTGGCCTCCTATTGATCACTCTCAATTTTCACCACTCCCCATGGACTTGGAAGCTTTACACACTGATGATAGGTGGATGGAACTGCCTTCATATCATGTATCCATGGCCTGCCAAGGATAACGTTACAACACGATAAGCAATCAATAACACAAAACTTTTGATAAGAATGCAATCCTTCAATATAGATTGGGAGTTTGATGTCCCCCAATGTATTCTTTGTTTCTCCACTGAATCCCACAAGTACTGAGGATCTTGGGATAATATCGGACTCTGGGATATTCATTTTCTTGAGAACATCCAGCTGAATGATGTTCACAGAGCTTCCTCCATCTATAAGGATCCTGCGAACAAAGTGGTTAGAAATAAACAATGTAATTACGAGACCGTCATGGTGAGGATCCTGGATGTCAACACGATCATCCTCATCAAAAGTAATGACTTTATCCTGGGTGACAACGGAGGTCCTGACGGGTCTGTCTCCATTATCCATCTTGGTTTCCTTAGCGTGTCTTTTTGCTGCTGAGAAGGATGTACCACAGATGTCTGATCCACCGGATATGAAATTTATGACTTGTGCATCTGCCGGAGGAGCAGGAGCCCTTTCCGGGATCCTTTCAGGATCCTGGGTTCTTGACTTCTTTCGTCCCAAGAGTTCCTTTAAATGCCCCTTGCTCAACAAATAACCAATCTCCTTTCTAAGTGCAATACATTCTTCAGTGAGATACCCAAAATCCTCATGATATGCACACCACTTGGATTTATCCTTTGTGGCAGCTGGTTTATCACTTTTCCTTGGCCACCTAGCTTTCTCACCTAGATTCTGCATCGCAAGGATTAGTTCATTGTTATCAACAGAGAAACAATATTCAGAAATAGGAGGATAATTCTCATCATCCTCTTCTTGTTCCACTGCGTGCACATTCTGATTATCAGATCTGTTATAAGACTTGGATTTGTTGTTCCTGAAGTAGGATCCTTGCTTATCCTGTTTGGAGGATTCTGTCAATCTGTCCTGGATCCTTTTGTCATCCTCTAGGCGGATGAACCTAAGGGCCCTAGTCCTTACTTCATCAAGATTCCTGCAAGGTGTCATAACAAGATCATCATAGAACAATGAATCCCTAAGCAATCCCATTTTAAAGGCTTCAACAGCCGTAGCTATATCCAGATTGGGAATGTCTAAGGATTCTTTACTAAACTTAGTGATATAATCTCTAAGTGATTCATTTTGACCTTGTGTTACCCTATATAGATCACTAGTTAATCGTTCAAACTTTCTGCTACAAGAGAATTGACTATTGAACAAGTTAACTAAATTAGCAAATGAAGTAATAGAGTAAGGGGGAAGACTTAGCAGCCATTTAAGAGCAGATCCTGTAAGTGTGGACCCAAATCCCTTGCATAGGCGTGCTTCTTTCAATCTTTCCGGAATTGGATTGATCTCCATCCTCTCCCTGTATTGAGCTACATGCTCTTCTGGATCCGTTGAACCATCATATAGTTTCATTGATGGTATCTGGAATCTTTTAGGTATCTCAGCATCACACAAAGGTGGTGCAAAACGAGATATCCTATGGCTACCATCCGCAATCTCAGGAATGGGTTTAACCACTCCTGGTACACTGGATATCATATCCTTAAGCTTTTGCAGTTCCCTAGCCATGGCCTGATTGATACCCGTATCCTGCATAAAGCCATGGTTAGTGTTATATAAATTATTAAAAGTGTTACCTCCCACAGGATTCGAGTTTGGAATTGCGGATGTGAATCCATCTTGTCGAGACTCTGGCATAATTGAAGGACCAGATGAGGCAATGGTCTGTATTGGTATGAAGTCTCCTTGATGGACGTCTGAGTTCTGAGGTTGCATATTTCTCAAGGATCCTTGATTTTGAAGGGGGTTGGATCCTTGGAATTGTGATGATCCTTGAATATGAAAGGATCCTGGGACCAGAGAGGATCCTAGGACCTGAGAGAATCCTTGGACCTGGGAGGATCCTTGGACCTGGGAGGATCCTTGGACCTGGGAGGATCCTAGGACCTGGGAGGATCCTTGGACCTGGGAGGATCCTTGTACTGCATGCATTCCCACATATCCTCCTGACGTAAAGTATCCTTGATGCTGAGAAGAGGGTCCTAATGGTTGAGAAGAGGATCTCTGAGGCTGGAAGCAAGAGCCAAATGCCTGACTCATTGTTGTTGTCCCATAACGCCTTCCTGGTAGTTCACCCAAGTATTGCACGTCCGGAACTGCTGAGTATTGTGAGGTTATGACCGGAGTGTCGAAGTTCAGCGATCTTGGCATCAGAGGGGAGTGATCCTCCACTGATTTCTTCTGTTTCTTGATTTCATCGATTTCCCGGAGGATTCTTTCGTTGGTCTTATCCTGCTCTTGTGCATGATTCCTCATCTGCAAAATCAAGGCATAGAGATCATTAGTAGTAGGATTAGTTGAAGCAGAAGAAGTAGGTGGTTTCTGGAAAATAGGAGTTGGTTTCTTCGCAGCATTCTCAGCATTCTTCTGGGATCCAGAAGGTGGTGGAGGCAAAGGAGGAGCGCCTTGTGAGGAACTGAATGAGGGCATCAAACTTGAAGTATTCTTCACTGAGGAAGCCATCTGTTTGGTTGTAGCGGATCGAAATGACCACAAAAACACGAATCTTTCTAGGAATAAAGCACCAATTGCCCCACTGTGGGCGCCAAACTGTTTTGGTCAAAAATCAAGCAATAACAATGTAACCAAACTTTCTGTTGTGAGGTATGATGCTTGAATTGATGAACAATAATAAGGATCACTATGAAGTGTAATGAACAAATGACACGAAGGTTTATACGGGGGAAAAGCCCTTGATCAAGAGTTGATCTCCGGCACAAAAAACCCCGGGTGATGGAAACTACCGATCACCAACTTAAATTAAACAAACAATATGTTACAACTTCGGATGATAGCGAGCTAAGTACAAGGATCACTATAGTGTAACGAGTAGAAATGTATGAAAAATGCTAAGTGTTTCGTTGAGAGTCAGTGAGAGCGGTTGTATGAGTGTGTGTGTGTGGCCAAAAAATAGCTAAGTGTCTCTAATATAGCTCGCTACCCCTTTTAAATCTAGTAAAAATCTAAATAACAAACTATCCGCAAATGGTGCAAGTCCTCCACGACTCCACAACGTCCATTTCTGGCCAAGCACGTGCGGAATACAATAAGAATATTCTCCAGGAATGTCGCCAAGACTAAGTCCAAGTTGATATTCCTGCAAAACATTTACGAATTCAAAGTAGACAATCGTTAGTACTGGGATCCTTACAGTTATCCATGATCCTGATCCTGATCCTGCAACACTTCTGAGGATCACTACTTCAGACAGAATTGAGGATCACTAAATCCAACAGCAAATAAGGATCACTGGTCATTTAGAAATCCACCCCTAACAATGATGATTTTTTAAACATGTCGGAATTTGGATGTTAAAAGTCGAACCCATGGATGTTACCCTTTGTTTACATTCATCTATATATTACTCTAGTTTAATTAATAATGGATGGATGGGTTGCACATGAAATTTTTTTTAGGTAAAACAATGGATGACACAAAAGCGGTACCAATATGGTAAAGTACCGAAATACGGGTAACGATACCGGTACCATACCGGTACCGAATATCTAAATACGATACGGTAATGGGTATCCACATTTCCTCAATTTCGGTAATGGTATTTGCGGTATCGGTACCGCTACGGTACCGGTATCATACCGATCTCTTCCCTAAGTTTACATATTGTGATTCTTAGTGTTCTTCAAAGTTATGAGTATGATTCTTCTTTTAACCACCTAAAGTAGAAGTAAACTAGCAAGATCAAGGTTCTTACCACTAGCACAAGGCTAGGGATGATCAAGTGAAGAAATCAAGTGGGTAAAAGCAAATAGAGAAGGTCCTTGCACTTCCGTAAGCTCCTAGCTTCTTTATGCACCTTCTAACACCCTTGGATATATGTAGAATTGGATGAAGATGGTTGAATGATGGTGGTGTTATGATTGTTGTTCTTGGCCGTAGGTATGAAGGAGAGGAGGAGGAAGAAGATGTTTGTTGGTGTTATGTGATGGATATGAAGTTATGGATTTATAGGTTTACTTATAATCTTCTAGCACATGATCTTTTATTGATTCTTATGTTGTAAAAAGGGAGAACAAGATCTAATATAATAACTAAATAAAATCAAGTGTGGGGCCATAATGTTGGCCGTCCATAGGTGGGGGTCTAGGTGTAGGTCTTAACCAACTAGTTAGTTTGTAGTTGAATTTCAAGTGTTAGTTAGGGATTTAGTAACTAGATATTTATGTAGTGTGTGTTATGATGTTTGGGGACCATAACTAGCTTGGTAATGTTAAAACAGTGCTTCTAGTAAAAATTTGGTGTTTCGGGTAGTGTCAGGTTGTTCGGTTGGTTACCGGTTCGTTAAGGTGATAAACTATGCAGTTTAGTGTGCTTTATGTTACCTTTTATGACATTTCGATTCCCGACACTTAGGAAAGCATTCAGGACCATTTATCCATATTTCTACATGATATTAGCTTGTTTAAATGCTGAATTTGCTGATTTTCTGCAGAATTCTGCATTTTAAGTGAGTTTTAGGCACTTTCCGGCACTTAAACTATCATTAGGAAGGCAGTTTTGTGATCCTTACTTTCCTGCACACTATACTAGTATAATACTTGGTTTCTGGCTCTTTCTGTGTCTCAATACAATACAATGTCTGTCTATCTACTGAATTCTGTCAGCATTTTTCTGATTTGTCTGATAATTGTGCTAGCTTTGTTTCGTGCATCATTTCAAATAAAGTTGCATGCAATAATGTTATGTCATTTGCAATATATGATGCACATGTATGTATGATAACAATAATCAGAAAAAAATTCAAGTCATAAATTGTAAATCAGCACAGTCATTAATCATTAATTATTGTCTAATTAATTGTACGGATGCATGCAAATTTGACAGTTGTCACATTCTCCCCCTGTTAAGAAAATTTCGTCCTCGAAATTTACACTACTTTAACTCCTTAGAGTTACCTTATGCGTGCATGGATATGAATAATACCAAAGTGATTAATCACGAAACCGAATCAAAACTTATTCGAATCAGGTGAATGCAAGGACATATTACAGTAACAAGAACCCATTGGTTAAAAGGTATGTGTTCCAGAATTTGATGTCAAAGGGCACGAGATGTATAGATGTACAATCTAGTGTAACTTAGTTAACAGGGGTGCAACAAAGGAGTTTCGACCAATAGAATTTCAGACAATTGATCACAATATACAATTGAGTTTTCAGAAACAATAGCATCCGCTAGATGAATTTAAAATCAACAACTCGAATATAATAACAACGTGAAAATGATCTGTCAACTTCCGAACAAATGAATGAATAAAATTAGTGTGTTGACATTCTTGAATTGCGAAAATACACCGAAATGAAATACAATCGAATCTGGTGAGTCATTGTCTAAATTCGTAGTTGCATTAGGGATGTTCAAATGATAAGTCAAACAAAAGTAGGTGTAGTTTTGTGTGGAACGGTTGACCATGACTAGCACAAGCTACAAGTTTGTACCGATACCACGAGGTGTCGTAATGACATAATTCAATAATAGCGGTGACCGAACAAGTTCACCGTGTTTGAAATCAAATGAAAGTGTAAGGAAGCAATCCTGAGAATTCGATTTAAACAGCATCGTAGGATTCTTCAATTGAATATAGAACACCAAAGAACTACTGTTTCCGATCGAAGATGAAAAGGGCAATAATTACCGCAAAGCATTCGATCGATAGTGAAAGAACCGTTAGGAGGTACACTGGATGATATAAAATGAACTTATGTACCATTGTCTTGACACACAACTGTGTTAAGACTGTTTTAATCATGATAAAACAAAACGGATTTTAGAGCCAGTCAATAAATAAACAATTAAATCCGTGTATGAGATGGGTAAACGAGATTAGGGCAAGCTTTAATTTAGTGAAATCATCACTGCAAGGTGTCGAAACCAACAAACGGTTTAATGGAGCCGTAGACCAAACAAGTCTACTATGACCCGGAACAAAAGAAACTTTTGCAAAAATAAATTTGAATATGATGCTCTTAATACATCATATGGTGTCTTGAATTGAATATGCGAAATGGGCAAGTTCAAGCAATTGAACTTGGTCTTAGCGCAATCTGATAATGTATGTATCGACAAGGGGATTTCGGCATGGTTACAATGATAAACCATGTATGTAACTGTGAAGAAATGAATTTCAAGAAAGTGTGTTGACTTGATAGCAAAGGAGCCAACAATTACAATAATGTAGGTCATCCGAATCACAAATCAAAAATTAGATTTTAGCAAAATAATATTTGAACTTTGATGAAGCGCTTATTCGAAATGAAACCACATGCATAACAAATGGTGCATGCGTAACATATGACTTTCCAAGAAATTAAACAATGAGTATTTGCTAAAATGAAGAAATGATCAAGTATCGAAGTAAATGAGTGTTTGCTCTAACGAAAGAAATTGTTGTGATGCAACTACCATTATGAGAAGTAGAGATGTGAAAATCTACTTGCTAGGAGTAAAAGTGGAAATTTCAATGTAAGTATTTCGAGTATTTCACATGTTCGGTTAACTAGAATATCATATATGACAGAATAATGGTGTTTGCCCGAGTTAATAGATGTAGTTTCTATGTGATAGCCTTTAATGAATTTTGATATAAGTTCCCGAAGGTCTTAAGTGCATGATTCCTAAACCCTCAAAGTTCTGTATTCTGTGTGTAACTATTTTGTGTATCGTGTATAAAACACAGTATTAGCATATGTCTAAAACAACTTGTTGACCCACTGTACCTTGGTATCCTTTCTTCCCAAATTCACAGCTATTGATACTCGATCAACGATCAATCTTAGAATAGTAGTTGGATCCTTGCAGTAAGTTAAATAAATCGTTAAGCCTCAGCGGGGGATATCGGTTCTTAATGGTTGACTTGTTCAGCTCTTGGTAGTCGATGCTCAATCGAAAGTTACCACCCTTCTTTTTGTCAAATAGCACTGGAGCTCCCCAAAGCGAGAAGCTTGGTCTTATAAATCCCTTATCTAACAATTCCTGAAGCTGCGTTGACTACTCTTGCATCTCTGAGGGCGCAAGTCGATAAGGTGCCTTAGCTACAGGTGCAATGCTTGGTACCTAGTCAATTTGGAACTCGACTTGTCATTGAGGTGGTAATCCTGGCATGTCTTTAGGGAAGACTTCAGGATATTCCCTTACCGCAGGGATATCTTCGAGCTTTTAGGTTCTTCGGCTTCTTTGTCCACGACATGTGCCAAGAAGGTAATACACCTTTTACGCAAAAACTTTCATGCCTTCAAACAACTAATAATCCGTAGAAGCGTATCCTGCTTCTCTCCATGAATCACGATTGTCTCTTCGCTCGCCATCGGGATGCGGATAGTCTTTTCCTGGCATGCAATCTCTACACGAGCACCTGACAACCGATCCTTTCCAACTTCTACGTCGAAGCTTCCCAACTCATCTGACAGAAGTTCTGACGAAACCTCTGTGACAACCCTCACATTTACAGGTATCCGTACAATTAATTAATTCTTAATTTGTGCTTACTGACTGTGCTTAACTACAACTGTGATTAAACTGCTTTCTAATTTCTGTTACATACATACACATGCATCACTTTTATACTGTCACTCCATTTATTACATACAAACATTAGTGACAACCATGATGCACAAAGCATAGTTAGCACAGTGAGCGGATAACCCAGACAACATGCTGACAATGCCAGCACCTAGACAGACAATATTTTTAAGGCCAGTATGAGCCAGGGATAGAATACTACACTAGTAGGGAGTGTAGGGAAGTGAGGACCATAAAACTGCGTCACTAGGTGATAGTTATAGTGCCCGAAAGTGCCTAAAACATACTTTAAGTGCAGAATTCTGCACTAAATACAAAATTCAGCATTTAAAAATGCTAGTAAAGTGCAAAAACTTGATAAAATAGTCCTAGATACTTTCCAAAGTGTTGGGAATAAATTGTGTCACTAAAAGCATTATAAAAGACACTTTAAAGGTTAATTTAGCACTTTAACGGACAACATCCAACCGAACAACCGGACTTTACCCGAAACATAAAAATATTGCCAAATACATTGTTTTTACTTTTCTGAACTAGTTAGGGTCCCCGAACACCCTAACACACTTTGTATTATAACACACACCTTAATATACTAACTATACAATTCAAAACCAACTAGATTAGCAACCATCACATTACAACCCAACCCCCCTACCCCCCCCCCCCCCATTCGACGGTCACCAAGGGGTGACCCACTCTTGTTTTCTTTTGATTATTTTAATTGCATATGTTGGGTAATTAGTGACACATTACATGATGGTTAAAAGTGTAGATTGGTTTATAAATAAACACCTTGGTCTAACCAAGTCCTTCTACACGAAGAAACAACATAGCATTCATGTATTTGGATTGTTTCGTGCAAGTATAAAAATTAAAGTTTAAGTGTGATTTTATAATTTAACATGTTACACCCCAAAAGTGGTAAACATAAAAAGGGGGTTTCGAGTATACTCACGGTTTTGCAACCTTTCCACTTGTGAATCCACGAGTGAGTTGTTGTGGGAGGTTGGAACACCAAGTCCTTCTACACGAAGAAACAAAGGCGTATAAGTATTGGAGAGTAACGGTGGATTAAAGAATTGGAGGTTAAAAACGTATGAACATAATCGTATGAAATTAATCATCTTTTAACACATAGTGTTTAGATGATGTAACCAAACTCTTTGACAAGTGACCATTATATCATTATCAAAGGTTGATTACTTAGGTAATATATATAAGTTATGTAGTATGTAATATGTCAAATATGTCAAGCATGAGGTAGGAGGATGAATCCTCCATTTAGGAACCTCTTAAGTATCATAGAATTCATGTAGGAGGTAGGAAGAACAAGTCTTCCATTTAGGCACCTCTAAGTGTTCACCACTACACTTGATGTTATGAACATTCAAGGAGGGTCTCGAACTTACAAGTAATAAGAATATGAACATCTAATTTATGAGAAATCATCAAGAAATGTGTGGATTTTTAAGTAGGATAGCCCAAGCTAATCCTAAATCACACTTTCATCAAGTCTTAAGTTTTAACATCACTTGTGGATCAAACCCTTGAACAAAACAGAAAGTTTGTGAGGTTTATACCTCTGATTTTGAATGTCTCAATCTTGTTTTTTAGCCTAACTAACCATAGATGTGGTTATAAGCATAAGGACAAAGGTTTGAGATGAGTTAGACTCAAGTTTAAACAAGTTTAGTAAATATTGAATAAAAACAGAAACAAACAGTGAACTTTGGAGCCTATTTGGCGACGTTCCAGGCTCTGATTTTCTAGGGAAAACCTCTAGAAACGTTGCTAAGATCAATCCAAAGTAGTAGGAAAAAGAATCGAATAAAACGGACAAGAAACGAGTGAGTTATGCTCACTTTAGTGAAGTAGTATCAATCTGCTCGAACTCTGATTTGCAGCTGCGATTAGGAGTGATTTAGAGTGATTTGGAAGTGTTTACAAAGTGAAAATGGCTTGGAGTATGCTTGGTATTTATAGGGGAAGATTTTGGTTGGGTTAGTTGGGGTTTAAATGCAAGAAACACAAGTTAAACCAATGAAAACTCACCAAAATCGCGACCAACCAGCGGCTGTTTAGAGCTGGTTTCGGATCATACTGGCTTGCGGGGTGCGAAGCCAAAGGCTTGGCCTGTTCACGGCCCGCCACAAGGTGGCTCATGCGAAACAAGTTCTCAGCAATGACATTTTGGCCCCTAGAATTTCTTATTTAGGCTTTTTAGGTGTGTTAAGGGTTATTTATGGTATTTAAGCATATTCTAAGGATCAATCAAGTATCATGAACATAAAACAAGTAAAATTAAGTGTATGATTGTCGTATTTAAGTATCGTATACGCTCAAAAGACGTATTATACATAAGTTTAACAAATTTGCAAGTTTGGCACATAGTTTCCAAGAATTACGTATAAGTATGAATTGTTTCACAAAATCAAATGTATGAGCTTGTATAAAGTGTATTTAACACGAAATTAAAGAAATACGAGTTTTATTTATGATCCAAGTCTCGGATTTTACAACGATTACAACGAAAGGACGATTACAAGAACACAAGACTTCTAAAAATAGAAGTACAAACAAGACTTTCTAATTATGGAAAGTACAAAAGAGCAGGGCGTTACAATGATAGAGAGTATTGTTCTAGGTTTTCTCAAAAATAGCCAGGTAGTTACACTGCTTTTTCATCATCAGAGCCATGATCGGAATTGAAACTTGCGAGAGGTTGACGAAGAAGTGTTGAAGAAGAAGGTGGAAACCGCTTTGATGAATTTTAAATTCGAGACGAAAGTAAAACCTCTATTTGGGGATGAAACAGGGTTTTATAAATTGAAAAGGTGAATGCTGACGTGTCAGAAGTTACAAAGATCTGATGGCTAACATCTGTCCACGTCAGAACCTCTGCTCTGATAATGGATGACAGTTGTTTGGAAACCACTGTTGGGCAACAACAGATGTTAGGCAACAATGGTAAGTCAGCAGTCCTTAGATTAAACAGAACCTATGAGAACAGACAATACCCTTCAGCAGTGTTTGGAAACCACTGTTGGGAAACAACAGATGTTAGGCAACAATGGTAATTCAGCAGTTCTTAGATTAAACAGAACCTATGAGAACAGACAATACCCTTCAGCAGTCTGTTGAATTTTTAGTCAAACAAAGGTTTAGAAACAGTTGTTTTCAATAGACTTTTAATATAAACAAATAAATTGATATTAAATATCAGCAGCCATTTAATGCAAAACATTTAAAAAATAAATTTTAATGGGAAAACTATAAAATTAAATATAAAGAAACCGAAAGGACAAATTTTAAACCTCTGGCATAAAAAAATTAAAAAAAAAACCTCTTCATTTAAACACCAACAATACTCTACATGGCAAACACAGGCTTCTACCACTTCATCGGACACAAATGTTGTAAACAGTGGTAAATCAACAGTCGCTAGAATAAAAAGAACTTATCAAAACAGACAATACCTTTCAGCAGTGGATGAATTTTTATCCAAACAGAAGTTGATTCAAAACATCAACAAATACTATGAAAACACTGATGATTAGTTTTAAATTGATTTTATATATTAAGAATTATGATTATGATGCAACTTTTAAGAGTTTTTAAAAATATTTAAAAAATAACTATATTTTAAGAATGGTGTTTTGATGTTCTGAAGACATTTTACAAAGATCTGTTGGGCAATAACAGATGTTCAGAACTTCTGTTGTGTTAATGGTTGACAATTCTTTGGAAACCGTTGTTGGCAATAACAGATGTTGGCAACAGTAGCAACTCAACTGTCATTACATAAAATAGAAATTATGATAACAGACAATACCTTTCAGCAGTGGATGAATCTTTAGCCAAATAGATGTTTTAAAAGCAGTTGTTTTCAACACACTTTTAAAGATTTTTGACAAATTTTTTAAAATAGTTATTTTTTAATAATGGAGTTTTGATGTTCTGAAGACATTATAATACTTTAATCATCAACAAACGATGATTCCAAGCAGTTCTTCTCTTTTGGTAAAATTTAATTTTAACAGACCTTTACAATAGCAGATATCAACTCTAACAACTGTTGATGCTAAAATTAGTAAAAATAAAATGCTCTACAAAGATTAATAGAATTAAAATTTATCTATGACATATGACGATAGATCAACAATTACATCGAATACTGAACAACGAAATTTAATAATCTAAAGACAATGATTTCAAGCAGTGGTTCTCTTTTGAGAAAATTTAACTTTAACAGACCTTTACAATAGCAGATATCAACTCTAACAACTGTTGTTACTAAAATTAGTAAAAATAAAATGCTCCACAAAGATTAATAGAATTAAAATTTATCTATGACATATGAAAATAGATCAACAATTACATCGAGTACTGAACAACGAAATTTAATAATTTAACAGCAAAAATTAAGAAATTTTAGCTTCAACTTCATCGAGTACTGAACTTCTCTATGTATATCTTTAAGCATCACCATGAACTCCAAGTCTCTATCCCTGCACTCTATATTACTGACAACACAAAGGTCGCGTACGGCGTTTGAAGGCATCGCCATCACGTTTCTGGACACTTGGTCTCTCGTAAACCGACCAAGATGCAGTCCATCGAAACACCTCTTCAGCTCTTAAAGAGTAGCCCTATTCTCATATACTTGATCCTCAACTTGCTTGATAAAGCGATACTTTAAATCTTCAGAGTCTGCAGAAGGGTATGATGACATTTTAACTTGTATATTTCTTCAAGTCTGATGTAAAAGAAGGATATTATGGTAGTAAAACGTGATGAAAAACAGGTGAACTGACAAGCATATTATATAGTGAAATAGCTAACAGCCCAAAGGTCAGACTTAAATTTCACCGCACCATTAAACTAATCTAGGAGGCAAAAACGTGTACATTTAATATAAAACATATAAATTCATATATTTCAAAACAGCAGCCATTTAATGCAAAGCCTTTCAAAAATAAGTTTTCACGGGAAAACTAAAAAGTTAAATATCAAGAAACCGAAAGAACAAAAATAAATAAAAAACAGGTTATCATAATTACCATTAACTTCTTCATTTATCATAAAGGTGCATTTTAAACACTATAAAAGGCTGATGATTAGGCGGATTCAAAACATCAAGAATTGTGTTTTAAAAACCTGTCCTCTCAAAAAACAAAGTTGGAACACAACTGGCCTAATGAAGAACTAATATATAAAATCGACATCATCAGTGATAATAAATACAAGAAAACCTGGAGCAGCATCGGATTGCTTCATGAAGTTCTCCACTCTCCTACATCAGACTTCAAGAACAGTGCAGAAGAATTTTCCACTGGTCGCTCGAAAAAAACAAAGCTGAAATATATCAACACCTTAAAATAAATATTATCAACATATATCAACAGTTTAAAAGAATCCACAAACCTAAAATAACCCGCAACTGATTGTTTGAATTTTAAACAACTCAGATTAGGCTGAAATATAAAGCGAGAATTAGAATAGATCAGTTCAAAATTTAAGATTCAAAATTACAGAAAAAAAACATACTCTCAACGATGTTGCAACAATGATGTCGGAAAAATTATGTGAAGTACAAAAAGTTGTAATCGGAGATGAACAGACTGAATATGGAAATTCTGCATTTTGTAACAATCTATCTATACTTTCTATAAAAAAAGAAAACCAAGTGACATAAGAAAAGCTGAGGTGAAACGTTGATGTGTGAAACAGAGGTTCAATGAAACAACGATGTTAAAAAACTGATATTGAAAGGATAATGTGTAAACAGAGTCAACAAATGTTCGAACAAAGAACTGTAATCGAAGATTAACCGGCTCAATCATGAGAGCTATGCATTTGAGTGAGAGAGATATGATCGCAAATATGATTGAGAGAGATAAATTGAAATTTGAATGTGGAGCCAAATTCATATATGTTATTTATAGGGAGCCAGATTCATATGTAGTTTAAATTTTGAATTTGGCGGCAGGATTTTAAATTTTGAATATGGGTAGAAGCTATGGGTAGAGGTTTGAAGTGTGTATAAACAGCTGCCCTTTTGTATGTAGGCAGATGTTTAAATTTTTAATAACGGACAGACTTTTGAAAGTATAGATGTGGGCCAGACCTTTGAAAATTAAAGTGATTTTATATTTTAAGGTTTATGATGCGGTAATGACATAAGAAAAGCCTTGTTGGACAGCCTCTATGGTTGCCACCTCAGCTTTTCATATGTCACTTGGTTTTCTCCTTTTATAGAAAGTATAGATTATTATTATTATTATTATTATTATTATTATTATTATTATTATTATTATTATTATTATTTAAACTAAAATGAGTATACCTGATGGGTTTATTAGTAATTTTAAATAAGTCTAAGATATAAGTTTATGTTTTATGGGTTGAGTTATAATACAAAGAACTTTAAAAATAAGAAGTGTAAGAAGCCACTATAGAGTGACAAATGTCCAAAAAAGATCCTAATGGGAAAGGTAATTTTGTTAAAGAGAACATAAACGTTATCCACATGCAAGTCGCATGCTATTTCCCCTTATTTTTTAAACGTCCATAACTTTTTTATATCGTCATTTGTTTTTAAAAAAAAATTATACCATAAAATCGAGTGTTTTTTTATCTTTAATATGAGTACCCTATTGTAATACTTTAAAATAAAAATTCGAAAACCCAATTACGTATTACACAATGGACATAACATAAAACACAATGAGAAAACCCAGTTGCGTATTACACAATGGACATAACGTAAAACACAATGAGTATCAAACTAAAAACACAGCTGATAACAGATAAAAGACACAATGGACAGTAGACTAAAGACAATGAGTATCAAACTAAAAACACAATTAATGACATCAGATAAAAGACACAATGAACAGAAGAATAAAACACAATGTACAACAGACTAAACACAATGAACAACAGATTAAAACACAATGAACAACAAAACAAAAACACAATGGACAACAGATTAAAACACAATCGATAATGTCACACCCCAACCGATGGCGGAATCATCGGGGCACGGCACTGAGAGAAACAGATTGTCCAAGAGAAATCCATAACAACTAAATTACCGGATAATTAACATTATGTCTTATACCATAACTTATCAAATAAAGCAGTTATTACAGACATAGATATCCCAAAGACAAATCATAGTTTCGACAACTCAAAATATTAACTGTTTTGTTTCTAGACTCTTCCTAACTTGGTTCCACATAGCAAGCATCCTAGCATCTCAAACACCTGTCACATACGTAAAAATAGAGGTCAATACACATAATGTAAAGGTGAGCATACAAGTTTAATAGTATAATAGATAGCGAAAGCGAGTTTACGCATAACCAGCATGTAACATGTATAATGCGAAGCAAGTAGGTTATCGACAATGAAATATGCACAGACGTGACTGCGAGTTGTAGAATGCGCAACACATATCACCACTGTGACACGTGAAGAAAAGCCCTTAACAACCCCTGTCCACGATAGGTGCTGAGTCCAAACTATAGTACTATCGTTGCTAAGGTGTCAGGCAATAATCACTGTGTAAACATAACATACTAGCATTCATCGAGTAACACGTATAACATGTAGAACGGTTAGCGTATAAAAGTGCGTTTGCGTTGTGTGATCGATGTGATTTGATATAAGTAACGTATGTAACACCCAAAAGTGCTTAAAGCAAAAAGGGATCGAGTATACTCACAGATTGTGTTTAGTAAATAAACACTCTCTTGGATTGAAGGGAGCGCTGGAAAGTTAGCCTGATTATAGAACGATAGCATAAGCGATGAACAGTACATTAAACGGTGCGAAGTGAACTGAATGGCGAAGGGTCATCCGATCGGATGACAATCCGAATGGATGGTCATCCGGTCGGATGGCCATTCGGTCGGTTTGTCATTCACTTGGGATGGATGTGTTTGTGTATGATGTGACTTTGAAGTTTTCATTGTAGCATTTTATAAAACAAGTAGTAATCCTACCATTTAAGTCGTCCGGTCGGACAGTCATCCGGACGGATGGCCGTCCGCTCGGATGGTGATCCGAGTGGAGGGAATATGTTAGAAATTTGGTTGAAATTGTTTAAGTGTTTGAACACCATAGGTCATCCGATCGGATTGTTGTTCGATCGAATGGCTATTCGATCGGACGGCGATCCGTTCAGTAACCTGTTCGTTTGAGAACTTGTAAACTTTACTAAGTTTGGAGAGTTTTGCGATTGTATCGAGATAGTATGACAACGTGTCAATCAATGGAAACCCCATCAAGTCCAAGTCATCCGATCGGATGGGAATCACTCCATCCGATCAGTTAACTGTTCTTGAAGGTCGTTCATGTTTAACCCATGAATCGATTGTCTCTTTGATAGAAATCCATTATTGGTCCGACACTTCACATGAGAAGGAGTAGAAGGCCTGAACAAGCTCAGATTCTATCGGTTTTAGGTGCAAGAGTGTAAAAGAATAGTTTGGAAAGCATCTTTCAACTCTTTTATCCTTGTGTGGTTTGAAAATGTCTAGATTTTAGGTGAAATCAGTGTTTAAACATGTTGAAATCTCTTAGATCTGAGTTGTTCTTGGTGGAATGAAGTCACACTTTGAAGTTCATGAGAACCCATGATGACATCACCCTAAAACACCCCAAATCCACCGATTTCATGGTGAAAAGTTAAGATTTGTTGGTGAAAATGATGAAGAAGTGTGTGTAGATCATAGAAGTACAAGATATGAGGTAGAAATTTACAAGAATCACGAGAAATAGAGAGAAAATAGCCCAAGTGCGTGCTGGTCGGAGGAGGAGCTGCCACATCACATGAACAGTGATGTAACAGGTGCTATTTATAGGCAAGAGAGGAGAAGGCAGTGTGCAGTGTTGGATCGAAGGGCGGTTCGATCGGATGGCCATCCGATCGGATGGTCATCCAGACGGATGACCATTCGATCAAATGGTCATTCGATCGGATGGGTTTGGTGAGTTGGTTTTCGACGTTTCGTTTCGTGCATTGAGCGTTGAGATGTGTTGAGAGTAAGCGATGCGATAGTATTTCCCATTAATTACACAAATAAATATAATCCTTAAATCTCGAGTTTACGATGAGATTGCGTTGTGATAGAGTTGCGATTGCGTTTGCGATTAACCACCTCAACATAAACATAACATGCACAAGTAACACATAATAGCACACACACACACACGTAAAACAATATCCATAATCTGTAATTCGAGTTGCGGTGCGATAGGGATGCGATTAGCGATAAGTCGATTAACGATTAAACTGCGATTTATAGCATATACTCCACATAATACAACTAAAGTAACTTAATTTAGAGTGTCGATTATCAGTCAAGGAGTACAATCAATGATTAATCAAGGAATGACATATTCCAATTAGCAATCTTTTCTTCCTTTGACTTGACTTTGACTTTGACTTGTACTTTGACTTCGAAAGTTGGGTTGTTACAGCCTCCCCTACTTTAGGAAATTTCGTCCCGAAATTTTAAGGCGTAGGCGCAACAAACAGTTGTGGATACTTTGCCTTCATATCACTTTCGAGTTCCCAGGTGAACTCGGCGCCGCGTTTGCCTTCCCAGCGAACCTTCACAATGGGAATGCGTGAGCGTCGGGGTAACTTGGTTTCTCGACCCATGATCTCGACAGGCTTTTCCACGAAGTGTAATGTTTCGTCCACTTGTAGATCCTCAAGAGGGACATGTAAATCCTGGTCGGCTAGACACTTTTTGAGGTTCGAAACATGGAAAGTCGGGTGGACGTTACTAAGTTCCTCCGGTAGTTCGAGTCTGTAGGCCACCTTGCCAATTCTTTCCAGAATCTTAAAGGGTCCAACATATCGGGGCGCGAGCTTTCCTTTCTTGCCGAATCTGATCACCCCTTTCCAAGGTGCAACCTTTAAGAGTACGTGATTACCAACGTCAAATTCAAGATGCTTGCGGCGTCTATCGGCGTAACTCTTTTGTCGACTCCGAGCTTTCAGCAGATTGTCTCGAATTTGGAGGATTTTGTCAGTCGTTTCTTGCAATAACTCAGGACTGGTAATTTGTGCATCCCCGATCTCGTGCCATACAATAGGCGATCGACATTTTCTTCCGTATAATGCCTTAAATGGTGCCATTTGGATGCTAGAGTGATAACTGTTATTGTACCAGAACTCAACTAAAGGTAAATGCAAATCCCAATTACCACCGAAATCTATCTCGCACGAGCGAAGCATGTCTTCGATGGTACGAATCGTGCGTTCAGTCTGACCGTCGGTCTGGTGATGGAAAGCGGTACTAAGATTGAGAGTAGTACCGAGGTGAATCGACCATCGCAGTCAGAGATGATGTCACGAGGAGTCCCGTGTCAACAAATAACTTCGTCGATATAGATTCGTGCTAATCGTTCTACCTTATAGTCTTCTCGTATGGGTAGAAAGTGAGCAGATTTGGTGAGATGGTCAACGATAACCCAGATGTTGTCGTGACCAGATGGTGTGCGCGGAAGTTTCATTATGAAGTCCATAGCTATACTCTCCCATTTCCACATAGGGATTTCGGGTTGGACGAGTAAGCCAGAGGGGCGTTGATGCTCAGCCTTGACTTTCGAACAAGTCATGCATTTCGAAACATAGGTAGCGATATCTCTTTTCATGCCTGGCCACCAGTACTTGTAGCGAAGGTCCTGGTACATTTTATCGGCACCTGGATGAACGGAATATCGAGACTTGTGGGCTTCGTCTAGTAGAATTTGTCGTAAGTTGGTGCGCTTGGGAATCCAAATTCGGTCTAGATAATGAAATATACCATTCGATTTATTCACCAGTTGTTCACCGTTATTGATGATCCTTTCTTTCCTCAAAAGTGTGTTCGGTAAAACAAGCATGTTGGGCGTCACAGATGAGGGCTTCGAGATTGTGCTGGGCTTGAGTATTACGAATGCTATTCAAATAGCTTCGTCGACTGAGAGCATCAGCAACGACGTTTGCTTTGCCTGGATGGTAACGAATCTCACAGTCGTAATCATTGAGGAGTTCAACCCATCGGCGTTGGCGCATTTTCAGCTCTTTTTGGTTAAAGATGTGTTGTAGGCTCTTGTGGTCGGTGAAGATCGTACACTTGGTACCGTAAAGGTAGTGTTGCCAAATCTTCAACACAAAAACAACTGCACCAAGCTCGAGATCGTGGGTTGTATAGTTCTTCTCATGGATCTTGAGCTGTCGAGAGGCGTACGTGATAACCTTGTCTCGTTGTATGAGAACACAACCGAGACCGAGGTTAGAGGCATCGCTGTAGACTACAAAGTCATCGTTTCCGTCAGGTAGTGAGAGTACGGGAGCGTTGCAAAGCATAAGTTTCAGGGTTTGGAAGGCCACCTCTTGTTTGGTTCCCCAAACAAAAGGTTGGTCCTTGTGCATAAGCGAGGTAAGAGGAATAGCGATCTTCGAGAAATCAGCGATGAATCGGCGATAGTAACCTGCCAATCCGAGAAAGGAACGAACTTCGGACGGGTTCCTTGGTGTGACCCAACTCTTAACTGCTTCGATCTTTGCAGGATCGACATGAATTCCTTGACTATTGACGATGTGACCGAGGAATTGAACCTCCTCAAGCCAGAATTCACACTTGGAGAACTTGGCATAGAGACGGTTTCCCTGGAGTAACTCAAGAACCAAATGGAGATGTTGCGCGTGTTCGGCTTTTGACTTGGAATAGATCAGGATATCGTCGATAAACACAATGACGAAGCGGTCGAAAAAGGGTTTACACACGCGATTCATTAGATCCATAAAGACTGCGAGGGAGTTGGTTAAACCAAAGGGCATAACAACAAACTCGTAGTGTCCGTAGCGGGTTCAAAAAGCGATCTTGGGTATATCTTCCTCTTGGATTCGTAACTGGTGATAGCCTGAGCGTAAATCAATCTTCGAGAAACATGTAGCACCTTGTAGTTGATCAAACAAATCATCGATTCGAGGCAGGGGATAGTGATTCTTGATGGTAAGCTTATTCAATTCCCTGTAGTCGATGCACATCCGGAACGATCCATCCTTCTTTTTGACGAAAAGGACAGGCGCGCCCCATGGAGAGGTGCTAGGGCGAATGAAGCCTTTATCAAGCAGTTCCTGGAGCTGACTCGAGAGTTCACACATTTCAGAAGGAGTGAGACGATAAGGCGCTCTAGCAACAGGATTTTCTCCAGGAATGAGATCGATTCGGAAATCGATATCACGAGTGGGCGGTAAACCAGGTAGATCTTCGGGAAAAACACGAGGAAAATCACGAACCATAGGCACCTTGTCTATTGCCTTAACTTCCTTTTCCTCCGCTACTACGATGTGCGCCAAGAAAGCTTGGTATTCCTTGCAGAGATACTTGCTATCTTGGACACACGACATGAGTTGTAATGTCTTCGAAGCGACTTCGCCATAAACACACATTTGATCACCATTTGCGAGAGAGAAACGAATCATTTTATCGAAGCAAACAATTTTAGCATGATTCTCCCGAAGGAAATCCATACCTACTATGACATCAAAGCTACCGAGCTGCATCGGGATAAGATTGATAGGAAAAACGTGATTGTTGAGTTCGAGGGTACAATCACGTAGAACGGAACCAACAATGACAGTTCTTCCGGGGGTGACTTCTACGTCGAAGGTTGATGGGAGGTTAATGCGTTTACGGTTTAGGAGCCTTTCGAATTCGAACGATACAAAATAGTTATCGGCCCTAGTATCAAACAAACACGAATCATATATACCATTTACGAGAAACGTACCATTAACCACGTTGTTGTCTGCCTGAGCCTGACGGGCGTTGATGTTGAAGACACTCCGGTGAGCTGCTTGCTGAGCTGGTTGTTGCTGCTGCTGCTGTTGTTGTGCTGAATGTTGCTGCTGCTGTTGTGGCTCTTGCTTCACCACTCTGTTCGGGCAGACATTTGCGAAGTGGTTGGGATCACCACACGCAAAGCAGGCTCTTGTGTGAGCAGCGGAAGCAGGAGCTGCTTGTTGACCCTGGGGAGCTGGTAGAGCAAGAGCTTGAACTGGGGCGGGAGCTTGGCGAGGACCGGTACGGCAGTTAGCAGTGAAATGGTCGTACAAGTTGCAGTGAACATAAAACCGGCATACGATTCCAACCGGGTGATGATAGGTACAAGTAGGGCTGAGCGGGTGTGCACCAGTATATGCACGCTTGGCCGGCGGCGCATTGGACACTGGCACCGCTACTTGGCGATTCTGAGGTTGCGGTTGAGCGGGTACAGATTGAAGTGGATCGGCGGTTACTGCACAGTTCTTGTTGCTAGAGTTGTTCTTTCTCTTGCGGCGTGAAGACTTGGAAGCTTGCGGTGCGGTGGGTTCAGCAGTGGGAGCAGCGGTGACTTGGTGAAGACTCTTGGTGGGTTTATCAAAGTAACCAGCCAATACTCGCTTGTCATTGATCTCGGCATCGAGTAGGTAAGTCTCTTCGATAGTTGTCGTCTTCGCGGCTTGAACGAAGTCAGCAACACAATCCGGTAAAGCACAATAGTTGTTCACCTTTCTGCAGATTTTTGGAACAAGGAATCTTGGTGTTTCAAAATATTTTTCTAACTTTTGAGGTATCTTTAAGCAGAAATAACTTAAAACAATGTTGTAAAACTTATTTTTAACAAGATTCCTTGAATAAAAATCTATCAAACATCTCAATAAGGCTTGAAACCATAGTGATTTCAAGCTTTAATGGAGGTGTTTTGAGGTAAAAATGAAGAAGAATGCAAGAGACAAAAGTGGAAAAGACAAGATGGTTGTTGGGAACCTTCTTTAGAATATACCTAGGATGGTATGTGTGAAGATCCACCAAATCTCTGTCTTTTGGAGTGGTCCAAATGTGCAGGAATCTTGGCTGCATTTATAGAAAACGACAGCAAGCTGCACACGGCCCCGTGTCGGCTGAACACGGCCCCGTGTGCAGACAAGATCCTGACACATTCTGTCCGTATTCTGACCAAAAGTCAGACGGGAATCTTTTGGTGGACACGGGGGCGTGCTGACCTGGACACGGCCCCGTGCCTAGAGGCTGTTTATGAAGTTTCGTCTATTTTTAAGGAATTTGTCCGGATCGGGTGGTTCCTTACTGGACGGAACAACACTGAAGTGCTTGAGATACCTTAGTTGCTCAAGATTTAGACGAGAACGCAAGAGGTTATCGGTAAGGGTGATTCCTATGCTAAATGTAGGTGGACAAGTCCAACCCTTTCCCGGGCTCTCGTTAAAGAAGGCGTATGTCGAATCGCTCGGGTCTATGTATGCATCGAAAGAATTCGATGGGGAGTCCTTCACGGCACAATCGACACAGGGAGGACTATCGTTCAAGTCTTCGCAAGAGTTAGAGATGATATCGGGAACAACGAAGTTGTTTTTATCCGAATGCGATCTTAACAATTCTTCTTGGGTATCGTCTTGAGAGAATTAATGATATCCATCTCAAGTTCTCTTACCCAATTAAGAATTAGATCTTCCATTTGAAATAATTCATCAAGAAGCATTTCTCCTAGAAGGGATGATTGAGAGCATTCGAGGGAGAGATAGGGATTATTTTTACTTTTCGCTCATCTTAAGGCTACAGGAAAACAATGGGTCTATATAGTGGGGCTTGTAATTTAAAAAAATAACATTTTAAATCTTCATGATTTCCGCCACATATTTGACACCACGTACCATAAGAGGACCGGAAGTAAAAAATATAAGTATCACTCATGGTTGTGTCAGAAATTACCAACCGTCGGGATCTTACGGTTCTGTTTTCAGTATCTGATACTTGGGCACGGGGCATGTTGATTGGGCACGGCCTCGTGTTCAGCTACTGTCTGACTTAAAACAGGATTGCAAGTACCAAAGATTGGGCATGGGGCGTGTTCAGCGGGCACGGCCTGTGCTGAATTCTGCAGAACCTGAAAATTTACGAAAAATCCTAAAAAAATAAGAAAAAAAAAAGATTAGGCCGTTGATTCCTAACTTTCTTAAAATCCTTGTGTCCCCGGCAACGGCGCCAAAAACTTGATGCAAGTGCACCCATCGTGAGCGTAGTATAGCGTTGGTAAGATACCGAGGTCGTCCAAGGACACAAGAGCTTTTAGTACCGGTTTATCCTCAACGTCTAATCAAATCAAAATTTTAGAAAAAAAGGTTTAAACATGAAAATAAAAACTAAAAATGCTGAAAATAAAAATAAAAATAAAACAAATAGACAAGATGAATCACTTGGATCCGACTCACCTTTAGTGTAACCTTTGATTATTTCCGCCCTTTTGCACTTTTTAAGAGATTATCTTAGTTATAGTAGTGTAACGCCCCAAAATACCAATGTTAATATTGTCGTGTGTTCTTATATGACACGTCATGAAATAAATAACTAGGCTATTTAACCTAGTTAAGGGTATGGTCAAAAGTATTAAATGATGAAGGTATTGTCAGTTATGTTTTAAAGGAAAACCCGAGGGGCTAAAGTGGAACAAATGAAAGTTTATTTCTAAATAAAAGATCAACACACACACATAAACACACATACGTGTGTGTTCTGGAAAGATCGAGCAGGGGCTCTCAAGAGCCCCAAAACCCTAGTTCTTCAAAAGCTTCAATTTGAAGAATGAATCAAGGCCCAAATTCACAACCGAACATGAATTAGTGATCACCGTCACAAGGGGATCGTAAGGTATGTCTTAAATCAAAGATTGGTGATCATGTGTAAAGTGGGTTATGTTCTAATCCGTAAGTTAATGTGAAATTGATCATGTATAAGGGTTAGAATCATCAAATAGAACATAGGTTATGTATGGTTTGTGTTAATTTGATGATTAGAGGTGAAACCCACTTGTTTTGGTAAGGATGATGACTTGAATGATCCTCCATGTTCAATTCTTATTGATTGTTGATGAATTATGATGATCTCTTGTGAGATGAATTGAACGAAATATGGTGTTGATGTG
Source organism: Helianthus tuberosus (assembly GCA_030545235.1). Classification (NCBI taxonomy): domain Eukaryota; kingdom Viridiplantae; phylum Streptophyta; class Magnoliopsida; order Asterales; family Asteraceae; genus Helianthus; species Helianthus tuberosus. Next base: position 185,866,527 of record CM060442.1, read on the forward strand.
TTTGATGCTTATGTGTGAATGGTACATGTTGATTAGGAGTAGGATTTTATGAGTTATATATGAGTTTAGAAGATTTATGCATGAACTAGTTGTACGTTATGCTTAAAAGGTGGTACGCACACCAAGCGTACGATAAGATGTATATAGTGTCGTTCGTATAGTTGATTATGATGTTACGGGTATATGATGATAAGCCGATAGTTAAATATGGTTAATAGTTGACTTTCAAAAGTCAACTAAGTATAAGAACGTGATTTGACTCGTTGTCGTAAAGGCATGATCATAGGAGGTCGTATGGTACATGTTATGTTAATATGCGTTAATTGTGATTACAAGATGAATTACATGAGTTGGAAAGGATATGAAGTTGATTATATGTTTTATGTTTGTTAGAAATAACTAATGAGAGTTAAGTGTGAAATATGCGATTGATATGATTGTTAACATGTACAAATGAGTATGCTAATAAGAGCGTGATTTCGATGAAATGAAAGTATAGGAATCACGTCGAGACGGGCTCAAGCATGAGGTGTTAACGGGTCAAGAAGAGGCAAGGAATCGGATACGAGCACAGACGCATAAGGTAAGTGATTTCTGTAATCACTTCTTAGTTTGTTTAAGTAATATAGTGTTTTAATTAAATTAAACATGATGTTTGAAGTTAAATATGTGCTGAAGTCTTTCGTCGTAAATGATGGGATTAAAGTTGACCAAAACGCCCTTGATGGGTGTTTTGGGCAAATGATCTTAAAAGTAGTTTTAGAAACAAGTTATTCGATTAGTGTAATGTTTTGGTCGAGTATGAAAGTGGGGAGTATGGTTTTGTTAGTCATAAACCATTTAATGCGCAATTACCCTTAACGGGTCAAAATAAGCTTTTGAGCGAAGATGGGTGAAATAAGGTGTAAGGTAGTCGGGAATGAATCTTTTATGATAGATGACCTTGCAATTATTAGATTCATATGAAGTTAAGGTCAAACAAACAAGTTATGTTGATAAATGCATGAACGGGTCAAGCTTTGGTAAAACGGTAACGAGCCGAAGGCTTAATAGTCATAAATTTCGGTAATCCAAATATGGGATTTTTACTTCATGTGATGGAGAATTAAATTACGATCACGTAGGAAAAAGAATCGGGTAAAACGGATCAAAAACGAGAGAGTTATGCTCGTTTCCGTAAAACCAGATCGTGCTGAGAATATGCAGCAACCAGCTGCGATATTCTGTTGATTTAGGGGGGTCGCGTAGCGCGATGGCCCGTCGCGTCGCGCGACGGGGTAAGTTTTTCCGAAAATCGTTTCCGTGCCTCGTTTTGTCTTGGGAACTCGTTTAAACGCGTTTTAAGTTACGTACGACTAGTTTAACTTACGTTTTTATGAATTTAAGTGTATGCCCATACTTGATAGGTATGTATGTATGTTTATAAGTACGTAAGCAAGTTTACATGGCTATATGAGGGTATGTTTGAGAGTAGGCGTGTATGAGTTCGGTATGTTGTAAATGAGGATTATGTATGTATATAGGTATAATATCATGAGTGTACGTAACCATGTGGGTATGTGTGGATGTAGATACGTATATAATGATAAAGATGTGGTTATATGTAGGTGTGTATGTAGGTAGAACGTATATGTACGCAAGTGAGTATGTTCGAAGGTATGCACGTATGTAGGTTTGTGTGAAGGCATGTAATAAGTATGTATGTATGTATGTATGTATGTATGCATATATGTATGTATGGATGTATGTATGTATGTATGTATGTATGTATGTATGTATGTATGTATGTATGTATGTAGGTATGAATGGATGTATCTAGGTATGCATGTACGTAGGTATGTACGTATGTATGTAGGTACGTATGTAGGAAAGTTGCTATTTGTGATCGTAAGCATATGTATCAGTTGTATGAAAGTATGTACGCATACATCCAATGAAATTGAGTACTAACGGTAATAATAGCGTGCTTGGTGAATGAAGTGTAACGCAGGAATACCAAAGAAGTCTCACTACGGATCGTATGATCAAGATGGGAAAGCTGGGATGTAAAGAGTTAATGAAACGAGAAGTAAACGTGAACAAACCTTGTATGTTTATAATGCGTACTAATGTAGTGAATTTATTGTGGTGAGCGCAGGTAGTACCAGTCATGAGGATATCCAAGGATTGGAGATCGAGGATCGAGTCACTAGAGAGATTGTACGGAAACGTTGATGTATATAATGTAGTAAACATAAGCTATGTTTTTAATTAGTAAATAAGAGGATGACGGATTTATGAGAAAAAGCTATGTTAAAGTTCAATTTTAAATAAGTTGAGGTATTTATAATGAAAGAAATTTTTGGGCATGAACTTCCGCTGCGACCTATTGGTCAAACGTGAATTAGGGTGTAATAAGTTGGTATCAGAGCCCTGGTTTGAAGGAATCAAGTACGAGAAGGTAAGTACTTGAACTCAAACTTGTGTGCTCATGAGATAAGAAATCTGTACAATCTAAGACTCGATCAAGATCCAAAGGTAAAGGCTAATGTAAGTATGTACTTATGTATACGTGTAAAGAAACTAACGGTTTTGTATGTGCAAGGTAAGCATAAGTGTTGGAAGAGGATGATCCGTGAATGCAGTCTAGGATGAATACTAAGGCAGGCAAAGAGGTAATAAGACAATAGGCAAATGAGCCTAGGTACGTAAATTTAATATGTGGGTGTAAGTAATGGTAAAATTCATTAAGGGAAGGAAAATTTTAAATGAAAGACAATGATTGTATAGTAATGAAGTACTGGAAGTGATACACGCGCCGAAACCTAAGTCTACGGACATAAGGTGACAATTACATGAAGGCACGAAACTACTATGTGGATTGTGTACCTGGCCAGTACACGAGAAACATATGACGTTCGTGAGATCATGATAATTGTTACAGGTATGTCCGGTAAAGTTAGGTAGCAGGCGGGCGTGTGGGTGAAATGGGAAGTAAGACTCTCGGGAAATTGAGAGTACTATGAAAGTATGAAAAACATGCCTGATGAGAATAAAGAATGTGGAATCCGTAATTAAGTACGGATCAGCAAGATATGAATAATATGTTTGAATCCGTGAGACGGATTCAAGGATGAAAGGCATGAATGATATGTTTGAATCCGTGAGACGGATTCAAGGATGAAAGGCATGAATGATATGTTTGAATCCGTGAGACGGATTCAAGGATGAAAGGCATGAATGATATGTTTGAATCCGTAAGGCGGATTCAATGAATGAAAAATCATGAATGATGCGTCTGAATCCGTGAGACGGATTTAAAAATATAAAGATGAAATTAATCCGCCTAAGAAGATATCGACAGTTTGACCATGATTGAGTCGAACGGGTCATAGAAATAAGTATAAAGTAAAAGGTGATAGTATAATAGATGAAGTTTTGTATAAGTTACGTGTTAGATGTGTTAGTAATTGACTCTTAGAAGTCAGAATGATGACGGGCTGTGACCCGGACAATAACTTGAGTATGGGCGGGAAGGGTAAGCTTAGTAAGAAATATTGAAACGATGTAATAAGGTCTTTGCAAGTAAGCATGAATGGAAGGAAGTACGAGCGTGTACTTCAGTTGGCGAAATGATTAATTGAATGAAAGGATTGCATGTAAGAAATAGAATGTGTGGTACGTTATAGCAGGTACGTAGGAAATTGTAGAAGAGTTATAGGTGGGTAATCACCTAGTGTAATGAATGTTTGAATGACATATACTAACCGCCGATGTTGTTAATGATAATGCTAGAACTATGGATGTGATGAAACCAATCGTATTGGTGAAAGGACGTGCACGAGCGGAAGCTCATTACACGAATGAATGAAACCTGGCCTGTACGGCTAGTACTCGAGGAAAAGATGATCGATCTGGGTTGCGGATCGTGGTTTGGGAAATGAAAAAGAGGTTAGTAAAATGTTTAACTCATGATTGGAGAGATATGAACTATTTATACACGTGAATTAAAGTAATGCATGAAGTGAAAGCTATAGTAATGTGAAATGAACGAAATGATTTAAAGATAAAATAAAGGTATGCAAGGTATACGTAACTGTAGAAAATGTAGAATAAGGTTAATGTTAAAGTTAAGCATATATGAGTATGTATAGATTTCAAGTTCAAAGTAAGGTCGTTTAGTCGATGAAAACATTATGAATGTTGAAATAAACAAATGGGAATGTTAGTAATGGGATGCTGTAATGGTTTCAAGTAAACAAAAGATATATGATGCATATGATATATGAGAATTAGAATGATGATTGAACCATTAGCTATGAAGGCTGTTAGGAATTAGCGTCATTAGTGAAAGCGACACTAATAAGAACTCCGGAGCGGGTTCTTTAAGAAAGAAGATAGTCGTTGTGATGGGCTAGCGGTAGTGTTGATGGGACGTAGAGAAGAATTAATTAGTGTTAAATAGAGGTAAGAAAGGTTTCGGGGACGAAACCTCATTTAAGGGTGGTAGACTTGTAACGCCCCAAAATACCAATGTTAATATTGTCGTGTGTTCTTATATGACACGTCATGAAATAAATAACTAGGCTATTTAACCTAGTTAAGGGTATGGTCAAAAGTATTAAATGATGAAGGTATTGTCAGTTATGTTTTAAAGGCAAACCCGAGGGGCTAAAGTGGAACAAATGAAAGTTTATTTCTAAATAAAAGATCAACACACACACATAAACACACATACGTGTGTGTTCTAGAAAGATCGAGCAGGGGCTCTCAAGAGCCCCAAAACCCTAGTTCTTCAAAAGCTTCAATTTGAAGAATGAATCAAGGCCCAAATTCACAACCGAACATGAATTAGTGATCACCGTCACAAGGGGATCGTAAGGTATGTCTTAAATCAAAGATTGGTGATCATGTGTAAAGTGGGTTATGTTCTAATCCGTAAGTTAATGTGAAATTGATCATGTATAAGGGTTAGAATCATCAAATAGAACATAGGTTATGTATGATTTGTGTTAATTTGATGATTAGAGGTGAAACCCACTTGTTTTGGTAAGGATGATGACTTGAATGATCCTCCATGTTCAATTCTTATTGATTGTTGATGAATTATGATGATCTCTTGTGAGATGAATTGAACGAAATATGGTGTTGATGTGTTTGATGCTTATGTGTGAATGGTACATGTTGATTAGGAGTAGGATTTTATGAGTTATATATGAGTTTAGAAGATTTATGCATGAACTAGTTGTACGTTATGCTTAAAAGGTGGTACGCACACCAAGCGTACGATAAGATGTATATAGTGTCGTTCGTATAGTTGATTATGATGTTACGGGTATATGATGATAAGCCGATAGTTAAATATGGTTAATAGTTGACTTTCAAAAGTCAACTAAGTATAAGAACGTGATTTGACTCGTTGTCGTAAAGGCATGATCATAGGAGGTCGTATGGTACATGTTATGTTAATATGCGTTAATTGTGATTACAAGATGAATTACATGAGTTGGAAAGGATATGAAGTTGATTATATGTTTTATGTTTGTTAGAAATAACTAATGAGAGTTAAGTGTGAAATATGCGATTTATATGATTGTTAACATGTACAAATGAGTATGCTAATAAGAGCGTGATTTCGATGAAATGAAAGTATAGGAATCACGTCGAGACGGGCTCAAGCATGAGGTGTTAACGGGTCAAGAAGAGGCAAGGAATCGGATACGAGCACGGACGCATAGGGTAAGTGATTTTTGTAATCATTTCTTAGTTTGTTTAAGTAATATAGTGTTTTAATTAAATTAAACATGATGTTTGAAGTTAAATATGTGCTGAAGTCTTTCGTCATAAATGATGGGATTAAAGTTGACCAAAACGCCCTTGATGGGTGTTTTGGGCAAATGATCTTAAAAGTAGTTTTAGAAACAAGTTATTCGATTAGTGTAATGTTTTGGTCGAGTATGAAAGTGGGGAGTATGGTTTTGTTAGTCATAAACCATTTAATGCGCAATTACCCTTAACGGGTCAAAATAAGCTTTTGAGCGAAGATGGGTGAAATAAGGTGTAAGGTAGTCGGGAATGAATCTTTTATGATAGATGACCTTGCAATTATTAGATTCATATGAAGTTAAGGTCAAACAAACAAGTTATGTTGATAAATGCATGAACGGGTCAAGATTTGGTAAAAGGGTAACAAGCCGAAGGCTTAATAGTCATAAATTTTGGTAATCCAAATATGGGATTTTTACTTCATGTGATGGAGAATTAAATCACGATCACGTAGGAAAAAGAATCGGGTAAAACGGATCAAAAATGAGAGAGTTATGCTCGTTTCCGTAAAACCGGATCGTGCTGAGAATATGCAGCAACCAGCTGCGATATTCTGTTGATTTAGGGTGGTCGCGTAGCGCGACGGCCCGTCGCGTCGCGCGACGGCCCGTCGCGTCGCGCGACGGGGTAAGTTTTTCCGAAAATCGTTTCCGTGCCTCGTTTTGTCTTGGGAACTCGTTTAAACGTGTTTTAAGTTACGTACGACTAGTTTAACTTACGTTTTTATGAATTTAAGTGTATGCCCATACTTGATAGGTATGTATGTATGTTTATAAGTACGTAAGCAAGTTTACGTGGCTATATGAGGGTATGTTTGAGAGTAGGCGTGTATGAGTTCGGTATGTTGTAAATGAGGATTATGTATGTATATAGGTATAATATCATGAGTGTACGTAACCATGTGGGTATGTGTGGATGTAGATACGTATATAATGATAAAGATGTGGTTATATGTAGGTGTGTGTGTAGGTAGAACGTATATGTACGCAAGTGAGTATGTTCGAAGGTATGCACGTATGTAGGTTTGTGTGAAGGCATGTAATAAGTATGTATGTATGTATGTATGTATGCATATATGTATGTATGGATGTATGTATGTATGTAGGTATGAATGGATGTATCTAGGTATGTATGTAGGTACGTATGTAGGAAAGTTGCTATTTGTGATCGTAAGCATATGTATCAGTTGTATGAAAGTATGTACGCATACATCCAATGAAATTGAGTACTAACGGTAATAATAGCGTGCTTGGTGAATGAAGTGTAACGCAGGAATACCAAAGAAGTCTCACTACGGATCGTATGATCAAGATGGGAAAGCTGGGATGTAAAGAGTTAACGAAACGAGAAGTAAACGTGAACAAACCTTGGATCTTTATAATGCGTACTAATGTAGTGAATTAATTGTGGTGAGCGCAGGTAGTACCAGTCATGAGGATATCCAAGGATTGGAGATCGAGGATCGAGTCACTAGAGAGATTGTACGGAAACGTTGATGTATATAATGTAGTAAACATAAGCTATGTTTTTAATTAGTAAATAAGAGGATGACGGATTTATGAGAAAAAGCTATGTTAAAGTTCAATTTTAAATAAGTTGAGGTATTTATAATGAAAGAAATTTTTAGGCATGAACTTCCGCTGCGACCTATTGGTCAAACATGAATTAGGGTGTAATAAGTAGTAGGCCCCTCTTTTGAAGGTGACGTTACCCTCAACCCAGTAGTTTGAGTCAACAAGGATACAATCCTAAAGGGTTGGATTATTGAAAGATAATTAATTAAGTTATTAATGCGTAATGTGGTAGGCCTCTCTTTTGAAGGTGACGTTACCCTCGGCTAAGTAGTTTGAGTCAGCAGGGATACAATCCTAAGTAGCCGGGTTAATGTTTTAATAGTAGTTTACATATGAGGGGATCAAGAAATTCGAACCCCCGCCATCCAATACCAGTGGGTATTGAAAGAGGTCCTACTAAGCTTGACCCAGGTCCTTGCAGGATCTATACACTGAACAAGGAAAGACGCTTACCAAACCATTCCCTTAACCCGCGACCAGGTAGCCAACATATCTCCATATAGACCGTGGAGATATGAATGGTGAAAATCTTTTATTTTATATAGACAGTAAAATAACGCCAAGACACCACGGACAAATGATAAGAAAGTTTCACCTTCAACATAAGAAACTAGTTATTAAAGTCATTAATAGATAACCAAATAAAAAGTGCGAAAAGATTAAAAATAAAAAGTATTACACTAAATGCTTTTCTTCACCAAGTGATGTAAGAGACTTAGGCAAACATGGCATTTGATTGTCAAGAACTCTTACTATCAATCTTGGATCCCGAGACTACAACACACACTCTATGATGGATGATGGATGATGGATGATGGTGGTGGATGTGGATGTGGGTTGTGATGGTGGTGGTGGTGGGTGGGTGAAGTGTGAGAGAGGTGGTTTGCCAAGGGATGCCTTTGAAGTGAACCAAGCACCTCTATTTATAGCCTGCACAGAAGCCCGGACACGGCCCCGTGTCCACCCATCTTCTCTTTCTTCATTAAATGCAGTTTGTCTGCATTAGTTGACCACGCCCCCATGTCTGCTGGGCACGGCCCCGTGTGCAGAAGCGTATCTGTACTATAAAGATTTGCTTGGATTCTGCGAATCTTAGCGTTGATCACGGCCCCGTGTTGGGATATAGAAGCTTCTACAACTTTGTCTTTTCTGCAGACACTTGGGCACGCCCCCGTGCTCAATGAGCACGGGGCGTGTTCAGCCTTCTGTTCTCTTGTTTTTGCTTGGGGAGATGCTGTCGAGGGGTCGGGCATGCCACGTTTATTCCTTTTCTTTTATTTTTGTTAGATTTAGTTGCATTTTTGCTTCTTTTGTTCATTTAAGCTATTTTAACCCTGAAAATACAAAAGGAAGACAAAAGCACACTTTTCCCAACATTAGTACTAAAAAGGGGTTAGTTTTATGCCACATTTGATGTAATTTATATGTTGCATTTTACACACATCAAATACCCCCACACTTGAATCTTTGCTTGTCCTCAAGCAAAACTCTTTTTAATGTGGCTTACACTCCCAAATGGAATGGGTAGAAGAGAAGGTTTTGGGCTTGTCTTGAGTGTCGGGATTCCAAGATTTTTATTAGGTTTTATTTTTATGTTATTTACAATCCTGTTCGTAATGATTTATTTAGAACATTACATAAGAGAAATTACTTATTTGGGCATAACATGCCTCTTTAAAATTCCATTTATATACAAGTTCACATACCTCACGGGAGATCACTCAACACTCGGCCGAAGATGTATTTTTGTGAAACACTCGGGACCAGCATGGAACTTACTTCTACCATATGCTTGCCAAGCAATCAATCCTCATCCTTTTTAACTATACACCTTTGTAAATATCAAGAGGACTTTGGGGAAGGGTTAGGCTTGGGTTAAAGGTAGGTGGTTTTGGGTTAATGGTTAGTAGAAAAGGGCGAAAGGCGTAAAAAGCGTCGGTTTTCGTAAGACTTTTTATTTTTGTGACTTTTTATTTTAATGAAGCAATTCTTCAAACAAAGTTATTTTTGATGAACTTGTTTATTTATTTCTTGGCTTCATCATCATTTTTTTGTTTTTTTATAAGGAATGTCACATGAAAAACCGAGCTTTTTACTAAAATAAAGGGTTTAAAATGAAAAAGGGTTTTGGTGGGTAAAGGGTGTTTGTTTTGTGGGTTTAGAAATGAAAAGGTTTAGGCTCAAAGGGGTTAACTAGGGGGATTTTGGGTAGGTGGTAAAAAAAATGGTGTTGAAAGAAAAAGGGTTAGTCCTAATGCCTCCATCATTTACTTACTTGGGTTTAAGTTGGTAAGGACCGGGAATGTATCGTCATGGCAAGTTCTAGAATCGTAAGAAACCAAGCGGCTATTCACACAAGAAACGAAAAATGAGCATTTAGTTTAAAGATGTGTATTTGTATGCTCAATAAAGGCTCAAAACTCACTTTTTTGTGGGAATGGGTTTTTATTTGATCAAGTATATATAATCAAATTTTAACTAGATTTGTCATGCCGTTTCATAATTTTCTTATGTTGGTTCTTTTTATCACGACGCTATCGGTTGTAAATTTGTAAAAATATAACCTTTTTAGAACTTGTAATTCCCAAATTAAACCAAGACAAGTAAAAAAATGAATTTTTTTTGAAAAAATTTGGGGTGTTTAGCGGTTCCAATAGAGTTTTGTGTAAGGCTTGTAATTAGGACTTGCAAAATTCAAGGTTTTAGCATCCCCCCCCCCCACACTTAAATTACACATTATTCTCAATGTGTCCCAAAAATAAGTTTTTAGGTTGATTGAATGTGTAAAAGGTGTGTTAAAAACAAAATTTTATGTTACTGGTCATCTGGACACGGGCCCGTGGTGTCCGGGCACGGCCCCCTGTTCAGGTTGCAAGTAACAGAAATTTTCAGAAAGTAACAGAAACCTGGGCACAGGGGCGTGTTCAGCGAACACGCCCCGTGTCTAGTTACCTGAACTGGGTGTTTTCCTGCAGATCTTTCAGCATGGGGCCGTGTTGGCTGGGCACGGCCCGTGCTGAACTTGCTGTAATGAAGAAAAATTTTTGGGAGGCTCTGTTTTTGTGCATGGGGTGTTGGTTCAAGTTTCCCTTAGTATCCTTCACCATCCCGAGTGCGTTTTACCCATTACAACATCATCCAAACACCAAACAATTTTTAAAACCATCATTCATTAAATAGAGAGAGTTAGATAATGTTCTTAATAACTAAAACTTTAGATAAATAGGTCAGAAAACACAAGAAGTCTAAACCCAGAAAGAAGTTCTAGCCTATAGTTTATTCTAATAGCAAAATTTCCGAAAAATAATTTTCTCGGTTGGATGCGGCTCGAAGAACTTCTTCCTCCGGATATGGGTCCCTCACACGTCGGCGAGCCATTCTTCTATCTCCCTAGGGAGAAGAAATGCGGGCTCATTGGCATCATCATTTTGAGGGGGTGTAACTTCCACCGGGACTTCTTGCAAGTTGTCAAGAGGAGGTTCCGCGGGGATGTCATCCCACCCGGTGGGATTATTGACTCCAAGTGCTAAGTTCCAATCCTCTTGGGGGAGGATCGGTTCCATGGGAGGTGTCACAAGAATGTTCAACCTCTGGTGCAAGAGGTTGATTTCCTGGAAATTGTTTTCCAACCCCACCGTAAGATAATTTATACGTTCTATCAGGACCTCCTCCACTGATGTCATCTCATCGAGAGCTTCACGTAATGTCATTACATAGTGTACGAGAGTTGCTTCTATTGAAGGTCTTCGTTCTCTTCGACTGTTTCGGGAATGTGCTGAAGAAGTTCCACTGTTTTGGCTTGACATTCTGAGAAAATAAACTGAAAAGAGTTCATTTTAATGAAACAGTAACCTCGGACACGGCCCCGTGCTCAATGAGCAAGGCCCCGTGCTCAATGAGCACGGCCCCGTGTTCACCTTTCTGCAGATTTTTGGAACAAGGAATCTTGGTGTTTCAAATTATTGTTCTAACTTTTGAGGTATCTTTAAGCAGAAATAACTTAAAACAATTTTGTAAAACTTATTTTTAACAAGATTCCTTGAATAAAAATCTATCAAACATCTAAATAAGGCTTGAAACCATGGTGATTTCAAGCTTTAATGGAGGTGTTTTGAGGTAAAAATGAAGAAGAAGGCAAGAGACAAAAGTGGAAAAGACAAGATGGTTGTTGGGAACCTTCTTTAGAATATACCTAGGATGGTATGTGTGAAGATCCACCAAATCCCTGTCTTTTGGAGTGGTCCAAATGTGCAGGAATCTTGGCTGCATTTATAGAAAACGACAGCAAGCTGCACACGGCCCCATGTCGGCTGAACACGGCCCCGTGTGCAGACAAGATCCTGACACATTATGTCTGTATTCTGACCAAAAGTCAGACGGGAATCTTTTGGTGGAAACGGGGGTGTGCTGACCTTGACACGGCCCCGTGCCTAGAGGCTGTTTATGAAGTTTCGTCTATTTTTAAGGAATTTGTCCGGATCGGGTGGTTCCTTACTAGACGGAACAACACCGAAGTGCCTGAGATACCTTAGTTGCTCAAGATTTAGACGAGAACGCAAGAGGTTATCGGTAAGGGTGATCCTATGCTAAATGTAGGTGGACAAGTCCAACCCTTTCCCGGGATCTCGTTAAAGAAGGTGTATGTTGAATCGCTCGGGTCTATGTATGCATCGAAGGAATTCGATGGGGAGTCCTTCACGGCACAATCGACACAGGGACGACTATCGTTCAAGTCTTCGCAAGAGTTAAAGGTGATATCGGGAACAACGAAGTTGTTTTTATCCGAATGTGATCTCAACAATTCTTCTTGGGTATCGTCTTGAGATGAATTAATGATATCCATCTCAAGTTCTCTTACCCAATTAAGAATTAGATCTTCCATTTGAAATAATTCATCAAGAAGCATTTCTCCTAGAAGAGATGATTGAGAGCATTCGACGGAGAGATAAGGATTATTTTTACTTTCGCCCCTCTTAAGGCTACAGGAAAACAATTGGTCTATATAGTGGGCATGTAATTTAAAAAATAACATTTTAAATCTTCATGATTTCCGCCACATATTTGACACCACGTACCATAAGAGGACCGGAAGTAAAAAATATCAGTATCACTCATGGTTGTGTCAGAAATTACCAACCGTCGGGATCTTACGGTTCTGTTTTCAGTATCTGATACTTGGGCACGGGGCATGTTGATTGGGCACGGCCCCGTGTTCAGCTACTGTCTGACTTAAAAACAGGATTGTCAGTACCAAAGATTGGGCATGTGGCGTGTTCAGCGGGCACGGCCCGTGCTGAGTTCTGCAGAAGCTGAAAATTTACAAAAAATCCTAAAAAATAAGAAAAAAAAAGATTAGGCCGTTGATTCCTAACTTTCTTAAAATCCTTGTGTCCCCGGCAACGGCGCCAAAAACTTGATGTGTGTGTAGCGTTATATAATTTTATGTATATTTTTAGCCCTTTTTACACTTTAGTCAAGTTTTAAATTTATAAAACACGATATTTTACTAACACTAAACACACATATGGGCAAGTGCACCCATCGTGAGCGTAGTATAGCGTTGGTAAGATACCGAGGTCGTCCAAGGACACAAGAGCTTTTAGTACCGGTTTATCCTCAACGTCTAATCAAATCAAAATTTTAGAAAAAAGGTTTAAACATGAAAATAAAAACTAAAAATGCTGAAAATAAAAATAAAACAGATAGACAAGATGAATCACTTGGATCTGACTCGCCTTTAGTGTAACCTTTGATTATTTCCGCACTTTTGCACTTTTTAAGAGATTATCTTAGTTATAGTAGTAGGCCCCTCTTTTGAAGGTGACGTTACCCTCAACCCAGTAGTTTGAGTCAGCAAGGATACAATCCGAAAGGGTTGGATTATTGAAAGATAATTAATTAAGTTGTTAATGCGTAATGTGGTAGGCCCCTCTTTTGAAGGTGACGTTACCCTCGACTAAGTAGTTTGAGTCAGCAGGGATACAATCATAAGTTGTCGGGTTAATGTTTTAATAGTAGTTTACATATGAGGGGATCAAGAAATTCGAACCCCCGCCATCCAATACCAGTGGGTATTGAAGGAGGTCCTAGTAAGCTTGACCCAGGTCCTTGCTGGATCTATACACTGAACAAGGCAAGACGCTTACCAAACCATTCCCTTAACCCCCGACCAGGTAGCCAACATATCTCCATATAGACCATGAAGATATGAATGGTGAAAATCTTTTATTTTATATAGACAGTACAATAACGCCAAGTCATCACGGACAAATGATAAGGAAGTTTCACCTTCAACATAAGAAACTAGTTATTAAAGTCATTAATACACAACCAAATAAAAAGTGTGAAAAGATTAAAAATAAAAAGTATTACACTAAATGCTTGTCTTCACCAGGTGATGTAAGAGACTTAGGAAAACATGGCCTTTGATTGTCAAGAACTCTTACTATCAATCTTGGATCCCGAGACTACTACACACACTCTATGATGGATGATGGTGGTGGATGTGGGTTGTGATGGTGGTGGTGGGTGGGTGAAGTGTGAGAGAGGTGGTTTGCCAAGGGATGCCTTTGAAATGAACCAAGCACCTCTATTTATAGCCTGCACAGAAGCCCGGACACGGCCTCGTGTCCATTAGGCACGGCCCCGTGTCCACCCATCTTCTCTTTCTTCATTAAATGCAGTTTGTCTGCATTAGTTGACCACGCCCCCGTGTCTGCTGGGCACGGCCCCGTGTGCAGAAGCGTATCTGTACTATCAAGATTTGCTTGGATTCTGCGAATCTTAGCGTTGACCACGGCCCCGTGTTGGCTGGGCACGCCCCCGTGTTGGGAAATAGAAGCTTCTACAACTGTGTCTTTTCTGCAGACACTTGGGCACGCCCCCGTGCTCAATGAGCACGGGGCGTGTTCAGCCTTCTGTTCTCTTGTTTTTGCTTGGGGATATGCTGTCGAGGGGTCGGGCATGCCACGTTTATTCCTTTTCTTGTATTATTGTTAGATTTAGCTGCATTTTTGCTTCTTTTGTTCATTTAAGCTCTTTTAACCCTGAAAATACAAAAGGAAGACAAAAGCACACTTTTTCCAACATTAGTACTAAAAAAGGGTTAGTTTTATGCCACATTTGATGTAATTTGCATTTTACACACATCAATGACCTTAGCCATTTGCTTTGCGACTAGAGCAGCGATGCGTTTGTCCTCATGGTTTCGGCGAGAGTTGCGAGCGGTGTGCGATCCAAATGACGACATTGTCTGCAACAGACATCGTCACAGGACTCAGACACAATTTCGGTTAACCCTAGTACAGTCTAGCGATGTCTCCCAAAAGCTACTTTATATAAAGCACAGGAACACGTCTAATCACACAGTCACGTAGGCACATAATCCACAGAAGCACGCAAGCACATAAGTACGTAATCCATGTAAGCCCGGAAGCACGTATTCCACAATATTTTGCACGTATTCACCTACTTATATTGCACGTATTCACCTATCTTTCAAAGCCGCGTAAGTGATCGAGAGTTGCGAGTGCGAGTAGCGAGTACACATTGAGTAGCATAGCGAGTGGTATGCGATTTGCTTGTAGAGTAGCAGTGATTTGTTTGCGTATTGAGGTAAATGTGTAGTGCGTGTTGTGTGTGTTGATCAAAGCGAACAACGAAAACCGTAAAATCACCAAAAATCGAGACACATAAACATATAACACCTCATAAAACACATAAAAATCCACATAAAAAGCGATAAATCTCAGAGTCAGCGGGTTGCGGGCTCAGAATCGAAACACATAAAATCAGCGATTGCGGTTTGAAATCGAAAATAGATTGTCTCGGCTTGACAGACGTCGACTACCCAAAGTGATTCGACTATTCTCAAGGACTTCGAGC
Source organism: Helianthus tuberosus (assembly GCA_030545235.1). Lineage (NCBI taxonomy): Eukaryota > Viridiplantae > Streptophyta > Magnoliopsida > Asterales > Asteraceae > Helianthus > Helianthus tuberosus. The sequence goes on from CM060442.1 coordinate 185,881,790, forward strand.
ACACGTTTTGGCCTAATAGACTGTGCTCTATCACCGGTATACGGTGAACGGCACGCATCTTTATGGTTATTCACGCAACTCGAATCAACGGAATCCATCGAGACTTTGGTTGAGAGTTTTGTAAAACAAAAAAGTAGAGCGGAATAAGTCATCAAGGTATGGGTTTCACCCCTAACTCAGCGACTACATTCCTGTTTATGTGATAGAATCATAAGATAGATAGGGAGAATCGCGTCGAAGTATGGATTTCACTCCTGATTCAACGCAAATTCTCGTGTTGATAGTAAAAATGTGTGTCGAACGAGCGATTTGGTCGAGAGTTTGCGGTTTTCACACCTAGTCTCAACCAGATCACTTGTTTGTGTGTGTCGCCAGCCTTAGGAAAGGCTGACCTTGCGCGAAGTTGTAGTATGCGATGTTCGTGCAAGAGTGTATGTACAGCGAGTTCGAGCGAGAATTTCAAGTAAGCTCGTACGAAACCCCTACCGGGTTCGCATAAGTCGATCTGTTGGTACTTAGACTATAGACTAGGTTAATTCTAAGACATCGACCCGGACTAGGTTGAGTCTTGCCTAATTCCCTATAGTTATGGCTCTGATACCAATCTGTCACACCCCAACCGATGGCGGAATCATTGGGGCGCGGCACTGAGCGAAACCGATTGTCCAAGAGAAATCCATAACAACTAAATTACCGGATAATTAACATTATATCTCATACCATAACTTATCAAATAAAGCAGTTATTACAGACAAAGATATCCCAAAGACAAATCATAGTTTCGACAACACAAAATATTAATTGTTTTGTTTCTAGACTCTTCTTAACTTGGTTCCACATAGCAAGCATCCTAGCATCTCAAACACCTGTCACATACGTTAAAATAGAGGTCAATACACATAGTGTAAAGGTGAACATACAAGTTTAATAGTATAATAGATAGCGAAAGCGAGTTTACGCATAACCAGCATGTAACATGTATAATGCGAAGCAAGTAGGTTATCGACAATGAAATATGCACAGACATGACTGCGAGTTGTATTAGCGCAACACATATCACCACTGTGACACGTGAAGAAAAGCCCTTAACAACATCTGTCCATGACAGGTGCTGAGTCCAAACTATAGTACTATTGTTGCTAAGGTGTCAGGCAACAATCACTGTGTAAACGTAACATACTAGCATTCATCGAGTAACACATATAACATGCAGAACGGTTAGCATATAAAAGTGCGTTTGCATTGTGTGATCGATGTGATTTGATATAAGTAACGTATGTAACACCCAAAAGTGTTTAAAGCAAAAAGGGATCGAGTATACTCACAGATTGTTTTTAGTAAATAAACACTCTCCTGGATTGAAGGGAGCACTGGAAAGTTAGCCTGATTACAGAAGGATAGAATAAGCGATGAACAGTACGTTAAACGGTGCGAAGTGAACTGAGTGGCGAAGGGTCATCCGATCGGATGACAATCCGGATGGATGGTCATCCGGTCGGATGGCCATTCGGTCGGGTTGTTATTCGCTAGGGATGGATGTGTTTGTGTATGATGTGACTTTGAAGTTTTCGTTGTAGCATTTTATAAAACAAGAAGTAATCCTACCATTCAGGTCGTCCGGTCGGATGGTCATCCAGACGGATGGCCGTCCGCTCGGATGGTGATTCGAGTGGAGGGTATATGTTGGAAAATTGGTTGAAATTGTTTAAGTGTCTGAACACCATAGGTCATCCGATCGGATTGTCGTTCGATCGAATGGCTATCCGATCGGACGGCGATCCGTTCAGTAACATGTTCATTTGAGAACTTGTAAAATTTGCTAAGTTTGGAGAGTTGTGCGATTGTATCGAGACGGTATGACAACGTGTCAAACAATGGAAACCCCATCAAGTCCAAGTCATCCGATCGAATGGGAATCACCCCGTCTGATCAGTTAATTGTTCTTGACGGTCGTTCATGTTTAACCCGTGAATCTGTTGTCTCTTTGATAGAAATCCGTTCTTGGACCGACACTTCACATGAGAAGGAGTAGAAGGCCCGAACAAGCTCAGATTCTATCGGTTTTAGGTACAAGATTGTAAAAGAATAGTTAGGAAAGCATCTTTTAACACTTTTATCCTTCTGTGGTTTGAAAAAGTCTAGATTTTTGGTGAAATCAGTGTTTAAACATGTTGAAATCTCTTAGATCTGAGTTGTTCTTGGTGGAATGAGGTCACACTTTGAAGTTCATGAGAACCCATGATGACATCACCCTAAAACACCCCAAATCCACTGATTTCATGGTGAAAAGTTAAGATTTGATGGTGAAAATGATGAAGGAGTGTGTGTAGATCATAGAAGTATAAGATTTGAGGAAGAAACTTACAAGAATCACGAGAAATCGAGAGAAAATAGCCCAAGGGCGTGCTGGTCGGAGGAGGAGATGTCACATCACATGAACAGTGATGTGACAGGTGTTATTTATAGGCAAGAGAGGAGAAGGTGGTGTACAATGTTGGATCGAAGGGCGGTTCGATCGGATGGCCATCCGATCGGATGGTCATCCAGACGGATGACCATTCGATCAAATGGTCATTCAATCGGATGGGTTTGGTGAGTTGGTTTTCGACGTTTCGTTTCGTGCATTGAGCGTTGCGATGTGTTGCAAGTAAGCGATGCGATAGTATTTCCCATTAATTACACAAATAGATATAATCCTTAAATCTCGAGTTTGTGATGAGATTGCGTTGTGATAGAGTTGCGATTGCGTTTGCGATTAACCACCTCAACATAAACATAACATGCACAAGTAACACATAATAGCACACACACACGTAAAACAATATCGATAATCTGTAATTCAAGTTGTGATGCGATAGCGATGCGAGTAGCGATAAGTCGATTAACGATTAAACTGCGATTTATAGCATATACTCCACATAATACAACTAAAGTAACTTAATTTAGAGTGTCGATTATCAATCAAGGAGTACAATCAATGATTAATCAAGGAAAGACATATTCCAATTAGCAATCTTTTCTTCCTTTGACTTGACTTTGACTTTGACTTGTACTTTGACTTTGACTTCGAAAGTCGGATTGTTACAGATAACATAATAAACACAATGACTAGAACCTATAACACAATGTATAGAAAACCCAAATATAACACTATCTTCATTGTGTCATACATTATGTTATAGGTTCTAATAAAAACACAATGGACATAACCCAAATTAACAGTGTGTTATAAGTTTTTATAATAACATAATGTATAGAAACCTTAATAAAAAAAACGTAAGAACCAAAACCCAGTTGAAAGACACAATGACCAGAACATTTAACACAATACAAAGAAAACCCAGAAAAATGAATTTTTTTTATTTTTATATAACAATATCATACTCATATTATAGATAAAAAACGCTCATTATTATGGTGAAATTTTGTTAAAAACAAATGTCATATGAAAAAGTTATGAACGTTTTAAATTGATGGGGTAATTGGCATGTGTCTTGCATGTCGTATGAAATATTTTTTATTTTACCAACTTATACGTATTATACATATACGGACGTATGTGTATACTATCAAGATCGGTTACTTAAAACTTGCCTATTTCACTATACATGTGTGTATACATTGAGACACACACATACCTATACACACATGCACATACACATACACATACACATAGATACAAGTGCACACATTCACACACAATACATATACGTAGGTATGTGTATGATATCATGATCAATCATTATTAAAAATCCAAAAATTAAAAAGTATATAAATTTTTGGTCGGAAGTTTCCGACTAGTTTCCGACCATTCTTTTTTAATTTTCGTTTTCGAGTTGTAAACGTTATTTTTTCAGTTCCCCCTTTTGCGCACCATAACTATACATGAAATATTTTTTTTATTTTACCAACTTATACGTATTATACATATACGGATGTATGTGTATACTATCGGGATCGGTTATTCAAAACTTGCTTGTATCACTATACATGTGTGCATACATTGAGACAAATACATACCTATACACACACGCACATGCACATAGATATAAGTGCACACATTCATACACAATACATATAAGTAGGTATGTGTATGATATCATGATCAATCATTATTAAAAAAAACAAATATTAACAATAATATAAATGTTTGCTCGGAAAATGGTTTGGAATTTTCCGACTAGTTTCCGACCATTTTTTTTAATTTTCGTTTTTGAGTTTTAAACATTATTTTTTCGGTCCCCCCTTTACGCACCATAACTCTACATGAAATATTTTTTATTTTACCAACTCATATGTATTATACATATACAGATGTATGTGTATACTATCGGGATCGGTAGTATAACAAACGTTTTTCTATTTTTTATTTATTTAAGTTTTCTGACATGTTGGTGCATATGTCTATCGACTTCGTCTTGTATCAAGTCTTGTAATAGATTAGATAGATCAGGGCACGAAATACGAGAAAAATGTGAAATATATGTGATGTGACCATTTCGCACGAAATGGGAAAGACCAGTTCGCACGAAATGGCTCTGGCCAATTCGTACGAAATGATGATACCATTTCGTGTGAACTTGTTTCGTGCGGAATGGGTTGCCTATAAATACTTGCCTTGGTAATTTTGTTTGTGACGATCTGATTCCGGTGCCGAGGTGCTGCCGAAGTGTCTCCAGTCTGTAAAACGTTGTGAAATCAATAAACGAGACAGTTTAAAGTGAATCTAGTGTATATCAAGTTGATTCAACATCAATACGTTTATTTCCGCCTCTCGTATTGATTAGAACTCTTCTGAACGACTCGTTTTGGTCGTGCAAACGATCCTACAAGTGGTATCAGAGCTCAGGAGGAAGAGTTCTTACTATTTCAGCTTGATTTCTTCAAAATTCTGATTTCTACACCTTCTTTTACAAGATTTTTCAAAATTAAACAAGATTTCACGGATAAAATGGCTTGATTTTCTCACATAAGACGTGTAATACAGTTTTAATCAATCCTTGAAAGAATTAGAACTAAAATCGACCTAAAACTTGATCAATTTGTCAAAAACATGGCCGATTGTATGACATCAGCACCATTTCGCACGAGTTGAATCATCCATTTCGCACGGATTGACAAGATTCAGTTCCATTTCGCACGGATTGGAAAGATTTGAACCATTTCGCTTGAAGTTGACTCAATTCGCACCAAATACCTTCATTTCGCACGAATTGACTAATAAGTTGTCCATTTCGTTTGAAAGTTGTTCCATTTCGTTTGTGATTGTGTCAGTTCATGTGAAATTAGAGTTCATTTCGTTTGAAGAGGTTCATTTCGTTTGAAGAGGTTCATTTCGTTTGAAAGGCTGAGTTTGTGAAATATTTTACCGAAACATGGAAGAAGAGTTTTACAACGCATTTTGAGCTCTAATCAGATTGATCCTAAAAGTTTTAAATTTTATTTTGCAGATAGATTGGAGAAACTAAAGGAGAAGCAAGCAGCAAATAATCAGAAAAAGGTAAAATGCGAGAATGTTGCTCAGAAAGAGAAGTCTGAAAAGAGTGAAGAAGTTATAGTTGTTGAGAAAGTGGTTGAAGTTGAAAAGATAATCGAAGTTGAAAAAATTGTTGATATCACGAAACCTTGTCCAAAATGTTTGGAACCATGCAAACATTGTGAAGAAAAAGATGAGAAGTATAGTGAGCTTGACAAGATGAAAGAAAAGTTATTGTTCGATGTTAAGTATGTGAAAGAATCGTATGATGTGTTGAACAGAACGGTGAATAGTTTTCAAAAGACAAATTCAGAAAGAGAAGATGCATTAACAATGATGAATGTAGTGATGATGTCTAAGCAGAAGGCTATCAACCACTATATTGAAGAATGTGCAAAGTTGAAGCAGGAGTTGGAGACAGAAAAGATAGAAAATGAAAGAATCAGACGATTGCTGCAAAGTTATTCAAGTTCTGATTATTTGATTGACAGAATTTATCCAACTATTGCAGGTTTTGAAGCTTTTCAGGACAAGAAGTCGGAAGAGAAGGATACTGGTAAGAAACAAAGTGCAAATTATAACAAGTGTCCACCTCCTATTTGGGAAGGTTATTCTCCCAGAAAACCAAATGAGGAACAAGTCAAAAAGGCTGTCAATATAAAGTTAAAGTCCGAAACAACTGATGATTTACCAGACAACATTGACGTCACATTCACATCATCTGACACTGATCATGAGTCTGAGTTAATAAAGAAAGTGGTCGATCAGGTGTTGGATAAGGATGAGGAGTCAGAATCAAAGTCTGAGTCTGAAAGTTCGAGTTCGTCGGTCAACAGTTCAAAATCATCAGTCAAAAGGGTTTACAATAAATAATTTATGTTATCAAAATCTAATTTGAATGACGAAACATTTGAAGTTGCATATACTTTGAATGATTCTGACAAATTATATTTTGATAAAGAATTTCCAATAAGAAGTGTTCAAATTGAAAAAATTAAAAAGGTTTTCAAATTAACAGAAATTAATATTTCTGAAATAAAAGATGTAAATCTTACTGAAAAACCTAAAAAATACACTTCAAGAGTTCAACAAAGATTGAACAAGAAAAAGGGTTACAGTTCTGGTTTTGGTTTTCAAAAGAAACCAAACCATAACAGTAATTTTAAAAAAGAAAGGTTTAGGCTTTATTCCACCCGAAAATCATAAAAATGAGAAAATTTCTAAAACAAAAACAATATTTGTTTCAGGGGCAAGTTCTGAAGAAGAAGAAGAAGAGAAGAGCTCTGTAACACCTCGTAAAATCACGACCAGTGATGTATTGACACGTGTAATGAACCCTAATGAAGTCAAACATTGAAATTTAGGGACTAATTTTTCGAAAAATCAAAAACCTTGATTATGAAAGGACTGGAAGTGTTTGTATACCTAAAATAAGTTTCTGAATAACCTCTCACGATGATTATATTCACAAATGAGCCACTTATCGATCGAGTGTAGCTGTTTGCGTAATTAATTGAAAGTTTGCGCAATGAAGGGTTAAAAGCGTCAACATGTTAATTCTTACCTCTGAGTGACCTTTTAACAAATCGGGAGCTTCATGAAATTTGATTATACTCTCGGGAATGCCAACTATTGGCCGTCTAAGGTTTTTATGCCTATAAGTAAGGTTACGCGCAACTTTGCAAGTTAGATGGACTAAAAGTGTCAATATGTTTAATTATACCTCTGAATGACCTTTTAGCGAACCCGAAGCATCGTGATGTTTAATAATACTTTCAAGAATGCCTAATATGGATTAGATGAGGCTTCGATGATATTAAATGATGAGATGCGCAAGTTTGCGCAATAGAGGGACCCAAAGCGTCAACTTTTGAATCTACGCCTTTCGGTGACCATTTAAGCGATCGAGAGCGTAGTAATATTTAAGTATATGCTTGGGAATGACCATTATCGGCCATGGAAGGCTTGGATATCATTAAACGACATTTCGCGCTGCTTTGTGCGATTAAAGGACTAATTGCGTCAAACTGCTAAAGTATGCCGATTCGTATAGTAACGGACCTTCCGGAATATGACCATGAGTTAATCATACCCTAATTATCCTTTATATAGCTTATATATAGGATTAGAGGTGTTTGGTGCGCAAAAATAAACTTTTAAGTCATGCAGGGACTAAAAGTGTCAAAAAGTGCACAAGTTTGCATTTTCGCGCATATCTCACATTCTGAATATCTCCGGACACCCAAAAATTTATGTAAGCACTAAAATATTTTATTTTAGTGTTTGGTTTGATAATTCGTCGCGTCGTTTGGATCGTTTTTCGCGTCCGTCCGTGTTTCGTCGTAATTAGCCGAACAACGTGACCGTACGACCAAACGAACCGACATCCGGCATATTTTTGAGCATGTTTCATGTTCCCCATGTTTAGACATCATTGTAGAGCCTTAGAAATGGTTTAACGGGCCTTAGATGTGTCATTAATGGCATTTGGAAGTGCAGGGGCCAAAACTGTCAACAAATGAAAGTATGCATGTGCTGTATAGGTCCTTACGGACCGTATACAGGACCTCATACAGTCCGTATACTCTTGCCAGTAACATGAAAATGAAAACCAGCTTTGGTTTTGCTTCCATACTCTCATATTCGAATCTATGGGCCTGTTTCTTGTTTTGGACAGCTGTTGAGACACACGTACTGATCCTAGAAGCCCCATAACACCTGTTGATCATCCAAAAACCCACAAAAACCTATAAATAGAAGTGTTCTTCATCTTTCCCATTTGCTCATTTCCCTTGCTATCTTCTCCTCTCTCAATCTGGAGCTCCCTGGACATCAAGCATTGTTTCCTAAGCTTCAATTTAATCCTAAGGACCATTTGTAAGTGTCCTTAACCTTCTAATTTCAGTTTTGATTAGTTTAATAACCAAAAGTCAACCTTATCGTAATTAAGGTTTGACTTAGTGATTAATCACTAATGGTCCAGTAGTTAGTTTAATTAGAAGTAGATATAAGTGGGTAATTATGTAGGTAATAAACCCCTGAGAGGGCACCTACTGATCATCATCCTAACTTGGTCAAATGTCGGGTCAAACCTAATAATAAAAAGTCAACAGAAAGCTATTTTGCAAATAAATTCATAATTAGCAATATAGAAGCTATGAAACCTGTTTTAACACTTGTATAACTTGGTAATTAGTATAAGAACATGCCTAAGCATGTTCAACCCGACAATTTCAAGTTTAGGATCGGTTTGGAACCGAAAGTCGCAAAAGTAGACTTTTGCCTTGACTTTCAGTTCTGACCCGATTTAGCTTAGTTTAGATATACCTTAGGATTCCTTTAGGATTATGTTATAGGTTAGTATAACCCTCTGAGGTTATACAACTTGGATCCTTAGTTATCCTATTCATTTACATGTTCCCGTTATATGCTTAAATGTTGAGCATTATGCCATTTTTACCTCAAAACGATATTTTTGAAAATATGAAAGAATAGAAACCTTTATTACTGAATTATAAACTTGTCCCTAAAATTTGACATCAGTTTGTGGTCTAGATTAGGAGTTATGCTCATTAGCGTAAATGAAAAGCTTTTATTAATTAAACGGCGTAATTAGCATATAGCCTATCTAAACCCAACTTTTGATACCAAACTTTTTATCTACTGGTATAAAATAATATTTTGGGATTTTTGAAGATTTTTATTTATTTTTAGGCTGATCATAACATAGAGTTATACCTTTAGTTCGGTTATTGTCGGTTTTGCCCTTTTGGCCTATAAAATGAGTTTTATAAAACATTTTGACCCCAAACCTTTTGCTACTGATTTTATATGATAAATAAAATATTTTAAGCTTTCTGGAATGATAAAAATATCAGCTTTTCTTAAAAAAACCCGGAAATCGCTTAAAACCGCCTTTTTACGCGTTTTTAACGCATAGTATAAGTTAAAACTATTTTTAACATATAAGGTTTGATACCTACTGATGTTTTAAGTAAATTTTCATAATTAAACAGTAGGCAAAAGTTTTAAACTCAGATTTCCAAATTTGACCTTTAAACCTTATGTGAAATTACCAAAATGCCCCTTCGGTGCATAGTTTGGTTATAAATGATAAAATTCACATATGTGTAATACCCTACTGATATAACTTATTAAATTGAGTATTTTTACTAATTAAATCAGACCTAAAACTCAGATTTATAATAAACCTCTTTTATAACCTTTTAAATGACCAAAATACCCCTACGGGGCATAATTTGAGTTTAAATTCGTTTTGGGCATAATGGAAGGTATCCTACTGATATCACAACATATTTAAGGCATATTAACTTAGGAAACCTGTTCATGACTCTTTTGGTTACCCGTTACGCACTTTTCACGTTCGGATCGGCTTATGTAACTAGTTTACATAAATTAGCCGAAACGGGTCAAACCTTATCATTTTTATCTCAAAATCCAGAATGTGTTTAGTTTACCCTTATTACACAAGTATACAAGCTTGTCGGGTCTAAACCACATTCCATTTCGGTCTTCGCTTAATCATGCGTTTTGAACCGTATCCTCCTTTAAAACTAACCGGTCTAAGCTTAGGCTTAATTAAAGACCCGTTAGGAATCTAATAGGTTATTAAAAACCTTCGTTCTAGATTTAGGAGCCCAGTAAAAGCTATCTGTACTTGCTGATTTGATATACGGCTGGGATTTAATTTATATTTAGCTCAGGTAAATACTTTTAACTTATTTTCCCTATACGTGCTTGGGGTACGGTATATACAAATACCGCTTGGTCGGGCATTGAATCTTTAATCGAATGGAGGTTAATTCATTGAGATGTCACGTTTAAATTGTTTTGTTTGCTTAAAACCTTTGGGGGTTAATGACCATGTCCCGGATATCCTTGGCATCATTCATGAAATGGCCACGACCTAAGCACGGGGTGTAGGCGTACACCTAACAGTGCCTATGTAAAAACTGGTAATCCACTTAGAGGAATCAACCTCATGGGCATTATACCTGTGGTGTGTCTATTAATCTTTAACCTGGTATACAGGCCGGGCTACTGAACGTATAAGAAACATGTAAATCTTTTACAAGTATTATATACAAATAATTATCCCAAGTTACAAAAAGTTTTGTGCCGTGCGCACTCAAATCAATTTTCTTAAACATTTTCAAAATGAGTCAGTTAAATTGTATTTACCAGTGTAAACTGACGTATTTTCCAAAAAGGCTAAGTACAGGTACTAATCGGAATAGGCTGGCTACTCCTAGCATCAATAAAGAGTCTCGCAAGCTTAGATGCCTAAAGTCTGTTGAACAATGTTTCATTTTAATTTCGATCCGCATGTGGAACCTTTACTTTCCGTTTGTAATACTTTGTTATTACTTTTTATCGGATTGTAATATAATTATCTTTTGCTTCCGCTGTGCATTTAAATTGTGTTGTTTGACTATGATGATATCAACGATGTCACGATACTCCCCACCGGGCCCACCGGCAATACGTGGAAATATCGTGGTGTGACAAGCTCATTCTGGAAACAATCGAACAAAGAGTTCTTTGCTGAAAAACAAAAGTTTGAGAAGACTGTGTTTGGAACCAAAAAGGAGACAAGAACCTATTACCGATGTCAAGAAGTTGGTCACATCGCCTGGAATTGTCCAAAGGCAACCAACACTAAACAGGAAGTTGTTTCTAAACTCAAAGAAAAAGTTGTTGATAAAAATAAACCACCAACTGAAAAATTCAAAGTGTTTAAAAATTCAACATATGAAGTTGGTGAATGTTCGAAAAGGTTTTACAAAAGAAGGGTGAATCTTGACAACCAAACATGGGTTGTTAAGAAATCTGAAGTGAAATTTGGCAATGAATCTGACTCGTCAAAGTCAGAGGAGCCACAAGTTGAACCAAAAGAAGGAAATTCAGTACCGCCGATGGATGATGTCAACTTTCCACCATTGTGTGCTGAAAATTTAAAATCAAAAGTTGGAAAAGTGGAAATTTCGAATCAATTCTATTCTGAAAAGAAAGAATTTGATGTTGAAAAGGTTTTTAATGACAAAGTGAAAAATATTTTTGGAAAAATGGTCGAGGGTAAGGCCAAAGGGGTAAAAGATTTTATGAAGAAAAAAGGAATGTTCAAACCCCGAGTGAAACTGAGAAGGTCACACCCAAAGCTGGTCAGGCTTGGGTGTCTTTATTCCACATGTAAAAATCCTGACTTGCCGGAGCTCCCAAGTTGGTAATCGTGGAGCAGGAATCGGCATCTTTCTTGAAATTTTTTTAAAATTGTTATATTTCGTTTTACAAGTGGTAGTGTTTGTTGTGAAGAACCTACAAGTGGTTATTGGTTATTCCTTCAAGTGGTTAATCAAGGTCATTAATTGAACTTGATTTAACTTTCATACAAATGGTTGAGAAACAAAGTGATGAATGAATCCCCGATCTTACAAGTGTGAAATCAACAAAACTAATTTTCCGGAAAAACCATTTTGATTAAAACAAACTTAAGTGTTTTGAAATCATAATGGGAAAATAGTTTGTTGTCAGGGGGAGTTCTGATTGTTTATGCCAAGTGAATGGAGGATTGATGCAATTCACATCGGTTTGTCAAATTTTCTTTAAATGGTTTTGAATTTTAGGGGGAGTAAGATATTTCAGAAAATTCAAAAAACATTTGAAAATTTGAAAAAGTCAAAAACATGATAAAAATCAAAAATGAGTTTTGTTGTGAAAAAGCGGAAATGATAGTACATCCGTTAGACTGTCACAGTACGCTAAAGAAATGGAAAGTTAAAATGTGATAAACGGTCTCACTAAAGATGTGACGATAGGCTCAGCTAGACTAGTAGATTTGCAATAACAATACAAACTTAAATGAAAAAGCCTAGTTCTAGTGGGAAACGCGGTTGAAAGCATAGTACTTAGTTTAATCCTTCGTGACTGTGTACCTACTCGGTAATCGCTGAATGCTAAAAGAGTATAAAAACCGGTCAGTTTGTGAACTTTCACAACTTGCTGAAAAAGTCACTGTGATTGTGCATTTCATTTTGCAAAGATTTAAACTTGTTTGATTTCTTTATTTTGTTTAAGCATTGGACATCCTCTGCGTATACGTAAGTATCGAACTGGATGTTAGTGCCTAAACGTTCTGCTTTATTTTTCTTGGTGTTTCGTTTAAATCTTGGATCACCTCTGCGTATATGTGAATATCGAACTGGTGGTTAAGATCTAAACATATTCAACTTGTTTTTATTTCTTATTTTGTTTAAACATTGGACTTTCTCTGCGTATCGAAAGATCGACCTGATTGTTAATGTTTAAACATTCTGCGTTGTTTTCGCACATATCACTGTTGATGAAAGTTTAAAGGCATTACTTGAGTCAGTGTATTGCATGATGAGGGGATATGCTGAAATCGTGGGGTCCATAAGAATTTAGTGCAAAATTAATATATCTTAATGTATCGGTAAGCATTTCAAAAGTTTTTAGATTGAGTTTAAGAGGACAACAATATCGTCAATCTATGTGAATCGTTTAGAACTTAAAGTGTTTAAAGCTCAACGGTGCTTGTGATTTGTCATAAACTGATATGATCCTCTTACACAAACTCACAAAAATACTATCTGAAAATTTTTCTTTACTGTTTTTCTTTCAAATCAAAAATCCAAAAAGATTGTGTTTTTAGTTATAAAATTTTGAAAATTCAAAAAGATTTTATTTCTTCTTGTTTTCGACAACTGATGTTGAAAAGCTGTTTTTCAAAATTCCAAATGCTGGTCCACACAACTAATTGCATGACTTGTTGATGAGCTTGATGGATCATAGAACTCCATAGGAATCTGTTTCACCAAAAAGAAATTCATTTATCAGGCATCATTTCATAATATTTTATTTAATCATAACAAATAATAACTGGTCTAAGTTAATGTAACTTCAAAAAGGTATCTTGAAAAATTGAGCCACCAATATTGGACTTTACTCATCCATTAAAACATATTAGAAAGTTAAATTCATTTAACAGGTGATTTGACTCTAATTAAATATCTTACTTGCGAAAGAAGCTTTGTGCACAGCTTCTTTAGCTTCAGCTTAGATTCACTACGTTTTTCTGATTCTGATGTAAACTTCGATTTTCCATTATTATCTTCGGGTTCAGGTTCCGGTTCAGATTTACTCTTCGCTCTCACTATCGCTGAATGACGTTTTCTTACCTTGAAAGTGCACCCCGGCTACTTTTCTTGGACGATCCTTTATACCAAGTCCCTGTTTTCCTGTAGTTGCTTTATCCTACAAAGAAATTATAATAATAAAAAAAATGAACAGAGTTGTGTAAAATAATAAAGGTACGTGACAAAGTACATACTTGTACAAGTTTGTAAAGATTTTCTTGATCATCCTCATGAAATGCAGTCCTCTTGTTACAGCCTTGATTTGTAAGAGACTTCTTTCTCTTGGATTGAGCTCCAAGTAATCCCCCCGATACAAATCCAAATTTGTTACCCCACCACTTCGGGGAAATTTATTTTTCATCTTCGACTGTTAATAAACGCAGTTTTTTAAATAGCAAGAAAACATATAAGTAATAGTAGAAAAACGTAGATAGCATGAAACGTACCTTCTTCAGTATTATCAGATGCTTCTACCAAATCTGAGTCTCGAGACTGACAATTATCAAGCTCCGGCTCGGGCTCAGCACTATCATCTACCTTTTTGACCTGCAGAATATCGTGTAAGAAACATCTTGTAGGGGAAATACAAATAAGTAAAACTGATAAGAATGCTTGTAAGCCTGCTTCTTTCCATAAAATAAGTTAGTTCAAGCAGTTAAGGATTGGTTACGGATTGGATAGGTTTAGTCAGCCAGTCAGGTTAACCAAATTAACCTAAATAGGCTACTTATCGTTTTTTATGTATCCTAAATTCTAGACACCCCCAATATCCTGATAATCCGTCCCGTCAATCTGCCATTCTCCCCATGTGTTAGACACTGCTCATACTCTCTGCCCTAACTTCTACCCGACAAAATCTCACTTAGAAACTCTTAACAGGTAGAAAAGTAGCATATGCAAAAAGTAGCCCATATGCACCTGGATGGCATTTTATTTCATAAACGTCACCATATGTGTTGGTATCATCGTCATCGGAAACCCAGGACCAATCGGAACGGATGGACTTGTGACCACAAACACAATCACTAACGAACAATCCACAACATTCACACGAATTCATGATTATGAATTGAAACGAAACGATTTGCAGAAAAACAAACTAACCGAATGAAACTTGAACAAACTAGAACTTGATAAATAACTTGTAAACACACGTTCTTGATTTACAAACTAACTGACCTAATGACAAGGAAGTTTGGCAGCGGTTTTATAGGGATGAAAGGGTATGTTTCCAATAGTCACGTTGATTCAAATTTGAGAGGTGACGTTTCATGGATAACCGCCATTCGGTTATTTTCCTGGAGACACACCGGTTCACTTTCATGGCCCAACTTCCTTGTTCATTAACCGACTACTAATGGACTGGACATAACACATTCGTTCGACCCGTTCAGGTGGCCTACGGCCCAAATAAAATACATACATAGATAATTGTTTGACCCATTACTAAATAACATAAAACAATAAATATAAACATAAACAGGCCCGAGGCCCAAACATGTAACTCGGATGATCTTGATTACCATAACGATCTTCATTCTCCCCCTTAAGCAAGAACATCCAAGCCCTTCGATTCCGATTACTCCTTGCGGTTGTTGGTGACTTCGATCTTCACCACCACGTCATCATCACTTGAATCGTTGATCCATCCGCAATTGCTTGAGCTTTCGGCCATGCCAACTTTCTCTCTTGCACGCTCCTTCTTGATGTAATCAAAATACCATTCGACCAACTCTAGATAATAAACGTAGGCGACCTTCATCTCGTAAGCGTCGTCCGCTTCGTAGCCATACTTCACCGATATCTCGCCCCATTTGTCTTTTGCCATTATCTCATCAAACCCACCGTTGTGCTTCACGATGCGGTGTAGTAGTATGAGGCTAACATCACGTCCATCAATTAACTCCGGCGGCATTGCTTTCTCACAAACAATCCCTAGAAAGTTCGTGATAAACCAAACTAAGATTTCTTCAAACGGTGCGTCGAAGAATCTTGGGTGCTTCTTGATTTCTTCGTGTAATGTGATAAGATCCCCTGGTTCAACGCAACTTTCCATGATTAACCCCCTTTCAACAACGTCCTCCTCGAGTTGAGAGAGAGTTATTGCCCGTTCCCGAAGCATTTGCCTTGATTGGCGTGGATTATCCTTCTCGCCTTCAATGTAGATCAATAAAGCCTTCTTTTCTTTCTTCGAGTACACTACCTTCCTAGCGTTTGGACGTTCACCGTACACTTTCCTTTTATTTTTCGACTTCTCGAATTCTCGTTCATAATAATCCCCCAGACACTCTTGAAATTCTTCTTTCTCTTTCTTGTAGCCATTATCAACCCCAAGATTATCGTAAAAGGCGTTAAGATAATCTTGTTCCAAGTCGGTTTCCGACTTGTCTTCGTATATGTCGAAACCCTTTGATCGACAACCGAACATCTTCTTCAATACGCACTTCTCACCCATAGTAACCGTCTCAATCCCTTGAAACAAGAGTTGTTCTAGACTTAGAACATTCCTGTCAAGTTTTGGTGAGTAACTTACGCACGGAATTGTCTTATCCTTGCCGTCCACCGGCACTCTCACTTCACCAATTCCATGTACAAACGAAACGTCTTTCTTACTTTCGTTCGTTACAACCCCGAAGTGTCTCTTGAAACACTTAAACAAATTACGGTTTCCCGTCATATGCGTTTTAAACGTGGGATCCACAACCCAGATTGAATCCCATTTACCCCCGCAAGTATCCTTTACAATATAATCACACTCGACTGGCAATGGTGATAATATAATGTACTTACTAGGGCAAATTGACGCGATGTGGCCAAACTTCTTGCACTTGAAACACCGAACCCCCGGTTTTCTTGGCCTACCCACTGGTGCATTAGGTTTCTTCCCGGACTTCTTCACGAAACCCTTTTGAAACACTTTCTTTGGAAACTTTTTCATTGGTGATACCCCGGTCCGCATGGTTGGCTTCCCCTGCGCGTACTCATCCGCTTCCGCCGCCCGGCCGCACTCTCCACTACGAACAAACACATCATCACCATAATCGGTCATAACCGATTTTCCTTTGTTTCCACCGATTCGGTTTTCTCCTTGATCACAATTCCTTCCGGTTCCTGTTAAACCTTTGGCTCTGATACCAATGTTGGTATCATCGTCATCGGAAACCCAGGACCAATCGGAACGGATGGACTTGTGACCACAAACACAATCACTAACGAACAATCCACAACATTCACACGAATTCATGATTATGAATTGAAACGAAACGATTTGCAGAAAAACAAACTAACCGAATGAAACTTGAACAAACTAGAACTTGATAAATAACTTGTAAACACACGTTCTTGATTTACAAACTAACTGACCTAATGACAAGGAAGTTTGGCAGCGGTTTTATAGGGATGAAAGGGTATGTTTCCAATAGTCACGTTGATTCAAATTTGAGAGGTGACGTTTCATGGATAACCGCCATTCGGTTATTTTCCTGGAGACACACCGGTTCACTTTCATGGCCCAACTTCCTTGTTCATTAACCGACTACTAATGGACTGGACATAACACATTCGTTCGACCCGTTCAGGTGGCCTACGGCCCAAATAAAATACATACATAGATAATTGTTTGACCCATTACTAAATAACATAAAACAATAAATATAAACATAAACAGGCCCGAGGCCCAAACATGTAACTCGGATGATCTTGATTACCATAACGATCTTCAATATGCACCTTACTGACATAAATTGATTTATTGAATGTAAAATTCACTTTGAAATATAATTTCTTTTTAACAATTAGATGAAGTAATCCAATAACATGAAGTCTAAAAATCAAATACAACTTGCAGTGATTATCGTCGTCACTGCCATGCACACTGCAAACTGACTTTGATTACACTCCTCTCCGGCAATACTATTTAAAAAAAAACTGCATTTGATGTGTTGTACCTGCTGCTTAGTTGTTGTAGACAGCATCTAGGCCTTTAAAACCTATTTTTCGCCCTCCTTTGACCCACCATTTGCATATTTGGACCACTGGACATAAATATAATCGAAAATTAAAAAAAGATTCATTGATACTAGTAATATCATCTTGACACAAATAGATTATAAAATGAGAATCTGAATGGTAGAGTACACTTACCACATTCTTTATCCCCTTTTGTGGAAGACGAAAAGGTAGGACAATTGACACAATGCTATCAATTATCCAGTAATTCATCCTGCAAAATTAACACATCAACGAAATTGTTAGTTTTAACCCAACAATGTTTAACTTATTGGAGCTCAAGCTCGGCTCGGCTCGTTTACTATTTATTAGTTAATATATTAAATAAAAATAATATAATACTCTTAAAAATCAATCACTACAATATACTTTGACGTCGTCGGAGTGGAGACAAAAGCTGAGTCAAAAGCCGACGGTTGCTTCCGACGCCGTACACAGTGGAGTTTTCTTATCTTCTTCTCCGTTACCATTTTGCTATCTTCTTCACGCGAAGACATTCCGTAATGCCGTTTTCTTACAACCTACTTTCTTGTATTCCGAAACACCTATAGATTAAATATTTATTTCCTAATACATACCTCCATGATTTCTTCTTCTGTGATCTTACCATCGTTATCTTTATCAATCCTGTATTTATTATATTTCTCAACATAAATTTCCCTCAAACAAAAATATGAATTAACTATGATTATTAAACAAAAAAAATATATTATATACTCACATTGCCAGGTAAATCTGTAGCCTTGAATGAAAGCTCTGATTATAAATTTCTTCCCAAAATTCCTTAAATAGTGTTTTGTTAATAGGATCACTGGTTATAACTCTACGCTGGCAAAGTGATTTAAACAAATCTTCCACGAACTTGTCTGAATCTGTATTCATTCCTATCAAATTCAAAAAATAAAACAATGAAACTCATTAGTAAAATTATTGTAAACCAAACTTACAAAAAGAGTAATGTCCATGTGGTTTAGAAAATTGCAGGCTTCCTACTACAAATTCAATATCATCATCACATACAAATGAAGGTTAAACATAAATTCTTACCAATAAAAGATGTAAAACACCAATGTCATAAATTCACGTAGGCTTAGTCTTGACTTTGGCGGCCCAATATGATTCTGCCATCCAACATATATATCTCTCAAGTTCCCTTTTTGTCCACTAAAACTCCAAATTGATATATATGCGTCCTTTTTTTCTCATCATAACATAACATATAATATGTTTCAAAACCCAACTCCACAAAAAATAATAGTAAAGATGCCAGCCGCTTTTTAGATAACATAGAAATAGCGGGCTCTGCAATCAAAACCTCTGCATTCAGATTCATTCAAAACTGAACCAAAAGTGAAAGAGATCGACCTTAATACCTGCTTAGGATCGGGTTGAAGATGGATTCGGAGGCTTTGTTGTTGTGTGATTTTGAATTTCTTCTCGCCTCTCGTCGTCCTCCATAATCTAACTCTCAAAACTCATAACCGAACTCATAACCCTCCATAACCTAACTCCATAAATCTTTATTATGACCAAGTTTCACTTTCTAATACAATAATCCTTACATACATCATTGCGGTACTCTCTCTTTGGTTTTGGGAAAAAAGAAATAACCACAGACAGACACAAGTTAACACACTTTTCTTATTACTATCACTAATGTCTTAAAGAAGTTATTCTTTATTAATTGACTAAGATGTAAAAATAGTTTGAATCAAAACACAAGTATAAAGGAGTGAGCTGAAGGCTGCATACCTCAAACAGCTGATTGCTTTACCAGAGTGAACAACAAACATTGTGGTCCATTCTTGAAGCCCTTGATTACAAAGCAGTAGCAAATGCTTCCCATATGTGAATCTCAACTGCCATTTTACAACTTCTTTCTACTGTTAACAACGGAGTCTTGAACCACGTAATAGATATCCAGTCTTTTGCTACTCTCTGCACAGTTGCTTATAGCAAGGCCTGAAGGTACTTTCCTCTTGCTCTTCACACCATTTTAAGCACCTTTACACTTCCACCCGAATTGGCAGCAACAATCATATTTGATTTCTCCCTCCAGCAAACACTTGAAACAAACTGAGCGTTGCTGTCATCACCAGAGATGGAATCGCTACATCCGAATTTGTAGGAGGTAATAGGCATCGGGAAACTTTTGTGATACGCAAAAACCTGAATACAAATAAACCCTTTGTTACAGGCCCAACGTGCTTACCTACTTAGCGATTATTGCCAATAATGCCTCATTGGATTCGGAACCACATGCTATATATCCGTCCAGAACAGATAATCCAACAAATTTCTGAGTAAGATTAAAAGAAAATGGTCAACAAACTCATTTGATTAAAAAAATCATGAATAAAAATGTTAAATGCTTGAAATAGGTACTGGTTTGGGAGAGTTAGTTTTGAAGTGAAAAAATATATTTTACAAAGTGGTTCATCAAAGATCAAAATTGTAAAATTATTTTTTGAACGACATCTAAAAGTGGATTATAAATTTGTCAAATTTTAAATTTGCGAAATTTATTTTGAGGTAGAGTTTGTGCAGGTAGAAGCAGCCAGGTTTCGATTTCTGAAGACTTTCCGCAATAAAGCCTGAGCAGAATTTGAGCAAGGTTTCGATCCTAAAATGAGAGCTAAGCCAGATTGCGATCCCAGAACAACTTAAGGGGGAGTCTGCTAGCAAAGGGGGTCTGAAGATAGTAGAGCCAGTTTCAAATCCTGATTATCATGCCAGCTACTAATGCTGAAGAATTTAAAGATTACAAGATCAACATCCAAGGGAGAGATTAGCTGATGATGAAAGGGAGAGAAAAAGACTGAAGGATGCTTACACTGTCAGACATTTTGGAAAGAGCACGAAGACTGATCAAGACTGAAGATGTGACATACCGAAGACTCGACACTGAAGACTTCGTCAACATCCAAGGGGGAGTCTTAAGATATTTCAGAAAATTCAAAAAACATTTAAAAATTTGAAAAAGTCAAAAACATGATAAAAATCAAAAATGAGTTTTGTTGTGAAAAATAGGAAATGATAGTACATCAGTTAGACTTTCACAGTACGCTAAAGAAATGGAAAGTTAAAATGTGATAAACGGTCTCACTAAAGATGTGACGATAGGCTCAGCTAGACTAGTAGATTTGCGATAACGATACAAACTTAAATGAAAAGGCCTAGTTCTAGTGGGAAACGTGGTTGAAAGCATAGTACTTAGTTTTATCCTTCGTGACTGTGTACCTACTCGGTAATCGCTGAATGCTAAAAGAGTAAAAAAACCGTTCAGTTTGTGAACTTTCACAACCTGCTGAAAAAGTCACTGTGATTGTGCATTTCATTTTGCAAAGATTTAAACTTGTTTGATTTCTTTATTTTGTTTAAGCATTGGACATCCTCTGCGTATACGTGAGTATCGAACTGGATGTTAGTGCCTAAACGTTCTGCTTTATTTTTCTTGGTGTTTCGTTTAAATCTTGGATCACCTCTGCGTATATGTGAATATCGAACTGGTGGTTAAGATCTAAACATATTCAACTTGTTTTTATTTCTTATTTTGTTTAAACATTGGACTTTCTCTGCGTATCGAAAGATCGACCTGATTGTTAATGTTTAAACATTTTGCGTTGTTTTCGCACATATCACTGTTGATGAAAGTTTAAAGGCATTACTTGAGTCAGTGTATTGCATGATGAGGGGATATGCTGAAATCGTGGGGTCCATAAGAATTTAGTGCAAAATTAATATATCTTAATGTATCGGTAAGCATTTCGAAAGTTTTTAGATTGAGTTTAAGAGGACAACAATATCATCAATCTATGTGAATCGTTTAGAACTTAAAGTGTTTAAAGCTCAACGGTGCTTGTGATTTGTCATAAACTGATATGATCCTCTTACACAAACTCACAAAAATACTATCTGTAAATTTTTCTTTACTGTTTTTCTTTAAAATCAAAAATCCAAAAAGATTGTGTTTTTAGTATAAAATTTTGAAAATTCAAAAAGATTTTATTTCTTCTTGTTTTCGACAACTGATGTTGAAAAGCTGTTTTTCAAAATTCCAAGTGTTGAACATGATGAACAACTGGTTTGGGAGAGTTAGTTTTGAAGTGAAAAATTATATTTTACAAAGTAAGTGGTTCATCAAAGATCAAAATTGTAAAATTATTTTTTGAACGACATCTAAAAGTGGATTATAAATTTGTCAAATTTTAAATTTGTGAAATTTATTTTGAGGTAGAGTTTGTGCAGGTAGAAGCAGCCAGGTTTCGATTTCTGAAGACTTTCCGCAATAAAGCCTGAGCAGAATTTGAGCCAGGTTTCGATCCTAAAATGAGAGCTAAGCCAGATTGCGATCCCAGAACAACTTAAGGGGGAGTTTGCTAGCAAAGGGGAGTCTGAAGATAGTAGAGCCAGTTTCGAATCTTGATTATCATGCCAGCTACTAATGTTGAAGAAATTAAAGATTATAAGATCAACATCCAAGGGAGAGATTAGCTGATGATGAAAGGGAGAGAAAAAGACTGAAGGATGCTTACACTGTCAGACATTTTGGAAAGAGCACGAAGACTGATCAAGACTGAAGATGTGACATACCGAAGACTCGACACTGAAGACTTCGTCAACATCCAAGGGGGAGTCTGTTGGTGCATATGTCTGTCGACTTCGTCTTGTATCAAGTCTTGTAATAGATTAGATAGATCAGGGCACGAAATACGAGAAAAATGTGAAATATATGTGATGTGACCATTTCGCACGAAATGGGAAAGACCAGTTCGCACGAAATGGCTCTGGCCAATTCGTACGAAATGGCCAATTCGTACGAAATGACCATTTCGTGTGAACTTGTTTCGTGCGGAATGGGTTGCCTATAAATACTTGCCTTGGTCATTTTGTTTGTGACGATCTGATTCCGGTGCCGAGGTGCTGCCGAAGTGTCTCCAGTCTGTAAAACGTTGTGAAATCAATAAACGAGACAGTTTAAAGTGAATCTAGTGTATATCAAGTTGATTCAACATCAATACGTTTATTTCCGCCTCTCGTATTGATTATAACTCTTCTGAACGACTCGTTTTGGTCGTGCAAACGATCCTACATGACCATTTTCCGACCACATATTTTTTCTTTTATTGTTTTTTTTTTTCGGAACTTCGTCCGAACTTTCCTTCAAATTTCCGACCACATTTTTATTGGTCGGTAAATTGTTGGAAAGTAGTAGCTAAAATTTGTTTTTTCTTTTTGTTGGTATTCTATCAGAAAATGGTCGGAATTTTCCGACCAAATTTGTTTTGTCGGAAATTATGGTCAGAAATTGCCAGATTTCTAGTAGTGCTTTATGTCCTTCCATTATTTTCTTTTCTCTTAAATTAATCTCAACCCTCCAAATCTAAGATCAATGGACTAGAATCCTTCTTACTCTTCTTATTTATGTTATCTTTTGTATTTGATCCTAATCCTATAAATATATATATTTAATCACAAGTTTATATTTGTGTAAATTGATTCTTACACATAGATGGAATTTGGTTATTACACATATGTAACTTGTGATTACGTACATGTAATCACAAAAAATATCATATAACAGATGATAAAACCCCCAATTAAGTAATATTAAATATATAAAAGAGTGAATTGCAAATATTGTCCTTTATCAGTATACCATATTTTAGTCGGTGTCTTTTATCTTTAAAATTGTTGAATTTTGTCCTTAATGTTCTCAAATGCTACACGTTATGTCCTTTAGCCCTAACCCAATTAATTTTTTCTATTAAATAATGTAACACAAGGGTATTTTAGCCTTTTTACCCATTTATTTAAAAATATTTTAACACATAAAACAAAATTTAATTTAATATATACCCTCAACTCTCCACACCTCTCTCTCAGTACAAAACTCTCTCTCTCTCCACCTCTCTCTCCCTCTCATCAGCCCCTCCACCGCCACTGTCTCTAAACCTAGGGTTTCCAGATGTAAGCTCCGACCAACCTATCATTCCAATGTAACACACGAAATCATAAACGGAAAAAGATCCGGCCATCCAATCTCCGGCAAAAACACTGATTCTCCATTCCCCGGCCATCCATTCTCCGGCAAAACCACCGATTCACTACAAACTCGATTTCAGCGTTAATTTCCTCTTTAATAAAAGCAGAGGAGGACGACGGTGAGGATACGACGACCATGGCTTGTTTCTATATTTTATTCACGCAAAAACCTTATTAACTAGTGAACTTGGACACTTCGGGTGACATTTCAAGAACAATTGAAGCCATTCGGGATAATTTTTTGGTTCAGGTATTACGTCAAGCACCTGGTGTGCATTTATTTGCTTCTTTTTCTTTACGTTTCCGGTTGAAAAACCGTTTATTAAATGATTGAGGGAAAGAACTTCTTAACTTATGTTTAATTATTTGTTGGGTTCTTGCCATTTGGTATGTTACATAACGTTTGTGATTATATACATATATACTTAAAATAACAGAGTTTTATGTGAAGTTCTTAACTTAATAGTTTGTATGTTTTGGTTCTAATCATATTGGTTATTTTGGTATGTTCTGTTGTAACTTGTAAATATTTGGTTATTGGTGTTTTTTACTTGTTTATGATGTTTTGTTTTTTAAATAATTATATTGGGAATTAAAAAAATGGCGAGATGGGTTTGAATGGTGGTGGTGATGGCATCATAAATTTGTGAAGGAAGAAAGACGGTCATGAGGATTTTCATGGAGTTGAAACGAATGGCGACGGTGGTGGAGTGGGTTTGCATATAGGTAACAGAGAAGGAAAAAAAAGAGTTAGGTTGTCGGAGTCTTACCTGCCGGTGAAGATGGCCATGGAGTTGTTGGTGGTGGTTTGGCAGGTGGGGGCAGTGATGGTGAAGGGGTAAGTGGTGGTGGAATTGTAGAGGGTTATTTATTTAATCAGGTCATTTACATAATTCGTCCTTTAAAAGATGAAATGACATAGTTACCCTAATGTACCTTACACATGATTAGATTTAACAGAAAAAATTAACTGAGTTACGGCTAAAGGACATAGCGTGTAGCATTTGTAAACATTAAGTACAAAACTCGCCAATTTTAAAGACAAAAGACATCACCTGAAATGTGGTATATAGATAAAGGACAATATTTGCAATTCACTCTATATAAAATAAATAAAATGATTAGTTTTTAGGAGTTCTTAAAATTTTTTAATTTTGAAGTTCTAAAATATCTGATCCTATATAGATAAACTATCACTTTAAGAAAAATAATTCATATTATCCTACATATACAAAACTAAGTGGGGAATAGTGCCACACAATACAAAACTAAGTGGGGGAATAGTGCCACACAGCTGTGTGGCACTTCCCTATTGGACCACCCCATATTTAATTTAATTTTATTTTTAGCTTAAAATTACGGTTTTGTCATTTGTTTAAAATTACGTTTTCGGCCATAATTCAAAATAAATTTATATTTTTGCCCTGTCTCAAAATTTACGCTTTTGCCCTCAATTCAAAAACCCATTTCTAATTCTATTCCCAGTTTAAATTTACGGTTTCGCCCTCCGTCTAAAATTACGCTTTTGCCCCCCTTCAAAATAAAATTATGTTTTTGCCCCTACCTCAAAATTACGATTTTGCCCCCAACTCAAATTCACGTTTTTGCCCACAGTTCAAAACAAAATTATGTTTTCCCCCATAGCTCAAAATTGTGATTTTGCCCTCAGTTTAAAATTATGATTTCGCCCCCAGTTAAAAATATATTTACGATTTTGCCCTCTGTTCAAACTTATGATTTCGCTCTCATTTCAAAAATTACGATTTCTCCCGCAGTTAAAAA
Organism: Helianthus tuberosus; assembly: GCA_030545235.1. Taxonomy (NCBI): domain Eukaryota; kingdom Viridiplantae; phylum Streptophyta; class Magnoliopsida; order Asterales; family Asteraceae; genus Helianthus; species Helianthus tuberosus. The sequence goes on from CM060442.1 coordinate 185,907,275, forward strand.
TTATGATATTGCCATCGTTTTAATTTTTTTTTTCAAAACTATAGTACTGTTTTATTTTGGTTGGTTGACTTAGTGTAACTTTTATTGTTTCAAGCAGTTGTCTAACACTCGCTCATTGGTCCTGACAAATTAGTATTTTACCCCAGCTAAAAATTACAGACCTGTTATTGTTTTAATTTTTTTTAACAAAACTATGGTAGTGTTTTCGTTTAATTGGTTGTCTCAATGTATTTTTTTAGATCGTGTTATAAGTAGTATGTACAAGTAACATAAATACATGTTATGAAACTAATAAATATTTGATTTAACGCCCCGCAACGCGGGCGGGCATAGGTGTAATTTTTATTCGTCTAGGCATGCCTGGTACATGCTCATTTGTCCTGAAAAATTACAATTTTGCTTGCAGTTTAAAATTATAGTCTTTCCATCGTTTTAGTTTTTTTTAGTAAAAGTATGGTAGTGTTTTTGTTTTAATTGGTTTACTCAATGTATTTTTTTTTTTTTTTTTTTTGAGATCGTGTTATGAGTAGTATGTACAAGTAACCGAAACACAGACATACATGTTATGAGAAATAAATATTCGGCTTATTGCCCCGCAACGCGGGCGGGGCAAAAACTAGTTTGTCTACATATACTTAAATGGTATAAAAATATGTAACTTCATTTCTAAAAGAATATAAACAATAATCCAAAACAGAAAACATGTTATATTATCAAAAATACATTTTATATTGATTGATACTCTTGTGTACCAGATATTTTGTATTTAACTGTTTACTTGCATATTTGCATGATCGATACAAGTTTCACTATGCATTAAGTATTCGAAGTCATGGTATCAACTAAAATAATATTGTAAAATGATATACTCATTACTATAACCGAAACCAACCCATTGTTCCACAGTGTTAGGAAATTTTCTAACCTCAAAAGAAATGCGGATCCAATATTTTTTTTAGGTTTCATTTGATAGATTCTTATTAATTCTCCCTATTTTTTCTAAATTAATCATACAAGGTTCTCATTATTTTTTTAAAACTGAGTGAGTTCCTATAAACCTACAAAAAAATGGATTAGATCCGCCCCTGTAAACACTTTATATGTGCATCTTTAGCACTTTAGAGAGGAGTTAATGAGGAATAAAGATTGATTATCATCTGTTTTAGAGGAGATTGTTGGACCTACAAAAGAACAAATGATTGCCAAAGCTAAAACATGTTATCCTGATCAAGAAATAAGCAAATGGTCATCTCTCCCAAAAAATAGGGAATCTTGAATACTAACAGAGCATATGTTTGAAGAACTCAAAAATCTGTTGAAGGCATGAAAGCATAGTTTTAAAAGACCAAAAGTCTGTTCAAAGGCCAAAGCTCTGTTGAAGGTTAAAGCACTGATGAAGAAAACCAAACATTTGTTTAGGCCTGAACAGATGTTTGGAATCAACAAACAGAGGTTTAAAGAACAGAGGTCAACCAATAAATAGTTGTCTGTATAACAGTGTTTGTGTGTCTAAGAACAGATGTTAGGTTCTATCAGATGTTTCTATGGAATCTTTTTTGTTAGGAATGTTAGATGTCGCTACCAGGATGATGTCATCCCTGATTGCTAACAGATGTTTGTACCTTGTATAAATAGATCTCACATGTTAGAGATCTAGTTATCACTATCACACACAGTCCTTTACAAACAGAAAAGTTAAGTAATCAGGCTAAGGGGAGTGAAAATCATAATTGTAATTTGTAATCTTTTTTATTAACGAATGGAAAACACTATGATTACTTTTCAGGCTTGTGTTTGTGTTTAATTCCGTTGCATTCATTCTATTATCGTTCATAATTCATTTATATAAACAACATTTCATCATTTCACACACAAATTAAAACTCAGATCCTAACATTACACATTTGCATGATCAATACAATTTTCACTATGCACAACGTATTCGAGGTGTCAACTAAAATAATATTATAAAATGATTTACTCATGACTATAACCAAAGCCAACCCGCTATTTCAAAGTGTTAGGAAAATTTTCTAACCTCAAAAGAATTGCGGATCCAGTAATTTATTTCAATAGGTTTCATTTGATAGATTCTTACTAGTTCTCCCTAGGGATGAGCAAATGGTACCGGGTACCAGTACTGAACCGGAACCGTACCGAACCGGCCATCTACGGGTGTGGGATTGCAATCCAAGTTTTTCTACAATGGTTAGTTCAATGCGTGAGAAATATGATTAGTATTGGGGGGAGTTTGACAACCTTAACGACTACATGTATTTTGCTGTTATCTTGGATCCCACCATGAAATTACGTTTTGTTGAACATTATTTTACAAAGATGATTATCTCTAACATAACCGAGGATGATCATGTGACAAAAGAAGACATTAAAAAGGTGGTATCGATGAAGTCGTTTGATCTTGAGAGTAGGTTACATGAGCTATTTCAAACATACAAGGACCGATTTGACAATGTAGATTACAATTCGGCATCGCAAGAAGCGCGTAACGACGATGTTGTTGAATGTGATGGCAATGACTTCTTCATGGAGTTTCTAAATAAGGAAGAAAGTCAATTGGTTGGTATGGAAACTGAGTTAAAGAGGTACTTAAATGAGCCAAAAGTGAATTTTAGTATCAATTTTGACATACTTAAGTGGTGGAAACAAAACGCGATTAGATTCCCAATTGTATCTCGGATGGCTAAAGGTAAATTGATTTACCTTTTATAATGTTTTTTATCATTACTTGGTTATATTATAGTTTTTTTAACTTGTATAATTGTTAGATATTTTGGCAATTCAAATTTCCACGGTCGCATTTGAATCGGCGTTTAGCACCGACGGTCGTGTACTAGACGCTTATAGAACAAGGTTGTCAACTAACATCGTTGAAGCTTTGATTTGCACCCAAGATTGGGTGAGAAAGTCAAGAAAACCAATTGTGGATGATGTAAACGATATACTAAAGGATGACAACGTTGCCATAGGTAAAGACTACTAGTTCTTGATTGATTTCCTTATTGTCATATAATGGGGTGTTAACTTTGTTCGGTTCTTTTTTTTCTATAGAGATTGAAGATGCAATTCAAAAACAAAATACCAAAGGGAAAGGGATGGTGCATGACAAGGCTTAAGCAAACCGAAGGAAACAGAGTTTGAGTGCGGTTCAATGTTTATACTTTTGCTCACATGGAGTTAGACTTTTGTTTTGTTATTATTTGACCTAAGTGTCTTTTAACTCTCCTGATGTGAGGTCAAGTTTTTGTGTATGAGATGGGTTGCTCAAACTCATAATGATACCCGTTTTTGGTATGGTTTGTGCTTGAAACAGTTGTAACAAATTATGTGTTTTGGTGTGAACCATTTCCTAATGGAATGTTTGCTTCATAATATATTTATTTTGTGTGAATGTTTAGTTTTTCATATGTATTATCACTGAATTCTGCAAGTTGATTTTTAAACAGTCATGCAAAATTTAATCCTTATTACTTCATAATAAACATATGTTTTGAATTCTTAATACTTCATAATAAACATATGTTTTGAATTCTGCAAGTTGGTTCATGTTAATACTTAATAGTACTAATATCATTATGTATCGGTGAAGCTTTTGGCTTTTGAATCGGATTGACTGAGGAAGAGTATGTGATTACATTGCACCAAATCCAAATCAATAACTTTTGTAAAATTCAGTACCAAATCGGTACCGTACCGAAAAACCGGTACCGAACCGGTATTTTCGGTACGGTATTCGGTACCAAGGTTTCATGAAAATCGGTTCCGGTACTTCCGGTTCTGGTACCGGTCCGGTACCGAGCTCATCCCTAGTTCTCCCTAATCTTTTCCAAATTAATCATATAAGATTCTCGCTATTTTTTTTTTAAACCAAGTGGGTTCCTAGAAACATACAAAAATGGGTTGGATTTGCCGCTGTAAACACTTTATATGTGCATCTTTAGCACTCTTTAGTAATTATAATTATGGACAATATATTTCAATTGTTGTAGCCGGCAAAACGGACATTAAGAGAACATCAACGACATAACACACGACCAAATGGGACAAAAGTTACACCATAATATAAATCAAAATTACCGATAAATGATCAGCTTGACTAAATAGTCAATGGTCCAGTTTTCATCGGTGTAATGGATGATGCAAAATTACTTAAAGAACGGAGAGCATGTCTGAAGAGAGACGGCACAACATATATCATACCTTAAACAACAATAAACTCCCTAAAGCTTTTTCAGAATCAAGTGAGAGCCAAATTGAGGTTGCAAAGCAGGCATTGCGTGCGGAGCATGTGAGTAGGATGGAGATAGCTCAAAGGAAAAGCGTTGTAGAATCATTGCCATAGCCATTTTTGCTTCAAGTATAGAAAAATTCTGGCCAATGCATATGCGTGGGCCAGCACCAAACGGAAGGTACACAGCTTGTCCCTTAGTACCCTTTTTAACACCTTCAGAAAATCTTTCAGGCTTAAACTCTAACACATCTTCACCCCACATATCTTTGTCGTGATGCAAAATCAATACGTTAATTTGGATAATGGTTCCTGCCGGTAAGGTTAAGTTACCTACTTTAGTTTCTTCATATATTAGCCGTCTAAGTACTACTGCAGGCGAATATAGTCTGAGAACCTCATTGAAGATCATGTTCATCTGCATACGAGAAATAACAACACTTGAGCAGACTCTAAAAATACCAGTAGTTAATATATGGTTCAAGTTTTATAAACTTACAACTTTTAGATGACTCAAGTCATCAATATCTGGTTTTTTATCTCCAAAGACTTGTAAAACTTCTTCTCTTGCACGTGTCTGCCATTCTGGGTATCGACCTAATAAAAACATAGTCCACACAAGCATATTCCCGGTTGTCTCTAGCCCTGCAAAGTAGAAAACCTTGCATTCTTGAACGACGTCTTCCATGCTTAATCCAAAATTTTTATTTCCATGTTGTTTAATTTCCTTGTAATTGGAATCCAGAAGTATGCCCAAAAGGTCATCATGGCTAGCTTCCCCAGCTTTCATCGCAACAATTCGTTTGTTGATTATGTTCATTATTAAACCCTTCACTTGTTGGTCAATCTCTTTCATCCTCTTATTGTTTTTTGTCGGTAGAAATCTACAAGATCGTAATTTTTCAGCCCAATAATATTGTAAGATGAATTAAAGATTGGAAACTAGATTGATTACCTTGATCCCGGAATGTAAAGTGAATTTGCAGCCTTCACAGTTAGCTCTGCTAATTCTCTTTGAAGCTCAAAAATCTTCCTTCCTTCCTCAAAACTGCTACCAAACGCTGTACGCGAAATTACATCGCTTGCAAATGTTATAAGATAAGACCACACTTCCACTTCACTTGAACTTTCTTTTGTTAAAAGTTTATCCCATTTGTCAATCATCTCACTGCAACTCACATAAAATGCTGGTATCATATGCTGCAAAAGAATAATTTTAGACGAACGTCAACTCAGTGGTTTTTGTTGAGTAATAAACTAAGGAAGGCTACATCGATCATGTAACCAAAAAAGGAATAGCAATAAAGTAACCTTGAGCTTCTCCATATGGAATGCAGGATTGATGATTTTCCTATGCTTAACCCATTGATCACCCTCAACATCTACTAATCCTCTAACTAGCAACTTCGTTAATGGATTTCCACCCCTTAGCTTTTGAAATTTGTTATAATCAGCCAAGATCTCTCGTATCATTGCAGGATCAGATATGTGTACCACGGGTTTTGTTCCCAACCATGTAAAACAATTCTTACCTGAAAGGACAAGAAGTTTAATCGATTTACAATGTAAGAAAAATGAATACACACACATTTCTGAAACAACTTTGTTTCACATCTGAAATTACACTGTCTATTATAAAAAAAATGATTAATTAAGATATATAATTCAAAAATTGGCATAACTAAAGTGAGGACAAATTATAAAGTATTGTCACAAATCAAATTAACTCAGTTGAATCTCCATTAGTCAAATTAAAATTATATGTTATGGGTTGGAAGCTAAATGCTATCGATTTTTAAAATAATGTAGCCACTGCTGTTACTTAGAAAAGATCAGATCTATACTTGTTGCATTTGAAAAACAAAATAAAAAGCAAAATAAAAAAATGAGTATCAACTGAATTAAGTACTTTACCTATTCTTTCAAAATGGTTATTGAACATTACACAACTTTTTCGTGGTCATGATTACCTCATTTTAGTCTTTAGCTTTACTAGTTAGAAAGACAAATTATCATTAGTTATGTGACCGACCTGACTCGAACCAAAAATTTGGATGCCAAGTTAAGCGACATTCGACAATCGAAAAAACCGACCCTGAACGACTCAGAACATCAGAAGCATATGGAAGCGTAAATGATATTCAATAAAATATGTTACTTCGCATAGGATGCGTAAATAACTAGTTATACATGAAAACAAAATTTTTAATCGTGTTTTTTTATTGAATTTGTAAAAAGAAAAGGTGGTTTGTTAAAATATAAATAACTTTATTATTAAATGTATTGTCTTTTTGTTGTGTAATATTGTAAAAAGAAAAGGCGGTTTGTTAAAATAATTAACTTATTACCAAATATATTGTCTTTTAGTAAAAAGAAAAGGCGGTTTGTTAAAATAAATAACTTATTAGGGGACTCGGGGCGGTCCCGTTATACATGCCCATAACGCGTTGAAGTGCCACGGAACACCGCCGCCGCTTGATCCATCACGCGTTGTATATATAACGCGTTGTATACATAACGCGTTGAACTTTTGAATTTAACCTCTGCATGTTTGCAGGTTGCATGCTCTCACTAACACGTGTACATGTTGTTATTTTCATTGCCCAGGACAGAAACACGTGTACATGTTGTTATAAAAAAATAGGAGTGATAGAATTCCATCACTAGTGATACCACCCCGCCTACATTTCTATCACTAGTGATAGAAATTTGGTTGATGACATGGCATGATCTGATTGGACAATGGGAGTGATAGTTTCTATCACTAGTGAACCACCCCTAGTCCCCTTAGTAAATATATTGTCTTTTAGTTATGTAATATGAATAAAAAATGCAAAAAAATATACAGCTGGAAATTTCTCTGTACATGCAAAAATTATGATATCTGTGTACATGCAAAAATTATGCATAAATACAAAAAGTGTATTTTAAGTTCCCAATGTTATGTCATCATTAGCTGGTTCCATTTTCAATTAACGAATAAATTCTTTTATTTTTATATTATTGATGCTATATACATAGACGAATCATATTTTTTAGTTAAAAAATGGTAACATTACTTATACATGTTCCTGATCTTTATTAAAAAGAATATATTCTTTAACGAGTTTCTTTTTATCTACGTAATATATTTTTTATTGAAATCATGCTAATAGTAGTATATATAAGTAACCGGAACACAGATGAACATACTATCAAACTGAGAAATGTTCGGTCTAGCGCATTGCCCAAGTTGGGGAAACAGTGGTCGTTTGCCATTGATGGCCAAATGCTACTACCGCTTAACTTAATAAAATTAATTTACAGTTCCCGAACTTTGTTAAAAAAAAATTCGCTTTCACGAGTGTATTTTTATCTACGTGTCGATGTAATTTATATTGGGATATTGGGATCGTTTTATGGGTAGTATATACAGGTAACTAAAAAATATCCGGCTTAGCAACCCGCAAAACGAGGGGGGCACAAAACTAGTTAGCATAGAAAGAGAGAACTAGTTAAATATATGAGGATAAATGTAGTTAGGGTTTTGCACTCGAAATACAATATTTAAAAATGTGACATGAATCACATGATGAGGCTGTTAGAAGAATTAAAACTAAGAAAAATGACTCAATCAGTCCATTAATAACAAATATTTTAAAACAAGAAGGTTATTAAATGCCGTTAAAAAAAGGTTATTAAATAATCTAACAATCACATAAGGTTATTAAATAATCTTATAATAATCAAAACAAATAAAATATTAATAAGGAATGTTTTTTTCTTTTTTAAACGACAAGGAACGACGTGCCAACCACCGTGACACCGGACGCTGTGGCCAAGGTCGACTACTCGACCACCGTCAGCCCCTTGGCTCTCCCAGATGCGCGGAAACCCTACCTCCACCCACCCAAAGGAACGACAGTGGAATAATCGGTAAAACATCGTCTCCCATCCAAGACGAACCAGCGCCACCCGTATTCGCCATTCACCTGGATGCCGCAGAAAATAACGGAGAGAGTGGGAGTCAAACCTGGGTCACAAGAAACACCAAGTGTTTCCCGAACCACTCCACCACTCATGCTTTCTTTTTTTACTTGTATGATTTTCAGTTTCTCCTTAATTTATTTTTTATGCACTTACATCTACACATCAAACTTTTTATTAAGAATTTATATAGGTGGTGATAACAATAGTAAAAACATTACAAGTGTTGCACTTAATTGAAGATAGTAAAAGGAAAATTACGAAGGTGAATTTTACATACCAAGAGTGGTGAGGGATTTGTGGAAGAAAGGTGCAACGCGAGGCGTGATATCGTGAGTTAGATTCATGGGTTTAGACTTGGCTTCGCTCATCATTTGTTCCATCTCTTTGAGATCTCCGTACATGAATCTATAAGGAGTACCCTTGAGTCCTTGATCTCTTAGAAACTTTTCCATCTTTTTTGGTTTGAACCACAACCAATTTAAGACCCTCCATGTATAAAACAAGAAGATTGTTGCAAGTCCAAGAACGCAAATTTTTGCACTTGTATCCATGGCTACAAGGAAATGGTTTTGATCTTTTGAAGCTAGTGATGATATGAAAGGATTGATGAAGGGTATTTATAGATGAGAGACTCTATTCACACTCTTTAAAATTCCTTATTTCATCAATTAAAATCCTTATTTCATTAATAACATGACATGTGGCTTTGACTCATCATAAAAAGAAAAAACAAAAAAAAATCTCTGTTTCGTTTTTCAAATTTTTAATTAGTTATTATATTTTTCTTTTATAACTTTTAATATAATATATGTCATGTATGATTAAAAATCTACCACTAAGGTTGTTTTTTATATACGTATTGATATGAATTTTACTTAAAATGGAGTCGTATAAGAATAATATTTATTTATTTTTCCTACAAACAAATGTTTTTTTTTACTTCTTTTACCAACTTTTATTTAAAATATAGTTGTATTTTTCTTTTACATTTTTTAAGAAAAGATGTTATATATTATAGCATTTTAAATATAGTTGTATTTTTCTTTTATAATTTTTGATAAAAGATGTTATACAATATAGCACCCCGCGCATGTCGGAATGGGTTTTGTGGTTAGCCGGAATTGTTGCCGGAAAAGTCTGTATAAAAAACGAAGAAGAAGATGAAATGCAGAAAAGGTTTTAAAAGTTTTGAGTTTTGACAACTTCGGTCCCTGTGGTTTAGATATGGTTTTAAATTTGACTTTTGAACTTTTCAATTTTGGTCCTTGTGGTTTAGATATGTAATGTTTTCTATTTAACTTTTGAATTTTTTTTAAGAATGTAACGTTTTTTATTTAAATGAAATTTAAATAGTTTTAATTAAAAAATTTAATAATTGTGTAATGATTGACGGGGCATTATCCCACTACGCCCTTTTTGTAAAAACGCCCAATAATACTCCCTTGCTGACTGGACTGTCACATGATGGAAAACGCCTAAGGGTAGGGGCATTATTCACTAAACCACTACGCATGGTTTAATGAAATAACTATAAAACCCCACATGTGCCAGAGTTGATATATACGATCATCAAAAATCAATACTTCATTACAAAAATCAAGACTTCATTACATTAATTATAAAAACATTACAAAGATTTTCAATAATGTCAAAATCAAACATTAAATTCAATTAAGAAAACCTATAATCTTGAGTCCTTCCTACTATACTAAATGACTACATACATCTCATTCTTAAACATTCAAAGATTTAAATTCATTTAAGAAAATCATTAATTCACTTCAGAGTTCTTCCTACTAAATGACTACATACATCTCCTTCATATTTTATTTAATGCGACCATTTAATTCTATTAATAACTATGTTAAAAATAAATTATGTTCATCATCAAAGTTAACTTTAAATACTTTTCTTTACATTCTTAAATGAATAATAACAATACTATCGATTTATCATATAATTGAAACTTTAAAAAAAATGTTATTCTTGAAAAATATCGGATTGTTGCATATATAATAAAAAAAATATACTACAATTGTTTTTTAATTTACGTTCTAATATAAACTAGTTTTTTTAGGTCGCGCGTTGCGACGAAACCGAGCAAATGATAACGTAAAACAAACATGATTTGAAAAAAATAAAGCATGTTGTTTAGAAAGCCAAACCATTAGAACGATTTAGTTTATCATAATATTATACCAAATAAATACTTTATTTAGAGTACAACTTCATTTTTAACAAAACTTATAACAGAATGTGTGGTAAAAATCAAGCACAACTACGTACTTAAGTTTTTAGAAAAAAGTTATAAACGTAAATTAAGAAGTATCAAATTTATCGATAAATTAATATACATTTTTTTTTAAAAAAGAAAAAAATAATTATTAGAAAAATGGTATAGGAAATATATGGTTTTAAAAAGGGGGGGAAATAAAAATATGTTATTAAAAGTAAATATAATAATAAACTATTATAATATATTAAATAAAAGAAAACAAAAAACTATATATTGTTATAAAAATTAAAGTTACTATTCATCGTCCTTCGTCAACAGATACCAAATAAATACTTTATTTAAAGTACAACTTCGTTTTTAAAAAAAAAAACTTATAACAAAATTTCAGGAAAGAATCAAGCACAACTACGTACTTAAGTTTTTAGAAAAAATTTATAAACGTAAATTATTAAAGAAGTATCAAATTAATCGATAAATTAATATATGTTCTACAAAAAGAAAAAAAAAATTATTAAAAATGGTGTAGGAAATATATGGTTTTAAAAAAGAGAAAAAAATAAAAAATATGTTATTAAAAGTAAATATAATAATAAATTATTATAATATATTAAATAAAAGAAAAATAAAAAACTATATATTATTATAAAAATAAAGTTACTATGCATCGTCCTTCATTAACATTATTTATATAATTTAAAAAAACAGAACTATATCAACCTAATATATATATATATATATATATATATATATATATATATATAGGTAAAGAGTACTGTACAAATGCCCTTATCGTACATTACGTACGCGCCAATCTCAGCCGTCGGATCTTTTATCGCGCATTGAATTCGCATGTTGGTTTTTTTGTAACAATTTCGCATGTGATAATTTTTGATGAAATCGCATGTTGTTTTTTGTAACAATTTCGCATGTGATAATTTTGATGAAATAGCATGTTGTTTTTTTGTAACAATTTCGCATGTGGTAATTTTGATGAAATCGCATGTTAAAAAAACAACATGCGAATTTGTTATAAAAAAACAACATGCGATTTCAATGCCGGAAGATGATCTGACGGCTGAGATTGTAGCATACGTAATGTACGATAAGCGCATTTGTATGATAACCGGCCTCTATATATATATATATATATAGTCCTATAAAAATAGGTTTATTTATATGGATGCAGAAAAATTATTTTAAAATAAACAATAATGTGTCATAGCATAAATCAAATTCGTTGTAGTCATTTCTACCACACCAAAGTATCTAATCTAACTTATAATAAAGAATTCTAATTAATGTCAAATGTTATTTTCTCATTCAAACTTATAATATTTACTTATATTTTAATTATAATTTTTTATCCTTATCCTTTTCTTTCATTTTTAATATCATAATATATATTAATTAATTTTTACCGTAACAATTGACAAATAATATATTTCAATACGTATTATAGAATAGTAAAATCATGTGGTGATATCTATCTCCGTGTTAACAATAAATAATTCTAAATTATTATACGTTTTTTTTAAACAACTTAAATTACATCAAATTCATCTTCGGCAGAACTCGAATCCTTAATCTCAAGGCAAGCAACACCTTAACTCTAATTGTTTTCTCAATTGAATCCAACCCCCACCAATTATTATACGTTATATAATGTTATCTATGTGTTAACAATCAATAATTTTTAAATTATTATTATTATACGTTATATAATAGTACATATAATAGTACGTTATATAATAGTACGTATAATAATATGTTATATAATAATATGTATTTTGTAAGTATGTGCTTTAAAAAGTTGGTATCAGTAATATTATTATTAAACATTATATAGTAATACAAATAATATTATAACTTAAATTTATAATATACCACAATCTTATAAACAAAAAACAATTGAATTTGTCATAAGGAAAATTTAAATTTAAATAATATTATAAATTATGAAACAACTCATATACCGATCAACAATACACGATATTCAATCGTGTGATAAGATTATAATATTATTACATTTATTAACCGTGTTACACTCTTTTAAAAGATTAGAGTTTATATTTACTCAACATAGGTGATAAAAGTTAATGAAATATGATCCTATAAGATTATAATATTGTTGCATTTTTTTAATTGTGTGATATGAATTATATAGAAGTTTATGATATACATTTTTTTCGATATTCAACCTATGTATACACGAGTTTGTAACACTTAGAAATTAAAATAATATTAAATTCACATTTCTTTTATATTTCAAACGTGTAACACACTAGTTTGTAAGCTAGTATTATATATAACTAGCGGTAAGACCCGTATGCAAACATGGGTGATTTCTTAGAAAACCATGCATAACAAATATAAATGATGAATATGGTTATATTTATAGACTTATAAATAGATAAGTCAGTCGGTAAATACTTAAAGTTTAGAGTATAAAAAATACAAAAATATACAATTTATTAATCTTTTGTAAACGAAATAACATTTGCATTCAAGCATGTTCCTTCTCCAAAAAACAATATTTTAAATCAACAGTCGTTTTAATCCCCTTCAACCTCAACAAAACACTATTTTAACCCAACAGTGGTTTTAAACCACCGTTTTAACCCAACAGCGGTTTCAACCACAGTTTTCTCTACAACATTCTGCTTTAACCCAACAGTGGTTTCAAACATCTGTTTTCATCCATCTGTTGACCAAAGTCAACAGATGTATCAACCACTATTTTATTTTCAAACATCTGTTCGCAACAACAGAGCTTTCATCATTTAAACAGACCTTCTTCAGTATTATCAGATGCTTCTACCAAATCTGAGTCTCGAGACTGACAATTATCAAGCTCCGGCTCGGGCTCAGCACTATCATCTACCTTTTTGACCTGCAGAATATCGTGTAAGAAACATCTTGTAGGGGAAATACAAATAAGTAAAACTGATAAGAATGCTTGTAAGCCTGCTTCTTTCCATAAAATAAGTTAGTTCAAGCAGTTAAGGATTGGTTACGGATTGGATAGGTTTAGTCAGCCAGTCAGGTTAACCAAATTAACCTAAATAGGCTACTTATCGTTTTTTATGTATCCTAAATTCTAGACACCCCCAATATCCTGATAATCCGTCCCGTCAATCTGCCATTCTCCCCATGTGTTAGACACTGCTCATACTCTCTGCCCTAACTTCTACCCGACAAAATCTCACTTAGAAACTCTTAACAGGTAGAAAAGTAGCATATGCAAAAAGTAGCCCATATGCACCTGGATGGCATTTTATTTTATAAACGTCACCATATGTGTTGGTATCATCGTCATCGGAAACCCAGGACCAATCGGAACGGATGGACTTGTGACCACAAACACAATCACTAACGAACAATCCACAACATTCACACGAATTCATGATTATGAATTGAAACGAAACGATTTGCAGAAAAACAAACTAACCGAATGAAACTTGAACAAACTAGAACTTGATAAATAACTTGTAAACACACGTTCTTGATTTACAAACTAACTGACCTAATGACAAGGAAGTTTGGCAGCGGTTTTATAGGGATGAAAGGGTATGTTTCCAATAGTCACGTTGATTCAAATTTGAGAGGTGACGTTTCATGGATAACCGCCATTCGGTTATTTTCCTGGAGACACACCGGTTCACTTTCATGGCCCAACTTCCTTGTTCATTAACCGACTACTAATGGACTGGACATAACACATTCGTTCGACCCGTTCAGGTGGCCTACGGCCCAAATAAAATACATACATAGATAATTGTTTGACCCATTACTAAATAACATAAAACAATAAATATAAACATAAACAGGCCCGAGGCCCAAACATGTAACTCGGATGATCTTGATTACCATAACGATCTTCATTCTCCCCCTTAAGCAAGAACATCCAAGCCCTTCGATTCCGATTACTCCTTGCGGTTGTTGGTGACTTCGATCTTCACCACCACGTCATCATCACTTGAATCGTTGATCCATCCGCAATTGCTTGAGCTTTCGGCCATGCCAACTTTCTCTCTTGCACGCTCCTTCTTGATGTAATCAAAATACCATTCGACCAACTCTAGATAATAAACGTAGGCGACCTTCATCTCGTAAGCGTCGTCCGCTTCGTAGCCATACTTCACCGATATCTCGCCCCATTTGTCTTTTGCCATTATCTCATCAAACCCACCGTTGTGCTTCACGATGCGGTGTAGTAGTATGAGGCTAACATCACGTCCATCAATTAACTCCGGCGGCATTGCTTTCTCACAAACAATCCCTAGAAAGTTCGTGATAAACCAAACTAAGATTTCTTCAAACGGTGCGTCGAAGAATCTTGGGTGCTTCTTGATTTCTTCGTGTAATGTGATAAGATCCCCTGGTTCAACGCAACTTTCCATGATTAACCCCCTTTCAACAACGTCCTCCTCGAGTTGAGAGAGAGTTATTGCCCGTTCCCGAAGCATTTGCCTTGATTGGCGTGGATTATCCTTCTCGCCTTCAATGTAGATCAATAAAGCCTTCTTTTCTTTCTTCGAGTACACTACCTTCCTAGCGTTTGGACGTTCACCGTACACTTTCCTTTTATTTTTCGACTTCTCGAATTCTCGTTCATAATAATCCCCCAGACACTCTTGAAATTCTTCTTTCTCTTTCTTGTAGCCATTATCAACCCCAAGATTATCGTAAAAGGCGTTAAGATAATCTTGTTCCAAGTCGGTTTCCGACTTGTCTTCGTATATGTCGAAACCCTTTGATCGACAACCGAACATCTTCTTCAATACGCACTTCTCACCCATAGTAACCGTCTCAATCCCTTGAAACAAGAGTTGTTCTAGACTTAGAACATTCCTGTCAAGTTTTGGTGAGTAACTTACGCACGGAATTGTCTTATCCTTGCCGTCCACCGGCACTCTCACTTCACCAATTCCATGTACAAACGAAACGTCTTTCTTACTTTCGTTCGTTACAACCCCGAAGTGTCTCTTGAAACACTTAAACAAATTACGGTTTCCCGTCATATGCGTTTTAAACGTGGGATCCACAACCCAGATTGAATCCCATTTACCCCCGCAAGTATCCTTTACAATATAATCACACTCGACTGGCAATGGTGATAATATAATGTACTTACTAGGGCAAATTGACGCGATGTGGCCAAACTTCTTGCACTTGAAACACCGAACCCCCGGTTTTCTTGGCCTACCCACTGGTGCATTAGGTTTCTTCCCGGACTTCTTCACGAAACCCTTTTGAAACACTTTCTTTGGAAACTTTTTCATTGGTGATACCCCGGTCCGCATGGTTGGCTTCCCCTGCGCGTACTCATCCGCTTCCGCCGCCCGGCCGCACTCTCCACTACGAACAAACACATCATCACCATAATCGGTCATAACCGATTTTCCTTTGTTTCCACCGATTCGGTTTTCTCCTTGATCACAATTCCTTCCGGTTCCTGTTAAACCTTTGGCTCTGATACCAATGTTGGTATCATCGTCATCGGAAACCCAGGACCAATCGGAACGGATGGACTTGTGACCACAAACACAATCACTAACGAACAATCCACAACATTCACACGAATTCATGATTATGAATTGAAACGAAACGATTTGCAGAAAAACAAACTAACCGAATGAAACTTGAACAAACTAGAACTTGATAAATAACTTGTAAACACACGTTCTTGATTTACAAACTAACTGACCTAATGACAAGGAAGTTTGGCAGCGGTTTTATAGGGATGAAAGGGTATGTTTCCAATAGTCACGTTGATTCAAATTTGAGAGGTGACGTTTCATGGATAACCGCCATTCGGTTATTTTCCTGGAGACACACCGGTTCACTTTCATGGCCCAACTTCCTTGTTCATTAACCGACTACTAATGGACTGGACATAACACATTCGTTCGACCCGTTCAGGTGGCCTACGGCCCAAATAAAATACATACATAGATAATTGTTTGACCCATTACTAAATAACATAAAACAATAAATATAAACATAAACAGGCCCGAGGCCCAAACATGTAACTCGGATGATCTTGATTACCATAACGATCTTCAATATGCACCTTACTGACATAAATTGATTTATTGAATGTAAAATTCACTTTGAAATATAATTTCTTTTTAACAATTAGATGAAGTAATCCAATAACATGAAGTCTAAAAATCAAATACAACTTGCAGTGATTATCGTCGTCACTGCCATGCACACTGCAAACTGACTTTGATTACACTCCTCTCCGGCAATACTATTTAAAAAAAAACTGCATTTGATGTGTTGTACCTGCTGCTTAGTTGTTGTAGACAGCATCTAGGCCTTTAAAACCTATTTTTCGCCCTCCTTTGACCCACCATTTGCATATTTGGACCACTGGACATAAATATAATCGAAAATTAAAAAAAGATTCATTGATACTAGTAATATCATCTTGACACAAATAGATTATAAAATGAGAATCTGAATGGTAGAGTACACTTACCACATTCTTTATCCCCTTTTGTGGAAGACGAAAAGGTAGGACAATTGACACAATGCTATCAATTATCCAGTAATTCATCCTGCAAAATTAACACATCAACGAAATTGTTAGTTTTAACCCAACAATGTTTAACTTATTGGAGCTCAAGCTCGGCTCGGCTCGTTTACTATTTATTAGTTAATATATTAAATAAAAATAATATAATACTCTTAAAAATCAATCACTACAATATACTTTGACGTCGTCGGAGTGGAGACAAAAGCTGAGTCAAAAGCCGACGGTTGCTTCCGACGCCGTACACAGTGGAGTTTTCTTATCTTCTTCTCCGTTACCATTTTGCTATCTTCTTCACGCGAAGACATTCCGTAATGCCGTTTTCTTACAACCTACTTTCTTGTATTCCGAAACACCTATAGATTAAATATTTATTTCCTAATACATACCTCCATGATTTCTTCTTCTGTGATCTTACCATCGTTATCTTTATCAATCCTGTATTTATTATATTTCTCAACATAAATTTCCCTCAAACAAAAATATGAATTAACTATGATTATTAAACAAAAAAAATATATTATATACTCACATTGCCAGGTAAATCTGTAGCCTTGAATGAAAGCTCTGATTATAAATTTCTTCCCAAAATTCCTTAAATAGTGTTTTGTTAATAGGATCACTGGTTATAACTCTACGCTGGCAAAGTGATTTAAACAAATCTTCCACGAACTTGTCTGAATCTGTATTCATTCCTATCAAATTCAAAAAATAAAACAATGAAACTCATTAGTAAAATTATTGTAAACCAAACTTACAAAAAGAGTAATGTCCATGTGGTTTAGAAAATTGCAGGCTTCCTACTACAAATTCAATATCATCATCACATACAAATGAAGGTTAAACATAAATTCTTACCAATAAAAGATGTAAAACACCAATGTCATAAATTCACGTAGGCTTAGTCTTGACTTTGGCGGCCCAATATGATTCTGCCATCCAACATATATATCTCTCAAGTTCCCTTTTTGTCCACTAAAACTCCAAATTGATATATATGCGTCCTTTTTTTCTCATCATAACATAACATATAATATGTTTCAAAACCCAACTCCACAAAAAATAATAGTAAAGATGCCAGCCGCTTTTTAGATAACATAGAAATAGCGGGCTCTGCAATCAAAACCTCTGCATTCAGATTCATTCAAAACTGAACCAAAAGTGAAAGAGATCGACCTTAATACCTGCTTAGGATCGGGTTGAAGATGGATTCGGAGGCTTTGTTGTTGTGTGATTTTGAATTTCTTCTCGCCTCTCGTCGTCCTCCATAATCTAACTCTCAAAACTCATAACCGAACTCATAACCCTCCATAACCTAACTCCATAAATCTTTATTATGACCAAGTTTCACTTTCTAATACAATAATCCTTACATACATCATTGCGGTACTCTCTCTTTGGTTTTGGGAAAAAAGAAATAACCACAGACAGACACAAGTTAACACACTTTTCTTATTACTATCACTAATGTCTTAAAGAAGTTATTCTTTATTAATTGACTAAGATGTAAAAATAGTTTGAATCAAAACACAAGTATAAAGGAGTGAGCTGAAGGCTGCATACCTCAAACAGCTGATTGCTTTACCAGAGTGAACAACAAACATTGTGGTCCATTCTTGAAGCCCTTGATTACAAAGCAGTAGCAAATGCTTCCCATATGTGAATCTCAACTGCCATTTTACAACTTCTTTCTACTGTTAACAACGGAGTCTTGAACCACGTAATAGATATCCAGTCTTTTGCTACTCTCTGCACAGTTGCTTATAGCAAGGCCTGAAGGTACTTTCCTCTTGCTCTTCACACCATTTTAAGCACCTTTACACTTCCACCCGAATTGGCAGCAACAATCATATTTGATTTCTCCCTCCAGCAAACACTTGAAACAAACTGAGCGTTGCTGTCATCACCAGAGATGGAATCGCTACATCCGAATTTGTAGGAGGTAATAGGCATCGGGAAACTTTTGTGATACGCAAAAACCTGAATACAAATAAACCCTTTGTTACAGGCCCAACGTGCTTACCTACTTAGCGATTATTGCCAATAATGCCTCATTGGATTCGGAACCACATGCTATATATCCGTCCAGAACAGATAATCCAACAAATTTCTGAGTAAGATTAAAAGAAAATGGTCAACAAACTCATTTGATTAAAAAAATCATGAATAAAAATGTTAAATGCTTGAAATAGGTACTGGTTTGGGAGAGTTAGTTTTGAAGTGAAAAAATATATTTTACAAAGTGGTTCATCAAAGATCAAAATTGTAAAATTATTTTTTGAACGACATCTAAAAGTGGATTATAAATTTGTCAAATTTTAAATTTGCGAAATTTATTTTGAGGTAGAGTTTGTGCAGGTAGAAGCAGCCAGGTTTCGATTTCTGAAGACTTTCCGCAATAAAGCCTGAGCAGAATTTGAGCAAGGTTTCGATCCTAAAATGAGAGCTAAGCCAGATTGCGATCCCAGAACAACTTAAGGGGGAGTCTGCTAGCAAAGGGGGTCTGAAGATAGTAGAGCCAGTTTCAAATCCTGATTATCATGCCAGCTACTAATGCTGAAGAATTTAAAGATTACAAGATCAACATCCAAGGGAGAGATTAGCTGATGATGAAAGGGAGAGAAAAAGACTGAAGGATGCTTACACTGTCAGACATTTTGGAAAGAGCACGAAGACTGATCAAGACTGAAGATGTGACATACCGAAGACTCGACACTGAAGACTTCGTCAACATCCAAGGGGGAGTCTTAAGATATTTCAGAAAATTCAAAAAACATTTAAAAATTTGAAAAAGTCAAAAACATGATAAAAATCAAAAATGAGTTTTGTTGTGAAAAATAGGAAATGATAGTACATCAGTTAGACTTTCACAGTACGCTAAAGAAATGGAAAGTTAAAATGTGATAAACGGTCTCACTAAAGATGTGACGATAGGCTCAGCTAGACTAGTAGATTTGCGATAACGATACAAACTTAAATGAAAAGGCCTAGTTCTAGTGGGAAACGTGGTTGAAAGCATAGTACTTAGTTTTATCCTTCGTGACTGTGTACCTACTCGGTAATCGCTGAATGCTAAAAGAGTAAAAAAACCGTTCAGTTTGTGAACTTTCACAACCTGCTGAAAAAGTCACTGTGATTGTGCATTTCATTTTGCAAAGATTTAAACTTGTTTGATTTCTTTATTTTGTTTAAGCATTGGACATCCTCTGCGTATACGTGAGTATCGAACTGGATGTTAGTGCCTAAACGTTCTGCTTTATTTTTCTTGGTGTTTCGTTTAAATCTTGGATCACCTCTGCGTATATGTGAATATCGAACTGGTGGTTAAGATCTAAACATATTCAACTTGTTTTTATTTCTTATTTTGTTTAAACATTGGACTTTCTCTGCGTATCGAAAGATCGACCTGATTGTTAATGTTTAAACATTTTGCGTTGTTTTCGCACATATCACTGTTGATGAAAGTTTAAAGGCATTACTTGAGTCAGTGTATTGCATGATGAGGGGATATGCTGAAATCGTGGGGTCCATAAGAATTTAGTGCAAAATTAATATATCTTAATGTATCGGTAAGCATTTCGAAAGTTTTTAGATTGAGTTTAAGAGGACAACAATATCATCAATCTATGTGAATCGTTTAGAACTTAAAGTGTTTAAAGCTCAACGGTGCTTGTGATTTGTCATAAACTGATATGATCCTCTTACACAAACTCACAAAAATACTATCTGTAAATTTTTCTTTACTGTTTTTCTTTAAAATCAAAAATCCAAAAAGATTGTGTTTTTAGTATAAAATTTTGAAAATTCAAAAAGATTTTATTTCTTCTTGTTTTCGACAACTGATGTTGAAAAGCTGTTTTTCAAAATTCCAAGTGTTGAACATGATGAACAACTGGTTTGGGAGAGTTAGTTTTGAAGTGAAAAATTATATTTTACAAAGTAAGTGGTTCATCAAAGATCAAAATTGTAAAATTATTTTTTGAACGACATCTAAAAGTGGATTATAAATTTGTCAAATTTTAAATTTGTGAAATTTATTTTGAGGTAGAGTTTGTGCAGGTAGAAGCAGCCAGGTTTCGATTTCTGAAGACTTTCCGCAATAAAGCCTGAGCAGAATTTGAGCCAGGTTTCGATCCTAAAATGAGAGCTAAGCCAGATTGCGATCCCAGAACAACTTAAGGGGGAGTTTGCTAGCAAAGGGGAGTCTGAAGATAGTAGAGCCAGTTTCGAATCTTGATTATCATGCCAGCTACTAATGTTGAAGAAATTAAAGATTATAAGATCAACATCCAAGGGAGAGATTAGCTGATGATGAAAGGGAGAGAAAAAGACTGAAGGATGCTTACACTGTCAGACATTTTGGAAAGAGCACGAAGACTGATCAAGACTGAAGATGTGACATACCGAAGACTCGACACTGAAGACTTCGTCAACATCCAAGGGGGAGTCTGTTGGTGCATATGTCTGTCGACTTCGTCTTGTATCAAGTCTTGTAATAGATTAGATAGATCAGGGCACGAAATACGAGAAAAATGTGAAATATATGTGATGTGACCATTTCGCACGAAATGGGAAAGACCAGTTCGCACGAAATGGCTCTGGCCAATTCGTACGAAATGGCCAATTCGTACGAAATGACCATTTCGTGTGAACTTGTTTCGTGCGGAATGGGTTGCCTATAAATACTTGCCTTGGTCATTTTGTTTGTGACGATCTGATTCCGGTGCCGAGGTGCTGCCGAAGTGTCTCCAGTCTGTAAAACGTTGTGAAATCAATAAACGAGACAGTTTAAAGTGAATCTAGTGTATATCAAGTTGATTCAACATCAATACGTTTATTTCCGCCTCTCGTATTGATTATAACTCTTCTGAACGACTCGTTTTGGTCGTGCAAACGATCCTACATGACCATTTTCCGACCACATATTTTTTCTTTTATTGTTTTTTTTTTTCGGAACTTCGTCCGAACTTTCCTTCAAATTTCCGACCACATTTTTATTGGTCGGTAAATTGTTGGAAAGTAGTAGCTAAAATTTGTTTTTTCTTTTTGTTGGTATTCTATCAGAAAATGGTCGGAATTTTCCGACCAAATTTGTTTTGTCGGAAATTATGGTCAGAAATTGCCAGATTTCTAGTAGTGCTTTATGTCCTTCCATTATTTTCTTTTCTCTTAAATTAATCTCAACCCTCCAAATCTAAGATCAATGGACTAGAATCCTTCTTACTCTTCTTATTTATGTTATCTTTTGTATTTGATCCTAATCCTATAAATATATATATTTAATCACAAGTTTATATTTGTGTAAATTGATTCTTACACATAGATGGAATTTGGTTATTACACATATGTAACTTGTGATTACGTACATGTAATCACAAAAAATATCATATAACAGATGATAAAACCCCCAATTAAGTAATATTAAATATATAAAAGAGTGAATTGCAAATATTGTCCTTTATCAGTATACCATATTTTAGTCGGTGTCTTTTATCTTTAAAATTGTTGAATTTTGTCCTTAATGTTCTCAAATGCTACACGTTATGTCCTTTAGCCCTAACCCAATTAATTTTTTCTATTAAATAATGTAACACAAGGGTATTTTAGCCTTTTTACCCATTTATTTAAAAATATTTTAACACATAAAACAAAATTTAATTTAATATATACCCTCAACTCTCCACACCTCTCTCTCAGTACAAAACTCTCTCTCTCTCCACCTCTCTCTCCCTCTCATCAGCCCCTCCACCGCCACTGTCTCTAAACCTAGGGTTTCCAGATGTAAGCTCCGACCAACCTATCATTCCAATGTAACACACGAAATCATAAACGGAAAAAGATCCGGCCATCCAATCTCCGGCAAAAACACTGATTCTCCATTCCCCGGCCATCCATTCTCCGGCAAAACCACCGATTCACTACAAACTCGATTTCAGCGTTAATTTCCTCTTTAATAAAAGCAGAGGAGGACGACGGTGAGGATACGACGACCATGGCTTGTTTCTATATTTTATTCACGCAAAAACCTTATTAACTAGTGAACTTGGACACTTCGGGTGACATTTCAAGAACAATTGAAGCCATTCGGGATAATTTTTTGGTTCAGGTATTACGTCAAGCACCTGGTGTGCATTTATTTGCTTCTTTTTCTTTACGTTTCCGGTTGAAAAACCGTTTATTAAATGATTGAGGGAAAGAACTTCTTAACTTATGTTTAATTATTTGTTGGGTTCTTGCCATTTGGTATGTTACATAACGTTTGTGATTATATACATATATACTTAAAATAACAGAGTTTTATGTGAAGTTCTTAACTTAATAGTTTGTATGTTTTGGTTCTAATCATATTGGTTATTTTGGTATGTTCTGTTGTAACTTGTAAATATTTGGTTATTGGTGTTTTTTACTTGTTTATGATGTTTTGTTTTTTAAATAATTATATTGGGAATTAAAAAAATGGCGAGATGGGTTTGAATGGTGGTGGTGATGGCATCATAAATTTGTGAAGGAAGAAAGACGGTCATGAGGATTTTCATGGAGTTGAAACGAATGGCGACGGTGGTGGAGTGGGTTTGCATATAGGTAACAGAGAAGGAAAAAAAAGAGTTAGGTTGTCGGAGTCTTACCTGCCGGTGAAGATGGCCATGGAGTTGTTGGTGGTGGTTTGGCAGGTGGGGGCAGTGATGGTGAAGGGGTAAGTGGTGGTGGAATTGTAGAGGGTTATTTATTTAATCAGGTCATTTACATAATTCGTCCTTTAAAAGATGAAATGACATAGTTACCCTAATGTACCTTACACATGATTAGATTTAACAGAAAAAATTAACTGAGTTACGGCTAAAGGACATAGCGTGTAGCATTTGTAAACATTAAGTACAAAACTCGCCAATTTTAAAGACAAAAGACATCACCTGAAATGTGGTATATAGATAAAGGACAATATTTGCAATTCACTCTATATAAAATAAATAAAATGATTAGTTTTTAGGAGTTCTTAAAATTTTTTAATTTTGAAGTTCTAAAATATCTGATCCTATATAGATAAACTATCACTTTAAGAAAAATAATTCATATTATCCTACATATACAAAACTAAGTGGGGAATAGTGCCACACAATACAAAACTAAGTGGGGGAATAGTGCCACACAGCTGTGTGGCACTTCCCTATTGGACCACCCCATATTTAATTTAATTTTATTTTTAGCTTAAAATTACGGTTTTGTCATTTGTTTAAAATTACGTTTTCGGCCATAATTCAAAATAAATTTATATTTTTGCCCTGTCTCAAAATTTACGCTTTTGCCCTCAATTCAAAAACCCATTTCTAATTCTATTCCCAGTTTAAATTTACGGTTTCGCCCTCCGTCTAAAATTACGCTTTTGCCCCCCTTCAAAATAAAATTATGTTTTTGCCCCTACCTCAAAATTACGATTTTGCCCCCAACTCAAATTCACGTTTTTGCCCACAGTTCAAAACAAAATTATGTTTTCCCCCATAGCTCAAAATTGTGATTTTGCCCTCAGTTTAAAATTATGATTTCGCCCCCAGTTAAAAATATATTTACGATTTTGCCCTCTGTTCAAACTTATGATTTCGCTCTCATTTCAAAAATTACGATTTCTCCCGCAGTTAAAAATTATGATATTGCCATCGTTTTAATTTTTTTTTTCAAAACTATAGTACTGTTTTATTTTGGTTGGTTGACTTAGTGTAACTTTTATTGTTTCAAGCAGTTGTCTAACACTCGCTCATTGGTCCTGACAAATTAGTATTTTACCCCAGCTAAAAATTACAGACCTGTTATTGTTTTAATTTTTTTTAACAAAACTATGGTAGTGTTTTCGTTTAATTGGTTGTCTCAATGTATTTTTTTAGATCGTGTTATAAGTAGTATGTACAAGTAACATAAATACATGTTATGAAACTAATAAATATTTGATTTAACGCCCCGCAACGCGGGCGGGCATAGGTGTAATTTTTATTCGTCTAGGCATGCCTGGTACATGCTCATTTGTCCTGAAAAATTACAATTTTGCTTGCAGTTTAAAATTATAGTCTTTCCATCGTTTTAGTTTTTTTTAGTAAAAGTATGGTAGTGTTTTTGTTTTAATTGGTTTACTCAATGTATTTTTTTTTTTTTTTTTTTTGAGATCGTGTTATGAGTAGTATGTACAAGTAACCGAAACACAGACA
Organism: Helianthus tuberosus; assembly: GCA_030545235.1. NCBI lineage: Eukaryota > Viridiplantae > Streptophyta > Magnoliopsida > Asterales > Asteraceae > Helianthus > Helianthus tuberosus. The sequence continues at coordinate 185,932,462 of CM060442.1, forward strand.
TACATGTTATGAGAAATAAATATTCGGCTTATTGCCCCGCAACGCGGGCGGGGCAAAAACTAGTTTGTCTACATATACTTAAATGGTATAAAAATATGTAACTTCATTTCTAAAAGAATATAAACAATAATCCAAAACAGAAAACATGTTATATTATCAAAAATACATTTTATATTGATTGATACTCTTGTGTACCAGATATTTTGTATTTAACTGTTTACTTGCATATTTGCATGATCGATACAAGTTTCACTATGCATTAAGTATTCGAAGTCATGGTATCAACTAAAATAATATTGTAAAATGATATACTCATTACTATAACCGAAACCAACCCATTGTTCCACAGTGTTAGGAAATTTTCTAACCTCAAAAGAAATGCGGATCCAATATTTTTTTTAGGTTTCATTTGATAGATTCTTATTAATTCTCCCTATTTTTTCTAAATTAATCATACAAGGTTCTCATTATTTTTTTAAAACTGAGTGAGTTCCTATAAACCTACAAAAAAATGGATTAGATCCGCCCCTGTAAACACTTTATATGTGCATCTTTAGCACTTTAGAGAGGAGTTAATGAGGAATAAAGATTGATTATCATCTGTTTTAGAGGAGATTGTTGGACCTACAAAAGAACAAATGATTGCCAAAGCTAAAACATGTTATCCTGATCAAGAAATAAGCAAATGGTCATCTCTCCCAAAAAATAGGGAATCTTGAATACTAACAGAGCATATGTTTGAAGAACTCAAAAATCTGTTGAAGGCATGAAAGCATAGTTTTAAAAGACCAAAAGTCTGTTCAAAGGCCAAAGCTCTGTTGAAGGTTAAAGCACTGATGAAGAAAACCAAACATTTGTTTAGGCCTGAACAGATGTTTGGAATCAACAAACAGAGGTTTAAAGAACAGAGGTCAACCAATAAATAGTTGTCTGTATAACAGTGTTTGTGTGTCTAAGAACAGATGTTAGGTTCTATCAGATGTTTCTATGGAATCTTTTTTGTTAGGAATGTTAGATGTCGCTACCAGGATGATGTCATCCCTGATTGCTAACAGATGTTTGTACCTTGTATAAATAGATCTCACATGTTAGAGATCTAGTTATCACTATCACACACAGTCCTTTACAAACAGAAAAGTTAAGTAATCAGGCTAAGGGGAGTGAAAATCATAATTGTAATTTGTAATCTTTTTTATTAACGAATGGAAAACACTATGATTACTTTTCAGGCTTGTGTTTGTGTTTAATTCCGTTGCATTCATTCTATTATCGTTCATAATTCATTTATATAAACAACATTTCATCATTTCACACACAAATTAAAACTCAGATCCTAACATTACACATTTGCATGATCAATACAATTTTCACTATGCACAACGTATTCGAGGTGTCAACTAAAATAATATTATAAAATGATTTACTCATGACTATAACCAAAGCCAACCCGCTATTTCAAAGTGTTAGGAAAATTTTCTAACCTCAAAAGAATTGCGGATCCAGTAATTTATTTCAATAGGTTTCATTTGATAGATTCTTACTAGTTCTCCCTAGGGATGAGCAAATGGTACCGGGTACCAGTACTGAACCGGAACCGTACCGAACCGGCCATCTACGGGTGTGGGATTGCAATCCAAGTTTTTCTACAATGGTTAGTTCAATGCGTGAGAAATATGATTAGTATTGGGGGGAGTTTGACAACCTTAACGACTACATGTATTTTGCTGTTATCTTGGATCCCACCATGAAATTACGTTTTGTTGAACATTATTTTACAAAGATGATTATCTCTAACATAACCGAGGATGATCATGTGACAAAAGAAGACATTAAAAAGGTGGTATCGATGAAGTCGTTTGATCTTGAGAGTAGGTTACATGAGCTATTTCAAACATACAAGGACCGATTTGACAATGTAGATTACAATTCGGCATCGCAAGAAGCGCGTAACGACGATGTTGTTGAATGTGATGGCAATGACTTCTTCATGGAGTTTCTAAATAAGGAAGAAAGTCAATTGGTTGGTATGGAAACTGAGTTAAAGAGGTACTTAAATGAGCCAAAAGTGAATTTTAGTATCAATTTTGACATACTTAAGTGGTGGAAACAAAACGCGATTAGATTCCCAATTGTATCTCGGATGGCTAAAGGTAAATTGATTTACCTTTTATAATGTTTTTTATCATTACTTGGTTATATTATAGTTTTTTTAACTTGTATAATTGTTAGATATTTTGGCAATTCAAATTTCCACGGTCGCATTTGAATCGGCGTTTAGCACCGACGGTCGTGTACTAGACGCTTATAGAACAAGGTTGTCAACTAACATCGTTGAAGCTTTGATTTGCACCCAAGATTGGGTGAGAAAGTCAAGAAAACCAATTGTGGATGATGTAAACGATATACTAAAGGATGACAACGTTGCCATAGGTAAAGACTACTAGTTCTTGATTGATTTCCTTATTGTCATATAATGGGGTGTTAACTTTGTTCGGTTCTTTTTTTTCTATAGAGATTGAAGATGCAATTCAAAAACAAAATACCAAAGGGAAAGGGATGGTGCATGACAAGGCTTAAGCAAACCGAAGGAAACAGAGTTTGAGTGCGGTTCAATGTTTATACTTTTGCTCACATGGAGTTAGACTTTTGTTTTGTTATTATTTGACCTAAGTGTCTTTTAACTCTCCTGATGTGAGGTCAAGTTTTTGTGTATGAGATGGGTTGCTCAAACTCATAATGATACCCGTTTTTGGTATGGTTTGTGCTTGAAACAGTTGTAACAAATTATGTGTTTTGGTGTGAACCATTTCCTAATGGAATGTTTGCTTCATAATATATTTATTTTGTGTGAATGTTTAGTTTTTCATATGTATTATCACTGAATTCTGCAAGTTGATTTTTAAACAGTCATGCAAAATTTAATCCTTATTACTTCATAATAAACATATGTTTTGAATTCTTAATACTTCATAATAAACATATGTTTTGAATTCTGCAAGTTGGTTCATGTTAATACTTAATAGTACTAATATCATTATGTATCGGTGAAGCTTTTGGCTTTTGAATCGGATTGACTGAGGAAGAGTATGTGATTACATTGCACCAAATCCAAATCAATAACTTTTGTAAAATTCAGTACCAAATCGGTACCGTACCGAAAAACCGGTACCGAACCGGTATTTTCGGTACGGTATTCGGTACCAAGGTTTCATGAAAATCGGTTCCGGTACTTCCGGTTCTGGTACCGGTCCGGTACCGAGCTCATCCCTAGTTCTCCCTAATCTTTTCCAAATTAATCATATAAGATTCTCGCTATTTTTTTTTTAAACCAAGTGGGTTCCTAGAAACATACAAAAATGGGTTGGATTTGCCGCTGTAAACACTTTATATGTGCATCTTTAGCACTCTTTAGTAATTATAATTATGGACAATATATTTCAATTGTTGTAGCCGGCAAAACGGACATTAAGAGAACATCAACGACATAACACACGACCAAATGGGACAAAAGTTACACCATAATATAAATCAAAATTACCGATAAATGATCAGCTTGACTAAATAGTCAATGGTCCAGTTTTCATCGGTGTAATGGATGATGCAAAATTACTTAAAGAACGGAGAGCATGTCTGAAGAGAGACGGCACAACATATATCATACCTTAAACAACAATAAACTCCCTAAAGCTTTTTCAGAATCAAGTGAGAGCCAAATTGAGGTTGCAAAGCAGGCATTGCGTGCGGAGCATGTGAGTAGGATGGAGATAGCTCAAAGGAAAAGCGTTGTAGAATCATTGCCATAGCCATTTTTGCTTCAAGTATAGAAAAATTCTGGCCAATGCATATGCGTGGGCCAGCACCAAACGGAAGGTACACAGCTTGTCCCTTAGTACCCTTTTTAACACCTTCAGAAAATCTTTCAGGCTTAAACTCTAACACATCTTCACCCCACATATCTTTGTCGTGATGCAAAATCAATACGTTAATTTGGATAATGGTTCCTGCCGGTAAGGTTAAGTTACCTACTTTAGTTTCTTCATATATTAGCCGTCTAAGTACTACTGCAGGCGAATATAGTCTGAGAACCTCATTGAAGATCATGTTCATCTGCATACGAGAAATAACAACACTTGAGCAGACTCTAAAAATACCAGTAGTTAATATATGGTTCAAGTTTTATAAACTTACAACTTTTAGATGACTCAAGTCATCAATATCTGGTTTTTTATCTCCAAAGACTTGTAAAACTTCTTCTCTTGCACGTGTCTGCCATTCTGGGTATCGACCTAATAAAAACATAGTCCACACAAGCATATTCCCGGTTGTCTCTAGCCCTGCAAAGTAGAAAACCTTGCATTCTTGAACGACGTCTTCCATGCTTAATCCAAAATTTTTATTTCCATGTTGTTTAATTTCCTTGTAATTGGAATCCAGAAGTATGCCCAAAAGGTCATCATGGCTAGCTTCCCCAGCTTTCATCGCAACAATTCGTTTGTTGATTATGTTCATTATTAAACCCTTCACTTGTTGGTCAATCTCTTTCATCCTCTTATTGTTTTTTGTCGGTAGAAATCTACAAGATCGTAATTTTTCAGCCCAATAATATTGTAAGATGAATTAAAGATTGGAAACTAGATTGATTACCTTGATCCCGGAATGTAAAGTGAATTTGCAGCCTTCACAGTTAGCTCTGCTAATTCTCTTTGAAGCTCAAAAATCTTCCTTCCTTCCTCAAAACTGCTACCAAACGCTGTACGCGAAATTACATCGCTTGCAAATGTTATAAGATAAGACCACACTTCCACTTCACTTGAACTTTCTTTTGTTAAAAGTTTATCCCATTTGTCAATCATCTCACTGCAACTCACATAAAATGCTGGTATCATATGCTGCAAAAGAATAATTTTAGACGAACGTCAACTCAGTGGTTTTTGTTGAGTAATAAACTAAGGAAGGCTACATCGATCATGTAACCAAAAAAGGAATAGCAATAAAGTAACCTTGAGCTTCTCCATATGGAATGCAGGATTGATGATTTTCCTATGCTTAACCCATTGATCACCCTCAACATCTACTAATCCTCTAACTAGCAACTTCGTTAATGGATTTCCACCCCTTAGCTTTTGAAATTTGTTATAATCAGCCAAGATCTCTCGTATCATTGCAGGATCAGATATGTGTACCACGGGTTTTGTTCCCAACCATGTAAAACAATTCTTACCTGAAAGGACAAGAAGTTTAATCGATTTACAATGTAAGAAAAATGAATACACACACATTTCTGAAACAACTTTGTTTCACATCTGAAATTACACTGTCTATTATAAAAAAAATGATTAATTAAGATATATAATTCAAAAATTGGCATAACTAAAGTGAGGACAAATTATAAAGTATTGTCACAAATCAAATTAACTCAGTTGAATCTCCATTAGTCAAATTAAAATTATATGTTATGGGTTGGAAGCTAAATGCTATCGATTTTTAAAATAATGTAGCCACTGCTGTTACTTAGAAAAGATCAGATCTATACTTGTTGCATTTGAAAAACAAAATAAAAAGCAAAATAAAAAAATGAGTATCAACTGAATTAAGTACTTTACCTATTCTTTCAAAATGGTTATTGAACATTACACAACTTTTTCGTGGTCATGATTACCTCATTTTAGTCTTTAGCTTTACTAGTTAGAAAGACAAATTATCATTAGTTATGTGACCGACCTGACTCGAACCAAAAATTTGGATGCCAAGTTAAGCGACATTCGACAATCGAAAAAACCGACCCTGAACGACTCAGAACATCAGAAGCATATGGAAGCGTAAATGATATTCAATAAAATATGTTACTTCGCATAGGATGCGTAAATAACTAGTTATACATGAAAACAAAATTTTTAATCGTGTTTTTTTATTGAATTTGTAAAAAGAAAAGGTGGTTTGTTAAAATATAAATAACTTTATTATTAAATGTATTGTCTTTTTGTTGTGTAATATTGTAAAAAGAAAAGGCGGTTTGTTAAAATAATTAACTTATTACCAAATATATTGTCTTTTAGTAAAAAGAAAAGGCGGTTTGTTAAAATAAATAACTTATTAGGGGACTCGGGGCGGTCCCGTTATACATGCCCATAACGCGTTGAAGTGCCACGGAACACCGCCGCCGCTTGATCCATCACGCGTTGTATATATAACGCGTTGTATACATAACGCGTTGAACTTTTGAATTTAACCTCTGCATGTTTGCAGGTTGCATGCTCTCACTAACACGTGTACATGTTGTTATTTTCATTGCCCAGGACAGAAACACGTGTACATGTTGTTATAAAAAAATAGGAGTGATAGAATTCCATCACTAGTGATACCACCCCGCCTACATTTCTATCACTAGTGATAGAAATTTGGTTGATGACATGGCATGATCTGATTGGACAATGGGAGTGATAGTTTCTATCACTAGTGAACCACCCCTAGTCCCCTTAGTAAATATATTGTCTTTTAGTTATGTAATATGAATAAAAAATGCAAAAAAATATACAGCTGGAAATTTCTCTGTACATGCAAAAATTATGATATCTGTGTACATGCAAAAATTATGCATAAATACAAAAAGTGTATTTTAAGTTCCCAATGTTATGTCATCATTAGCTGGTTCCATTTTCAATTAACGAATAAATTCTTTTATTTTTATATTATTGATGCTATATACATAGACGAATCATATTTTTTAGTTAAAAAATGGTAACATTACTTATACATGTTCCTGATCTTTATTAAAAAGAATATATTCTTTAACGAGTTTCTTTTTATCTACGTAATATATTTTTTATTGAAATCATGCTAATAGTAGTATATATAAGTAACCGGAACACAGATGAACATACTATCAAACTGAGAAATGTTCGGTCTAGCGCATTGCCCAAGTTGGGGAAACAGTGGTCGTTTGCCATTGATGGCCAAATGCTACTACCGCTTAACTTAATAAAATTAATTTACAGTTCCCGAACTTTGTTAAAAAAAAATTCGCTTTCACGAGTGTATTTTTATCTACGTGTCGATGTAATTTATATTGGGATATTGGGATCGTTTTATGGGTAGTATATACAGGTAACTAAAAAATATCCGGCTTAGCAACCCGCAAAACGAGGGGGGCACAAAACTAGTTAGCATAGAAAGAGAGAACTAGTTAAATATATGAGGATAAATGTAGTTAGGGTTTTGCACTCGAAATACAATATTTAAAAATGTGACATGAATCACATGATGAGGCTGTTAGAAGAATTAAAACTAAGAAAAATGACTCAATCAGTCCATTAATAACAAATATTTTAAAACAAGAAGGTTATTAAATGCCGTTAAAAAAAGGTTATTAAATAATCTAACAATCACATAAGGTTATTAAATAATCTTATAATAATCAAAACAAATAAAATATTAATAAGGAATGTTTTTTTCTTTTTTAAACGACAAGGAACGACGTGCCAACCACCGTGACACCGGACGCTGTGGCCAAGGTCGACTACTCGACCACCGTCAGCCCCTTGGCTCTCCCAGATGCGCGGAAACCCTACCTCCACCCACCCAAAGGAACGACAGTGGAATAATCGGTAAAACATCGTCTCCCATCCAAGACGAACCAGCGCCACCCGTATTCGCCATTCACCTGGATGCCGCAGAAAATAACGGAGAGAGTGGGAGTCAAACCTGGGTCACAAGAAACACCAAGTGTTTCCCGAACCACTCCACCACTCATGCTTTCTTTTTTTACTTGTATGATTTTCAGTTTCTCCTTAATTTATTTTTTATGCACTTACATCTACACATCAAACTTTTTATTAAGAATTTATATAGGTGGTGATAACAATAGTAAAAACATTACAAGTGTTGCACTTAATTGAAGATAGTAAAAGGAAAATTACGAAGGTGAATTTTACATACCAAGAGTGGTGAGGGATTTGTGGAAGAAAGGTGCAACGCGAGGCGTGATATCGTGAGTTAGATTCATGGGTTTAGACTTGGCTTCGCTCATCATTTGTTCCATCTCTTTGAGATCTCCGTACATGAATCTATAAGGAGTACCCTTGAGTCCTTGATCTCTTAGAAACTTTTCCATCTTTTTTGGTTTGAACCACAACCAATTTAAGACCCTCCATGTATAAAACAAGAAGATTGTTGCAAGTCCAAGAACGCAAATTTTTGCACTTGTATCCATGGCTACAAGGAAATGGTTTTGATCTTTTGAAGCTAGTGATGATATGAAAGGATTGATGAAGGGTATTTATAGATGAGAGACTCTATTCACACTCTTTAAAATTCCTTATTTCATCAATTAAAATCCTTATTTCATTAATAACATGACATGTGGCTTTGACTCATCATAAAAAGAAAAAACAAAAAAAAATCTCTGTTTCGTTTTTCAAATTTTTAATTAGTTATTATATTTTTCTTTTATAACTTTTAATATAATATATGTCATGTATGATTAAAAATCTACCACTAAGGTTGTTTTTTATATACGTATTGATATGAATTTTACTTAAAATGGAGTCGTATAAGAATAATATTTATTTATTTTTCCTACAAACAAATGTTTTTTTTTACTTCTTTTACCAACTTTTATTTAAAATATAGTTGTATTTTTCTTTTACATTTTTTAAGAAAAGATGTTATATATTATAGCATTTTAAATATAGTTGTATTTTTCTTTTATAATTTTTGATAAAAGATGTTATACAATATAGCACCCCGCGCATGTCGGAATGGGTTTTGTGGTTAGCCGGAATTGTTGCCGGAAAAGTCTGTATAAAAAACGAAGAAGAAGATGAAATGCAGAAAAGGTTTTAAAAGTTTTGAGTTTTGACAACTTCGGTCCCTGTGGTTTAGATATGGTTTTAAATTTGACTTTTGAACTTTTCAATTTTGGTCCTTGTGGTTTAGATATGTAATGTTTTCTATTTAACTTTTGAATTTTTTTTAAGAATGTAACGTTTTTTATTTAAATGAAATTTAAATAGTTTTAATTAAAAAATTTAATAATTGTGTAATGATTGACGGGGCATTATCCCACTACGCCCTTTTTGTAAAAACGCCCAATAATACTCCCTTGCTGACTGGACTGTCACATGATGGAAAACGCCTAAGGGTAGGGGCATTATTCACTAAACCACTACGCATGGTTTAATGAAATAACTATAAAACCCCACATGTGCCAGAGTTGATATATACGATCATCAAAAATCAATACTTCATTACAAAAATCAAGACTTCATTACATTAATTATAAAAACATTACAAAGATTTTCAATAATGTCAAAATCAAACATTAAATTCAATTAAGAAAACCTATAATCTTGAGTCCTTCCTACTATACTAAATGACTACATACATCTCATTCTTAAACATTCAAAGATTTAAATTCATTTAAGAAAATCATTAATTCACTTCAGAGTTCTTCCTACTAAATGACTACATACATCTCCTTCATATTTTATTTAATGCGACCATTTAATTCTATTAATAACTATGTTAAAAATAAATTATGTTCATCATCAAAGTTAACTTTAAATACTTTTCTTTACATTCTTAAATGAATAATAACAATACTATCGATTTATCATATAATTGAAACTTTAAAAAAAATGTTATTCTTGAAAAATATCGGATTGTTGCATATATAATAAAAAAAATATACTACAATTGTTTTTTAATTTACGTTCTAATATAAACTAGTTTTTTTAGGTCGCGCGTTGCGACGAAACCGAGCAAATGATAACGTAAAACAAACATGATTTGAAAAAAATAAAGCATGTTGTTTAGAAAGCCAAACCATTAGAACGATTTAGTTTATCATAATATTATACCAAATAAATACTTTATTTAGAGTACAACTTCATTTTTAACAAAACTTATAACAGAATGTGTGGTAAAAATCAAGCACAACTACGTACTTAAGTTTTTAGAAAAAAGTTATAAACGTAAATTAAGAAGTATCAAATTTATCGATAAATTAATATACATTTTTTTTTAAAAAAGAAAAAAATAATTATTAGAAAAATGGTATAGGAAATATATGGTTTTAAAAAGGGGGGAAAATAAAAATATGTTATTAAAAGTAAATATAATAATAAACTATTATAATATATTAAATAAAAGAAAACAAAAAACTATATATTGTTATAAAAATTAAAGTTACTATTCATCGTCCTTCGTCAACAGATACCAAATAAATACTTTATTTAAAGTACAACTTCGTTTTTAAAAAAAAAAACTTATAACAAAATTTCAGGAAAGAATCAAGCACAACTACGTACTTAAGTTTTTAGAAAAAATTTATAAACGTAAATTATTAAAGAAGTATCAAATTAATCGATAAATTAATATATGTTCTACAAAAAGAAAAAAAAAATTATTAAAAATGGTGTAGGAAATATATGGTTTTAAAAAAGAGAAAAAAATAAAAAATATGTTATTAAAAGTAAATATAATAATAAATTATTATAATATATTAAATAAAAGAAAAATAAAAAACTATATATTATTATAAAAATAAAGTTACTATGCATCGTCCTTCATTAACATTATTTATATAATTTAAAAAAACAGAACTATATCAACCTAATATATATATATATATATATATATATATATATATATATATATATAGGTAAAGAGTACTGTACAAATGCCCTTATCGTACATTACGTACGCGCCAATCTCAGCCGTCGGATCTTTTATCGCGCATTGAATTCGCATGTTGGTTTTTTTGTAACAATTTCGCATGTGATAATTTTTGATGAAATCGCATGTTGTTTTTTGTAACAATTTCGCATGTGATAATTTTGATGAAATAGCATGTTGTTTTTTTGTAACAATTTCGCATGTGGTAATTTTGATGAAATCGCATGTTAAAAAAACAACATGCGAATTTGTTATAAAAAAACAACATGCGATTTCAATGCCGGAAGATGATCTGACGGCTGAGATTGTAGCATACGTAATGTACGATAAGCGCATTTGTATGATAACCGGCCTCTATATATATATATATATATAGTCCTATAAAAATAGGTTTATTTATATGGATGCAGAAAAATTATTTTAAAATAAACAATAATGTGTCATAGCATAAATCAAATTCGTTGTAGTCATTTCTACCACACCAAAGTATCTAATCTAACTTATAATAAAGAATTCTAATTAATGTCAAATGTTATTTTCTCATTCAAACTTATAATATTTACTTATATTTTAATTATAATTTTTTATCCTTATCCTTTTCTTTCATTTTTAATATCATAATATATATTAATTAATTTTTACCGTAACAATTGACAAATAATATATTTCAATACGTATTATAGAATAGTAAAATCATGTGGTGATATCTATCTCCGTGTTAACAATAAATAATTCTAAATTATTATACGTTTTTTTTAAACAACTTAAATTACATCAAATTCATCTTCGGCAGAACTCGAATCCTTAATCTCAAGGCAAGCAACACCTTAACTCTAATTGTTTTCTCAATTGAATCCAACCCCCACCAATTATTATACGTTATATAATGTTATCTATGTGTTAACAATCAATAATTTTTAAATTATTATTATTATACGTTATATAATAGTACATATAATAGTACGTTATATAATAGTACGTATAATAATATGTTATATAATAATATGTATTTTGTAAGTATGTGCTTTAAAAAGTTGGTATCAGTAATATTATTATTAAACATTATATAGTAATACAAATAATATTATAACTTAAATTTATAATATACCACAATCTTATAAACAAAAAACAATTGAATTTGTCATAAGGAAAATTTAAATTTAAATAATATTATAAATTATGAAACAACTCATATACCGATCAACAATACACGATATTCAATCGTGTGATAAGATTATAATATTATTACATTTATTAACCGTGTTACACTCTTTTAAAAGATTAGAGTTTATATTTACTCAACATAGGTGATAAAAGTTAATGAAATATGATCCTATAAGATTATAATATTGTTGCATTTTTTTAATTGTGTGATATGAATTATATAGAAGTTTATGATATACATTTTTTTCGATATTCAACCTATGTATACACGAGTTTGTAACACTTAGAAATTAAAATAATATTAAATTCACATTTCTTTTATATTTCAAACGTGTAACACACTAGTTTGTAAGCTAGTATTATATATAACTAGCGGTAAGACCCGTATGCAAACACGGGTGATTTCTTAGAAAACCATGCATAACAAATATAAATGATGAATATGGTTATATTTATAGACTTATAAATAGATAAGTCAGTCGGTAAATACTTAAAGTTTAGAGTATAAAAAATACAAAAATATACAATTTATTAATCTTTTGTAAACGAAATAACATTTGCATTCAAGCATGTTCCTTCTCCAAAAAACAATATTTTAAATCAACAGTCGTTTTAATCCCCTTCAACCTCAACAAAACACTATTTTAACCCAACAGTGGTTTTAAACCACCGTTTTAACCCAACAGCGGTTTCAACCACAGTTTTCTCTACAACATTCTGCTTTAACCCAACAGTGGTTTCAAACATCTGTTTTCATCCATCTGTTGACCAAAGTCAACAGATGTATCAACCACTATTTTATTTTCAAACATCTGTTCGCAACAACAGAGCTTTCATCATTTAAACAGACCTTTGCCAATATTACAAGCTTTTAAACTCTCAAACCTAAATATTTATTTAATTAATTTAAATAACAAACATGGTTAATAGTTTTAACACAACTACTTATATAAAATATGAAAGTGTCAAACAGAGGTAACTATATAATAAACAAAGTTCAAAACAGCAAACAGCATTCAGTAAAATACAGCATAATAATTTCTAATCAATGGGCGAAACAGTAGTCTCGATAAATAAAGCTCATTTCGGACCATTGTAGTTGTCAACATGTTGGAGGTATTTCAAAACTTCATTGCTCAGATCAACTTCAACCATATCCCCCCAACTTCAACTTCAACCTTAAATACTTAAAGTTTAGAGTATAAAAACTACAAAAATATACAATTTATTAATCTTTTGTAAACGAAATAACATTTGCATTCAAGCATGTTCCTTCACCAAAAAACAATATTTTAACTCAACAATCGTTTCAATCCCCTTCAACCTCCACAAAACACTATTTTAACCCAACAGTGGTTTTAAACCACCGTTTTAACCTAACAGCAGTTTCAACCACAGTTTTCTCCACAACACTCTGCTTTAACCCAACAGTCGTTTCAAACATCTGTTTTCATCCATCTGTTGACCAAAGTCAACAGATGTATCAACCACTGTTTTATTTTTAAACATCTGTTCAGAGCAACAGAGCTTTCATCATTTAAACAGACCTTTGCCAATATTACAAGCTTTTAAATTCTCAAATCTAAATATTCATATAATTAATTTAAATAACAAATATGGTTAATAATTTTAACACAACTAATTATATAAAATATGAAAGTGTCAAACAGAGGTAACTATATAATAAACAAAGTTCAAAACAGCAAACAGCATTCAGTAAAATACAACATAATAATTTCTAATCAATGGGCGAAACAGTAGTCTCGATAAATAAAGCTCCTTTCGGACCATTGTAGTTGTCAACATGTTGAGGTATTCAAAACTTCATTGCTCAGATCAACTTCAACCATATCCCCCCAACTTCAACTTCAACCTTAAATACTTAAAGTTTAGAGTATAAAAAATACAAAAATATACAATTTATTAATCTTTTGTAAACGAAATAACATTTGCATTCAAGCATGTTCCTTCTCCAAAACACAATATTTTAACTCGACAGTCGTTTCAATCCCCTTCAACCTCCACAAAACACTATTTTAACCCAACAGTGGTTTTAAACCACCGTTTTAACCCAACAGCAGTTTCAACCTCAGTTTTCTCCACAACACTCTGCTTTAACCCAATAGTCGTTTCAAACATGTGTTTTCATCCATCTGTTGTCCAAAGTCAACAGATGTATCAACCACTGTTTTATTTTTAAACATTTGTTCACAATGTCACACCCCCAAAATCCACACGCGGAGTACCACCGCTTGGAGGCGTGACATGACCAGGATCAAGCCACCAATCATATTGAACATAATTATATCAAAAGTCATTCATCAATACGATAGGTGTTTACAAAACCAAATATATACAAGTGTATAGCGGAAGCATTAATGTAAAACCCAACATAAGTTTAAGTACAAAATGTTATAATGTTTAACAAAACATCCACGTCCGTGCCCACAACGACTGCGCCTCCCGTGCAAGCTCCAAGAGTACCTATTGTCCTGCAAGGCATGCAACAGAGAGTCAACAACTAGTTGAGCGAGTTCACTGTTAGTTATTTAGTTATAATGTTCGTTTCGTAAATCGTATGTAATAGCATCGCGGCCCTCTAGGCATGTTTGCGAAGTTTAGAAATTGTATCGCGTTAGTCCTTGCTGCCAGTCCAGGCATGCGTGCGATGAATAGTGTTGACTAGTCGTATTTGTACGTGCCCTTCTTAATCCAAGGACCGTAGCGAGTGTGATTGTCCTACCCAAGGAGGACGATCATGCGTTAAGGTTTGTTGTCCTACCCAAGGAGGACGAGCATGCGTTAAGGTTGTTGTCCTACCCAAGGAGGACGAGCATGCGTTAAGGTTGTTGTCCTACCGGACGAACGTATGTATTCTACCCAAGGAGAATACACAGGATTTATATTGGCATCCTACCCATGGAGGATGGCGGTACATATCCTACCCAAGGAGAATATGTAGGTTCCATTTTAGTTTCTTAACCCATTCCCAAACCACCGGGAATCCCATGCCTTAGAAAGAGTGTGAACTCACCTTGTTTCGCTCGGTATGCTATGTATGTGCTCACGGTTAATCAATCACGTCCTAAGGTATGCACGTATACATAATCAGTTTGTATTAAAGTTGTTTGTGCGTAAACATAATCATCATGAACATCGCATCAATCACAATACACGTATTTGCAATCATACAAGTAATACTTTATACATAACAGCAGTTAACTAACCCAGTTAACACTTAACAGAATTAACTCAAGTTACTGCACAGATCAGCTATTCGGCGAAACACGCATGTTGGCGAAACACAGATAGTGGCGAAACACATATAGTGACGAAACACATTCTGTTTCGTCGAGGTGTCCCCTGGCGAAACAGAACTTCTGATTCGTCGACTACTCTTGGCGAAACACATCCTGTTTCGCCGAGAGTTCTGTTTCGTCGATCAGTCAGTTTCGCAGACATCAGTTACAGCAGATGCGAAAAACACATAAACCCTAACAGCCGTAAAACAGCAATTCCTCAATCATACAGTAATCATTCAACGCAGAATCATCGTAACATCATCATAACATAAGTATCACAGTTCCTAACGTCAAGCACGAACCCTAGGTTATGTGTACAACATATAGATTAACATACAACATCATATCATCGATTCCTATCAAGATACTAATGTGTATTCAGAATCAGGCCATATAAACAACATTCAGAACCGAGTATCATCAACATACCCTCCTATAATCCAGAAATCAAGCATAAACACAACATGTATAAAGAAATCAAGGGACAAAGAAACCGATTTAGACGAGCACGCACTAACCGAGATATTCGAGATGAACAAGGGAGGATTCGAGAGAGAAAGATGATGGTTGCTGATGGGTATCGCCTTCACAAAGTGGAGAGTTCTAGGGTTTCTATTTTTGTTAAAAGTGTGAAACAGGGAGTCGGTTCACGTTAATATGAACGAATTACCGTTCTGGGCCCTTAATGGGCTTGGCGAAACTGGGCTTGGCGAAACAGACTTCTGTTTCGTCGGGATGCTTATGACGAAACAGTCTGTTTCGTCGGGTCCTGTCTGTTTCGTCGAGTTGCTTGATGGCGAAACACATCAGTTTCGTCGGGATGTATATGGCGAAACAGAACTTCTGTTTCGTCGGGTCCTTTCATATTTTAAACAGTTTAAGTTTTCAACAGGTGTTTCATGTTATACAGCCAAACACAAAATCATGCAACCACTATGCGTTCATTATAAAATAACGTATACAGTTACAAGTTAAACAAGTCAAACAACTACACAGTCAAAGTCAACGTGCACTAAGAGCGAAAAAAGAAAGTCGGAAACTCGAGTTGTCACATTATCCCCAACTTGAAAAAAATTTCGTCCCGAAATTTAGCATGCGGTTACTGAGGAAGCTAGGTAAGTTATCGTTTACTGGTTTTCCTGGGGTGTCACATCATCCCCCCGTTGAGTTGGGATTTCATCCCGAACTTCTGTAGTAGCTTCAGCCTCAGTAGTAGTTGCATTGTTTTCGAACAACTGGGGATATTTGAGTTCCATTTGGTCTTCGCGTTCCCAGGTAAACTCTGGGCCACGACGGGAGTTCCAACGAACTCGTACAAGAGGTATTCTAGTGTTCTTGAGGACCTTAACATCCCGGTCCGTGATTTCAACTGGTTCTTCGACGAAATGCAACCGTTCGTCGATAGTGAGCTCCTTCAAAGGAACTATAAAGGTCTCATCTGACTGCCACTTCTTCAGATTCGACACATGAAAGACGTTGTGAACTGCACTGAGTTCAGCTGGTAAGTTCAGTCTGTAGGCCACTTTGCCTATTTTCTCTATGACTTCAAATGGTCCAACATATCGTGGATTGAGTTTGCCTCGTTTGCCAAAACGAACAACACCCTTCCAGGGTGAAACTTTGAGTAGTGCTCGATCCCCAACTTGGAATTCGAGTATTTTCCTGTCTTTATCAGCGTATACTTTCTGACGGTCACGTGCTGCCGCCATGCGTTGTCGTATTTGAGCAATCTTTTCAGTAGTATCAACTACCATTTCCGGACCTGTGATCTGACTGTCACCCACCTCTGCCCAACAAAGAGGTGATCGGCATTTACGCCCGTACAATGCCTCAAATGGAGCAGCTTTAATGCTGGTGTGGTAACTGTTGTTGTACGAAAATTCCACAAGTGGCAGATGTTTTTCCCAGCCTTTGCCAAAGTCAATTACGCACGCCCGAAGCATGTCTTCTAGAGTCTGAATAGTGCGCTCAGACTGCCCATCTGTCTGAGGATGATAAGCTGTGCTCATGTCCAATCGAGAGCCAAAAGATTTGTGCATTGCTTGCCACAGTTCTGAAGTAAAACGTGCATCACGATCAGAGATAATAGATGTGGGCACCCCGTGCCTCGAGACAACTTCCTTAAGGTATACGTCTGCTAGAGTGGAGAACTTATCCGTTTCCTTGATAGCCAAGAAGTGAGCAGACTTTGTGAGTCGATCCACGATCACCCAAATAGTGTCATTCCCACGTTGAGACCTAGGTAGGCCAGTAACAAAATCCATGGAAATTTGCTCCCATTTCCATTGTGGTATCTCAGGTTGTTGGAGTGGGCCTGATGGTTTCTGATATTCTGCTTTGACTCTCGCACAAGTCAAACACTTGCTAACGTAAGTTGCTATGTGGGCCTTCATGCTAGGCCACCAATATGTAGTTCTGAGGTCGTGGTACATCTTATCTGAACCAGGATGTACTGAGTAGCGAGACTTATGAGCTTCATCCATTACAAGTTCGCGTAAACTACCATAGAGTGGGACCCAGATGCGTCCGGTTACATAGTAGGCTCCGTCTGCCTTTTGTTCTAACCGTTGCCTTGAGCCGCGTAGAGCTTCAGCCCTGACGTTTTCCGGTTTCAATGCTTCTACCTGAGCATCTCGTATCTGTGAAGGAAGACTAGACTGAATAGTGAGTTGCAACGCTCGTACACGCCTAGGTATAGTATCCTTTCGACTGAGGGCGTCGGCCACCACATTGGCCTTGCCTGGATGGTACTTTATAGCACATTCGTAATCGTTCAGTAACTCGACCCATCGACGTTGTCGCATGTTCAGGTCTTTCTGCTTGAAAATATACTCAAGACTTCTGTGATCGGTGTAGATGGTGCACTTAGTGCCATACAGATAATGTCGCCATATCTTGAGCGCAAAGACAACAGCTCCAAGCTCTAAATCGTGTGTAGTGTAATTCCGTTCGTGAATCTTAAGTTGGCGCGAAGCATAAGCAATAACTTTATCCCGTTGCATCAACACACATCCAAGACCTTGGATAGATGCATCACAGTAGACTACAAAATCGTCCGTGCCTTCAGGCAATGAGAGGATAGGTGCGCTACAAAGTCTATCCTTTAAGTGCTGAAACGCTGTATCCTGTGTATCACTCCAACGGTAGGCAATACCTTTCTGTGTCAGTAATGTAAGCGGCTGTGCAATCCTTGAGAAGTCTTTGATAAACCGTCTGTAATAACCCGCCAAACCCAAGAATTGGCGTATTTCTGTTGGTGTGCGAGGTGCAGGCCAGTTCTTGATCGAATCTACCTTGGATGGATCAACATGTATCCCATCCCTGTTTACCACGTGACCTAGAAAGTGGACTTCACGAAGCCAGAAGTCGCATTTTGAAAACTTAGCGTACAGTTGTTCCGTTCGAAGGAGTTCCAGAATAAGTCGTAAATGTTGCTCATGTTCCTCCCGACTCTTCGAGTAAATCAGAATGTCATCAATGAAAACAATAACAAACTTGTCAAGATAAGGTTTGCACACCCTGTTCATAAGATCCATGAAAACCGCAGGCGCGTTCGTTAGCCCGAATGGCATGACCAAAAACTCATAATGACCGTAGCGAGTTCTGAATGCTGTTTTGGAGACGTCCTCATCCCGGACTCTCAGTTGATGGTAACCTGACCTTAGATCAATCTTTGAGTAATAGCTCGACCCTTGTAACTGGTCGAATAAGTCGTCGATGCGTGGAAGTGGATAGCGATTCTTCACGGTCACCTTGTTTAGTTCGCGGTAATCTATGCACATACGAAAGGTACCGTCTTTCTTCTTCACAAATAATACTGGAGCTCCCCATGGCGAAGAGCTAGGACGTATGAAACTCTTTTCCAAAAGTTCTTGCAATTGCTTAGACAGTTCTTCCAGTTCAGTTGGAGCTAAGCGATAAGGTGCTCGAGCTATAGGTGCTGCTCCTGGAGCTAGCTCGATCTGAAATTCGACCTGGCGATGGGGTGGTAACCCAGGTAACTCTTCAGGAAACACTTGAGGAAAGTCGCGTACTACAGGAATATCCCAAATCTTTTTCTCTATCGTCGATGTATCAGTAACGAGTGCTAAAATAGCTACGTGGCCTTTTCGCAGACACTTCTGAGCCTTCAAGAAAGAGATGATGCCACTCACGACACCACTCTTGTCACCTTGAACTTCGAGAGGTTCTTTCCCAGAACAAGGAATACGAACGATCTTTTCCTTGCATAGGATCTCTGCTTGTTGTTGGGATAACCAATCCATACCAATGACGATATCAAAGCTACTCAGAGTTATAGGAATGAGATCGATAGAGAAAGTCTGACCGGCGAGGATAAGATTACAACCCTGAACTATGTGTGTGGCTTCTAAACTTTTACCGTTAGCTAACTCTACGACATGTTTGGTGTTCAACAGGGTTGGTGCACGTTTAAGCATTTGACTAACATTCAGAGACATATAACTGGTATCCGCACCCGAATCAAATAATACGGTAACATAAAAGTCGTCGAGAAGAAACTTACCCGTAACCACATTAGGATCGCTCCTTGCGTCACTCTGGCCAATCACAAACATACGACCTTTTGCACCATTGTTGTTGTTGTTTCCCCCATTGTTGTTCCCACTGCCCTGATTATTGTTATTGTTGCTTTGATTCTGGTTTAATTGGGGACAGTTCCGCTTGAAATGACCTTCAGCCCCACACTGAAAGCATGTCTTATTTCCTTGCTGTTGTTGCTGTGACTGGTTTCGTGGAACGGGTGACTGTTGTTGCTGGTTCTGACTCGCAGGCCTTAAGCTCCTGCAATCTTTAGCCTCATGACCTACTCTTAGACATCTCTGACAGCGGCCTCTACGACACTGACCACTGTGGTGTTTGTTGCACCTGTTACACAGTGGATGAATTCCCCGATATCCACTCTGCCCCTGACCACCAGACGATTGCTGACTCGAACTCTGATAATCACTAGTCTTGCGCTGTTGCTGTGCTTGAGACTGTACAATAGCTGAACCCCTGCTGGAATCCCCTTCCCATTTCCGCTTGTTGTCACTGGGAATAGCAGGAGTAATTGGAGTGGTAGCGGTAGTAGTAGCGTTGATACGTTTAGGCAGCCTGTTCTGTTCCACCGCCTGATCAGTGAGGCGATGAGCTAGCTTAACGATCTGTTGAATAGTGCCCAGATTCGCTGAAGTTACGTGGCTTTGAATCTCCGACACCAGACCATTGAGATACAGTTCGATACGCTTAATGGGAGGGTCCACCATAGTAGGACACAGAATAGCCAATTCATTCGATCTTCTGGTGTACGCTTCAATTTCTGACCCCGTCATTTTCAAATGGTAAAATTCTACCTCCAGTTTATGAATATCATCACGGCTACAGTATTCCTCTTTAATCAAATCCTTGAAATCATTCCAGGGTGTGGCGTTAGCAACAGCCAACCCTAACATCTGCACTTGCGCATTCCACCAAGTCAGCGCAATGCCTTCTAGTGTACCAGTGGCGTACTTCACCCTGCGAGCCTCAGGGCATTCGCACATTTCAAATACCGACTCGAGCTTTTCAAACCAATGGAGGAGTCCAACCGCTCCTTCCGTGCCACTAAAAGTAGTAGGACGACAGTCCATGAACGTTTTGAAGGTGCAAACAGGTGGCTGAGCGTGCTGACCTCCTGCTTGTGCGGCTGCAAGTGCCGCAGCAATTTGCTCGTTAATGAGAGCCGTCAGTTGGGCTTGCGTCATGTTAATACGTCCAGACATGATCTTCATAGCAAATATGACATAAGTGAGAGAGGTTCGAGAGTAGTGCGATAACAAAAGGGAATAATCACACAAGTGTTCTCATGCAATAGTGTTAAGTTAACCTAAGCATACCCGGAGCAAAGTTCTATGCAATTCTAGCAAGTAGGCAATAAAACATGTACCATATTACCTAGAGTGATGAGTCTTGCACGTGGAGCGAGGCGTCGTTGTGGATCGTTGAGCACTGTTTCGGTTATAGTCTGGTTTTAATAAAAAAAAAATGTTTTCCCCTTATTAAAACCGAGTTCTCTATAACCAATGGCTCTGATACCAATCTGTCACACCCCCAAAATCCACACGCGGAGTACCACCGCTTGGAGGCGTGACATGACCAGGATCAAGCCACCAATCATATTGAACATAATTATATCAAAAGTCATTCATCAATACGATAGGTGTTTACAAAACCAAATATATACAAGTGTATAGCGGAAGCATTAATGTAAAACCCAACATAAGTTTAAGTACAAAATGTTATAATGTTTAACAAAACATCCACGTCCGTGCCCACAACGACTGCGCCTCCCGTGCAAGCTCCAAGAGTACCTATTGTCCTGCAAGGCATGCAACAGAGAGTCAACAACTAGTTGAGCGAGTTCACTGTTAGTTATTTAGTTATAATGTTCGTTTCGTAAATCGTATGTAATAGCATCGCGGCCCTCTAGGCATGTTTGCGAAGTTTAGAAATTGTATCGCGTTAGTCCTTGCTGCCAGTCCAGGCATGCGTGCGATGAATAGTGTTGACTAGTCGTATTTGTACGTGCCCTTCTTAATCCAAGGACCGTAGCGAGTGTGATTGTCCTACCCAAGGAGGACGATCATGCGTTAAGGTTTGTTGTCCTACCCAAGGAGGACGAGCATGCGTTAAGGTTGTTGTCCTACCCAAGGAGGACGAGCATGCGTTAAGGTTGTTGTCCTACCGGACGAACGTATGTATTCTACCCAAGGAGAATACACAGGATTTATATTGGCATCCTACCCATGGAGGATGGCGGTACATATCCTACCCAAGGAGAATATGTAGGTTCCATTTTAGTTTCTTAACCCATTCCCAAACCACCGGGAATCCCATGCCTTAGAAAGAGTGTGAACTCACCTTGTTTCGCTCGGTATGCTATGTATGTGCTCACGGTTAATCAATCACGTCCTAAGGTATGCACGTATACATAATCAGTTTGTATTAAAGTTGTTTGTGCGTAAACATAATCATCATGAACATCGCATCAATCACAATACACGTATTTGCAATCATACAAGTAATACTTTATACATAACAGCAGTTAACTAACCCAGTTAACACTTAACAGAATTAACTCAAGTTACTGCACAGATCAGCTATTCGGCGAAACACGCATGTTGGCGAAACACAGATAGTGGCGAAACACATATAGTGACGAAACACATTCTGTTTCGTCGAGGTGTCCCCTGGCGAAACAGAACTTCTGATTCGTCGACTACTCTTGGCGAAACACATCCTGTTTCGTCGATCAGTCAGTTTCGCAGACATCAGTTACAGCAGATGCGAAAAACACATAAACCCTAACAGCCGTAAAACAGCAATTCCTCAATCATACAGTAATCATTCAACGCAGAATCATCGTAACATCATCATAACATAAGTATCACAGTTCCTAACGTCAAGCACGAACCCTAGGTTATGTGTACAACATATAGATTAACATACAACATCATATCATCGATTCCTATCAAGATACTAATGTGTATTCAGAATCAGGCCATATAAACAACATTCAGAACCGAGTATCATCAACATACCCTCCTATAATCCAAAAATCAAGCATAAACACAACATGTATAAAGAAATCAAGGGACAAAGAAACCGATTTAGACGAGCACGCACTAACCGAGATATTCGAGATGAACAAGGGAGGATTCGAGAGAGAAAGATGATGGTTGCTGATGGGTATCGCCTTCACAAAGTGGAGAGTTCTAGGGTTTCTATTTTTGTTAAAAGTGTGAAACAGGGAGTCGGTTCACGTTAATATGAACGAATTACCGTTCTGGGCCCTTAATGGGCTTGGCGAAACTGGGCTTGGCGAAACAGACTTCTGTTTCGTCGGGATGCTTATGACGAAACAGTCTGTTTCGTCGGGTCCTGTCTGTTTCGTCGAGTTGCTTGATGGCGAAACACATCAGTTTCGTCGGGATGTATATGGCGAAACAGAACTTCTGTTTCGTCGGGTCCTTTCATATTTTAAACAGTTTAAGTTTTCAACAGGTGTTTCATGTTATACAGCCAAACACAAAATCATGCAACCACTATGCATTCATTATAAAATAACGTATACAGTTACAAGTTAAACAAGTCAAACAACTACACAGTCAAAGTCAACGTGCACTAAGAGCGAAAAAAGAAAGTCGGAAACTCGAGTTGTCACACACAACAACAGAGCTTTCATCATTTAAACACACCTTTGCCAATATTACAAGCTTTTAAACTCTCAAACCTAAATATTCATTTAATTAATTTAAATAACAAACATGGTTAATAATTTTAACACAACTAATTATATAAAATATGAAAGTGTCAAACAGAGGTAACTATATAATAAACAAAGTTCAAAACAACAAACAACATTCAGTAAAATACAGCATAATAATTTCTAATCAATGGGCGAAACAGTAGTCTCGATAAATAAAGCTCATTTCGGACCATTGTAGTTGTCAACATGTTGAGGTATTTCAAAACTTCATTGCTCAGATCAACTTCAACCATATCCCCCCAACTTCAACTTCAACCTTAAATACTTAAAGTTTAGAGTATAAAAAATACAAAAATATACAACTTATTAATCTTTTGTAAACGAAATAACATTTGCATTCAAGCATGTTCCTTCTCCAAAAAACAATATTTTAAAACAACTGTCGTTTCAATCCCCTTCAACCTCAACAAAACACTATTTTAACCCAACAGTGGTTTTAAACCACCGTTTTAACCCAACAGCGGTTTCAACCACAGTTTTCTCCACAACACTCTGCTTTAACCCAACAGTGGTTTCAAACATCTGTTTTCATCCATCTGTTGACCAAAGTCAACAGATGTATCAACCACTGTTTTATTTTCAAACATCTGTTCACAACAACAGAGCTTTCATCATTTAAACAGACCTTTGCCAATATTACAAGCTTTTAAACTCTCAAACCTAAATTTCATTTAATTAATTTAAATAACAAACATGGTTAATAATTTTAACACAACCAATTATATAAAATATGAAAGTGTCAAACAGAGGTAACTATATAATAAACAAAGTTCAAAACAGCAAACAACATTCAGTAAAATACAGCATAATAATTTCTAATCAATGGGCGAAACAGTAGTCTCGATAAATAAAGCTCCTTTTGGACCATTGTAGTTGTCAACATGTTGGAGGTATTTCAAAACTTCATTGCTCAGATCAACTTCAACCATATCCCCCCAAATGCTTGTTATCAGCCACTTGTTGTTTTCAATTATATTAGTCCTTCGGCGCCTATCTACATAATCAACTACACGAGGATTATTGAAAGCAAACACCTTGATCCAGCCTTCTTCTTCATATCTGAGCAAATCAGCAGTTAGCTCAGCAGACTTTCCAATAACAATCAAATGCAGCCTCTTTGCGATGGTCAAAAAATGCCCTTGGCAAGGATTGACTACGATACTCTCGGGAAAACGAAGCATTCTGAAAGTCTCAGAAAGAGCATCGAAAGCAACGATGTTCCTCTCACCTAGTGGATACCAAAAATTTGAAACCATGAAATATATGGTTTTATCAGCATAAATTCCTGGAGACCACAAATAACTGCTTGAACCATAATTATTTACGCTACCGAAATTTATTGTTCTCCATGACTCACGACGTCATGAGTAAACACGAGCAGTAGCCACATTACGGTAACATCTGATGTTCAGCACTTTCAGATCATTGGATTGATCAAAATAAATTCCACCTGTATTAGAGTTTCGATCATGAATATAATTTAAGTAGTCGTCAGACAAAACCTTATAGTGCCTGGTAGTTGGATTCCAAAGGATCGGCTCACAGCAAATCCCTTCATTGCAAACTAACAACAATCCATTAAATGACGATAGAATACGTAAGAAGGTATGGTGGACATTGTTAGGAAAACTTAAGGTTTTGCTTGTAACGACATCCAAATTACCAGCTACTATGTTGTCAACGACAATTGACGTGTCTTTAAAGGAGAGTAGTTTCTTTTGTAGTGAATCTCCACTTCGGAGAGCATGCATCATCTCAAATGCATGACTTGACAGTTCCCTATAAAAATTCTTGGAAAGACATTTCAAACGACCAATATCTTCTGCAGGGAGCCTTGTGAAAATTTCATCAACAATCACTTGAAACCCAATGTTTTCCATTTTGCGGTGAACAAATGCGTGTTTGAAAGCCAAAGAAATTGTAATGTATTGATAAACAAAAAACTTTGAAGATGATTGAGTAGATGGATGGAAGCGGTAATGATGAAAGCCTCTGCCTAATGTATTTTATATACCCAATGAAGGCGGTTATGACTAAATACATCGTCAGACTAACTTACTGTTAAAGAATATGATGCGACGATGGTTAGGCTTTTAATGCAAAATATTTCGAAAGTGCGTTTCCATGGGAAAAGTATAAAATTAAATATCAAGAAATCCAAAGGAAAAATTTTAAACCTTCAAAAAAAAAACACGTTATCATAATTACAATTAACCTCTTCATTTACCATAAGACGCATTTACCATAAGACAGAAGTGAGCGAGTGACATGCAATAATTGAAAATTACATATCCCCAGGCATTTTGAATTTGAAATTACCGGAAATTTCAAAAAATCTGCTAAGTTATACGTTTGCCAAAGGAAAGACTTTCAACCTCTGCTGGTTTTAAAGGATAGATATAGGCAGAGGTTTTGAGATGAGGCAGACTTTTAGATAGATTTTAAAATGATTTTATATATATTAGGCTTTATGATGCAGTAATGACATAAGAAAAGCATTGTTGGACAACCTCTCTGGCTGCCACATCAGCTTTTCTTATGCCACATCGGGATTATTTACCATTATCCGCATTTCAAAACTTCAACAATTGTATTTTAAAACCTCTGTTAAGCAGGATCTAATGTCTATCATCTGTTGTTCTTTAAGATCTGTTGACCCATAGCAGACCTTTGCTTCTTCAAACTTTCTTCAGACTATGTCTTCATCAGCAGAGGATCACTTGAAACAGATGTTCTCTTTGGGTAGAGTTTACCTCTGACAGACATTTAGAGGAGCAGATGTTGTGTATTTGTAATTGAGAGAGAATTCTTCAAAAAACTGTTGACTTACCAAATAATAAAAAAATAATAAAATTTCAAACCTCTGGCATAAAAAAATAATAAAAAAATCTCTTCATTTAAAGACCAGCAATACTCTACATAGTAAACACATGCTTCTACAACTCCAGCAAACAAAGATGTTGCGAACCTCTGTTAGGCAACAACAGATGTTGCCAACAGTAGCAAGTCAAACAGCCGTTAGATTAGCAGAAGATCACTACTAAACAGATGTTCTCTTTGGGTAGACTTTACCTTTGACAGAGATTTAAAGTAACAGATGTTGAGTATTTGCAATTGAGAGGAGAAAATTCTTCAAAAAGCTCTGTTAGGCAACAACAGATGTTGGCACCAGTAGCAAGTCAAACAGCCATAAGATAAGCAGAGGATCACTACTAAATAGATGTTCTCTTTGGGCAGACTTCACCTTTGACAGAGATTTAAAGTAACAGATGTTGAGTATTTGCAATTGAGAGGAGGAAATTCTTCAAAAAACTGTTGACTTACCAAATCATAAAAAATAATAAAATTTCAAAACTCTGGCATAAAAAACAATAAAAAACTCTTCATTTAAAGACCAACAGTACTCTACACCCTAAACATATACTTCTACCACTTCAGCGCACATGGATATTGAGAAGCACTGTTAGGAAACAACAGATGTTGGCAACACTAGCAAGTCAAACAGCCGTTAGATTAGCAGATGATGATTTCGAGCAGATGTTCTCTTTTGGCAAACTTTAACTTTGACAGATCTATACAGTAAAAGAAATTGATTCTTTGTAATTCTTCAAAAAATTGTTTAAGCACAATTCAACATCAACATAATCTAAATCAAACTCAGAGACAATTTCACATCTACATCAATACCGATCTGCAATAATCAGATGATATTAAAAATTATATAATAATACTTATGCACCTTAAAATTAGTAAAAATAAAATGCTCCACAAACATTAATATGATTAAAATTTAATTATGAGGATTAAAATATCAACAATTACATCGAGTACTGAACAACGAAACTTTAAAATCTAACAACAACACTAAGAAATTTAGGAATCTAACAGCAAAAATTAAGTGCTTTTAGCTTCAACTCCATCGAGTATTGAACTTCTCAATGTATATCTTTGACAATCGCCATGAACACCACGGAAGTATTGAAGGCATCACCATCAGGTTTCTGGAAACCTGGTCTCTTGTGAACAGACCAAGATGCAGTCCATCAAAACACTTCTTCAGCTGTTGAAGAGTAGCCCTATCCTCATATACTTA
The DNA here is from genome assembly GCA_030545235.1 of Helianthus tuberosus. Lineage (NCBI taxonomy): Eukaryota > Viridiplantae > Streptophyta > Magnoliopsida > Asterales > Asteraceae > Helianthus > Helianthus tuberosus. Next base: position 185,960,003 of record CM060442.1, read on the forward strand.
ATCCTCAACTTGCTTGATAAAGAGTTGCATTAAATCATCGGAGCCTACAGAAGTGTATACATTCTATACATCAAAATTCCAAACTTTATGCTTCTTTTAATACAAAAAAGGCAGGAAAGAACAAACTTAATCTACTTATATATCTTATTAAATTAAATAAAATCTTATCTTACAGCAGTAGCAGATCCTTTCTTGCGTTTAGTAGGAACCACTGTGGGTTCTACATCATCATCATCTGCCCAAGTCATTCATAATCATCATTTAGTCATAAGCAAAAATTATTTTAACTGTACATTTAATAATCTTTCTTTGTGTTTAATTTAATACCATCAATATCCATATTAACATATTCTAAAACCATTATGACTCCACAAATACTTCTACCACTGGTCGCTCGAAGAAAACAGAGCTGGAATATATCAACAGTTTAAAATCCACAAACCTAAAATAACCCGCAGATGATTGTATGAATTTCAAACAACTGTGATTAGACTGAAATATAAAACGAGAATTAGAGTAGATCACTTCAAAATTAAAAATTCAAAATTTCAAAATTACAAAAAAAAACATACTTTAAACGATGTTAGAACAATGATGCTGGAAACAACTGTAGAACAATCATCATCATCATCTGCTCAAATCATTCACAATCATCATTTAATCATAACTCAGATAAAAAACAATTAGTAAAAATCAAAAACCAAAACAAACATAATTATATATATGACATTACCATCATCAAGGCAAACTACATATCCCCAAAATTTGTTCTGAAAGTGGGTCAGAGAGAGCTTCCGTTTTCTCTTATCCTTTATGAACAAATGTCGAGTATTGAGAAGAAGGGATTTGAGGGAGAGATACATTGGAAGTGTGGTTTGAAAATACAAAAGCAGATAACACGAGAGTGTAAATATGGAGAGTGAAATGAGAAAAAAAAACCTTTATATAAAAATATGATTGACAGAAGTGAGTGAGTGACATGCATTAATTGCAAATTACATATCCCCAGGCATTTTGAATTTGAAATTACCAGCAATTTCAAAACATCTGTTAAGTTATACGTTTGCCAAAGGAAATACTTTCAACCTCTGCTGGTTTTAAAGGAAAGATATGGGCAGAGGTTTTGGGATGAGGCGGACTTTTAGATAGAATTTAAAATGTTTTTATATATTAGGCTTTATGATGCAGTAATGACTTAAGAAAAGCATTGTTGGACAACCTCTCTGGCTGCCACCTCAGCTTTTCTTATGTCATCGGGATTTCTCCTTTTATAGAAAGTATAGATACTACAATTTGAAGATCGATCTGTAGTACCTTTTATTGGTATTTTTTTGTTAGTTTGTCTTTTTGTTTTTGATGTACTTTTGCTCTCAACTTTTATAAGTTGACACTTATAACACTTCAACTTTTCAAAAACTTTGTAATAGAGTGTCATATGCTTATTTTTATGTATGTGTCAGCATAAATTTAAGTTGATTTATGTTTCGATGTATATTTTATTTGAAAATGAGTCGGGTCAAAGAAAATATGTTTTTGTGCTTATTTTTATGTATTTTTTCAGTTGGTGTACGTTTTGACATAAATTTTGGTTGAAAACGAGTCGAGTTAATATAATACGTTTTCATTAAATGGTATAAATTCAAGTTAATTTACGTTTCGACACTGCCACAGCGCGCCGTACCGCTCTTTACCTAAAATATAATACGTTTTCATTAAACGGCGTAAATTCAAATTAATTTACCTTTTGACAATGCCGCAATGCGTCGTACTGCTCTTTACCTTAAAAACATTATTTTCTTACGTGCTTCTTTTTTTTATGTACGTGTCCGTATAAATTCAAGTTGGTTTACGTTTCGATGTAAATTTCTTTCTCAAATAACCCGATTCAGATATAATACATTTTTGTGCTTATTTTTCATAAACATTTTTAGTTGGTCTACATTTTAATGTAAATTTTGTGTGAAAACAAGTCAGATCAAATATAATACGTTTTCATTATACGGTACAAATTCGAGGTTACTTTGCGTTTCGACATCGCTGCAACGCGTGGGAAAATTTACTAGTTCTTTACATTCATGTTTGTTGGCCCCTCGTTTTTTGTTTTGTACATTGTTTATTTCATCGTTATATATTTTAGTTTTAAATATGTACTTTTGAAATCGTTTTATATCAAAATTTAAACACTATTAATTTGCAACATCTTGTTGCGATATTAGTTAAAAAAAATAGTGTATTTTATATGTAAAAATTCCGATCACGCTATTTGAAAGTTTGGTTGAACCCCTCGTTCGCACTGTCACACCTCAACCGATGGCGGAAACATTGGGGCGCGGCACTAGGCGAACCAGATTGCTCAAGAGAATCCATAACAACTATTAAATGACAATATTTAAAAGGTTCATTGTCCCATACCAATAAAAAAATATTTCACAAACAGTCATAACGGAGTTCATATCTCTCAAACAAAAACAAGTCCGACAACCTAGATTTTATTAGTAGGTTTCTAGACTTCCTAATCCATTGCAGCAAACAGACCATCAACCTATCACATATGTTAAAATAAAGTCAATACATAAAGTAAAGGCGAGTACACAAGTTTGCATAGATATAGTATAAAAAGCGTTTACGCATAACCAACATGTAACACGTAACAGGCGATGCATGTAACTACCAATAATGATACAACCTAACCACGTGACTGCGATGTAGAGTATACGCGGCATATGTTCACCAAAGTAAACACGTGAAGTAAAGTAATGCGATCCTTAGCAACCCCTGTCACAACAGGTGCTGAGTCCAAAGTATAGTACTATCATTGCTAAAGGCGGTCTGGTATAACACTGTGTAAGCATAGTAACAAGCATTCAACAAATCACGTATAGCATGCGGGAGCGATTAGCGTTTGTAAAGTGTTTGCGTTGTGTGTTGTGTGTTGTGTTTTGATAGAGAACGTATGTAACACCTAAAAGTGCGTTAAACGAAAATGGGTTCGAGTATACTCACAGAGTGTGTACTAATCAAGAAACACGATCCTCAATGGATTGAAGCCGTCGAAAATCAGAGTGTCGGTGGGAAACAGAAGCTTCGTACGAAGGTGTGCCTTCGTACGAAGGTGTACCTTTGTACGAAGGTGGGTCTTCGCACACGTGGGGCTTCCTATGTCCAAAATCGAGTGTCTTCGCGTCTATCTTCGGGAAATCGAGTGTTCATCCTTCCAACCTTAAGCTACTGATTAAACTTAAAGTCGGAGAGGTCTTTGATTACGTCACGAGTGAGAATCGGGCTGTTAGGTGTAAAACCAGTGCCTTCGTACGAAGGCAGCACCTTCGTACGAGGCCATGTGCCTTCGTACGAAGGCAGTGCCTTCATACGAAGCTGGCTTCGCACAGTACAGTCCAGTTCACAAACGTGGCTATTTTTGGCATTTGGTGCTGTGTTTTCGCCTTAATCGGATGTATTTTCGAGTCCTTTTCAAGCTGGTTTCGACGTTACCTCGTTCCACTATTCAGTGAACGAAATACATGTCGTTTTTGGTCCGTTTTGGTGTAAAAATCAAGTTTAAGAAAGTTTTATAAAGGTTTCTACTTAGATCTAGCACTTGGTGAGTGTGAAACCCACAGATTTCTAACTTGGGAAGCCGTAGCTAGTCCCAATACACTCGGTTAAGTGTAAATCCGTTATAGATGAAGAAGATTTGATGAAAAAGATGAAGAGTTTTTTTTTGTAAAAACAGGAAGTTATGAAGAAAAGATGAAGTTTAAGTGGAGAAGATGATGTTTTAGATGAAAACATTGATGTTTTGATGAAATTGAAGTGATTCTAGTGGAAAATCGAAGTGGAAAAGCGTCGTTGTGTAATTGATTAAAACTGTTAAATCTTACTTGAAAGTGGTCGAACAGCAATTCAGCAGAGTTTCGGTATGAAATCAGCAAGTGAGAGTGAATGAGGAGGGGTTTGGATATTTATAGAGGAGCTGGGTTCGAACAGGAAGCCTTCGTTCAAAGCAGCTGCCTTCGTATGAAGGCAGTGCCTTCGTACGAGACCAGCTGACTTCATTTGAAGGTGCTGTTTTGTGCAACCTTTTCCTCGTTTCACGTGTGCGGTGCTCATTTAATGCGTTTTGTTCCGTTAGTTAGTATTGGTACCTTAAATATTTTAGCGTAACGTTGTGTTTCGGGTCGCGTTGCGTTTTAGAGTGATAAATCGAATTGTGCGAGTAGCGTTGAGTTTGCGTTGCGATAGCGTTTGCGAGTATAATCAATAACATATAAAGCACACACAAGTAAAGCATATAAAAACATACAGCATAACATTGCTACTACTAATAACAGCGGCTGCGTTTTAGCGTGTTAGTCGTGATAAGCGAATGCGAAGTCGTGAGTGGTTACCGAACAAACACACTCGATAATTTAAATAGCATAATTCTTTGTAATTCGTGGTGCGTAAGCGTTTGTGAATTTAAAGCGTTTAAACGTATAGCTCTGCGGTGTGATGAAAATGTATTTAGTATAACATAACCCTTTATTTATATCGAATCCTGGAATACAAGACGGTTACAAATCGAAGCAAAAGCAAACGGGTAACGATCCGAATGGTCGGGTTATTACACGCACCCCTTGAAAATAATTCATGTGTCCGCCACTACATACCAAACGAAAAGCTATATGTATATTAACTATTAGGTTGGGTAATAAGTGGCAGTCAAGGTGTCGAACCACGAAGAGATTATGGTTCGTGTCAGGATTCAGTCGATTATTGATTATGAACAATTTAGGAAGCTTGCTGTGTAATTTTTTTGTTTGTTTCTTTGTTTGGTTTAAAGAGAAATCGGATTGAACCGACAAATTGCTAAAAACTAAAAACTAAAAACACGATTTGTTGATTATAATTCTTGAAAATTTAAAGACTTGATTTTAACACAATAATTTGGAACAAGGGTCACACCCAGTTCGAAATTGTAAGACATAGGGTTCCTATATGTTTTAGACTTAATTTAATCACACTTAGTTATTAATGGGTTTAGTGTTACAAGGCATATATAGGTGCCGATAGATATCAATGTCACAATGAACGGACAAAGATACACTTCGTTATCAAGAACATGTAAACCCTAGTCTATATCAAAACACAATTACATGAATTCAATTCACGAAGTCAAATTTCCTAGTTTGTTCGACAATTCGTGAATTCAAAACAAATGCAATACAATTAATATAAACTTCAAATGTTCATATGCAATTAGTCACAAATCAAATCTTAAAACAAACTTCAAAACCCTAGAAATCTTACAAAATCTACACCGAGGTGGAACCCTAGGAGACTAGCCGCTTATGGTAAGCGAGACTTGATCACCGGATGTTAAACGTGAATAACGAGACATTTGAATCTTGAGATTGATGCAAAAACTGTATGCCCTAAGAGTATTGGAATGATGATGTGATAATATGGTAATTAGTTGAATTCTCAATGATGATGATTGGTGGATTGTGATGATGATGTAATTGATCATTTGTTGTACTAGGTTCAAAATTTAAGAGAAAGTGTAACCCCTATCATGGCCACCCAAACAACATATTAATCCCAACAAACTTCGGTCAACAGGTCAACGCATGACCTACGCATCACTAAAACACATCGTCGCGTCGACGACGACCAAACCCGGCGATGTCAACGCGCCTACGAGATTGACGGCCAATGATGCTATCTACGCAATGGTCCTTGACGCAGATTGCATCGGCGACGTGGCATTGAGTCATCGTCGACGCGAATATCCAATTTTCTCGCTCGTTTTCTTTGTTTCTCGTGTTCGGTTGGTCCTAGCCTCATCCCGATGTTCCATAAAGCTCCCGAATGCTACTTAAACTCCATTAGACATGCAAAACACAACCCATATCAAAATAGATCATTCGGAACTCAAATTCGCGTAAAAACATGAAGTTAAATACATACAACACCGGACTTCCGACCACGTATTACATCCCCACACTTATCTTTTGTTTGTCCTCAAGCAAATTTGGTTTTCACTTTCGCATGGGTCGAACAAAAAGACACACGTTCCATTCTCAATAATTCAAGTCAAGGACTAATGTCATACTCGGTTCACGGTTTTCACAATTCACAGTATTTCAACGACTAAACAGGTATTGCAATTTAAACACAAGATGGCTACCCAAGATTAACCCACCCTTAAAGCTAGCACACTATACATATCCCTCACAATGTTCACTCCACTCGGTTTAACATTTAACTAGCAAAGATTCCCTAGCATTTTAATGTGATCACTCAAACCGATTATAACACATATACGCATAAGCTTGCAACTCAATAATTCTTCACCAAATTACACAAAAACGAGGCACAAGTCAAAATGTCTTAATAGGTTGTAACGGGACTAAGCTAAGGGTATGGAATAGGATATTTGAAAGTGGCTAAAGTGATGAAAACTCGAGTTTTATTACATTGAACTACCAAACGAACTAACTACAAAACATCAAACTGCAAGGCAAAGCTTCCTCCTTTTATTCAATAAACATCTTTTTGTATTTTACATGACTATTTTCGACTATTTTTCATTGCATTTTTCATGCTTTTTTTTTTTAAATATTAATTTTTTTATGTCAAGATGACATACATAACTAACTACACAACGAAATACTTACCAAACAAAAGCAACCTAAAATCGAATTTTCATCACTTAGGTTAAAAATAAAAAAGGTTTAATGGATCAAAGACTAAATGAGTTAGTCAAACAAAGGGTTAGGTTCAAAGTTGGCGACTAAAGGATTAATTTCGGGTAAAGTTGATATAAAATGGTGTCGCAACCCCCGTCCCTCTATTCAAATACAGGAACGGACGGTCGCGGCCAGTTTCGGTGGTATTTGTTATTGTCTAATTTTGGCAACGGAAATTTCATCAGGACCGTAGTTAGGAAATATTTTATCAGAGTAAAATACCACATTTTATATAAATAAACACATTGGGATAAAACCCAAGTTTTTATTACAAACTGATTTATAGGGATAAATCCCATTTTATTGAAATACACGCCTTCTATTATTTAGGTAACTTTTATAGCCACTTTTCCAAGCCTTCAGTGTTGTCCAGCTGGCTTCTAATTGGCTTTCACAGTGTGTTACCTGAAACGCGTTTTGAAAACATTTTGTCAGTGGAAATACTAGTGAGTGAATCCCAGTTTAATCAAGAAAGGTTAATTTAATTTAAACAGTATTGAGAGCGATTACAATGTTTACATCTACACAATTACTCATTCAGTACTTGCCACTCGACCGTATCTGTGGCTATGGTCATATCACACATTGGCTAACCCGTTGTCCAATTGTGAAGATTATCAAGTAATGTATACAAAACCCCATAATACCGGAAGTAATTGAAGAATTACAAAGACTCAATCACTGCTAAATTGCATTGTAAAACATTTAAGGTTTTGTAAAAACAATTTACAAAAAGGAGATTACTCACATTGTTGTCTTAGGTTTTCAGTAAGGATTTCCTGAGAATAATCTATAAATTACACAAATGCACACGTGTTAGTATAATAACCCATTTTAACATTAGTAATACCCTCCCCTAGACGGCATTCCAACGACTACGTCGAGCAGAACCACGACAGCCGTTACGGAACCCTAGATCAATCGGGCAGAGTATCTAATATGTATCTAGGGGTTATGATACTTACAGCGGAGCAGAACTTCGTTATTTAGGGGGTATTATGCCCGAGTATAGCTTCTACTATTAAGAAATTGAGAGAGAAAGTCGAAATTTGAGCGACGTAAACTGAAGGCCCGATGCCCTCTTATATAGGGCCTGGTTTTGGGCTCTACGCGGCCCGCCTAGTAGGTGGCTAGGGCTGTAGCTGATCCGGGTCATTGTATAGGGTCGACGAGTGTTGGGCCACATGGCAGCACCGGGTTGCTCCACATTTTCGATCTCTCGCGGCCCGCGTAAGTTCCCTAAGGGGTCTACGCGCCCCGCGTCAAACCCAAAAATTGGATTTTTAATTAATTTTAATAATACTTAAGGTATTCGGGGTCCGTTTTCACGTATGGGGTGTATTTTAGGACATATTGGGATATTTTAAATATTTTTAGGGTGTCTGAAAATTTATGAGGGTGTTGGTTTAGGGTTGTTATGTCTTCCCCACCATGTTTTAGAGCTCGTCCTCGAGGTCTACTGGAACAAGTGTGGATATTTCCTTTGCATTTCTGTTTCAAGCTCCCATGTGTATTCTGGTCCTCTTTTGGAGTCCCATTTTACTTTGACCAGAACTAATCTCTAGTGTTTGAGGTTCTTAACTTTCCTGTCTTCAATCTGTAAAGGCTTCTCTACAAACTTAAGTTGTTCATTTACCTCTATATCCTTAAGAGGTACCATTAGTGATTCATTGGCTAAGCATTTCTTGAGATTAGATACATGAAATACATCATGTATTCCTGCCATTTCCTTTGGCAGTTGTAGCTGATAAGCTACAGATCCTATTCTTCTAATAATCTCAAAAGGTCAAACATACCTGGGACTTAGCTTTCCTCGTTTGATGAATCTCACCACTCCTTTCCAAGGAGAGACTTTTAATAATACTTTATCTCCTACTTGAAATTCCAAAGGTTTGCGTCGGTTATCAGCATAGCTCTTCTGTCGATCACGTGCTGCTTTCAGTCGTTCCTTGATTTGAATAATCTTGTCGGTTATCTCTTGCACTATCTCAGGTCCAGATAGTTGCTTTTCTCCAATTTCTGCCCAACAGACTGGGGTTCGGCACTTTCGTCCATAAAGTGCTTCGAATGGTGCAGCATTGATACTTGTGTGATAATTGTTATTATAAGAAAATTCTATTAAAGGTAAGTGATCGTCCCAATTACCTCCGAAATCAATTACACAAGCTCTATGCATGTCTTCTATTGTCTGAATTGTCCTTTCGCTTTGTCCGTCTGTTTGAGGATGATATGATGTGCTTAGATTTAACTTGGTTCCCATTGCTTTTTGGAAACTTGACCAAAAATGAGAGGTAAAACGACTGTCCCAATCAGAAACAATTGATAAAGGAATTCCATGTAATGAAACGATTTCATTTACATACAATTTGGCTAATTGTTCCATGCCGAAAGTTTCCTTCATTGGTAGAAAATGAGCTAACTTGGTTAGTCTATCTATAATCACCCAGATTGTATCATTACCTTTCCTTGTTTTGGGTAATTTGGTAACAAAATCCATTGTTATCAATTCCCATTTCCAAACTGGCATTTCTAACTGCTGTAACAAACCTGAGGGTTTTTGATGTTCAGCTTTGACTTGTGAACAAGTTAAACATTTAGAAACGTAAGCTGCTATATCCTTTTTCATTCCTATCCACCAGAAATTCTTTCTTAAATCCTGATACATTTTATCACTTCCAGGATGCATCGTATACTTAGACTTATGGGCTTCTTCTAATATACGGTAGCGCAGGTTTCCTAATTTAGGTATCCACATTCTCTTTTTATGGAATCTCCAAATTCCATCGGTTCCTTGTTCTAATTCCTTAATCATTCCTTTTAATTTTTCAGTATCATCCTGGATTACTGATTCTTGTGCTTTTCTAATTTGATCATTTAAATCCACTTGTAGATTTAATTTAAGAGAACGTACCCTTTTTGGCTTTTCATGGTACTTTCCGCTTAAAGCATCAGCCACTACATTTGCCTTTCCTGCATGATACTGGATATTACAATCATAATCACTAAGAATTTCCATCCAGCGTCTTTGTCTCATATTTAACTCTTTTTGCCCGTAAACATACCTTAAACTTTTATGATCAGTGAATATGGTAAACTTACTACCATAAAGGTAATGTCTCCAAATCTTAAGGGCAAAAATTATAGCTCCTAACTCTAGATCATGGGTTGAATAATTCTCTTCATGATTCTTAAGCTGTCTAGATGCGTAAGCTATAACCTTTTGACGTTGCATTAATACACATCCATAACCTAACTTAGAGGCGTCACAATATACTACAAAATCTTCAGTTCCTTCTGGTAATGTTAGTATGGGTGCGTGGGTTAATCTTTGCTTAAGAATTCTAAATGCTTCTTCTTGTTTTGGTCCCCATTCAAACTTAATTGATTTACAGGTTAACTTAGTTAAGGGAATGGTTATTCTAGAAAAATCTGGAATAAATTTTCTATAATAACCAGCCAATCCTAAGAAACTTCTAACCTCGGTTGGTGACTCAGGGGTTTTCCATTTGGTAATCGCCTCGATCTTTGTTGGATCCACATGAATTCCTTCATGATTAATTAAGTGTCCAAGAAACTGTACCTGCTCTAACCAAAACTCGCACTTTTGAAAATTTAGCATAAAGCTTTTCCTTTCTTAATAGACTTAGAAGTGTGTGCAAATGCTTTGAATGTTCCTCTTTACTTTTAGAATAGATAAGGATATCATCTATAAAGACAATTATGAATTTATCCAAATATGGCTTACATATTCGTTTCATCATGTCCATAAATGCAGCTGGGGCATTGGTTAAACCAAATGGCATGACAGTAAATTCATAATGGCCATACCTTGTTCTAAATGCGGTTTTAGGAATGTCTTCTTCCTGTACCTTTAATTGATGATATCCTGGTCTTAAATCGCTTTTAGAGAAAAATCGTGCTCCTTGTAACTGATCGAACAGATCATCGATTCTTGGTAATGGGTACCGGTTCTTAATCATGACCTTGTTCAATTCACGGTAGTCAATGCACATACGCATTGATCCGTCCTTCTTTTTGACGAATAAAATGGGTGCTCCCCATGGCGATGAGCTTGGCTGTATGAATCATCTCTCTAATAATTCGTCTAATTGCTTCTTCAGTTCCTGCATTTCGGCGGGTGCCAAACGGTAAGGTGCTTTGGCAATTGGTGCTGTTCCGGGTAGCAGATGGATTCTGAATTCAATTTCCCTGTCTGGTGGTAGTCCTGGCAATTCTTCTGGAAAGATATCTGAAAACTGAGACACTACTGGAATGTCTTTTAGTTCTTTTTCTTTAATGTTAGTGATTATGGAAATCAAATACACTATAGATCATTTTCTTATATAACTTGCAATTTTCATCACAGAGATGAATTTAGTGGATCTAGAGGGCTTATCTCATTTAATTGTGATCTTTTCACCCTTTGGAGAATTGACTTTTGATCACATAAAATATTAGCTTTATTGGCTATTAACCAATCCATTCCTAATACGACATCAAATCCTGCCAGATTCATTGGGTAAAGGTTTGCAATATACTTTTGGTTTAAAAATTTTATTCTTGCTCCCTGCAAGATTTCAGAAATTCTAACCGTTTCTCCATTCGCTGTCTCGACTAGACATTCTTGTGAGAGTTTATTTAATGGTTGATTGAGAAGTTTGCAAAATGAAGTATTAATAAAACTTTGGTTTGCACCAGAGTCAAATAATACTTTAGCAAAAACATCATTAACTAAAAACGTACCGGCTATTACGTCCGGAATCATTTTGGCTTCATCTGCAGTCAGAACAAATGCTCTAGCATTTTTAGTGTTCTTGTTGTTTGCAGCTGGAGCTAATTTCGGACAATTGGGTTTGATGTGTCCTTGTTCTCCGCAATTGTAGCATATCCTGTTGTTGGCTTTCTTCCTGCAGTCTTCTTCCTTGTGTCCTGATATTTTGCAAAAATTGCAATATATGGAGCATCTTCCAGAATGCTTCCTTTTGCAATACTTGCAATAAGTTGCACATGTAGAACCTACATTTTTCCCACGGTTGGAATTCCCAGAACGGAATTCTTGGGTAAGCCTTTGAGCTAGGTTTCTCCTCTGGTCTTCTTCTCTAGTACGGATTAACTCATCTGTCAAAGTATTTGCTAGTTCTACAGTTTCTTCTATGGTTTGAGGTCTAGCTGCCTTGACTACATGTCTAATCTCTCCAATTAATCCCCAGATGTAACGGGAGATTAATATCGGTTCCGGTGATGCAAGGGTTGGTACTATTCTAGCATATTCAAAGAATGTGGTAGTATAACCCTTACTATCTACCCCGGTCATTCTAAGGTTCAGAAACTTATTCGCTATATGTTCCTTTTCATTAGGAGGGCGGAATTTCCTTTCTACCATATTTTTAAATTCCTCCCATTCCATGTTGTATACCCTATCACTTCCTCTTGACTGGAGGATAGTATTCCACCATTCTAAAGATGAGTTCTTAAACAGATTTGAGGCAAACATTATCTTGTCTTCTTCAGCACACTTGCTTATTTTTAAAACAGCCTCAGTCTTTTCTATCCAGCGTAGGGCTGCAATGGGTCCTTCATTGCCTGAGAATTCTATTGGTTTGCAGGACCAGAATTCTTTGTAAGAACAACCATAAGGCATGGTTCTTCTTCTTTTGGGAATGGGCACTTGAAGTACGGGTCCATTGTTCACGTTGTTTGCAGGTTCAGAGGGTCGCTTACTGCTATGTTTACTTTTATTTTCCGCATCCTTAACAGTTTGAAGAATATATGGCATTGCATCTATAATTCATTGTGCCACTATGTGTTGGATGGCACTATTATCCACTTGGTTTCCATTGTTATTGTTGTTGTTCGGATTCTCATTAATCAAGTTAATGTTACTCTGGTTATCGTTATTCAGATTTTCCTGATTCCCTTCGTCAGCCATCTGAATTTTAAACACTTACCACGTATTAATATCACAAAATAATATTTAATATAGCCAATCACATGACACGCATTTTGGTCAAAAGCGTCGATCATTGCGACTTTACTCTATTCATATAATATGCATCTATTACACACCAGTACTGAAATTAAAATTACAATACCGACTGAAATTTAAAGTTACACTACTAATAATAGGCATCCGTAGTTTTTTTTTTTTCATTCATACACATACACACATATTTTATTATTATATTATATTATATTATTATTATAACCTTTTCCACCATCACTTCTACGGATATGGATTCATCAAGAAATCCATATTGCGCTCGTCGTACTTCCAGACGAGTCGCTCTCCCACCTGTCTCATCCTTTCACTATTCTCTAAAATTTCCTCACCAAATTTCCTAAGTTCTTGTACGTTTTCTGCACTCATTGGGGGTGCAGGTTCTAGGACTGTGTTCGGAAACTGGGGTGCGGGTTCCTGGTATGGGGGTGTAGGGGCTTGGTATGGGTAAGGATTTTCTAGAATCTCCCTAATGAATACATCATTATCGTAATAGGGATCTAGAGGATCTAACCCTGGGTAGGCTCCTAGGTTCTGCATGGGCATGTCTTCGTGTATCGGGTAACGTTGCACGTAGTCCCTATTGTCATCCCACCATGGGTCATAATTTGGGTTTAAGGGGTTAGGTGCTGGTACCCTAGGTATCTCCTCCGGGTTAAAATCATGCATTTCTACTTGATTTTCAGGGTTTTCTTTCTCCATCGGTTGGTCAGGAATTGGTGGTTGTGGTTGGGGTGCTATCATTTGTTCCAAGTTAGGGTCAGCTGCAGTGGTTGCTAGGATGTGGATGTTGGCTATACCCCTATTAATCATTTCCTGGGCATAGGCATCGGTTTCTCTTTTAGCTGCTGCTAGTGCTCTCTGGTCTTGTAACTTTTTCATACGCTTTCTACGCTCATGTGCTCCCCTACTGAACCATCCCCTCTTTTTCTGAGGAAATGGCTCTTCATTTTGAGCCTTAAATACGAATATTCCTTCTTTCGTATCAGCAGAGTACCCCGAGAGGGCAGGCTGAGAAGAGGCACCTTCGCTTCTAGGCGAACCAGACAATTGACGGTACGCGTCAGATGGTCCTTGGTCGCTCATACTGTAAACTAACAAATAGTCAAATAACACATAACAAGAAAATACAATTATGCACATATTCCCATAATTTATTTCCTAACAATTTGAATTTTGGTGTCAGCAGAACAGTTCTGTGGCTGAATCAGTGGCTTAGCTCTGATACCACCTTCTGTCGCAACCCCTGTCCCTCTATTCAAATACAGGAACGGACGGCCGCGGCCAGTTTCGGTGGTATCTGGTATTGTCTAATTTTGGCAATGGAAATTTCTTCAGGACCGTAGTTAGGAAATATTTTATCAGAGTAAAATACCACATTTTATATAAATAAACACATTGGGATAAAACCCAAGTTTTTATTACAAACTGATTTATAAGGATAAATCCCATTTTATTGAAATACACGCCTTCTTTTAATTAGGTAACTTTTATAGCCACTTTTCCAAGCCTTCAGTGCTGTCCAGCTGGCTTCTAATTGGCTTTCACATTGTGTTACCTGAAACGCGTTTTGAAAACATTTTGTCACTGGAAATACTGGTGAGTGAATCCCAATTTAATCAAGAAAGGTTAATTTAATTTAAATAGTATTGAGAGCGATTACAATGTTTACATCTACACAATTACTCATTCAGTACTTGCCACTCGACCGTATCTGTGGCTATGGTCATATCACACATTGGCTAACCCGTTGTCCAATTGTGAATATTATCAAGTAATGTATACAAAACCCCATAATACCGGCAGTAATTGAAGAATTACAAAGACTCAATCACTGCTAAATTGCATTGTAAAACATTTAAGGTTTTGTAAAAACAATTTACAAAAAGGAGATTACTCACATTGTTGTCTTAGGTTTTCAGTAAGGATTTCCTGAGAATAATCTATAATATACACAAATGCACACGTGTTAGTATAATAACCCATTTTAACATTAGTAATACCCTCCCCGAGACGGCATTCCAACGACTACGTCGGGCAGAACCACGACAGCCGTTACGGAACCCTAGATCAATCGGGCAGAGTATCTAATACGTATCCAGGGGTTATGATACTTACAACGGAGCAGAACTTCGTTATTTAGGGAGTATTATGCCCGAGTATAGCTTCTACTATTAAGAAATTGAGAGAGAAAGTCGAAATTTGAGCGACGTAAACTGAAGGCCCTATGCCCTCTTATATAGGGCCTGATTTTGGGCTCTACGCGGCCCGCGTAAGGTGTAACCCAGGGGCTACGCGGCCCGCCTAGTAGGTGGCTAGGGCTGTAGCTGATCCGGGTCATTGTATAGGGTCGACGAGTGTTGGGCCACGTGGCAGCACCGGGCTGCTCCACATTTTCGATCTCTCGCGGCCCGCGTAAGTTCCCTAAGGGGTCTACGCGCCCCGCGTCAAACCCAAAAATTGGATTTTTAATTAATTTTAATAATATTTAAGGTATTCGGGGTCCATTTTCACGTATGGGGTGTATTTTAGGACATATTGGGATATTTTAAATATTTTTAGGGTGTCTGAAAATTTATGAGGGTGTCGGTTTAGGGTTGTTATAAATGGTGTAAAACTAAAAAGTTTATCCTGATGCTTTAATTATTCTTGTGCTCATAATTGGTCTATGTTCTTAAATTTATCAAAAGTTGCAAGTTCTACGATACATATCATAATGACAAACTCAAACAAAGAAACATATATATGTGATGTACGTAAGTGGCTCAATATCTCACATGGAAAGGGTATGATATGTGATGTGCACATTATTCCCAAATAACCACCCGTAGTTTTTCTTATAAAAACTCTCGTTGAACACACATCTTGTTAGTTTTTGGAACTTGACCATGACAAAAGACCAAATGGTTCGTGCAATCTCTTATTGACTTTTGCTTATCTTGCTTTTTAGAACGCTTTAAAAGATGATATTTTGAAAACTTTTGAAATACTAGGTTTTAATCGTGCTTTTGCTAATCACCATTTGCTAAGCGGCCAAACCTGGCGTCGTCGACGCGCCTATGGGATTGACGACCAATGATGTTGTCTACGCAATGGTCCTTCACGCGGATTGCGTTGGCGACGTGGCATTGATTCGTCGCCGATGCGAATATCGAATTGTCTCGCTTGTTTCCTTCGATTCTCGTGTCCGATTGATCTTAGCCTCATCCCGATGTCCCATAAAACTCCCGAAATGCTCCTTAAACTCCATGAGACCTACAAAACACAAAACATATCAAAGTAGATCATTCGGAACTCAAATTCGCGTAAAAACGAACTTAAATACGTATAACACCGGACTTCCAACCATGTATCATCAGCAATGGTTTCCTATCATGTCTCTTCACCAAACAAAAACCCCAAACTCAATCACAAACACGCCTCCTGAGGTTTGATGAGAGAGAATCTAGGGATTTTCGAAAATGAGACATGGCGGTGAGGTTTTACCCCCCCCCCCCCCCCTCCTTTTGGGATTTAAACAACAAACAAAGCAAATGACACAGATGAGGCCACGACCGCCCATATCAGCCAATCAGAGGCAACCACCACCAGAATCGCCCAACAGAGAGCACCACCTACCACAATGACTATTCAAAATGTTGGTGTATTAATAGTATATGATAATTACTTTTAATGGGTATACTATACTTTTGGTTATTACTTTTAAAATACTAAGTTTTAAAAAATTCTAATTATACTGCTGCGACGTGCTTTTTTAACGTATGTATAGATATAAAATTTACTGAAAATCAAGTTATGAATACTAATGCACAACTGATTGAAACACAAACACACATATAATCAAAGTTGTTTTGTGATTTAGTTTATTTCATAAAAAGTAACGCCATTAGGATATATTGTTGCGACAAGCTTATGTTTACATACGATTTGATAAAAGTTTTATTCGAACGGGTCAAATATACTTGTTTTTTTCTTCTTTATATTCCGAACAATATCGGTACAATATTTGTTTTCATGGTTTTCTCAACGTGTCGTGTAAAACTCATTGAAAAGAGAGTTGCATTCGCAATAGAGTATTTTTTGTGTACCATAAACTATACCTAGTGTCGGTACGGTAAGGGTACCATAATGAACCGAACTGATAGCGGCCAAACAACATCGGTATCGGTATTTGTCTTTTAGTTGTTATAACAAGTGTCGGTATCGTATCGTAACGTTACTATAACATACTGAACCGATACTGACCGAAAGTTCGTTGCAGAGCGCGGCAAATCCCATTAGTTTGAAAATAAATTTAAAAAGTTAACTACACTAGTGGTATGATCATATTGCAATTTTTGTCTATAAGTTTCATTTATTGATCCCCATTATTTGCTTAGGCCATGCGTTATACTAACGAGAGAGGAGTGTGGATGATGTGGCCACGAGGGATCAAGGGAAACACTGTGCCGCCCCGCTCATCACTCAACACACAATGCATATGTTAACTACTTTTTAGGGGCAAATTTGTCTTTATAACACCCTGTTTTATCAAAAGGAAGTCAAGAGATACCTATGAAAGCTAATGATATTCAATTCTATAATTACTTTGAACACATTAATAGAAAAGATATAAAAACAATTCATAATGCTACTAGTTGTGGTATAATCTTAAAATCTAAGAGCATTCTCATCCAAACCACCAAAATCTGTGTGGGGGGGGTTTTAAAATATAAAAAGTATAAAAAGTGGTTGTGAGTGGAGGAGAGAGAAAATAGTACTGTTCATCTGTATATTTAGGGGGACACTGTTCACCCCCTATACTTTTTTAATATATATTGAAAGTGGTTGTGAATAGAGGAGAGAGAAAATGTAATATATATCGAAAAGGAGAGAGAAAAAGTATTTGTTTTTAGTGGAAATATATTGATATAGGAGTTGTTTTTTAGTGGAATGTATGTATATTTTTAGTGGATTGGATGTGAATGCTCTAACTTATAATAAAAGACTCCAAATAATGTCACATGTCATTCTCTCCTTCAACCTCATAAATTTTATTTATATTTGTTTAATAAATTTCTTTTAATATTAATATTAATATTAATTAATTAATAACTAATATATAGATATTACTTATTTTTATCTAAAATTAATAAATAACTTCAATTTTGCAATTTAGACCCTTTGTTTTTTACTTTTAACCCAAAGTTTTTCATCTTTTGCAATTTAATCCCAACTCTTTTTTATTTTCAATTTTGGTCCGCCATACTTTTCATCTTTCCCAAGTTTTTCGTTTCGTTCTAAATTTTGTGAGTTAACGCATCGCAACGTATGTGTGAGGCTCAACATTTTTTCGTATATTTTTTTCCCGTTTGACTGACCCGTCGCGTCACATCTATTTTCTGCGTTTGACAAGTTCGTCCAACACGCGGGTCCTGGATGGACTTAGTTATTTTTTTCTATGTTTTACGCTTCAGTTTAATTTCTCAGCAACGAGCGTGCGTGATTCAAAAATTTTACGTCTGCTTTTCGCTCGGCATTATTTTTTCCCGTTTTTATTTATTTTGCTTTTACGAGCTTTTCCGGTGTTGGTGGTCACGGGCAATGATATAGTTTTATGACAACCGCTGCAACGCAGGGGCTTAATACTAGTAATGAATAATGTAGTTTATAAAAGTTGAATATTTATATAGTTGATAATACTATATCAAAAAACGAAAAGTCAATAATAAAAGTTGCGTTTTTTAATCTGATCAGCTTTTTAAACTTCATAATCAGGTGTGCAGTATTGGAATTTAGTGATTTTTTGTAAAATCTTGTTATTATAGGGGTGTAAGGAGTCACAATTTGCATTGTTTCCTTGTTAACAGTCAGATCGACCATGTTAAGAAATATTCACGTAACTATGGTTAGGTTCA
The DNA here is from genome assembly GCA_030545235.1 of Helianthus tuberosus. Lineage (NCBI taxonomy): Eukaryota > Viridiplantae > Streptophyta > Magnoliopsida > Asterales > Asteraceae > Helianthus > Helianthus tuberosus. The sequence goes on from CM060442.1 coordinate 185,978,629, forward strand.
TAGCAGTTATGCCAATTATCAAATTAAAAAAAAACTACAAGAAAAAATATAGATTGCATAAGATGTGATTAAGAGGTTGTTATATGTAGTCCAAGAGGATGAAGATAACATATATATTTCACTGGTTTTGTTTATATGGGTGAGGATCAAATAGGAAGTTTATTTTGGCTAGAAAGTATAGGAAGCAATAGGATTATGACATGTGGCAAATTTTAAAATAAAGAGAAAGGGTATTTTAGTCAATCCCATCCTTTCTTCTCCCTACTTCTCCCCAGTTACTTCAAAACCCACCATTTTCAAAACCCACCATCTCCAACCTTTTCTTCACTTACTATCTCAATAATCACTATATTATAGTGCGATTTTCGTCATCAATCAATGATTCAAACACCCGATCAACGTGTTCTTCAGCTTTTTTTGAAGAAAACCCAGTTTAATTTCATTCAAAATCTCGTTTTTTCACGTGATTTTGAAGATAATCACTCGATCCGTTCGATTCAATCGCTGATAAGTGTTTTTATCATTCAATTTTCGTCAATCGATGAAGAAATCGGCTTCGATCCATGTAAGAAATTCTTTAATTTCTTTTTCACGATCTGGGTTTTTGATTTAGTCATTGCGTTTTACGATCTTGGCGGGGGTCCGGGGGCGGCAGCCCCTGGTAGCAGGGTCCCAGGGACGGCAGCCTCTGGCGGGGTCCAAGGGGCAGAGCCCCTGGCTGGGGTTGAGCTCGGAAATTTTTTTTTTCGATTAAATTGCTTTAATAAAAATGCATGAGAAAATTTAATTTTCTATAAATTTGCCTCTGGAAAACTGCATTCGTAGACAGTTTTATGTCATTGCGTTTTAGAACTGCATTCCTGGTTCAGACAATTCACAGACAACTATTGTCCTGGTTCAATGCGTTTTAGAGTAGGGATGAGCATATGCCACCGAATACCGATCCCATACCGATCCCGATCCCGAAATACCGATACCGTGCACTTTTCGGTATCCCGATCGGTATCCACTTTTTGGCGTTTTCGGTATCGGTACGGTACGGTATCGGTATAATACCGATACCGACCCTCAAAATACGGTATAATACCGATACCGTACCGTACCGATACCGAACCGACATGTATCGGTATCGGTACCTAGTTTGGGTGAAATTCGGGATCGGTATTTGGCGGTATCGGTATCGGTTCGGTATCGGATACCGCCTTGCTCATCCCTATTTTAGAGAGAACACTTTCTTTGGTGTTTTTATGCCATTGCGTTTTAAAATAAGACATTTTTATGCGTTTTCTGGTCATTGCATTTTAGAAAAACACATTTTTGAAGTGTTTTTAGTCATTGCGTTTTAGGTAAAACACATTTTTAGGTGTTTTCAGTCAATTGCGTTTTACAGAGAACATTTTCTTTTGTTTTTTTAGGCCATTGCGTTTTAGAAATGAGACATTTTTAAGTGTTTTCTGGCCATTGCGTTTTATAAATAAGACATTTCTTTGTGTTTTTTGTGCATTGCGTTTTAGGTAAAACACATTTTTATGTGTTTTCAGTCCATTGCGTTTTAGAAAACAAACATTTTAAGTGTTTTCTGGCCATTGCGTTTTAGAAATAAGACATGTGTTTGTGTTTTTGGTGCATTGCGTTTTAGGTAAAACACATTTTTATGTGTTTTCAGTCCATTACGTTTTAGAAACTACACTTTCTTTTGAGTTTTTAGGCTATTGCGTTTTAGAAATAACACATTTCTTTGTGTTTTCTGGCCATTGCGTTTAAAAATAAGACATTTCTTTGTGTTTTTTGTGCATTGCGTTTTAGAAAAATGTCATTTTTAGGTTTTTTTTTCCATTGCGTTTTACGCAACTGGGTTTTTTCCATTGCGTTTTACGCAACTGGGTTTTCAAAAAAAAAATTCGAAAATATAGCAATAGTATACTCGTTTTAAAGATAAAAAACGCTTGTTTTTTTGGTGCAATTTTTATAAAAAAATAATGTCGTATGAAAGAGTTATTAACGTTTAAAAAATGGGGGGGAATTGGATGAGAGAGAAACTATTGCCTTGGATTGACTAGAATGCCCCTAAACAAACTCACGCGCCTCTTTTCTTCCCTTTAATTTCCATCATTTAATCTTAGCCCTTGATTAACTAAATGGATGGTCAATATCACTTTCTAGCCTTCTTAGCCAAATAAACTTCCTATTATATCTTCACCCTTGTTTATATTATCTTTATTTTGTCAGCCACTATAATCTAATTCATGTTGGAGCTTGAAGTAACAGTAGTATATTTTAAAGTTTGATAGAAGATATAGAATTTTAGTAATCAAGTCAACCTACTAAATATTTCTATATGAAAACCCATCTCATGTCGAAAGATTGAAACACGTCAAAAGTTTTGATTTTGGTTATGGTAATGGCTCAAAACCGAACAACTTGCGCACACCCTTAATCACCAACCGAAGTGTTGTGGTTCCCTATGCGTGATCGCCCACGCACCACACCCTACGCGCCCATCTTATTTTCTTCAAAAGATCTTGCCCTCAATCGTAACACTCAAAATATAAACGGCGATATCTATAAATTACGGATATTTAAACACGAACCCGAATAGCAAATAACCACATTACGCATCTCCACCTTGCTAGAAACATGGTATGTTTTTGTTGTTTATTTAAGAAGCTAAAATAAAATGAAGTCTGTATCAACTATCATGACATAAAATAGTGTGTACTTACTAAGTTATAAGTTTTGTGTACTCACTAAATTATGGATATTAAACTGATCAGTTTGTAACAGTTTATGGGAAAAGGGGGGAAACAACCTAAAACATCAAACAGGAAAACCGAACCGGTTCTAGACATTTTGGCTAGTTCGACCAACCGAGCTGCCCCAACCCGATTGGTTTGACGATATCCAAAACCGTAGTTAAATTGATAGATAGCTTCTGTACAAGAGATTCTATATTCAACCGTTTGCTTACACGGTTGCATGATACAAGTTGAAGTATGCACAAAGGCATACGTAATCAAAATCATGGTATAAAATAAAAAATAATCAAACTATATACTTGTAACAATAATCAAACCGGCCATTGTTCCAAAGTGTTTGGAAAGCTGCTTAACCTAAAAAAACATGAACTCTTATCTTGCATCTGTAGCACTTCTAAATCATCATGGACGATATATTTTAAGTGTTTTAGTGACTTGTAGCCGACAAAACGGGCAGCGAGAGACAGCAGATGAACATCGACGACATAACACATGTCCACATGGGACAACAGTTATATCGATTTCATTGGTCAAACATATTCTGCATAGCCATGCTGCTTTAGCCGTGTCAGCTTCTTTGGTTGCAGTTTCTGATTTTTCCTGCAAATATGACAAAGTTCAAGTGAATCGGTAATCAATAAGTCGGTAATATGTTTACTGGATGGAGAATTAAAGATGCATGCCTGCTCGAGTAAAAGTGCGGCTTTAGATTCTTTTACTTGTTCTTGCAGGGACAAAGTTGTTTGTAAGAGTGACTGCTTCTCTGTGTCCATTCTAATTCCAGCAGCAGACAGCATCTCTTGAACCAACTCATGGGCCGATACACGACCATGCTCAAGTTCTTTAATTGGTTGTCGCTGTCAAAAGTTATATCCAAATTAATAATTCTGTATTCGGTACCAAACTGTAGAAGAATTTACTAAATAAAAATAAGAGTACAATACCATTTTCGTCCATGAGGTTTGGCCAGTTTTGCGACTTTCGTCCAAAGGTTTGTTTTTCCGCATCTAGATCCAAAAGGTTTGAAATCTTGCCATATTCATCCGGCTCGTTAACTTCACCCATTTTTCTCCGTTAAGTCATGGGTATTTCCGTCTTTTTTGTTAACTTAAAGGGCAACTCGGTCTTTTCATTTTATGTAAAAAGACCAAATACCTCTGAAAAGACTGAATTGCCCTTTAAGTTAACAAAAAAGACGGAAATACCCCTGACTCAACGGAGAAAAATGGACGGAGTTAACGACCTGGATGAATATGGCAAGATTTTAAACCTTTTGGATCTAGATGTGGAAAAACAAAACTTTGGATGAAAGTCGCAAAACGAGCCAAACCTCAGGGAAGAAATGGCATTTTACTCTAAATAAATAAATGAATTGACACAGCCAGCAAAAAAACCTGATTTTGCGACTTCACTCCACGAGACCCCTCAGGTTGGTCAACAGGGATACTGCTAACCGTATTACCACTATCATCAGATACCACATGTGTTGAAGACTCATTCCCGATGGATAAACTTTTGAACGAGAAAACATGCGAGGAAAGAACGGTTTCGGTTTTCCCGGGAAACGTTTCAAGATTAAATCTATAAAGCGCTTGCCCTGCTGACGGTCTTACATTCTCCGGAATTTTTCCGTACTTCAACTTTTCTCCGTTTTGATTTCTCCATGCCACTATTTCTCCTTTATAAAACGGTCTTAACGGGTGAAGTTGCACTTGCATTGCATCTTGTGGAAGAATATCCCTACCAAGAAACCCGTTTCCACTACCTACGCCATCTGTCGATCGTTCATTGGTTGAAAGTTTTAGGATGTTAATAAGTGCGGTTTCCGAGCCTTCAGGACAAAGAAATAACGAACTGATTGGTAACACGATTGGCGAACCCAAAACATGGCTCACGACAAGTGAAACAAGATCAAGAACTGAGACGTAACTTGGCGGTTCAGCAATTAGCATACATGTGGTCAAACGGTCAACATAGTAGAGGGCTCGATGACTGGACCGGGGACCACTTTCCCATTCTGGGATAATGGAATCTTTAGATGCACGGGTTATGTCTACAGATTTTGGGATGAGCCAAAACCGAGTGTAGAGGGACTGCACAAATTTTAATTTTTGAGCAATGGATTCAAGTGATTTTTGTAGTGTTGGGAAATCTGGAATTTTGGATTCGGAAGTAGTGGTAGGTACGGTATTGAGAACATTTGATACAGCAACCTGAAATGAACTACTTAATAACTTCTCTCTGATGGCTGCTAATGAAACTGAACCAACTTCTTCTAGAGTCTGCAGATGTTCTTTCGTATCAAGCTCCTGGAAAATAAACGATGCTATGAGACCGTATCGCGATAGAAAAAGAAACACAAGTGTAGCAAACAGATAACTTAAAATTTACCTCCACAACAACATCAGAAAGCTTTCTTATGTGGAAAGCCGAACACAACCTCTCGGAAACATCATGGTGAATGAATCTCAATCTTGAAGAATCAATATACTTCACGTACCGCGAACCATACGGATCTATATATACACATGCATTTGCATGAACCAGTCTGCAACCATCATCAGGGACGATTAACTCCGACTCCGAATTGGAATCTAGGGTTTCACCACAGAGAAAATGTAGAATTTCCATGACTGCACGGAGTTCGTTTGGATTGAGACGTTGATACCCACAAGATTTTTGAAGATTTGCGAGAATAACCATTGCACCGGAAATAGATAGCGTGTCTTGGAGCCCGAGTTCTTTAAGAATCTTGATAAATGGCAGGTAGAGTGAAGGAAGTTCGAACGCAAACGGGGAAAGGTTTATGGTCAGACGCGCAAAAAGAAAGTTTGAAGTGACTAAACGGGTCCCGTTAGCAGCTGGAATGAATGCTACTTGCTTCAACTCCGATACATCTGACAAGAAAAAGAGAAGTGAATTATACAAACTATTTTTAAATGATTTTAGTTGTTCTAAATATTATGTAATCAAAATGAATGAAATTTAAAATTTTACCTGAGGAAGATAGTGTACCCCAAATTTTGTCCAGATATTTAAAAATCTCAAAAGATGCTTCCTCAACAGATATCAAGCCTGACCCATTAGGCCAATGAGCCAGAGTATCTTCACCAAAATTTCTTCCAATAGCCTGCAATCATCATCAGCTTGATTAATACTTTGATTCTAAAGGCGGTAAATCAACCCACTGACTTCAAAGTGGGTCGGTTTGAGTTATATTTTTTCCTCCTAGGTTAAACAGGAATATATTTTTTGTAATCAAATACAATAATAATTTATAGAGCAAAATGCCATTTTCATCCCTGAGGTTTGGCCAGTTTTGCGACTTTCGTCCAAAGGTTTGTTTTTCCGCATCTTGATCCAAAAGGTTTGAAATCTTGCCATTTCCATCCGGATTGTTAACTCCATCCATTTTGCTCTGTTAAGTCAGGGGTATTTTTGTCTTTTTTGTTAACTTAAAGGGCAATTCGGTCTTTTTCAGGGGCATTCAGTCTTTTTACATAAAGTGAAAAAGACCGAATTGCCCTTAAAGTTAACAAAAAAAACGGAAATACCCCTGACTTAACAGAGAAAAATGGAGTTCACGATCCAGATGAAAATGGCAAGATTTCAAACCTTTTGGATCCAGATGCGGAAAAACAAACCTTTGACGAAAGTCACAAAACTGGCCAAACCTCTGGGACGAAAATTTTATAGAACTGTATACATATATGCTGCCGGGTGGGTCAACCTGACCTGACCCATTATAATCCAAACATATTTTGACATGTTACCCAATTCGCACATTTTGCCGCATCTAATATTGAAAAAAAGAACATAATTTGTACCTGCAGGTGCTTCAAAACTATGGTAAAAGGAGGAGGGCTCCGTAACTGAAGTGGGCCCCACGAATACTCAGGTGGGACCATGCTTTGTTTGGAAAGAATGGGAGCAGTGCTCCATGCAAGTGGCCAGTCTTTCAACAAAATGGCTTCACTATACGAACAAAGCGCTCGTTTACCACCTTTCTTTCCACTTACAGACGGAAACCCTTTTTCTGCAGGAACACATGCAATCTTGCCAAGAGTATTACAAAAATTATTGCTATACAGAACAGCAAAATTTGCAAATATTGCACCGATAAGAGTTTCAGCTAAGGACCAAATTGTTAAAGGAACTTCAGATCTCGTGTTTGAAAAATCTTCTTCGAAATCATCAACAAACCCTGAAGATTTAGGTTTCATACTTTCGGCCCCGAGAAACTCGACTCTTCTAGCACATTCTAGAACAATATCTGGATCACCGGTATTTTGAAGGCCCGATTTTCTTAATATGTTAAGCCATCCGTCTGAAACAAACCTTTCACCGGGAAACTTTTGAACTTCACCGGAGAAAACCGATGCTAGCAGTGAATCACCAGGATCGAACAAGTCTTTTGGTTTATGTACATCTTCAGATTGTTCATCAGCGCTTTTTACAAATTTCGTCTCTTTTAATGTTTCGATGACTTGAGAATCTTGTTGGAGATCTTGCCAGTTCGTGTAAAGATATATTAATATATCCTCTTGTTCTGACTGAGGCTTGTTTTCAAATTCGGGCAATGAAAACCTAACCAATATTTGCTTATCTTGCAACTCGGTGACCCCAAGGGCTTTGACCAGTTGACTCTCGACAGACTCTGACCCATAATAGAGGCACCGATCGTTATATGGTTTTAGGAACGTATTCAAAGCAATTATACATGTTTCCTGGATGTTCAACTTTTTGTAAGTTCCGGTAACAGTTTTGTAAATCGGTAAATCACGCAACACTTCGAGATCTTCTCTTGTGTAATCAGAGCCGTTGTATGAGAAATCCGAAGCCAACAGTGAAAACAATTGATCGCAGTCCGATGCTAGAAAGGAGGTCAATTCAGGCAAATAACCAGAGTTTTTAGCTGCAACAAGCTTGTTGGCGATGGTTTGACCCAATGATTGACCGACAGCTGGAAAAAAACTACGTGGAGGAACACAGTCCATGAAAGTGGCATCAACTATGGGTATGTTACAACGGTTAAGCAACGAGTACAGCCATGGGTACTTTTTACCAGTAACTTTAAAGGCTAACATATAAGGCTGAACCTCCTCAGGTAACGAATCCAAACACGCCACATCATCTTCGAGACCCCACTTGATAATAGCATTTTCCGAGTCGGAATCGGCTAACATAGGCGGAATGAATATAAGATTACAATGCTTTACACGGCATAAAACGGGTCTACCAAGAAACGCAGGAACTATCGGCCAATCAGAGAAGAGTGGTAGATCGTGGGACCCACCTAAGCTTTTCCAAAAGAGTCTTGCCCAGTTTTGAGACGGCCCACCTTCATGAACCGAACTTGCGTTATTTTCCCATGAGAACCAAGGCGCTGGACTCGAGTTTATGACATGGTTTACCCAATTTTCATGAAAAAGTGAACTCATATGATCAGCAAGCAAACGTGGAGAAAAAATATGTAGTTTTAATAACGATAACAAATCGTAATCTGTAAAGATTCGGGCCAAAGTCGGTCTCTCTAATATATGCGGATGGATAAACTTTGCAGCCAAAGGGATCATAAGTGATTGCTGCTGCTCATTTCCTACCCAAAGTTCGGTCAACCCCAATTTAGTAAGACGACTCGTTGCAGTGGGACACGGTAAGCCTTTAAGCTCAGTGGCTACTTTTAGAAGATTGTGGTCCACACTTCTAGTTCGATTATCGAAACCGGCTACTGGGAAGTTGTACCTTTCAGTTAATGAACCGCCACCCCGACCCATGTCTTCGACAACCCCCCGCCCGAAATCAAATAGAGCCCTGCTGATACTCGCCACCATTTCTATCGGGTCCCCTTGACCAGGTGAAGTCAATGTTGGTGACCTGGAAGGCCCACTGGGTTCAGGTGGACTAGGCCCATCAGCACTAGATGTACTTGGCCCGTCAGCATTAGATGGTTCTAGAAGCTGGATATCGGACAAGCAATACTCGAGAACGTCCACGTAAGTATCGATTGATGGTATAGCAATTGAAGTTGGAGAATGTTTAAGAAGATCACGGACCATTTTTGGTTTAATTTCTCGTATATGGAACCCGATTAACTGAATTTCAGACACCAATTCCCAAGGCACTGAAAATACCGGATAATGTTCTTTAACGAAAGCACAAACGGTAGCAGGAAGCACGTTTCCACCGATTCTACTTCCGGGTTGTGAAAGAAACATGCCCTCTTCAGCTTTGACTAGATTTCCAGAATACAGTTGCCAAACAGGAAGGTCAATTAGACGATAGTAGAACGGCTTTACAACTTGGTCAACTAAACAGTTCCAGTCTGCTTTAAGCGTTTTTGTCAAAACTAAATCATGAACATCTTCATTATCGTTAAATATTAACTTCCCGCTAGATGTGGGCCAAAACGAATATATCTGACTCCCGCATGCATTCAAAGCCATGTTGATCGAATGAGTTGCCCGTGACTCAAGTGTTGAAGTTGAAGGGTCTCTTCTTATCTTAAACATTTCCAAAACTAGCCTTACATATGAATCCCGAACACAAGTCATGAGCTCTCGATTCCAGGCTTCGATTAACTGATTTGCGGCATTGGGTTGTGCTTTAGATAAAGATTCACTATCTTGGTACATAAAAATGTAACGGCCTTGATTGTGACGCACGAGAAAACAACCGAGAATAGCAACGGGCATGCTGATACAGTCGGATAAAGGAAGTGGAGACATGATGGAACGGATTGTAGGGATGTCAGCCAGATGTCCGTTTCTTAAAATATGTACAGCCACACCAGCAACAGGTGTCAGGTTATAAGCTAGGTATCGCCTGGAGTGAAAATAAGAATAAAAATGTAAGTATGTGATGTAAAAATGTGCACAAATGGATCGTTATACTTGATACCTATCAAGAGCCATGTTTCTTGTTTGACCCGAGCCCAAGCTGAGTACAACGAGCCATCGGTCCACAACCATTGATCCCTTTTGGTGCAAATTTATATCTACAACATGCGACTTGACTGCAGAACTTGGACCAAATATATTTGAAAACTGAAACTTCTTCCATTTCTTTTCTGAGAATGGATTCCTTAATGCAGCATGTGATGGATCCACATAAATTAGAAAATCTTGCGAAGGTTGTGGCTCTTTTTTCTCCCATGTTGATAACGACACCTGAAATTTCAACAAATTTACAAAAAAAAGCTTAAATAGTCAAGTGCAACTACAACTACTAATAAAACTGCATCACAATAATGTACAAACATGCCTTAATCATTAACCAATAACCTGATTTTTTTAAAACATTAAGAAGTAAAATGCTATTTCGTCCCTGAGGTTTGGCCAGTTTTGCGACTTTCGTTCAAAGGTTTGTTTTTCCTCATCTAGATCCAAAAGGTTTGAAATCTTGCCACTTTCATCCGGCTTGTTAACTTCATCCATTTTTCTCCGTTAAGTCAGGGGTATTTTCGTCTTTTTTCTCCACTAAGGGTAATTTGAATACTTGTACATTAGGCTAAATGCTTGTACCTTGGTTTTAAAATGCGCGCATAATGCGTGATGCGCTCTGATGCACGCAACATTGTTTCTTATGTTCTTTTTCCAGATTTTATGAACTGGGTTAGTTTTTTTCAATAATAAATATCTTAGCATGCTTGATTTGAACCAAAAAGCACAACTCATGTCTTCTTATTACTTCATTTGTAGTATGTTTTTATAAGTTTTTATGTATAAATAATTTTTAATATTTTTTTTATAAAGCGAGCATCGCGCATCAAATGTTTGGACCAAACGCAGCGGAGCGCATCACGCAATTTAAAACCAAGGCTTGTACATAAAGTGAAAAAGACCAAATTGCCCTTTAAGTGAACAAAAAAGACGACTTAACGGAGAAAAAAGGTGGGGTTAACAAGCCAGATGAAAATGGCAATATTTCAAATCTTTTGGATCCAGATGTGGAAAAACAAACCTTTGGAAGAAAGCCGCAAAACTGGCCAAACCTCAGGGACGAATATGGCATTTTACACGAATATTAAGTGAAAAAGAGGGGTTTAAAAGAGAGAATCTGGATCATGTACATGACAAAAGTTTCATACGAAGTGTATGTGACATGGAGAGGACAAGTGGCATTGCCTTGGGGGGTAATTTCATCCTTTCTCATTTGAAACAACTTCCCCCCTTGATTTTCAAACGGCTATAACTTTTTCATACGTTAATATTTTTTTTTTAAATTACACCGACGTGCATTTCATTCTCTTTAATTCAAGCAGCCTGTTGCTATAGTTTTCTTAAAAAAAATTACAGGATTTTGAATACCCATAAGTCCATTACGTGATTTTGAATACCCGGCAGATGACTGTGATTTTGAATACTAATTACGTGATTACATATTCAACATAAACCATTACGTGATTACACATTCAATATAAATAGGTTATGTGATTACTAATTCTATATGATTTGTTATAACTAATGTTATTACAATTATGCTCATTACGTGATTACACATTCAAATAATAAGAACTTGATTGTTTATGCTTTATTACGTGATTAAATTTCTAATATACGGCATTATGTGGTTATTATAGGTTGATTTTTTACTATGTTTTGTATATAATTTATATCCTTAATACGTGATTAGACCTGAAAAATTAGGTATTGCATATGAAATATTATATATTACATGTTTTTGTTTCTACGTAATTACATAAACACCCAGTGTGATTTCACATAAAATACTATAATGAAATCACGTAATCATGAAATGGGTATTCAAAATCACGTAGTCACATAATAATACATAGTCAACTATTGCTACGTAATTACGTAATCACTTAGTGGGGTTTCATAAAAATACAATAATGAAATCACGTAATGGGTACTCAAAATCACGTAATCACGTAGTCATGTTTTTGGGTATTCAAAATCACATAATCACGTAAAGGTATTCAAAATCCTGTAATATTTTTTTAAGAAAACTATAGCAAATAAGCTGCTCAAATTAAAGAGAATAAAATGCTCGTTAATATGGTGTAATTTTTTAAAAAAATTATTAACGTATGAAAAAGTTATAGCCGTTTGAAAATCAAGGGGGGAAGGAGTTAAAGTGAGAAAGGACCAAAGTACCCTTTCTCTATTTGTTTTTTCAATTGTTTCAATCTCTTAATTACGAAAATGCCACCGCCTAATTTTCAGCCATTGATCTTGGGAGATCAATGGCAGAGCTTGTCTCCTACACTTCGTACACAATTTTTGTCTTGTACAGGATCTCTCTTAAAAGAGAAAGGTTATTGTTACCTCTGAAACTGACTTCAGAAATACCACTGTTCTAGATGCATGCTTTATAAAATTTTCAAATATTTTTGTTATTTCTGTCCACCCAGATTCAGCCCCGTCTTCAATGAACTTTGATGAAATAGGCATTCGTATAACTGTAGAATCGCTTGACCATGGAACTTTTTGACCAACGAACATAGGACTAAACTGATCACGGAACTGTTCAGTCAAATTGGTGCCTGCAGTTAAGCAAGGAAATAAAGTAACCTAATTAAATGAAGCATAACAAATTTAGCAAAAGATAACGGAATATACGGATACCTGTTAAAGTAAACATCTTTGCAGCTGGAGAGTGACTTGAAGGTAGAGCAAAAGCCATACCACGAGGATCAAACATATATAAATAGCCACCAGACACAACTGAAGGAACATCGGTTATAGAATAACAGCTCATTAATCCTAACCCGTAGTTAAGCATGTCACCCCTTAAACCCCAAGGAGGAAGAAATTGAAGGCTTGATATTTCCTCCCTACTCAAACTCGCTCCTTCAAGAACAGCAACAAGTGCAGGCCCTTGGAAATCTCCTGTAAAGCTCAAAAAATTTGATTCAAATAAACATATTATATGGTTAAAATTAAAATTTAGTTGAAGTATGTGTTGTCATGCAACTGAATTCTTTAAAATGTACCGATCACACAAAATAAGTAACCAACTTGAGAGTGAATAAGAAGCACCATTTTGCATGTAAAACAGGCTTTAACATATCATATCATACATTAAAAACAGCAAATAGCACAAAAAGTAACCGCCTTTACAAAAACTTCTACTTCAGGTAACCACAGTTGTTAATGTGCCGCTCGTAGCGGGGGCTATACTGAATAACGTACGGAAGCGCTCATGTGTCGCTATCTGATTTTGGCGCCTCCATAGCGGGTTAATAGCGGGATTTTAAGTTTTTTCGTTTTTTTTCTATTTTAATATAAATAGCTGGATTTTAGGTTTTTTTTTTGTTAAATATACATATAAAACAGCGGATTTGGATATAATATACATATAAGATATTTTAACGTTATTTTACTAATTTCGTGAAAATAACGTTAAAAGAGGGGGACGGTTAATCATGCATCATGTGGTGGCGTTGATAGCCAAAAGACAAAGGGGTGCATGCACTAATCGGCGTTTGTCTCAATTGCTGAGTGTTATGTGCCTTATGTCCAAGGCTTGATGCAAAACCACAATCGAGCCGGGGGTCTCATTGGAAGCAGCCTCTCTATTCCTACGGGGTAGAGGTAAGGCTGTCTACATCTCACCCTCCTCAGACCCTACCTTAGCTTTGCTATTGGTGGGATATACTGAGTATGATGATGATGATGATGATACATATAAGATATTTCTTAAATTTCATCTAATGTGTCACGTAACATAAAATAGTGCCCGCTATTTCATCGCTATCACTACGTAGCGTATACGTAGCTTGTCACTATCGTCCGTTATTCGCTATTAACAACTATGCAGGTAACCAACGCGTTTTAACCCCCAAAACCATCAAAGTTGGAAAAGAATTCAAGTTTAAGGTAATCTTCTAAGTAGATCGGTACCCACTTCCCAGGTGCCACATCAGACCGAAATAGTCAGCATCGTCAAAGATACCGCTACATAACGGTATCAGTTTAACCGTATAACCGGGTCAATTTACCCTAACTCAAAACTCTGAATGTTGGTTACATTAGATCAAAATTTGTAAGACTTTGATAATTGCGTAGAAATTTGACCACTAAGCATAAGGTTCATTTCAACTGCATATAAAGTACTAACTCAAAAAAATTAAGATAAAGTGGTACCTAAATTTTGCTGCAGCAAGGACTGGCATGGATGTTCACGCTTGTCAAAAATTATGTGCAGCTTTTTGGCTTTACAGCAATCTGCGAGCTCAATAAAATCAAATAACAGGAAATCTTTGCTTCCATACTGTTCAAGAAGATCACAGATTTTAGCATAATCCATGCATGGTAAATCCTTTGTCATTTCCTCACTCACTAAAGAAATGGATCGAAGAGATTGAATCCCGAGCCTGTTTGCCAGATCATCACTGATACTAGAATGTACGATATGTTTTCCCATAGGGGTAGTGTTTTCCATCCAAGGTGCATCGTTATACATTACATCGCGTGCAGCCATAAGAACTCCTTGAAAATCAGGGACCAATAATGGACTATTAGAAGATTCAAACATACCTTTATCGAACTGACACTCTGAAACTGCCTCTAGAACACAAAGAACAAAACTCAACTGATCTTCCGAGAGTGGTAACCCTTTAACATCGTTCTGTAACCGTTGAAGGACATTAGCGTAGTCAAAAACGTCAAAATTAAGCCGAACTCCCAGAGCCAGAAGCAAATCTCTAAAAACCGACAATTCAGATGGAACAACGTATAAATATGGACTGTATTTTACAGGTGAGTCAAATGCAAGAGCGTCAACGGTTACAAAATCATCTCCGATCCAAACCCAATTAACACCATTAAGAGAAGCTTTAAGAAGCTCAAACTCATCAGTACCAACATATTCTTGCAAATTTGAATAAAGAACGGGCATATGCTCCTGTAATGAAGCTTCAAATTCAGAATCCAAATTTGAGTTCATCTTAAGTTGTGTATAGGAATTTAATAGAGCAACTAGTTGAGTAGACAAAACGTTTATACGTAACCGCTCTGTCCAGCCAAGCATACGCTGTGCATACACCGACTTACATTCACCGTCCAGTATGTGCATCATGGATGAACTGAGCCACATCTGCGACTTCGGTCGAACCATATCCGGTGCAGCAATTTCTTGCGGTGGTGATAGCCACGGAAGACCCTGAAAAGGCGGGTCAACATAAACAGGACACCAACGGATGGTTTTCAGTTCAGACCAAAACTCTTCTCCAGGCGTTTGATCAAGCAGGTTATCCGTGTAATCGTAATCATCTGGCAAGTTAGTACCACTTTCCCGTGCACCCTCAAACTCGTTAAAACTGAATTCCACTTCCTCGGTTGAGACCTTAAACGCCAATGCATCTAAAATACCAAGTAATCGCTTCCCGCTTGCAACGGCATCGGGATCCATTGCATGGTACCGCATTGACACTGACCTGGCAGCGTCGAGCAAACCCTGAATTCCTAGGGTTTGCCTTAATCCAAGGGTAACTAACATCTCCAAAGTTTCTGGGTCGGTAAACTTGTCAGAAGGGAACAACTCCTTTTGCAGGAACTTTTGTAGCTCGGGTACACGAGGATCATATAGCCTGTAATAGAAAGGCATATCATGTACATAATGTATACATACATACACACACACTGACAGTAATTTAGAGGAAATGTATTAAGAATACTAGATGGGTGCCCGCGTGATGCGGTGGGGAACACAGACACTATCAGGGATGTCATCGGTTAAGTTAGGTTGTTAGCCACTGAAACAGAAGTCATCGGTTAATCTATTTTATTAACCAATCAATTTTCGGTTAAACAGTTCGATTTATTCAGTTAGCTTGTCTGTTTTCGGTTCAGTTGGGTTTATTTCCGTTAATAACCGAAACCAATCTGGGGCTATTATTATTGCTTAGAAATACATAAAATGGAGCTAAAAAACATGAAATAAATGAAACGGAGGTATAAAACATGAAATATATAAAAATATGAATTGTTCAGTTCGGTTGTTTTCAGTTGGACCAAGTGTACAAAAAAGTATACAACCGATTTTTGGTAAAAAATGATTTTTGGTTAATCAATTTCTGATTAATTTAGTTTTCGGTTTCGTCTGTTTACGGTTCGGTTAATGGTTCAGTGATTGCTCACCAGTAGACACTCTTAAATCACATAACATATCAATTTTTCTTAAAGTTAAAAAAAAATAAAAATAAAAAAAACACTATAACAATATTATACTTAAATTAAAGTAAAAAAAATGCTCGTTATTAACTTATTATGGTGTAATTTTTTAAAAAAGTTTTAACTTATGAAAAAGTTATAGTCGTTTAACAATCGTGGGGTAGTTGGTTAAAATAAGAGGCAAAAGTGCAATTAGTGTTTAAAGTTGAGTAAAGTTAAGGGGGCAAAGTTGTAAGTATCGTTTAAAAGACAAATTTACCCCTATTTTTTTAACATATGCATCAAGTGTTGTAACTTAAGCAATTATACTTGTATTACTTAAAATTTAAGAAGTCCTTGTGAAATGTATTATAATTATAATAATAATAATAATATAGTATAGATATAGATATAGATATAGATATAGATACCTATGTGGTTCTTGCAAAGATCCACCTTCTGTGAGGACAAAGGGTGTCATCATGAGTTCTTTCTTGAAGGAGCTATCTTCCTTAATCAAAACACAGATTTCATCAAGAATACTCGAGAGAACACTCTGCTGAGAAACAAGTTCCGGCATGCGATTGAACACGTAACTTTTATAAAACTGCACTCGAGAAGGTTCCTGGATATCCAAATATTTTTTCAACAATTTTCTTTCTTTCTCTGATTCAACACGAACAAAGTCATCATCCAAAAGATCATCAAGGATACCTTCTGGTTTAAGCCATTTAGTCGGTTTGGTTAAAGAAACCAGCTTTCTAGTTCTAAAGGACTCAAACATGGGAATGTTTTTAAGAACGTTAATATGGGACTCGTTTAATAAGCCTCCGGAGAACCACTTGGATTGAAGAATGAAACTTCTAAGCTCGTGTAGCTCACCCTCTGATGCATCAACGAAAAGGCGTTCTATTTTCTCAGGTTCACAAGCAATTGCTAATAACGCGTTTAGAATGCCGCTTGCTGTTGGAGACTGCACGTATTTGTTTAAATGTGGGTGTTCTAGTTGAAGATCGTGCCTCAATAATAGGCATCCGGTTTTTAGCAACAAAGAAGACATGTTCTCACTCCATCCGTCATCTTCAATCACGTATGAATTCTCAAGTAGTTGCAAAAGATGATTGTTCCCAACCGGTAAGATCGGCCACTTAGAAAATACCGAAAGATCGTCACAATGTGAATTTACGTAACTCCATAACAACCTCATCCATTCCAAAGTCGGTTGACCTCGTTGACCAGGATTCCACGTCACCTTCTTCGCATGCATCCACTCTGCCGGAAGTAATCTCAGAAAGAGCTTTTCAAGCAAATGGCAATTCAGAAACGAAGCATTGAACAATTCGCTTCGGGCTATATCACATAATTTCCCGTAAATGGTATCGGAGATTTCAGAATCCACAAGTTGGTTTGCAACGGAATCCTTTAAAAGATTATATGCATCTCCACGGGCTACATAAACTCTATCACTCGACCCTCGTTTCTCAAAAACCGTGAAGGAACCATTGGAAAGAGGCAGCAGCGGTAACCCGTAAAAATTATCGGGCTCGATTGGGTTTTTTAAATCAAGTAAACAATACTCGAGTGCCAACAACATTCCATTCCGGTCACGGAATTCCCGTTTCCGACGAACTAACAACGTTCTTAGTAACTGAGGTGTGAGAAAATGCAAAGATGGGCAGAATTTCTTAAACTTTTCCACGTGAGGTTTTGGGATCGTTGTCATTGGCAAACCAGCATCAGATAACGCATCAATAAGATCACCTACATTCTCGAAACTAAAATCAGGGAAAATGGCTTGTTTGGTTGATATCCATTGACCACCTCTTGCTTTAGTAAACAATACACGAAGACCAGAATCAGCAATAAAGTTGTAAAGTTTCTGCATCATTGACACCCATGGGCCTGATGCTGAGGTTGTGGGCCAGAAAGAATAGAATGAATCAGAATACTCGGTTTCCAATGTGAGTTTTTCAAGCAAATGACCGTAAGCCGGTGCAGCAACTTCTTCTAGAAGGTACATGTTCCATTCAGACCTTTTTTTCCCACCGCCCGCCATGTCATTTCCAAACCATATATCTCTGCGATTAGATGATAATTCAAAATACGCGTTAACATGCACCGGAAGACCCGTACTTACTGGAAGCGGTAAAAAACAGAACGCCTTACCCATGAAATTCCTTTCAGCTTCCGTATTTTTTAAACAAGATGCCACACAAGCCCATGGAATAAATTTATTCGATTTAGTGTCTTTAGCTTCAGAGTTTCTTTTACCATGTCGGCTATCGAAGCACTCACTAGTCAACCAGATGTTTGACTTTTCTTCAGACGATCTTTTCTCAGTCAATAAAAGTTTTTGACTTTTCCATGGCAGACCCAAGTCATTGTTCTCATTGTTTCTTCTCCATTTGTCAAAGAAATTACTTTTATCTAATCCATCTCGATTTTCGTGCATATGATTAAACATAAGCTGAAAGGTGTTGCTTTCAGCTCCAGGTTCGTCCATGTGTTGCTTATGAACTTGATGAAGTAACTGCATCTCACTACCTACCCCTTCTTTTGTGAAAATGGATATAGTTTTCACATTACGTAAAAAAAGCAACGTCTCGGAAACGACATCAGCAAATGACGACAAGAGTGATGTCACGTCTTGAGGTGAGTACGCTTCTTTTTTTATTTGGCTTTTTGAAGCAACTTTAGCATTTCTTAAAGGGAATCGAAAGAGCGTACCAGGAAATGATTGCTGCATGTCACAACCAAAGTGAAGAAATGGAGAAAATTGATCAGGAAATTGTTCTAGAATCTTCCTGCCAGCGAATTTAATCCGTAATCCAGGATGAGATGGTGAGATTCCCGGTAAATTACACGCGTGAGGATCAAATAACACAATATTCTCCCCCGAAACAAACGTCGGAATGTCTGTAAAATGGTAAACACAATTAAATCCTAAACCGAATCTTCCGATCGCGAACGGTTTCTCGAGTTTACTTTCTTGACCAATTCGAGAAATTGCATACAAATCTTGCGGGGTGAAAACCGAGTTATTAAAACAGTACAAAGCGGGCCCCTGCCAATCCGCCATTTCTGGGGATAAAACGGATGAAGTCCCGTAATGAGTGTTATCCAAAAGAAACGCCACTTCAGAAGCTTTAGCGTCTTCAGCATTTTGCACGAGCTCAAAAAGCGTCCCGGGCCCATCTGCATACATCTCAAGAATATGCTTAAGTCTGGTGGTCAAAGCTTCATGTTGACCAAACGCTTCTGCGGCTCCCGATAAACTCACATTCATGGAATCGGCACTCTCAGCGAGTAACATCCGGCGAAGTGAATGAACACCGAGCTTTTCCG
Source organism: Helianthus tuberosus (assembly GCA_030545235.1). Classification (NCBI taxonomy): domain Eukaryota; kingdom Viridiplantae; phylum Streptophyta; class Magnoliopsida; order Asterales; family Asteraceae; genus Helianthus; species Helianthus tuberosus. Next base: position 185,997,848 of record CM060442.1, read on the forward strand.
CCACATCGTTCGAGATGTTACCATGCACGTATTTTTGCACGGTTCTTTTCATATTTACGGCCACATTAGATGCATCGTTTTCCGCACCAAGTAACCATGGAGCATCATTATAAACTAAATCAGTAGCATCAACTAAAACGCACGAAACATCAGGTAAATAAATCTTAACTTGCTCTTCATACAATTGAACTTCAGCCAGATGTTGTGCAATTAGTAACGCTGCTCTTAGCTCCAGTGAATTCAAAGGAGTCGAGCCTTTGATTGTAGACATTCTGCATAAAATTTTAGCGTAATCCATCGGTTTTAGAGACTCCCGAATCCCGAGCTCAAGAAATAGATCCTTAAAAACTGCTAAATCAACAGGTATGACACGTATATACGGGGCTAAATGCAGAGAACCATTGATGACAACTTCTTCTGGTGTTGCAAATCCATCTCCTACCCAAATCCATCTAGAACCTTCTAGAACAGCCTTCACAACATCCATCTCATCTGAATTTAGCATGTTCATAAGAATGGAGTATATTCTAGGCATTGCTAAAGCCAATTCCTGTCGAAGCTCGGGATCCGTTACAGTCTCCTTGTTTTTCCCGAGCTCAAGAAGTTGGGCGGCGATTACGCTTCCACCTGGCGGCAATGACCACCCGAGGCAATGAGATAACGATGTTGACGAACAATCGCCGTCCAATATCCGCATGCTGGCCGACACAAGCCATAAATCTGAGTAAAGTCTCACGAGTTTTGGTGGTGCGACCATCGATGACACAACGGGCCATGGTAATGATTCAAATGGAGACGAAACGAGCACCGGGCACCATGAAATTAACCGTAGATCATTCCAGAACTTCTCCAAATCAGATTTGAGATCATGTGCCCTAAACGCGCTAGTGGCCCGTGAAAACACTCGGTTCATTGTTCCTTGATGGTTAACCGAATCGGGTAACCATTTTAACGCGTTTACTTCTAGATATGAGAGAAGCACCTTTCCTCTAAAATGGGCCCGTTGTTGATCGCTGTGCATTAAACGTTCCACTTGTCGAGCACTTTGTATGACAGCTTCAAAAGACACAGAAGTCCTTAAACCCAAACCTTGTAAGATGTCTAAACTACTAGATTCTTCAAAAACACCAGCTGGAAAACTATCGGAATCTTCCAATAAAGCGTATAATTCTTCATTTCTAGGATCATAAAGCATTGCTGGACTCTTCAACAAACCACTGGCACATGGAACAAATTCTAAATTCGCCACCTGTCCCCTGAAAGTCGGGTCTTCTGCCGACAAATGCGGCAACTCCTGCAAAACTGACATCATGATGACGTCACGAAACTCAGCTGGCAAATCTTTAACCTTATTAAACACGTATTGCTTATAAAATCTGGCCTTCCCCATACGCTCAATACCGTAATATTTACTCAAAATTTCATCTTCTGTACCAGATGAAGTTTTTATGAAGTCACCACAAAATAATGATTCGGGACAATCAAGTGGTGGCAAAAATTTCTGGTCTTCTAATTCAGAGTACCGGAAATTTTCAACAGATTCTCCGTCATACACTCTAAAGATCGGAAGTCGAATACACGATTTTTTATCCAAATCAGACATATTGCTTCCGATATACCATTTTGGATCAAGAAAAAACCCACGAAGCTCGTCCCTCTCAGAAGCTTCTAGAGTTTGAAGAAAAATTTCTTTGATATCATCGTTAGAAGAGACAACGTCAAAAATCGACTTCAAGACACCTGCACCATCTGCATCACGTACATAGTTGACCAAATCCGGGTGGTCAACACCATGCCGTGTGTCAAGTATCCTGCACCCCACTTTATGAAGAACACGTTGCATTTTGTCGGATAATTTATCCACATTCAACAATTTCAGCTGACGGGATGGACTGTAGAGGTGACCGGAAACCGAGGGCAAGATAGGATAATCACCGAAACTCAACAGATTTTCAGTATTACAACGAAGATAGTTCCAGAATAATTGGAACCATGTAGCACTTGGATGATTAAAATTCAATTCCGGGTGCCACAAAACTGCAGTTTTGTATTTCCAATCAGCAGGTACCAGTTTCGTAAATAACTGAAGGAAGAAATTAACGTCGAAAACGAAAATGTTTGTGTTCGGGATCTTGGCAATAGATTCAAGCCTGCTTAGTATATTCTGAGGTGTATCTTGATCAATTACTCTATCGGGTACCTTTTGTAAGAGCATATATTCCAAATCATTACAGAGAAAATACAATACCCCTTTTGAAGCGTCGAAGAAAGATCCAAACTCACCATTTGCTAAAGGAATCAAAGGCAGATCATTCGCGTTTGTAACAACGTCATCATCAGTCAAATCTTCAAGACAATACTCCAACAATACAAGTTTTAAAGACCTGCTTAAACTGTTAATAGCCTTTGATTTCCTTAAAAATTTCCGTACAGAATCAGGAGTAACGACTTTTAACTGCACACCAGACGCGAATTTCAAAAGCGTATCCCGCAAAGGGATAGGCAAATGTACAATAGGTGATCCGAGCTGGACAAGAGCTGTACCGAGCTCTTTACTTTTAACAAACTCGTTATCATGAAGAAAAGCCTCCGCTAGTGGGACCCACTTCCCCCCATCAAGATCTGAATGCAAGACTGGAGTATCGCCAATGTTTTTATAAATTTGCTCGACCAAAATGTTCCATGGCTCCTCAAACGAGCCGGTAGGCCATAAAGAATAATATGAATTGGTGGGACCCAGGATCGGTTGAACTTGAAGCAGTAGATTGACGAAAGATGAAGCGACAACATCCTCTAATAGAAGCCTGTTCCAGAGAGACCTTATTCTTCCACTTCTGTCCATGTCAGCACCGTACCATATGCCACGCCGGTTTGATGACACCTCAAAATATCCGTTAATTTGCACATTCATTCCGGTTTTTACTGGCAACGGAAGGAAACAAAACGCCCTGCCATCTTTAAGAACATCATCCTGTTATACATAAAAAGATAAAAGTAAGTAAAATCGCACTAACGATGAATACATAACACATGGAACCTGATTTGATCCAAATAATCGGGTTGTAAGAGCGGGAAAGAAAGAGTAGCCTAAACCATTTCTATTTCATTGGTTGGAATGCAATGATCAAGAAATGGAATGAGCAGGACAATGGGATATAAACAACGTAATAGAATAGATTGTTACATTCCTTATCATGTTTGGTTGGCCTATAAGAATAAAAATAGTTTTCATATTTTTAATATAACATATACAGGGGTGGTACTTTATCTGAATTTTATACACTATTTAACATAACTAAGGGCTGCAAACGAACCGAACGAACATGAACTGTTCATGAACACTTACCAACAAGATTTTATGCCCATGTTCGTTCGTTAAGGAAATGTAAGTGTTCGTGTTCATTTGTCCGTTTGTTATTTTAGGTAACGAACGTTCATGAACACAAATGAAAACAATCGAATACAAATAAGCGTTCATGAAGAGGATATATAATATGCTGATACTTATTAAATCTTTTATTTGTCAAAATTTTGAAGCATTTTAATAAAATATAAAAATGAAAAACACTAACGAACTATAGAACACAAACGAACATACACGACATATTACCGAACATCAATGAACGAACGGGATATCTGTTCATGTTTGTTCATTTAACTAAACGAACGAAATTCTTTGTTCGTGTTTGTTCATTTATTAAACAAACGAACACAAACAAACCTTCCGCCGAACGGTTCACGGTCAGCAGTTCACGAACTGTTCAGTTCGTTTGCAGCCCTTAAACTAACTGAATTTTCTAGGTACAAACATTATAAAATAAACTTAGGAAAACTCATATAATATAATAGAAGATTATATGCGAAGAATCAAGTTTTCTATCCGTATTTTAGAAAATAAAAAAGTAACTTCACTAAAGTTTCGAGCCTGTTTTAAAATTTCTATGTTATTAGAGCTTTACATAGATAATTACTTGATGGAACGTAACAGAACCATTCGGTCACACTGTAATTAATAATTATCATTCCATTTGTACTGTGATTCCATCATACTAAATGTTGCAACAGCGTAAAGTATATATTACTCTGGAGGAATTGTCTGAGATGCATGCCGCTACAGCTGCCCATGGTAGTAAGTGAATGTCGTAATCTTTAGACATACTTGAAGCAAAAGAACCGATCCTGCTGGATGCTGCTGCCATAGTCTGTACTATATAAAACGTATCCACCCTCTTTCGAGACTGAGCTCCATTAACATCTTCACTCAAAAAATCCAACAAAAATCCATCCGTTTTATTATCTGAATAATTCATAGATTTGGATAATCTCAGAAGTGCTTGACGATGCCAAACGGTATCTTTATCAGCTAAACTGATAGAACAGGAATAAGTTTTTCTAGGCTCAGGCATCTCAGTATCCCATACATACATTTCAATAGAAACAACACTTTTCAGAAACAGAAGCGTGAAAACGCCTTCCTCGAATAGACTATTGAACATTGAAGAAATGTCATCTGCTAAATAAGCTTGCTTTGATAGCTTACTGGTTGACGCTTGCTCTTTATTTCTTAAAGGGAACCGGAATATGGTTCCAGGGAAAGAAGTTTTCATGTTGCAACCAAAGGCGATGTATGGAGCAAGTTGATCGTGGTATTTAGAAATTGCGGATGAAGTGACGTATTCGATTCTTTTTCCGGGGTTTAACGTGGAAACGTTAGGAAGGTAATCACCCTGAGGATCAAACAGGACTACGTATTTGTCACTAACGAAAGATGGCAAATCAGTCAGATGGTACACCGAGTTGAAGCCAACCCTAACAAACAATGTGATGGCAAAGTTGTGATTAATTAGTAAAAGATTTAGTAATAAATAACTGAGTTAACTATTATATACGTTGGAAAACAGCACATATCAAGAAACCTAAAGAATCGAGCATACATGTTAAGAGCTAGCATTACAAGAAAATAATGCTTGTTTCAGATTGTAACTTTAGAAACTTAATATGAGTTCTTAACAGATATCTTTCAAGTGTGGTAGTTACAGATGGTAACCTTAAAGGCGTTATATGCATTCTTAACGAATACAAAGTTACGGGTTGTTTGTTTAGCTCTTAATGGGGCTCTTAATGGTTCAGCCCTCTTACTGGTTTAGCACTTAATGGTTCAGAGTTCAGACTGTTTGTTTCGTGAGCAGATGTCTGAACGGTTCAGACATTTGCCTATGGATAGTTAAGCATTATACTATTGTCTGAATGGGTAAAGACCTACAATCTGAATTGGTAAGACATTTGCCTCTGAACGGTTGCATTATACTGGCTTTTAATGGTTCAGACCTCTTACCGGTTCAGCACTTAATGATTCAAACCTTTTGCTGGTTCAGCACTTAACCATTCAGAAGTTGCCAAACAGCCCCTTAGTAATGTACACTCTGAACCAACTAATAGAAGAAACATGTAAAGCGAACCCAATGAGCCTGTTTCTAACCATAATTGCATTGTTGTAGATAATACCTCTTCCTAAACAAGTACACTAAAAAACACATTTGTTGTATCGTGTTCATGTAGCTGCAATAATACATACCAGCCTACTCTATAGTGAGATCAACATAAGTCATTTTGACCACTAGATTGAAAATTTCATCTATAGGCTCACCATAGGTTTCAAAATACCCTTTACCACTAACAAAACCTTCAAAAGAGCAAGTAACTCATCCTAATTCAATTAGGTAGCATGAACCAACTGGCAAATCAATGACAAAACCTTCAAAAGAGCAAGTAAATCATCCTAGTTCAATTAAGTAACATGAACCAACTGGCAAATCAATAGTCAAGTAATACCCCAATCTCATTATGCACTAGCCACTAGGTCAAGATTTTCATCATAAAGTATCTCTCCACAAAACAATCCTAATTTCTTAGCTCAAGGTCCTTCCAATTGGTTCAACAGTTAGAAACTAAACAAAAGTACACATATAACAATACACAATCAATCATAATCAACATATGCATATAGACTATAGTAAGTTGTTGATCGAAAATTCACCCGAAACCAGGTAAGTCATCCTAATTAAATTTCGATCTTTACTAGGGGTAGAACAAGACATTTCATTAAACAGTTAGTAACCAAACAAAAGTAAACACATAACAAAACAATCACAATCAAATAGAGTTGTTCATGGAAACCGAAACCTCACCCGAATCGACCGGTCTTCCAGGCCTGACCTTGCTTACCACTCCCACCAACCCTAGAAATACTAGCAAAATCCTCTTCAGTAAAGACAGCATTATTGTAGGCCAACAAGGCCGGACCTTGCCACTGAGCGAGCTTGGGTGAGAGCAAGGACGTGGCCGGGTGGGAGCGGCGGTCGAGACACAAAGAGACCTTGGTGGCACCGGCGTCATCGGCATTCTGGATGAGTTCCTTCAAGACCGTAGTGCCTTCGGGATAATTCAACAAAACCTCTCGGATTCTCCTGGTTAGATCTACTTTCTGGCCGAAATCCTCCAGCAGGTGTGATGTTGATGATGATGATTCTTCCTCCATGTTTGATGAGGGGTCGTCAAACCATGAGAGTCGAGATGAAATTGTAGTGGAGGAGAGGAGGGTTTTGATTTTGATTCTTTCAACAGGTTTACACTTTACACCGCCTTGTGGATTGGGAAAGCATCTACTAATATTATAAAATAAACTTAAGAGAAAAATGCCTGGATAGTCCATGTGGTTTTGCTTTTTTCACCTATAGTCCCGAACTTTCTAAAACTACCTGAATAGTCTCCAAGTTTTCATTTTTTATTCCCGGATAGTCCCTGGGTCTAACTTCAGTTACTTTTCTCTGTTAAAATGATGTGAAATGACAAAAATACCCTTTCTTTAAAAGGCCAAACCACAGAGACTATCCGGGCATCTTCTTCATTTTTCTCTCCTTAAACAATATCTATATGTCACACTATATGTCACAGATTATCCATTTCTCTCCTTTCTCTCCCTGCTCTCTCTCTGGTACCACCACCATCATCACCTCCACCTCCACCTCCACCGCCGCCACCACCACTGACCACCACCACCATCGTCACAACCACTTCTGCCACAACCACCACTTCCACCACAACCATCACCATCGCCATCATCACCACCCCCGCCACAACCCCCACTGCCGCCACAACCATCACCGTCGCCATCATCACCACCCTCGCCACAACCAGTCTTGTCTTCTTCGTTATTGATAAGTCCAAAACCCTAATTTAAAAAATACAAGAGGTTTAGTCTAATCGAAGGTGAACGGAGATCGGAGATCGGAGAACGGTGAAGATGATCGGAGATCGATGTGGTTGTTCGGTGGTGGTGATGGAACGGTGACGGTGAACGGAGGTGATGCCCAGAGATTTGATGATGATGTTTGCCGTGAAGATGATGTTTCAGAGATTCTTTGATAACCGCATCGTCACCAGTGGATCTTGATTGATTAAAACGAATCAGAATTGCTTATGCTTCTTCTTCTTGGTTTAGTCTAATCGAAGGTGGGTGATGGATTAAAATGAATCAGAATTGCTTATGCTTTCGTCGTATCAAAGATCTGGATCATATCACAAATTTGAATCATTCAAGGTCTGAGATTAAAGTTTTGAATAGTTTTGAATTCGAAAGCTGCAATTGATGGTAGTGTGTGGTGTTATCAATTGTAGAAAGATTGAATAAGAATTGGATCTGAGCTTTGTTTGTTCAATAGTGAAAACGGAAAAGGTATAATAACAGATCTGGATCTGAGGTGATCAGATTTGATATTAAACTGTTTAATTTGCGACGAGTGTATAGCATGTTGTTAATTCGACTTATTTTTAAAAGAAGTATTGTTGATTAGTGTTCAAAATAGTAGAGAAAGTGTAAATGGTTGAAGGTGATTAAGATTTTAATGTTTGCTGGATGATATGGTGATCTTGATCAGCTGTGTATTTGGATTAGAGTTTGGTATTTGGATATCACTCATGGCAGGTGGTGATGGAGAGAGAGAAATAAGAGAAGGTGGAGGTGGAATATAGGCATCCCTCTGCTCAAATCTGATTGTGGCGGTGATGGTGGAGGGTGGAGGAGGGTGATGGTGGGTGGAGGTTGAAGATGAAGTGTGGTGGTGGGGTTTTATAAATAAAAATGAAGAAGATGCCCGGATAGTCCCTATGGTTTGGCCTTTTAATGAAAGGGTATTTTTGTCATTTCACATCATTTTAACAGAGAAAAGTAACTACAGTTAGACCCAGGGACTATCCGGGAAAAAATGAAAACTTGGGGACTATTCAGGTAGTTTTAGAAAGCTGGAGACTATAGGTGAAAAAAGGCGAAACCACAGGGACTATCCAGGCATTTTTCTCTAAACTTAAAGAGTAAACTCTAAAAACCGTTGCCGCGTTGCGGCGAATTTTTTTTGTTATTTAGTCTGTGTTTATATGTGTTTGAAATCACTACGAGCGCATTGCACACGGAACCGCTGACAAGAATAAAAAGAAAATGTAGAAAAAAAACACTAAAAAATAACCGAAAGAAAATCAACTAAAAAAGTTGTATGGTAATGATGTTGTTCAGTAGAAACCCGTAGTCAAAGATGAGCAAATAGTAATGGGTATCGGTACCAAATTTTCTGAACCGAAAGATCCTAAGTACCAGTTCGGTACCGACTTTTGGCATTCCTGGTACCGGTTCGCTACCGGTTTTTACCTTCATATACCGGTACTGTAACCGGTATTTTCGGTACCAATACCGATTCGGTATCAGTTGGCATCGAGCTCATCCCTATCCCTGAAACTAAAAAAAGTTTGTAAGATACCGTTGTTGTTCGTACGGTACCCGTGATCAGGGATGAGCAAATGGTACTGGGTAGCAGTACCAAATTTCTCGAACTAAAAAATTATCAAACTCAATCTGGTACCGACTTTTGGTGTTTTATGTACCAAGCTTGTGCTGTTTTTTCCTATCATGTACCGAACAAACACTAAACTTATCAAACTTAAAAAGTAAAGAAAAAAAATAATAATTAAAATATTAAAATAATAAAACTATTAAAAAACTCTGTATAATTTATTACATTATAATGATATATTTAAAATACTATATTTTATTACATTATAATATCTTAGAAATACTATTCATTCCATTGAGTTTTTAATATAAAATAAAATATAATATAATATAATATAATATAATATAATATAATATAATTACTATTTTGGCTTATGTGGTTTAGTTAGTTTAACCATTTCAGCCTAAAAAGATTTTTTTTAATATATAAGACTCTGAGGTTGTATTTTATAACGGTTTTGGTCTCTGGCACTAAGTTTGTTACTTTTTAGCAATTAAGTATAAGGGTAATTAGGTCATTATATACCTTAAAGGATGTTTTTGATAATTACAAAGTTATTTTAATATTTAAGAGATTATTAATGCAGTTACTTAAGTTTTTTTTATCATTTAGTTATTTAACTTGGCTGGAAATTGGAAATTGGAAAAATATAGTGTGCGTGATCGAAAAATATAGTGTGCGTGATCGAAAAAGTCAAGATTGCTGGAACGAGTTTATATCAGCTTTTTAAAGGGGAGGTAGGGGATGGTTATGGGATTCGATTCTGGTTAGATTCATGGGTTTCCAATGTTCCGTTAAAGGATAAGTTTCCTCATCTGTTTAATTTGGAGCAGGAAAAAAAATGTAAGGTGAAGGACAGGTTTAACGATGTAGTGGGATCTTTCTTGGGATGTTGGAAATGAAGTCGGGATTTGACTTATGAAGTGGAAATGTCGGAATTAAGATATTGTTCAGGTATTCTTTCTAAAGTGACTCTATCGGATAAGTCAGATAAATGGTCTTGGGTAGGAGGCGAAGATTCTGAGTTCTCGGTTGGGGCCGTTAAGAGGTTTTTGGGCAGTGGTATTGAGTACAGTAGTAGATATATTTTCGAATGGAGTAAGTGGGTCCCAAAGAAGTGTAATATTTTTATGTGGCGTCTGGTTCAGAACAGAGTCCCTACGGTTGATGCGCTCCGAGCTAGAAACTGTTATAACGGAGATATGGGATGCGTTTTATGTAACGATGGGGACGAAACAGCAGAGCATTTATTTTGTTTTTGTTATGTTGTTGCTGCTGTTTGGAATGCTTTAAGTGCTTGGTGTAAAATTGGCCCTTTAATTCTTTTCTCGATCAAGGATCTTGTGGAAGTGCATAACCATGTGGGGTTAAATTTAAAGGATAGCATAGCGCTGAAAGGTATCATCATCGTGGCATCTTGGTGTTTATGAAAGGCTCGTAACAACAAGAGATTCGCTAATGTGGAAGTGAAAATCGTCGGTATCATTCAAGAAATTAAATTGATTGATTTTTTGTGGTATAAAAATAGAATAAAAAACAATGGGGTCTCATGTGAAGTTCTTTGTTTGTTGTGTTTGGGCAGCCTGTTTGTGGTTGTGCTTTGTGAAAAAATTGTACTTTAAAAAAAAAATAGTTATTTAAGGATTATTATTTAACAAAATACGTTTTAAACATACAAATGAATATGTATTTTCATTAACCGTTTGTTTTTCTAAAAGTCGTTTTAAAAAATAATTTGTCTTATTACATTTTGTTTAAATCATCTATCGTTTTTAAAATTGTTCCTTTTTAAACCATTTTTTTAATCGTTATTTTTAAAGTCGTTTGTCTTTTAAAGTTTTTTAAACACTTCATTTTATACCATTCATTTTAAAAACATTTTCTTTTAATAATTTTTAAACAATTTACTTTGTAAAGTGTAACGCCCCTAACTTATCATTTCAAAGATTCTTAACGTGGTTAATAAATGTTAGAAATTTCGGCATGACCCGTACGTAAATAGACCACTAACACATGTTTTATACGGTAAACCATTTCAACATAAACATCCTTGACAAAAACCCCAAAACTACCACTAATAAGTTTTTAACCAAACCAGAAAGACATCAAAATACTACACAATTTAAGGTACATAAGACCAAAAGTTTAGACCACGTTATATTAACTTATGACGGAAGCGTGTAGTGGGCGAAGATCAAGTGTGCTCATTCCAAATCGTCCGACCGCCTAGATTGAGGATTTACCTATATTCAACATAAACAAATAAGTTAGTATTTCGTTACTACCACAATTAATTAATAAACCGATTCGTCTCTTTCACGGTTTTACATCATTCAATTTCTTTACTAACCGTTAAACGGTTCATTACATGCTTGCCTCGAAGTAGAGACTAGACATACTTTTCTTAACATACCCGCTATCGACGGATACTAATATCATTAACATACTTTCATTCGATTCGTTCATGACGAACAAACATATTCTTATCATTCTTGCACTCATACTCCAATCCGAGAAAGACGGATCGAGTAGACTTTCATTCGCTACATACTTAACCTTCCATACCCGGTTCGACTAAAAAGAACCGGATAAGATGCATTATCTTTCGTAACCTATTCATTCATCACAATCCGTTTATGACGGATCTTACTTTCACTTATTATAACCATATATTTCAATTTTTCTCAATTTTATTATAACAACACAATACAATTGAGATTATTATACATATGAAAATATTATAGAAATATGGTGTACACTAACGTACCTCGATCTTGTGAACTTTCCGATTTCCTAGTATTGGAACATTCTTCCTTCACGCCTATAACAACACATTCATTCGTTATTCTTCCAATTTATACACATTTTTCTTCTAAGCATTTCATCAAACACTTGGTGGTCATCAATTTACACACATCAATTACAAGCATACAAATCATGAATTTCTACTAGTTCATCCTATAACTCATCAAAATCAATCCAAGTTCATACCTTTCTTTTATTCCACATAATTTTTCTAAGATTCAGGCATTACAACATAATCATATTTCAAGGTTTCACATAACTAAAATCACTTAAATCATCCTATTCATATCACAAGTTCATAAAGTGGGTTTTACTAAAAATCTTTCAATTAACCTAAAATCAACATGATTCTTGTTCTAGAAAGTAATCCTAACTCAGATTTCTCACTTTCAGACACAAGAATTCGAGATTGGGGTTGAACCCCTCATCCTACAAATCATGATTCCAGAAAATTAAACTTACCACTTCGGAAATTGAGGTTAACTACTCGAGTTTAGGGGATCATGCATTGAATTTTTCCTTTGATTCAAGTTAAATTGCTTGATTTCTTGATGCTAGGGTTTCAACCCTTGTCCTGCTCTTCTGTTCGATCGACCAGAACCCACGCACAGAGTGTGTGTGGGTTTTTAACTCTTTTTAATTTAATTAACTTAAATTTTGATATGTTACAACTTTAGTTCCTCAAGTTCCTTTACTTATTTAGTTTTAAACTTCACCCCTTTATTATTTATAATTTAACTTATGTCTAATAAACATTTTTGGGGTGTTACATAAAGTCATTCATTTTTAAAATTTTATAAAATGGCGTGTACAATAAAAACAAAAGAAAAGTAAGATTTGAAAAAAAGAAACATTCTAATAAAAAGTTTGCAAAAGATCGTTCATTTTTCAATTTTTTTTAATAGTTTATTTCTTTTTCAAATCTTCAATTTCTTTTGACCGTTTGTTTATTCAAAATTTGTTATTTTTCAACCTTTCGTTTATTAAATTCATGTGTTTTTAGTACCTTACACTTATCAACTTATTTTTTTAAGGTTTGGTTGTTTTTATAAACATCCTTTTTTTAATCTTCGTTTTTTAAACCACTCGTTCGTTTAAAATCGATCGTTATTAAATTCCTTTAATTTTTGAAATCGTTATTTTTCTGAAGTTATTTTTCCCTAACGACTATAAGTAAACTCAATACAAAGTTTCAAAAATGAACGATTTCAAAAAACGGTTCTAAAAGGAACGGTTTAAAAAGAAACGCTTTTAAAAATTAACGACTTAAAAAAACGAATTGTTTGAAGAAGTTAAAAAATGATTTCAAAAAGAACTTTATAAATCGTTTAAAAAAACTTTAAAAGACAAACAACTTTAAAAAGAATGAATTTAATAAACTAGCGGTTTAAAATTTTATAATTTTAAAAACGATAGACGGTTAAAAAATAGGTTAATAAACAAATGATTTAAAAACGACTTTTATAAAAAAACAAATGCTTAATGAAAATACATATTTATACGTATATATAAAACATATTTTGTTAAATAATAATCGTGAAAATAACGAAATAATAAAAAAAACTTGAGTAATTGCTTAATAATCTCTTAATATTAAATGAACTTTGTAATTATAAAAAACAGCCCCTATGGTATAAAATTACCTAATTACTCTTACGCTTAACTACAAAAAAAAAAAACAAAGTTAGTGTCAGGGGCCAAAACTGTTATAAAATGCAATATCGGGGTCTGATATATTAAAAAAATTCTTTTTTGGGCTGAAAGGGTTAAACTAGCTAAACCACATGGGCCAAAACCGTAATTTACTCTAAACTTTATTACTTGTTATTCATATTGTGAGAAATGATTGAAAAATGAGAAATTGTATTTCATTCATTCAACTATGTCTCTTCTTGTGTACATATACATGTAGTTAAAATGTAACAGAAAAATACAAAAAAGATGAGAAAATTCAGGAAATATATCTTTATTCATAACACTCTCCCTCATATATATATTACTACTTATTATACACGGTTAACAATATGTTAAATATGTACCTCAATACATAAATAAATATATTGATACTACTAGATCAGTTATGTTGTATCATTAAAAATCTTACTAAGAAAACTCAGTGTGACAAAACTTAGTTAAGGGAAAATAGTACAACGTGTATAGCTCTCCCCATGAGTTCAACAACATCTTTTAATCTACGGAGACCGATCTTATGTGATAGCTGCTCGAAACAGCTTCTAGGTAAAGACTTTTGAATAGTTCAGCTAAATTTTTACTTGACTTGATCTGGCGAACATCAATTTCCCCTTTTTTCTGCAAGTTATATGTTGACAAAAGTTTGGTGAGATGTGCTTTGTTCGATCACCCTTGATGTAACCTTCTCTGATTTGAGCTATAAAAGCAGCATTGTCTTCGTAAATAATTGTCGGCTCTTTCTTGGTCTGTTCTAATCCGCATGCTTCTTGTATGTGAGTAATCATTGATCACAACCACACGCATTCTCAACTAGCATCATATAGTGCTATTAGTTCAGCATGATTTGATGATGTTGTTGTAAGTGTTTGTTTAGTTGACTTCTACTAAATTGTTGTGCCACCATATGTAAATACATAAGCTGTTTGCGATTTTGCTTTATGTGGATTTGATAAATATCCAACATCGGCATAACCAACAAGTTGAGACTTTTTATCTTTCTTGTAGAAAAGACCCAAGTCTTGTGTCCCACAAAGATATGGGAAAATATGTTTTATTCTATTCCAATGTCTACGTGTTGGATTTGAACTATATCTTGCTAGTACATGCACCGAGAACGCAATATCGGGTCTCGTGTTATTTGCAAGATACATAAGGGCACCGATCGCACTTAAGTATGGTACTTCTGGACCGAGTACTTCTTCGCCTTCTTCTTGAGGTCGGTAAGGATCCTTTTGAGGATCTAGCGGTCGGACAACCATGGGTATGCTAAACAGATGAGCTTTGTCCATATTAAAACGTACTAACATCTTCTGGATGTAGTTTGACTGATGTACGAATGTACCGTTGCGCAAATGCTCGAACTTCAGGCCGAGACATAATTTTGTTGTACCAAGGTCTTTCATCTCAAATTCTCTCTTTAATATATTAGCAGTTTTTTTATCTCTTCAGGAGCTCCGATGATGTTTATATCATCAACATAGACTGCTATTATAGTGAATTTTGAGAGTGATCTTTTTATGAAGACACATGGACTGATTACATCAGACTTGTATCATTCTTTTTCGAGATATTCACTGAGCCGATTGTACCACATGCAGCCAAATTGTTTAAGACCATATAAAGATCTTTTTAGCTTTATAGCACACATATCTCGGGGTATTGATTTTAATGCTTTAGGCATTTTTAACCCTTTCGGTATTTTCATGTAGATTTCATTTTCAAGTGTCCAGTACAAGTATGTAATGACGACATCCATAAGTCTCATTTGAAGTCCTTGTGAGATTGCAAAGCCAATTCATCTAGCATATATATCATTTTTAACCAATTGTATATCAAATATGACATCATTTTAATCATTTGCGACCAATTCTGTGACGGAACTTTTAGCGACTAATATTTCAAGTGAACATTTTGCGACATATTTTGCAACGGAGGTGTTACGGACCTCAATTACGAATGAACCTTTCTGTGACCAGTTTGTTAGTAGCTAAAATTGCCAACGTTTTAAGTACAAATATGTTTTGTGATATTAAAAAGAAGAAATTCATGATTTTCTACTTTTACAAACTCTAATGCTAAATTCAAATAATTGTATAACATCACAAAACTGTATTGGTTTATAAAATTACTTAAACATTCAAATTTGCAAGTGAATTTATACTACTTTATAATGCATATAGGAAGGACTTCTTAAAGTCCAAAAAAAATTCCTTAAAATACCCCTAAAGCATAATGTACAAGTCTTTTAAGCACCATAAAACATCACTTTCCACTTATACCCTTATTAACTCAAACAAAAACACAAAGATAATGATCCTACCGTCCATCACTATCATGATCCTATCCTACCGTCCATTAACTCCACACGGATCATGATCTGTGCATTCCCTTTTGAAAGTTGTCATACAATCCCTGCTTTCTTACAATCCCCAAATCTCATTTCAAAATTCAAATCCACAGCTCCCTTCCCTTTTCATTCTCTCTCCGATTTTGGATCTGGATCTGCTTTGTCTTTGCCTTGCGTTCACCATAAGCCACTACTCCATGGTTGTTCGAGACACCTTCTCTCAGATGGTTAACATGGTGGGGGATGGGGATGACTATTTCAGACACCTTCCTCCTGATGTAACATGTTAGAGACACCTTAGTCGCCGTATTTTCGCTTCAATTCAGGTAATATCTCATGCTTTTTTTCTATAATTCTTACTCTATTTTACTTTGATTGTGGTTCTCCTGCTTCCGATTTGGTGTTTTTCCTTGTTTAAAACCCTAAAATCGAACCAATGTTGGTAGGTTTTTGAGTAAATCGAGTCCGGTAATTGAAAAGGATTTGATCTTCCGATGCTTTCGTTGTAGAAAACAACATCGTTGTTCAGCATCTCAGTTCGTTGCATCCTCTATTCACCGGTATTTCAGGCATTCTTTCTGAGTTCTGACTCCTCCTGCACGCTAGGGCTCCAATAGAAAGTCGTCTGATTTTATTACGGCTCCAATTTCAGTTCCGTCAGTAAAGATTTTGAAGTGACTAGGTAACAATTGTAATTTCTTGATTACGTTTTGCGATTTTTATGGGGCTGGGTGTGCGCATCATGTTTTCGTAATATGTTTGTTAGGGTTTTAATAATCTGTTAGTTAGGGTTTGAATGGTTATATCTGCACCGGTAAGTAAGTGTTGGCTATGTTTTATTATGTTGATCAACAGAACCCTAGGGTGCAATTAATCTCATTTCATAGATCTAGGGTTTGTTAATTTGTTAATTTAAAATGATTGAATTGAAATTAGTTGATTAGTTGGTTGAATTTAAAACCGAATTTGGTTTTATTTATTGTTTGTTCATTTAGTGTGGAGGTGTAATTTTGATGAATTTGATTATTAACTGTTTAACCTAGCAATTTGACAGAGAAATCGAAGAAAGAGGCGATCAAAAGCGTTTCTGGTGTATCAGATCTATTAGTGGAGGTTGTTAATGGAGGCATTGAAGAATGTTTTTTCAAAGAGAAGCTTATCGACGTCGAATTTCGAGCATTCAAGGCTACCATTATGCAATTTGCCTCGTGGGTCATATTGTTTTTGTTTAAAATCAAT
The DNA here is from genome assembly GCA_030545235.1 of Helianthus tuberosus. Classification (NCBI taxonomy): domain Eukaryota; kingdom Viridiplantae; phylum Streptophyta; class Magnoliopsida; order Asterales; family Asteraceae; genus Helianthus; species Helianthus tuberosus. Next base: position 186,014,774 of record CM060442.1, read on the forward strand.
TTCAATTACTAAATCTTTTATTGTTGAATATCAGGACTGGTTTTTGAATTCGGGTGCAATTTATATTTCTGATCGTTTTAATTTTAATTACCTTTCAGGAGTTACTAGCAATTCAGCAACAAGGCCACGCAACATTGGCTTTTTTGGAACACGTAATATGGGATTCATGCATCAAGAGCTCATTGAGATTCTTAGTTATGCTATGGTCATAACGGTATATAATATATACATATGTGTGTGTAACTGCTTTTACTTTATCTACTTTGATTAGAGGTCGCAAGATGGGCGGGTTGGGTAACGGGTCAAAACTTGTAGTTTTTTAGCAACCATCAAGATGGGCCTGGTTGGATTGGACTGACCCACAATTTTTAAAAAAATGCATTAGTTTATGGTTTCGCAAGCAGTATTGTTACGTTAATAGTATGTAGATATGCGCAGCGGGTCCCTTGTATGTTGTGTGGTTGTCACATGAAAATGATATTTGTTTTGTGTTGCAGAAAAATCACATCTTTACATCAGGAGCTTCTTCGGTTGTAAGTTGCAGAGAGATATTACCAAGGAAGTTGTCAAGACTTCTAAAGAGCGTTCACGATTAACATTTCCCATCTCATTGAAGCAGGTTAGGTTTTACCATTTTGGAATTTGCTGAATACTAAGGTACTAATTTGATAAATTTGATGTTTAGCTTATTTTGTTCATTTGAACCCATTCGAGGCAACTTTAATCCCATTTCATCTGTTTTGTTTATAGCTTAATTAATGGCTTAATGTCTTGGCTTCGCCTATTTGACAAGTTAGAGACACACAACTCAGAAAGGTAGTTGCATTTTGTTTCACCTATTTGGTCACTAAAAGTATGATTCATTTGTATATAAACGGGTCAAACTTACCTCTATTTACATTCGGCTTTATGTGTCTCAGGGAATTCCGATGTAGTGGAGTCTTGCACCAGATGTACATAAATTAACTTATTGCCCTCCATTTTATTCACACAACAAAAGAAGCAGCCCCTAGCAAGAAGTTAAAGGGAGTAGTAGCACAGAAGCAAACCAGAAAACAGAAACAAAGGCCTGGTGAGCATGGATGGCTGGGAAAAGAAACGTGTCACCCTACGACATTCATGTATTCTTCTATTTAAATTTGTTTAGTTGTGTTTGTTTTTTTCGCAGAGCAACTTGGAGCCTACTTTGACTAAAAGCAAAACTAGGAGTCTACTTCGCATAGAAACCAGGTTTATTATTTTTTTATTTTAGTTTAATTTCTGATTTTCAAGAATATTGCTTTAGAAATTTAAAGATGTAACTTTAATTTGATATCATTAAAGATGTAACTTTAATTTGCTATCATTAAAGATGTAACTTTAATTCTCAAGCAACAAGCCGTTCAAAAAAAAAAAAAAAAAAATCTCAAGGAAATGTAAGATCTGATATCATTAAAGATGTAACTTTAATTTGCATGATATACTTTTAATAATGAAAATTTTCTATTTTATGGGTCCCATTTTGAACCTATGTTCACTTTGTCGTTATCCTTTTTAACTTTTAAATTAAACAACCTAGCCTTTTCATTCTAACATTATTTTGATGTTTCCCCTATTTACCAACTAGCCCCCACAACTAATCAGGATTTTAATAATACAAATAATTTCTAGACTTTATGCTTTATTTGACTACATAATATTACATGGCTTTTGTGTTCTATTTTGTTTGATTAAAGTGTTTTTTTTTACATCTTATTACCAATGGGAGTATAGTTGTGAAATGGCGAAACAAATTAAGTCTCACTTCAAAGTATGTTCTTTATTTGTAAATAAGCACATGTGTTTGTTTAACATTACACAGATCTTGTGGATATATGTATGTACAGATGTTAATGTTTTCCCTTTTTAAATAAATTTATGTACATTAGACGTAGAGTCGTATTAAACTGTGATCGCTAGATGAACACCTGGATTCTTTGGAGTCGACCTGGAAAACTTGGTTAATGTTGGCGCTCTCAAGGATGCAATGGACAGTCAACAATGCTAACTCTGTAAGCATGAGTAACCTTGAGTATGCAAAAGACAAAATCATGATGGATAGCGAACACAAATCATCAGTTATATCAGATGATGTTCATAAGCTTCCCATTTTGACCCATTGTGTGTTATGTTCCCATTTTTATATGTCTTTTGACTCAAATAGGATATATGCAGACTCAGTTGACATTTAAGCTAAGCCCACTACTTTACTTATTCAGGTTATGTCAAGAATGGCAGAAGTAAATTGAGAATCATGATTAGATTAAGCTTCTTAGCATTGCACGACATAAGTTAAACACCACATTTAAGGTCTTGGAAATTTTGTTGCTGCACTTGAATCTCCTAAATCTTGGGTTATATGTGTTATGCTGACTGTAGCCAATAAATACACTCTTGGTGTCATTTATGCAAGAGGCTTGATTGGAACATATCATGATTGTTAATTTTAAAATCTTGCATTTAAATATGAAGACATTCTTTTAGAGATAGATAGGATTTTAAGATCTGAAGGTACTGTTATAATCTATGATTATGAGATTGAATTAATTAGAGGAAAAAATATGTTTCTGGAATAAAATGGAACAACAAAATGTAGAAAATATAATGTAGTTGCGAAAAATATAACAATAATACCTTGCACAAATATATTTTATATTTACATAACAAGCTACCTAATAGATTGTGTGTTAAATTAGCCACATGAATTTGTTAGGACTTACGATCAGTAGATAATTAGATATTTCATTCTATTCATGATTAAGTATTAGTGTAACTCATAATAATAAAATAAAGGAAAAAGGATTATATAGAACGTTAGCATACTATAGATTAAGATTCTTATTTTTTGAAACCTAAGCTTTTCAAAGTAAATTAATACTAAGGATATTAAGATTCGTATTTTTTGAAAGCTAAGCTTTTCAAAGTAAATTAGTATTAAGGATGGATTTACGCCTAGAAAGCACCATTGAAAAAGGGTACCTTCCAACAAATCACTTCACATGGACATGAGTTCGGGAAAGATGGTTGGAAATGGAGAAGTACTCACCAATTAAGCCAATCTTTGACTCCTTTATGATAGAGTGGGAAGCAAAGAGAGGAAAAAGGGTGCGAGAACACTGCCCCCTCCTTGCGGAAATTGTTTCTTTTCCTTGTTGCCGGTACGACCAACCTAAAAATATGTATGATAAAGGTGAAAAATCATTAGAAACTATTATACCATCTCAACATTATTAGTTGTCGTGTTGTACTGCGTTGTAAATTGTCCTCGCAGCCGATGGACTGCTCACCACCCTATATAGATGGCAGACTGCTCCCCTTTCAAAGTGCAACTATAGTTTTTTTTTTCTCGAATTTACTTCATCTGATGGGATATAGATTGCGGGTTGTACATTGCTCATAGCATTCATTGCTAGCTAATGCAGTTTTGGCACGTGTGTTCGTTTTTTTAAATACTATGTTTGTGACTGATATTTTCTTAATAGCATGTTTGTTATTTTTTAAAAACCTGTAAGGCTCATGGTATACGCCACACACGAATGCTACAAATAAGAAACTTAACAAACGTATAATACAATGTATCACGAGAAAATTGATAAACTCACAGTAAACAAAAACCGCATTGTAAATTGTCGTCCCGCCGCATCGCGCGGGTATACGTCTAGTATACAAACATAGAAGTAGATTGGAAGCATGGACTAAATTAACAAAAACTTACAACCAAAGACAGGTCGCATAGCAAGGATCGACTCAACAGACCCATGCCTACCTCTTCGATCACCAAGCATCTTCAATGTTGCGGACAATAATTTTAACATAAAAAACAAATTGCTCAGTGCAATGGAAAAGATGACTCGAACACGCAGAAAAGGTTGGAATTGAAAATGGGCTAGACTTACATAATGAGGGTACTGGAAAGGCGATGAATTGTTCTTTGCAAATTGAAAAGTTCAAAAGCTTTAAGATAGCAAAATCCTGAATTATTTAGTACAAAATATTGTTAAAACACCAAATCATTAGCTTACTTAAAAGACCATTTTGTAGGAAATAGAATCAGAGTCTAAATTGATATTAGGGAGGCGGAGTGAATGTGAAAGTGAAACGGTTTTGGGGATTAGGCGCGTCTTGGTTATGAGGTAGAAGAAGGGAACATGAATTAATTAGAAACTATGAGAAGGAGAAATATGTAACTAAATTAAAAGGTTGGGTAAATATGTAATAAGGTCTCTTAGCAAAGGGATATATGTAAAAACTTCAAAAATAAAAGTTTAAAACCCTAATAAACTATCACGTTACCAAACGTTTACGAACACAAACGGTCCCGAACTCTTCGCTGAAAGTTTGGTTCCTTTGCGGCCTTAAAATCCAGTAACCTTGATTTAAAAAAAGAGTTAAATGTCATTTTAGTCCCTGTGGTTTGGGCCATTTTGTCATTTTACTCCAAATGTTTCATTTTTCGCCTATGGGTCCAAAAAGGTTTTCTCGTTGCCATTTTAGTCCACTGGATTAACTTAATCCATTTATATTAACGAGAAGGGCAATTCGGTCATTTTATATGGCCGAGTTGCCCTTCTAGTTAAGAGAATTACATATAATATGACTGAATTGCCTTTATCGTTAACAGAAAAAAATGGATGAAATTAACCCAGTGGACTAAAATGACAACGGTGAAACATTTTTGAACCCACAGACGAAAAATGAAACATTTTGACTAAACTGAGAAAATGGCTAAACCAACCACAGTAGACTAAAATAGCATTTAACTCGGAAAAAAACATTAGGGTTTAGAAATTGCCCTTCTAGTTAACATAATTACATATAAAATGATCAAATTGCTCTTCTTGTTACATATAAAATGACCGAATTGCTCTTCTTGTTAACAGAAAAAATGGGGGAATTATAAGCTTCATGAATAATCTATAGGTGTATTTCGACACAATTCCTCTTAAGCTATTATTTTTTACTTATTTTTTCCCATTAAAAGATGATAAAAAAAATAACTCCATGTAAATGGACAAAAAAAATGTTCTCTAATTTCATGCTACTGATAAAGGGAGAAGCAAACTGAAAAATTATATTGCTAGTGACTCGTTTTGACCCGAAACCAGTTTCCCCCGAACCAAATTAACATTTATTTTTAAAACGACTCATTCTGCCCTGAACCTAGTATGAGACAAACCAAATTTATACTTCTTGAAATGGACCGTTTTGAATTTGAACCAAGTTGAGACCTTTTAAACGACCTGTTTTGACCAAAACCCAGTTTGACACGAACAAAATTACTGCTTTTTTTAACGGATGGTTTTGACTTGAACCAAATAGTTACTTTTTTAAGACGAACCGTTTTTACCCAAACCCAGTTTGACACTTTGACCCGATGTCGTTTGAACCATAGCCTACTTTAACCTGAACCTATTTCGACCCGATCCAACCCACCCAAATGTGAGGATTCGCATGAACAAACCACCATCATTGTTATACTATAATAAAACACCAAAATGTATGTGTGTAAAGATGTAATTATCTATCTGAACATCAAAATCATTTAAACTTTTTAATAGACAAATGATAGATAACGTATGTAATAGACATCTAACGAAAATTTTATTGTCAACTGATAAATGAATTTAAGCTTTAATAAAACCAAGAATGAGTGATGAATTACTTGCGTTTCAGCAATACCCCTTAAGCTTAGATCGTAGCGCTTTTTGCAAATACAGTTTGGCCACGGACTGTGTTGTCTCGCAGTTATCTGGACGCTCCTGCAAGTCGAACATGAAAAGCCTATTTAGGTCATGATCAGCAAGAAAAGGTTCATAGATGCCTATTTAGGTCATAATCCGCAAAAAAAAGGTTCATACATCAACTTGCGCTGTTGCGCCTTGCCTTTACACAAACACTTGGTGTGCAACTCAAACAAAACCTCAATACTGATGATTTTACACTCCTTTTTTCCAAACAAATCCTCCACACACACTACAAAACGATACACAAACAACAAATCGGACAAAAATACCTTGACCTAGTACCAAAAATTTGTGAATTTGAAGGAAACAAACAGTCAACCAAAAAAATTTCACATCGAATGCAAAACCCTGATCTAAGAATTAATGTAACACAAAATTTGGATTGCTTCCCGGGCTCGAGAATGTTATTTATATTAATCATTAATTAATATATAAATAAAATAATAAAAATACGTTTAGGAGCTTATCTGCAAAAAAAGTACTTATGCTTTTTAAACTTTTCCAAATAAATAAAGTTCGAGCTTAAAAAAACTATACGGTTATCATCGATAAGAAACTAACCAACACCCTAAGTCTTTCTCTAAAATCAACATTATAAACAATAGAGATTTACAAATCTATGCAACTGTATAAAGATTTTCGTATGACGATCCATACTTTTTTTTTGACAGGCAAATGAAGCACATCTATTATTAAACCAAAAAACCATTCGACATAGCAAGTTACTACGAAGGACATATACAATTACAATCTACATTCACCAAAAAACAAAATCAAAATACAAATAACCAACCCTAGCTGAGGTTTTGAACCAATAACCAACCCTAGCTGAGGTTTTTATACTCTAAATCCACAAGGAATAAAAATATAGTATAAGAAAAGCACAGAGCAAGATATAATTGTTTTCGAAACACGCATAAACTCAATTAACGTGGTAGATTGTTAAGAGTTCTACAACACACGCACGCAACAATCAGAAATGAAGCACATGATGGAATTGGTGTTCTATATACCTGGCAACACGAGTGGGTCAATTCAAACTGAGTAACTGGCAAGGGCAGGTTCAGGTCATCGATTCATTAAAAAAAATATTTTGGAATCTGGAATGTTCATTCCCCTAAAGACCTTCTAGTTTCTTCACAACCAAAGCTTATATAACCCCAACATTAATGTTCACGTGCTTGTAGCTACCTCCATTGCCAGGGATGAAAAGAACAGGAACTCCAATTAGTTGTGCAAGATGCTCATCTTCATATATTATATAATAGATTTCAGTTACAAGTGTGTGAAAGAACACATTGTAACTATAAAGAATAACATCATCTGACCTGAAGGGTGGATATTTTTGCCTTAAGACCGGCCTTCTTTGCTGTTGAAATAGTTGTTCAAGATAATATATACGTTTTAAAAATATTCAAAATGATAAAATAAAATCAAACAGTTGAAGAAATTACCTCTTTCAGCATATCATATACTGCTTCAGATCTCTCAATCCTGCAATACAACCATCAATTGAAATAAAAACAATAGCATTATCCTGATAAAATTAGCTTCTTACATCTAGCATGAAACATTGGTTAACAGTTAAGGTTTGCTCACCCTTACACATGGTCCATAAACCAAGTAATTCAACTTCCCTCCTTTTTCACGTTATAAATTGGCCATGAACCAGTACCAACATGCAGGGAATACACCCGTCTATTCATAAGACTATACATATACCTGAAAACCAAAATTAGTTTAGTGCACCTTTCTTTTATCTTTTTCCTTCAAAATAGGTTTACTAAGAGTTCCAATCTTTATCGGCTAGTGAATCTGGATTTACATATTTGAAAGTCAGATCTTGACCTTACCAAATGAAAAATTGATAAACATTTTGCCACTAACATATCATTAAAGTTTTCCAATTCCTAATGAAAAAATCTCAAAAACTATTGAATTGACCATTTCTTATTAAAAAAATCTGTTGGTATCAATTCAGCCAACCACAAATGAATCAATCAGTTATGTTGTTATGAAACTTAATTACAAACAATATAGCAATATGGCATAACTAATTTGTATCAATAGGAAAAAAGATTACCGGGTGCCATCAGCAACCAGAGCTATTCCAGAGGTTGTTTGGTTAAACAGAACACCCAATTGAGAGATCCCTCCAACGTAGATCGACAAGCTCCTAACGACATCATCATTGTTTGGTACCTAGTCCGCAATCACTTCCGTCTTTGGCATGACTCCCTTGGAACCTCCTTTCACTTGTTCAATTAAAGGTACCTTAATTGATCCGAACAAAACTCACCGGAGGTTGCCGAATTACAGAAGAGGCAAAGAAGCAAACGAACGTCGTTTAATCAAGATCTAAGCAAAACAGTGTTTAAAATCATGATATAACATATCAATCAATGCCTAATTGTTAGATCCAATTTCATACGAAAATATATTCCTAATCCACAAAATTGCTTAATCTAGATAAAAATTGTTCAAAATAAAGATCAAAACACCTTTATCTGTGTGTAACCATCAGATCCAAGACCACGTAAAATTGTATATACTAAAAGCAACCTGCCGATCAAAAGTATCAGAGTCTAAAGCGATGACATAATAACATGTCAAATGATAACACAAATCTGAAACAAAACATTAACAATTAGACGTAAAATAGTATATATCTAAATCGATCGAACAATTAATAGATCATGTGATATTGCAGATCTAAGATGCTAACCTAAATATAATGTGAAGAACAAAAAAAATTCGAAATCAAAATACCTCACTTGTTGTGTCCCATCAGATCAAAGCAAACAAAAGGAAAACCCAATCGCAGTGAAAAAATTGGATTGTGATGGAGGTGTAGGATTTCGCCATTAGGGTTTGTGACAGAGGCGCATGAAGAGAAGAAAATGAATGGGGGATTTAGTAGAAGCTCTATATACTCGGGTCAAGATTCCGGGTTTGGTATATGACACGGGATCCGTATAAAAATATCACTTTTTCCCACATTTTCCCGCCAAAACATCAAAATGGTTACACCATATATTGACACGTGTCCCACACTTTATTTGTTTATTATAGATATATAGATATAGATAAGCTTAGCCAAACATGCCCTAACTTATTTTGAAGCTACTTTTTTTTTACTTGTTAACTTTTTAGAATTTAAAAGGAATCCCAAATACCATACGAGAACTTTTATGGTTAAAAGGAATCCCAAACAACTCCTCTCCTGAGAGAAAGGACTTTTATAGCTTCAAAGAAGGAGAAATTGAGAAGTTCTCAGTTGAGAAAAAGAAGTCAGAAGGTAAAAAGAATCCCAAACACCCCCTTAGGAAGTGTTTTGTTCGGTGATAAAGTGATTGATTCAGCGAGCGAAGAGTTTAGTGGTTTGCAGAAATGGAGAGAACTCCAGCAGCTTGTGCCATGAATTGGAGCATTCAGCTTGACAAAGCCCTACGCTCCAACAACTCTGGTGAATTATTATTATTTTCTTAAATTCCTCTGCTTTCCTTTCATTTATTCGAATTCGATAAGGAATTTATTGCAAATTCAACACCTTACTTATGCGCCTGTTACTTTCTGTTACTTAATTTGCTGTGATTTTGAATTTTGATTATTACCCAAACCCAACATTTTCGGTTCCGATCTAAAGATTCCAGGACGCTTTTGGTTCAAGTAGACCCGTTTGCCACTGAACCCACCCTTTTGCATCACCCACATGTCAATGACTTGTAGGAATTTGAGCAATAACCAAATAACTAAAAATTTAAATTAAAGAAAATGATGTGATTGGTAAAGGGGGTGGACCCCATGTCTAAAGGGCGTTATTGGGTTGGTGTAAGGCTGGAGGGTGTGGAGGTGCCACCCCTGCCACCTCACCTTCAATGGCGCCGGTGAGGCTCCACCACCCATACCGTCATCTTTTAGGGGGGGGGGGGCATGGTGGTTTCGCCAAGATGGTAACGGAAGCAAGGGGGGCTCCATCGAAGTTGATTGGCTTTAAAGGGGGGCGCTATAAAGCCCCTAGCCACACCCTACAAGTTAAAGGAGGGGGCTTTAGATCCCTTGTGTGAGGTGGCGTGATAAAGCCCCTAGCCACACCCTCCAGCCTAAGAGGGCATTGGCACCCCAGGGGGTGGTGTTTAACGCCCATGCTGATGTGGCATGGGGACGTTAACCCACAACAATAAGGCCGGTGGGTGTGGCATGGCGCCACCCCGCCACATCATCGTCGATAGCGCCCCCGGGGCGCCACCATCAACACCGCACGAGTTAAAGCGGGGCGTCATGGGTTGTTCGCCAGCACATTAACGAGGGAGAATTGAGCTGATCGAGGGGTGTTTGGTCAAAGGGGGCGCTAGTGGGGCTTTATCCCACACCATCATTGTTAAAGTGGGCGCCATTTTCCACTCAAAATCTAGGTGGCGCTTACGTGGCGTGATAAAGCCCCTAGGGGCTTTAAACCACACCCACCAGCCTAATGCTTTTTGAGTTTGAACATTAGATTATATTACATATACATCAAATCGGCAACAGGTTGGTCACTCGGGTTTATGACTTATACTCCGAATCTGCATATGAATTTGGACTGCAAGTTAGTTGTACATACGAATAAATCAAATGATCACGAGCTTGAGATTCCTTGCGGTGATTTTGCCAGTGTTTGTTCACGGTCCCATTCTTATGCAGAATCAAGATTCACTAATGTTCATGTGCATCCACCGTTGGCACTTAGTGTTAGGAAACTAATTCTGTAGATAAATGGATGACGATTGCGTCCTCACTAATTGGATATGATTCTGTAGGTTTTTTTGTTTGTTATTTAATAGAAATAGATTATTGTTGGTGATAAAGTCAGGAGGTAAATCTAATACACTAACAATCACGCTTTTTTCTTACATTTGCAAAGCGATTAAAAGACGTTTCAATTAGCTAAAATATCTTCTTTTACCATTGATCAAGCACGCCTCTTTCTAAATTTGAAACGAATAAGGGGTGACACAACGTTAAGTGCATAGCTTCTGCAACCGACCCATATGATTTGTTGAGTTTGTTCAGAGTTGTATTAATGAAGTAGGTTATATATGTAGGTCCTATTTGTTAAGGTTACTTATAATTTTTTTTTCTCGCATAAGTCGAAAAGAATCATTATCAAATCATTTGGTTTCAGGGAAACGCACAGAAGCTATTCAAGAAACCGGGGCCAGGCTGGAGTGGTGGAGCACGGAACCCGAGCTTTCTATGGCTGAATACGACATGTTTGGCTTAATCCCTGGCGAGGATAAGCTATTCGCAAACGCCATCCTTCTGCGCCTCGCTGACACGTTTGTGTCAGGTGACAAACACACCAAACTTTGTGTTGTAAAGATGTTCTTGTCTGAGTTTAAGCACAGGAAAGCTAAAAGTTCCAATAGGAACAACAAAGGTTTTTTCTCGAAGCATAATATACCAAACCACTTGGAACTATTGAGGAGAATAAAGTTGTGTTTCAACTCTGGTGACGAGGAAGTTAGAGCAATGTCATTAGTACTTTTTGGCTGCTGGTCTGATTTTTCTAAAGATAATGCGGAGATTCGATATCTTGTGTTTTCTTGTATTGTATCATGCCGTGTTCTAGAGGTAATAAACTAATAGTTAAGACCGTTGTTTATTCTATAACATAAACTAAAGATTTGATACGGGATTAAAATTTTATATAAATCTTTATTTAGGTCAAGGCCTCATTATTTGCGGCTGGATGCTTTTGTGAGTTTTCCGATGACTTTGCATGTGTATTCCTCGAGATGTTAGTAAAAGTGGTTTCGTCTTCTGACATGCCATTTGCTGGTAGGCTAGCGGGAGTTCGCGCGTTTGCAAAACTAGGAAGATCTTCGGCACTATCTAGTAGGGCTTACGAGGTTTTATATACTTTCTTTATATATATTTTTTTTTGAAAAAAACTAGCATGATATACGGTTATACATCACTGTTGTCAATAGCGATAATAGTGTTCGCTATAGCGCACTTCATAGCGGAGTAACCCTATCTTGCAATCTGATTGTTAGCGACTCCATAGCATGAAAATAGCGGAATTTCAGTTTTTTTTTTTTTTTTAAATCTTTTAATATATATAGCGGGATTTTAGACTTTTTCCTGTATTAATCTAAATATTTATATAAATTGCGTATTTAGATGGAAAACACAACGTATTTTGATAAAATATACATATAAAATATTTCTAAAATTGTCTTCTAGTGTTTCGCTAAACATAAAATAGCACCTGCTATTTTCATCGCTATCGCACTATAGGTAGTTAGTCGCATCGTCCGCTATTCGCTATTGACAACTATCATATACATTAACATTTTTTCTGATATGATTGTTAGCAATATGACATTTATAATACATTCCAAAACTCATTATTAATCACTGCAGGAGGGAACAAATCTGATTTTAGGTTCAGTGGACGATGATATTGTGACAACTATGCTGATTTCACTCTCTATAATTGCGTCCAGATCAGCACTCTTGATTTCTAGGCAGGTATTATTACTCTGTTTCCTCGTATTATTTTACATGTCTTTTAAAATAATATTAGTTTACTCGATAAAGTTAATGTCTATTTTGCTTCCTGGTTCAGGTAGATCTGCTTCTAACGTTTTTAAGCGAAGATAAGTCATTGTCACTAAGAGCAACATCATTAAGATGTTTAAACATTGTTTTATCAAGAAGTCGGTTTCGTTTTTCTCTTCCTACAAAGCTGATGACTGCAATGTTCAACACATTAAATGCAGAACTTCAACCAGTGATGCAGCACGATGCTATTCATATTTTGTATGAGGTTGGTATTGTACTTTTGAATTGATCGATTCGGGTTATGTTTATTAGCTTAGAAGGAAACGGGTCAAACGTCGGATAAAGTGTATTGTTAATGCATAAAACTTTCTTAAAGTTTTAATTTAAGGATTGAGATTATTGTAATGTAATTGAATTGCATTAGTTTTGGTCAAAAAGTGTTGTTAGTCAACTCGACTCGTTTTGAAATGTACAAAAATTTTACCCGTTATCCCGCCTGCTCATTCTTCATCTCTACAAGCCAATGCCATCATTAATATATGATAAAAAGTTCAAGGAAAATTGGATTTTAATAAACCCAACTTTAACATATTGGCCGACAACAGTCCCAACTTTTAACCTATTTTCCCTCAGTGATCCCACACTAACTAAAAGTTAACCCCGTTAGTTTTTGCTGATGTGAACTGCCACATAAGTAGTCCATGCCATCAAAACTTTGCCACATAAGCAACCTGCGTCATCAAAACATTGACTTATTTGCCACATAAGCAGCCCATGTCATCAAAACATTGACTTATTTGCCACATATGCAGCCCACGTCAACAATACTTTGACTTTTTTTGCCACGTAAGCAATCCACGTCAGCAAAAACTAACTGGATTAATAGGTTAAAAGTTGGGACTGTCACAAAACATTTCCTTAGCTTGGACTGTTGTCGGTCAAATGATATGTCAAAGTTGGGATTATTGAAATCCAATTTTCCAAAATTTAATTGCTATAGTATTCATTTTATATGTATTTGAGGAAATTGCAGATCCTGATGTCGAAGTTGTTATGCATCAACGGTTCGGAAATAAACGAATGTTTTACCAAGATATTAACCATTGTCGAGACTGTGGTGCAATCTTTGTCACTATCAAACCGACTCTTTGCCATTCATTTTCTAGCAAATATCTCTGTAAAGTTCACTAGAAAAATAGACATGACATACAATCGAAATGATAAAACTCTCGCAGCCCAAGCGATTTCATTTCTCGTGGATCGCATCACTTTACTGACAAACTCGGTTTTAAACCGTAATCAACCCAACTTGGAAACGGAGCAAGAAATTCAGAGCTTATTCAGAACCATCAAACTTTTGCTTTACAAATGCCCAAATCTTGGTGAGTTTGCGTTAAATAAGCTCTATCTTTTTGTCAAATGCCTGCTGCATAAGGATAATGGAACTTTCGGGTCAAAGCTTGTGGTCTGTATATCAAAAGTTGTCAACTTGTGTCTAAAAAACACGATGAAATATGGAAATTGTAGTAGTCAAATCCAGAATGTTGCGAGGCTTATGATTAACGATGTTTGTGGATGCGGTTATTTTGATCACTATGTGCATGTTATCTATCATGTCCTGTTACTAAAAGAAATAGAAGAATGCAGTACGGATCATGCGTACGTTATCGAAAATGAAATTCTTGCACTTGAGAAAGCGAAGAAGCTTATGGAAGTGAAAGACTATTGGTCTGCTTACAAAGCTGGAAAATACGCGTGTGTCCACGGGGCGTGGTTTATGGCTGCGTTTATTTTTGGCGAATTATTGACCATAGTTCATTCTGATTCCTGCCATCAATGGTTAACATCTTTGACTTTATTTGCGTATTCAGAAATGAAAATCCTGTATTGCAGTTTACCAAAAGAAAGGTCAACTTTGTTAAGTTGGTTAGTCGGTAACCGATCTTCTTCCTTACCGATAATAGGAGTTTTAGGTGAAATAAGCAAAACGACAGATCATGAGATTGAAAATCTTGATGTGGTTCGTAAAATTCTTCAGGTTTCAAAGGAAATGCTGTCAGCGAATGACGTCACGCCAAGTGGCCGACACTACTTCCAGATTCAGTTTTTGGCTCTAAGGGCAAATGTTATAGAAATTGCAGTTCACGTCTTTAATGAAATTAGCAAAGGGCAAAACAGTCATTGGCAACATGCTGCATCATTGGTTCAACCACTTACACAACTATCCACACGGTTAATGAAATTAGCACACGGGTATGATTTAGTTGCCACGTCATTTATGAACATGGACCCCACAAGTACAACCATCATTTCTGCTCATGCGCTAAGTTGTTCAGTTTTGGCCTTCATTACCGGATTCTCGCTTTTCTTTCAGTTCGAAAATGTTGATTTACAGAGTGATTTACATGCTATGCTTATAAACGATCTAGTGGGTCGGCTTTGGTGTGTAGACCGGGAGACTAGCAAAGAGCTTTTGTTGCTTTTAAAGACTTGTATTGGTCAACCTAAGAGCTGCTTTGGTCAACTGTCCAAAACTCAGAGGCTGGAAAATACATATGAAGTAACAAGTATTATAAAGATTTGTCGTTTTGCTGTTGAGAGAGTTGTTGACATTCAAAATGCAGCAAAAAGAATGCATGAAAATGACGATGAGATTCAATCGCAAATAGTTAATGATGGATTGGAGCTTCAGCTAGATGTTTTAAAGAAGTGGTTAAATGTCTCTTTCATGACGCCAACATATTTTTTCAGTTTAAGGTATGTCCAATGATTACATCATGATATTACTTGATATGTGTGATTCTAACGGAGCGTGTTTAGGTTTTTAGAGACCATAATCATGACCCAGTTTGACCCTAAAACCTACTGACCCACAGCAAACGAACCAAACGTTTAGCGAACAGTTCGTGAACCGTTCGGCGGGAAGTTCGTTTGTTTATTAGACAAACGAACACGAACAAGAATTTGCGTTCATTTAGTTAAATGAACGGACATGAACAGAGGTAACGGTCGTTCATTTATGTTCATGAACGTTCGGTAACGTGTTAGTTTATGTTCGATTGTGTTCGATAGTTCATTAGTGCTTTTAGTTTTTATATTTTATTTAAATACTTCAATATTCCGACAAATAAAATATTTAATAAGTGTCGGTGTATTGTATATTCTGTTCATGAACATTCGCTTTCGTTCGTTGCCTAAATTTAACAAACGAACATGAACAATTTCATATCCTTATAACAAACGAACACGGACATAAAATTTCTCGTCAGGTAAGTTTAAATGAACAGTTCGTGAACACATATATTACTTAACAAACAAACAACAAGGTCTTGTTACCAAAGAACCTCCCGGTTGATACTGGATATTTCGTTTTTTTATTTTTAATTTTTAATTTTTTGAAGTTCAAATCCTGTACTAATTAAGTTTACATACAATTTACAGGCCTTGTGTATCTTGCCAGCTGTTTGCCATGAATCGAGACTCTCAAAACGGTGCAAAGATCTCTGTTCTGCCAGGACATCAACTTCATCTAGATCTATGTCTTCAATTAAACGACGTTTTGCCAGAGTCCCGAGTTCGGATTACCAAACTTTATTGCATCCTTAAGTGTAAAATATCCTATCGGCAACCTAGTCAAAGTCAAGACGTTAAAAGTCAAACAAAGATGAAAATTCATGATTGGGCAGATGATACCGTTTTAGAATTAAACGACAAGCTAATCAAGTATGTCAATAAGTGTGACAAAGATGATGATGGGCAGATTACAGAATCAGTAGTTTGTTTTAGACCTAAAGAAAAAGGCCAAGGGTTCTCGACGTGCATGCTTAATGTTTCTATGTTTCCTTTGGGTTCGTATGAGATTAAGTGGCGTGCTGGTTGTTTGGATATTGATGGTTGTTATTGGAGTCTGAATTCTTCGAGTTCTTGTCCAGTTTTTACTGTACAAAAACCTTGTTAAATGAGGTGATTTGGAATTTAACTGTTTTACTGCAGAGATGATTAATGCTCGTATTGTGAAAGAAGCACGGGTTTATCAAGCATAAGTTCATTAAACACGTCTAGTAATTGACGTCGATTTAAGACCCTTATGCTCTTTGAAGATCGGTTCTTTTATCGGTTCACCAATGGTGGCAAGGGCATTTTTATACTCCGGATTGCATTGTTTTTAAGAAGTTGCGTCTTTAGGGTATATACTCTATAAGAATGTAATGTAACATCCTGAATTTTTGTATATTATTTTGGGACTACTGTATATGTTAGAATACTGATAAGTTTTTTGTTCATGATGTATTGACAAGGTTTCGGTTTTTTTTTACTGTGGAAACCTGGACTTAAATGTCGATAAATGTCAAAGCTAAGGTTAAAAAACAAACTCTTTACTTTGGTGAATAATAAATAGAAAATGTTATATAACAAAATTTGCATTGCTAAAAACTAATAAATGTTAGAATAACTATGAACACAAACTTATAAATGTGGGAAATCTAGTTGTTACCTATTTAGTCATAGTCCCAACTATGGGTGATGAGAAGAGCAAGCACCTAAATAGTCCCAACTATGGGTGATGAGAAGAGTAAGCACCTATAGTACACACGTTTCCTTAATTGTTATACACAATCGCTTAATATATATAGGGATTGTCAGAAACATTGCCTCGTCAGACGGAGCTTGATATATATTTCGCAATACTGCCATATATCAATTAAACACTTAGAATGTTATACTTAATATAAACATGTTCCTCTCTGCGTAACTTTTATATAACTTTTTTTATTAAAAATGTTATACTCAATACAGAAATTTGATTTTATTTTCTGGGTTTACATTGAAAATTATAAAGAAAATATTAAATGAAAAATGACTTTCAAGCACAAACAGTGTCACAAGTCATAAATTATCTATACAGTATATTAAAAAACAAACACAATGAACAGTGATAGACACATTAGGCTTAGGCTGTGGGGAGTGGGCGTTGGTTGGGGCGGGGGATGTCCTTTAACGCCAGCTGCTCCACTTCGGGTTGGCGTTGCCCCTTTGGCGTGGGTATTCAACTAGGCGTGGGGCGTGGGGCAAGGGGAGGGGGCAGGGTGACTTGGCTGACTTTGGTTGGCTGGTTCAATATGACTGACTTTGGTTGGCTACTTTAACTAAAAAAAATTCACTTGGCTGGCCACGCCAAGCTAAGACACGCCACATTTTCAGTTGCTATAACGAGCATCGGTACTGTAATATAACGAGATGAAGCGATACCAATTAAATTCCTATCGCGTAGCATGGAACAGCTACCGGCGCAACGCGCCGGTTTTCATACCACTAGTTATCTTAAAAGTTAAATTAGTTTAAGAGTAAACTACCAAAATGGTCCCTGAGGTTTTGTTACTTTTGTCATTTTAATGTTAGATTTTTTTAATTTGTTATAATAAAATGTTAAAAGACCATTTTGCCCTTCATTAAAAGGGAATAAAAAGACAAATATATATATATATATATATATATATATATATATATGTTAACTGAAAAATCTGACTAGATTTTGATTTTGGATGAAAATTGCAATAAAATTGAAACCACAAGGACCCAAATTCAAAATATTTGAGTTTTGGACTAAAGTGGCAAAAGTGACCAAACCTCAAAAATCATTTTACCAGTTTACTCTTAGTTTTATATACAAACAATCAAGCAAGCACCGAATATATAGCACAACTTTGATTGTCACGAGTTATCTTATTAACTAATATTATTTTAAATTGAAATTACATATTTGTATATTTCGTAATCAGTTGTTTTCCTTGCTTCAACTTGAGAAATATCTATAGCAAAAGACATGGAAATAGCATATAAAGTCATCATTTATTTTTATGGTTGCAAAAGTCGCTAGGCGCTCCCTAGTCGGATTCGGGAGTACTCGGGAAGTACTCGATTTATGCGGAGATTACTCGGGGAGTAATTGGCCTGGGAGACCAGTACTCGTGCCTCGGCAGCCTACCTTGTAGCGAGTATTCAGGGAGTACTCGGAGCCTAGTCGGGACTTTTACAACCATGTTTATTTTTACGACCAGCCAAATTAAACATTTCATAAATTTCACTTCATATGCTATTTCCATGTCTTTTGACTAGGGGTGTACATGGATCGGTTTGATTCAGTTTTTAGTATTATCCATAACCATAATCACTAGTTTCGGTTATGAAATATCCATAACCATAACGATAACCGAACATCGGTTACGGTTAATCAATTATAAAGTCAGTTATGGTTCGGTTTCGGTTAAATTCAGTTAATTAACCAAGCAAGGTTTGAAATAAATAGGGGTGTGCATTAGGGGCGTGTACAGTTTGGAGTTAGCTTAGGTCTTTTTTAATAGATAACCAAAACTACATTTGTTGGTTAAACTATCGATTATATCAGTTAACCAAAGCTTCATAACCGATTGGTCGGTTATAAAAAGTTCCATAACCATAACCATTGGTTATGTCAGTTATTGGTTAATAACGACTTGGTTATGGTTCGGTTACCGGTTATGGCTGTTAATTTGCTCACCCTTAGTCTTTTGTTATACATATTTCTCAACTTCGGGGTGTTTGGGATTGCTAATGACTTTTCAAAAAGTTAATAAGTTATAAGACCCCCCGTAGTGGGGCGTTTTTAAAAAAAAAATTTCAAAAATAACGCCGAAAAACGCCCAAATCCCATTACATAGGGCGTTTTCGGGCGTTTTTTTTCGAAAAAAATTTGGGTCCGCGTTGTTTTAACACGCCAAAGGGGGGAAATGTTGACCAATCAGATTAGAGATTCCATTTGCTTGGCCAATAAGATTTTTAGGTGTTTTTTCTTTATTTTATTTACTCCAAAACATATTGCCCAATAATGCCCCATCCCCACTACACCCATTTTAAAAAACGCCCAATAATGCCCCTTTGCTGACTGGACCGCCACATGACGTAAAATGCCCTAGGGTGGGGGCATTATCTTCCCATTCCACTACACATGGTCTAATAAAGTGACTTTTCAAAAAACCCCTTATAACTTTTCCCCTTGCAATACCAAACACCATTTAAAAAAGTTAACAAGTCACAATAAAGTAACTTTTCAAAACCCCTTATAACTTTTCCCCTCGCAATACTAAATACCATTTAATTTTTCAAAAAATCAATAAATTACAATTTCGTAAAATAAGTAATCCCAAACACCCATTTCCCCTCACAATACATCATCATCATCATACTCAGTAAATCCCATCAATAGCAAAGCTAAGGGAGGGTATGAGGAGGGTAAGATGTAGACAGCCTTACCTGTACCCCGTAGGAATAGAGAGACTGCTTCCAGTGAGACCCCCAGCTCGATAGTAGTTTTGCATCAATCCTTTGACATAAGGTACATAACACTTAGCAATTGGGATAAAAGCCGATTAGTGCATGTAACTCTTATCTTTCGGCTATCAACACCACCACATGATGCATGATTAACCGTCTCTCGCTTTTTAACGTTATTTTCACAAAATTAGTAAAATAACGTTAAAATTAGTGCACTTTCATTTTTGCCTCCGATGACCCACACATATATACATTATATGTGCATACCGCAAGCAGATCGTCCCCTCACAATACTAAACACCATTTAATTTTTCAAAAAATCAGTAAATTACAATTATAAATTATAAATTAGCAACAAAAACATGCAATACAAGTTGTAACTTGTGCTTTGGGAAATTTCAAAAAAAAAAAAAAAAAAAAAACTTGATTTTTTACTTTTAACCCAATGGTTTTACCTTTTGCAATTTTAACCCTACATAATTTGTTTTTTTTAACTTTAACCCAAAACTTTTCATTATTTGCAATTTAACTTCACAACTATTGTCACTTATACTTTTCATCTTTCGCAAATTTTTGTTTTACGTATAGTTCTAAATTTTTCGAGTTCAAACGACGCAACGTACGAGTGTGGTTCAACTTTTTCATGTTTTGTTTCAAATTTTGCAAGTTAACACGACGCAACGTGCATGTGTGGTTCAACGTTTTACCTCTATTTTTCGTGTTTGACATGTTCGTCGCAACACGCAGATCTTAGGTCGAGTCAGTGTAGTGGTCGATGACGGTTATGTGGCATTAGTACTATTTGACAACATTTTACGCCCCGCCGCAACCCGGGGTGTGCTTTGAGGGGTTTTTCAAAG
This sequence comes from Helianthus tuberosus, assembly GCA_030545235.1. Taxonomy (NCBI): domain Eukaryota; kingdom Viridiplantae; phylum Streptophyta; class Magnoliopsida; order Asterales; family Asteraceae; genus Helianthus; species Helianthus tuberosus. The sequence continues at coordinate 186,035,256 of CM060442.1, forward strand.
AAAAAATGGTCATGGATATGATTGTTGTAACCTTGACTTTGGGGGTTTTTCAAAAAAATTGATTTTTTTTACTTTTCATTCAAAAGTATTTCATAAATTACTTTTAACCCAAAACTATTTGTTTGTTTACTTTTAACCCAAAACTTTTTATCCTTTGCAATCTATCCTCACAACTTTTTTTACTTTCAACTTTGGTCCTTTATAGTTTTCATTTTCCGCAATTTTTTTGCTTTATGCTTGATTCTAAATTTTGTGACTTGACACATCGCAACGTGCGTCTTTGGTTTAACGTTTTACGTTCCGTTCTAAATTTTGCGAGTTAATACGACGCAACATGCGTGTGTGGGTGAACGTTTTTACGTCGTCTATTTTCCCCGTTTGACAGGTTTAACATAACGTGCGGGTCCTGGATTGACTTAGTTATAACTAAAGAATCCCCGCCGCATTGCGGCGGGTTCGCAATTATAGTTCCATAAAATAAGCAAAATCCCAAACACCCCATAAGGCGGCCTACAAAACATAAGAACCCCACCACCGGTCCATACAATACAAACTAAACGAGCCCAATCATAGTGATCCCGTCTTTTCACATTGCGGCTTTTGCCCTAATTTTAGATTCTCACAACCATTTTCATCGCATCTCACTCGTTCCGGTAATCTTTGCATCTCCATCGCCTGATTCTTTATCGATTATGTCTCCTGCATGTCATTGTTTCATCATAATCTTTGCATATGTGATCCATTTGCTAATCTAGTAGATGATTTCAGTGCAGTTTTACTTCATCCAACTTCGTTATTCATTCCGATTTCAGTTACTAGCATGTGAATTTTGATTCATAAACGATGTTTGGATCAGTTCTGTATGTATTCATCAATGATTTAGCATCCAATCCGTAGTAATAAGATGTTTGAATTCATATTTAGTAATACTTATGTGAATTACGTAGGGTTTTGAGGTCTAACCAGTAATCTAGGGTTTAACATAGGGATTAAAAATACCATTAACGTTTGGCACTTAATCTCCAAATGACTATTTTTCATTAGTTCACTGATGCAATTTCTCATGAGGATCTGAAGGAGTCCTACAAGTCAAGAAAGAAAGTTAAATTAATAAACACAAGTATCTGCTTAAGTGGCCCTAGCATACATTATTGGTGGCCTTTTAGTGTGAAGCACACATTTATCAAGGTTTTAGCTCATGTAATCTTTAAAAGATGATTAAAACCATTTGTTGGTTGGTGTTTAGAGTTGACATAACATGGCACTAAGGGATATGGCTAAGAGTTAAGTTTCCAACCACTAGATTATTTTGATTGGATTAAAAGGTTTAGATGCTTAGGAGTAGGATCAAATACAAACCACATTTCGTATACAAACTGTAAAAACCATTTAAAAAGTGACATGTAACATCCAACCAATTATAGAGAAATGGTAAAATGATAACATAAATAATATCAATTATCTTGAATTCTTTATAATTATGCTAACAAGCAATTAATTCTTTAGTTGGATCTTCCTTTTGTTTTCAATGTGCTGATAAAGAAAAGTGCTGATATCATTTCACATATGTGCTAAAATCAATTATCTTGATTAATTTTCATGTGCTAATATAATTTAAAAGTGCTACTTTTATGTATGTATTGTTTTAGTATGTGATGATTTAACTTTTTTTAAGTGCTAGCCTTCTAGGATCTGTTCTTACGGTTTGTAGGATAAATATGGTTTGTACCAGAACCAACCCCTAGATGCTTAATATTTACTTTATGCCTCTTTTCAGTTCCATTTCCGTTATGTATTTATGTTAAGCGTCAATATCCTCTGTTTGAATTTCATATTTGGTATACTAGTTTCAATACTTTTACATGACTCTTAACTGCCATGTCCCCCACCACACCTTGAGAATAACTCAAATACTTTACAAAGTCTTGATCACTATTACATTAAATTTTTGTCTTAACAACTCCATATTCTGCATTTGATGTTATCAACACTACCAACAAGAAATGGTACCCAGATTGAAAGATTGAAGTCGTTAGCAGACATGAACATCTTTTATGTACCTTTATATTGGCAACACCTTTCGTTCGTTTCAAAATTTTATGTAAACTTTAATAAATAATATAATTTATTTTGAGTAACCCGTGTAACTCACGGGTGTTTAAACTAGTATTTAATAATTATGTGAATTTTTTAGATAATTATTGTGTATATATATTTTTTTCTAAATTGTAACTTAGGAGATGAAGTGAAAGCACTTTTTTGTTTGACAATCTCATTTATTGCTTCTGGTTTGCACTTTTTTATGTTCTGCACTCTGAACACTTTATTTTGGTAGTTTTATCCCTGTTTGTATTATTTATTAGTTCACTATTATGGTTATATATCATATTTAGTTTAGGTTGTCGTTGCATCTCAGTCGCGTAATTCTTTATTGCTTTTTTTTCTTGCATGTGAATGTTTTAGGATAATTTTTGCATCTGTGATCCGATTGCTAACTTAGTAGATTTGAATGTAGTTTTAGTTTAACGAACTTCGTTATTGCTTCTATTTCTACTTTCCAGCATGTGAATATTGACCAGCGATGTTAGGTTTAATTCTGTATGTTATCAGTCTGTAAGTTACGTTTGTTGACCAGCGATGTTAGGTTTAATTCTGTATGTTATCAGTCTGTAAGTTACGTTTGTGTGTTTTTTGTTTGATAAACGGGGATGAACTTATTCACCAATATGATTTAGCATGCAATCCATGTTTTTAAGAGGTTTGAATTCGGACTCTAATAATTACGTTATTATTTAGGATAGTTATTGTGGTTTTTTAAATCCAAATTCTAACCTTGGAGATGAATTGAATGCGCTTTTTTGTTTGACAAACTCATTTATTGCTTCTGGTTTGCACATTCTGTTTATTTCTGTAGCTTTATGTCTGTTTATATCTTTTTTATATCAGATTACCATTGGTGTAAATATTAATTAGATGTTTTGTTTTTTTGGAGAAAAAATGAATATACTTATATGTAAACAAATCTGACGCTTCATGTTAAATTTTTTTTTGATGATTAAACATTAGAACAATATTGAACCATATATTCATACTGCTACAGGAAGCCTGCCTTTTTTTTCTCTTTCAGCAGCCACGCTAAACACTCACTGTTCGTCAACAATATTGTGTAGTAAATCACATTCTCCAGTTTGCTAAAATGGGTAAGTTTTTTTTCAACTGAATCAGCTTGTTGTAATGTTTTTAATTTGGACATCGTTATTAGATCTTTAGCTTCTTTATTCAAACTCACCATCTTTTATCAGTTCATGAATATGATCTGAGTTCAGTTAACTTGAATTCTATTAATTTGAGTATCAAATTCTGAAATCGGTGTTCGTATATTTAAGCGACTTACTGAAATTCTTCTCCAATTGTAGATAATCTCGAGGACGACATTCGTGCGTTGCAGCTCGACTCATCTGGTAGGTTTATTTTTCTAAAGTAGACATCAGTGGTTTTGTGGATTCTGTACTTTATGCCCAGATGGCTGATTTCAAAAATTTATGTACTGATCTGTGACATGTATATCTATAGAAATTTGTACTAGTTTTGCTCTTATAGAAATTGTTTAAAATAGTCAGTACTACTGAAAATGCTGGACGTTTAAAGGGGATACTGAAACTTCTGTGATGATATTATATTCTTTTTTTAAATGCTAGCTGAAGATAGTAATACGGTGCCCAATGAGAATGGTGAGGAGCCTAAAGAACTAGTGGCTTCTGATAATGTGGAAGAAGGTAAGAAGAATTCAATATTTTGTACAGTTTCCACAATTTATGATAAATTAAGTTAATGTTCATCTTTACGTTGTCATATGGTGGTCTGTTGGGTATTACGTTAAACAAAGTTAAAGACCTTAAATGATGAACCTAATGCCACTTGTAGTGCTATTCATCCTTTTTGTTTGTTGAGGTATTTTTCTGCTATGAATGCAATGTTTGATTGTTTGTATATACTTTTTGTGCATGCAGATTTGAGGGACGAGTCATATATTGACCCCCAAACAGTGCATTCTGAGCCAAAAGATGTGGCTGAAGGTTTCTTACATGGAACTCTGTCTATACTAATTCAACTGCCCTGAAAAATATTGTGATTTCTCAAAAAAAAATCGTTATTTTTTGGATTGCAGTGAAAGAGCAAACCCCTGCTGCTCCAGAACCTATCGAGGATGAGGTGGAAAAGGAAAAGAAGCGACATTTAAATGTTGTATTCATCGGTCATGTTGGTGGGTTGATATTCTTTTAGTACATTGTTGGTTATTATCTGAATGTACATGTATTCTTATCATCAGTTTTCTTTAAACGTTGTTGGTGACGTAATCGCTCTTTAACGTAATTGATCACAAGCATTACTTAGTGAATTTATTTCTACCCTAAGTAATATGGTCCCCATCTCAATCATTTAGGACAATATACATCCTGAGTTCATGCTTATCTCTACTGTTTTATAGGATGATGAGTAAAGCTACATGATCATAAAGACCCTTAGAATTTATCATCTGATACATTTTTGTTTTGTCATGTGGGCTAAAGATGCTGGAAAGTCAACCATCGGAGGCCAGATACTATACCTCAGTGGCCAAGTTGATGAGCGAACAATTCAAAAGTATGAGAAAGAAGCTAAGGATAAGAGCAGAGAGAGCTGGTAAGCCGTTTATGTTTTTACTTATATATCTTATCTTTTGTGTACTGTCATAAGTTGTATTGCTCACATATAACTGTTTCTGAACCCGAGTCACATCTTACTCAATTCCCTACCTTTTCTTTTTGTCAACTATAACTTCATATATTAGCTATAGTTAACTCAATACAGTTATATAGTGAGTGCCTGAATCCATATCCAGTATTATCGTTTGTTAATTGTTTAGGTGGAGTCTTATTAAGAGTTTATTGTCGTCTGTTTCATATAAGATCTACATCTAGAAAGTTCTTAAACAGTTTATACGAAAGATTTCGAATCGTACACTTCACCAAATCATTTTATATTTATTTTTTAAATTTTTATTCAACTCTTTTACCTTATTGGCTGCTGTGATTTCAAAATACGATCCGATAACAGTTTGATACGCCCCAACATAAAATGTGGAAAATAAACGGAAGTATGACTAAACTAAAAATTAAACAACGTTAACATACAAGATAACGGTTTATATATGCGATACAGGCCAACTATCCCAAATATGGGTTTACTGTTAGAGGTAGAACAATTTTGGTGATGATACACAGTTGGTCCCTCGTGTTTGTAAATTGCGATAAATGCTGTTCATGGTTATGTTTTTATTGGGACTTATATGGTCTTGCATGAGGTGCTTTGCTTTAATTACCTCTTTATGTTCACCTTCACTTTCATTCCATCCTAGGTATATGGCATACATTATGGATACTAATGCAGAGGAGAGGGTGAAGGTACTATTAACCTACTTTCATTCGAGACAAGAAGTTCATTAAAAATTGCTACCTGTTACTTTTTTAACACCTTTATCCTTTATCTGGTTCATGCTTGACCTCTGTATTACTTCAATGCCAAATTGCTCATTGTAGGGTATAACAGTTGAAGTTGGCAGAGCACATTTTGAGACAGAAACTACACGATTTACTATATTGGATGCACCGGTAACTGTCTTTACCATGCTACCACTTAACTTATGCAGTGTCACAAAATCGTTATCTGTGATACCATCTTGGTTCACTATCTTGTGCGCATTGATTTCTCTAATGATCATATTTAATGGTTTTGATTATCTTTCAGGGTCATAAAAGTTATGTTCCCAATATGATTAGTGGCGCTTCTCAGGCTGATATAGGTGTACTGGTAATTGTTTGCTTCAGTGTGGTCTTGTTATCGAGTATTTTGATAGCTTCAATACATCTTTTTAAAAAAATATATATATATATATATCTCTCATTCTCAGGTTATATCTGCTCGAAAAGGGGAATTTGAAACTGGATATGAAAGGGGTGGGCAAACTCGTGAACATGTTCAACTTGCAAAGACATTGGGAGTTTCAAAGCTGCTGGTTGTTGTCAATAAAATGGATGATCCTACTGTTAACTGGTCAAAAGAGAGGTGCTTTAGCCATTTAAAAAAAAATCATTTCTTTTTCCAATGCATAACAGAAAACTAATTCTTATATTCACTGTAACACTATTTTGTAGGTACGATGAAATTGAGTCAAAAATGGTTCCCTTTCTGAAGTCTTCAGGCTACAATGTGAAGAAAGGTAACAATGTACATTCCTCTTTAAATAATACTGTATTTACTTATTTTTTGGTGATATTTTTTCTTATAAGTTTTTAATGGTTGCAGATATTCAGTTTCTTCCAATATCTGGCCTTCATGGTACAAACATGCAAACAAGAATGGACAAAAAGGTATGCCCATGGTGGAGCGGTCAATGTCTCTTTGAAGCGCTCGATGCTATCGAGGTTCCTCCACGCGATCCGAACGGTCCATTTAGGTATCACTTCCAGTTCTTGTTTCTCTTAAACTACATGTCATTGAGATGAATTAAATATTATCTAATGTAAAACATAATCACCAGGATGCCTATTATCGACAAGTTTAAAGACATGGGGACTGTTGTTATGGGAAAAGTAGAATCTGGTAGCGTACGTGAGGGCAATAGCGTGCTCATTATGCCAAACAAGGTGCTTTTCTCAAGGACTATTTTTTTTCGAGTAAAATGCCATTTTCGTCCCTGAGGTTTGGCCAGTTTGCGACCTTCGTCCAAAGGTTTGTTTTTCCGCATCTAGATCCAAAAGGTTTGAAATCTTGCCATTTTCATTCGGCTCGTTAACTCCATCTATTTTCTCCGTTAAGTCAGAGGTATTTCCGTCTCTTTTGTTAACTTAAAGGGCAATTTGGTCTTCTTCAGAGGTATTCGGTCTTTTTACATAAAGTGAAAAAGACCGAATTGCCCTTTAAGTTAACAAAAAAGACGGAAATACCCCTGACCAAACGGAGAAACATGGATGAAGTTAAACAAGCCTCTGATGAAAATGCCAATATTTCAAACCTTTTGGATCCAGATGCGAAAAAACAAACCTTTGGACGAAAGTCACAAAACTGGCCAAACCTCAGAGACGAAAATGATATTGTACTCTTTTTTTGGAACACCAATGTTTAAGAGGGCATATTTGTAAATTATATATGCAGGTTCAGGTGAAAGTTCTTGCTTTATATTGTGATGATGACAAAGTTAGGAGTGCAGGCCCTGGCGAGAATCTAAAAGTTCGATTATCCGGTATTGACGACGAAGACATACTTTCGGGTTTTGTTCTTTCCAGTATCGGTATGTTCTCTTTAACATCAACTAGGGTTAAGACCCGCCCGCGTTGCGGCGCGGGTACATCGTAAACATTGAATAGATTAGTCCAAACGTTATATGATGCATTAACCATATGAAAACACACATTTCGACGTATCCGGTTGAGCTCAATGTAACCTGTATAAGCATTGTGATTGGATCAAACGTAAAATAAATCAAGTTCACATATAACAATCATAACTTATTATATATGACTCAACTCATACATAGAAAACTTAGCGGGTATGAAGGAAAATACGCACATGTAGTCGAAAGAGATTAATTAGAGCTTTCGAAAAAAAGGGAGAAAAAGAAACCATAAGTTGACTCCACTCGGTTCGAAACAAACTTTACGAAACAAACATAAAATAAACATGAAAACATATTATATTTGACTTGAATCATTTCCCAAAAAAGTTTACGTCGAAACGTAGAACAACTTGAATTTATACCAAAATGTACATAAAAATATGCACGTAAAAATGGTTTCTTTAAACGAAAAACTATTATATTTAGCCCGAGTCGTCTATAAAAAAAGTTTACGTCGAATGTAGAACAAATCATATTTATACATACCCGTACATAAAATATGCACACGTAAAAAATAGTTTTTAAGTAAAGGAAGTATAGGGGTAAACCGAAAAAAAATTAGTAAAAAATTTAATATGTTAAAAACGTTCGTAAAACCGTGCCAAGTAGCACCAATGTCACAAAGACATTGACTCTCAACATCGTAAAACTAAAATAGATAAAATGGTAAAAATTACACTAAACGAAAAGCAGACTAAAATCGTTGAACCACACACACCCGTTACAGTGTGTTAATGCGAAGAAATTAACCAGAAACGTACAACGTAGAAAATAATAACTTAGTCGATCTAGGATCCGCCTGTTTCGGCGAACTTTTCAAAAGGGAAAAAATGGACTCGTTGCGACGGGTCTGTCAAATATGAAAAATAGAGCAAAAACGTTGAACCTCGCATGCACGCTACGACATGTTAACTTGCAAAATTTAAAACGAAACGTAAAACGAAAAACTTGCGAAAGATAAAAAGTATGGGGGACCAAAGTTGTAAATAATAAAGTGTTGTGTTAAATATAAAAGATGGAAAACTTTAGGTTGAAAGTAAAAAAGTTAAAAGGGGTTAAAATACAAAATATGAAATGTTTGGGTTAAAAGTGAAAAATAAAGTTTTGTTTTTTGATAAACTCCCCAAACTTAAGGTACAAGTGTTAATGCACAAAAAAGTTGCTTCTTTATTTATATGTAATGTTAACACAAATACCGACACTAGTAATCTCTCTTGCATTCATATACACGATAATATCATACATCGTGTATGCTTGATCGTTTATTTTTGTGATTCTAAAGGGTTTAATGTGGTGACTCTGTTTTTATGCAGAAAAACCAATACAAGCAGTTAACGAGTTCGTCGCTCATTTGCAAATTCTTGAGTTGGTGGACAATGTATGGAACTACAATATCTTTCATCTTTGGTTCGTTATTATGCTTTTATTATTTGTTTTTCTGAAATGTTATTTTTCGTATTTTAGGCTATTTTCACTGCTGGTTACAAAGCTGTATTGCACGTTCATTCTGTTGTCGAGGAATGCGAGATTATCGAGCTGATGCAGCAGATTGATCCTAAAACGAGGAAACCAATGAGAAGGAAGGTGCTCTTTGTGAAAAACGGTGCTGCTGTTGTATGCCGTATTCAGGTTAGTTTTTATAGTCATACTCAATAATATTCAAATGCTACATTCTTAATAATATATATATTTTTAAAATGGTTTTCTTATGATTGGTATATGTCATCTTTTTCAGGTGTCTAATATGATATGCATCGAGAAATTTTCAGATTTTCAACAGCTTGGGCGGTTTACACTCCGCACAGAAGGTAAAATTTGTTTAAAGTGTAGATTTAAAGCTTAAGTATGTTAAATCTGGTATCTATTTTCTTCTACCAACCTAGAATATTAATAAAAAAGAAACCACTTGTGCAGGAAAAACAGTTGCAATTGGAATAGTTACAGATCTTCGTGCATAAACATTTTTGGAGAAATGGTAAATGTTAAGATTAATATCATTTCACGACGCTAAATCAAAATGAAAATTGCAATTTATCTTATTTTACGCTTATTTATTAGATGTAGGAAAGCCTGGTTATTGTAAGAGAAAGCGAATTGCGGCGACAGTTCCTGATATGTTTTGAGTTTCCAGTGATTTCGTGCTGTGAAGTTATACAGACAGATGAGTGAGCACAAAGTACAAAACTAGCAGTGGGATTCTTTTAAAGTTTTTTTTTTGTAGAAACAGCCAAGATCAGTTGCTTTCCGATACTTGGCATCTTTATTTATGACATTGTAATCACCATTTGATCGTGCTATAGTTATGTGTCGTGTGACGGGTCTGATGCTCACTACCGAAATGTTTGGAAGTTGGATTTAGCTGTAAAACCGAAGTTTGGCAACATTCTGGATCGGACCGCTAGCAACGGTCTCAGAAAACCACGGGTTGGCAGTTTAACTGTTTTATATATTTTGGTTTTTTCCAATTTTGTTTTTCAAAATTGTTTTTTTTTTTCCAATCTTTTGGTCTCAAAATTGGTTTTTTCCATTTCTTTGCTTAAAATTTGCAAACCGGTAAAGTTCATGGTTGATTGATTTATACAAAATAATAATTTAAATCAGTATTGAGCACCCCTGCGTTGCGGCGAGGGTGTAAAATCATGATAAATAGCATCAATGCCACACTATCTGAGCGACCACCAACATTGAAGTTGTAGCATGTTAAGTTGAAGAAATTAGACCGAAATGCAAACTATAGAAAATAATAACTAAGTCGATTTAGGACCCGCATGTTATTTCAAACTTGTCAAACGAGAAAAAAAATAGACGATAACCATACGTGCACGTTGCGCCGTTCTAACTTCCAAAATTTAGAAAGGAGCGTAAAACGAAACGTAAAACGTTGAACTACACACGCATGTTGCACTGTGTTAACTCGTGAAAGTATGAGGACCAAGTTGAAAGTAAAAACATTGTGAGGTTAAATTACGAAGAATAAAAATTTTTGGGTTAAAAGCAATTTATCAAATACTTTTGGGTTAAAAGAAAAAAATCAAAATTCTTTTTGAAAAAACTCCCTAAGCATTAGGTACAACACATGTATGCATAAATAAATTGCCAAACCGTTTGGATCTCAAATTTGCCAAATCAGTCGACTTGCTTTAGTTTAGATAGGCTGATTTTACTAATTACTAGTTTTAAAACACACCCTTGATATTAAGAAGAGTTAACTTTCGTTTTGCTCCCTGTGGTTTGGTCATTTTAACGGTTTTGCTTCAATAGTTTAAAAATAGCTATTTTCCTCTCTGATCTTTCGAGTTTGTCGCCAGTTTGCTCACTGGCTCTAACTCAGTTAAAACGTTCAATTAAAAGTAGGGGTATTTCAGTAGTTTACTCCCTGACTCTAACTCAATTAAAATGTTTAGTTAAAAGTCGCGGCAGTCGGCGTCGGCAAATGGTAGTTGCAGGTGGTGGTGGATAGTTGTGGATGGTGGTGGCTGGTAGAAAGAGTGGTTGGAAAGATGGGGTATCAGAAAAGAATTACTTATATACATGTAAATAAACAAGTTATAGGTTTATTTAGGTGAAAAGACTCACATGCCCTTGCTTTTATCTATAAAATTATCAAAATACCCTTCTAGTTAATGGATTTTTTGGATGGAGTTAGAGACAGGGAGCAAAATGATGATAAGTTAGAAAAATCAGGGAAAAAAATGGTTATTTTTAAACTATTGGGGCAAAACCGTTAAAATGACCAAATCACAGGGAGCAAAATTGAAGTTAACTCTATTAAGAATCTCCACTGTTATCTTGAAGCAAGACTAAAATAACCTCTAGTTCTGCCTCCCGTTTAACCTATTAAATAAGACTGGTTGGGTCTAAGATTAAATGATTAGCATGGAATTTGGCTAATATACATTGGTAATTTTTTTTTTTTTTTTTTTGTAAAAATGTAAATTCAAGGAAAAATTACACTTTTCGTCCTTTATGTTTGTATTGAATTGCAAAGGATAGCCTTTAACTTCAATAATTACAATCACAGTCTTTTTTTTATAAAACTCATAACACCTTAGGTCCTTTAGCACTAACTAAGTTAAATTTTTCAGTTAAATATAACATGTGTCTTGCACATGAGGGTAGTTTAGTAATTTTACTATTATACTTGGAATATATTTAAGAAAATAAACAATATCTCATCCTCTACCTCTCAATCTCCTGTCTCTCCAATCTCTCTCTCAAATCAACCCCACCACCACTGTGACAACCACCACCAGATCCACCACACCACCGCCTCCATATAGATCCACCACACCGTCACAGTTCCTCCATCCAGAACCGCCACATCGCGACCTCCATCCATCCAAAACGCCACACCGCAAAGTCTCAACAACTCGACCCGACTCATCTCCAGAACAAGAATCGAACCGGATCGTCCTGATCAACCCACTGATACAACACATGGTAGTGATGAAAGAGTTCACGAAACCGGGTCAGCCGCCGGCGAGTCTGGCGTCGATCGACGGTTTACCGACCCCTGAGATGTTTTAGGAGGATGCGGAGAGAGGTTTTAGGAGACCGGAGCTCCGACGAGTTAGAGCCATGACGACTGTGGTTTTTGGTCAGATCTGATTCCTTTGGAAGATCTTGATGTCGACATTTGTTAAAACCCCCAATCTTGCACCCATTGTTTAATTTTTGTGGGTTTCTCGATGGTTCTGATTTTTAGATTACACCCACTTTTGAAATGGATGTTAATTATTTGTTGAAATTTGTGTTTGAACTTGAAGTTATCTTGATTAGGGTGAAAAGTTACAGGTTTTTATGCATCATTATTGACATTGTTATGGGTTATATGTGATGGTGGTGATGGTAAGATGCGGTGGTTAGAGTTTTAGGGTTAGGAAATTGGGGAAGATGAAGGGTATATGTAATTTTTTGGTTTTATTTATTAAACATTTAAATAAAATTATGAATTGACCAAAATACCCTTAAGTGAATAAACTTAACCGAAATTTTTAACCTTGTTAGTACTAAAGGACGTAGAGTGTAACGAGTTTTGTAAATAAAGGACTGTGATTGTAATTATTGAAGTTAAATGCTATCCGTTGCAATCCGGTACAAACATAAAGGACGAAAAATGTAATTTACCCTAAATTCAAAGTATTATTATGCAACAAAAAAAAAATCAAGTTAAAGGGGCCGCGTTCATGTTAATTTGTGAACATTCGTGTTGTGTTCATACATGATTTTCCGTTTCATGTCGGGTTATACCTACCAACCAGCAAAGGCGACCCGTTAACAGCCCTAGTTTTAACACTAAACGAATCAAACAAATAACTTTACAAACGCATATGCTTTTACTGAACATATAACATGATTACACAACAAAAAAATCACATAATTTTTTACACTAAATAGTATATATGAACATAAAGTAAAACAGGTATACGTTTACCTATTTGGGAACAGACTTACAAGTTACAAAAACAACATAATCCACTGACAATTCAACCCACACAGGCAGCAAAAAAACTGCAAATTGTGCATAAACTATCCCTAGTAAAGAATTTTATGTTCATAAATTTAACATTTTGGTTTCAAAATAATTCAAAGATACACAATCCTAAACATTTCCTAATAGTCAACATAAATAAAAACATATAAACACCATACAATCCTCTCCCTGCATTTCCCTAAACATTTCCTAATATTCAATTTTCTATCTAAATGTATACTTAATTCTAGTCACAAAAATTATATAATTTTCTTTATGTTTCCTTTGTCCCGTCAATTCAGGTGTTCGATATGTTGACATGTAAAAAGAAGTAAAGTTACTAATCGATAGCCGCTTTGTTCTTCCGACCGCTCATTGGCTTCGGCAAACCGTCGAATATCGGTCTCGTAATGGCAGCTGTAGACAGAGCTTGAAGATCAGCCGTCAAATTCAACATGGAAGTTGGCCAGATCGATGACGTGGATGTAGAGCCATTACTGTTACTGTCTGATTCTTGAAAGCTCGGTGAGCTTGAAGACTTTTTCACTCCATTGGAACCGTCGGAAATCACCGAATCGCCTAGTTTTGGAGGCGGCATGTTTTGCGGCCCGTCGGCATCACTGGTGGTTCGGCTGGCGGCTTTTGGTCTCAGTGCTAAGCCTTTCCCGGCTGCAGGTGAAAAAGCAGTGGTGGTGTTGGTGGAATCCGGTTTAAGCATCGTTTCCGGGGTGGGATTTTGGAGGTCGATTTCTGATCGACGCCTTCTCATTAAGTTGTCATACCATGTATCGGAATCAGGCTTTTCACCGTTTGTGACAGGCGTTGTTGCTGTTTCGTTGTTTACGGCACCTGTTTCTGTCAACTCGCACGCTAGGCTTTTACATTTTCTGTGAAGACCGTGTGGTGGGTCGGAAGATTGGAGTTGATTTGGCCCGTGTTCTAAGTTGAAAGCACCGGGTACAGATCTTTCATCAATACCGTTCGGATTGGTCGGTTTAAGACCGTAATAGTCTCGTAAAGCATCCATGGATGGTGAAACGGTTCGTGGGGAAGAAGATGATAATTTTAGGGATTTGATCGGGTCAAGCAAATCAGAACGTCTACGGTTCGGTGGTGTCGTGTCGGACCTTTTTGGCCTGCAAGAAAATCATGAACTATCTATAACATTTGTGTAATAACAAAAATTGGCACTTTCTGTTGACTATATGCTAATATGTTATGATGTGTAAAATCCATATACTAGAGACAAGATTCATTAGATTCGAACATAATAATTAGATGGTTAAAAAACAAATTTGTGGGTATGTGTGATGTAAAGGTACCCGTGAATATCGTATCCATTTGACATAATGGGAGAAGGCGGGTGCCTTCCTGGAAGAGGTATATGAAGCGTCTTGCGGGAAAACATTTGTAGATCCGTTGTCAGACCGTTCATTCTTTTGACATCAGCCACCTGTCATATAAAGAAAATATAACATTAGCATGCACAAATCTAAATTTAGACATACATTCTATAGAGTATAGAATCAATCGTATAGTACTCCCTTTCCACTAAGTGGCTCTATGTCGGTTACCAAATATCCTGACTTCATTCATATTGGTGTCATTTGGACATAACTCTCTTAGGATTTAGATAATGAGAGTGTTTGAAGTGTAACAAGAAGAAGAAGAAGAAGAAGAAGAAGAAGAAGAAGAAGAAGAAGAGTATAAATGGTATTTCATAGAACTGGTAAAAATATGATATTTTGAAAAGAGGCATGTTTGATATTAACATTTTTCGGTCAGACAAATATGATTTGATCTCATACTATTAGAGGTATATATGAAATTGCCCCTATAACAAATGGGATAAACAGATAAACTGGTAACTGGTTTTCTTTTCTTTTCTTAAAATGGTTTAAAACCATCTCTTGTTCACAGTTCACAATCCTAAAACACACTGTAATTGACAGTACCAACTTTGGCATAAAAATCAATCAACAAACCATTTGTTCTTCAGCGTTTAAATTTAATCAGCACTGAAAGCAAGCTAAATGCATCATAAAATTGTCATTTTTTTTTGTTCTAGTTCAGCATTTAAAAGGATTTTCCCATAAATGACACAAACAAAACGTTTTAACCAAATATATATATGTAGCAAGTACAAAAGGTAAATAATAATAAATAGTATTAAACACACAATCCAATTCTGAGAAACAAAAGAATAAAATGAAATGAATTACCTCAACACCATACTTAATTGCGACACCAGCAAGCGTATCGAATTTGGTAACCGTATGTTCAATATACCCCAAACCACCACCACCAGATGATAAACTATCAGAAACAACAGGATTCTTCAACGAAGAAGAAGAAGAAGAAGATGAACCATTGGAAAACACCTTCGAAACCGAAGGTGATTCCATCCGATCTAACGCCTGATTCGTGTAATTACCGCCACCGTTTCGCCGCTGCATCTCCATATCCTCCGATAATCACCATCGGTCCGGTGAAATTGATCGGAAAACCAAACCCTAGCGCAAACAACAAGCAGTGCACATGATGATTATAATATATATGATATGAAGGAGATTGATATGTTTGAATGAACAATTAGGAAGATTTGGAGGTAGATCTGGTAGAATTGGCGGTAGATCTGGTGGTGGATTGATCGATGATATTTGTGTACGGAAAGTAATGGATGGAATGAATGAAAGGATCCTTCAATTCAGCCACGTTGGATGTTGCTGAAATCATATTTTGGATAAAACTAACTTTACTCTCAAAAAACACTTCTTTTCACAAGGAAAAAAAAATTTGGTAATCTTTCAAAACACCACTATATTGGAAACTCAAATTTTTTTTATTTTTTTAATGACCAACAAATCCTCTAATTAGGATACTGGCGAAATTCATCATATTGGGATACACTCGTCTTTCAAACCGTGAAAAACCCTCACCTAGGGTTGAAGCCCGAGAACACTCGCCTAAAGACACGACAGCGCGGTGAGGTAAAACCTGCTCAGTTCAATGATCGAACTAGCGATCGCCGCCTACTCGCCTAGTCTCCCATCATCACCAGGTGCCGCAGAAACTAGATGCTCGGGGCAGGAATTGAACCTGGGTCACTTGGAACATCATGTCTCTTCCTTACCACTACACCACTAGCTCGTTGGCTCAGAGACAATTTTACAGATACTTAATTAGGGTTAGAATATAATAAGAAGTTTATTTGGGTAAGAAGGATAGGAAGTAATTTTGTCCCTCTATTTAGTAATCAAAGGTTAAACAAAAAAAAGAGGCGAGTGAGTTTGTGTAGGGGTCTTCTAGTCAATCCAAAGCAATAGTTTATCTCTATTCCAACCCCCTTCCGTTTTTTAAACGTTAATAACTCTTTCATACAACATTATTTTTCTATAAAAATTGCACCATAAAAACGACCGTTTTTTCTCCAACATAGCAGTGTCGGATCTGGTAAATCCGTATAGGGATAACGTTTAAAAAAAGGGTAACGGAATCGTAAAAATATCAATTTTTTTTTCAAAATTTACACTACCGTCGGAACGTCACCGAATCAACAAAGTGCAACGGAGGTTACCCCTTGTAACACTATACGTCCTCAATCTCATTCAACTAAATGTAACATCAAGTCTTATCTTTATGATCAAAGTGTGTTAACCGTACTTTCATTCAATTTCAACTGTTTAAATTGCTATTAAATACAATTTAATTCTTGCATTTAATACAACTAAAAAAAATAAACACATTTTCTTTTGAATTGACCATATAACCAAACTTTCCACTCTAGTTCCTACTAACATAAAAACATTATGAATACAAGGTTTACATGTGGAAAATTACCAACGACAAGGTTTACTTTCAGTTTCAGCTACAAGTTTTATGTAACCAGCTGGGGTAACCCAGTTGGCCACCGACACCCACCTCTTACCAAGAGGTACCGGGTTCGAACCTTGGGGCGAACAAAGTACCCTCAAAGGGTCGGTTCGGCAAGGATATTTACTGTCAGGCTCAAGCTTGTCGGGTGGCGGCCTGGGAGGGGTTATCCCCTCCGCGTTACCCTTTTTTTACAGGTTTTATGTGTGATTTCAGATGCTCAAGTCATCTAGGATAACATATTGCTTCAATTGTTGTACCCGATACACAAATGTGCTTTTCTTATAGGATACATAATTTGTTTTATTAAACACAAATGTTTAAGCACTCGTTTGTTTTTCTTTTCTTCATTTTGATTTTAACGTGTACTCAACGTATTTTATTTGATATTATAGTTGTCTTATTTAATAAATCATGAATTTGCAAAGCTAAACAATTAGGAAATGAAGAGTGCTATATATTAAAAGAAAAAAAAATAGTATTTATCATATTTTTGTTTAATAAACTAAAATAAATGCCCCAAGCAATTCACGTGAACATAATAAATACTGTGGAAACTGAAAACAATTATGCCGTATGAATTTTGTGTGAAGGCGACCATAACCTACAACGACGTTGACGTTGGCACAACTAAATAAATTCTAAATTACTTTTTTTTTTGTCTTTTGGGCACATGACTTCATAAAGCAGTGTAATATTGTTGAGCCACGGATTTATATAAAATGTTAATGAAAAATGTGTTTTGTTTTCTCATTTTCAAAAACCTGAAAACTTTTAATTAACTATATGTATTTTCAAAAAGAGTTATCATATGCTATTCATGTAATTATGTATATAAGGGTATTTCTATCATGTAAAAGTTGTGTTAAATACATCATGTTCAGTGGCGGATCTAGAAAATCCGTCAACCTGTAGCGTTTTATAAAAAAACGGTAGAAAATCCGCCAAGCCGTAACGTTTTATAAAAAAAGCGGTAACGAAATCGAAAAAACGTTATATTTTTCCAAAATTTACACTAATTTTACACTACCGCCGGAGCGCCAAGCCGTAGCGGGGGTTGCCCCTTGTTATATGCTGGATCCGCCCCTAATCATGTTTGTAGGTTGACAGGTAAAGACGACACATACACAATTGACATGAAATCGATAACAATATGAACACGAACATGTAGATTATATCTGGCATACAAATGCCACACAAATTTTCAGGGATTAACCCGAATTCGGCTCATCAAACCTAGAAATTGTTTTTATTTATATTTTGTATGCATATTAATACTATAGATTTACAAATTCACAGCAAAAATACAATTGTATACAAAATAATGGTATACGATGGTGTGGTATACTGGTATAAACTTTCGTTTGTGTTTTCATCTATTATGTTGAGTTGGCCCATGGTAGGGTTAAAAGTGGATGAACTTAGGTTTTTTTATAAGGTAAAGAACACGAGTTATTGGAGAAAAATTATAAAGCATAAAAAAACAATAAAAAAAGTTGCAACGTGACAACTTCTTAATGGGCTAACCACTATTCATTGACTTTGTATTTTAATATATGATGATGATGATGATTGATGATAATGATAATGATAATTCTTTTAAATAAAATGTAAATTTTGTTCCACCAATTTGGAAAAACAAAACTTTGTGTCAATGTGAAAAAAACAATAACGTGTAGTCAATTTGAGGAAAAAAAATGAAAAGTTACCTATATATTGATTGATGATAATGCTAATTCTTTTAAATAAAATGTAAATTTTATGAGATCAATTTGAAAAAAACAAAACTTTGTGGTCAATGCGAAAAAAAAAAAAACAATAACATATGGTCAAACTGGGATAAAAAATGAAAAGTTAACTATTCCCAATCTTAGTTTTTAATAATAGAGTAAAGTAATAATAATTTATTAAACCCATTAACCCTTTAATTTAGTTTTGGACTATTTAACAATTAAATATGTGTTTCAGTTAAACTTAGATACACAAATAAACCCGTTAACCCAAATATATTTAAAATTAAACCCAATTTAAATTACTCATGCTAGCTGCTCGCGGCAAAGAAAAAAAAAATCATGAACTCAGTCTGAAAGTCTTGAGACTTGAAACCTGATCGACAAGCGACTAGCAAGGAGAGCGTGGCCTGACGAACGACGATAAAGAAGGGTGAACCATGAACTCAACCTCACGTTTCGTTTAACTATGTAAATGTCACAACCCCCGTCCCCTACCTGTCCCGGGAACGGGCGGCCGCGAGACCAGTTTCGGTGGTATCCAGGTGTTTATCAATTTGGCAGCGGAAATTTCATCAGTACCGTAGTTAGGAAATATTTTATCAGAGTAAATACCACACTTTTATAATATTAAACATATTGGGATAAAACCCAAATTTTCATTACAAACATTTTTATAAGGAAAATTCATATTTTATTGAATAAAACATCTTCTTTTATTTAGGTAACTTTTATAGCCACTTTTCCAAACCTTCAGTGTTGTCCAGCTGGCTTCTAGTTGGCTTTCACATTTTGTTACCTGAAACGCGTTTAAAAACATTTTGTCAGTGGGAAATATTGGTGAGTGAATCCCAGTTTAATCAAGAAGAGTTTTATCATTTTTCACAGTATTGAGAGCGATTACAATGTTTACTTCTACACAATTACTCATTTAGTATTGTCAATCCTGACTGGTGGGTCATATTACCCATTGGCTAACACTTTGTCCAATGGTAACGTGTTCCACATTTTGTATACAAAACCCTAACATACCGGCAGTAATTGAAGAACTACAAAGACTCAATCACTACTAATCACATTGTAAATTATTAAAGGTTTTATAAAAATAGTTGGTAAAAAGGTTTACAAAAAGGAGATTACTCAAATTGTTGTCTTATGGTTTCCTTTAATGGTTTCCTGGTGATTATCTATTAAATACACAAATGCACACGCGTTAGTATAACCCAATATTTACATTAGTAATACCCTCCCCGAGACGGCATTCCAACGACTACGTCGGGCAGAACCACGATAGCCGTTACGGAACCCTGGATCAATCGGGCAGCGTATCTAATACGTAACCGGGGGTTATGATACTTACAACGGGGAAGAACTTCGTTATTTAGGGGGGTATTATGCCCGGAAATTATTTTATCTATGCAGAAATTAGAGAGAGAGATCGAGAAACGAGCGAATTGAAACTGAGGCTGGAGGCCTCTATTTATAGTGACCCTTTGCCTCCCCTCGCGGCCCGCGTAAGACGTAACCAAAGGCTACGTGGCCAGCGTAGTAGGGTCTGTAGGCCCTAGCCTTGAGTTGTCACCGGTCTAGCTTCGCCACGTGTCGACACGTGGCAGCTTCCGGGTGTCGCCTCGTAGCCGGTCTGTCGCGCCCCGCGTAGAAGGTAGCCAAGGGCTATGCGCCCCGCGAGAGCCCCTTAAATTTTGTTTTTATTTAATTTTTTTGTAAAATTAAAGGTATTTAGGGTCGATTTTCACATACGGGGTATATATTGAGACATGTAGGAATATTCTAAAATATATTAGGGGTGTCGAAAATATTTTGGAGGGTTGTTATATCCTCCCCACCTTGGTTTAGAGCTCATCCTCGAGATCTACTGGAACAAGTGTGAATATTTCCTTTGCATTTCCAATTCAAGTTCCCATGTGTACCCTGGTCCTCTTTTGGAGTCCCATTTCACTTTGACCAGAACTAATCTCTTATGCTTGAGGTTCTTAACTTTCATGTCTTCAATCTGTAAAGGTCTTTCTATAAACTTAAGTTGTTCATTTACCTCTATATCCTTAAGAGGTACTACCAGTGATTCATCAGCTAGGCATTTCTTGAGATTGCATACATGAAATACATCATGTATTCCTGCCATTTCCTCTGGCAGTTGTAGCTGATAGGCTACAGCTCCTATTCTTCTAATAATCTCAAAAGGTCCAACATACATGGGGCTCAGCTTTCCCCTTTTGATGAATCTTACTACTCCTTTCCAAGGAGAGACTTTCAATAACACTTTACTCCTACCTGAAATTCCAATGGTTTTCGTCTGTTATCTGCATAACTCTTTTGTCGATCACGTGCTACTTTCATTTGTTCCTTGACTTGAATGATCTTGTCTGTTGTTTCTTGTACTATTTCAGGTCCAGATAGTTGCTTTTCTCCAATTTCTGTCAAACAGACTGGCGTTCGGCACTTTCGTCCATAAAGTACTTCGAATGGTGCAGCATTGATACTTGTGTGATAACTGTTATTATAAGAAAATTCTATCAATGGTAAGTGATCGTCCCAATTACCTCCGAAATCAATTACACAAGCTCAATGCATGTCCTCCAGTGTCTGAATTGTCCTTTCGCTTTGTCCGTCCGTTTGAGGATGATAAGCGGTGCTTAGATTTAACTTGGTTCCCATTGCTTTTTGGAAACTTGTCCAAAAATGAGAGGTAAAACAACTATCTCTGTCAGAAACAATTGATAGAGGAATTCCATGTAATGAAACTATTTCATTTACATATAATTTAGCTAATTGTTCCATATTGAAAGTTTCCTTCATTGGTAGGAAATGAGCTGACTTAGTTAACCTGTCTACAATCACCCAGATTGTATAATTACCTTTTCTTGTTTTAGGCAATTTGGTAACAAAATCCATTGTTATCAATTCCCATTTCCATACAGGCATTTCTAACTGTTATAACAATCCTGAGGGTTTCTGATGTTCAGCTTTGACTTGTGAACAGGTTAAACATTTTGCAACATATGCTGCTATATCTTTTTTCATTCCTATCCAACAAAAATTCTTTCTTAAATCCTGATACATCTTATCACTTCCAGGATGCATCGTATATTTAGACTTATGGGCTTCTTCTAATATATGGTGGCGTAGGTTTCCTAATTTAGGTATCCACATTCTTTTCTTATGGAATCTCCAAATTCCATCTGTTCCTTGTTCTAGTTCCTTAATCATTCCTTTCAATTTTTCAGTATCATCCTTGATTACTGATTCTTGTGCCTTTCTAATCTGTTCATTTAAATCTACTTGTAGATTTAATTTAAGTGAACGTACCCATTTTGGCTTTTCATGATACTTTCGACTTAAAGCATCAGCTACTACGTTTGCTTTCCCTGCATGATACTGGATATTACAACCATAATCACTAAGTATCTCCATCCAGCGTCTTTGTCTCATATTTAATTCATTTTGCCCAAAAACATACCTTAAACTCTTATGGTCGGTGAAAATGGTAAACTTACTACCGTAAAGGTAATGTCTCCAAATTTTAAGGGCAAAAATTATAGCTCCTAATTCTAGATCATGGGTTGAATAATTCTCTTCATGATTCTTAAGTTGTCTAGAGGCGTAAGTTATAACCTTTTGATGTTGCATTAACACACATCCATAGCCTAACTTAGAAGCGTCACAATAGACTACAAAGTCTTCAGTTCCTTCTGGTAACGCTAGTATGGGTGCATGGGTTAAACTTTGCTTTAGAATTCTAAAGGCTTCTTCTTGTTTTGGTCCCCATTCAAACTTAACAGATTTACAGGTTAGCTTAGTTAAGGGAATGGCTATTCTAGAAAAATCTTGAATAAATCTTCTATAATAACCGGCCAATCCTAAGAAACTTCTAACATCGGTTGGTGACTCAGGGGTTTTCCATTTGGTAATCGCCTCGATCTTGGTGGGATCCACATGAATTCCTTCATGATTGACTGAATGTCCAAGAAACTGTACATGTTCTAACCAAAACTTACACTTCGAAAACTTAGCATAAAGCTTTTCTTTTCTTAATAAACTTAGAAGTGTGTGCAGATGCTTTGCATGTTCCTCTTTGCTTTTAGAATAAATAAGAATATCCTCTATAAAGACAATTATGAATTTATCCAAATATGGTTTACATATTCGGTTCATCATGTCCATAAATACAGCTGGGGCATTGGTTAAACCAAATGGCATGACAGTAAATTCATAATGGCCATACCTTGTTCTGAAAGCGGTCTTAGGAATGCCCTTGTCACACCCCGATATTTCCACGTTTTACCGGTGGGCCCGGTGGGGAGTATCGTGACGTAGTTGATATCATCATAGTCAAACAACGCAATATTTAAATGCATAGCGGAAGCAAAAGATATATTCATTTCAACCGAATAAAAGTGTAATATTAAGTATCACAAAATAGTTGAAAATAATCCATAGGAAGATCAAATAAAAAGAAACTTTGTTCAACAGACTGAAATGCATCCAAGCTTGCGAGACTCTTATTGATGCTAAGGAGAAAGCCAGCCTATTTTGAGTAGTACCTGCACTTAATCTTTTTGGGAAAATACGTCAGTTTACACTGGTAAATACAATTAACTGACTCATTTTGAAAAGGTTTAAAATTGATTTGAATGCACGTGGCACAAAACACTTTATAACTTGTAACACCCGTCTAATTTTACTTGATTTTAATAATAGATTATACCATTGTAAATAAAACATGCTTAATTAACATAGAACTCATACTAGAAGTTCATGAGTAACATAGACTTTAGTTAAAACACGACTAAATTAAAACATTTCAAAAGTTATTTAACAATCATGTACAACCCATAAAACAAGTCTAGTAAAGATTTTAAACATTTGCGGAAGCTTGTAAGTAGTGTTCGGTTCTTCAAAAGTTGGATTGACCGTTATCCGTGATCCTTGAATACCTAAACTAAAATGTTTACATTAAACATTAGTGTTGAAGTACTTGAAGGAAATACGTAATCGAAACTACGTTTAAAAATGGATTCAATTTAACTATTATATGCTAACATCAACAGACGTCTCAGCTCTCTACCGTAACTTACGGTATCTACCGTAAGTTACGGTAGACATTTGAGACTTATGGTCTACCGTAAACCAGTAGACATCCACCGTAACCCATCTGATGTCTACCGTAAGTTACGGTGATACCGTAACTTACGGTAGTCTCTGCACTATTATGTTTTGCCTTTTTGCTTGTTATGCCCAAACCATTTCTTGGATTTCTTATTCTAACCTACAAACATACTGATTTTTCATATTTCTATAGATCTTCTTTTAAATGTTAACGAAGACCGAGTAACCAACTACAAAGCTTTTCCGTGCCTTATTTGGTTATTTGACCCGTTTAGCTCATCTGAGGAATCCTCCATTTTGATGACTACTAATAAGGTCTAACCAAATTTCTTGGCCTATTATTCGAACTAGCGAACATTATCGCTTAATTTCAACTCAACTTTTATTCACTATTCAATACATATATACTACATATAAAAAATTACTCAATTGTAACTAATCAAGTTACATACCTTTAAAGCAAGCCCTTCAAACGTGCGTCCACACCGGTTTGCCCGCTAGATGCCCCGGCTTCCTTTCCTATAGAGTTCAATCACCATATGTTTAGAACTCTTTTTGTTTCACATACATAACGCACATTTTGTCATACATCATAATTATGCGTTTTAACTTAACAATTCAGTTTCAAGTCTTCTTTGAGGCATTTCAACAAACACTATAAGGGCAGAATTTTTTTATATCTTTCATATTCAAGTTCATAGCTTGCTAATTAGTTAACTTAACATCAATAAAGCCTTCATATAGTATTTAAACATCATACTTTTCTGAAATCACTTTCTATGATCAAATTACACTAGAATAATCATTCTAAACCCTAGTGTTCATCTTCATCTTGTAAAACCCACAACCCACCTTCAAGGTGTTCATGGAATTTCCTGAAATTGGACATGATTTCACATGTAGTTGTCTAGGTTTCACTTCTAGACACCATATCATCCCTAATCTAACCAAATAACACACATGCAACATCTAATTTTAGATTTTCCAAAATCATGAGAAATTCAAGTTGAGAGATTTCATCAGATTTTACATACCTTAGAATCCTCTTGCGATGAGGATCACGATTCTAAGCTCTAATTTCGATTTCGACTTGGATTGAGCCTTCAATTTGCAACTTTAGTGAAGTTTAGGGTTTTGGAAAAGTGGGGATCGCCCCCTGTTCTTCTTGTGCGACCAGACATCCCTTTTTTGGGGGTGTTTGGTTTGTTTTATTTGTTTAATAAAAATCAAGTTTCAATTCTTACAACTTAAGCCCCTCAACTTTGTTCAACATATTGTTTAGTAGCTTTTAACCCTATCATAAGCTATTTCTAGTCTTGAAATTAACTAGGTTAAAAATTCCTAGTTAGTAAATCCTCGTTTATTTATACTTTATAATTCTAATATAAAGTTTTATATTTTCGGGGTGTTACATAACTTGGGATAATTATTTATATATAAACTTGTAAAAGAATTTACATGTTCCTTATGCGTTCAGTAGCCCGGGTTGACACCGGGTTAGAGTTTAATAGACACACCACATGATATAGTCCCGCGGAGAGTTATTCTCGAAGCCAGCGGTTATACCTTATTAATTATTTATGCACTGTCGGGAGTACGCCTACACCCCGTGCTTAGGTCGTGACCATTTCTTAAAATGATGCCAAGGATATCCGGGACATGGTCATTAACCCCCCAAAGGCTTTAAGCAAACAAAACAATTTAAACGGGTCATTTCAATAAATTCACCATCATACGATTAAAGATTCAATGCCCGACCAAGCGGTATTTTGTATACCGTACCCCAAGCCCGTATAGGGAAAATAAGTTATAAGTATTTACCTGGGCAAGTAATAATCACAACACGCAAGTGCACGTAGCTTTTACCGGGTCTCCTATTCTGGAACGAAGGCTTATAATAACCTATTAGAATCCTAACGGGTCTTTAATTAAGCCTAAACTTAGACCGGTTAGTTTTAAAGGAAGATACGGTTCGAACGCATGATTAAGCGAAGACCGGAATAGATTGTGATTTAGACCCGACAAGTTTGAAGACTTGTATAATATGGGTAAACTAAACACATTCTGGATTTTGAGATAAAAACGATAAGGTTTGACCCGTTTCGGCTAATTTTATGCAAACTAGTTACATAAACCGAACCGAAGGCGCAAGAAGCGTAACGGGTAACCGTAAGAGTCATATACAGGTTTCCTAAGTTAATATGCCTTAAATATGTTGTGATATCAGTAGGATACCTTCCATTATGCCCAAAACGAGTTTAATCGCGAATTAAGCCCCGTAGGGGTATTTTGGTCATTTAAAAGATTATAAAAGGGATTAATTGTAATTCTGAGATTTGGGCCTGAAATAATCAGAAAAACAACTTAATTCAATAGGTTATACTATTTAGTGATAAGTCTTATATGACAAAATGGTTTTAAACCCATACTATGTGTTTAATACGCGTAAAAAGCCGTTTTAAGCGATTTCCGGGTTATTATGGAAATCTGAGTTTTCTGATCAGTTTATAAAGTTCAAAATACTTCATTTATCATGTAAAATCAGTGGCCAAAGGTTTGGTATCAAATTGTTATGTAAAACTCATTTTATAAGCGAAAAGGGTATAATTGGCAATAACCGAATTAAGGCGATAGCCCCATGTTATGATCAGTTTAAAAATAATTAAAAATCTTCAAAAATCCCAAAGTATTATATTACATCAGTGGGTAAAAGGTTTGGTGTCAAAAATTAGGTTTAGATAGGCTTTATGCTAATTACACCGTTTAATTCATAAAAAGCGTTCTAATTACGCTATTAAGCATAACTCCTAATCTAGAACTCAAACTGATGTGAAACTTTAGGGACATGTTTATAAATCAGTAACAAAGATTATTGTCCTCTCACATTTCCAAAATTCTCGTTTTATGGTCAAAAGGGCATTAGGGTCAACATTAAGCAATTAACGGAAACGTGTAAACGAATCGGACAATCTACGAACCAAACACAGAGGGTTATACCATCATGTAACCTGGTCCTAAGGAAGCTCTAACGCATTTCTAAACCCATCTAAATCGGTTCAGAACTGAAGTCAAAGCAAAAGTCAAAGTTTTGCGACTTTAGGTTCCGAACCGAGCCTAAACAGAAAATTGTCGGATCAAACAAGCTTAGACCAGTTCTTATACTAATTACCAAGTTATATGAGTGATAAAATAGGTTACACGTCTTCTACATTGATAATTATGCGTTAATTTGAAAATTAAGATTCTGTTGACTTTTTATAACAAACTTTGACCCGACAAATGATATAGTTAGAGCGGGAATCAGAGGGTGCCCTTTTAAGGGTTTATTGCCCACATAATTACCAACTTATAACTACCTTAAGTTTGACCAATCACTGGACCATTAGTGATTAATTGCTAAGTCAAACCGTAATTACGACGGTTTGACTTTAAGCTAATTAACTAAGTAAAACATGATTAAGGAAGGTTAATGATGCTTACGAAGGTCCTATGCACGATTAGTGATGCTTAGGATGGCCCTTGTGCTCCAGAAATGATCATAAGTGAAGGTATGCAAGAATGATCAAATGTTGCAAACAATGTGGGTCTTATATAGTGATCTTGATTGCTCAAGATCATGCCAAACAACTCTAGGATTGATCCCTGATCAATTACAAGTGTCCCTAGTGCCTAAGAACTAGCTTGTGCTGCACATGGTAATGAAAAATGGCAATTTAAGTCGGTTAAACGGGCTGGACAGACACCTGTGGGTGTTCTGCTGCTGGGACTGTCTTACGGACCGTAAGAGGAGGGTCTTGCGGTCCGTAAGAGCCTCTTTACGGACCGTAAGAGAAGGTCTTTGTGGTCCGTAAGCCTTCATCAGGAAACAAAAAAAATTGGAAACTTTAAAGCTTTGATCATGCAACTTTACCCCTTCGAATTCGGACCTCTATCATCAGTATGGGACCTCTTGAACATGCTTGAACAGTTATGTCAACTTGCCATGCTTCAAAAATGTATTGGATTCTTTTGAAATGGCCATGGATGAAGATTTGTCGTGCACATCCTCATAGGATCCCATTCTTGCAAATTTGAATCAATTATTACTAATAATTACCGGATTTGAATGTATATCAGATATAGATTAGGGTCTTGGAATTCATAACTAGGTCGCTCAGAGGTATTTAATTAACATGTCGACACTTTTAAATCCTACCATACATCTTTAACTAGATCCGGGTTTATAACACTTTTATCTTACATGACACGTGTCGTTATTTTATTGGACACAAATTTTCGAGGTGTTACATCCTCACCCCCTTAAAAGAAATCTCGACCTCAAGATTTACTGAAATAAATGAGGGTACTTTTCTTTCATTGTGGACTCTACCTCCCACGTGTACTCGGGACCTCTTCGGGCATCCCATTTAACTTTTACAATTGGTACATGCTTCCTTTGAAGCTTCTTAACCTGTCGATCCTCGACCGACACGGGTTTTTCAACAAACTTCAAGCTCTCATCTATATGCTCATTCGTATGTGGTATGACTAGTGATTCATCAGCTAGACACTTCTTCAGATTGCAGATGTGGAATACGTTATGAATACCACTGAGCTCTTCAGGCAAATTTAACTTATAAGCAACTGATCCGACACATTCGATGATCTCGAATGGCCCTATGTATCTCGGGCTTAACTTGCCTTTCTTACCAATTCGCATTACCCCTTTCCAGGGTGATACCTTAAGTAGTACCTTGTCACCTACCTCGAATTTCAGAGGTTTACGCTTTAAATCTGCGTAGCTTTTCTGCCTATCCCTGGCAGCTTTCAGGCGGTCACGAATCTGGACAATCTTGTCTGTCGTTTCAAAGACTATTTCAGGTCCTGTCGGTTGGACATCTCCAACTTCCGCCCAACAAACAGGCGTTCTGCACTTTCTACCGTACAAGGCCTCGAAAGGCGCAGCCTTAATGCTGGTATGGTAGCTATTGTTATAGGAGAATTCGATAGTGGTAGGTGGTTATCCCAACTACCACCCAAGTCAATCACACATGCACGATGCATGTCTTCCAAAGTTTGGATTGTACGCTCACTTTGCCCGTCCGTCCGAGGGTGGTAAGTCGTACTGAAATTTAAGCGCGTGCCCAAAGATTGTTGGAAACTTTTCCAAAAATGTGACATGTATGTAGTATCTCTGTCAGAGATAATAGACACTGGTACGCCATGTAGAGATACAATCTTATCTACGTACAATTGGGCTAACATGTCGGAGCTATAGGTCTCCTTAATGGGTAGGAAATGTGTGGACTTAGTCAGTCTATTTACTATCACCCATATAGTATCATTTCCTTTCTTTGTCTTTGGCAACTTGGTGATGAAATCCATTGTCACCATTTCCCACTTCCACATGGGAAGTTCAGGTTGTTGTAGCAAACCTGACGGTTTCTGATGTTCAGCTTTGACTTGCGCACACGTCAAACATTTAGCTACATGGGTAGCTATAGACTTCTTCAAGCCTATCCACCAGAAATTTGCCTTCAGATCCTGGTACATCTTGTCAGCTCCAGGATGAACGGAGTATTTAGAACTGTGGGCTTCCTGGAGGATAACATCTCGAAGCCCTCCATAAACAGGAACCCATATTCGTCCATTTAATCTCATGATTCCGTCCTTGCCATGGGATAACTGTTCTTCTGTTACTCCCAGCTTTTCATTGGGATAGTTGGCTTCCAGCACAGCTTCCTTCTGCGCAGCTAACAACTTTTCATTGGGATAGTTCACTCTTTCCTTTCGACTTAAGGCATCGGCGACTACATTCGCCTTGCCAGGATGGTATCTTATCTCACAATCATAATCATTCAAAGTTTCAATCCATCGTCGCTGCCTCATGTTCAAGTCCTTCTGATTGAACAAATGTTGAAGGCTCTTGTGATCAGAATAGATCACACACTTGGTTCCATACAAATAGTGCCTCCAAAGTTTTAGGGCAAATACAACGACACCCAACTCCAAGTCATGGGTGGTGTAGTTCTTTTCGCACCTTTAACTGTCGAGAATCATAGGCAATAACCTTGCCTTTCTGCATAAGCACACATCCCATACCCATGTGCGATGCATCACAATATGCTACAAATTCCTCTATTCCATCAGGCAATGCCAACACTGGTGCATTGCTTACCTTCTGCTTAAGGATATCAAAGGATTCTTGTTGCTTTGGTCCCCAGTCGAACTTAATATTCTTCCTAGTCAAAGAAGTTAGGGGTGCAGCAATCCTTGAAAAAATTTCAATAAAACGCCTGTAATATCCTGCCAATCCCAAGAAACTGCGAATCTCTGTGGGCGTCTTCGGCTCTTTCCAATTCATGACAGCTTCAACCTTAGCGGGATCTACCTGGATTCCGTGTTCACTAACCACATGTCCAAGAAATTGGACTTCACGAAGCCAAAATTCACACTTAGAGAATTTGGCGTAGAGCTTTTCTCGATGAAGCAGTTTCAGAATGCAATGGAGGTGCCTCTCATGGTCAGCTTGACTCTTCGAGTAAATAAGAATATCATCGATGAAGACAATGACAAATTTATCCATGTAAGGCTTGCAGACGCGGTTCATGAGGTCCATGAATGCGGCTGGTGCATTAGTGAGTCCATAAGGCATCACTAAGAACTCGTAGTGACCATAACGATTCCTAAATGCAGTCTTATGTACATCTTCATCCTTGACCTTCAGTTGATGATATCCTGACCTTAATTCGATCTTGGAAAAGTAACTCGCTCCTTGAAGTTGATCGAACAAGTCGTCGATCCTGGGCAATGGATACCGATTCTTGACAGTAACTTTGTTAAGTTCCCGGTAATCGATGCACAACCGCATCGACCCATCCTTTTTCTTCACAAACAGGATTGGTGCTCCCCAAGGAGATGAGCTAGGTCTAATAAATCCCTTTGCCAATAAATCATCCAGTTGAGTTCTTAACTCTTTCATCTCTGTTGGCGCCAATCTGTAAGGTGCTCTTGCAACAGGTGTTGCGCCAGGAATAATGTCAATCCTGAACTCCACTTGCCTATCTGGAGGTAAACCAGGTAGTTCTTCAGGGAATACTTTTGGATATTCATAGATGATGGGTATGTCTTCGATCTTGGGTTTTGGTTCATCAATAGTTACTTGGGCCATGTAGATAACACAACCCTTTGTCAAACACCTTGATGCCTTGAGCATGGACACTTGCTCAGGCATTCCGTACTTAGTATCCCCTTGGATTGTCAAAGGCTCACCATGAGGAGCTCTGACAACCACTTGCTTCTTAGCACAAACGATCTGGGCTTGGTTGCAAGACAACCAATCCATGCCTATTACTATATCGAAACCGGCTAATTTCAAAGGAAGTAAAGACAACAGAAAAGAATGGTTCCTAATGGATATAACACATCCATCTAACACGATTGACACTGTTTCTAAGGTACCATTAGCTAATTCCACCTCATATTTCACACTTAAGGTTTTAACAGGTAAATTCAGCAATTTATAAAACTTATTATCTACGAATGACTTATCAGCTCCTGAATCGAATAGCACTCTTGCATAAACATCATTTATGAGGAAGTTACCTGTGATAACATTGTCGTCCTGAATAGCTTCCTTTGCATCCATCCGGAAGACCCTTGCATTGGTCTTTTTCCCATCCTCAGTCTTCTTTGCAAGTTTTGGGCAGTTGGACTTGATATGCCCTTTTTCGTTGCAGCTATAGCACGTAGCATCTTTCAACTTTTTGCAATCCAAGGTCTTGTGCTCAGAAGACTTGCAAATCCCACTTGCCCTTGGCTATGACTGGGATTTCGACTCATATCTGCACTTCCCGAAGTACTGTTTCTTGCAGATCTTGCATTTGGGTTTATCACCCGACTGATGACCATTTTTCTTAGACCCAGAACCCTTTTTGTGGTCATTGTTTCCCTTATGTCTCTTATCTGACGGCCGTGAGCTATCATCCTCACGCTTCCTTTTCTCAGCATCAGTGTTTCTAAGTGATCTCTGCCTGACCGCGTCCAGAGTAAGAGATAATGCTATATCGGCTGCAGACCGGAAGGTAGCTGGTCTAGAGGCTTTCACACTGGCCTTAACTTCTGGGGCTAAACCCCCGATGAATCGAGCTATCCTCTTTGGTTCCGGTGTCACAAGGTATGGAACCAACCTAGACATTGTATTGAAACTGGTAAGGTAGGCCTGACAGTCCAGGTTCTTCATAACCAAAGACAAGAAATCAGATTCAATCTTTTCAACCTCATGCTGAGGGCAGTAATTCTCCTTGATCAATGACACAAACTGTTCCCAAGTCATATTGTACAATGGGATTTTCCCTGTAGCTTGGATCAAAGACCTCCACCAAGCTAATGCCTCCCCTTTGAATGACTGAGGTACGAACTTTACCACATCCTTATCAGCGCACCCGCTGATATCGACCACGGTGTCCATCTCATCCAACCAAGTCATGCAGTCAATAGCTCCTTTTTCCCTAGTGAAATCCCTGGGTTTGCATGAAATAAAATACTTGTAGGAGCATCCCTTATCACGGGGTCCTTGATTCAGTACGATCCTTTGAGATGGAACACTTTGCTGATTTGAAGAATGACGATCGTCATCGTCTTTCTTTGGCTCTTCCTTCTTGGAGGGTGGCTTGCTGTGAGCCTCTGAATGAGTCTTAGGCTTGGAATGAGGTACTGATTGGGCTCTGCTTCGAGTACCGCTCGACTCACTATACTGCCTATCCAAGGCTTTTGTAACAGCATTGTCAATTAACGCTTGCAGTTCTGCACCCGCTATGTTAATTCGGGTATTACCATGATTCTCCATTGGGTGATTGTTGATCTCATCCGAGTCAGCCATGTAGTTTGAATTGTTACATAAGATATTGACAATAATTTATTTGGGAGTTTATTATGGAATCGTCTTTTATGGCAATTCACTAACCATGGTAAACATAGACCATATCTGGTAAATTTGCTAATCATATTCATTTAGGATTTTTATTATAATTTATCCTAATTATAAAACAATAACAGTATTATTAGTGGCACAAAAGGCCTAGTCACATGGACATTTTTAAATCATAAGCCATGATTTCAGAGAATCAAGGCATGAAGGTTTGAACATAGTTCTTTACCTTTTTCTGACAGGGAGTCGTAGACTACTACTGTCTTTTGTCTTATATGACAATGAGTATGGCCCGTAGGCACTAAATTACCAATGGATGGTCAGCATATGATCATCTTAATTGATGATTTAACCCATGATTTATAGATCATCAATTTAGATTAGGAATCTTTTGGAGAATCCTATTATAAGAATGACGTGTGTGATTTTAACGAATCACGTCTGCCAGGAGCGTTAACATGTTTTCAGATGTTAACAGGGATTTGAATCTTTTAAACAGGTCTTACCATCTTGGCCAAGTCTTATAATGACATGCAGGCTAGGTTATACCTTTAAGATTCTTATTTAATATTTAATAGGCAGATTATTTTTAAAAGGAATGATTTTGATTTATTTATTTCATATATTTATGCATATAATGACAAAAATGAAATTCATAAACTTAACATTCCATTAAATATTAAAAGGATTACACATTGCCCTAAACGGGACTTTTAACAGAAACAACTTGCCCACGCAGGGGCTAAGCCGATAATACAAGTCCTCGCAGGGACTGATTACTAAAATAGGTGTCCACGCAGGGACTAAAAAGACAAGTCCACGCAGGGACTAAATACATAGATAAGTGTCCACGCAGGGACTTGATTGAAATAAGGAAATACACAATACACATAGGGATTTAATGATCCCTCTTCTTCTTCCCCTTTAACAAGCTTGCTAGGCCCTTGAGAAATCCCCTGTTGTTTCTACGTTCTTCCTGAAAGCCTCGTTCCACCCTGCTTAGTCTTTGGAGGATTTCCTCCTGCTCCGGTGGGGAAAACCGTGGTGGCTATGACTGGTGCTGAAACAGAGGTTGAGCAGATGTTCGATACCCATGAGCGTGGTATCCCACTCCCCAGGGGGTTCCGTATGGTCCTTCAGGATGAAGGGCGTTGTAGTTGGCTGCTACAAGGTATGGGTCGGCTTCAGCATAATTGTAGTTAGTGTGAGCCGGCTGCTCAAATGGATTATACGCCGTTGAACCGGCGTATGTAGAAATTGGGTTACCAAAACCCAATGGTGGCAGTGGTGGCGCAACTGGTGCATAATTCACCTCTGAAACTGGATTTGAAGGCCCGCCCATTTATGGGTCTTCATGCAGTGGCGGATAGTGACTGCCACTTGAGTGATGGGGGGTGCTAAAGTGAAAACCCCCTCCTCGCGCGGATATTCGTGCGCCTATTCTCCTACGCCTTGGTGGTTCTGGAGGTGCTTGATGAACTGGCGGCGGTGGAGGCGGTGGCGTGACTGCCATGAAACGCGAATCCTCGGAGGGATCCTGCTGCTGCTGCTGTGGGTTATGAGAGGGTGTAAAATACCACTCATACTGGTTGAACCTCGCTTGGTAACTGTCTGGACCATGGTATGGTGATCCGTGGAAGGATGATCCATCAGAGATATCGATGGGATGGTTGGGGGTCCCTGTTGCAGGCTCAACGGGATCCGTGCCTTCGTCCATGTCCATTGCATGGTCTCGTGAGAAATGTTCTTCAGGTCCTAGTGGGTTAAAACCCACTGGTTCTTCAATATAGTTTGCCGGGTTGAACCGGCCCTGAAAGACAGGAGTGGGGTCGCCAAAGGAATGGTGCGAAAGGGATTGCTGTAATGGCAAGAAGGAGTGGCGTGAGTCATCGGCCTCGTTTTCTGATTGCGGCCCAAAGCAGTGACAATAAGGAGGCGTTGAGCTATGCGAGATAGATTGTCTAGCGGGCCCCAAATGGGTCCTCCAGTTTCCTTGAGGATCGGCGCTCATAGTAGTAGAAGGAGTTCGCCGGTGTGAAGGCCCGACTTCGTGATCGTTGGGGGCGTGGATTGGCCCCTTGCCTCGTCCTCCTCTTCGGAACCTTGGTGGCATATTTCCTGTCAATCAAACGAAAGATACAACAAAATATAAAGGACAAAGTTAGAAAATAAAAAAAAATTGGATTTGTCCTAAGTTCTTTGTCTAGACTCGAAAATTTGAGGAATGTGCAACTGTGTAACTGAGATTAAACACAAAAGGCTAGTTTTTAATTCACTCAGCGTTGGCTCTGATACCAACCTGTCACACTCCGATATTTCCACGTTTTACCGGTGGGCCCGGTGGGGAGTATCGTGACGTAGTTGATATCATCATAGTCAAACAACACAATATTTAAATGCACAACAGAATCAAAAGATAGATTCATTTCAACCGAATAAAAGTGTAATATTAAGTATCACAAAATAGTTGAAAATAATCCACAGAAAGATCAAATAAAAAGAAACTTTGTTCAACAGACTGAAATGCATCCAAGCTTTCGAGACTCTTATTGATGCTAAGGAGAAAGCCAGCCTATTTCGAGTAGTACCTGCACTTAATCTTTTTGGGAAAATACGTCAGTTTACACTGGTAAATACAATTAACAGACTCATTTTGAAAAGGTTTAAAATTGATTTGAATGCACGTGGCACAAAACACTTTATAACTTGGGATAATTATTTATATATAAACTTGTAAAAGAATTTACATGTTCCTTATGCGTTCAGTAGCCCGGGTTGACACCGGGTTAGAGTTTAATAGACACACCACATGATATAGTCCCGACGAAGATTTATTCTCGAAACCAGCGGTTATACCTTGTTATTTATTTATGCACTGTCGGGAGTACGCCTACACCCCGTGCTTAGGTCGTGGCCATTTCTTAAAATGATGCCAAGGATATCCGGGACATGGTCCTTAACCCCCCAAAGGCTTTAAGCAAACAAAACAATTTAAACGGGTAATTTCAATAAATTAACCATCATACGATTAAAGATTCAATGCCCGACCAAGCGATATTTTGTATACCGTACCCCAAGCCCGTACAGGGAAAATAAGTTAAAAGTATTTACCTGGGCAAGTAATAATCACAACAAGCAAGTGCACGTAGCTTTTACCGGGTCTCCTATTCTGGAACGAAGGTTTATAATAACCTATTAGAATCCTAACGGGTCTTTAATTAAGCCTAAACTTAGACCAGTTAGTTTTAAAGGAAGATACGGTTCGAACGCATGATTAAGCGAAGACCGGAATAGAATGTGATTTAGACCCGACAAGTTTGAAGACTTGTATAATATGGGTAAACTAAACACATTCTGGATTTTGAGATAAGACCCGTTTCGGCTAATTTTATGCAAACTAGTTACATAAACCGAACCGAAGGCGCAAGAAGCGTAACGGGTAACCGTAAGATTCATATACAGGTTTCCTAAGTTAATATGCCTTAAATATGTTGTGATATCAGTAGGATACCTTCCATTATGCCCAAAACGAGTTTAAGCGCGAATTAAGCCCCGTAGGGGTATTTTGGTCATTTAAAAGATTATAAAAGGGATTAATTATAATTCTGAGATTTGGGCCTGAAATAATCAGCAAAACAACTTAATTCAATAGGTTATACCGGTTGGTGATAAGTCTTATATGACAAAATGGTTTTAAACCCATAATATGTGTTTAATACGCGTAAAAAGCCGTTTTAAGCGATTTCCGGGTTATAATGGAAATCTGAGTTTTCTGATTAGTTTATAAAGTTCAAAATACTTCATTTATCATGTAAAATCAGTGGCCAAAGGTTTGGTATCAAATTGTTATGTAAAACTCATTTTATAAGCGAAAAGGGTAGAGTTGGCAATAACCGAATTAAAGCGATAGCCCCATGTTATGATCAGTTTAAAATAATTAAGAATCTTCAAAAATCCCAAAATATTATATTACATCAGTGGGTAAAAGGTTTGGTGTCAAAAATTAGGTTTAGATAGGCTTTATGCTAATTACGCCGTTTAATTCATAAAAAGCGTTCTAATTACGCTATTAAGCATAACTCCTAATCTAGACCTCCAACTGATGTGAAACTTTAGGGACATGTTTATAAATCAGTAACAAAGATTATTGTCCTCTCACATTTGCAAAATTATCGTTTTATGGTCAAAAGGGCATTATGGTCAACATTAAGCAATTAACGGAAACGTGTAAACGAATCGGACAATCTACGAACCAAACACAGAGGGTTATACCATCATGTAACCTGGTCCTAAGGAAGCTCTAAGGCATTTCTAAACCCATCTAAATCGGGTCAGAACTGAAGTCAAAGCAAAAGTCAAAGTTTTGCGACTTTCGGTTCCAAACCGAGCCTAAACAGAAAATTGTCGGATCAAACAAGCTTAGACCAGTTCTTATACTAATTACCAAGTTATATGAGTGATAAAATAGGTTACACGTCTTCTACATTGATAATTATGCGTTAATTTGAAAATTAAGATTTTGTTGACTTTTTATAACAAACTTTGGCCCGACAAATGATCTAGTTAGAGCGGGAATCAGAGGGTGCCCTTTTAAGGGTTTATTGCCCACATAATTACCAACTTATAACTACCTTAAGTTTGACCAATCACTGAACCATTAGTGATTAATTGCTAAGTCAAACCTTAATTATGACGGTTTGACTTTAAGCTAATTAACTAAGTAAAACATGATTAAGGAAGGTTTGTGACAACTGGCACAAACCGGTAATTTCCGTACACATTAATTATTGCTTAATGACTGCAATTATGAGTTTAAGTGTCAGCAATGTCTGAACACATGATTAAACAAGTGAATTCATGCATGTTGTATACTACAAAATGTTTGCTTTATGCATAAACGAGAGCGTTGCGTCAAAAATACTAAGTAAACTCACCGGTAAGACACTATGTGTCAACGGAACTGCAGAAAGCAGTCAGACAATAAAATTGAGGCCTAGGTGTAGGTCCGACGATAAAAGTGCATTAAAACCCAAGAGTACATAAAAGGGTTTATATATATACTCTCCGGAAGCAAAAACAAGCACTAAAAAGCACCCGAAACGCACTTTAAGTGCAGAAATTACATAATTCAGCAATAATTCAGCATTTAGACACATAAATATTATGCAGAAATGTCGTTTTATTATCCAGAATATTTCCCTAAGTGTTGGGAATTGAAAGAGTACAGAAAGGTACTTAAAAGACACTAAAAAGTGTGCTTTAGCACTTTAACGAATCGGTATGCAACCGAACAACCGGACTATACCCGGAACATGAAAATATTATTATTTTCATTATGTATCTTTTTCTGAGCTAGTTAGGGTCCCTGATTACCCTAACACCCGCTAACACACTACACTTTAGTAACTAAGTTAAAACTTAACTAACTTGGTTTAAACTAACTATATACTTAATGTTTAGTTGGAAACTAACTAGACCCCCCTCCCCTCTTTAGAAACCGTCCCCATGTGGGGGAACATACCTTGTCCTTTGAGGATTATTTAAATCATCCATGTCTAATATCTATTAGACATAAGAACCCTTGGATAATGACCATTTCATTTGCCTATAAAATCCACACTAAACACAACATACTAATCACCAACCAAAATTTGCTCTCATCCCTCTCCCTCTTGCTCTCTAATTCACGGCCAAGCATCCCCATATCCATCAATTTTTCGAGTTTGATCATCATCATTCCAAGCACACACAAGTGTTAAGGGTCACGTATTAGGAGTCTTGGAGCAAACGGAAGGCGAAGGACCTCTCTACTTTGCTTTTATCCACCTCTTTTGCGCATAGATTCTTCCCTAGCCTCGAGCTAGAGGTATAATGCTTAAAACTCATATTTGAACTTATCTAAAGTGGTTAAAAGGATTTGTGTTGGTTAAATCTCGTTAAAATGCAAAAAGATGCACAAAAGTCTACTAAAAGCATGAAAAATGGTGGTTAATAGCACATAAGTTGTGTAAAAGTTGTAGTATTTGAAATATATGGTTATCTAGACCCGATCTATGATGTGGTAGCTCGGATCATCGTTTAACCCGGTTTGGTAAGATCATGGATCTTAACATAAAGCTATTTTAGAAGTAACAAGGGTTAAAAGGTGAAACCCTACCACACATAAACCATGAACTTGTGTAAAAATGTTTTAACTTGTACAAAAGTGTTTAAAACTAGTAGATCTATGTATCTACAAGTGGTATTTTCAAAAGACCAAGCATCAAAAGAAATCACATGTTCGAAACCGGATCTTACACAAACAAAAGTGGTTTTTGTGAACAAACAAGTGTGTGGATACTTGTGTAACAAAAGTTTTAACGAAGAAATAGTTTTCGTAAAAACCGACTAGAAGTTGTAAAACTTCATATTCTTTAAAAATAAAGTTTTTAAGAAACTAAACTTATTTTTAAAGATAACAAGACTTACTAAATGTGCTAGTAAGTTACTACACATTTTTGTAAATATTCAAGTTCATGAAATTAGTGATTATTGTTGACGAATATTGTTGATAATTGTTGTTGATGATTGTTGACAATTCAAAAGAAAATAAACACATGTTTTGAAAACATGGGAAACGTCCATTTTTAGGGGAAACTCTGTCAAATTTTTTATAAATTTTGACACTTAGAAAAATATAAGTTTTTGAGAAACTTATTCCCTAAAAATGTATTTAAAAGTATTACCAAGGTTTCCCTAATTTTTGGTGATGAGAAATGGTGATTTTTCAAGAATAAAAGTGGATATTAAGTATATATTTTTGAAAGAAAAATATATATTATTTGATCACCAACTTTTGTGCTAAGTGTATATAGTATGTGTTATACGTGCTAGTGTATTAAGACTTAAAATACACTAATTACTCATGAGGAGTAGAAATATAAAAATACACATACAAAATACAAGAAACATAATTCGGGTGCAAAGTGCAAAACATAAAAGACTTATATTTATTTTTGGAGAAAATAATATAAGTAAGATACGTAGTTAAAAATATGGAATATTTTTAACACAAGAATATATACAAAAGAGAGTGACTGTACTTGTGCGACGCAAGTCTAGTGACTAACGTTAAGAAAACGCGTATAGGTTACGACGTTAATTAAGCAAATCCGGTGGAGTTTACGACGCTAGGAACGCAAAGTTGTGAGTTCATGCTCCCCCTTTTCTCTTTAACTGTTTTCAGTTTTATAACTTCGGGGGTGAAATACATGTACAAATGTACAAAAATTATAATTGGTATGATATAAATACGAGAAGTACACTTGGTGAGAACGAGAACCAAGTGTGACGAAATATAAGAATATGAGAAGCGCACTTGGTGAGAACGAGAACCAAGTATGAGGCGCTATGAGAAATGATAACAAGAAACGCGCTTGGTGAGGACGAGAACCAAGTAGGATGCGTTATGAGAAATAGTGTCACGAATAGGGTACAGAAGCACCATTAATCAACGTATACATTCAGACCGCAGAACAAAAGGTTAGATCTAACGGGTGCCTGGCAGCCACACTCCCGGTCGGGGCGAGAACCGAGGAGTGCTTTTGAGTCTCAGAATATACCAATTAAATGCCTTAGGTTTGGTGACTTCCTATGACGTGCCACATGTTAATGGCTTTGCAACCCATTAACAATCTGATAAGTACAGAAATACTGTATTTACATAAAATTCATACCATACAAAAATTGATATATAACTTGAAGTACGTGGGGTACTCAAGAGGATTGATAAATAACTTGAAGTACGTGGGGTACTCAAGAGGATTGATAAATAACTTGAAGTACGTGGGGTACTCAAGAGGATTGATAAATAACTTGGAGTACGTGGGGTACTCAAGAGGATTGATATATAACTTAAAGTACGTGGGGTACTCAAGAAAAGATTGAATTATACATGGGTACGTGGTGTACACATGAAACTGGATTTATATATGAAAACTTGATCTACTCACAAACTATGTTTTCATACAAAGTATACAAACATGAAATACAAAACTGCATGAATTCACACCAACTTTATGTTGATGTTTTTCCAAAAACTCACATGTATTTCAGGTAACTAGGATGGATGTGCGCGTGGTCTTGCTTATGCTCGTGGATGTCGCTTGTGTTACTTTAAATAAAGTTGTAAACTCTTAAGACAATGTTTTAAGCTGTCTAGCGATGTAAACGCTAAACTTATGTTTTCAAATTATGGTATTTGATGTTATTTTACGAGCATGTAGCATGTTTACTCTTCGTATGCAATGAGAACCTTTCATGATCACACCTCGTGCTTCCGCCGTAGAAAGGGGTGTGACAGATTGGTATCAGAGCTGCGATTGTAGTGAACCAGGATTCCTTCTCGAGTCTAGTCTACAATCTCTAGGATCCATTCACGAAAACAATTTTCAAAGAGTTTTCATTGCATAAAACGTCCCGCGACATCCACTGCCTGAAACTGTCTACATGAGTCTAGAAAAGACACTACGAGACTTAGAGTGCACTTGAGTA
The DNA here is from genome assembly GCA_030545235.1 of Helianthus tuberosus. NCBI lineage: Eukaryota > Viridiplantae > Streptophyta > Magnoliopsida > Asterales > Asteraceae > Helianthus > Helianthus tuberosus. The sequence continues at coordinate 186,076,334 of CM060442.1, forward strand.
GCACTTGTCGTTGACTAGAAATTACTTGCAATTATGTGTGATAATTAGCATGTACTAGAAGTAGAATGTCACAAGTATACGTGACTTTACCTGAAAGCGATGGCCCATCTGAAGGAAGAAATACGAGGATGAAACAAACTGTGCGGACTGTGCAAGGAGTTACGTAATTATGGATGCATACATAATTATGGAATTCAGTGCACAGAAATCACAGCAAGTCTTGTCACGTATAGATTCCCTCAGTGCAAGCCTACTAAGTACTCTGCTAGAGTAATAATTGTTTGATGTCACTTATGTGGTATATACCTGTGAGTATATATACTACTACTGTCTAGTATGACGATATCAAACAAATGCCTAAACCTATTGGGTTGCGTTCGTCAGAACATGGCACCCAGAAGAGCTGTGAACGCTCGTGACCAACCTCCTCCTCCCCCACTGCCAAGTATTGCCGAAGAGCTGGAAGCTCTACTGGAAGAAAGGATCTCCACTGCTATCGCCCAGTAAGAGGCGAACCGTACTCAAGACAGTGGAGGACCAACCAACACTAGACGTAGCGGGCATGGAGATTCATCTGGAGGCGACGCAGTTCAAGGCTGCACTTCCAAGAAGTTCCTCGACTGCAAGCCGATGAACTATGACGGCACAGGAGGTGCAGTAGCATTTGTGCGCTGGACGGAGAAGACTGAAGCTACTATCCGCATGAGCAAGTGTATCGCGGATCAGCAAGTCACTTTTGCTACCGGATTGTTCGTCGATGAAGCTCTGACTTGGTGGAACCTGCAGGCCCAAACCTTGGGTGATGATGCCGCTTATGGCCTAACCTGGGAGGAACTGAAGGAAAGAATGAGAGAGAAGTATTGCTCTCGTGCTGAACTCCAAAGTCTGGAAACGGAGTTCTGGCACTTGACCGTGGAAGGTGCGGATATTAGCATTTATACTCGAAGGTTCCACGACCTGTCTAGAGTGCTTCCCTACATGGTGACTCCTGAGTTTAAGCGTGTTGAACGCTACATTTGGGGACTGGCCCCAGAGTTTCGCGGCATGGTGACATCGGCCAAACCTCAAACGATCACCGAGGCTGTAACTCTGGCTGTCAGCCTTACTGAAGATTGTGTTCGTATGAAGAAGCTATCGTTGAACCCCACTGAGAAGACCGAGACGCATGCTGAGTCGTCCGGTGACAAAAAGAGAAAGCATACGAGTTTGAACCAAGCAACTCGCAACAACAAGGGTTTCAGCAAGAAGCGTGACGCAAACCCGCCCCAGGAGACGAAAACCCTTGTAACCAAAGGATGCTTTAGATGTGGAAGCAATGATCATTTTATGAAGGACTGCCCAAAGGGAAACAATGCTCAGGCTTGAGCATTTATGATTGGAGCAAAGGACGCACGCGAGGACCCTAACGTGGTCGCCGGTACGTTTCTCATTAACAATCACTTTGCATCCATATTATTCGACACTGGCACCGATTATAGCTTCATGTCTGTGGAATTTAAACGCATACTGGGAATAGAATCTAGTAGATTAGAAAATTCCTTATTCCATAGAGCTAGCCAATGGTAAACTTGTTGAATCGAGCGAAGTTGTCAGAGGCTGCACACTAGAACTTGGCGAACGAAATTTTAGCATCGACCTCTTGCCTATTCAATTGGGTAGCTTCGATATAGTAGTCGGAATGGACTGGTTGTCCAAGAACAAAGCTGAAGTTATTTGTCATGAGAAAATCATTCGCATCCCTTTAGCGAATGGTGAAACTCTCATCGTACATGGAGAAAGACGAAACACGCCTCTACGAATCATCAGTTGTATGAAGGCACAGAAGTGCTTAAGGAAAGGATGCGTTGCTTTCCTAGCACACGTTGTAGATAAGAAGGCTGTGGAGCCAAAACTCGAAGATATTCCTGTGGTGAAGGAATTTCCTGATGTGTTCCCTGAAGATCTGCCAGGACTACCTCCGCAACGACAAGTCGAATTTCATATAGACTTGGTTCCGGGAGCTGCTCCTGTAGCCAAGGCACCCTATCGACTTGCTCCATCCGAAATGCAAGAATTATCTACACAACTCCAGGAGTTGTTGGACAAAGGATTCATAAGTCCAAGCTTCTCACCTTGGGGAGCTCCGGTATTATTCGTGAAGAAGAAGGATGGATCACTGCGGATGTGTATCGATTACAGGGAACTAAACAAGCTCACTATCAAGAATCGGTATCCACTACCGAGGATTGATGACTTATTTGATCAACTGCAAGGATCAAGCTACTATTCCAAGATCGACCTTCGATCTGGATACCATCAGCTGAGAATCCAAGATGACAGCATGCCAAAGACTGCATTCAGAACGCGATATGGGCACTACGAATTTCTTGTGATGCCATTTGGGTTGACGAATGCACCAGCGGTCTTTATGGATCTAATGAACCGCGTATGCAAACCATATCTCGATAAATTCGTGATTGTATTTATCGATGATATCCTGATTTACTCGCGAACGAAAGAAGAGCACGAGCAACACCTCAGAATCATCTTGGAACTACTGAAGAAAGAGAAGCTTTATGCAAAATTCTCGAAGTGCGAATTCTGGATTCGCGAAGTACAATTTCTTGGTCACGTGGTGAATGAGAAGGGCATTCATGTAGACCCGTCCAAGATTGAAGCAATAAAGAATTGGGAAGCTCCCAAGACCCCGACCGAAGTCCGTCAATTTTTGGGCTTAGCGGGCTACTATCGGCGATTCATTGAGAATTTCTCGAAGATAGCTCAACCGCTAACGACCCTTACTCAGAAAGACAAGAAGTACGACTGGGGTCACAAACAAGAAGAAGCCTTCCAGTTACTTAAGAGCAAGCTATGCGATGCACCGATACTATCATTACCCGAAGGCACTGAAGACTTCGTGGTATACTGCGACGCCTCACGACAAGGCTTGGGTTGCGTGCTTATGCAACGCCAAAAAGTCATCGCTTACGCTTCAAGACAATTGAAGGTTCATGAAAGAAACTATACCACGCACGACCTGGAGCTAGGTGCGGTAGTATTCGCCTTGAAGATTTGGCGACATTATTTATATGGTACTCGATGTACAATCTTCACAGATCTCAAAAGCTTACAACACATATTTGATCAGAAGGAATTGAATATGCGCCAGCGACGTTGGGTCGAGCTGCTGAACGATTATGACTGTGAGATTAAGTACCATCCTGGAAAGGCAAACGTTGTAGCGGACGCGTTGAGCCGAAAAGAAAGGGTTAAGACCCTAAGGGTTCGAGCATTGGAAATGACGATTCGAACGAACCTCACTGCACGCATTCGTGATGCACAACAAGAAGCTCTTAAAGGAGAGAACCGTAAAGCTGAATACCTACGGGGTATGCTGAAATACATGGTGCCAAACGAAGAGGGAGCCTTATACTTCAAGAAGCGTATTTGGGTTCCACTCTATGGTGGCATACGAGAAGTCATCCTTGATGAAGCCCACAAATCGAGATATTCGATCCATCCAGGATCGGACAAGATGTATCAAGACTTGAAGGAATATTACTGGTGGCCGAGACTTAAAAGCGACGTTGCTGTTTATGTTGGAAAATGCCTAACCTGTGCCAAGGTTAAGGCAGAATATCAGAAACCGTCCGGCCTACTACAACAACCAGAGATTCCCGTGTGGAAGTGGGAACAAATCTCGATGGACTTCATAACGAAATTACCCAGGACCCTGAGAGGGCACGATATGATATGGGTAATAGTTGATCGATTAACGAAGTCTGCGCACTTCCTACCGATCCGAGAAAAAGACAGCACTGGAAAGCTTGCTGAAATATACTTAAGAGAAATTGTGGCACATCATGGAGTGCCAATCTCAATCATTTCAGACAGAGATGGACGCTTTGTCTCAAGAATCTGGCAATCATTTCAGGAAGCCTTTGGATCCCAGTTAGATCTGAGCACGGCATTCCATCCGCAAACAGACGGCCAGAGCGAACGGACTATACAAACGTTAGAAGATATGCTTCGCGCATGTGTCATGGACCTAGGCGGCAGCTGGGATACTCATCTACCTCTAGTTGAGTTTTCCTACAATAACAGTTATCATACGAGCATAAAGGCCGCGCCGTTCGAAGCTCTGTATGGCCGCAAATGCCGATCGCCCTTATGTTGGGCAGACGCTGGAGATAAGCGTATGGTTGGTCCTGAACTTGTACAAGAGACCACCGACAAGATTGCGCAGATCCGAGAGCGCATTAAGGCGGCTCGAGAACGACAAAAGATCTACGCCGATCCGAAAAGAAAATCAGTATAATTAAAGGTGGGAGACAAAGTGTTGTTAAAAGTCTCACCTTGGAAGGGCGTAGTCAGATTTGGAAAGCGTGGAAAGCTGAATCCATGATACATCGGACCATTCAGAATATTGAGAAGAATTGGTACCGTGGCATACAAGTTGGAGTTACCGGAAGAACTTAATGGAGTACATGATACGTTTCATGTATCCAACCTGAAGAAGAGTCCAACACAAGAAAACGTGATCATCCCGATGGATGAAGTGCATATTGATGAAGCCCTCCGATTTACAGAACAACCCGTTGAGGTTACCGACTGGAAAGTCAACAAGACTAGGAGGAGCAGTGTAAAACTTGTCAAAGTACGTTGGAGCTCTAAGCACGGACCCGAGTACACATGGGAACGTGAAGACCAGTTCAAGAAAAAGTATCCCCACCTATTCAAGAAGACTCCAGCGAGAGTTAGTTCAGCCTGAATTTCGGGACGAAATTCTTTTAACGGGGGGAGACTGTGACAACTAGCACAAACCGGTAATTTCCGTACACATTAATTATTGCTTAATGACTGCAATTATGAGTTTAAGTGTCAGCAATGTCTGAACACATGATTAAACAAGTGAATTCATGCATGTTGTATACTACAAAATGTTTGCTTTATGCATAAACGAGAGCGTTGCGTCAAAAATACTAAGTAAACTCACCGGTAAGACACTATGTGTCAACGGAACTGCAGAAAGCAGTCAGACAATAAAATTGAGGCCTAGGTGTAGGTCCGACGATAAAAGTGCATTAAAACCCAAGAGTACATAAAAGGGTTTATATATATACTCTCCGGAAGCAAAAACAAGCACTAAAAAGCACCCGAAACGCACTTTAAGTGCAGAAATTACATAATTCAGCAATAATTCAGCATTTAGACACATAAATATTATGCAGAAATGTCGTTTTATTATCCAGAATATTTCCCTAAGTGTTGGGAATTGAAAGAGTACAGAAAGGTACTTAAAAGACACTAAAAAGTGTGCTTTAGCACTTTAACGAATCGGTATGCAACCGAACAACCGGACTATACCCGGAACATGAAAATATTATTATTTTCATTATGTATCTTTTTCTGAGCTAGTTAGGGTCCCTGATTACCCTAACACCCGCTAACACACTACACTTTAGTAACTAAGTTAAACACTTAACTAACTTGGTTTAAACTAACTATATACTTAATGTTTAGTTGGAAACTAACTAGACCCCCCTCCCCTCTTTAGAAACCGTCCCCATGTGGGGGAACATACCTTGTCCTTTGAGGATTATTTAAATCATCCATGTCTAATATCTATTAGACATAAGAACCCTTGGATAATGACCATTTCATTTGCCTATAAAATCCACACTAAACACAACATACTAATCACCAACCAAAATTTGCTCTCATCCCTCTCCCTCTTGCTCTCTAATTCACGGCCAAGCATCCCCATATCCATCAATTTTTCGAGTTTGATCATCATCATTCCAAGCACACACAAGTGTTAAGGGTCACGTATTAGGAGTCTTGGAGCAAACGGAAGGCGAAGGACCTCTCTACTTTGCTTTTATCCACCTCTTTTGCGCATAGATTCTTCCCTAGCCTCGAGCTAGAGGTATAATGCTTAAAACTCATATTTGAACTTATCTAAAGTGGTTAAAAGGATTTGTGTTGGTTAAATCTCGTTAAAATGCAAAAAGATGCACAAAAGTCTACTAAAAGCATGAAAAATGGTGGTTAATAGCACATAAGTTGTGTAAAAGTTGTAGTATTTGAAATATATGGTTATCTAGACCCGATCTATGATGTGGTAGCTCGGATCATCGTTTAACCCGGTTTGGTAAGATCATGGATCTTAACATAAAGCTATTTTAGAAGTAACAAGGGTTAAAAGGTGAAACCCTACCACACATAAACCATGAACTTGTGTAAAAATGTTTTAACTTGTACAAAAGTGTTTAAAACTAGTAGATCTATGTATCTACAAGTGGTATTTTCAAAAGACCAAGCATCAAAAGAAATCACATGTTCGAAACCGGATCTTACACAAACAAAAGTGGTTTTTGTGAACAAACAAGTGTGTGGATACTTGTGTAACAAAAGTTTTAACGAAGAAATAGTTTTCGTAAAAACCGACTAGAAGTTGTAAAACTTCATATTCTTTAAAAATAAAGTTTTTAAGAAACTAAACTTATTTTTAAAGATAACAAGACTTACTAAATGTGCTAGTAAGTTACTACACATTTTTGTAAATATTCAAGTTCATGAAATTAGTGATTATTGTTGACGAATATTGTTGATAATTGTTGTTGATGATTGTTGACAATTCAAAAGAAAATAAACACATGTTTTGAAAACATGGGAAACGTCCATTTTTAGGGGAAACTCTGTCAAATTTTTTATAAATTTTGACACTTAGAAAAATATAAGTTTTTGAGAAACTTATTCCCTAAAAATGTATTTAAAAGTATTACCAAGGTTTCCCTAATTTTTGGTGATGAGAAATGGTGATTTTTCAAGAATAAAAGTGGATATTAAGTATATATTTTTGAAAGAAAAATATATATTATTTGATCACCAACTTTTGTGCTAAGTGTATATAGTATGTGTTATACGTGCTAGTGTATTAAGACTTAAAATACACTAATTACTCATGAGGAGTAGAAATATAAAAATACACATACAAAATACAAGAAACATAATTCGGGTGCAAAGTGCAAAACATAAAAGACTTATATTTATTTTTGGAGAAAATAATATAAGTAAGATACGTAGTTAAAAATATGGAATATTTTTAACACAAGAATATATACAAAAGAGAGTGACTGTACTTGTGCGACGCAAGTCTAGTGACTAACGTTAAGAAAACGCGTATAGGTTACGACGTTAATTAAGCAAATCCGGTGGAGTTTACGACGCTAGGAACGCAAAGTTGTGAGTTCATGCTCCCCCTTTTCTCTTTAACTGTTTTCAGTTTTATAACTTCGGGGGTGAAATACATGTACAAATGTACAAAAATTATAATTGGTATGATATAAATACGAGAAGTACACTTGGTGAGAACGAGAACCAAGTGTGACGAAATATAAGAATATGAGAAGCGCACTTGGTGAGAACGAGAACCAAGTATGAGGCGCTATGAGAAATGATAACAAGAAACGCGCTTGGTGAGGACGAGAACCAAGTAGGATGCGTTATGAGAAATAGTGTCACGAATAGGGTACAGAAGCACCATTAATCAACGTATACATTCAGACCGCAGAACAAAAGGTTAGATCTAACGGGTGCCTGGCAGCCACACTCCCGGTCGGGGCGAGAACCGAGGAGTGCTTTTGAGTCTCAGAATATACCAATTAAATGCCTTAGGTTTGGTGACTTCCTATGACGTGCCATATGTTAATGGCTTTGCAACCCATTAACAATCTGATAAGTACAGAAATACTGTATTTACATAAAATTCATACCATACAAAAATTGATATATAACTTGAAGTACGTGGGGTACTCAAGCGGATTGATAAATAACTTGAAGTACGTGGGGTACTCAAGAGGATTGATAAATAACTTGAAGTACGTGGGGTACTCAAGAGGATTGATAAATAACTTGGAGTACGTGGGGTACTCAAGAGGATTGATATATAACTTGAAGTACGTGGGGTACTCAAGAAAAGATTGAATTATACATGGGTACGTGGTGTACACATGAAACTGGATTTATATATGAAAACTTGATCTACTCACAAACTATGTTTTCATACAAAGTATACAAACATGAAATACAAAACTGCATGAATTCACACCAACTTTATGTTGACGTTTTTCCAAAAACTCACATGTATTTCAGGTAACTAGGATGGATGTGCGCGTGGTCTTGCTTATGCTCGTGGATGTCGCTTGTGTTTAACTTTAAATAAAGTTGTAAACTCTTAAGACAATGTTTTAAGCTGTCTAGCGATGTAAACGCTAAACTTATGTTTTCAAATTATGGTATTTGATGTTATTTTACGAGCATGTAGCATGTTTACTCTTCGTATGCAATGAGAACCTTTCATGATCACACCTCGTGCTTCCGCCGTAGAAAGGGGTGTGACAAGGTTAAGGAAGCTTACCAAGGTCCTATGCACGATTAGTGATGCTTAGGGATGGCCCTTGTGCTCCAGAAATGATCAGAAGTGAAGGTATGCAAGAATGATCAAATGTTGCAAACAATGTGGGTCTTATATAGTGATCTTGATTGCTCAAGATCTTGCCAAACAACTCTATGATTGATCCCTGATCAACTACAAGTGTCCCTAGTGCCTAAGAACTAGGTTGTGCTGCACATGGTAATGAAAAATGGCAATTTAAGTCGGTTAAACGGGCTGGACAGACACCTGTGGGTGTTCTGCTGCTGGGACTGTCTTACGGACCGTAAGAGGAGGGTCTTGCGGTCCGTAAGAGCCTCTTTACAGACCGTAAGACAAGGTCTTTGCGGTCCGTAAGCCTTCATCAGGAAACAAAAAAAAATTGCAAACTTTAAAGATTTGATCTTGCAACTTTACCCCTTCGAATTCAGACCTTTATCATCAGTATGGGACCTCTTGAACATGCTTGAACAGTTATGTCAACTTGCCATGCTTCAAAAATGTCTTGGGTTCTTTTGAAATGGCCATGGATGAAGATTTGTCGTGCACATCCTCATAGGATCCCATTCTTGCAAATTTGAATCAATTATTACTAGTAATTACCGGATTTGAATGTATATCATATATAGATTAGGGTCTTGGGATTCATAACTAGGTCGCTCAGAGGTATTTAATTAACATGTCGACACTTTTAAATCCTACCATACATCTTTAACTAGATCCGGGTTTATAACACTTTTGTCTTTCATGACACGTGTCATTATTTTATTGGACGCAAATTTTCGTGGTGTTACTGCCCTCTTGCTGTACCTTTAATTGATGATATCCTGATCGTAAATCGATTTTAGAGAAAAATCGAGCTCCTTGCAACTATTCAAACAGATCATCGATTCTCGGTAATGGATACTGATTCTTAATCGTGACTTTGTTCAATTCACGGTAGTCAATGCACATATGCATGGATCTGTCCTTATTTTTAACGAATAAAATCGGTGCTCCCCATGGCGATGAGCTTGGCTGTATGAATCCCTTTTCAAATAATTCATCTAACTGTTTCTTCAGTTCCTGCATTTCTGCGGGTGCCAAACGGTAGGGTGCTTTGGCAAATGGTGCAGTTCCTTGTATCAAATGGATTATGAATTCAACTTCTCTGTCTGGAGGTTGCCCTGGTAATTCTTCTGGAAATACATCTGAAAACTGGGATACTACTAGAATATCCTTTAATTCTTTTTCTTTAATGTTAGTGATTATGGAAATCAAATACACTAATGACCCTTTTCTTATATAACTTGTTGTTTTCATCACAGAGATGAATTTTGTGGATCTAGAGGGTTTATTTCCTTTAATTGTGATCTTTTCACCTATTGGTGAATTTCTTGGATTGACTTTTGATCACATAAAATACTGGCTTTATTGGCTATTAACCAATCCATTCCTAACACAACATCAAATCCTGCCAGATTCATTGGGTAAAGGTTTGCAATAAATTTTTGATTTAGAATTTCTATTCTTGCTCCCTGCAAGATTTCAAAGATCTTAATGGTTTCCCCATTTGCTGTCTCTACTAGACATTCTTGTGGGAGTTTAGTTAATGGTCGATTGAGAAGTATGCAAAATGAAGTATTAATAAAACTTTGGTTCGCACCAGAGTTAAATAATACTTTAGCAAAAACATCATTAACTAAAAACGTACTGGCGATCACGTCCGAAATCATCTTGGCTTCTTCTGCAGTCAGAACAAATATCCTAGCATTTTTGGTATTCTTGGTGTTCGTGGCTGGAGCTAGTTTTGGACAGTTTGGCTTGATGTGACCTTGTTCTCCGCAGTTGTAACATATTCTGTTGTTAGGTTTCTTCCTGCAGTCTTCTTCCTTGTGTCCAGATATTTTGCAGAAGTTACAGTATATGGAGCATATTCCAGAATGCTTCTTTTTGCAATACTTGCAGTAGGGTGCAGAGGTAGAACCTACATTTTTCCCACGGTTAGAATTTCCAAAACGGAATTCTTGGGTAAGTTTCTGGGTTAGGTTCCCCCTCTGATCCTCTTCTCGTGTACAGACTAATTCATCTGTCAAGGTATTTGCTAGTTCTACTGCTTCTTCTATGGTTTGAGGTCTAGCTGCCTTGACTACATGCCTAATTTCACTGATTAATCCCTAAATATAAATGGAGATTAATACGGGTTCAGGTGATGCAAGGGTTGGCACTATCCTAGCATATTCAAAGAATAACGTAGTATAACCCTTACTATCAACTCCAGTCATCCTAAGGTTTAGGAACTTATTGGCTATCTGTTCCTTTTCATTGGGAGGGCAAAATTTCCTTTCTACCATGCTTTTAAATTCCTCCCATTCCATATTGTAAACTCTATCACTTCCCCTAGACTGGAGGATAGTGTTCCACCATTCTAGTGCTGAATTCTTAAATAAATTGGAAGCAAACATTATCTTATCCTCTTTCGCGCATTTGCTTATTCTTAAGACTGCCTCATTCTTTTCTATCCAGCGTAGAGATGCAACGGCCCCTTCATTGCCCGAGAATTCTATTGGTTTACAAGACCATAATTCTTTATAAGAACAACCATAAGACATGGTTCTTATTCTTTTGGGAATGGGCACTTGAAGTATAGGTCCATTGTTTACGCTATGTTCAGGTTCAGTTGGTCGTTTACTATCACGTTTACTTTTATTTTCTGCTTCCTTAACCGTTTTGATAATATATGGCATCACATCTATTATCCCTTGTGCCACTATGTGTTGCATGGCACTGTTATCCACTTGGTTTCCATTATTGTTGTTGTTCGGGTTTTCGTTATCCGGGTTATTGTTACTCTGGTTATCATTATTCTGGTTTTCCTGATTCACTTCGTTGTCCATCTGAATTGTAAACATTCGCCAATTATTAATATCATAAATTAATATTTTAAGGCAAACAATCACACAACACACATATTGGTCAAAATCGTCGAACATTGCGACTTACTCTTTCTTATAATATGCATCTAATACAAACTAAAACTGGAATTAAAATTACAATACTACTATACATCACTAACCACAAAGTGGTCTATACTACAGCATATATTATTATTATTATTACACACATATATATTTTTATTTTTATTTTTTTTCATACACACACACACACACACACATATATATATATATATATATATATATATATATATATACTATTAATATTACTATCTTCACCATCACCTCCACTGATATGGGTTCATCCAGAACTCCATATTAAGCTCGTCATGTGACAACAAAACATTTAAAAGTTATACCTAAACATTTTAATTTGTATAACTAATATAATATAAAGTTAAATACATATAGTTAAATAAAAACTGTTTAAAAGTTAGATTTTTAAAATCCAAATATTTTGAGAACATGTAAATTTGTGCTAAATAAATTCCCTTCCAATTTTATTCCCACTCCCTCCCAATAATTTGAAACTAGTGCTTTCGCTCTCGCGCGTTGCGCGTTAGGCGTTTGTGTTTTGATTAAATAGTCAAATGTTAGCAACCTGTTATGAAAAGGGTTGTTGCCCGTGGTTCAGTTGAGTTCAAGTGTTTTCATACCAAGTTCTTTACATATTGTTTACATACTAAGTTCTTTACATTAAAAAAAACAAATGTTGGATGCGGTTCCTTTTTTTTTTGACAGCGCGGTGGTGCTTTAGTTGGATGTGTCACCCCCTTTCTTCAGCACGTTAGTTTCAGGGCCTGCATTTAACAATATGGTTTAGTAAAATGACAAACTTATATAACTCAAATTCATTCACTGAAACTATTTTCCTATTCTATAACCTAGCTTAGAATCAAACAACTTACTGAAATTACCATCACATTATACATCATCTATTCATCTCTTGACTGTATACAGCAACCACATATTTTCAATCACAATATCACGTTACAACCATAGATAATAAATTGATGTTTTAAGATAGATATATCAAATTTATGAGCACTCTAATGTTTTCAATAGAGTCTACTTACTATTGAGAAAATAATAATAAACATACGGATGATTATCCAGGTATAACCCCATTTAATTACTATTTCTTTAGAAAAATTAAAAATCCTGGATAAATGTTTGAAATTATATATCTTAAATAGTTAAATACACATCTTATACATCAAGGTGGGACTATACACGCAGACATGGTTGAAAATAACATATTGAAACCATGAAAAAGTTGATATCTTTTTCTTTCTATTAATATTTTCCTTTTGTTCTTACTTATACAGTTAACCTTGTTATATATGTATATTTAAGAGAGGCAATACGTAGCTATAACAATGCATAACTACTGAATAGGAAGTCTTATATCTTTTTTCTAAAGGTAGTTATGCGAAGGAAAGTAAGTGTAATCATTCAACTTTCATGCTATTATTCATACTTTGATGATAATATCAAACTGTTTGTTCTTCAATCAATCCACACACCTAATACTCCATAAATCTAAACAAAATGGCACTAAGTAACTAAATTAGAATATTAAATCACAAACAGATAATAACTTACAGGCCAAACATGATGAACCAGATCCATCTGTTTGAAACAAACTCTTCACCAGTTTCATAAAATACGCCGTCTTCCTAAAAAATCAGAGATCGAAGAAGCAAATGCAACCCGCTTCGCCGCTGGCATCCTTGTGAAACCCCTGCCGTTTCTATTTCGACTTCCAGCCTCCACACCATCACCGTTGTCACCATGGTTCATGGCGGTACCCTGCTACTACCTCTGAACCCTCGATTCTTCACATAAACTAAGAGCCACCGTATCACGCGCAACCAATTCAGAACATAGAGACCAAACAACAGTGATGCACACCGCCCTAAACTATTGAACACAACCAATCGATTGCTTTAGTACCGATTCCACTTACCACTGCCCTAATAGACAATCGAACACCACCTATTGATGATGAACACCGCCCTCTAGATGCACCACAACCTATTGCGCTTGCTGGATGCGTTCCCCTTTTTCATAAACACTAATCTTTGAAGTCCCAAAAAAGCCTAACCGGTTAGATATGAATACATGGAACACCCACTTTGACTATAAAAGAATACATGCATACATGGTTCAGGAAAGCAGGTTCTCACCGGAGCTAAGCTGACTCGTCGAAACCCTAAAACTTTCAGATCTCTCACTGGTAGAGATCCCGACACCCGTGGTGTCATGTGTTCATGTTGATCCCGACACCCGTGGTACCGTAATTTCGCCGGACCATCACCGGAACCCTAGCATCTTCTCTACGCCGCTAATCACCACCGGAACCGCACCCTGATTCCGTCACCACCGGAACCGCACCGTGAATCCGGCACCACCACACACTGATAATCTCTCTAGTCACCACCACGCCACCAGTGATAGGCAACGCTGCCGTTCCGGCACACACACGGGACATGGCCGGCTACCGTTCTCTCTCTCCTTCTTTCTGATCTCTCTCATCGTTCTCTCTCCATGTAATCGGCGGTGTGTGTGGGTGCAGTAGGTTTAGGGTTTGCCTGAATCACTTTATCAGACGTGGAGAAGAGGTGTGACCTCTATTTACTGCCGTATGCCCAATGTTTTCCTAAGTTGACCAGGTAATAAAAATTACCAATATGCCCTCTGGAACTGTTCATTGCCTTTTCCTATTATCATATAGTAATTTTGATTCCTCCCAAACCGAAATTTACTTTCCACATTCCTCGTTTTTGTTACACGATCTCATAATCTCACCCCTTCAATCTCTGTTACTTGTTCGTATTTTTCCTGGCGAACCAGAACGATCGCGGGCGCCAACTTGACTGTGGTTGCCACTACTCCACGCTGCTTCTGGACCACCGAAAGCTGCCGACGATAACCAACAATTGGATCTACATTAATCGAAGTTTTCTCGTTGCAATTTAGATACCAATCGATTTCTTCATTAACGACGTATACATTTTACATACAATCTGGCCAAAAACATTTAGCCTGAAAATACCAAATGGTCCCAAACCTTCTACGCAAACCCCTTATAGTTTGTACTTTTACTTTATTTTTAAATTTTTTGATAGTCTTAGTTTTATATTTGGTCGTGCTCGAACCGTCATCTAATTTGATCTTGTTTTTAGAACCTGAATCGTCCGTTGTAACGCAGGAATTTGAATCAGATCTGAGATCGAAAGAGCTTGTGTTTGTGAGGGAGGGTTGAATTGGACTGAGATGAGATCGGTTAAGAGTTGTAGTGAAAGTGATTCGGTTAAGAGCTGGTAACGCCACCAGGGTGCCGAAAGTTTATAAGGCGGATGAGCGACGATGGGGATTACCGTTGGATTGGAGGATGATTTCATGTACTTGTATTTTAACCAATCGGATCAGTCAAATGGAAGAACAATCGACTTATGAATTTACGAATTCTACAGGTGATCTTGATTCCTGCATATTTTTGCCTATATATATGTGTGTGTTTTATGATATATAATTTTTTGGGTAAAAGCACTACCCTGGCAAACTTTTGTGTATTAGGCTTGTAATGTACTGATGGGGCATGATTAGTTCTGGCTTGTAGTCTTGATTTGATATTCAATTCTTGTTACTTGAGAGGGAAGAGATTGAAATAGTAGACACCGTGTGAGTGAGTTAGATTCTAGTTATTATAGTATTTTTTTCCCCTTGGTTATGTATTTATTTATTGTCTCCTAAATGCCTAATAACTGTTGTGTCCATGATGTTAGTGATATTTATTTTTATTTTGTATTTGTTATTTTACTTTGATCTTTTGAAATTGGTTAAGGAATTGAAATCATCGGGGCAACTTTATTTTTTTCAGTAACCTGTATAAGGATTTTGGCTATTTATCAAACGTGTTTCTCACTACTTTAGCATTTTTTTGCTTTATGGTTATTTCAAAATTCTACTTCACAACACTTATTTTTAGCATGTGGAAACATGTATGCTGAATTTTATTGTTATACAAACATTATGATCAAATGGAAGTTAATTGAGGAAAACAAGTGATGACATGTTGAGGAGGCTCTCGGTCAAATGTCATTCAGAAAATCCACATGTTAAGAAAAGGCTTACTATCTTGATTTGTTTTGATTGAATTTTGGATTTTGTAAAAACCATTGGGTGTTGCCAGTCCTAGACCTGGAAAAAAAACAACTTGCTATTATATTGATTCTTTAAAGCCTAGTAGCGTCAATGAGTAGTTGAGGCAAATTATTGATACGTAAATATACAAATTATCATAACGTATGCTAAATATTCTTTGATATATATTTTTATTTTTTTTATAGGGCAATGGTCGTGTATGCTACACGAAGTGGTGCCTACAAGGCATTAGGGTTAAACTCAACTGGGTCAACACTTGTGTGAGCACTTAATTCTTTAATTAAATTGTAGTTGGAATGATACTGTAAATATAGAAACCCTTTACTTTAAACTTAATAGCAATAGTTTCACACTTCTTGATATTTTTAATGTGTAGGGTTCATGTCAGCCGGGAAGCGCTGAATGTGACTACTATGTGATAAAGTTCATGAAGGAGATGGCTTACGAAGGAGTTGAAATACTTAACAATGACAATGTAAGTTTAGACATATTTTAGCCTGCATGTTAGAGAAATATGTACTTATATGTCTGGACAAATGTTTAAATTCATAAATTTGGATTTAGTCTTGAAATTAAATAACCAAACAAATGCTTAAATTCCTAGATTAAGATTTAAATTCTGTTTTTTTAAGATTTATCTTATTTAATTGTTGTCTCAGGTTGGAAGAGTAGAGTAATACTCGGCTACAGATATTGATGGCATTCATGAAGATTGGTCAAGCTATGCAACTACCTCTATTTTTAAGTGACAAAACGTATTTTAGGTGTTGACGAATGTATTGACAAACTAATTTTTTTGTTAACGTTAAAATAACTATAGTATACTTGACAAATTATTATGTAATGGTTTGTTTTGTTTTGTTTTGGTATATAGATTTATTGTTTTTGCTACTCTCTCTCTCTCTCTCTCGCTCTCTCTCTTTCTCTCTCTCTCTCTCTCTATATATATATATCCAGGAGAATTAGTAGCTATATAAAAAAAAATACTTTTTAAACAATTAAAAGCATGACACACATAAATAAATGTCATAAACGCGTGTCATGAACATGTGTCATTAAAGAGTGTCATAAAATGTATGTCATAAAGGCGTGTCATGAATGTTTGTCATTAAAGTGTGTCATTAAAGCTTGTCAAAAACATGACACACAAATGCATGTCATGTTAATTTTATGACTCCTCAATCAACGACACGCTTTTGCGTGTCATAATTACCGTTTTATGACGCATAATGTGTGTCAAGAAATGTGTATTTTCTAGTAGTGCCGATAAATCAGGAATATGCTGACGAAGTTCAGTACATAGACATACAGTATTTTGAGACCCAGTGTGGGCCAGAGACTAAGTACTACACTAGTATAGAGTGTAGGAAAGTAAGGATCACAAAACTGCCTTTCTAGGTCATAGTTTAAGTGCCGGAAAGTGACTAAAACTCACCCAAAGTGCCGAATTCAGCAGAATTCAGCATAAATCAGCATTTTAACAAACTTATTTTATGTAGAAACATGGTAAAATGGTCCTGAATACTTTCCTAAGTATCGGGAATTAAAAGTGTCACAAAAGGGTACATAAAGAACACTAAACTATGTAGTTTAGCACTTTAACGAATCAGTATCTAACCGAACAACCGGACACTACCCGAAACATCAAAATTACACTAGAAGCATTGTTTTAATGTTTCCAAGCTAGTTATGATCCCCGAACATCATAACACCTCCTAAAAATATCTAATAACCAAACCATGTAACTAACACTTGGTTTTCAACTAGATTGTAACTAAATTGGTTTAAACCTATGCTAGACCCCCCCCCCCCCCACCTATCTCACGGCCCACACATGGCCTATTTGATAGATTTTATTTCATTTGTTTATTGGATTATGTTGGTACTTCACTAAACACTAAAACCATTGGAAATTATGTTGAGTTTGGATATAAGTAAGACCTATTAGAACATAACATTTCATAACTCAACACAACACACCTTCACCTTTCTCCTCTCCCTCTCTTTGGCTCTCGGCCGAGACCACAACCACCCACCATCATCATCATTCATCCAATCTCATCCATTCTAAGGCCATACAAAGGTGTTAGAAGCAAGATAAGGAAGCTTGGTGGCTTTGGAACTTCAAGGACCTTCTCTCATTGCTTTTATCCACTCACTTTCTTCACTTGAAACATCCCTAGCCTTGAGCTAGTGGTAAGATCCTTAAACACTCTATTTTACATCCATTTTTAGTGGTTAAAGAAGTATCATAATCAAAACTTCAAGAACACTAAAGAACATAAGCATGTAACTTGAACATAAGCTTGATTTATGAAGTAATCTTGGTGAAACTAAGTTGTTTAGGGTATGAATGCTTGTTGATCATTGATTGTTCGTAAAGATGTTGATCATCATAACATCTTGCTAGATCATGATTAGAAACATAGTTTAGCAAGATGAGAAAGTAAGAAGGTTGTAGGATGAAAGACCATCCACACTTGAATCATTAACTTGAAAAGGATGCTTTGGTTTCTTGAAAAATAATAATCAAAGTGAGTTAATAATCATATAGATCTAAAATTTATGAATGGTTTTTCAAAAGAACCAAGCTTAAAAATATGAGTTTTAGTGGATCTTGGTTCTTACATAAACAAACACTATTTTTAATGGTTAAACAAGTGTAGAAACACTTGTTTAACAAGAAGATTACATAAAGAAGCATTTTTAGAAAATCTGTTTTGAAGTTGTAAACATCCAACTTCTTTAAAAATGAAGTTTTTAAAGAAGTAAACACATTTTGAAGGGTAACTAAACTCACTAAACACACTACCAAGTTACTACAAATTTTCATAAACTTTCAAGTTCATGAAGTAGTAGATTAAGCATGATTTTGGCAAGATTGGTGTAACACCCCGAAATCGGGAATTTGGTAATTAAGCCATGTTAATAATAATGAACGGGTAAAATACCGTTAGTGGTAAAAGTAAACCCGGTGAATAGCATTTAATAAATAAACCTAATATTAAATAAAAAGTGAATTAAAGCTTTTGAGGAAATAAAGATTATAAGAGGCCCGATTTAACGGGACTTAAAACAAAACAAAGTAGTATCTCCCCCGAACCCGCTAAGTAAACTAGGAATGTTTAACCTAGTTAAAAAGGGGTAAATATTATTGAAAATAAGTAAGTTGTGGCCTACTTAATAACTAACTAAACATAAGAACCAAAATGGAAAACTTGGAAGTTTAGTTATTAAAAAAAAGAAACAAAACAAAACACACACTAAGTGTGTGTTCTGGAATGAACGACCAGGAGAAGCAAAGGGTGCCAAACCCTAGTTCATCGAATAACATCAAATTGAAGGGCTAATCGGGGCTCAAATTCATGAATGAACGCGGATTAACGATCACTCAAGCTAGGGGATCATAAGGTATGTTGAATTCTTGACATTCGTGAAGTTGGAAAATTTGAAGAAACATCATAATCTGCGAATTTTGTGTTAATCATAGAAGTCATGGCTGAACTATGATGTAAACTTGCTTAGGAACAAAACCCTAAGTGTAAATTATACATGTGTTGTCAAGATTTGAATGTCTAGATGATTTACCACACTTAGATAAGTGGGTTTTGAAATTATGATGATGATGATATATGTATGCTTAGAATCATCATATTGAATAGTAGAAGCAAGATACTTGATTAAATTATTAGTTGAGTGTATGTTCATACAAGAATTGAAATGGGTTTTGTATGTTATGATGAAATCGGTAATTTCAAATCATGTAAATAGATGAATGAAATCGTGTTATGCACTAGTTTATATGAAGAATTTGAATATATTAGGTGTTCGGATGAATGCTAGTGATATGATTAAACGGGTCTCACTTATAGATGAGAACCCTTAGTTCTTGCAAAATGAGTGAATAAATTAGTTTTGATAATCGTTTGAACTAGTTGAAGTGTTGAAAATGCAATGGACTTGGTTAGAACTTTAGTTAAAACGGTGGCCTAAAAATAATGCCTACCGGATAATTAATGAAATGCCTAAACTAGTTGCCGAGCTTGAATGTGCATTTATAAGCTAATGGGCGTTTAACTTTTAAAAGTCAAACTGACCTCCAATACGATGAATGATAATGTGATATGAAATGTGTAAGGTGGAATAATCGTATTAAATTATGGTTAATCTAACCACCCTGTGAATATTGAATAATAGTTTGGCGCTTAACAAGCTAGGTGGAAGCAAGGGGAGAAAGTGTCACACCTTGGCTTTTGCGGAAGCGTAGGTTTATTTGGTGTGACTTCTTAATACCATAGCAACAATCATAACAATGCTATATGATAAAAAAACGAGATGTACATCCATTAAGTAAAGTGGGAAAATACCACAATCATTGTTTAGAAACATCGACACTTGAAATAAGTTACAAACCATAAATTATTTAAAACGTGTTCATAAGACTCACAAAAGACTTTAGCTAAGACGAGGTTTAGAGATATGCAACCCGTCCAGGAATAGGTTACACCTCTCAAACTTCACAACTCTGGATGACATCTTTTACTCAATGCAGCTAGACACATGCATACCCTGCCAGATCCACTAGTTCCCTGAAATACATGTAGTTTGAAAAATCAACAAAAGTTGAGCGAGTTCATGTGTAAGTCTGTGTGTATAAGTCTTTAAAATATGTCTTGTGTGTATAAATGTCCCTGGTATGTAGCAATTAAGGAAAAAAAGATCACCAATGGGTTGCAAAGCCAATGGTAAGTGTGATAAGGTGCAGGAAGTACTCAAACCTAGCATATTTGTATCGGGCTTCCGGCTGGAAGACATAGTCATCTTTATGGGCCGCCCCAGCCTCATGGGTGTGGGCTCGCTACACCCAAATAGATCTATCACTCATGTCCCTCGGTCCTATGACGAGGATTAATGGCCTTAAGTGTTGTGCCCACCTTTCACAGTCTAGTAGTAAACCCTCCTTAAGCTAACCATACCATGTATAAAAATGTCTGTAATAGTTGTAACATGTATTCCACCCTCGAAGTATAAAACTAAAAACAGTTAAGAGAAAAGGGGGACATGAACTCACCTTGATTGCGAGTAAGTTCAAACAAGTATGCAAATGTGAGAGTTCTTGGAAATAAGATTCCACGTCACTCTAATTGATTGAACATGCAACAATATGGAATATGTATCAACCATAATGTTTAATTGGATAATTGAAAATCCTAAATCTCTAGGATTTGGTAGGGTTTTGTCTAAATGGTAACTATGTGGTTTGGATAAAATTTATATAGTTATATAATTTAAATACATTAAATTAAACTATATTTTTAAGTATAAATACTGATTTATTTATATAAATATCAAAATTATATAAAATATCAGTAGCAACATTATTTTTGTAAAGATCAGCACTTAAAATAATTAATCTGAAAATTTCAGATTTTAATTCCTAAGAATTAATTTATTATGAATTATTTAGTAATAAACTGTTTTAATATCATAAAAATTAGTTTTATAAATAAATTGACCAACTTTATATTTCTAATAAAAGCAACAGTGTTTAATAATGTTACAAAAATTATTGAAATGGTAAAAATGTTAAAAATAAAACGACTAAAAAGAAATGCAGACCCCTGGGTTCGAACCCGGGTCTGTATTGAAAAAAACACACACACAACCACTGGGCTAGGCCTGGTGGTTGTTTAAAGTTTAGATTATTTAAAATAAATATTGAAAACAATTCTGGTCATCTTCCCCAATTCAAGTCAACAGAAAAGTCAACAACTTCAATTCTCGATTAAATCCGGTTTATATCCAAATTAACTTTGGGGAAACATTGTATAAGCATAAATGAACTAATTGAAACAATAAAAATGAACCGGTATCAGCTGGAACGGCGTATCGACTAAATCCGGCGAGTGATAGTTCCGGCGAGAGTTGCAGGTTCGAATTCCAGTGTTTTCGAGCTGTTTAAGTGAGTTTGAGGGGTGTGGGAGGTTCGTGTGAATCTGAGGATCTTATATAGAGGTCCAATTCGTTCTCAAATTCGACAAAAATCAGTGGAATTGATCCACTTTTTTTTTTTAATAAAAAGTCCGATTATAGTCGGTTTGGCACGAAATTATGTCAAATAAGTGGTTAAATGGGTTGGCAATTGGGTTGGGAACATGGTGGGGATGATTTCGGATCAATTAAACAAAGATTAGTGGGGTTTGATCTAAGTCCGACAACAGGTTATGCGATCTGTTTGAAATATTATATTTAATTCGAACGTGTTGATAAATATAATACAACCTAGAATATAACACATCCCAACTGGTAGACCAGTTGGTTTGTGCGCGTGTTGTTTTGCGAGTAAGCGCGGGTTCGAGCCTTGTTGTGGCCGGTTCGATGGTTTAATCCTTTTTATGTTTCAAAATTTATTCTAATTAAAAATATTAAAATCCTAAATAGTATATATAAGAATTAAAATCTATAATCTATCAGCTCCTATTAGGATGATAAACTGGTTAAGGCGTTGCGGTTGTAACTGAGAGGTCGCGAGTTCGAAACCCGGCAGGGGCCGGTCCGATACAGAAGGACCCCCCTTTTATGCGAATTTTTGGATATTTACACTTTGGCCCCTGTAGTTTCAGTTTGTATAAAATAGTCCCTGAACTTTCGAAAGTTGACATAAATGGTCCCTGTACTGTTCAGTTAAATCCACTAACTGAGTTAGTGTTTAAAGAAGAAAACCTTTATATGAAAGTTAACCTGGTTAGACTGTTCAGTTAAAATAAGTTTCTAAAAGTCAGTTTTAGTCCCTGAAATATAAGTTTCATAAAATGACCAAATGAACCCTAAACTTGTAGTTTGCAATAATTGCACTTTTAACCCTTGTACTTATATAGTTTCAAAAATGACAATTTAGTCCTTGGACTTGAAAAGTAATAGATTCCTATCAGGTTTCAAAGAATGACAAATAGGTCCCTCAACCTATTGTTTGTCTATGTGTTGGCATTGTCAGCATGTTCCTGAGTTATCCGTTCACTGTGCTAACTGTGTTTTGTGCATCAAGTTTATCACTAAAGTTTGTGTGTAATACATGGAGTGACAATATGAATGTGATGCATATGTATGTATGATGCAGATCTCATAAAGCAATTTAATTTGTCAGTTGTAATTCTAGCACAGTCCTTAAGCACAAAGTTAATATTAATTAATTGTACGGATACCTGTAATTGTGAGTGTTGTCACATTATCCCCCTGTTAAGAAAATTTCGTCCCAAAATTTTAGTTCTGCTACTAGATGCAGGGGTCTTGGGGAATAAATGTGGGTATTTTTCTTTCATACGGTCCTCACGCTCCCACTTGAATTCTGGGCCGTGTCGTGCATTCCATCGAACTTTAACGAGTTTGACACTACTCCTGCGCGTATTGTTAATCTTCCAATCAGTAACCTTAACGGGTTCTTCAGTAAAGTGGAGTGTGTCATCAATATGAACTTCGTCGGCAGGAATGACTACTGTCTCTTGAGTTGGACTCTTTTTCAAATTAGATACATGAAATGTATCATGAACGCCATTAAGTTCTGCAGGTAAATCCAACTTGTATGCTACAAGACCAATCCGTTTCAGGATTTTAAATGGACCAATGTATCTGGGATTCAACTTCCCACGCTTCCCAAAGCGTGCTACACCCTTCCAGGGTGAAACCTTCAACAAAACTATATCTCCCACCTCAAATTCCAGAGGTTTCCTTCTTCGGTCCGCATAACACTTTTGTCGATCACGAGCCGCTTTAATGCGCTCTCGGATCTGTAAAATCTTGTCGGTCATTTCCTGGACCAATTCCGGGCCAACAAGCTGTCTATCACCCGCGTTAGCCCAGCATAATGGTGATCGACAGTTGCGTCCATAGAGAGCTTCGAACGGTGCGGCCTGAATGATTGTATGGTAACTGTTATTGTATGAGAATTCAACCAATGGTAGGTGAGTGTCCCAACTTCCACCTAAATCCATTACGCAAGCTCGCAACATCTCTTCTAATGTTTGAATCGTTCGTTCGCTCTGTCCGTCTGTCTGCGAATGAAAGGCAGTACTCAGATTCAACTGAGAACCAAAAGCTTCTTGGAAGGATTGCCAAATCCTTGATACTAATCTTCCGTCTCTATCAGAGATAATTGAGAGAGGCACTCCATGTCGTGCAACAATCTCTCT
Organism: Helianthus tuberosus; assembly: GCA_030545235.1. NCBI lineage: Eukaryota > Viridiplantae > Streptophyta > Magnoliopsida > Asterales > Asteraceae > Helianthus > Helianthus tuberosus. The sequence continues at coordinate 186,100,039 of CM060442.1, forward strand.
CAAGTATATCTCAGCAAGATTACTCATTTTATCTTTCTCCTTGATTGGCAAAAAGTGTGCAGATTTCGTTAAACGGTCTACTATTACCCAAATCGTATCATGGCCCTTGGGTGTCCTTGGTAATTTCGTTATGAAGTCCATAGAAATATGTTCCCATTTCCATTGGGGTATTTCAGGTTGTTGCAAGAGACCTGAAGGCCTCTGGTATTCAACCTTCACTTTGGCGCAAGTTAAACATCTGCCAACATATACCGCAACATCGCCTTTCATTCTTGGCCACCAATAGAAATCCTTAAGATCTTGGTACATCTTATCCGCTCCTGGATGAATCGAGTACCGAGATTTGTGAGCTTCGTCAAAAATAACATTTCTCAGACCACCAAACAAGGGAACCCAAATTCGTTTCATGAAGCACAAAGTCCCTTCCCCGTTTGGTACCAACTGTTTCTCCATCCCACGGAGATACTCATTCTCAATATTCTTTTCTTTGAGTGCTTCTCTCTGCTCGGCACGAATGCGCAATGAGAGGTCCGTTTGTATGATCATTTCTAAAGCCCTAACCCTTATGGGCTTGATCCTTTCCTTCCGACTTAGAGCATCAGCGACCACATTCGCCTTCCCTGGGTGATACTTGATTTCACAGTCATAATCATTTAACAGCTCTACCCAGCGTCTTTACCTCATGTTAAGCTCTTTCTGATCGAATATGTGCTGCAGGCTCTTGTGATCAGTGTAGATGGTGCATCGCGTGCCATATAAATAATGTTGCCATATCTTCAAAGCAAACACCACCGCGCCTAATTCCAAATCATGCGTGGTGTATTTTTTATCGTGGATCTTCAATTGGCGAGAAGCATATGCTATAACCTTCTGACGCTGCATTAGCACACATCCCAAACCTTGACGCGAAGCATCGCAATATACCACGAAGTCATCAGTGCCTTCGGGTAGAGATAAGATTGGCGCGTCACAAAGCTTGTTTTTCAACAGTTGAAAGGCCTCTTCTTGTTTGTCTCCCCAATCAAACTTCTTGTCTTTCTGAGTGAGAGAGGTCAAAGGTTGAGCGATTTTCGAGAAATCCTCAATGAACCTACGATAATAACCAGCCAAACCTAGGAACTGTCGAATTTCGGTTGGCGTCTTCGGAGTCTCCCAGTTCTTAATAGCCTCGATCTTTGTGGGATCCACATGAATTCCATTTCCGTTAACTACATGACCAAGAAACTGGACTTCGCGTAACCAGAACTCGCATTTTGAGAACTTCGCATACAACTTCTCCTTTTTAAGCAGTTCTAGAATAGCTCTTAAATGTTGCTCATGCTCTTCTTTCATCTTCGAGTAGATTAGAATGTCGTCAATGAACACAATCACAAACTTATCGAGGTACGGTTTACAGACTCTGTTCATCAAATCCATGAATACTGTTGGCGCGTTCGTCAAACCAAACGGCATAACCAGGAACTCGTAATGTCCATATCGAGTTCTAAAGGCCGTCTTTGGAATACTTTCCTCTTGTATCCTTAACTGGTGATAACCTGATCGTAGATCGATCTTTGAGTAAAATCTTGAACCTTGTAATTGATCGAACAGGTCATCGATCCTTGGCAAAGGATATATGTTCTTGATTGTCAACTTATTCAGCTCCCGGTAGTCTATACACATGCGAAAACTACCATCCTTCTTTTTCACGAACAAAACTGGAGCTCCCCAAGGCGAGAAGCTTGGTTTGATAAATCCCTTCTCTAACAACTCCTGGAGTTGCGTTGACAGCTCTTGCATCTCTGAAGGTGCAAGTCGATAAGGTGCCTTAGCTACATGTGCGGCGCCTGGAACTAAGTCAATATGAAACTTGACTTGCCTTTGTGGTGGCAATCCTGGCAAGTCTTCTGGAAAGACTTCAGGATACTCTTTCACGACTGGGATGTCTTCAAGTGTAACACCTCGAAAATTTCGGGTTAATAATAAAACGACACGTGTCAAGTAAGACAAAACGCGTGGTAAACCCGAATTTAATAAAGATAAGTCGGTAGGATTTAAAGTGGCGTCATGTTAAATTGTTACCTCTGAACGACCTCAGTTATAAATCCCAAGACCCGATATAATATTACTACACATCCTTCATACCACAATTCAGAGAATTATTCACAATAATGGACTTGCAAAAACATGATAAGACCTCACGAAGAAAAAGCAACGATAAACCTTGTTTTCGGGTCTTGTAAATGCATTCAAATGGAACAAGTTCAAATGGTAGGGTATTCTACAGGATGATACACTTTGTGAGGGTCCTAAGTTGCAAATTGAGGCCCCAAAGTCGTGCAAGTGGGCTGCCCTTTCGAAGTATTGAAGAAACAAACAAACAGCCCCTGTTGAAGGCCTGCGCACCGTAGGCATGATGTCCCTACGATGCGCAGGGTATGCCCAGCGCCGAAAAAACGGGCTGTTGCCTGTTGTGCGCGTTTCTGACCCTCTAAACCGGTTTTTAACATTATTTAAAGACCCCTAACTATCCTAAGAACACTAGGACAAGTGTTGGATGGTTGTGGTTAATCCTAGAGTGAGTTGTCAACCAATCATGGTGAGTTCTTCACTATATAAAGCACAAGATGTTGCAACATTCATTCCCACACTTGCAACTGATCATTGGAGCATTCCTGGAGCTAAGGAACTCTCCCTTCTGATCATAATTCGTGCATTGGACTATTGTAAGTCTTCTAGTTCTTATTTGGTTGTGTTTAGCTTAGTTAATTAGCTAAAAGTCAAACCGTCGTAATTACGGTTTGACTTCGAGATTAGTCACTAATGACTCAGTCTTATCTCGAATTAAAAGTAGTTCTAGAATGGTATTTATGTGGGTAATAAAACCCCAAAAGGGTTTCCCCTGATCACCATCCTAAACAGGTCAAATGTCGGGTCAAACGTTTATGTAAAAAGTCAACATAGTGCTTAAAATGTCGTTTATGCATAATTAGCTATGTAGAACATGTATAACCTGTTTGAACATTTTTATAACTTAGTAATAAGTGTAGGAACATGTCCCAACATGTTCAACCCGACTATTTCCTGTTTAGACCCGGTTCGGAACCGAAAGTCACATAGTTTGACTTTTCGGTTGACTTTCAGTTCTGACCCGTTTGGGCATATTTTAGAAATGCCCCAGAGCTTAAATTGGATTAGGATACATGTTAGAACAACCCCCTGTGATCATACACCTTAGTTCTCTAGTTATCCAATTAATATGCAAGTTTCCGTTAAATGCTCATACGTGGACCGTTATGCCCTTATTACCTTAAATCATGATTTATGAAAATGTAAAAGTGTAGAAACCTTAGCTACTGATATATAAACTTGTATGCAAAGTTTGACCTCAGTTTGACTTATAGATTAATAGTTATGCTCATTGTCGCTAAATTAAAGCTTTATGTTAATAAAATGGCGTAATTAGCGTATAGCCTAATTAAACATACTTTTTGACATCAAATCTTTTACCCACTGATTATATATATTATTTTGGGATTTCTAAAGATTTTTAATTGATTTTAGGACGAGCATAACTAGTAGTCGTAGGCTTAATCCGGTAATTGTCGATTTTGCCCTTACGGGCCATAAAATGAATTTCACTTATTTAAACGACTCCAAACTTTTTGCTACTGATCACATATGATTAATAAATTATTTTAAGCCTTCTGGAAATATAAAAATATCAGATTTCAGTATAGAACCCGGAAATGGCCTTTAATCGCCATAATTAGCGTTTTTAACGCATAGTATGTCTTGATATCATATTAGACATACCCGGGTTGATACCTACTGATATATGAGGCAAATTATAATATTTTAACAGTGAGCAAAGGTTAATAAACTCATACTTCGTTTTTGAGCTTTTCGGCTTATGTGAAATTACCAAAATACCCCTACGGGGCATAGTTTGGTTAAATATGATAAATTTCACATATATGCCTTAGCCTACTGTTATAACCCATCAAAATGAGTATGTTTGCTGTTTACATCAGACCTGTAACTCAGTTAAACAATTAAACTCTTTTACAAACTTTAAAATGACCAAACTACCCCTACGGGGCATAGTTGTGTTTAAATTAGTTCGGGGCATAACGAAAGACATCCTACTGATGTTACAACATATTTGAAGCATGTTAACTTAGGAAACCTGTATATGGCTCTTACGGATACCCGATACGCTTATTTCGCGTTCGGTGCGGTTTATGTAACAAGTTTACATAAATTAGCCGAAACGGGTCAAACCTTATCGGTTTAATCTCAAAATCCAGAATGTGAATAATAAACCCATATTAAACAAGTCTTCAAACTTGTCGGGTCTGAATCACATTCTATCCGGTCTTCGCTTAATCGTACGTACGAACCGTATCTCCGAAACTAGCCGGTCTAAGCTTAAGCATAATTAAAGACCCGCTAGGATTCTAATAGGTTATATTTAACCTTCGTTCCAGATTAGGAGAAACAGTAAAAGCTACTTGCTATTTGACTATTGTGACTATACTTTGCATCAGGTAAATACTTTTAACTTATTTTCCCTATACGGGCTTGGGTTACGGTACATAGCGTACCGCTTGATCGAGCATCAAATCTTCCACGCTTAGTGGTTAATTGAATAATTTGATCGGCTCGTTTTAAACAGATGTGTTTACTTTACAGCCTTTGGGGGGTTAATGACCATGTCCCGGATATCCTCGGCATTATCTTACGAGATAGCCACGACCTGAGCACGGGGTGTAGGCGTACTCCCGTGTATAACTCACTTAAAGTGGTGTGTCTATTGATCTTTAACCCGGAATACGTTCCGGGCTACCGAACGCATAAGTAACATGTAAATCGTTCACAAGATTATAATATTAAATAATTCTCCCAAGTTAATAAAAATGTTTATGCCATGTGCATCCAAACCAATTTTCAATCATTTTATAAAATGAGTCAGTTGAATGTATTTACCAGTGTAAACTGACGTATTTTCCCAAAAAGATTAAATGCAGGTACTAGGCGAAATAGGCTGGGATTCTCCTAAGCATCACTAGAAGTTTCGCAAACTTAAGATGCCGATGTCTGTTGAACCATAAACAATATTTTTATTATTCGATCCTACTGTGGATAAACACCGGATAATTGTGACTTTGTTTACAATAAATAAATTCGGTTGTATCTTATTTTAAATTTGCTTCCGCTGTGCATTATTATATTGTGTTGTTTGACTATTACGTTGCCAACCACGTCACGATACTCCCCCACCGGGCCCACCGGTGACACGTGGAAATCGGGGTGTGACAGGTTGGTATCAGAGCCAACTCTGAGTGAATTAAACACTAGTTTTTTGTGTTTAATCTCAGTTACACAATATGCACAAATCTAAACCTTCGAGTCTAGAATTATAACATAGGACAAATTCCACTATTGATTGTGTTGTCCTTTATTTAACCTTGCATATATCTTTGTATTGTTATCTCATGCTTCACTGACAGGAATATCAATAATGCCGCCAAGATTCTTCCGAACAAGAGGACGCGGAAAGGGGCCGGCAGCCGCCCCCAACGACCATGAGGCAGGACCATCCAATACACGGGCTCCGACTGCTACGGAGAGCGAGAACCCACGCCGAAACAGGCGCAACCAGGTCGAACCGGCCAGACGATCGGTTTCGCATAGCTCGACACCGCCCGCACTTAACCCATATGAACCTCACAACACACAACCTTCATATGTACCACTACAAAGGTCTCTGTCCCATCATTCCTATGGGGACCCCACACCTATCTTTAGAGGCCAGTTTAATCCGGCCGATTACTTGCAAGAACCTGTGGGTTTCAACCCACTAGGGCCAGATGATCACTTCTCCGGTGATCAAGCCGACGACATGGACGAGGATACGGACCCCGTCATGCCTGCGAGCGGCACTCCGAACCACCCGATTGAGATCTCCGATGGTTCGTCTTTCCACGGATCACCCTATGGTGGTCCAGATAGCTTCCAGGCCCTATTTGATCAGCATCAGTGGTATTACACACCATCACACCACTCGTCGTCACATGGGCAGCATCAGCAGCAGCATTCTCAGCAGCACCAGGAGCCACAACCACAGCCGCATCATCAAGATTCTTCAGAGGATCATCGCTTTGTGGCAGTTACGCCACCACCTCCAACGCCACCAGTTCAACCGCCACCTCCTCAACCGCCAAGGCGTAGGAGAACCGGTGCACGCATATCTGTGCGACCGGGGGACTTCACTTTCGATTCCCCACGACAGTCTAGTGCTAGTCACTACCCACCGCACTATGAGGACCCGCAAATGGGTGGACCCTCTAACCCTGCCGTACTGCAGCCACCTCCAATGGGTTTTGAAAACCCGATACCAGCATACCCGGGTGGTATGGGCTACAACCCATTTGAGCCACCGACACATCATAACTACGGTTATGGAGAGGCTGATCCATACTCGGTAGCAGCGAACTATGGCACGCAAGGACCTTATGGGGATCCTTGGGGGGTGAGTTACCCAACACAGGGACACTCGATACCACCTAGGCCCATCATAAGGACGCAGTCGCAGCCACCACGATTTTCTCCAAATAGGGAGGAAATTTTACAGAGGTTGGAACAGGTGGAACGGGAAGCACATGAAGAACGAAGGGAAAGGCAAACATTCTTCCAAGGACTGATGGGTCTGATCAAGGGGAAGAACAAGAAGGATCGTTGAATTCTTCCATCACTGATGTATTAGCTCCTGCATGGGCATATCTTGTTGTAAGCCCCTACGTGGGTATGTATGTTTGTTGTGTGTATTGACCCCTACGTGGGTCTATCTTTCCATAAACCCCTACGAGGGTATGTTGTTTGAGTCCCTACGAGGACAATCGTTGGTGTATTAGTCCCTACGAGGACTTGTATTTTTCTGTAAGACCCCTACGTGGGCATGTCTTCTGTAAGACCCCTGTGTGGGCATGTTGGTATGTTTTAGCTCCTGCGTGGGCAAATTTCATGTGTAAAAGACCCGTTTAGGGCGATATGTACGATAGTGATAAATTAATGGAGTGTTATTTTTATAAATTTCATGTTGCCATTTGTGCATAAATAAATTATAAATGAAATAAATAAATTAAAATCATTCCTTTTAATCTGCCTAAGTAATTATTTAATTAAGAATCTTTAAGGGTAAAAACCTAGCGTAGTGTCGAATATAAGACCGAGCCAAGATGGTAAGACCTGTTTAAAAGATTTAAATTCTTGTTAACATCTTAAAACATGTTAACACTTCTGGCAGAAGTGATTCGTTTAAAATCACATGTCATTTTATATGCATAAGGAGTCTTTAGGAGATTCCAAAACCCAGTTTAATGATCTCTGAATCCTGGGTCTACATCATCAATTAAGATGATCATATTTAACCATACGTGGTAATATAGCGCCTACGGGCCTTACTCATTTCCATATGAGCCAAAGGACAGTGGTAGCAGTGACTCCCTGTCAAATAAAGGTATTGAACTAGGTTCGAACCTTAACCGCCTTGATTCTCTGAAATCATAGCATATAATTTAAAATTGTCCATGTGACTAAGCCTTATGTGCTAATATATATTGTTATTGTTTATGTTTAGGATAAATTTTAATTAAAATCCTAAATTAATGCGATTAATAAGTTAACCAAATATGGTCTCTGTTTACCATGGTTAACGAATTACCCTAAGGGGTAATTCCATGATAAAATCCTAAATAAAATATTGACCTTGTTTTCTGCAACAGTTCAATACAAATGGATGACTCCAATGAAGGCAATAGCCATCCTGTGGAGCCGAATGAGAACGCCCAGATTACATTAACGGGTGCCGAGTTAAAAGCAATCATAGACGGCGCTATTACTCAAGCTTTGGATAGACAGTACGAAGAATACAGTAGTACCCGAAGCAGGACCCACTCTGTATCACATTCAAAGCCAAGGACACATTCAGAGGCTCATAACAAGCCTCCTCCCAAAAAGGATGAACCAAAGAAAAACGGTGATGATCGCCAGTCCACCAACCACCAAAGTAATCCATCTCAGCAATTAATACTGCATCAGGGACACCGTAACAAGGGTTGCACATATAAGTACTTTGTGTCTTGTAAACCCAGGGATTTTACGGGGGAGAAAGGAGCCGTAGACTGCATGACGTGGCTGGATGAAATGGACACGGTCGTGGACATCAGCGGATGCGCTGAAGGTGATGTGGTTAAATTTGTCTCACAGTCTTTCAAAGGTGAGGCGTTGGCGTGGTGGAGATCTCTGATGGAGGCCTCCGGAAAGATCCCGTTGTATAGCATGACGTGGGATCAATTCATTGCCCTGATCAAAGATAATTTCTGCCCTCAACACGAGGTAGAAAAGATAGAGTATGACTTTCTATCCTTGGTGATGAAGAACCTCGATTGTCAAGCTTATTTGACGAGCTTCAATACACTGTCTCGGCTGGTTCCCTACCTAGTAACCCCGGAACCCAAAAGAATCGCACGCTTTATTGGTGGTTTGGAACCCGAGATCAAGTCCAGTGTAAAGGCTTCTCGGCCAGTTACCTTCAGGTCTGTAACTGACCTTTCCTTATCCCTCACTCTTGATGCGGTCCGGCAGAGATCGCAGAGGAATAAGGCGGCCGAGAAGAGGAAGCATGAAGATGATGGTTCGCGTAAGTCGAACAAGAAGCACCGTGGGAGCGGTGATCACAAGAAGGGATCGGATTCGAAGAAAGATGGGCATCGTTCTGGGGAGAAGCCCACATGCAAAACTTGCAAGAAACAACACTTTGGAAAGTGCAGATTCGAATCAAACTCGAATAACGAGTCCAGGTCTTTTGCTTGTGGTTTGTGCAAGTCCAAGGAACACAAAACCTTGGATTGCAAGAAGATGAAAGATGCAACGAGCTACCGTTGCAATGAAAAGGGCCACATAAAGACTAACTGCCCTAAGTACAACAAGAAGCCTGAGGAGGCTAAGAAGACAAATGCCAGAGTCTTCAGGATGGATGCGAAGGAGGCTGTGCAGGATGATAACGTCATAACAGGTACTTTCCTTGTAAATGATGTTTTTGCAAGAGTACTTTTTGATTCAGGCGCAGATAAGTCTTTCGTAGATCATAAATTTTGTGAATTGTTGAATTTACCTGTCAAAACCCTAAAAGTGAACTATGAGGTAGAACTAGCAGATGGTACCGTAGAAACCGTCTCTACTGTGTTAGATGGATGTGTTATATCCATTAAGAACCATTTTTTTCCTCTGTCTCTACTTCCGTTTAAATTAGCTGGTTTTGACATAGTTCTGGGTATGGACTGGTTATCTCATAACCAAGCCCAAATTGTCTGCAATCAGAAACAAGTGATAATAAAGACTTCGTCTGGTGAATCACTTACCATTCGGGGAGATACCCAGTACGGATTGCCTAAGCATGTGACTATGCTCAAGGCTTCCAAATGTCTGAAGAAAGGGTGTGTCATTTACATGGCGCAAGTGATCATTGATGAACCCAAACCGAAGATAGAGGACATCCCTGTCATCTCTGAATACCCAGAAGTGTTTCCTGAAGATCTACCTGGTTTGCCACCGGATAGGCAAGTGGAATTCAGGATCGATATCATCCCTGGAGCAGCACCTGTTGCTAGAGCTCCATACAGACTGGCACCCACGGAAATGAAGGAGTTGCGGACGCAGCTAGATGAATTGCTGGCTAAGGGATTCATTAGACCTAGTTCATCTCCGTGGGGAGCGCCAATCTTATTTGTCAAGAAGAAGGATGGGTCGATGCGCCTATGCATCGACTATCGTGAGCTTAATAAAGTCACGATCAAGAATAGGTATCATCTGCCCAGAATCGACGATCTGTTCGATCAATTGCAAGGGGCGAGTTACTTCTCAAAGATAGATTTGAGGTCAGGCTACCATCAGCTGAAGGTCAAAGATGAAGACGTAGACAAGACTGCATTTAGGACTCGTTACGGTCACTACGAGTTCCTAGTGATGCCTTTTGGGCTCACCAATGCACCGGCTGCGTTCATGGATCTCATGAATCGCGTTTGCAAGCCGCACTTAGATAAATTCGTCATCGTTTTCATCGACGACATTCTCATTTATTCTAAGAACAAAGCTGACCACGAGAAACATCTTCGATGTATTCTCAAACTTCTGCATAAGGAGAAGCTCTATGCCAAATTCTCCAAGTGTGAATTTTGGCTTAGGGAAGTCCAATTTCTTGGACATATGGTCAGTGAGCGTGGTATCCAGGTGGATCCCGCTAAGGTTGAAGCAGTAATGAACTGGCAAGAGCCAAAGACGCCAACAGAAATTCGTAGCTTCCTGGGATTAGCAGGATATTACCGGCGTTTCATTGAAAATTTTTCAAGGATTGTTGCACCCCTAACCTCCTTAACTAAGAAGAAAGTTAAGTTTGTTTGGGGCCCTAAGCAGCAAGAATCCTTTGATATTCTGAAGCAAAAGCTGAGCAACGCCCCAGTACTGACATTGCCAGAAGGAATTGAAGAATTTGTGGTTTATTGCGATGCTTCGCATACTGGCATGGGGTGTGTGCTTATGCAGAAAGGCAAGGTGATTGCCTACGCTTCAAGGCAGTTAAAGGTGCACGAAAAGAATTACACCACCCATGACTTGGAGTTGGGTGCCATTGTGTTCGCACTAAAACTGTGGAGGCATTATCTTTATGGAATCAAGTTTGCGATCTTTTCTGATCACAAGAGCCTCCAGCATCTGTTTAACCAGAAAGAATTAAACATGAGGCAACGCCGTTGGATGGAAACCTTGAATGACTATGATTGTGAAATCAAGTACCATCCCGGCAAAGCGAATGTAGTCGCTGACGCCTTGAGCAGAAAGGAAAGGGTTAAACCCATTCGAATTAACGCCAAACGTATGGAGATAAAGAACAGTTTGATAGAAAGGGTGTTAGCTGCACAGAAGGAAGCTGTGTTGGAAGCTAACTATCCTAATGAAAAGTTAGGAGTAACTGAGGAGCAGTTAACTCTTAGCAAGGACGGAATTTTACGGTTAAACGGACGAATATGGGTTCCAATTTTTGGAGGACTTCGGGATGTCATCCTCCAAGAAGCCCATAGTTCCAAATACTCCGTTCATCCTGGAGCTGATAAGATGTACCAGGATTTAAAGGCAAATTATTGGTGGATAGGCTTGAAAAAGTCTGTAGCCGCCCATGTAGCAAAATGCTTGACATGTGCGCAAGTCAAAGCCGAGCATCAGAAACCGTCAGGTTTGCTACAACAGCCTGAACTTCCTACATGGAAGTGGGAAATGGTAACTATGGACTTTATTACCAAGTTACCTAAGACGAGGAAAGGAAATGATACGATATGGGTTATAGTTGACCGACTGACTAAGTCAGCTCATTTCTTACCCATCAAGGAGACTTATAGCTCCGATATGTTAGCCCAGTTATACGTTGATAAGATTGTAGCCCTACATGGCATACCTGTAGCTATTATCTCTGACCGGGATACTAGGTACACGTCACATTTTTGGAAGAGTTTCCAGCAATCTTTGGGCACACGTTTGAACTTTAGTACGGCTTACCATCCTCAGACTGACGGTCAGAGTGAGCGTACTATTCAAACGTTGGAGGACATGCTACGTGCATGTGCGATCGAATTGGAAGGTAGCTGGGATAAGAATCTACCATTGATCGAATTCTCCTACAACAATAGCTACCATACCAGCATAAAGGCTGCGCCTTTTGAGGCATTATACGGTAGAAAGTGTAGATCGCCAGTTTGTTGGGCGGAAGTTGGAGAAGTACAGTTATCAGGACCAGAGATCGTATTCGAAACGACGGACAAGATTGTCCAGATTCGTAACAATCTCCAAGCTGCCCGGAATAGGCAGAAGAGTTACGCGGATCCAAGTCGTAAGGATTTTCACTTTGAAGTAGGTGAAAAAGTCCTACTTAAAGTGTCACCCTGGAAAGGAGTGATGCGGTTTGGTAAGAAAGGCAAACTAAGCCCGAGATACATAGGACCTTTCGAGGTTATCGAACGTGTCGGGTCAGTTGCCTATAAGTTGAACTTACCAGAAGAGCTCAGTGGAATTCACAACGTGTTCCACATCTGCAATCTAAAGAAATGTTCCGCTGACGAATCACATGTCATGCCGCATACAGATGTGCATATTGACGAGAGCTTGAAATTTGTTGAAAAACCTGTGTCGATTGAAGATCGACAGGTAAGGAAGCTTCGAAGAAAGCATATACCTTTTGTGAAGGTCAAATGGGATGCCCAAAGAGGTCCCGATTTCACGTGGGAGGTTGAATCCACAATGAAAGAAAAGTACCCTTACTTGTTTCAGTAAATCTCGGGTCGAGATTTATTTTAAGGGGGTGAGGATGTAACACCTCGAAAATTTCGGGTTAATAATAAAACGACACGTGTCAAGTAAGACAAAACGCGTGGTAAACCCGAATTTAATAAAGATAAGTCGGTAGGATTTAAAGTGGCGTCATGTTAAATTGTTACCTCTGAACGACCTCAGTTATAAATCCCAAGACCCGATATAATATTACTACACATCCTTCATACCACAATTCAGAGAATTATTCACAATAATGGACTTGCAAAAACATGATAAGACCTCACGAAGAAAAAGCAACGATAAACCTTGTTTTCGGGTCTTGTAAATGCATTCAAATGGAACAAGTTCAAATGGTAGGGTATTCTACAGGATGATACACTTTGTGAGGGTCCTAAGTTGCAAATTGAGGCCCCAAAGTCGTGCAAGTGGGCTGCCCTTTCGAAGTATTGAAGAAACAAACAAACAGCCCATGTTGAATGCCTGCGCACCGTAGGCATGATGTCCCTACGATGCGCAGGGTATGCCCAGCGCCGAAAAAACGGGCTGTTGCCTGTTGTGCGCGTTTCTGACCCTCTAAACCGGTTTTTAACATTATTTAAAGACCCCTAACTATCCTAAGAACACTAGGACAAGTGTTGGATGGTTGTGGTTAATCCTAGAGTGAGTTGTCAACCAATCATGGTGAGTTCTTCACTATATAAAGCACAAGATGTTGCAACATTCATTCCCACACTTGCAACTGATCATTGGAGCATTCCTGGAGCTAAGGAACTCTCCCTTCTGATCATAATTCGTGCATTGGACTATTGTAAGTCTTCTAGTTCTTATTTGGTTGTGTTTAGCTTAGTTAATTAGCTAAAAGTCAAACCGTCGTAATTACGGTTTGACTTCGAGATTAGTCACTAATGACTCAGTCTTATCTCGAATTAAAAGTAGTTCTAGAATGGTATTTATGTGGGTAATAAAACCCCAAAAGGGTTTCCCCTGATCACCATCCTAAACAGGTCAAATGTCGGGTCAAACGTTTATGTAAAAAGTCAACATAGTGCTTAAAATGTCGTTTATGCATAATTAGCTATGTAGAACATGTATAACCTGTTTGAACATTTTTATAACTTAGTAATAAGTGTAGGAACATGTCCCAACATGTTCAACCCGACTATTTCCTGTTTAGACCCGGTTCGGAACCGAAAGTCACATAGTTTGACTTTTCGGTTGACTTTCAGTTCTGACCCGTTTGGGCATATTTTAGAAATGCCCCAGAGCTTAAATTGGATTAGGATACATGTTAGAACAACCCCCTGTGATCATACACCTTAGTTCTCTAGTTATCCAATTAATATGCAAGTTTCCGTTAAATGCTCATACGTGGACCGTTATGCCCTTATTACCTTAAATCATGATTTATGAAAATGTAAAAGTGTAGAAACCTTAGCTACTGATATATAAACTTGTATGCAAAGTTTGACCTCAGTTTGACTTATAGATTAATAGTTATGCTCATTGTCGCTAAATTAAAGCTTTATGTTAATAAAATGGCGTAATTAGCGTATAGCCTAATTAAACATACTTTTTGACATCAAATCTTTTACCCACTGATTATATATATTATTTTGGGATTTCTAAAGATTTTTAATTGATTTTAGGACGAGCATAACTAGTAGTCGTAGGCTTAATCCGGTAATTGTCGATTTTGCCCTTACGGGCCATAAAATGAATTTCACTTATTTAAACGACTCCAAACTTTTTGCTACTGATCACATATGATTAATAAATTATTTTAAGCCTTCTGGAAATATAAAAATATCAGATTTAAGTATAGAACCCGGAAATGGCCTTTAATCGCCATAATTAGCGTTTTTAACGCATAGTATGTCTTAATATCATATTAGACATACCCGGGTTGATACCTACTGATATATGAGGCAAATTATAATATTTTAACAGTGAGCAAAGGTTAATAAACTCATACTTCGTTTTTGAGCTTTTCGGCTTATGTGAAATTACCAAAATACCCCTACAGGGCATAGTTTGGTTAAATATGATAAATTTCACATATATGCCTTAGCCTACTGTTATAACCCATCAAAATGAGTATGTTTGCTGTTTACATCAGACCTGTAACTCAGTTAAACAATTAAACTCTTTTACAAACTTTAAAATGACCAAACTACCCCTACGGGGCATAGTTGTGTTTAAATTAGTTCGGGGCATAACGAAAGACATCCTACTGATGTTACAACATATTTGAAGCATGTTAACTTAGGAAACCTGTATATGGCTCTTACGGATACCCGATACGCTTATTTCGCGTTCGGTGCGGTTTATGTAACAAGTTTACATAAATTAGCCGAAACGGGTCAAACCTTATCGGTTTAATCTCAAAATCCAGAATGTGAATAATAAACCCATATTAAACAAGTCTTCAAACTTGTCGGGTCTGAATCACATTCTATCCGGTCTTCGCTTAATCGTACGTACGAACCGTATCTCCGAAACTAGCCGGTCTAAGCTTAAGCATAATTAAAGACCCGCTAGGATTCTAATAGGTTATATTTAACCTTCGTTCCAGATTAGGAGAAACAGTAAAAGCTACTTGCTATTTGACTATTGTGACTATACTTTGCATCAGGTAAATACTTTTAACTTATTTTCCCTATACGGGCTTGGGTTACGGTACATAGCGTACCGCTTGATCGAGCATCAAATCTTCCACGCTTAGTGGTTAATTGAATAATTTGATCGGCTCGTTTTAAACAGATGTGTTTACTTTACAGCCTTTGGGGGGTTAATGACCATGTCCCGGATATCCTCGGCATTATCTTACGAGATAGCCACGACCTGAGCACGGGGTGTAGGCGTACTCCCGTGTATAACTCACTTAAAGTGGTGTGTCTATTGATCTTTAACCCGGAATACGTTCCGGGCTACTGAACGCATAAGTAACATGTAAATCGTTCACAAGATTATAATATTAAATAATTCTCCCAAGTTAATAAAAATGTTTATGCCATGTGCATCCAAACCAATTTTCAATCATTTTATAAAATGAGTCAGTTGAATGTATTTACCAGTGTAAACTGACGTATTTTCCCAAAAAGATTAAATGCAGGTACTAGGCGAAATAGGCTGGGATTCTCCTAAGCATCACTAGAAGTTTCGCAAACTTAAGATGCCGATGTCTGTTGAACCATAAACAATATTTTTATTATTCGATCCTACTGTGGATAAACACCGGATAATTGTGACTTTGTTTACAATAAATAAATTCGGTTGTATCTTATTTTAAATTTGCTTCCGCTGTGCATTATTATATTGTGTTGTTTGACTATTACGTTGCCAACCACGTCACGATACTCCCCCACCGGGCCCACCGGTGACACGTGGAAATCGGGGTGTGACATCAAGTTTTGGCTCAATGGCTTCCTTATCCACGATGTGTGCCAGGAAGGCAACACATCCCTTCTTCAAACATTTTCGAGCCTTCAAGCAACTAATGATCCTTAAGGGCGTATCGCGCTTCTCTCCGTGTACTATGATCGTTTCTCCATCCGCCATTGGGATGCGAATGGTCTTCTCGTGACATACAATCTCGGCTCTGTTGCTTGACAACCAATCCATCCCTACTACCACATCGAAGCTTCCTAACTCGACTGGCAATATGTCTAATGTAAACTCGTGTTCTCCCAGCTCTATCACGCATCCTCTGATGACTTCATTCGTTTCTACTAGTTTTCCATTAGCCAGTTCAATTGAGTACGGAATATCTAACTTACTAGCAGTTAACCTAAGTATTTTCTTAAATTCTAGCGATACAAAACTATAGTCGGCACCAGTGTCAAATAGTACAGATGCAAAGCATTGATTGATAGGGAACGTACCAGTAACAACGTTAGGATCTTGGCGAGCTTCCCTTGCCCCAATATTGAAAACTCTTCCTTGTGCCTGGTTAAGCTTTGGGCATTCTCGCTTGAAGTGCCCGATGTCCCCACAGTTAAAGCATCCTGGTCCTCGACCGTTTCCGTTCCCATTACCATTACCAGCTCGATTATTGCATGCTCCCTGGTTACCAACTTGATTCCCACGGTTTCCTTGATTTCCATTCCCGCCATTTCCTCCCTATTGGCGGTTTCCATTCCCATTTCCATATCCTTGCCGACCACCATTACCAGCACCATTACCAACCCAGCAGGTTTCTTTTGTGTGGCCAGTCTTCCCACATGACTCACATTTCCTGAATCGGCATAGCCCGGGGTGATGATATTGGCATACATCACACTTGGGCAAAGTGCCAATGTATCCCTTCCCTCTTGCTTCAGCATCAGTTTTAGCTTCCTGTGGTGGGTTCACGTTCTTCTTACTTGCGCTGCCGGTACTCTTTTTAAAATTGGAGAATTTCCTTTTGTTTTCTCCTGAGGACTCCCTCGTGAGTTTCTGTCTTCTTGAGGTCAGAGTTTGAAAACTTGTTTAGCCGGATAGCTTCCTCAGTAAGTGACACGCTCAGGTCGATGGCTTCAATAATGGTTGGAGGCTTGGATGTCGTCACCATGCTCATAATCTAGGGTGCCAATCCCCAGATGAAACACTCAATGCGTTTAAATTCAGGATCAACCATATACGGCACAACGCGTGACAAGTCGCGGAAGCATATTCTAAAAGAAGGTCATATTGGTCCGGTCATAGTAAGTATAGTAAGTAAGTAATATGCTTATGTAATAACACAATAACTCCTAACATCCCATGTCATAACGCAAAATAAATAATCTAACAACGCATGTAAGTCACAATCAATGTAAGCAAGTAATCATCCTAGTCTTCCCCAGACTATCCCACCCAGTCTCTTAGACTGAACTCCCTAGTTTCTCAGACTAGCTCCCTGGCCTCTAAGACCAAACCTTCCCAGTCTCTAAGACTAACTCCTTGGCCTCTAAGACCAAAACCTCCCCAATCTCTAAGATTGAACCCCTCAGTCTCTAAGACTTGATGTGTAGGAAGCGGTATGTTAAAAACTTGTAAAAATGGTTAAATA
Organism: Helianthus tuberosus; assembly: GCA_030545235.1. Lineage (NCBI taxonomy): Eukaryota > Viridiplantae > Streptophyta > Magnoliopsida > Asterales > Asteraceae > Helianthus > Helianthus tuberosus. Next base: position 186,117,428 of record CM060442.1, read on the forward strand.
AAGACTGACTCAAAAACTAAACTTTTTGACATGCTTTGGCCTAATAGGTATCGGTACTATCATTGATAGTCCCCAGGTAGGCAACGGGTCCTTTTATTTGGATTTGTACGAATGCCATCCTAGACAGGAGTTCTCAACTACCGATACTTAACCCTTCTAGTTACTACATGTCCGACACGAAAAATACATGTTTGAAAAGAAACGTTTGTACCCTGGATCTGGAAACTTGTATATGCAATGTAAGAATGTTTTCGTGAGAGCCCTGATGATTATAGTCTAGACTCGAGAAAGAATCCTAGTTCGCTATGATCGAGGCTCTGATACCAAGCTGTCACACCTTGGCTTTTGCGGAAGCGTGGGTTTATTTGGTGTGACTTCTTAATATCATAGAAACAATCATAACAATGCTATATGATAAAAATACGAGATGTACATCCATTAACTAAAGTGGGAAAATACCACAATCATTGTTTAGAAACATCGACACTTGAAATAAGTTACAAACCATAAATTATTTAAAATGTGTTCATAAGACTCACAAAAGACTTTAGCGAAGACGAGGTTTAGAGACATGTAACCCATCCAGGAATAGGTTACACCTCTCAAACTTCACAACTTTGGATGACATCTTTTACTCAACGCAGCTAGACATATGCATACCCTGTCAGATCCACTAGTTCCCTGAAATACATGTAGTTTGAAAAATCAACATAAGTTGAGCGAGTTCATGTGTAAGTCTGTGTGTATAAGTCTTTAAAATATGTCTTGCGTGTATAAATGTCCCTGGTATGTAGCAATTAAGGAAAAAAAAAGATCACCAATGGGTTGCAAAGCCAATGGTAAGTGTGATAAGGTGCAGGAAGTACTCAAACCTAGCATATTTGTACCGGGCTTCCGGCTGGAAGACATAGTCACCTATATGGGTCGCCCCGGCCTCATGGGTGTGGGCTCGCTACACCCAAATAGATCTATCACTCATGTCCCTCGGTCATATGACGAGGATTAATGGCCTTAAGTGTTGTGCCCACCTTTCACAGTCTAGTAGTAAACCCTCCTTAAGCTAACCATACCATATATAAAAATGTCTGTAATAGTTGTAACATGTATTCCACCCCCGAAGTATAAAACTAAAAACAGTTAAGAGAAAAGGGGGACATGAACTCACCTTGATTGCGAGTAAGTCCAAACAAGTATGCAAATGTGAGAGTTCTTGGAAATAAGATTCCACGCCACTCTAATTGATTGAACATGCAACAATATGGAATATGTATCAACCATAATGTTTAATTGGATAATTGAAAATCCTAAATCTCTAGGATTTGGTAGGGTTTTGTCTAAATGGTAACTATGTGGTTTGGATAAAATTTATATAGTTATATAATTTAAATACATTAAACTAAACTATATTTTTAAGTATAAATACTGATTTATTTATATAAATATCAAAATTATATAAAATATCAGTAGCAACATTATTTTTGTAAAGATCAGCACTTAAAATAATTAATCTGAAAATTTCAGATTTTAATTCCTAAGAATTGATTTATTATGAATTATTTAGTAATAAACTGTTTTAATATCATAAAAATTAGTTTTATAAATAAATTGACCAACTTTATATTTCTAATAAAAGCAACAGTGTTTAATAATGTTACAAAAATTATTGAAATGGTAAAAATGTTAAAATAAAACGACTAAAAAGAAATACAGACCCCTGGGTTCGAACCCGGGTCTGTATTGAAACAAACACACACACAACCACTGGGCTAGGCCTGGTGGTTGTTTAAAGTTTAGATTATTTAAAATAAATATTGAAAACAATTCTGGTCATCTTCCCCAATTCAAGTCAACAGAAAAGTCAACAACTTCAATTCTCGATCAAATCCGGTTTATATCCAAATTAACTTTGGGGAAACATTGTATAAGCATAAATGAACTAATTGAAATAATAAAAATGAACCGGTATCGGCTGGAACGGCGTATCGACTAAATCCGGCGAGTGACAGTTCCGGCGAGAGTTCCAGGTTCGAATTCCAGTGTTTTTGAGCTGTTTAAGTTAGTTTGGCATGGAATTATGTCGAATAAGTGGTGAAATGGGTTGGCAATTGGGTTGGGAACATGGTGGGGATGATTTCGGATCAATTAAACAAAGATTAGTGGGGTTTGATCTAAGTCCGACAACAGGTTGTGCGATCTGTTTGAAATATTATATTTAATTCGAACGTGTTGATAAATATAATACAACCTAGAATATAACACATCCCAACTGGTAGACCAATTGGTTTGTGCACGTGTTGTTTTGCGAGTATGCGCCGGTTCGAGCCTTGTTGTGGCCGGTTCGATAGTTTAATCCTTTTTATGTTTCAGAATTTATTTTAATTAAAAATATTAAAATCCTAAATAGTATATATAAGAATTAAAATCTATAATCTATCAGCTCCTATTAGGAGGATAAACTGGTTAAGGCGTTGCGGTTGTAACTGAGAGGTCGCGAGTTCGAAACCCGGCAGGGGCCGGTCCGATACAGAAGGATCCCCCTTTTATGCGAATTTTTTGGATATTTACACTTTGGCCCCTGTAGTTTCAGTTTGTACAAAATAGTCCCTGAACTTTCGAAAGTTGACATAAATGGTCCCTGTAGTGTTCAGTTAAATCCACTAACTTAGTTAGTGTTTAAAGAAGAAAACCTTTATATGAAAGTTAACCTGGTTAGACTGTTTAGTTAAAATAAGTTTCTAAAAGTCAGTTTTAGTCCCTGAAATATAAGTTTCATAAAATGACCAAATGAACCCTAAACTTGTAGTTTGCAATAATTGCACTTTTAACCCTTGTACTTATATAGTTTCAAAAATGACAATTTAGTCCTTGACTTGAAAATTAATAGATTCCTAGCAGGTTTCAAAGAATGACAAATAGGTCCCTCAACCCATTGTTTGTCTATGTGTTGGCATTGTTAGCGTGTTCCTGAGTTATCCGTTCACTGTGCTAACTGTGTTTTGTGCATCAAGTTTATCACTAAAGTTTGTGTGTAATACATGGAGTGACAGTATGAATGTGATGCATATGTATGTTTGATGCAGAACTCATAAAGCAGTTTAATTCGTCAGTTGTAATTCTAGCACAGTCCTTAAGCACAAAGTTAATATTAATTAATTGTACGGATACCTGTAATTGTGAGTGTTGTCACAGAAAGCGGGTCAAATGAATCAAGTATGAGAAGGAAAAGAGCATAACCGGATGCAAGGTAAGTAAATCTTACACCTTCTAGAATAGAATACTTACTTGTATAATGGATAGCATTGTGAATAATAAAATGGACATGGTTTTCGCGGACGTTTTGTCAACAAAATAGTTGTTGACAGCAAGCTGGTCCGTATTTGAAGAAATTGTTTCGAGGTCTTAAACAGTTAGTTTTGACTCAATATTTGGTCAGAATTGGTATAACAATATAAATGATGATTGGTAATTTTTGTAAACTTTTCGGAAGTTGTTTAATGTGGTTTTCGCGGACGTTTTGTCAACAAAATTGTTGTTGACAGCAAGCAGGTCCGTATTTGCAGAAATTGTTTCGAGGTCTTAAACACTTAGTTTTGACTCAATATTTGGTCATTATTGGTATAACAATATAAATGATGATTGGTAATTTTTGTAAACTTTTCGGAAGTTGTTTAACGTGGTTTTCGCGGACGTTTTGTCAACAAAATTGTTGTTGACAGCAAGCAGGTCCGTATTTGCAGAAATTGTTTCGAGGCCTTAAACACTTAGTTTTGACTCAATATTTGGTCAGAATTGGTATGACAATATAAATGAGGATTGGTAATTTTTGTAAACTTTTCGGAAGTTGTTTAACGTGGTTTTCGCGGACGTTTTGTCAACAAAATAGTTGTTGACAGCAAGCAGGTCCGTATTTGCAGAAATTGTTTCGAGGCCTTAAACACTTAGTTTTGACTCAATATTTGGTCAAAAGTGGTATAACAATATAAATGATTATTGGTAATTTTATAAACTTTTCAGAAGTTGTTTAACGTGGTTTTTGCGGACGTTTTGTCAACAAAATAGTTGTTGACAACAAGCAGGTCCGTACTTGTAGAAATTGTTTCGGGGTCTTACACACTTAGTTTTGACTCAATACTTGGTCAGAAGTTGTATAATAATATAAATGATGATTGGTAATATTATGTATTGTTACGTGTTACAAATACAGGTAAGCGGAATGTATGAGCATGTTTTGCCAAGGTTGGCGAAAGGTAATGCAATGTATTAAAAACGAGTCAATGTTGACCCGTGCCAGGTACGCACAAGGAATGATACTCTCGTGAAGGGTACATGTACCAACCATAATATGGATTATGGTTGGAGGAAATAAGAGTTTTTTAGAGTTGATAAAATTATAGTTTTGACATAAATACCCATAACGGGTCAAATAATTCGGTTTAAGAACCGGAAATTTGAATTCGAAGGAAATAAGAATTTTGAATTGGATAGAAATATGTTTATAACTTGTGAAACTGTCAAAACTAACTTTTATGTTGGTTTTGATTTTAGGAATGTCTTATGGAACTCCGGATGAGGATCAAGCAAGAAAGGAGAACCGAACACATGTCTTGAAGCTTCCGCAACGATCTTATTTTGTTCCAGTTTAAGAAGTGGATATTGTAAACACTTGAAATTATATTTTGGAATGTTTTTAAATTATGTAAGAAGTTAACTTGGAAAAGTTTTTGTAATCTTGCATTTTCGTATAAAATGCGTGTTTAATATTATAATATTGACTAATAGAGACGGGTCTTACAAGTTGGTAATCAGAGCTCAAGGTTAAAAGAATAAAGTGTTCGGTTCGAGGCTTGATCGCAAATCCGGTAAGTACATGTATGTTAATGGTTTAGCGTGTTAAAGTGTTGTAAACAACACATAGGGTTATCGTGTAATACACGTTACCCCAATTAAAATGATTGATATAGTTGACGAAATTACACGCGTTGACGCGTATAGTAGAAAAAGCCTTGTATTATAATACGGGCGATTATTGAAGTTGATATTATTGACTCTTGTAAATGTTTTGTTGAAGCACACTTGCATCTAAAGATAGCGGGAGTCTAACAAGTTGCGAATTTGACGGAGGAACGGTCCAAAGTACGACAAGTAGAACATGCTCGCCAAGGACCTAAATCGCGTAGCGATCGCGAACAAGGCTAATGGCAAGAGAAGCCCGTTAGGGCAAGCATTACCAGGTGCACATTTTAAATTTAATTGCACAAATAGTAATATGCAACAAATACGTAGAGATTGAAAGTTGCATATGTAGATAGAAAACTTGGAACCTATCCGGGATATTATTTCCAATAAAAACAAATAGAGGCGTTACTTACATGGGGTGTAATGTGAAAATTATAAAAGGTCATGTATACCAGGTATTGATCGCTTACTCTGGCCAAGTAAGTGGTGAGCACGTGGTGCCATGAACATTTTATGATGGACATGCTTACACCCGATGTAGTAAGGACGGGGTGAGTGGGACAAATTAAAAAGTACCCAAATAAATCAAATGAGCAAAATATTTGATAATAATGTAAACGCACAGCCGGGTGACGGAAGCGTATTACAATAGGATAATGAGCATGAGTGAAGGGACAAAGATTAATGTAAAATGATTAAGATATGCATTGGGAGGGGGTGTACTTACACTCGAACTCGGAGAATGCAAATATGTCTCTTAACGGGCAGTTTTTGTAAAACGTCAAATGTAACGCTCCGCGTTTCCATGACTTTCCTAATTTAGAAATCGAGCCAAAAAAATCTATTTTTAGAAGCTTGCCTCTTTCAAAATTATAATCCGTTGCATCGTCGAAAATCTTACTTTTATTTTTAATTTGTTATAAAATTGGTTAATTTTTAATTGTTTAATTAATTAAATAATTAATTTTACAATTTAAAATTTTAATTTTTTTTATAATCTAGTTAGTCTCGTTAAATTTCAAAGTTAGTTTAAGATAAACCCAGTTAGTTTTTTTATATAATAACTTAACCCAACTATATAAACACCCTAACTTCTACACCTTCTTTGAGACCTCAAACCAAACCCTAATCCCCTTTCACTTGAACCAGTCGACACCCACAAAACTTGCATCTACTCTCTCTCTCTCGATGTACACTGCACACAAAAGAAAATGCAACACCTTCCTTCTTCACTCACACCTCCCACACCTTGCAACCTCACCTACCTCCTCCCTGCAACTCGGTGAACGGCCGACCACCACCACTACCGTCTGGTGGTGGCGGCGACGGTGCGAAGAGAGAGACGCAGGAAAGTGAGAGAGAGAGAGAGGTGCGATGAGAGTGAACGTGGCAGGTCCTATCTCCGGCAATAGAAGCCGCTTCAGCGGCGGCACCGGCGACTTTACGATGATGGTGGTGGTCGCGTTCAGCGACAGGTGAAATGTCGGAAGCGGCGGAGTGGCGGCAGTGGCGACGGCCTAGTTACCTTCTGTTTCGAGTTCAAGTATGCGGTTCAAGTTATGGGCCGATCACAGTCAATTAACGGCAGAGTCATCAGCCGACGTCGAGGTAACGCCGTCGATCACCTACGCAGATCGATGCCGGACGAAGATCCAAAGGAATTACGTTCATTTCTAACGGAAAAAGACGCTGAAGACGAAGAATGTGTTACTGTTACCGGAGATATATCGATTCTTCCAGACGCGTGTCTCGCGTGCATCTTCCAGTTTCTCAGTTCCGGCGACCGGAAACAATGCTCACTCGTGTGCCGCCGGTGGCTGGAGATCGAAGGACAGAGTCGTCACCGTCTCACTCTCAACGCACAATCGGAACTCGTTTCCGTTGTGACGTCACTCTTCTCTCGATTCGATTCGGTTACGAAACTCTCTCTGAAATGCGACCGTAGATCTGTAAGCATCGAAGACGACGGACTTGTTCTAATCTCCCAGCGTTGCCTGAATCTCACGCGCCTGAAGCTCCGATCGTGCCGGAAATTGACGGATATAGGTATGGAAACTTTTGCTAAGAATTGTAATAATTTGAAGAGGTTTTCGTGTGGATCATGTGCTTTTGGTGCTAAAGGAATCAACGCTGTGATTAATAACTGCTCGTTGTTGGAAGAATTATCGGTTAAGCGGTTACGTGGCGTTGGTAATGGTGGTGTAGTGGAGCCTATTGGACCAGGTTTAGCTGTATTGTCTCTTAAGTTTATTTGTTTAAAGGATCTGTATAACCCCCAATCAGGAATTGGGGTGGGTGTTTGTCCAGCCGTGGGTGGCTATGGTGATGGTGGGTGTGGGTGGCAGTGGAGGTGGGTGGCCGGTTGATAAGGTGGCCTCACACTTTTAGTAATCCAGATTTGTTTTTTTCTAAGGGAAGGGTAAATAAGTAATTTCAGATGGACTTAACTGAGAAAACTAACTCACATCCACTCCAGGGACTATCAGCGTAACAAACTGTCAAACCACAGGGACTAGGAGTGTAATTTCCAAAATCTGGGGACTATAGGTGAAACTTTGCAAAACCACAGGGACTATCCGTGCATTTTACTCTATCATTTATAACCCTTCATTTTTACTTGTTTACCTTTAGATCATAACTTAAAATAAATTATGTGATAACATCGATTTGTTTTATTTCCTCTTATAAAAAAAAACTAATAATGTGATCAATTTAATATCTAACTAATTTAATTCATAATATATATATATATATATATATATATATTAGGAATTATAATTAACCTATAAATATTAACGAATCGTTATGTGTTATTTTAAACATCTAGGATATCACTCTCGTTCGTTCTCTTGGACTCCCGTTTACTCATGCACCATCGTTTGCCCATATAGGGTGACCTCGGTGTTCCATCCTCCGAATCTTTTACGCTCGTCAACACTTGGATAATCGGAAGACTTGCAAAACTGTGAGTATACTCGTATTTTCCCTTTTTACTTTTACCACTTTTGGGGTGTAACATGTTTACTTATCAAAAACTTGCACATGAACATTTTGCTTAAACACATGAACATTCCTATAACATGCTTGTATACGTGATTGCTTGATACTTTAAACTTGGGTGAAACTTTATGTGTTGAACTTATCATTAACTTCGTACGAGCCTAACCGTGACATATGTAGCGCTATAGGATTGACGCCCCGCCCGTAGACTTGTGGTTATGTCATGCAGCATCTCGCGTCTCTTTTGGGTTGATTTGTTAGACACATGCCAAATTTATTGTTTATCTTGAATCACACGCTTGCTATGAGGAATTGTTTAAAACTTATCTTTTGTTATGTACGTACCAAACTTGTATACCCGTCTTTGCTTTTGCATTGAACTTTATTTTAAACATGTTACAGGTTGAGGATGATAATGCTATGAAATGAAGTAGCGTTGATGCCTAAATACACATATAGACGTTTAGGTCAAATACATTGTATAAATGTCATAATTGTTGTCGTATTGTTTTCTTGTATTTAACATGTTGTATTTCAAATTTCATGTATTGTAACATTTATTTATGAAAGAAATCAATTTATCTTTAATTCTATTGTCACAATTAGCGTTATGAAGTCTCTTGCAATCTTCACACTTCGTCTCATCCCGATGTTTCCGCCATTGGTTGGGGTGTGACATCAAACTTGAGGACAAAGTCAGAATATAAAAATGAAGCGAAGTCTTAATGTATACCGGAAGAGTTGCAATAACGACTTCGGTAAAACACCAGGTTGATGGGAAAGGATTTAAATACATGCGTAGACCGAGAAACGAGAACTCTGATGGAAAGTTAAAAGACTCGGGTTTTGGAGTCAAGACTAAAAGACGACTAAAAGACGATAAGATTTTGCAAGCATAATTTTTTTATAATTACGTTCAACTATTTTAAAGTGAACGGGTCGAACAAAGAATGAAGTTTTACATTCATAAGTGATGAAGTTTTACACAAACAAGTCAAACGAGATTAATAAAGAATAACTCTTGAAAATGAAAGTAAGCGCAAGCTGAATAATGAACGCGCGAAATATTAATGAACCTATGTGATAGGTCGTAAAAGAGTATAGAAAGGAAAAACGCAAACCAGTGAAACTGGAGTGTTAAAAACACTAAGATAAAGAAACCCGGGTAGCGGTTTGAAAGGAAATAGAGGCGTAAATTGAATGACGATAAGAGTGAGACAAACCGACGTGTAAATGACGTGAGAAGTCATAGAGCCGGAAAGATAATCCGAAAGAAAATGGATGTGGCCCTAGACTACGGTCAAGGTCAAATGAATTTTAAAGGCAAAAATAAATGGTCCCAAACATAACGAGGGGTGCCTTGATGCTATATAAATATATATACATTTCAAGAATGACACTGGTAAAAAGAATGATCTACGGGATCATTATAACCTATGGGTTATAAACATTTTAAAGGTCTACGGGACCAAAATGACCATCGGGTCATGAATGAAAAGAAAAGAACTATAGAGGCCTTGCCTTAAAAGGTGAAAGCCTAAAGAAATAGCCTACGAGGTCAAGTAAAAGAACCTATGGGTTACTTAGACAAATCGAGGGACCCAGTTGAGAATCCCCGCGTAAAACAAGAACTGTAAAAGAATGAATGCCAAGTTGTCAAAATTGTTTGACATAAATTAAAAATAAAACGTTAAACTAAAAAAAAAAAATTTTGATATAAACTTAGATATGACGTGATGTAGTCACGGTCAATGAAAGTAATGTGGAATATAATCACACTGTAGTCCGAGTGTTGGGTAGAAGGCAAGTGGACTAATAAGTCTAGCCAGTAAGACCGGTTAAGGTTAATATTTAAATTAAGAGCTTGTCTAATACGCTATTCATTATAAGATTAGCGTGGAATAAATATAATTCATAAACTTATATGACCAAGTGGTCAAATTGGCGACTCGGTCAAATAAAACAATAAGGGTAAATGCATACAAAACAAAAATGACGGCTCACGAGGTCTTACTAACGAAGAGCATTGATCGCCTACACTAAGCGATCATAAGGCAACACAAGTGAAGTGTTGGGTAGTCAAAGTACGAGCAATGCTCAAAAGATTACCGAGATCAAGTGCATTGAGTTCAAGCTCAATAAACTAAGTGAGAAAGGTTTCGGGGAAGGAACCTCTCTAAGGGGGGTAGACTTGTAACACCCCGAAATCGGGAATTTGGTAATTAAACCATGTTAATAATAATGAACGGGTAAAATACCGTTAGTGGTAAAAGTAAACCCGGTGAATATTAGGAATTTAATAAATAAACCTAATATTAAATAAAAAGTGAATAAAAGCTTTTGAGGAAATAAAGATTATAAGAGGCCCAATTTAACGGGACTTAAAACAAAACAAAGTAGTATCTCCCCCGAACCCGCTAAGTAAACTAGGAATGTTTAACCTAGTTAAAAAGGGGTAAATATTATTGAAAATAAGTAAGGTGTGGCCTACTTAATAACTAACTAAACATAAGGGACCAAAATGGGAAACTTGGAAGTTTAGTTATTAAAAAAAAGAAACAAAACAAAACACACACTAAGTGTGTGTTCTGGAATGAACGACTAGGAGAAGCAAAGGGTGCCAAACCCTAGTTCATCGAATAACATCAAATTGAAGGGCTAATCGGGGCTCAAATTCATGAATGAACGCGGATTAACGATCACTCAAGCTAGGGGATCATAAGGTATGTCGAATTCTTAACATTCGTGAAGTTGGAAAATTTGAAGAAACATCATAATCTGCGAATTTTGTGTTAATTATAGAAGTTATGGCCGAACTATGATGTAAACTTGCTTAGGAACAAAACCCTAAGTGTAAATTATACATGTGTTGTCAAGATTTGAATGTCTAGATGATTTACCACACTTAGATAAATGGGGTTTGAAATTATGATGATGATGATATATGTATGCTTAGAATCATCATATTGAATAGTAGAAGCAAGATACTTGATCAAATTATTAGTTGAGTGTATGTTCATACAAGAATTGAAATGGGTTTTGTATGTTATGATGAAATCGGTAATTTCAAATCATGTAAATAGATGAATGAAATCGTGTTATGCACTAGTTTATATGAAGAATTTGAATATATTAGGTGTTCGGATGAATGCTAGTGATATGATGAAACGGGTCTCACTTATAGATGAGAACCCTTAGTTCTTGCAAAATGAGTGAATAAATTAGTTTTGATAATTGTTTGAACTAGTTGAAAATGCAATGGACTTGGTTAGAACTTAAGTTAAAACGGTGGCCTAAAAATAATGCCTACCGGATAATTAATGAAATGCCTAAACTAGTTGTCGAGCTTGAATGTGCATTTATAAGCTAATGGGCGTTTGACTTTTAAAAGGCAAACTGACCTCCAATACGATGAATGATAATGTGATATGAAATGTGTAAGGTGGAATAATCGTATTAAATTATGGTTAATCTAACCACCTTGTGAATATTGAATAATAGTTTGGCGCTTAACAAGCTAGGTGGAAGCAAGGGGAGAAAGCGGGTCAAATGAATCAAGTATGAGAAGGAAAAGAGCATAACCGGATGCAAGGTAAGTAAAGCTTAAACCTTCTAGAATAGAATACTTACTTGTATAATGGATAACATTGTGAATAATAAAATGGACATGGTTTTCGCGGACGTTTTGTCAACAAAATAGTTGTTGACAGCAAGCAGGTCCGTATTTCCAGAAATTGTTTCGAGGTCTTAAACACTTAGTTTTGACTCAATATTTGGTAAAAATTGGTATAACAATATAAATGATAATTGGTAATTTTTGTAAACTTTTCGGAAGTTGTTTAACGTGGTTTTCGCGGACGTTTTGTCAACAAAATAGTTATTGACAGCAAGCAGGTCCGTATTTGCAGAAATTTTTTCACGGTCTTAAACACTTAGTTTTGACTCAATATTTGGTCAGAATTGGTATAAAAATATAAATGATGATTGGTAATTTTTGTAAACTTTTCGGAAGTTGTTTAACATGGTTTTCGCGGACATTTTGTCAACAAAATAGTTGTTGACAGCAAGCAGGTCCGTATTTGCAGAAATTGTTTCGAGGCCTTAAACACTTAGTTTTGACTCAATATTTGGTCAGAATTGGTATAACAACATAAATGATGATTGGTAATTTTTGTAAACTTTTCGGAAGTTGTTTAACGTGGTTTTCGCGGACGTTTTGCCATCAAAATAGTTGTTGATAGCAAGCAGGTCCGTATTTGCAGAAATTGTTTCGAGGCCTTAAGCACTTAGTTTTGACTCAATATTTGGTCAGAAGTGGTATAACAATATAAATGACGATTGGTAATTTTTATAAACCTTTCAGAATTTGTTTAACGTGGTTTTTGCAGACGTTTTGTCAACAAAATAGTTGTTGACAGCAAGCAGGTCCGTACTTGTAGAAATTGTTTCGGGGTCTTACACACTTAGTTTTGACTCAATACTTGGTCAGAAGTTTTATAATAATATAAATGATGATTGGTAATATTATGTATTGTTAAGTGTTACAAATACAGGCAAGCGGAATGTATGAGCATGTTTTGCCAAGGTTGGCGAAAGGTAATGCACTGTATTAAAAACGAGTCAATGTTGACCCGTGCCAGGTACGCACAAGGAATGATACTCTCGTGAAGTGAAGTGTACATGTACCAACCATAATATGGATTATGGTTGGAGGAAATAAGAGTTTTTTTTAGAGTTGATAAAATTATAGTTTTGACATAAATACTCATAACGGGTCAAATAATTCGGTTTAAGAACCGGAAATTTGAATTCGAAGGAAATAAGAATTTTGAATTGGATGGAAATATGTTTATAACTTGTTGTTAAACTGTCAAAACTAACTTTTATGTTGGTTTTGATTTTAGGAATGTCTTATGGAACTCCGGATGAGGATCAAGCAAGAAAGGAGAATCGAACACATGTCTTGAAACTTCCGCAACGATCTTATTTTGTTCTAGTTTAAAAAGTGGATATTGTAAACACTTGAAATTATATTTTGGAATGTTTTTAAATTATGCAAGAAGTTAACTTGGAAAAGTTTTTGTAAGCTTGCATTTTCGTATAAAATGCGTGTTTAATATTATAATATTAACTAATAGAGACGGGTCTTACAATTGGTAAGTGAATGTTGTTTGTTGATGATTGTAAATTGATTGTGGTGATTTTTACAAAAGAAAATGATATGCTTGAAAGCATGGAAACCTCCATTTTTAAGGGAAACTATGGCAAAATTTTCTAAAAATATAAACACTTAGAAAAATATTTTTAAACAAATATTTATAAGTGTATTTTAACCATGAGTTTTCTATATAAACCTTTCCATAAATTTTGTTACAAAAATACAAATATTGGAGGTTGGTTTTTATAAATAAAAATGGATAAATATATATTTAGAATATATATATATATATATATATATATACAATGAAGACACACATGTGTGATTATGTGTATACTTTGTGTAATAGTTATGTTATTTTAGGACTTAAAATAATATAACACATTAAAACACCAAGAATTATAATCCAAAATGCTACCAAAATCTCAAGGAATAAGTATACAAGTTACACACAAAATATTAGCGAAACCGAACAAGAAATGTAACTTACAAAATATTCCGGAAAATATGCTCACAAAATATATTTGGGTAAATAGTATTTTGGATACAAAGGAATGAAAATATGATTTTCACAATTTCTTCAAGGGTATATCACATCTTGACAAGGGAAAAATATAGTATTTATGACAAGTATAAAAATATATATTTTCTTTAGAATTATTAGAAGATATATTATTTTGGGAAAAATAAATATTTTCTTGAATACACTTGAAATACATTATTTTGGATGAAAATAAGTTTATAAAGATTTTCTATGTTAGACTTGAAAATATATTATTTTGGAACTAAAAATGTTTTTGCCAAAAGAAAAATTATGGATAATTTTTCTAAGAAATATTCCTTAAATATATATTTTAGAAATATATATGTTGGTGGACTTTTATTAGAAATAATATTTTGGAAAGTTTAATAATTAATTAAGTATGAGGATACTTAATAACTACAATAAAATACGTATTCTCACGCGTATAAATACTCACCGGAATACGACACCAAAACATGGTAAAAATGTACAAATACAAGAATACGAGTACACATGTATAATACTTGAGAAGTATTAAGTTAATATATATTGTTTAACAATTATTTCAAAACTTATAAATATAGTATAAGTTAAAATATTAATTATTTTGACAATAATTATATAACTTGGAATAATATCAGAAGCGTAAAAGAAACGTAACTCAGAAACGTTAACAACAAGTCAAGGCACAACCTGTTCGTCTAATAGACATTAGTACGTTGTAGGTAGTCGTGTTCACCGGAGAAGTACGACTTACGATTGTTGAAGACGCAAGACTGTGAGTTCCGTGTTCCCCCGTTTACTTTAACTGCTTTCAGTTTTATAACTCCGGGGGTGAAATACATGTTACAACTGTTTACATACATTGTTATTTGGTATGGTTAGCTAAGGAATGGTACACTTAGATCATGTGAGTGGTGGGCACAACGCTTAAGGCCATCAATCCTAGTTATAGGACCGAAGGACATGAGTGATAGATCTATTTGGGTGTAGCGAGCCCCGCCCATGTTGGACCAGGGTTTGGCCCATGGGTAGACTATGTCTTACAGCCGGAAGCCCGGTGCAAAATCTGCTAGGTTTGGGCTCCCTGCATCACGTCACACATATCAATGGCCTTGCAACCCATTGTTGATCTGTTTTCCTTGTTGCTTTAATACCGGGATTTATAAACTTACATACATACTTACAGTGATTTCAAAGGTTTATACATACACACAAACAAACACACGAACTCGCTCAACTTTTGTTGATGTTTTCAAAATACATGTATTTAAGGGAATTAGTAAGTGGATCTGGCGGGCATTGGAAGTTTCATGCTGCGTTGTGAATAAAGATGTCATCCATGGTTTTGAGGTTTGGGTTGGGTGTCTTATTCCTGGACGAGACACGCCTTCCAAACCTTGGTTTTATTTAATATCTTTTGACGAGTCCTAAGTGAACTCCTAAACAATTCGGATGGGTTGTAACTTAAATTTGACAATTATGTTTAAACTATGATGTTGTGATGTTTTCAAACTTATTTAATGGATGACAAATCTATGGTTTTTATCATATAGTTGTTGTTATGATTGAATGAAATGGTATTAAGAAAGTCACACCATAATCACGCTTCCGCAAAAGTCAGGGTGTGACACGTCATACTTCCAGACGAGTCGTTCTCCGATCTGCCTCATCCTGTCACTATTTTCTAAAATCTCTTCTCCGAAAGTTCGGAGCTCTTGCACATTTTCTGTACTTATTGGGGGTGTTGGTACTGGGTCTGGGTACTGTGGCATGGGTTCTTCCTAAGGATAGGGATTCTTTAAGATTTCCCTAATGTATTCATCATTATCGTAGTAGGGATCTAGAGGGTCCAGACTTGGGTAAGCTGATAGGTTCGGCATGGGTTCGTCGGTTAGGTGGTAGCGTTGTACATAATCCCTATGATCATCGAACCACGGGTCGTAGTCTGGGTCTAAGGGATTGGGTACTGGTATCCTAGGTATCTCCTCTGGGTTGAAATCATGCATTTGGATTTGGTTTTCTGGGTTGTTTTCAATCTCCATTGGCTGTGTGGGAAACAAGGGTAATGGTTGAGGGGCTACTAGTTGTTCCAAGTTTGGGTCGACAGTTGTGGATGCTAAAATATGGAAGTTTGCTAAACTCCTATTAAGCATGTCTTGGGTGTGGGCATCGGTTTCTCTTTTAGCGACTGCTAGAACACGCTGTTGTTGTAACTTTTTCATTCTTTTCCTACGCTTGTGTGCTCCCCTACTGAACCATCCTCTCTTTTTCTGAGGGAATGGCTCTTCAGACTGAGCCTTAAACACGAATATCCCATCTTCATTGTCAGCTGAATACCCAGAAAGGGCAGGCTATGAAGAGGTGCCTTCGCTTCTAGGTGAGCCGGACAACTGACGATAGGCGTCGGAGGGTCCTTGATCGCTCATACTGTAAACTAACAAACAGTCATACAACAATAAAATACAGATATGCACGTATTTCCGTAATTAATTTCCTAACAATTTGAATAATATCTTGGTGTCAGCAGAACACTTCTGTGGCTGAATCAGTAGCTTAGCTCTGATATCACCTTCTGTCGCAACCCCCGTCCCCTATCTGTCCCGGGAACGGGCGGCCGCGAGACCAGTTTCGGTGGTATCCAGGTGTTTATCAATTTGGCAGCGCAAATTTCATCAGAACCGTAGTTAGGAAATATTTTATCAGAGTAAATACCACACTTTTATAATATTAAACATATTGGGATAAAACCCAAATTTTCATTACAAACATTTTTATAGGGAAAATCCCTATTTTATTGAATAAAACATATTCTTTTATTTAGGTAACTTTTATAGCCACTTTTCCAAGCCTTCAGTGCTGTCCAGCTGGCTTCTAGTTGGCTTTCACATTTTGTTACCTGAAACGCGTTTAAAAACATTTTGTCAGTGGGAAATACTGGTGAGTGAATCCCAGTTTAATCAAGAAGAGTTTTATCAATTTTCACAGTATTGAGAGCGATTACGATGTTTACTTCTACACAATTACTCATTCAGTATTGTCAATACTGACTGGTGGGTCATATTACCCATTGGCTAACTCTTTGTCCAATAGTAACGTGTTCCACATTTTGTATACAAAACCCTAACATACCGGCAGTAATTGAAGAACTACAAAGACTCAATCACTGCTAATCACATTGTAAATTATTAAAGGTTTTGTAAAAATAGTTGGTAAAAAGGTTTACAAAAAGGAGATTGCTCAAATTGATGTCTTATGGTTTCCTTTAAGGGTTTCCTGGTGATTATCTATTAAATACACAAATGCACACGTGTAACGACCCTCATTAAAAAGTCCTATTTATTTTATTATTTTATCTAAAAGGAAACTCTAATTGTGACACCCAAGTGATTCTACACAAACCCTAAAATTATCAGAACAATCAGAATCAGGATCAGGGCCCCTAAAACTCAAGGGGGGCATTCCCTACTTGATGATTATCCTAAATAACTCGTTGTCTAAATTTAATTTCGAGAAACTGTCGACTCAGCTAGGCTAGTCCCACGCGTGGCAAGCCTATAAGTAATTCGTGTCCCTTACGGACCGTAAGGATTAATTGTTACGGTCCGTAAGCTAACCAAAATTCTTGTATAAATAGCAGGCATTGGCAATCGCATTCTGTTGTTCATTCGACGCTCAAATTCACTTTGTACGTTGAGTTATAGTCGAAACAATCTCATAAACACTAATTAGTAGGGGGATGCTGCTACGATACAGGGTATTAACTCAATCGCTACTACGAATTAATGTCCGATCGATGGAAACTATCCAATGGATGTTTAAGTGCTGCCCACATTAGGGTGATCCTTTGTCATTCGTTGTGATTCCGACAGGATGTTGAGTGCCACCCGAACTCGGGGATTACTCTGTCCTTTGTTGTGAATCCGATGGATGTTTAAGTGATTGCACTTTGTCATTCGTTGTGAGGGTTTTAATCTCGCGAGTAATCGTAAAAGCTGTATTAGTTATTTACCTAGTTCGTGCACACTAGGTTACAAGGCTAAATCAATAGGCTAAGCTCTGCCTGTATAAATCTGCAATATATCAAGGCTTATCTGTAGACTAAACTTTGTCCGTATGAATCTACATGTTTATAATGTGAGTCATTCTCTTTTTATCAATTGTTTTACAATACTCCAAATTATTTTGAAAGTTATAATTACAGTGATTAAGTTTATGTAATCACCAAATTACAGCCGGTATGTGGGGTATGGTGCACAGTATTGCAGTTTTATCACTTTAGGTGGGCGAACCTAAAATTAGTGATAACCGTCATTCATTGGGGCAGCCAATGGTGATATGACCACAGTCACCGAAATGAGTCGAGTGACAAATACTATGGGTAGTTGGTTTGATATCAGAAACATTGTAATCTCTCTTAATACTGTAAATTATAACAAATGAGTCGTTTTCAAAAAATAGAATGATTCACTCAGTATTTCCCGCTGACAAAACCTTTTTAAAACACTTTTCAGGTAATTACAGTAGATTGGAGTAAGAGATGGATACGGCACTGAAAGGCATCAAGAAGTGACTTATTTATTAATTAAATCAAAATAAGAAATATTGTTTTATGTAATAAAATTTATCTTTATTAAAGCTACCATTATAAAACATGGGTTTATCCCATTTATTAAATAAAATCCGGTGTTTTCTAAACTCTGATATTTTTCCTAACTCACGGTCCTGATAAAATTTCCGCTGCAACGTTTTCAAAACAATCACCGGTACCGCTGGGCTGTTCGCGACTCCCGATTCTGTCCAGGGTGGGTCGGGGGCCGTGACAGAAGGTGGTATCAGAGCCAACTCAAAGAGCCACTGCTTTACGCCTTTAGGTGTTGTAATAATAAATACCTAAATTTATATAAAATAGTTAGGAGATTGCTGTTAACTGGTAGCATTTAGACTTGAACTTAAGAAAAGATGCCTTAGTATTAGCTTCACGATAAGCTAAGTATTTGTGTAAATAAATATGATAGATTTTGGTGTGCCATAAGTAATATATTTGATAAAGTAATATCACGGGACAACTAAGTCCAGAATCACTAGTTGAGAGAATGATCAATAGTGTTATGATTAGAATTACTAGTTGAAAGAATGATCAACACTAATATGACCTGAGTCACTAGTTGAAAGAATGATCAAATTGACACTGTCACATGAATCGTTTAGTGATCAATATAATAATAAGATATGTTATGGAAATACAAATTTCCTTAATTCTGAATAAAAGCCCTAATAAGATAGGCATTTTTTTGAAAAGATACTAATTATGGGAAATGGAAAATTTTCTCCGGCAAGACTGGGTATGATGTAGCAGACTCTCTAGTTTGTCCGGATATACTGAAATTACCTCTCCGGCGAGAACCGGGTAAGAAGGTATATAATATGTCAGCAAGTGACAAGATTTCCCTAAATAGTATCATGATCTGATATCTGACTGATTTTTGGAAATATGAAATTGTTAAAAACATTGACCTGATAGATGGTATGTTTATTTCAGCATGTGAAATATGTGATTATATAGATATGTATATCTATAAGGAATTCCAAAAGTCAATTAAGAATAAAGCACCAGTATCTGTGTCTAGATTTCTTATTCAGGAATCTCTTTTCCGATATCAAACATTATTTCGTTTAATCATCTGTCTCGTAGCTCGTGTGATAAAATAAACAAAGGAAACCCATTAAGTTGGGATACTATCGAAAGTGCAAAGAATTTCTAACACGTTACCATAAACTATTAACGCAAGTAAAAAGCATGTAAAGTTGTGATAAGGTACAAGAAAACACATGAAAATTTAAATTATAAATCCACAGAAGTTGAAGTATATTACATATAACTTTCGAGGCAATACCTTTTGAAAATATAAATTGGGCACGATGACACCAATGTTAAAATTCCGTCAGTAAGAAGAACTACTAATCAAAAAGAGGCACTTTGCCACATGATCCTACAAAATGAATATCTCTAAAGTACGCTAGAACAGGATTTCATAAACATCCGTGCACAGTCTAATCAGAGTCATAATTATTATCACTACAAAAAGGAGTCACATACTTTTGCAAATTCCCTATTTCATTTTTCGACATTCCCTGATAATGTCACTTAACAACAGTTATCACACGAAATTCCGGATAGAAGTTCCTATATTTCTTTCGTTGAAATTTTGACTTTTGCATATAATAAATTAACTTTCGTGTTTCTACTTCCCCTAATGATCATCATACCAGGAGGATTTATTTCATAGTAGCGAGTATTGATTCATTTCATTTCTTGGTAAATCCACACGTTACACATGCACCGTTTGTTGTACATGTGGTTCGTTTAATTTCTGAATTCCACTGGAGGGCTTCATTCTAATTTGTCGTTTTATCCAAACTCAAATATCCTTTAATTAGACTTGATTTTGGCACGGTGGACCGCATTATTGCTAAACAATGACTCTTAATATCGAGTCAATAAATTTTTGAAAAGCTAAATTTTCTTTGGCATCCAGGGTTTCTGTTATAACCATGCCCGAAATTTTTTCTTATTTAAACTCGTTTTGTTTAAACCGAGTTCAATTGTTTGAACTTGCTCGCATTACATATTCAATTCAAAGTTCCATATGATGAATTAAAACCATCATATTCAAAATAATCCTAACAAGCATTTCAATTCTCTTGAACTATAACATGCTTGTGTGATCCTCGACTTCACTAAATCATTTCTATGATCACAATCACTTTGAGGTAACATTTTCACAAAATCTAAAGATTGAGCTAATCTCGGATTTAATCATTTAATTATTTATATTAAATCCACTTTGTTTTTATTCTATACAAGGAATCTTAAAACAATCATGTGCTCAGATAATGATACCCAAATTCATATTTCGGTATATCTCTTAATAATTATTACAATATCAATCGAGCCTTTCGTAAAATTTATTGTTCTATCATCGTTGATCGAAAAACATTATATAAATTTAATTGATTATATATGAAAATTACCTAAATTTACAAATATAGTATTACTATATTTTAAACCATTACGGTAAAGAAATTATATTTGAGGAATACTTTTATTTAAAAGTTATTGTTTAGTTATTTATTATTGATAATTTTATTATTTATAAAAAGTAGTAGTGTTAAGATTATTTTAATACTAGGGTTATTATCAAGGGCATGTATTGGATAGCCTAGCCTTAGTTAGGCATGGATTGGCCACCTATGCTTAAACAAGGCAGCACTAACCAATATCCAACCATGATAATGACTAGTTAAAAATATAAATTAAGTCATTATATTTATTTAATAAATTTTAATTATATTTTACTTTGTATTATAAGAAGAAGATATATTTTCATAAAACAATACAAGAATTAGAGGGACGAATAAATTGTCTATCACCTGTTTTGTAAAGAAAATGACCATAAAGAATAATATGATAGTCATCAAACTACATTGGGTTAAGGGAATATTGTAATATATAAGAATAGTCTTCGTTTTCACCTATTTACAACATTCACAACGCTATATGGTTTCAAAATGAAAATAAGTAATCACATAGAATTAATCCATTAAGTGTTATATATTTACAAATTAATTTACAAGTACTTTTGTACACTAAATATTTTACACATTTATTTACAATTCTCATTTAACATTATAATTAATAGTGATTTCTTTTACAAAATAATAATACTAAAATATTTTGTAATAAACTTCATTGTGGTATTTTGTAATATATATTACATAGAAAATATAAGTTATTTTACATGGTATAGTAAAATACTAAAAATAATATTTATTTAAAAGTGGTTACCATTTACATATAGTAACAATGCGTAACAAATAATATATATTACATAGTATTTATATTTGATATGTAAAATACGGTTTAAACAGAAACACAAATAATATATATTTACTTTACAAATATAATATAATAATTGATCATGCCAAAACAACTTGTTATTATATTTCAATCTCTAGGACATAGTGTGAAAAATATGGTTACTAATAGTATACTATCACATTGTTTCACAAATTAAAACAACGTGGAACTCTAAACAATGATACACTAACTCTATTGTCTTTTGGTGTATCTTTGCAATTCACTCATCTCAACACTTTGATTTTCTCATATCATAAATATTTGACAAATCATTTTTCATGCTTTTATTTCATTTTGAACCTGTCAATTCTAAGTCTTCCTCAGTTGCCAATCAAAGTAAGCTTTCTTTTGACAAAGAATTTTTATTAATTCTAAAAATCCTTCACATTCATATCTATTGATTTTATATCTTTTGGCTAGAACCTAGTCACTTTGAAAATCATATCATTTCATCTCATTTGACAATCGATTTTTTTGAACTAATTCAGTTGAACCATTGAATCCTACTTAAAATACAACTTGTATTCACAAAATTTGATATTTTAAATTTTGTATCATCTACCCTAATATTATTTTTATTAACTAAAAGGTGACACAATTCCAAAAGAAATATAATAATCCAAATACACTTGGGAGCTGGAATCTAAGATGAAGAAAAAGTATTCCTACTTATTCTAGTAAATCTTGAGGACGAGATTTTTATTAAGGTGAGGAGAATGTAACGACCCTCATTAAAAAGTCCTATTTATTTTATTATTTTATCTAAAAGGAAACTCTAATTGTAACACCCAAGTGATTCTACACAAACCCTAAAATTATCAGAACAATCAGAATCAGGATCAGGGCCCCTAAAACTCAAGGGGGCATTCCCTACTTGATGATTATCCTAAATAACTCGTTGTCTAAATTTAATTTCGAGAAACTGTCGACTCAGCTAGGCTAGTCCCACGCGTGGCAAGCCTATAAGTAATTCGTGTCCCTTACGGACCGTAAGGATTAATTGTTACGGTCCGTAAGCTAACCAAAATTCTTGTATAAATAGCAGGCATTGGCAATCGCATTCTGTTGTTCATTCGACGCTCAAATTCACTTTGTACGTTGAGTTATAGTCGAAACAATCTCAGAAACACTAATTAGTAGGGGGATGCTGCTACGATACAGGGTGTTAACTCAATCGCTGCTACGAATTAATGTCCGATCGATGGAAACTATCCGATGGATGTTTAAGTGCAGCCCACATTAGGGTGATCCTTTGTCATTCGTTGTGATTCCGACAGGATGTTGAGTGCCACCCGAACTCGGGGAATACTCTGTCATTTGTTGTGAATCCGATGGATGTTTAAGTGATTGCACTTTGTCATTCGTTGTGAGGGTTTTAATCTCGTGAGTAATCGTAAAAGCTGTATTAGTTATTTACCTAGTTCGTGTGCACTAGGTTACAAGGCTAAATCAATAGGCTAAGCTCTGCCTGTATAAATCTGCAATATATCAAGGCTTATCTGTAGACTAAACTTTGCCCGTATGAATCTGCATGTTTATAATGTGAGTCATTCTCTTTTTATCAATTGTTTTACAATACTCCAGATTATTTTCAAAGTTATAATTACAGTGATTAAGTTTATGTAATCACCAAATTACAGCCGGTATGTGGGGTATTGTGCACATTATTGCAGTTTTATCACTAGAGGTGGGCGAACCTAAAATTAGTGATAACCGTCATTCATTGGGGCAGCCAATGGTGATATGACCACAGTCACCGAAATGAGTCGAGTGACAAATACTGTGGGTAGTTGGTTTGATATCAGAAACATTGTAATCTCTCTTAATACTGTAAATTATAACAAATGAGTCGTTTTCAAAAAATAGAATGATTCACTCAGTATTTCCCGCTGACAAAACATTTTTAAAACACTTTTCAGGTAATTACAGTAGATTGGAGTAAGAGATGGATACGACACTGAAAGGAATCAAGAAGTGGCTTATTTATTAATTAAATCAAAATAAGAAATATTGTTTTATGTAATAAAATTTATCTTTATTAAAGCTACCATTATAAAACATGGGTTTATCCCATTTATTAAATAAAATCCGGTGTTTTCTAAACTCTGATATTTTTCCTAACTCACGGTCCTGATAAAATTTCCGCTGCAACGTTTTCAAAACAATCACCGGTACCGCTGGGTTGTTCGCGACTCCCGATTCCGTCCAGGGTGGGTCGGGGGCCGTGACAACACGCGTTAGTATAATAACCCAATATTTACATTAGTAATACCCTCCCCGAGACGGCATTCCAACGACTACGTCGGGCAGAACCACGACCGTCGTTACGGAACACTGGATCAATCGGACAGTGTATCTAATACGTAACCGGGGGTTATGATACTTACAACGGGGCAGAACTTCGTTATTTAGGGGGTATTATGACCGAAAATTATTTTATCTATGCAGAAATTAGAGAGAGAGATCGAGAATTGAGCAAATTGAAACTGAGGCTGGAGGCCTCTATTTATAGTGACCCTTCGCCTCCCCTCGCGGCCCGCGTAAGACGTAGCCAAAGGCTACGCGGCCCGCGTAGTAGGGTCTGTAGGCCCTAGCCTTGAGTTGTCATTGGTCTAGCTTCGCCACGTGTCGACACGTGGCAGCTTCCGGGTGTCGCCTCGTAGCCGGTCTGTCGCGCCACGCGTAGAAGGTAGCCAAGGGCTAGGCGCCCCGCGACAGCCCCTTAAATTTTGTTTTTATTTAATTTTTGTAAAATTAAACGTATTTAGGGTCTGTTTTCACATACGGGGTATATATTGAGACATATAGGAATATTCTTAAATATATTAGGGGTGTCGAAAATATTTTGGAGGGTTGTTATAGTAAATTAGATCATTTTTACAATACTTTTGTTTTATTTATTGTTATCATAATTGTCGTAATGTTGATTTTTTTACATATAAGTTTATATTTTAGGGGTCCATTTTTTTCTACTCGGAACTCCCAACTTATTAAGGATAACCCTGCTATTATGTATTATTATTTTTTATTTTTGGTTTTTACTGTTATATTAACAATGGCGGACCTAAGATTTATTTTTTGAGGGGCGATAAGAGGGTTTTATCATATTTTTAACGGGGTAATCGGGATTTTTGTCTAAATAATACACTCCCCGCCCCCAAAGTAGGCCTGCCACTGATTATGTACTATTGTATTAGTGTTATCCATCTAAGAAGGAAAATGGTAATCTTTTCTTCTTGTTATTTAAATTTTCACTTGAAAGTTGCAACCGGTTATAACTTATATATGTAACTCACTTCATGTCTTTTCAACACTCACCGATAAAATCCGGGAAGTCAAGAGATCTATAGTTAAAGGGTCATAACTTCCAAAGTCACGAGTCAACATGATATACACGGACCAAATACCGTTTTTGTTGACCTTATCAAAATGGGCACTTCAATCATTATTATATATATCAAATGACAACATATGATTGCTACATTAGTATTGAGGGTATTTTCGTACACTTTATGAAACAATTCTGGTGAGTAGAGTAAAAAAGTATGGTTAGATAAGTGTGCACGTTTTGTTGCATAGTGTACTTATTGTTGATGGACAGTTTCTCTGGGTTTTGTAAATATGGGTCTAGAGAAAGTAATTCTTAAAATCTATCATTTGTGAATTATAATTGACATCCTTTTACTTTTATAGGTTGTAATTACTAGTCCTAGTTTTTTTAATCATATTATGTTAGAGTAATTACTTTTTGAGACTCAGGGTCTGTTTGGTATGGGGTAATAGAATGAACGGGAAAATAGAATAGACGAGGTAATGGAATGGATCATTACCATTTCATGTCTTGTATATATTAATTCACAACTGGTCGGTGCAATAGTAAAGTATCAAAGTGTTCGAGATTGCCACAAGTCCTTCTCAACCTTTAAACTTTGGTCCCTCAACAGAAAGCACGGGTATTGGTAGAGACGATCAATGCAAACCAGCGACGGTAATGGTTGTCTTCGGCCATGGCGGCGGCTGTGGTGCTCTTCGATGGCGATGGCGGTTTGCGATGGTGTTGATTGCTCAGATCTGATCGGAGATAGAGGGTGAAAGATAGACAGAGTAGAGAAAGAGAAGAGTAAGTTTTGCGGTGGCTATGTTGATGTGGAGTCAGTAATGGTTGTGGGGCAGTGAGATATAAACTGGTTTAGGTTTTGTAGAGAGAAAACAAAATGGTTTTGGAGGAAGGAGGTGGATAGTTTTCTTGAGAATAACAAAGCCATTTATTTTCTTTAACGGTTTCTACTTTTTTAACTAATGAAGATTATTAATGAACTAAATTTATTATACACGTTTGTTTTTTAGATCATCAATTGTCAATTTGTGCTTTGTTTTATGTTTATTTTTAAATTGAAGGTAAATTATTTGTACACATCTAATTTTAAAAGGTCCATTTAAAATAACATGAGTCGTTTAATTCCATAATAATTTGAAAATGGTTTCAAGATTTATTTATTAATTATCAATTTATTAATCAGTCTAATAACTTGAGTTTACTCATTTAATATTTTTATCGATATTTTGGTATAATTTTTGTTCAAAACAAAACATCAACTATTATAGTGAGTAATAGTAGTGTAACGAACCGAACCGATATCGACGGAATTTCTGGCGCGAAGCGCATGAGAGTTCCACTAGTTCAAGATTAAAATTGAAAACCTTACATGCAACTATGCAAGCTAGAGAATACGAGTCTTTAGAGACAACACCTAAGACTTACATTCCTCTGCCTATGACATTATAGCCTAGTGTAATCCAAATTTATCGTAAAAAAAAGACATTCTTCAACAATGTGCAACATGTGTCTTGAGGACGTGTCACACACATACCCTAACAATAAGTAACGTGTGTATAAGGATATAAGATTGTGACTATATTTAAATTTGAGTAAACTGCAAAAATGGTCTATGAGGTTTGGTCAATGGCGGAGCTTAGTATAAAGTGAGGGGTGCACCCCCCTCAATGTTACGGTTAGAAGTGTAAAATTTCCTATTTTCTGTCCAAAAAATTTAAAATTATTTAGGATGTCCCCCCAATTATTTTTGCCTAAATATTTATACAATATATAAATTTGGTCTCATGACTTTCCGTCCCCTCGAAACTTTTGGTCAAGCTCCGCCACTGGGTTTGGTCACTTTTGTCACTTTTGTCACTTTTGTCCAAAACTCAAACCTTTTGAATATGGATCCCGTGGTTTCAATTTTGTTGCCATTTTCATTTAAAATCAAAATCTGGTCAGATTTTTGAGTTAGCATCCACCTTTTTTGTCATTTTTCTCCCTTTTAATGACGAGAAAATTTGTCTTTCAACGTTTTATTATAACAAATTAAAAAAATCCGACCATTTTGCCCTTCATTAGAAGGGAGGAAAACGACAAAAAAACTGGATGTTAACTGAAAAATCTGACCAGATTTTGCTTTTGGATGAAAATGACAACAAAATTGAAACCATAAGGACCCGGATTCAAAATATTTAAGTTTTGGACTAAAGTATCAAAAGTGACCAAACCTCAGGGACCATTTTAGCAGTTTACTCTTTAAGTATGGTAATGAGTATTCATGACATACAATCAACTTTACCTAAGACTGGACATGAGCCCATATTCAGATAAATCCATTGGCGATCTGATTAAATGAGGAGATAATACATACATAGAGATTCAAAGTTTCACTAAAGTTTTAACGCTACTATGGGAATGTTCTTTGTTTGTGGTTATCCACATTTGCCACTTATAAGTTTTTCGTCTTTTTAATTATATATTGGTAATTTGTAAATATATATTAGAAGGTTAGAGGAAATTACAAATCATGGGTTGGTAGACGGGCAACAAGCTGCGCCGCCACCCCCTTTTGAATTGCAAATCCTACTCGGCTAAACACATAACTATGGCCTACAGACACTGTCGCATGCGCAAGTGCTGCATTTTGAACCCGCTTCAAGAAACCGGACGCCACAGGGGCCAGATAACCAAAGGTATCGAACGCGAAAGGAATGAAGGCATGTTGATTATATATTTAAAATTTACATCGAGATAGTTGGTAAACAAGCAATAAGCTGCGCCGCTACCCCTTTTTGAATAGCAAAACTAAGTCTTTTAAAAACTACGTCCATAAATATCGAGGGCATAACATTACTGGGTGTAGATAAAATATGAAGTTTATTTTGCTAGGAAGGCTAGGAAGTAATATTGACCATCCATTTAGTTAATTAAGGGCTAAGATTAAATGATGGAAATTAAAGGTAAGAAAAGAGGCGCGTGAGTTTGTTTAGAGGCATTCTAGTCAATCCAAGCCAATAGTTTCTCTCTCCTCAAATTTCCCCCCATTTTTTAAACGTTAATAACTCTTTCATACGACATTATTTTTTTTATAAAAAATGCACCAAAAAAACGAGCGTTTTTTTATCTTTAAAACGAGTATACTATTGCTATATTTTCAAAAAAAAAAAAATTAAAAACCCAGTTGCGTAAAACGCAATAGAAAAACCCCCAGTTACGTAAAACGCAATGAAAAAAAACCTAAAAATGACATTTTTCTAAAACGCAATGCACAAAAAATACAAAGAAATGTATCATTTGTAAAACGCAATGACCAGAAAACACAAAGAAATGTCTTATTTCTAAAACGCAATGAAAAAAAAACCTAAAAAATGACATTTTTCTAAAACGCAATGCACAAAAAACACAAAGAAATGTCTTATTTGTAAAACGCAATGGCCAGAAAACACAAAGAAATGTCTTATTTCTAAAACGCAATAGCCTAAGAACTCAAAAGAAAATGTACTTTATAAAACGCAATGGACTAAAAACACATAAAAATGTGTTTTTACCTAAAACGCAATGCACCAAAACACAAACAAATGTCTTATTTCTAAAAGGCAATAACCAGAAAACACTTAAAATGTCTGTTTTCTAAAACGCAATGGACTGAAAACACATAAAAAGTGTTTTACCTAAAACGCAATGCACAAAAAACACAAAGAAATGTTTTATTTGTAAAACGCAATGGCTAGAAAACACTTAAAAATGACTCGTTCTAAAACGCAATTGTCTAAAAAACAAAAGAAAGTGTTCTCTGTAAAATGCAATGGACTGAAAACACATAAAAAAGTGTTTTACCTAAAACGCAATGCACCAAAAACACTTCAAGAATGTGTTTTTCTAAAACGCAATGGCCAGAAAACACATAAAAATGTTTTAGTTCTAAAACGCAATAGTTTTGTCTGTGCTAACTGTCTGAACCAATGCAGTTTACGAATGCACTTTCTAGAGGCAATTTACAGAAAATTAATTTTTCTGATGCGTTTTTATTACAGCAATTTAATCGGAAAAAAAAATTCCGAGCTCAACCCCAGGTAGGGGCTGCCTCCCCTGGGACCCCGCTACCAGGGGCGCTGCCCCCGGACCCCCGCCAAGATCGTAAAACGCAATGAAATTAAAGAATTTCTTACATGGATCGAAGTGATTTCTTCAACAATTGACGAATTTTGAATGATTGAAACACTTATCAGCGCTCGAATCGAACGGATCGAGTGATTATCTTCAAAATCACTGGAAAAAAACGAGATTTTGTATGAAATTAAACTGGGTTTTCTTAAAAAAAGCTGAAGAACACGTTGATCGGGTGTTTGAATCATTGATTGGTGATGAAAATCGCACTATAATGTAGTGATTATTGAGATAGAAAGTGAAGAAATTGTTGAAGATGGTGGGTTTTGAAAATGGTGGATTTTGAAGTTACTGGGTTTTGAAAAGGAAGAAGAAATGATTGGATTTTACTAAAATACCATTTTTCTTTATTTTAAATGTTGCCACATGTCCTAATCTTATTGCTTCCTACATTTCCTAGACAAACTAAACTTCCTATTTAATCCTTTCCCAAACATTACTATGTATAACCTTTTGAACTCGACTAAGTTGGTCCACTTATATACATTATAAAACTGTCACACCAAATGGTATTTATTTATTTTTTCGTTCAATATATGAAGTTAAGCTTTGATAAGTTTCCACGTTTTTTAATGATTCTCATTTACAAAGACATATATATTCACACTTGATTCTAGTCACTAATATATAATATATATTTTTAACTTCTTCATTAATCAACATTCCGTTATAAATTTTATTAAAAATCGAGTTGTCTTCAAAATAGAATATTTTTTTTATATCATAACTTGTAGCGATTGCCAGTTCTGACAGCATGACGAACGAAACCAACATCAAATTTTTGCTATTGTAGACTATACGAGTGTCATTAACGTATCGATATCGTGGCAAACCGAAAAATTTCAACCGAACAACGTCGGTACTGGTATTGATATTATCGGAACAAGTACCCGAATTCGTTTGCATGGTTTTTGATCGTTATAAAACCGATACCGACTGAGTTCCCCACGACGATATTTTATGACAATGATATCATCTTACGGAATTTGTTAGGTTAGGAAATGATTGCGTGCGTGCCGACCACTGTAACAAATGCAGTCGACAAGCACATCTTCATCATCCAACTTGTGCTTACTGCTACTGCTACAGTATCAATTTCAACTTCATACGCTACCTCACCTTCCATTCTTCAATCAAACGACACCGTTCTCCAAACCCTAATTCCGCCCCCCTTCGATGGAGAGATCCGATAGTCACGAGCTCAGTAAGACTTCTTCCTCAGGTGAGCTCATTCTTTCTTGTAATAATAAGTTTTATTGTTTTTTTCTATCGAGTTCGTGTTTAGGGTTTAATTTGGGTGGTTTGAATGATTGATAAAGTTAGTGAATATAGATTAACAGTGTGATATTATTGTTATCTAGGGTTTAATTTGGATATAATTCTGCTTTAAATTTGATAAAATTGTGTTTGTTGATGAAAATAGATTAACAGTGTGATATTATTGTTATGTAGGGTTTCGTTTGGATATAATTCTGGTTTGAATATTGTGTTAGTTATAGAACAAAAAGAAAGCACATCAAACTGTTGGAAGAAACATAGATTAATAGTGTGATGTTGTTTATGGCTTGTTGTTTGTTAGTCTGTGTTTGGTAGTTTTGTTTGATCGAGTTCGTGTTTAGGGTTAGTAATTTTGGATAAAATTCTGGTTTGAATCATTAAAAGTTTGATAAAGTTGTGTTAGTTGATGGATATAGATTAACATTCATTGTGATATTGTTATCTAGGGTTTGGTTAAATGATCATTTTGTAAGTTTGTTAGTTGCTGTTTGATCGAGTTCGAATTTAGTTTTTAATGTTTAATTTGGATGTATGCAGTAAAGATTTTAAAATTGATGAAGTTGTGTTAGTTAGTGAACATAGATTAAGAATATGATATTGTTAGCTAGGGTATGGTTTAAACTTTGATCTTCATTTTGTTGTTTCATATATTTGCTTAATAGTTCCAAAAAATTGTTGGGCAGATGATAGGCGTTTTGATGCTTCGCAATATGCTTTCTTCGGTCGACCTGCCATGGACAAGGTTGACTTTGGGTGTTTAGAAGAAGACGGTGATAATCCTTTGATTGGAGTTGCTGTCGCTGATGATGAATACCATTTATTCGACCGCGAAGAGGTAAACGTTTAGTTCCCGTGAAAACTTCTTTATGATTATCAAAATTATTTTTCACAACTAAAATCATATTACCAAGTTTTTCTACGTCTTTTTTCACAGGAAGCAGCTGTAGGATCCCTATCCGATTTAGACGATCTGTCAACTATTTTTTCAAAGGTCAGTGAAGTAACTTTTAGGCAGTAACTTCTATTATTTACCCTACAAGTTGCATACAACACTCTTACTGTGTGCGGGTTTGTGTGTTTAACCGATTTAATGATCTAAAAATGTTTTGTTTACAGTTAAACAGATCTGTTAGCGGACCTAGACATCCTGGAGTTATCGGAGATCGAGGGTCAGGATCAATTTCAAGAGAAAGTGAGTACACGTCTGACCATTTATTTCCTCAACATCTCATTATTGGTGCGTAATTCGTACTGTATATTTTCAGGTTCATCTGCATCTGACTGGGTACAAGATAGAGATTTACCCGAGTGGTTAGATCAACACATCTCCGACACCGAAAGCAGCCACGTAAGCAGGAGGTGGTCTTCGCAATCAAGTATCTTAGATTCTAAACCGTTGTACCGAGCCTCATCGTATCCTCACGAAAAGCACCAGTTTTTCACCGAGCCCGTACTGGCACCAAGTTCGTCTTTGCCGTCATTTTCTCCCGGTAGCCATCTGAACCGTCCATCTGGAATCGGTAGTCCCCATATACCCTTTTCAGAACCAAATCTTTCTCCTTTAAGTGGGCTCCCTCATTCGTCTCGTTACAACCGTACCCAATTGCTCCATCCGGGCTTAACCCAATTCGCTCAAGCCCAACAGGCCCAAAACCAATGGGCTAACCACACGTTACATGTTGATCATGCTGGACTGCTGAATAATACTTTTCAACAAAAGTTGCTTCAAAACGGGTTCTTGTCACCGCATTTTATGTCACCGCATTCTCTACGGTTCAGCCCGTTTGCGCTCCAACCGCCATACTTATACGATGCCCTCACATCTCATTTAAGTAAATACGGGTCACCCGATACACGGGGTCAGAGAACAAAACAAAAGAGTAAACACAGGTCACGCGTTTCTCGTCAGGGCTCTGATAGCAGCAATCAGAAGAGCGATAATAAATGCCGGATACAATTCAGATCGAAATACATGACATCTGAAGAGATCGAAAGCATTCTCAACATGCAACATGCTTCGACACATAACAATGATCCATATGTTAGTGATTATTATCATCAAGCCCGTCTCGCTAAGTATTCTTCCAAAAACAGTTTCCATCCGGCTCACCTTAAAGATTCACCGAAAAACCGTAATGGTTCAGATTCAAAGCCTCATATTAATGTGGATTCACATGGAAGGATTTCATTCTCGTTGATTCGTAGGCCACAGCCGCTTCTCGAGGCGGACTCGTCATCCGGTTCAGGTGACGGTGGGTCGGAATCGAAAAGTTCGGAGAAATCTCTAGAGCAAGAACCGTTGCTTGCCGCTAGAATCATGATTGAAGATGGGCTTTGCGTACTCCTGGAAGTGGACGACATTGACCGCTTTTTACAGTCAACTCAGCCGCAAGATGGCGGTGCTCAGGCGAGACAGAAGCGTAAGATTCTTCTAGAAGGGTTAGCAGCAGCTCTCCAACTTGTGGACCCACTTGGTGTAAGTTCATCTGGGCTTGCCGCTAAAGACGATATTGTGTTTTTACGGGTCGTATCTCTTCCGAAAGGACGGAAACTTATTTCTAAATATCTTCAACTTCTGTCACCGAGTAGTGAGCTGGCAAGAATCGTGTGTATGACCATTTTCCGTCATTTGAGATTTTTATTCGGGGGACTTCCGTCTGAAATCGAAGCATCCGAAACCGTCACGTCACTAGCAAAGATAGTGAAAATGTGCATAACCTCCATGGATCTTAATTCATTAAGTGCTTGTCTTGCGGCTGTAGTTTGTTCACGAGAACAACCTCCACTTCGCCCGCTTGGCAGTCCAGCTGGCGACGGAGCATCCATTATTCTAATATCCGTTCTAGAAAGAGCTACTCAGCTGTTGCACAGTGCGAACTCGGGTTTACAAAACCCGACACTTTGGCAAGCTTCATTCGATGCTTTTTTCGGGCTTTTGACTGAATATTGTTTAAGTAAATACGACAGTTTAGTTCAAGCTATGTATGCACAGGCGTCACCGAGTACCGAGATTGTGTTATCCGAAGCTACAAAAACGATTGGCAGAGCAATGCCGGTGGAACTTCTTCGGGCTAGTCTGCCTCATACAGATGATAGTCAGAAGAAGATGTTGGTTGACTTTTCTCAAAGGTCAATGCATGTTGGTGGATTGAGTGGTCTTAAAGGTGAGGGTGGTCAGGTTGCGCCTGAATCGGTTAGAGGATGAGTGAATGAATAAGAGGAATTTGTTGGACATTTTCATCTGCCAGTTGAAGGTGGTTTTATAAGGCCTGTGGTGGCTGAAGTTTGTTTATGGAGGGTTTATAAAAACATTAGATCATAAACCTTGTGTGTGAACCAACACTTGTTTTTCAATTGGTTCGGGTAGTTTG
Source organism: Helianthus tuberosus (assembly GCA_030545235.1). Lineage (NCBI taxonomy): Eukaryota > Viridiplantae > Streptophyta > Magnoliopsida > Asterales > Asteraceae > Helianthus > Helianthus tuberosus. The sequence continues at coordinate 186,151,124 of CM060442.1, forward strand.
TTTATGTACAGGTTCTGTAAGTTTGTATAAATTATATTGCTTCTTTGTTATTGTGTTATTTTTCCTTTCTCTGGATGAAGTTTTAGTAACTTATATATACTCTATGAACTTTACTAAAACGTTATAACTCAAAAATGGTATATTTAATATTATAAATTTTAAGGTAAAAACGATATTGGACGAGTTCCAAAAGAAGGGTATAAATGTTACAGGGATAAGATCAAACCCAATGCACCGCATTTGTGGATGCATTTGGGTGACATGGTGAGTGAAGAATGAAATGTTCCATTAGAGGTAAATTGCACAACCGTTTATACCTCCACACCTAAATATATTTATGTTTTCTTTATTATGCATTTTTATGTGATGTTTAGTTTTTTTTTTTTTTTTTCATTTTATAAGTTTAGTGTTTAAAAATCTATTTATTTATTTATTTTCATTATATTTAATTATTGTTGGAGTCTGTATGCCCAAGACACATATTAGATTGATGTGGCTAGTACGTTATGATCCAAGTCGAGTCATACCCAAATACAAGCTAGACAAACACTTATATTATTTATTTGTGATATGATCAAACAAATAAATATTAACACTTATAATATTTAGAAATTGGTTTTCTAAATAATTACACTTGAGAAACTAATAAATTATATGGATAATTTATTTTGAGAGAATAATTTATTTTGTTATTTAATGGGTTAAATAACATAATAAAAATAGTATAAGTCTTATAACATGTGATGTTATAATTTTATAAAAGTTATAAAGTTAATCAAGACTTAAATTATTTTATAAAAGAAATTTTTTTTAAAAAAAATAAAAGGGTGCCCCCCCTTGGTGTTCTTCCCAAACATTTTTGTCCAATCACATTACATGCAATTTGCATGGTTAGAAGGGTCTTGATTGGGTGGTCTTCTCAAGACCATTTTGGTCCAATAAGCTCTCATGCACTTGCATGTGTAAGAAGCATGGTTATTGGCCAAAAAGGAGGTGCACATCTCTCATGCAGGGGCGGATGTATGTGTTATCAAGGGGGAGCGCCCGCTACCGCTTGGCCGGAAAATTTTTGACGTTTTTAGTGTAAATTTTGGAAAAATTTGACGTTTTTTCGATTTCGTTACCGCTTATTTATAAAACGTTACCGCTTGGTCGGGATCCTAGATCCGCCACTGCTCTCATGGGTTTAAAAGGATTAAGATGGCAAAAATCAAAAAAGTAGAAGAGTTGTTCTTGCTCTCTAAAAATCGGCCATCATAAGGGTATCTCAAGTGTTCGGGTTTTGATATTTTTAGTGTTAAAAATCCTAGCTAATCTCGTGGTGTTTGTTGGAAGCTTTGGGTATACAAGCTTGAGGCCTTCTACTCTTGAAGGCAACCATTCTTGAAGTATCACCCGTTTCAAGTTCTTTACTCCAAGAAGGTAGTTTTCTAAACATCCTATGGTTGTGTATGATAGTATGCATGTTCATATATGGATCCGGGTTTTGGGATTTTTCGTATAAATGGAATTTATATTTTAAAAGGTAACATGTTTTAAATATTTTTCCGCTGCGTTTTTATTTCATATGGATGAAATTGCGTTGATAAACATGTTAAAATCCCATCAATGGCATCTAGAGCCGCTTATATGAGTGCATGCTTCAATAGATTAAAAATTTCGGGTTTGAATAAAACCCTATGGCCGAAAATTTTAATATGGTTATCCCTTTGTTTTTCAAGATTATTTTCTTACATGCATAAGGGAATCTTGAAAAATTATTTCATATGGATGATTTGTTTGTTTGGACAAAACTTACCTTTTCGTTTTTTTGGACATAGCAGAAAATGATTACAAAAGGGAACCATTTTTTTTATGCTTCTTGAAATTAATATATATATATTTGGATATATAGTTTGGTGCATATAACCTAGCCATGACCTTGTGTTGAATGATTGTGTTGTGTTTTATTTTTTTAATTATTCAATGAGTTGTAATAATTATTATTTTGTTCTTCCATTTGTAAGATATGTAATTTATTTATTTTATTTGGTTTGTAAAATAAATAGGTTAGGTGCATTTTTATTTTACTAGAAAAATGTATTAGGATATATTTTTTGTAAAAAAAGATGCACACAAAATGTGGTTTTGGTTTGGCCATATTCGGTCCAAAGAACTTCATGGTTCTCAACGGGATTTTAATCCGATAACCAAAACACATTTTTGAAGTCCAAAAGAGTTTGGAGCTGAATATAAAAGACTTTTGGAAGCTCAAAGAAGGTGAAGAAATCACAACACAAGAAGGAGACTTGAAGCATTTGGATGCGGGATCAAGTGGGAGTTCAACGACACATTTCTTGTGTCATTTTTCACCCTTTAGGAATGACCTTTTGGCACACTTGTTTCGGCTAACAAATGTTGTCAAAATAGTTGGCTATGGTTATGCACCTATTGTGATGAATGATGTGCTTGTTTGGTTGCTTATTTTGTTGTTTAGATGATATGTAGATATGCATGACTTAACAAACCAATAATCAACAACAAGCGTAAAATGGTTCTTAACAAAATCATTAAAATGGTTAATAAAGGTTTTATTAAAAATTAATGATTTTATAATAAAATGAGTTTTATTAAAAAGAACCTTGAAAATAAGTTTTCACTAAAGTACCATTTATTTGAATGCATGCAAATGTAGGGTACATAATATTTTCTAAACTAGAATTTTGAAATATTAAAAACCCTTTTATAAAACAAGTCAAACACCATCCTTTTATACAACACTCGAAACACTTGGGAACTCTTATTGTGGGATAAAGGTCACCTAACCACATTTGAGGGAACTTGTATGTTCGAGGTGGGTTTACCATGTTTGTGGGATAAAGGTCACCTAACCACTTATGTGTTTAAACACACACGTGTGTGTAAGTTGGACGACTTGGTTTGGAAACCATGAACTTAGGGTCACCGAAGCATGGGGAACAAAGGTGTTGATGGGATTAAACATGCCAACTAAACATATAGATGTTTAACCGATCCCATATGGATAGAAATTGCAAAGAGTTGTAATTGTCAAACGTTGACTACCTTGTTAATTTAAATAGAGGGATAAAGGTCACCTAACCAATATTTAAATGTAACGTTGGATTCTAGATTTTAATTATTAATTGTCTTTAAGACACAAAAGGGTATTAATGATTAAAATATAATAATATCGAAAATACTAAACTGAACTTGTTAAATTTTGTAGATGGCCACTAACAATGCAAACCCGATTAACCAAACCGTCCGAAACCTATCACTAAGAACCATCCTTGAAAAGGATCGTCTCAACCATAACAACTTCATGGATTGGTTTTGAAACTTGAGAATCGTTCTCAAGCAAGAGAAGATATCCTATGTGTTGGACGATCTTATTCCCGATGAACCTAACGTGGAAGATGTGGAAGCCTACAACGATTGGGTTAAGTATACCGAGGACTCCATGCAAGCCTCATGCCTCATGTTGGGAACTATGATTCCCGAAATTCAAAAGGATTTTGAACATCACGGGGCATACGACATGATTACCCAGTTAAAGGAAATGTTCCTACAACAAGCAAGGGTAGAACGCTTCGAAACTGTTCGGGCGCTTCATGCATGTCGAATGGAGGAAACCTAATCGGTATCATCTTATGTCCTTAAGATGAAAAGCCACATTGATCGCCTCGAAAGGCTAAATTGTCCCGTCTCTAAAGAGTTGGCTACGGATTTGATCCTCAACTCTTTAACAAAGAAATTTGAAAGCTTTGTAATGAATTACAACATGAATGGATGGGACAAGAGCATTGGTGAACTTCATGCAATGCTCAAGACGGCCGAAGCAGGAATGGGCAAAAAGGCTTTACCCGTCCTAGCGATCAATGAAGGAGGCAACAAGAAGAGGCCCCACCCCGACTCTAAAGCAAACTATGCTAAAAGAAAGGGACACGTCAAGGGAAAGGGAAAGGGAAAAGCTAAAGCAGAACCCGCCAAACCAAAAGAGAAGAAGCAAAAGGTTGCTACGAATGACCCATGTTTTGAATGTGGTGAGATAGGACATTGGAAGAGAAATTGTCCGACCTATCTCAAAGAGTTGAAAAACAAGAGGGATGCAAGGCAAACCTCAGGTACTATCTTTATGATACATGTTGAGCTTAATGTTATTTCTTCTAACACATGGGTACTAGATACCGGATGTGGAACTCATATTTGCAATTCGTTGCAGGGGTTCAAAAGAAATAGACATTACAAGAAGGGAGACGCTAGTCTATTTATGGGCAACGGAGCAAAAGTTGAAGTCGAAGCTCAAGGAGACTACGTTTTAGGGCTTCCAAGTGGTTTGGAAGTTATTTTGAAGAATGTTTTATATGCTCCTAGTTTGACTAGGAACATAATTTCTGTTTCCCTTTTGAGACAATGTGGTTTTAAATTTGAATTTGTTAACCAAGACATTTATGTTTCTATGAATGATGTGTTTTATTTTAAAGCTATGTCTTTAAATGGTATTTATGAATTAGATCATGATAACGCATCATACGATAGCTCAATTTACCAAGTAACCAACAAGAAACTCAAAATGGATTTGAGTGATTCCTACCTTTGGCATTGTCGCCTTGGACATATAAGCAAGAATCGCATGCATACACTTCAGAAAAATGGTCTTTTGAATACAAATGAAGATAATTCATTTGATGTATGCGAATCTTGTTTACAAGGCAAAATGACCAAGACACCCTTTAGTGGAACTTTTGAAAGGGCTAAAGACTTACTAGGTATCATACATTCAGATGTATGTGGTCCTTTTAAGCCGATGACTAGGAATGGTGAAAGATACTTCATTACCTTTACCGACGACTATAGTCGTTATGGTTATGTGTATTTACTAAAACACAAGGATGAAGCATTTGAAATGTTCAAGGAGTTCAAAAGTGAAGTAGAAAATCAACTCAAGAAAACAATCAAAGTCCTTCGTACTGATAGAGGAGGTGAATATCTTAGTGGTGCTTTTCAAGATCATCTTAGGAGTTGTGGGATTATCTCACAACTTACTCCACCTGGAACACCACAACACAATGGTGTGTCCGAAAGGAGAAATCGAACTCTATTAGATATGGTTCGATCTATGATGGCTAGAAGCACATTACCTCTATCGTTTTGGGGTTACGCTTTGCTCTCCGCAGTCCGTATACTAAATATGGCCCCAACCAAGAAAGTGGAAAAGACACCTTTTGAAATATGGCATGGAAATCCTCCATCATTATCATTCTTAAGGGTTTGGGGTTGTGAAGCTTATGTTAAGAAATACACCCCAAATAAATTGGAAGTCCGATCTACTAAGTGTATCTTTGTAGGATATCATAAAGATGATATAGGATATTATTTCTACGATCCAACCGAGCAAAAGGTATTTGTTGCTCGAAAGGGTAAGTTCTTAGAAGCTAAGTTCCTTATGGAAGGAACTAGTGATAGAACAGTGGAACTTGAGGAGGATCAAGAACCATAAGACGATACACGTTTGGTTGATACTAGCGCTCAACAAGAGATTGACGAAAACGATCAAGAGGTTGATCAGTACGCACAAAATGTTCGCAGATCTGGTAGAATTAGTAATCCACCTGAAAGATATGGATTTTTCATGGATGGATGCTACGTGGTAGATTCAGATGAACCAACCACATACCATGATGCAATGTCAAAATCCGATTGTGACAAATGGCTTGAAGCCATGAACATAGAGATGCAATCCATGTATGACAACCAAGTTTGGGAATTGGTTGTGCCACCACTTAACTCTAAAGTAGTTGGAAGTAAGTGGGTTTTCAAGAAGAAAACTAATATGCATGGTAACTTGGATACTTATAAAGCAAGACTTGTAGCAAAAGGTTTCACTCAAACTCAAGGGATTGATTATGATGAGACCTTCTCGCCTGTGGCGATGCTAAAGTCAATCAGGATATTATTTGCCATAGCTGCATATTATGACTATGAGATCTGGCAATTGGATGTCAAAACGGCTTTTCTTAATGGATATCTTGATGAAGATGTCTATATGGTTCAGCCTGAAGGTTTTGTCGATCCAAAACATCCTGACAAAGTATGCAAGTTAAAGAAATCAATCTATGGATTGAAACAAGCATCTAGAAGTTGGAATCACCGTTTTGATGAAGAAATTAAGAATTTTGGATTCATCAAGAACGGCGATGAAGCTTGTGTGTACAAGAAAGCTAGTGGGAGCATCATCACTTTCTTAGTACTGTATGTCGATGACATTATACTATTTGGGAATGACATTCCAACCATGGAAGGTGTAAAAGCTTGGCTTGGAAGTTGTTTTTCCATTAAGGATCTTGATGAAGTCGCCTACATTCTGGGAATAAAGGACTATAGGGATAGATCAAGGCGCTTGATAGGTTTAAACCAAAGTGCATACATTGACAAAATCTTGAATAGGTTCCAAATGGATAACTCTAAGAAAGGTTTTGTACCTATTCAAAGGGGACAATATTGAATACATCTCAATGTCCAAGCTCAAAGGATGAGCAAGAGAAAATGAAAGGAATCCCATATGCGTCTGCTATAGGATCCATCATGTATGCAATGATATGCACCAGACCGGACGTGTCATGCGCCTTGAGCATGACGAGTAGATACCAGCAAAATCCAGGTAATAGTCATTGGAAGGCTGTCAAATGCATATTAAAATACCTTAGAAGGACTAAGGATATGTTTTTAATATATGGATCTGGTGAGGAGGAACTCGTAGTAAAGGGTTACACGGATGCGAGTTTCCAAACCGATCGAAGTGATTCTCGATCACAATCGGGGTATGTCTTCATTTTAAATGGAGGAGCAGTCTCTTGGAAGAGCTCAAAACAAGACGTGGTAGCATTGTCCACTACAGAATCAGAATACATCGCCGCTTCATTGGCAGCCCAAGAAGCTGCATGGTTGAAGAAATTCATAGCCGACCTAGGGGTGGTCCCTACCATTCAAGACCCCCTAGAGATCTTTTGTGATAACGAGGGTGCGATTGCTCAAATCAAAGAACCTCGTGCGCACCAAAAGACTAGACATATCGAGCGGAGATTCAACTACATAAGGGATGAAGTTGAAAAAGGAAAGATATGTATCCGCCAAGTTCACACCGATCAAAACATTGCGGATCCACTCACGAAGCTCCTTGACAGGGCAAAACATGAGGGTCATACATGTGCCTTAGGACTTCGATATTCTAGTGATTGGATTTGATCTATTTTGTATTTGGATATTGAAACAATTGTTAATTTAACTCTTTTATGGTATTTTGAGTTACGTTTCATTTTAGCATGTTTAAATCCATGAATAAGTTAATTATTCTAAATGTCCGTAGTCGATCATACTTGTGGGAACAAATATGAATGTAAGACTATTATGAATTTGGATTGGTGGATATTCATTAGATATGAATATAGAGCAAAGTGTTGGTGCCAAAGTTCATAGATATTTGTGGGATACAAATATTGGACTGACTCGCTCTCAAATATTACTGCATGGAATCATTTGTGATTGATCATAAGTAAATTTGAGTAAAGGCGAATATCATAGTATCCTCTGACCTGAGATACATATTGGGTCTTGATATTCACCAAGTATTATACCTTGACCTAGTTCTTAGCTGTTTGTAATAAGGCAGTACACAAGGCTAAACTCAGGTGTGGTACAGGGTGATTGTGAGAGACGTATGTAGTCAAGAAGGGATTTGTTCCTCTTATTCGTTGAGAGTAAGATGTCTAAGGCCTGCTAAAGTTAAATCAACAGAGAGTGATCACTCTATGTCTCTGGATTTAACATGACATCTGAAACGAAAGGATAAATGATAGATTCACCTAAATCATGTTCAAGTAAGGGACTTGAAGGGGATGATGTTATTGAATGGGAAATATAGTCATACGTATTAGGGGTAGTAAACTATAGTTAGGTGGTCTTTACTACTTGCATCAATCTTCTATGTATCTTGTGCAAGTGGGAGATTGTTGGAGTCTGTATGCCCAAGACACATATTAGATTGATGTGGCTAGTACGTTATGATCCAAGTCGAGTCATACCCAAATACAAGCTAGACAAACACTTATATTATTTATTTGTGATATGATCAAACAAATAAATATTAACACTTATAATATTTAGAAATTGGTTTTCTAAATAATTACACTTGAGAAACTAATAAATTATATGGATAATTTATTTTGAGAGAATAATTTATTTTGTTATTTAATGGGTTAAATAACATAATAAAAATAGTATAAGTCTTATAACATGTGATGTTATAATTTTATAAAAGTTATAAAGTTAATCAAGACTTAAATTATTTTATAAAAGAAATTACTTTTTTTAAAAATAAAAGGGTGCCCCCCCCCTGGTGTTCTTCCCAAACATTTTTGTCCAATCACATTACATGCAATTTGCATGGTTAGAAGGGTCTTGATTAGGTGGTCTTCTCAAGACCATTTTGGTCCAATAAGCTCTCATGCACTTGCATGTGTAAGAAGCATGGTTATTGGCCAAAAAGGAGGTGCACATCTCTCATGGGTTTAAAAGGATTAAGATGGCAAAAATCAAAAAAGTAGAAGAGTTGTTCTTGCTCTCTAAAAATCGGCCATCATAAGGGTATCTCAAGTGTTCGGGTTTTGATATTTTTAGTGTTAAAAATCCTAGCTAATCTCGTGGTGTTTGTTGGAAGCTTGGGGTATACAAGCTTGAGGCCTTCTACTCTTGAAGACAACCATTCTTGAAGTATCATCCGTTTCAAGTTCTTTACTCCAAGAAGGTAGTTTTCTAAACATCCTATGGTTGTGTATGATAGTATGCATGTTCATATATGGATCCGGGTTTTGGGATTTTTCATATAAATGGAATTTATATTTTAAAAGGTAACATGTTTTAAATATTTTTCCGCTGCGTTTTTATTTCATATGGATGAAATTGCTTTGATAAATAAACATGTTAAAATCCCATCAATTATTTTAGTTATATTTGTTGATAATGCAAAAATAAAAGAAATGCATTAATTATAAAAAGAAAGATTTGAGTGTAAAAATAAATGTAAAAAATGATGATAAAGTGGAAATGTAAGTTTTGATAATTGTGTTTGTAGGGTTAAAGAAAATAAGTTTTTTTGATGCATTTATAAAAATCCAACGTAGCAGCTGACTTAACACATTTGTAAATGCATTTAGCTCCTTGCATTGATGATGGTCTAAAAAATACAACAATCCTACCTAGTAAATCCCACACATAGCAAAGCTACTAGTAGGGTTTGAGGATGGTGGAATATAGACAAACCTTACCTCTATTCCTAGGAATAAAGATGTTACTTGCAGAGAAACCTCGACTTGAAAACAAACAAACAATACTAGAAGAACATAGGTAGGAAGCTACCAAATAACACAAGGAGTGATCAAAGAGTACCATTATGCAACAGACATATTTAGAATAAAGAAAACACGAAAACACATATAGGCGGCAATCGCATGCATGGTCTAAAAATAATGCATCATCGTATTCAGTAAATCTCACCAATAGCAAAGCTAAGGTTGGGTCTGAGGAGGAGGGTAAGATGTAGACAGCCTAACCTCTACCCAGTAGGAATAGAGAGGCTGCTTACAGTGAGACCCCAGGCTCGATAGTAGTTTTGCATCAAGCCTTGGACATAAGGCACATAACACGCGGCAATTGAGACAAAGGCCGACTAGTTCATGTACCCCCTTCGTCTTTCGGCTATCAACACCACCACATAATGCATTATTAACCATCCCCTCTTTTAACGTTATTTTCACAAAATTAGTAAAATAACGTTAAATTTAGTGCACTTTCACTTTTGCCCCCCCGAGCGCCCACACATATATACATTATATGCGCATACCGCAAACGGAACGGATGCATGGTCTAAAAATACGTACCCTAAATTTTTACCGGTTGGGTAATACTTAATCATGAATACTTGGCAAGTTGCCAAGTGCCAACAATGTTGTCGAAACAAAAACACATCTAACTGACCAAGATTCTAAGAAAAGTTCAACAAACATACACATCTGGCTTAATATATTTCTCAATACACAACCTTTTTACAACAAAATGCCTGTTTACATGTGATGATTCTAACTTCTGGTTCTCAGGTGAACCTCTCACATTAGCACAGCCTTAGCGTGAATAATAATCGTTAAATACATTGATACAACAAATTTTCTGAGATAATGGCCTGAACACGGGTTCTCTCTAGCTTTCAAGCTTGTTGTGGTGATTGTTTCAGCCCACAGGGGTAAAATGGTAAATTTCATCAAGTACGCCATACTGTCCTTGGATCTGAAAAGCACTTTTGGCAAACGAACAAGTTTTATTGGTTGATAATTCCACGGTTAATGTGGATGATAAGCTCATGCATGTCTTGACCCGTCATCATGCAATTGTGTGGTTTGCACACTCGGTTCCTCCTGTTAACGGGAAGGAAAAAATGTCACGTGTTTCGACACGTTTACTTGTATATTGATTTATTAACGTCATTTTTGTTCTAACGGGTCAAATGGGTTAACTTGAAAAAACAGCAGGTTGATGGTAGCCCAAATTGTATTTTTAATGCATATATTCTCTAGTGCAAGCGTATTGTACAATTTGCCTTAACGTACGAGTGTACACAATGTCAAATTCGCACGTTATAACCCTCATAAAAGAAATCCTGCATGTTGTAAAAACCAAAGGTCGCATGTTCAAAAAAAAGTCGCATGTTATAAAAAAAATTTCGCATGTTACAAAAAAAATAAAAAATCGCATGTTGTTAAAAAAAACCAAACTCGCATGTTATGAACCATTATTCGCTGAATCGCTGTTGATACTGCATCTCGTACGCATCGTACGTTAAGGCAATTTGTACAATAACCGCCCTCTAATTCTCTAAATCATTTTGTTCAAAGAATTAGAGTATTATTATAATATTATTCAAAAATATTATATTTAACAATTTACTCATTTTGTAACAAAATCTGGACAAGAGGTGTTTTGGGTCAACCCGACCCAACACAAAATTTTGCGTTTTAATCCAAACCCATTTTGACCCGTTACCCAACCCGTCTGTCTGGCCCATTTGTCCCCTCTAAATCCAATGCAATAACAAAGATTACAAGACACCAACCCGAATGCCATATGTGAAACCCGGTGTCCGAAAGAAGTCCATTTGTCCCTGCAAGCAAGAATTCTGGACTGCTATTATACCACAAGATAAACAAACTGTCACAAATAAAATAATATACCAGGCTCTGAAGGGTTGGAGGGGCCCCATAGTAGCTCTCGTGATTTGGTGCTATTGAATTCAACTGTCCCTATAGAGCAGATAAAAAGTTAAAACATAATATATAACGATATATAGAATATGAATATCCGAGCTGAATCATGATTATGATATGTAATGATTTACCAGTCCCTGAATAGCTTGCGGATTTCCATAAAAATTCTCTCTTGAAGGTGCCATCAAGTTAAGCTGAACCTAGATGAACCACAATTCAATTATAGGAACTATAAAATCAAAAGATTTTATAAATACGATTTAACGATAAATGAATCCCTACCATTCCTTGCATACTTTGTTGCGAGCCAAAATAACCATCTAGAGTTACTGACCGTGAGCTCAACTTGTCCTGTAAAAGTCGATTTGTGTACTTTTATTAATTCAACAATATACATGAATATTGTACATGTTAGCAAATTAATTTATGGTAACAGACTAACAGTGACCCTAACTCCAGGTAAATAAATTAATTTGAACAGGTCAAAAGGATCAAGTAGGGTTGGTTAACCTCTTTCAGCCCAGTTTTTTTAATTTATAATATATTTTGTCTTAATATTTAATAATAATTAGATAAAATATATTGTTACATTATTAATCAAGTTTCTTTAAGATAAAGCCATTTTATAGGTTGTATACTCACTCTCAGCCTTCTCGACCCATTTCCTTTTCACTATAACTTTTTATTTATCAATTTGACCCGTTAAAGTTAAGACAATTTATGCTGAGAATAAAGCAATTTATGTATGAAGAAAGCAATGCAAGATTCAGATAGAAGCAAACCAGCTGCTGCAAGCTGTCTTGGGCTCCAACGGTCATAATATCCTGTTCTGGACTGATCTATAATATTTAAACAAGATTAGTAAATTAACATAAGATCAGAGGCAATGGCAGGACAGAAGAAAATAACGATAAAACTAAACATACCTTCTTTTTCTTCATAGGATTCTTTTTTTTATTCGTACGCATGTTTCTGCTTTGATTATCCTCTTCGATTCTTAAAACACCTGAAACAGTTGATGTTCCTGGTTCCAAAAGGTTCTTATTGGAGTTATTTACACACACACAATTTGCGAAAACTTCTTCAAGGGCACGAATTGCTAAACTGTAGCTCTCTTGAGACAACGATGCTTCTTCACCCAACTTAATTGCTTTTTGACATAAATCATTGTATCGTTGAACCCGATGTTGCACCAACTCACACCCATCAGAAATTAAACCACGATCTTTTACGTCTTTTGTCCACCGTTTTAAAATATACTGAGACGGGATTACAGAAAGACCACAAAAGATTTGAAGAACAATCAATATGTGTCTACAGAGATAGCCCTTGAATTCAAACAACCGACACGTGCATGATACTTCAGAAGTTGATTCGTTGTAATAAACGTTGGAATCCAACCGCTTTTCAAATTCAGAAACTCTGTAAGTAATCATCATATCCACGTGCGCCTCTTTTTTAGGCATACAAGCCGACGCACCCAAAACCTCACTTTGAAATTTCTTGAAAACCGCGTGTGTGTATATACCCGACACGTGTTTTTCAAACGGTGATGGTGATTTTAACGCAGGCGGTTTATTCCATGTATCCGAATCCCCTTTTGCTTCCTCTTCATACCGATCCTGAAGAATACTTTCATACTGTTTAACAAATTCTTGTACACTAGTTTTCTTATGTACGTATTTGTCGAAGAAACAGTTTACACTTTCGGATCGTTGAAGAGTCGACATCCCCGCCAAACAAACATCCTTCATGTAAACCGGGACCCACTGCCTACGCGTTTCATACAATGAATTCATCCAATCACCGTCTTTGAGCCCGAGCCTATCCACCATTTTAAACCATCTTTTATCAAATTGTTCATCGGTCCATGATCTATAAATGCACTTTTCAAACTTTTCCATGAAATTATCCTGCTTTAACGCTTCAGATATCCTGCCAACAATATTCCATAAACAAAAGCAATGCTTTGAAGACGGGAACACCTGCGAAACCGCAGATTCTAAATTCTCGTCTTTGTCGGTAATCACAACTTTCGGAGCTTGTGAACCCATTGCGGTTAACCATGTCTGCATAGCCCAAGAATACGTAGAAATACTCTCGTCAGAAAGCAAAGCACACCCAAGCAGCATGAACTGATAATGTTGATTGACTCCAACAAAAAGTGCAAGCGGCATTCTATATTTGTTTTTAATATAAGTCGTATCAAACGATACAACGTCACAAAAGTTGACATAGTCGAATCTGGTTTTTGCATCAGCCCATATTATGTTTTTCAATCGTAGATCTTCACCTACGTCTATCGCATAAAAGAAATTTGGATTAACACTCTGCATCTGCGAGAAAAACTTGCATAAGATATTCACCTCCCCTGCTTCTAATGCCATGTTACGGGATTTATTAAACATATTATTCGAGTCGTTTTTCAACCCAACGACATTTTTATACTCTGCAAATTGTCTTGCCATTGCAGCGTACATTTTTCTTGTTTGTTCACTGACAGCTTGTGCAGGTAAAAGTTCATGATTATGATCCTTTTCGAATCTATGAATAATCCATTTTCCATCGGGTCGTCTTTTCACATGCATGCTTGCTTTACAATCTGTTTTTGAGCATGATCTTCTACCAGATGACGCGTTTTCCGGATCCTGACTGGTTCCTTGTCTGCTGCGCGGTCGGTTAAACGATTTATCGTGCTCACGTTTAGTACCGTATCTAGAACATGCAAATTTTGCATCGATGAATTCACGTGATGTTTTTGAACGACGACTGTTCTGGATTGCGGTACTGAACCCCATGGATCTTGCGTATTCTTGATAAAAGGAATACGCTTCCCCGTGTGATTCGAATTCCATACCAGATAAAGGCTCGAGATTCATATCTTCTTTAAAATCTACCATATCAACTGATGGAGAATTTACGATATCTCGACCCAAAACATCTTCGTTGTGAATTTTATCGCTATCTATCAAATTGCTTAATTCTTTTGCCTCTTCTTTCTCTTCCTTTTCATGGTCTCCAGAAGGGAGCCTAAGATCAATATCCATGACAAGAATTTAGGTTTTTCAGTATTTCTCCCGCTTGTTACCTAGAAGAGACATTTAATATCAACAAACAAAAAACAATTTAAATATTTCATCAAAAAAGACTATTTATAAAATTCTGAAATACATGATCTAGTCTAGTAATGAATATAGATGATTGTTCTAGTAACATAGTACGTGATCCAAACGACATTTTAAGGAAACAAACGACAATCAGAATCAACGACACTATTGGATTTGGCATAAGGCAATACTGAGGAAAATTAGAGTACCTATTAAACAATTTAATGTGTTCCACATATTTTCTTCAGTAGTCATACATATAACCATAGTTGATTTTGAAGTAAAATTTCAATATATTGAACATCAAAAGCGAACTCTGCTTATAAAAGGTCAGATAATCTGTCCTTACATTTACAATCAGGACTTTTGAGTACGCTTAAAACCTAATTCCAGAAAAAAAAATCGAAAATTACGTATAACTCATGACAATAGAACCTAATTCAACCAACACACTTACCAACTGTATGAACATTCAAAAACACAAGTTACAAAAAGGCTAATCCTTGACATGCAGCACAAATTTCAGCACGATCCTAACGAAATCCTCTATTAAACATCTAAAGCGATCTCTGCTTATAAAAATTCAGATCATCTGCTATTACATTTACAATCACAATCAGACCTTTGAATCACCCTTAAAACCTAATTCCAAAAGAAAACTTCTAAAATCGCTAAAAAATTCATGACAATAAAACCGAACTCAACCAACCCACTAACTAAATGAAACAATCAATAAACACAAACTACAAAAACGGTAAATCCATGACCTGCGGCACCAATTCCAGCACGATCCTAACGAAATCCTCTTGCGTCACGTAAACTCCAAATAAACTGAGTTCAACCAACACACTAGCTAACTATGTGAAACAATCAAAGAATATGAAACTATAAACTACAAAAACGGTTAAACCTTAACCTGTGGCACCAATTCCAACATGAACCTAACGAAAGTTTACGTAAACTCCAAATAAACCGAGTTCAACCAACACACTAGCTAACTATGTGAAACAATCAAAGAATATGAAACTATAAACTACAAAAACGGTTAAACCTTAACCTGTGGCACCAATTCCAACATGAACCTAACGAAAGTCTACGTAACTCCAAATAAACCGAGTTCAACCAACACACTAGCTAACTATGTGAAACAATTAAAGAATATGAAACTATCAACTACAAAAACAGTTAAACCTTAACCTGTGACACCAATTCCATCATGAACCTAACGAAATGTTACGTAAACTCCAAATAAACCTAATTCAATCAACACACTTACTAACTGTGTGAAACAATCAATAAACATGAAACTATAAACCACAAAAAAACAGTTAATCCACCACCTGTGGCACCAATTCCATCACGATCCTAACAAAATGTTATGTAAACCCCAAATATACCTAATTCAAAACAACACACTTACTAACTGTGTGAAACAATCAATAAACATGAAACTATAAACCACAAAAAAGCAGTTAATCCACCACCTGTGGCACCAATTCCATCACGATCCTAACAAAATGTTATGTAAACCCCAAATATACCTAATTCAAAACAACACACTTACTAACTGTGTGAAACAATCAATAAACATGAAACTATAAACCACAAAAAAACGGTTAATCCACCACCTGTGGCACCAATTCCATCACGATCCTAACGAAATGATAAGCAAACCGCAAATAAACCTAATTCAAAACAACACACTCACTAACTGTGTGAAGCAATCAATAAACATGAAACTATAAACCACAAAAAAGCCGTTAATCCTTGACCTGTGGCACCAATTCCATCACGATCCTAACGAAATGTTAAGCAAACCGCAAATAAACCTAATTCAAAACAACACACTTACTAACTGTGTGAAACAATCAAAGAATACGAAACTATAAAATACAAAAATACGGTTAATCCTTCCTGTAGAACAAATTTCAGCAACAAACCTAACGTAATAATCCTCTTGTCAACTTACTAACTGTGCGAAACAAACAATATATATATATGAAACTATAAACTACGAAAAAAAAACGGTTAATCCATGACCTGTAGCACCAAATTCATCACGATCGTAACAAAATGCTCTTGTGTCACGTAACCGCCACATAAACCGAGTTCAAATTGAACAAATTATCATAAACTGAAGCAGAATGAACATCAGAAACTACAATACACATCGTCTGTGTGTGTAGAGGATGAAGTTTGACGTGTGAGGGATGAAGAAAGGTGTGTGTGAGTGTACCTGATGTGAGAAATGAGAAATCAGTTGCGTTGTGATGAAGATCTGGTGATGTTCCACGCGAGGGGGTTGAGCGAGTGGATTGACGAACTTTTTGGCCCCAAATTGGATTTTGGGTGATTAGGGTTTGTAGCTTCACTCGCTTTACCTGATTTTTGTTGGATTCAACGGTGGCGCGTGACCCAGATAACATCCACTGGGGAAAACCCGTGATCACGACCCGCTAGCCAAGTTATATATTTGGTTTTGCTTCGGTTTTTTAAACTAAAACATTATGTTTTGTCTTTCATCCGGTTACTTATGTTTTGTCTTTTATTCGGGAATAATTTTAGGGTGGACCAGCGTCTGCGGTGTGGCTTAGCGATGAGGGGTGACCTCGCGCGGACACACTGCCGCCGGTGCCCCTTGGGGTTCGGTGAGCAAACCATTTCGGTTGTAGTCACCGAGTGGATTTGAACGTTAACTACTCGTTGCAAACCATCCGTTATTTATTAAGTTTTAAATAAATAAAATTACAATTTTATTAATTAAACAACATCATTTCTTACATACAATTTTCTAAATTAAACAACACCATTACTCACTTCTCTCGTCACAATTCAAACTTATATCAACCAAATCCTTTCTTTCACAATCCAAAAATCTCACCCTATTTTTTAAAATGGCGGATGACATACCGCTGTTTATTCCATACAATATTAGTGAAGACGATGATTCTTCCTCAAGCGATAGTAGCTTAATTTTTTTTCAAAAATTTCATCGAGTAAGCCAAACTAGAAGACACGGGCACATCTAGTAAAGATAAGTTGTCCGTCGTGATCGAGAGAAAGGCCACGAAACCCTTATGCAAGATTATTTTGTCGAGGAGCCCAAATTCAATGATAAAGTTTTTCGTCATAGGTTTTGTATGGTTATTTTTAAAAGAGTAAATTACACGGATAGTCCCTGTGGTTTGGTAAAATAACACCTATAGTCCCCAACTTTTGGAAATTACATGTATGCTCCCTATGGTTTGCTCGTTTGTTACTCGGATAGTCCCTGGAGTGGATGGATGTTAGTTTTTTCAGTTAAGTGGATGTGAAATTACAAAATTACCCTTACCGTTAAAAAACAACATGTAATAAAACATTATAAGAAAGATAATTTAAGTGGGGCCCACTTCCTTTTATAAATCACCCCACCCCACTCCCACCCACCCTTTCCATCTTCCCCACCCAACCCCACCCCACCCCACCCCACCATCACCACCGTCCCTTCTGCCACTTCCCTTCCAGTACTGCAACTTTCTTTCCCAAATATATGTGAAACTATCTCTATATATTATAGTTTTAAAAAGTATTACTCAAAAGTCAAACCCATTAAATTAAATTAGTAACATATAAAATGTTCTGTGATACATGTATTGATTGTTATGTATTGTTTGGGGTCGCTGAATACAGTAAACGTCACAAAAACAAAAACTGATGCAAATGAGGCAATAAGCTGTTAACCGTGTACCGTCATAGCAAATTGGTAGCACAATCCACACCGTCGATTATCCTCTGATCCACCAAAATAGCACACCATTGAAGATCCATCAAATTGGGCGGACACGATGTGTTGAGATATATTATGGGGTCGGTTCCAGTAGTTAATAATGTGATAGTGATGGAAGAAGTCGAACCAGTTCCAATATCAGTCCAGACATCCTCTATTCAGACTCGCTCAGCAGCTTGCAACACGGAGATGGTGGGTGATACTTGTTTCACAGCGGAAGGTACAACTGGGGAAGTGACAAATGTGTGGCTGAAGAACATGGGTTTGGGTCGCTCCTTTGTGGACCAAATCAAGATGAACCGTAGCACCGGTTCTGTTTGTTTAGAGTATTTCTCACCGGTAATCACACCCGCAGAAGTGGCGGTGGGAGTGTGGATTGGGTGGAAGGAGGGCTGGAGTGGGCGGTGATGTCGGAGCCGAGCAGAAACAGTGGTGGTGGTGATTGGGTGGAGAAGATAGAGAGGGAGGGTGGGTGGGGGTGGGGTGGTTTATGTTTATAAAAAGAAGTGGACCCCACTCAAATTATCTTTCTTTTAATGTTTTATTATATATTTTTTTAATGGTGAGGGTAACATTGTAATTTCACATGCACTTAACTGAGGAAACTAACTTTCATCCACTTCAGGGACTATCCTAGTAACAAACGAGCAAACCACAGGGAGCATACATGTAATTTTCAAAAGTTGGGGACTATAGGTGTTATTTTACCAAACCACAGGGACTATTCGTGCATTTTACTCTTTTTAAAAATTCTGAGCGACGTGCAAACGAATAACACGTGGTTTCAAGAGGGCGTGGATGGGAGAATGAAGAATAGTTTTACACCGTTGCAAAAAGTTACATCAGCAATTAAACAACTTTCAACCGGCAACCCTCCAGACGAGAACGACGAGTATTTAAATATGGCCAAAAGGACTTCCATGAGTGTCTAGAATATATTTTTTCAAACGGTATGTAATTTATACACTTCCGAGTTCTTACGTAGACCAACAAGCCACGGCGTTGCACTTTTGTACCAGGCTCATGAGGAGAAACATAACCCTCCTGGGATGTTGGGTAGCCTTGATTGTACGCATTTTGTTTGGAGAATGTGTCCAACAGAGTTGCGGGGCCAATATATGAGAGGGGATCACATGTACTCGACAATTATGCTATAAGCGGTGGCTTATCAAGATTTGTGGATTTGGCATGCTTTTTCTGGTCCATCGGGTTTACAAAATGACATCAATGTGCTCCAATAATCCTTGTTACTTCTTATTCAACGAAATGGAACTGCACCAAAATGCCCATTTTACGTGAACATCCACTTATACAAGCGTGGATACTATCTTACCAATGGAATCTACCCTACTTGGTCCATGTTTGTGAAATCATTTCCATGTCCTCACACTCTAAATGAAAAGAAGTTCAAGAGGCAACACGAGGCGACAAGAAAAGACGTGGAATGGGCTTTTGGTGTTTAAAGTCAAAGTAAGGTATACTTAATCAACCAATGTGTGCTATGACCGTGAAAAAGATTAGGCATGTCATATATAGGTGCATTATTATACATAAAATGATTCTAAAAGACGATGGTAACGCGATAGCACCGGTACACATTCAGGATCCTCCGGTCGAGCTCGTTTTCGATGATAATGTTTTTAACGAACTCATTGACGAAGATACGCATTGGAGAGTGAAGGGGTAAGGTCCCAAAAACCTCATAATAAGTACTTGGGACCATACCACAACCTCGTCCTTCAGCTCTTTTTACCTTGCGCGGCCGCGCACTGGTTTTACAAAGAAAGGCTTAAGAGACAGATAGCAGACAACACTCGCGCGCCAAAAGGAAATCATAAATCCTTGCGCTTTCATAAAAGATGAAAATCCTAAGTCAAGCACTTCCGCTTAATAATATCCAGACTTGGATATTATTTACTTAACTGATACCACACGATAAAGAGTCACACCAGATTACAGCAGTAATCTTCTAGAAGAATTCAATCGTGCACCACTAAGACGGTTATAACCGTCTGGACACGTGTCATCACCTCAGGTACCCCTGAAATCACAATGATAGCATGTAATTGGAGAGAAACCTCCACTTGATCACTTTCCACGTGGCAAACCCCCAGCCATAGATCTAAACAGCGATCCGTGTGCACTCACGTCGGATCGAGAAACTTAACAGAAGGAAATGTAACCGCTTACGGGGTTAGCATCTTTCGTCAACATTTCACCAACGAGTTTTCCCGCCCAAAACTCTCGGCTATAAATATGAGAACAATTCAGGTATGAAATTCAAGTTACACACACTTCGTCAATACCTCTTCTTCTTCATAAACACATACTTATTCTCACACCGGAGTCGGGTCAAGGAGAGAACTCCTTTCTCCCCTTGACGAGGCTAACGGTGCTTTGTTTTGCAGAGTTTATTGGAGAAGAAGACCAGTTGCAATCGAATCAAACGAGATAGAACAACCCCTTTTTATGCAGATCCAAACCCCCTAGATAATTCGATTCCGGTCAATTATGTAGTGTTTCTTCATTGGCGCCCATCGATTTCTCTGTCTCATCCAATTTTCTCTCGTTTTTTGAGTTACCCTATTGAATCCATTTGCATATGGAATAAACATCGTCTCATCGGCAAACCGGCCCTTGGCCGAATGTCGGAAACAACTTTCAAGTTGAAGGAATTCCTGAGGATGCCTCGGATGACAACGAGGTTCAATCCAATCGAGTGAACGAACCTGTCTGTAACACCCTTGCTTGTTTAATACAATATTTTATATAAGTTTCGTAAAAATGCATGTTTATACGATTACACGTAAGTATGTCAATACGAGTTTACAAAAACTTTTACAATTTAAAAAAAAAGAACAACTTAATGTAATTGAATTCGTCGTTTAAAAGATACGACGAAACGCCACGCGGAAGCTTTTAACTTTATCGTGTTCGGTTCTTCTTCGAGCTTGATCTTCATCCGGGCACTCTTGGCAATCACCTATGATCAAAACCAACTTAAAAGTTAGTTTTGATAGTTAAATAACAAGTTTAAACAAGTTATATGGGTCAAACAAACAAAATAAAACGTTTTTTCAGGTTCAGGGGGGGCTAGGCGTCACGCCTAGGGGCTAGACGCCCCACCTAACCCCCTTTTTGGCAGAAAGTTTTTATTATGTTGCTGCATATTCCCAGCATACCCCGATTTCACGGAAACGAGCATAACTCTCTCGTTTTTAATCCGTTTTACGCGATTCTTTTTCCTACGCGTCCGTAATTTAATTCTCCATCTTATGGAGTTAAAATCCTACATCCAACATAAGAAATTTTTGAGACTTCTAAGCCCTCGACTCATTACCTTTTTGCCGAATTTTAACCCGTTTATGCATTTTATCAAGCAAACATATTTGTTTGATCCTTACTTCACACGCACCTCTTCAAACTAATGTTATCTATCATAATAGGTTCTAGTCACAGGTTTCTTACACAATTTAAACCCGTTTTCGCTCGTATGCTTATTTTGACCCGTTAAGGGTATTTACGCATTTTAGTCTAGAACTTGTGCTTTTCTTTTGACACTACAAAAATTCCATGTCTAATTAACTACAAATATTCCACCACAACTATTTTGTGGTGGATTTAACATAATGAACACCTTTTTCCCAATTTTACCCATCGGTTGGTCATTTTACGCAAATGACCATTTTCGAGCATTTGACCCACGAATGTGTATTCCTATGACTTTTATTCATATTTAATAATTCCCTAATCTTAATACAAGTTCCTAAACAACCCCTATGGGTCGTTTACCCAATATACCCTTCAAGGGTGTTTTGGTTAACTTTAGTCCCTCACTTTATGGCGAGGGACTTTCGCTAAATATTTGACCAAAAATTGTATGTTTAACTAAAAGCTTATTTATGCGTACCTGGCCCGGGTCAAAGTACTGACCCGTTTACATAACTTTTGATTTAAATATTTCTAGTTAAAGCAACGCAAGCTTATGTTATTTCCTGTGATTACAAAACTCAACAAGCGATTGTCAAATGTTATTGTCAAATGGTGTTAACCACACCATTTGACCCATTTAGTCTAATTGACCATTTGTCCGTATGAGATGGTATTTAATTACCATTTCACCCCTTTAAACCTATCCCGGTTTTCCTTTGAACTTGTTTTACTTAAAACCGTTCTTATTTATTCGTCATTACATGACTAATTTACCATTTTACCCCTTTTACTATAATTCATGATTTCTTACCATTTTCCCTCATTCCAACTCTCATTGAATCGTGTCGGAATATCATATACCAACCACTTAGTAGCATTCATATCAATACTTGAAATTAAGTAACTTTGCAAATAATGTAAAGGGGCGTAAGCTCTACTTACCTCGCATCCGAATACGCTTTCTTCTCGTGCTTGATTCGTTTGACCGCTTCTTTCCCAAGCCTCCACCTAGCTCGTTAGGCGACAAACTATCATCATTCACAAGGTGGTTAGATTAGTCATTTCAATTCACGACTATTCCACCTTACGTATTTTCTATGTCGAAACCACTATTCGACTTTATCATTGGTTAGTTTGACTTTTATAGGTCAACTATCTTAAATCATACAATAGGCATAATTAAGTTAAATCAACATTATGATTAGAACCCGTTTTAACCCTTATTTCACGTAATTCGTCAAACAAGTCAATTACGCGTTTCAATCGTAATTTCAACATATAAACATTCACTTAGGCATTTTAACAAACACCTTGCGGGCATAATTTCTCACAATTTATTATCAAGCTCAATACTTGTCATTTAGCCATGGTTAACATCAACTAAGCATGTTTACATCAATTTTCACATTAACAAAATCTGAATTTACTTCCTAGAACTCAAATTACACTAGAACAACAATTAAAATTCTAGTGTTTAACATGTTCCTACAACACCCACTTATCACATTCAATGGTGATTGTGAATTCACAAGAAATAAGCATGATTTCAACATGTGATTGACTAGGGTTTTACTCCTAGACATTATATCATTCCTATTTCATCAAAATAACAAACATGCAACCATCAATTTCGAATTCTCTAGGTTTGCTCAGAAATTCAAGTAGAGATTTTCTATCAAGTTTCACATACCTTATGACCCCCTTGCAATGGAGATCACCAATCTAGGCTCGGATTTCGTTTTGGAGTTGATCTTGACCTTCAATTTGATCAAATTGCACAAACTAGGGTTTGAGAGCAAGCTCTGGTCGTCCCCTGTGTTCTAATCGACCATACACACACTTAAGTGTGTGTTTGGTGTTAAAATTTTGTTTTAATAATATAACTTTGCAATTGTCCAACTTTGGTCCCTCAATTATCCATGGTTTATAAAAGACTTACTAGTCCATGCTTCTTTATTGTTTTTAAACAAATAATTAACTAGGTTAATTACCCCTAGTTAACTTAGTGAGTCTCGAGAGTTCTAACCCGTTTATTTTAAGTTCCGTTAACTCGGGCCTTTTATCCATTTCATCTCTTGAAAGTTCTTATCCGCTTTTTAATTAATATTAGGATTATTTATTTAAATACTAATATTTTCCGGGTTACTTTTACCACTAACGGTACTTTACCCGTCTTTTAGTATTAACGGGGTTTGATTACCAAACCCGTTTTCGGGGTGTTACAAGTCTACCCCCCTTAAAGAGGTTTCGTCCCCGAAACCTTATTTACGTAGTTCTTTTAATTTTAGACCAAACGAACTTAGCTTCGTTTTCTAGGCATTCACACATTCTTTTCGATCTAACGTTTTTGTTTATATTCAAGCGTGTGTCCTTCATGTGTAAGGCCTCGCGGGCCGTTACTTTTAGCTTATATCCTATTCTGGTCACTTATTTGACCGAGTTGTCATCTGATTACTCGGTCGTATCTATTATTCAACAGGTTTACTTCTAGCTAAATTTTTTTTTATATTGACAAGTGCCTTGCATAAGTCGTAACACTATTTTGACTTTGAATGGCTTTTACTGGCTAGACTGATATATCGCCGTCACTTTATACCCCGTCACCCGGGTATATCATATTGTCATCCGGGCCTTTTGCGTGTTTCTGATTCTCTAAGTCACCCCGTACCACTTATGTTTTGTTAAAACGTTACTTTTGACTAAAAACTAAATTCTTAGTTTACGTTTCCTCTTTGTCGTACATCTTTCTCCCGTTTCTAGGAATGTTACTTCCGAGAATCTAATCCTTTCCGTTATTATTTAATGCGGGGAATTATAACAAATTCCCAAGCTTAACCCCTATGACCCGTAGGTTCCTTCACTTAGCCTCGTAGGCTATTTATTTAGATTTTCACCTTTTTATCCTTTCTAAGGTGAGACCTTTACAATTCGTTTCTTTCTATCTGTGACCCGATGGTCTTTTTGGTCCCGTAGACTTTAACACTATTTATGATCCCGTAGGTTAGGATGATCCCGTAGATCGTCTTTTATCCATGTCTATATTCAAATGTATATATACATATATAGCTTCAAAGCATCTTTTATTGTGTTTGGAATTGTTTATTTTCGTTTTTGAACTTTAGTTGGCCTTGACCGTAGTTTAAAGCTTTGTTCGTTTACTCTTGGACTAATATTCCGACTTTATGACTCTTTACGTCATTTACACGTCGGTTTATTCTACGCTCACCGTTTCCCCGGTTCATAATTATACTTCTCTACGACCCGTTACCCGGGTTCTTTATGATTTCGTGCTTCGTTATTCGATTTGCGCTTACTTGCACTACCGAGCTTTTTATATTTTATTTATCTCATTTGATTTATTCGTGTGAGATTTCTTTACTCACGAACGTCACACTTCATTCTTTATTCGACCCGTTCAACTTTAGAATAGTTGAACATAGTTATCAAAATTTCTCGTCTTTTAGTCATGACTCTTAATCCGAGTCCTTTGACTTTCTATTTCGCGTACCCGTCTCTTGGTTTACGCATGCTTTCAAAATCCTACCCATCTATCGGGTATCTTTACCAAAGTCATCATCAAGTAACCATTCTTATATGCTTTTAAACATCATCTTTATTTATTTGATCGTCTTAGCGAAATCAATCGCTTTTATTTAGTCAAGTCTTTTATTCTTTTATTCTACCCCTTTGACTTGTCTGTGTGAATTTCATCACTTATGACAGTCAAACTTTACCTCTATGCCTTAGCATTCTCATTAGTTGGTCTGTATTTTCATTTACTTTAATCTTTGTTGTAACAACCCTCGGTAAAACCAACACCCTTATAATATTTCCGACCCTCTATTATTGTCCCAATATGTTTTATATTATACCCCGTATGTGAAACCCGAGCCCTAGTTATTTTATAAGTATAAAATAAATCAAAAACATGAAATATAGGGTTGAGGCGGGCCGCGACATACTCTACCCTTAGCTTACGCGGGCCGTATCAAGGCTGGACTTGACTTCGCTGACTTCTTTAGTTAAAGCGGGTCGCGTAAGGGTTTATAGGTCTTTGACGCGGGCCGCGACAGTTCATAGCACGCGATCACACCAGAGGCCGACACGTGTCGACATCGTGTCGAGTCTACTAGCTGACCCAGCTAAGCTACTGCGTTGACTGGTGTTGACGCGGGCCGCGTAAGGGTCCCTTGTCTTTTACGCGGGCCGCGACAGGACTCAATTACACAACTATAAATAGATGGCATCAGGTTTCAATTTCCGTCGCTCACATTTCAATCTCAATCTCGAATTATGAAGTATTAAGCAAAATATTTGGGTATTATACCCCTAAATTAGCGAGGTTCTGCTCTGTTGTAAGTATTATAACCCTGGTTTCATAATAGTTACGCTGCCCGATTGATTTAGGGTTCCGTAACAACTGTCGTGGTTCTGCCCGACGTAGTTGTTGGAATGCCGTCTCGGGGAGGGTATCATTAATAATTTCAAAGGGTTATGGTACTAACCAATGTACATTTGTATAAATTATAGATTATATCCAGGAAACCCTTACAAAAAGCCTAAGACAGCAATGTGAGTAATCTCCTTTTTGTTAACAGTTTTTACAAAACCTTAATTGTTTTACAATGTGATTAAGCGGTGATTGAGTCTTTGTAGTCTTCAATTACTGCCGGTATGTTGGGGTTTTGTATACAAAATTTGTACTACTTGCGAGTAGTAAGTCGGGATGACAATACGTTACCATTGGACAATGAGTTAGCCAATGGGTAATATGACCCACAAGTCAGGATTCATAGTACCAAATGGAGTAATTGTGTAGACATAAACATTGTAATCGTCCTCGATACTGTTTAATTTGATAAAATGTTTCTTGATTAAACTGGGATTCACTCACCAGTATTTCCGACTGACAAATGTTTTTAAAACGCGTTTCAGGTAACCCAATGTGATAGCCAATTATTAAAAAGCCAGCTGGAGAGCACTAAAGGCTTGGGGATAATGTGGCTATAAAAGTTACCAAATAAACGGTGTTTTAAATTAAATAAAATAGGGTTTGTCCCTATAAATGTATTGTAATAAGAAACTTGGGTTTTGTCCTTGTTATTTATTAATATGAAATATGGTGGTTTTACTCTGATAAACATTTCCTAACTACGATCCTGATGTAAATTCCGCTGCGAGACTAAATAAACTGATACCACCAAAATCTGTGATCACGTCCGCCCGTTCCCGGGGATCAGGGATTGGGGGTTGTGACAGAAGGTGGTATCAGAGCCTAGCCACTGGTCTGAGCCAAAGAAGTGTTCTGCTGACACTTAAAATTCTGAAATTTATGTTAGGAAATTTTGTAAATAAATGCATAACTGTAATTAGGTGTTATGTGTTATTTGACTATTTGTTAGTTTTCAGTATGAGTGATCAAGGACCATCAGATGTGAATCGTCAGTTATCTGATTCACCTAGGAGTGAAGGTACATCATCCCAGCCTGCCCTTTCCGGGTATATTGCTGATCAGGAAGATGGAATATTTGCTTTTAGAGCTCAATCTGAAGAGCCATTCCCTACTAATAAACGAGGATGGTTCAGTAAAGAAGCTTTTGCTCGTAGGAAGAGAATGCGAAAATTGCAACAGCAAAGGGCTTTAGCAGCTATTAAGAGAGAGACAGATACCCATACTCAAGATATGTTAAATAGAAGCCTAGCTAATTTTCATATCTTAGCTACGACTGCTGCTGACCCAGGTCTGGAACAACTAGTAGCCCCACAACCACAAAACCCAGAACACCCCATGGAGATAGAAAATCAGGAAAACCAAGTAGAAATGCATGACTTTAACCCAGAAGAAATCCCAAGGGTGCCTGCACCAAACCCACTAGACCCGAATTACGATCCCTGGTGGGACGATAATAGGGACTTTGTGCAACGTTACCCTGTCCAGGATTATCCGCCCATACAGAACATAGAAGTCTACCCAGGTATGGACCCTTTAGATCCCTATTACCAAGATAACTACATTAGGGAAATTTTAGAGGATCCTTACCAATTTCAGGAATTGTCACCCCCATATCAGGAACCAGAACCCCAGATTCCAAACCTAGTCCGAGAACCTGCACCCCCAATGAGTGCAGAAAACGTTCAAGAACTTAGGACTTTCGGGGAGGAAATTTTAGAAAACAGTGAGAGGATGCGTCAGGTGGGAGAGCGTCTCGTATGGAAATACGATGAGCGCAATATGGATTTTTGGATGAATCCATATCCGTGAATGAGATAGTGAAACGATGGTAGTAATAATATAATATAATATAATATAATAAAATAAAATATGTGTGTACGGATGCATATTATTATTTTATTTCTGTTGGTATTGTAATTTCATTTCTGTACTAGTGTGTAATAGACGCATAAGTATATGAAAAGAGTATAGTAGCAATGATCTACGCTTTTGGCAAAACTGCGTGTCGTGTGATTAATTATACTAGATATTAATTGTGATATTAATATGGGATAAATGTTTAAAATTCAGATGGCCGATCAAGGAAATCAAGTAAATCTGGATAATAACCCGGAAATCCAGAATGATAATATTCAGAATGATAATGAGAATCTGAATAACAACAATGGGAACCAGATGAATAATAGTGCTATCCAACACATTGTAGCACAAGGAATAATAGATGCAATGCCATTTATTCTTCAAAATGTTAAAGATGCTGATAATAAAAGTAAGCATAGCAGTAAGCGACCAAGTGAACCAGAAAACAGCGTGAACAATGGACCTGTACTTCAAATGCCTATTCCTAAAAGAAGAAGAACCATGCCTTATGGTTGTTCTTATAAAGAATTCTGTTCTTGTAAACCAATGGAATTCTCAGGCAATGAAGGAGCCATTGCAACTTTACGATGGATAGAAAAGACTGAGGCAGTCTTAAGAATAGTAAGTGTGCTGAAGAAGATAGAATATTGTTTGCTTCTAATCTGTTTAAGAATGCAGCACTAGAATGGTGGAACACTATCCTCCAGACAAGAGGAAGTGATCAAACCTACAATATGGAATGGGAAGAATTTAAGGATAAGGTAAAAAGGAAATTCTGTCCACCCAATGAAAAGGAACAGATAGCAAACAAATTCCTAAACCTTAGGATGACTGGTGTGGATAGTAAGGGATACACTAAAATATTCTTTGAATATGCTAGAATCGTGCCAACTCTTGCTTCACCAGAACCAGTGTTAATCTCTCGTTATATTTGGGGATTAATAGGGGAGATTAGACACATAGTTAAGGCAGCTAGACCGCAAACTATAGAAGAAGCGGTAGAACTAACAAATACCTTGACAGATGAGTTAGTCCGTACTAGAGAAGAAGACCAGAGAAGGAACCTAACTCAAATGCTTACTCAAGAATTCCGTTCGGGGAATTATAATCGTAGGAATACAGGTTCTACTTCTGCACTATACTGCAAGGTCTGTAAGAAAAAGCACTCGGGAAAATGCTCCAATCTCTGCAACTATTGCAAGATGTCAGGACACAAGGAAGAAAATTGCAGGAAGAAAACCAGTAATGGATTTTTGCTTCAATTGTGGAGAAAAAGGTCATATCAGGCCAAACTGTCCAAAATTAGCCCCAGCTGCAGACAACAAGAATATTAAAAATGCTAGAGCATTTGTTCTAACTGTAGAAGAAGCCAAGATGATTCCAGATGTCATAGCTGGTACGTTTTTAGTTAATGATGTTTTTGCTAAAGTATTATTTGACTCTGGTGCAAACCAAAGTTTTATTAATACATCGTTTTGCAAATTACTAAATCAATCATTAACTAAACTACCACATGAATGTTTAGTAGAAACAGCCAACGGAGAAACTGTTAGAATTTCTGAAATCTTGCAGGGAGCAAGTATAGAAATTTTAAATCAGAAATTTATTGCAAATCTTTATCCCATGAATTTGGTAGGATTTGAGGTTGTTTTAGGAATGGATTGGTTAATAGCCAATAAAGCCAGTATTTTATGTGATCAAAAGTTAATTCAAGTAAATTCACCAAAAGGTAAAAAGATCACAATTAAAGGAGATAAACCTTTTAGGTCTACTAAATCTATTTCTGTGATGAAAACTGCAAGTTGTATAAGAAAAGGTTCTATAGTGTATTTGATTTCTATAATCTTTAATACTAAAGGAAAAGAACTAAAAGATATTCCAGTAGTATCTCAGTTTTCAGATGTCTTTCCAGAAGAACTGCCAGGGCAACCTCCGGATAGAGAAGTTGAATTCAGAATCCATTTAATACCAGGAACATCACCGATTGCCAAAGCACCTTATCGTTTGGCACCTGCAGAAATGCAAGAATTGAAGAAACAATTAGATGAATTGTTGGAAAAAGGATTCATACAGCCAAGTTCGTCGCCATGGGGAACGCCGATATTGTTTGTTAAAAAGAAGGACGGATCAATGCGTATGTGCATTGACTACCGTGAATTAAACAAACTCACGATTAAGAATCGGTACCCATTACCGAGAATCGATGATCTGTTTGATCAGCTGCAAGGAGCTCGATATTTCTCTAAAATCGACTTAAGGTCAGGATATCATCAATTAAAAGTACAGGAAGAGGATATTCCTAAAACTGCTTTTAGAACAAGGTATGGTCATTATGAATTTACTGTCATACCATTTGGTTTAACCAATGCCCCAGCTGCATTTATGGACATGATGAACCGAATATGTAAGCCATATTTGGATAAATTCATAATCGTATTCATAGATGATATTCTAATTTACTCTAAGAGTAAAGAGGATCATGCAAAGCATTTGCACGCACTTTTAAGTTTATTAAGAAAGGAAAAGCTTTATGCTAAGTTTTCAAAGTGTGAGTTTTGGTTAGAACAGGTACAATTCCTTGGACACCTAGTCAATTATGAAGGAATTCATGTAAATCCAACCAAGATTGAGGCAATTACTAAATGGAAAACCCCTGAGTCACCAACTGAAGTTAGAAGTTTCTTAGGATTAGCCGGTTATTATAGAAGATTTATTAAAGATTTCTCTAGAATAGCCATTCCCTTAACTAAGTTAACATGTAAATCTGTTAAGTTTGAATGGGGAATAAAACAAGAAGAAGCCTTTAGAATTCTTAAGCAAAGATTGACCCATACACCCATACTAGCATTACCAGAAGGAACTGAAGATTTTGTAGTCTATTGTGATGCTTCTAGATTAGGTTATGGATGTGTGTTGATGCAACGCCAAAAGGTTATAGCTTACGCATCTAGACAACTTAAGAATCATGAAGAGAATTATTCAACCCATGATTTAGAATTAGGAGCTATAATTTTTGCTCTTAAAATTTGGAGACATTACCTTTACGGTAGTAAGTTTACCATATTCACTGATCATAAGAGTTTAAGGTATGTTTTCGGGCAAAAGGAGTTGAATATGAGACAAAGACGCTGGATGGAATTTCTTAGTGACTATAACTGTGATATCCAGTATCATGAAGGAAAAGCAAATGTAGTGGCAGATGCTTTAAGTAGAAAGTATCATGAAAAGCCAAGAAGGGTACGTTCTCTTAAATTAAATCTGCAAGTAGATTTAAATGATCAGATAAGAGAAGCACAAAAATCAGTAATCAAAGATGATTCTGAAAAATTAAAAGGTATGTTAAAAGAATTAAAACAAGGAACAGATGGAATTTGGAGATTCCATGAAAAGAGAATGTGGATACCTAAATTAGGAAATCTTCGATATCGTATATTAGAAGAAGCCCATAAATCTAAATATACGATGCATCCAGGAAGTGATAAAATGTACCAGGATTTAAGGAAAAATTTCTGGTGGATAGGAATGAAAAAGGACATAGCAGCTTATGTTTCTAAATGTTTGACCTGTTCACAAGTCAAAGCTGAACATCAGAAACCCTCAGGTTTGTTACAACAATTAGAAATGCCAGTTTGGAAATGGGAATTAATAACAATGGATTTTGTTACCAAATTACCCAAAACTAGGAAAGGAAATGATACAATCTGGGTGATTGTAGATAGATTAACTAAGTCAGCTCATTTCTTACCAATGAAGGAAACAATTAGTATGGAACAATTATCTAAATTGTATGTAAATGAAATTGTTTCTTTACATGGCATTCCTTTATCAATTGTTTCTGACAGAGATAGTCGATTTACATCTCATTTTTGGTCAAGTTTCCAAAAGGAAATGGGAACCAAATTAAAGCTGAGTACTGCTTATCATCCACAAACATATGGACAAAGCGAAAGAACAGTTCAGACAATGGAGGATATGCTTAGAGCTTGTGTAATTGACTTTGGAGGTAATTGGGATAATCACTTACCTTTAATAGAATTTTCTTATAATAATAGTTATCACACAAGTATCAATGCTGCACCATTCGAAGCACTTTATGGAAGAAAGTGTCGAACCCCAGTCTGTTGGGCAGAAATTGGGGAAAAGCAACTATCTGGACCTGAGATAGTGCAAGAAACAACTGACAAGATTATTCATGTAACACCTGTGTCACTTCAACCATCAAACAAATGCCAAACCAATGAAATATTGTATTTCGTACTTGGGATTTGTAAAAATATGTGAATCATTTGCACATATCAACTCTTGTTCGATTTCAAGCTTTAAATCGCTTTCTGGAGGGTTATACGCGCTCTGATGCGTAGATATAACCAGTTTAATGCAACGAACACTCCGGAATAGTGAAATAGGCTTAACATACCTTAAATAACCTTTACATAACTTATAAATAAGTTTTGAAGGCTTTGGTATGGCAAAATCGAGTTAAATCGCTTACAGGGACTAAAGTTGACAAACTGCGAAAGTATGCCAATTTGAACTGTAACAGACATTCCGGAACATGACCATAAGTTAAACATACCATAAATATCCTTTACATAGCTTAGAAATAGGCTTTGAGGTGTTCGGTGTGCTAAAATAAACTTTTGGGTCATTCAGGGACTAAAAGTGTCAAAAAGTGCACAAGTTTGCACTTTTGCGCATAACTCACGTTCTGAATACATCCGGACATCCAAAAATTTATGTAAGCACTAAAACATTTTATTTTAGTGTTTGGCATAAGAAAAATCCATTCGTCGCGCAATTTGGATCGTTTTTCGCGCTTATGCGCATTCCGTCGTAATTAAGCGAACATCGCGATCGTACGACCAAACGAACCAACATCCGGCATATTTTTGAGCATGTTTCATGTCCACAATGTTTAGGCATCATTTTAGGGCCTTAAAGTTGGCTCTACGGGCCTTAGAAGTGTCGGAAATGGCATAAACACATAACAGGGACTGAAACTGTCATTTAACAAACTTGGTTCTGATCAGACATGGCCATGCGGCCCGCGTAAGGTTTGTGTGCATCTTTACGCAGCCCGCGTCAGGGTCTTAGATCAGATAAGATCGATTTGTCAGCAGATTACAGCTGTTTAACCCACAACCACAAACCCACACTTGCCCTTTCAGCTCATTAGGGGTCATTTTTAGTTACCACAACTTTCCAACAAGTGTACGCACGAGATTCGATCACGTTATTCAAGAAACGATCTTAACGGTTTGGGAAATACTATAAATACCCCACCCCCATTTGCTTCAAACCCACAAGAATCTGATAAAAAAGACTCTAAGTTGGAACCATTGTTTCATACCTGAGTTATTTTGATCTAGATTAGCATTCGGGGACCCTTTGTAAGTATTCCTTCGTTCTTTTATTGCTTTTCGAGTCCGAAAGTCAAACTTTGTTTGACTTTCTGCGTTGACCAGTTTATGGTCAATGCGAAGTTCGTTTGAACTTCGCAACGTGATTGTAATCACGATGGTTATAGTCCCTTGTGACTATGCCTACTGATTACCACGTTGTCTAGGGTCGTAAGGGTAAGCGATCTGATAAATCGCTTATACCTTCGAACCCGACCCATTTGGTCGATCATTAGGATCCGACCAAACACATTAGGTGACCATAGCATATAGGGAATAACCTTCCGAGGTTATACCTTATGGTCGCTTCGTTTAAGTAGTTGTATGATAGGTAGTTTATATGCCTTAGGTAAATTACCAAAATACCTCTTTGATGCCAAAATTCATTTTAAACATATGTAACATAACTTTTGACATCTAAACTGATTTGACAACAATATTAGACATGTTAAGGCATATGTTACTTGTCATAGGACTAGTTAGGCGGTCCGAACGCGTTTCACGCGAACGACGCGTTAAAGTAGCATAAGCTACCTAAACGGGTCGTAATGGGTCGTAAGCACTTATGTTAGGTCTCATTTAGTATGTAGGCTTTGTTAAACCATATTACACGAGTCTCCATACTCGTTTGGTTTACGAATCCTCATCCTATCCGATCCTTTGATTTAGGTCCGGTATATTAACATAGTACCTATATTAGGTGCCGTTTGATATCCGTGATCTCTAGCATTGCTTGGTGGTTATCTTAGGACTTCTGAGCAATCTCAAGTGAGTACATAGACCCCTCTTTTACTGTTTTCCAAACTGTTTTGGGGTGGAACACATGTGCCTACTTGTTACTTTCATGCTTTCCTGTTTTCACATCATATACTTATTATGTTCGTTAGTACATTTATAGTACATGATTTCATTACATTTTATGCTATGTATGCCCATTGTGTGCGTACTTAGTACATTGTTTTACATTACATTTTATGCTATGTATGCCCATTGTGTGCGTACTTAGTACATTGTTATACATTACACTATATGCTATGTATGTCCTTTGTTGCATACTTAGTACATTGTTATTCATCATATGCTTACATTTTGGATACACATTACATGATTCACATTAGACATGAACATTTTACTTTGGTAGTTTGGTTTGAGTAAGTGATTAAGTAACGAGGCGTGTGTAATATGATACAAGCATGGTGGATACGCCGCTGGTACTTCCTATATATAAGTGTTTGTATGGTATTACATATCGTAGCGTTATTTGAATCATTTCAGTTTGAGACATATAACATTTTATACAAATTACATACTTTTCACAAGACATTGATTTACAAACAACTTATCTTATACAAACTCATCTTACATGGTTATTCATTTAACCATACATTATTCTCATATTTATACATATCATCTGATCTTATCGTTTTCAAATGATTTACAAGACAAAGCAAATTACAAGGTTCATGACTAAACATTTTCTCAAACATAAGTCATGAATCCTATTTTCTCAAAACCTATGTATCTCACAGGCATTTTTATGCTGACGTACCTATTTTCACATGTGTTTTCAGGAGATGATGCATAGGACTTATCAAGACATACTTAGGCGGACCTGTGCCTTAGTGACTTAAAACGAGACAAGAACTAGTTAATTTATGTTATCTACTCTTTGGTTCTTGTTTAAAACAATGTAAACTTTCATGTTTGATTAATAAAACGAAACTTCAATTGCCATGGATTTGAAACAATTAATTCTGTTACAACACTCCCCGATGTTTCCGCCGCGTTTGGTTGTCCTACGTGGTCGGGGTGTGACAGAAAAGTTGGTATCAGAGCCAATGGTTATAGGGAATTAGGTTATTAGTAATACTTTGACCTAGTCTATAACCTTCTTAGGACCCTAACGCGAGTTTACTTGCGTTTAGTCATAAAACGATACCTTCACCTATCCTTAGGTGATAACCACAATAAGAACATAAATTTCGAAACCGCTTTGAAAATTAATCATCTGTTCTTGGATGATTGATTACTAGGTTTTGAACCCTCTATTACAAGGTTTTGAACCCCTTTGAGTTTTCAAAATCTCGTCAAAGTTTTTGGTCCTAAATAATGTGAACACGTGCAAACTGGAAAAGTGAATGCCTGTACCCTGAGTTTTCTGACTAAGGCTAGAGTGTTCGTACAAATCCACATAATCGGACCAGTCACTCTTACCTGGGAACTCTTGGGGTGAGTGTCCACTTATAGGCGAGCATGTCTTCGCGATACATTATGAGGATCTATTCGCTTTGATTCAGCCTTTGTGTGTCGTTTGTTTGCTTCGTGGTTCAAACAAATGACCATCACCCATAGCTTACGTTTGTTTGCCGCGACATACTCTACCCTTAGCTTACGCGGGCCGTATCAAGGCTGGACTTGACTTCGCTGACTTCTTTAGTTAAAGCGGGCCGCGTAAGGGTTTATAGGTCTTTGACGCGGGCTGCGACAGTTCATAGCACGCGATCACACCAGAGGCCGACACGTGTCGACATCGTGTCGAGTCTACTAGCTGACCCAGCTAAGCTACTGCGTTGACTGGTGTTGACGCGGGCCGCGTAAGGGTCCCTTGTCTTTTACGCGGGCCGCGACAGGACTCAATTACACAACTATAAATAGATGGCATCAGGTTTCAATTTCCGTCGCTCACATTTCAATCTCAATCTCGAATTATGAAGTATTAAGCAAAATATTTGGGTATTATACCCCTAAATTAGCGAGGTTCTGCTCTGTTGTAAGTATTATAACCCTGGTTTCATAATAGTTACGCTGCCCGATTGATTTAGGGTTCCGTAACAACTGTCGTGGTTCTGCCCGACGTAGTTGTTGGAATGCCGTCTCGGGGAGGGTATCATTAATAATTTCAAAGGGTTATGGTACTAACCAATGTACATTTGTATAAATTATAGATTATATCCAGGAAACCCTTACAAAAAGCCTAAGACAGCAATGTGAGTAATCTCCTTTTTGTTAACAGTTTTTACAAAACCTTAATTGTTTTACAATGTGATTAAGCGGTGATTGAGTCTTTGTAGTCTTCAATTACTGCCGGTATGTTGGGGTTTTGTATACAAAATTTGTACTACTTGCGAGTAGTAAGTCAGGATGACAATACGTTACCATTGGACAATGAGTTAGCCAATGGGTAATATGACCCACAAGTCAGGATTCATAGTACCAAATGGAGTAATTGTGTAGACATAAACATTGTAATCGTCCTCGATACTGTTTAATTTGATAAAATGTTTCTTGATTAAACTGGGATTCACTCACCAGTATTTCCGACTGACAAATGTTTTTAAAACGCGTTTCAGGTAACCCAATGTGATAGCCAATTATTAAAAAGCCAGCTGGAGAGCACTAAAGGCTTGGGGATAACGTGGCTATAAAAGTTACCAAATAAACGGTGTTTTAAATTAAATAAAATAGGGTTTGTCCCTATAAATGTATTGTAATAAGAAACTTGGGTTTTGTCCTTGTTATTTATTAATATGAAATATGGTGGTTTTACTCTGATAAACATTTCCTAACTACGATCCTGATGTAAATTCCGCTGCGAGACTAAATAAACTGATACCACCAAAATCTATGATCACGTCCGCCCGTTCCCGGGGATCAGGGATCGGGGGTTGTGACATTTGTCCCTTCTCTTGGGCTCGTTATTCTAACGTAATACGCTCCCTGTCAATACTTTAAATTAAGTAACTTTGCAAATAATGTAAAGGGGCGTAAGCTCTACTTACCTCGCATCCGAATACGCTTTCTTCTCCTGCTTGATTCGTTTGACCGCTTATTTCCCAAGCCTCCACCTAGCTCGTTAGGCGACAAACTATCATCATTCACAAGGTGGTTAGATTAGTCATTTCAATTCACGACTATTCCACCTTACGTATTTTCTATGTCGAAACCACTATTCGACTTTATCATTGGTTAGTTTGACTTTTATAGGTCAACTATCTTAAATCATACAATAGGCATAATTAAGTTAAATCAACATTATGATTAGAACCCGTTTTAACCCTTATTTCACGTAATTCGTCAAACAAGTCAATTACGCGTTTCATTCGTAATTTCAACATATAAACATTCACTTAGGCATTTTAACAAACACCTTGCGGGCATAATTTCTCACAATTTATTATCAAGCTCAATACTTGTCATTTAGCCATGGTTAACATCAACTAAGCATGTTTACATCAATTTTCACATTAACAAAATCTGAATTTACTTCCTAGAACTCAAATTACACTAGAACAACAATTAAAATTCTAGTGTTTAACATGTTCCTACAACACCCACTTATCACATTCAATGGTGATTGTGAATTCACAAGAAATAAGCATGATTTCAACATGTGATTGACTAGGGTTTTACTCCCAGACATTATATCATTCCTATTTCATCAAAATAACAAACATGCAACCATCAATTTCGAATTCTCTAGGTTTGCTCAGAAATTCAAGTAGAGATTTTCTATCGAGTTTCACATACCTTATGACCCCCTTGCAATGGAGATCACCAATCTAGGCTCGGATTTCGTTTTGGAGTTGATCTTGACCTTCAATTTGATCAAATTGCACAAACTAGGGTTTGAGAGCAAGCTCTGGTCGTCCCCTGTGTTCTAATCGACCAGACACACACTTAAGTGTGTGTTTGGTGTTAAATTTTTGTTTTAATAATATAACTTTGCAATTGTCCAACTTTGGTCCCTCAATTATCCATGGTTTATAAAAGACTTACTAGTCCATGCTTCTTTATTGTTTTTAAACAAATAATTAACTAGGTTAATTACCCCTAGTTAACTTAGTGAGTCCCGGGAGTTCTAACCCGTTTATTTTAAGTTCCGTTAACTCGGGCCTTTTATCCATTTCATCTCTTGAAAGTTCTTATCCGCTTTTTAATTAATATTAGGATTATTTATTTAAATCCTAATATTTTCCGGGTTACTTTTACCACTAACGGTACTTTACCCGTCTTTTAGTATTAACGGGGTTTGATTACCAAACCCGTTTTCGGGGTGTTACACTGTCACTCCAGGAGTGCTACCAGAGAACCCTGTGCACTCAATTCTACCCCCAGGAGAAACTCCAATCTCCTGGTACGTCAGGTCTCAAGGGGCACTAAATGCAGTATACACACAACTGTGTGCACAGACTGCTCCCTTAACTCAATCACGGTGACCAGGATCTCGTGCTAATGCTTCTCAACGCGAGGATCCATCTTACGAAAATACAGAGGTTTACTCTAAATCTACATCAAGATATGAGTACACCCAATCAGGAAATCATCAGAGAGAATATCGAGATGAATCACACCCTCACCGAAGACAATAAGTTCACACTAGGTTGGGTCCTCAACGGAACACTTACACCGATGAATCTGATCCAACTTACCGTGTGGGTGAAAGTACCATCGTGTTTAACCGATTGCAGCCCAATTACAACAAGTGCAGACCTCGTGCGGTTTACAACCCTGAGGCTGAGCACAATTACAATTTGATTTACCGCCCTGCGGAAGCAACGGAAAATTCAAAATTCTTCATGGAAATAGCTTTGGCTCCGCTTGAGAAAGCTAAACTACCATCCAACGTGGGTAAATTTAATGGGCTGACAGACCCCGATGACCACTTGAGGGTTTTTACAAGCGCAGGGCTAGTAGGTGGCTGGACTCTACCATTATGGTGCCATCTTTTCGTACAGACCCTTACTGGCACTGCAAGAATCTGGTTCGATAACTTACCCATTGGAAACATCACATCATGGAAAGATCTGCGCAAGAAATTTCTGACTCATTTCAGTCAGCAACGACGCTCTATCCGAGCCACATCAGATGTGATGAACATTTGGCGTCATGACGACAAAAGTCTGGAGGACTTTATCACCCGATATAATAAAGAGGTACTGGAGATCGGAGGAGTCCACGAGCAACTGATTCGCGCACAGTTCAAATACGCAGTCAGATGCGATGATATGATCAAGGTTCTGTCTGGGACGGAAGGCCTCCCGAAGAGTTGGGAGAAAGTGATGGCAGCCGCTAAGGTTTATGCACAAACAGAAAAGAACCTTACCACTAATAGGCCGCCGCCACCACACAACAGACCCTCCGACTTAGGTTCAAATGGCGGAAGGAAATTCAAAAAGGGATGGCGCGACTCTGGCTCGGGAAACCATTCATCTGAAGATGCTCGGTCAACGATCAATAAACTTGCCGCGCAGAGGGAACTCAAACAGGAGAACAGGGAGAGGCAATGGACTCCCTTAACTAAAACCCCGCAAAAGTTTTGAGCACTGAAGATTATCAGTTTAAACCACCAATCCCCATGAAAAACAAGCGTGGACAAGACCCAGCCCAATATTGCGAATATCACAAAGACAGTGGTCATACCACTAACAACTGCATTTCCTTGCGCACAGAGATTGAGAAAGCCCTTAAAAGCGGCGAACTCACACATCTGCTACAAAACGTGCGCAAGGAAATAAAGCAGATAACTCGAGGCGAGGAAGGCCCGAGCAAAAGGGCGAAAAACTAAGAAGAAACTCTATGGTCTCTGCGCAGAAAGACACGATTCATTAAGGCAAAGCGGGAGAATAGAGTAAGTTAAGTCTCATATATTTATTAGAAAACTTTGTAATGGCCCCTACGCCCTATCCAGAAATAAACAACAAAGTTTCTATTATTCTTGTGTTTTTTTTTTACAAAGTGCATGCAATTTCTTTTAGTAAGCGCAAAAACATTATGGTAAATATAAAATAAAGCCTCATGAACGGTCAGTGATTACGTCACAAACGACCATACGTTCACACATGAGCTTTATACCAACTTCATTCGCCTTACTCAAGCAAAGTAATTGTGCTCATGCAAAATATTATAAACTAAAAAACACAACATACTATTCTCGGCGTACAAATACGCCTTAATAACTATCAAACACGACAGTGTTTTAGTTACTTGCGCAACAGCGCACCAACAAAGAAAGGGATATACATCCCAAATATTACAGAAAATTGTTCAATACAATTTCAAAGGAAACTACACTAAATCTTCACCTTCATCCGGAAAGATTTCTTTTAGTTGTGCCACGTGATCATCAGATTGCAACGCAACACTTATAAGATCCATAACGGGAAGCTGCAAGTTGTTAAATTCTGCCTTTAAAGCAGCAAGCGCAGAACCAGTATTAACGCCATAAGTCGCGGATTTGCTAGTATCCCAATCAACCTTCAAAGCGCTATTCACATGCTGGGAACACTCAGCGTATCCTTGGGCATACCCGTCCTTTCGCGCAGTAACAATTAAACGCGCAACGGTTTTATCCAACTCCTCAGAATTCAAAGCTGATTTAGCAACCTATGAAAATAAGAAAGGGTAAATAAGAAGGCACAGAAACATTCCCGCACCAAAAAATAAGAGGCGACTTACACAGGAAATTCCACGATCTTTCAACCACGCCATATCACTCTTTAAAGGATCAAGCTCGCTTTCCGCTGTGGCCCGCGACGTTTCTGAATTTTCCAATTTTTCTTCGGTTTCAGTCAAACGGCGAGAAGTTTCAGCCTTTTCGGAATGCGCAAATTCCAGATCCTTTTTAAGTTGTTCCTGGTCAGAAAGCAAAGCAGTAAGTTCCTCTAACTCTCTATCTCTAAGAGCAAGAGTGGCGCAAGCTTGTACCTCTCGTTGCTCACTGCGCTCCCTATGAGAACGCGCTTCTTCTAGCGCAGCTTCTGCATCAGCTTTCTCCTTTTTCAACTTTTCTACCCCCGCATCCTGTTTCTTTAGTTTTTCAATCTCAGCCTTGAGATTGTTGATGACATTGCGAAGATTTACCTTCTCAGCATTATCTTTTTCGCAAATTCTCTTCCAGTTTTTGCGTTCTTCGGAAAGGAGGGCAGCTTCAGCTTCCGCTTTCCTCTTCCAACCTGCAACAGACCACTCCTCAGTTTTACGATCAGCTTCAAACTTGGCTTGATCAGCTTCCAATTTAGCTTTCAACTGGGCAATCCGGTTTTCATCCACAGCAAATTTCTTCTTCGACACCTGAAAAGCATCCCACTCCTTGTGCATGTTGTGCCATTCGCGCACTATACGATGAGTGGTCGATGCATGGGAAGCAGCTTCCTCAAGGTAAGCATGATAAGTTTGCTCGTAAGACCGGCTTTCTTGAAACTTGATCTCCCCAGGCGGAAATATCCCCTGCAACCAATCTCGGCACACGCGCCAATCCGAAAAAGTATCACCTTTCTTTAAATTCCAAACAGGGGCATGAAGCTCGGAAGCATCTTTCTCCGAATAAGTTCTGTAATAGTAATCCCCTAGAGTTTCCTCTGGGCGGATTGGAGAATTTTTGTCTGCATCGGAAAATGAACCCTCATCTTCAGCAAAAACTTTTTCGACATTCTCAGGCATAGAACCGGAAACCTTGGAAGGAGAAGCTATAACAGGAATTTCTTCCGCAATTTTTTCCTTATCACAGGCATCAGGTTCAGAAGTTGAGGGGTTATTAGCATCATCCGTCACCAATGGGCTCACAATCTTCTCAACTTCCGCAGCAACTTCAACAGGCTTGTCAGCCTCAACAGTCTTCCCCACACCACCATCAGGAACCTCCGTAGTCTTTAATTGATCAGCAACGGAAGCACGCGGAGGAGTAGGCGGGAGTTCTTCATTAACCACAGGTTGCGACTCCGTGGGAACAGGAGAAACAGGGACTTCTGAAAAAACAAAGCATGTAAATGTCTAATGCACATGAGGAAAAACAAGCAAAGGTAACACTTACCAGGAGCAGACTCAAAAATAAAAGCATCCAGATTGCCTTTCTGGGTAATTTTCTTCCTCTGGATCTTCTTTGAAGGCTGACCCTTAGCTTCAGCATCAGTCTGTTTCCTTTTACCCGCCTTCTTCCGCACCAAGTGTTCAGGACTAGACTCCAAGTCAATGGGATCATCTGGGTTGGATGGAGGGATATCGGCAGTATCTCTCAGTTCAGGTTTCGGCCTCCTAACAGTAACTGCAGGCGCAAGACCCTCCAAAGAGTCAGAAACCACCACATAATCACACCAGGAGTCAGAGGAACGGCGCATACCTTTCTTCTCTCCTCCAACATTTTTAACTTTGGAGGTGTGAGTTTTTTCAGCATCGCTCTTTTTAAGCGCAACATTACTGGCCGTCGCACGTTTCTTCTTCTCAGGGCCTATGCCCAAGTTCGACAACTCACCTATAGAAGCGCAAAAACAATTTACTCAGACGCGTAAAAAAAGAGAGAGTAAACAGTAAACCAAAATGCACATAGCTTACCAGCGCCAGCAGCAGGCTGAACAGACAGATCCGCATCCCACGGAAGAACAAAATTCCTCACAATTCGATGGTACCAAAGCTCTTCATCAGGTTTCTTCTTAATGGTACCCATTTTTCCGCCTTCTCTCTTGTATGCTACAACATACAATGAAATAAATGCAGAAGAAGAAAAGCATGTTCAAAAAAAAAAAGTGGGAGAAAGGCAAAAAGGGGAAAACCCCAATCTTACCATGACCTTCCTCCGTATACACCGGCTTGTCGTCACGATCCATTTTCTAATTCAAGCTCATACTGGCACCAACAAGGGCTTTCTCCGGTAAGGCGATGTTGGGAACTTCCTTCAGGTCTTGGTACCAATTCTCGTCAACAGGGGTTCGAAGCGTTTCAATAGGGACGTCTTCTTTTCCCCTTAGAACCATCCTCATCGGAATCACCCCTGCCTTGATGAAGAAGAATTTTTGTTTCCAGTCATGGAAAGATTTTGGAGGATGCTGTAAAATCTTCTTTGCAGACGATCTTTGGACAAACGAGTAAAACCTTTGGGTACAGTGCATTTGGTGAAAAACCCTAAATTGAAAGACTGTCGGCTCAATATGCATCGACCGACACACAAACTCAAAATGTCGAACCCTAACCATGCCAATAGGGTGCAGTTGGGAAATATGCAACTTATAATACTCAAGGATTTCAAGAAAAATTTTTGTTGCAGGCAAGCGAAAGTTGCCTTCACAGAAAAAATCCCAAAAAAGGGTGATATACCCAGCCGGAGCATCTGCTGCTGTCTGACCCTCCTCAGGATACAGGGCACCCCAGTTCTCCGGGAATCTAAGATTCCGAACCAAACAATCAAAAGTTGCTCTAGGCCACTTTAACGGTGGAAGTTCACCAGACATTTCTTCGGATAAGTCTTCTTGGTGTTCTCTGGTTGACATAAGGGGAAGAAATGACAAATTTCTCGGATAATAAAGAAAGGAAGGGAAAAGTTTTCAACAAAGCAATGATTAACAGAAAGGGGCAACTCAAACAAACTTATATACTCACCGCAATAAATAGCATCGGTAACTGCCATAGCACCTTTTTCGGATATCACAGTTACCCAAGCGACAGGAGCGAGTGAAAATCAACACAAACGCGAGTTCTCGCGCGCGTGCAAAACACAGACAATAAGAGACAACTGACAGTGACAGCCTGTCACTCAGTCCTTACTGTACCAGCCCCATTTAAAGTCAAAGATTTTCAAAATCTTAATTATAAGCAAAGTAAATCTTCTCTTAGAAGATTCCCCATTTTCACGCCAAAAAGCATTTCCCTCTCATAAGTCCAGTGCTCCACTTACTTGCATAAGAGCAACACTAGACTGGGGGGACTTGAAGGGGTAAGGTCCCAAAAACCTCATAATAAGTACTTGGGACCATACCACAACCTCGTCCTTCAGCTCTTTTTACCTTGCGCGACCGCGCACTGGTTTTACAAAGAAAGGCTTAAGAGACAGATAGCAGACAACACTCGCGCGCCAAAAGGAAATCATAAATCCTTGCGCTTTCATAAAAGATGAAAATC
This sequence comes from Helianthus tuberosus, assembly GCA_030545235.1. NCBI lineage: Eukaryota > Viridiplantae > Streptophyta > Magnoliopsida > Asterales > Asteraceae > Helianthus > Helianthus tuberosus. Next base: position 186,195,343 of record CM060442.1, read on the forward strand.
CTAAGTCAAGCACTTCCGCTTAATAATATCCAGACTTGGATATTATTTACTTAACTGATACCACACAATAAAGAGTCACACCAGATTACAGTAGTAATCTTCTAGAAGAATTCAATCGTGCACCACTAAGACGGTTATAACCGTCTGGACACGTGTCATCACCTCAGGCACCCCTGAAATCACAATGATAGCATGTAATTGGAGAGAAACCTCCACTTGATCACTTTCCACGTGGCAAACCCCCAGCCATAGATCTAAGCAACGATCTGTGTGCACTCACGTCGGATCGAGAAACTTAACGGAAGGAAATGTAACCGCTTACGGGGTTAGCATCTTCCGTCAACATTTCACTAACGAGTTTTCCCGCCCAAAACTCTCGGCTATAAATATGAGAACAATTCAGGTATGAAATTCAAGTTACACACACTTCGTTAATACCTCTTCTTCTTCTTCTTCTTCATAAACACATACTTATTCTCACGCCGGAGTCGGGTCAAGGAGAGCACTCCTTTCTCCCCTTGACGAGGCTAACGGTGCTTTGTTTTGCAGAGTTTATTGGAGAAGAAGATCAGTTGCAATCGAATCAAACGAGAGAGAACAACCCCTTTTTATGCAGATCCAAACCCCCTATATAATTCGATTCCGGTCAATTATGTAGTGTTTCTTCAGAGAGCTAAAATATGATCTCGTGGAGCATCTTGGGGACTAGATTTATCCTACCTTTTGGTGGATTCCGACGACGATAGTTAAATTATTTTTAGTTTTAAAATGTCTTTTTTTATTTTAATGTCATTTATTTGTTTTAAGTTAATGTATTATCTTATTTTTATTTTAGTGTAATTTTATTTATTTTAATTGGGTAAATTACACTTTTTGTCCTTTATATTTGTATCGAATTACAGTGGATAACCTTTAACTTCAATAATTACAGCCATAATACTTTATTTGAAAAACTCATTACACTTTTTGTCCTTTAGCACTAACCAGGTTAAAAATTTGAGTTAAATCTAGTCACATGAGGGTATTATGGTCATTTCACGTTTTTATTTAAATGTTATTAATAAAAAAACAAAAAATAACATACATGCATAATACAGCTTATCTAATCCCCTTTAATCATTTCATCTCATTCCCCTAAAACCCTTTATATCCTCCACTCACTCACACTACTCAACCATCGCCTAAGTCCACCACCGCCACCGTCTGTAACATCACCACCACCATCATAGGAGCTACACGACCACCACTCTCTCTCTCTAAATCATAACACCACCGCCGGATCTACAAACACCACCAGCGCCGCCGTTGGCGTTTGGTTCAAGGTCTCATCCACAATCGGAGCCCTAGATTTTCTAGATCGACAAACACCGCCAGCACCGCCTGTGACATCACGACCACCATCATCGGAGCTACACCCCTTTCTCTCTAAAACAAGCTCAATCAGAGCCCTAGATTTTCTGAAATTTCTCACTCAATGTGTAACAACCCGCACTTTCGTGCGTTGTTACCACTCGATATACTCGTTACGCCTAGCACCAGAGATTCGGATCATAATGTAACTATATCGCATACATCGCTATTCGAAGGATTAATCGCATAATTTCACAATACATTATCACTACAACACATCACAAACGCTAACACTCACGACGACATTGAGCGAGGACCTATTCTACCCTCCGCAGTGGCCGTGAGGTGTCGAAACGCAGACAATTAACGCTAACAAAGACTCTCGGGTGAGTGCTATAGCTCCAGTCGTCGTGACGATGATGACAATACGAGTGGATGGTGCCCCGTCAGTCATTGTGGCACAACACGCAATAACATTCATGATGACATCGAGAAAGGACCAATACTACCCTCCTTGATGACCGTGAAACGTCGCTAGTAATCGCATACTCGAATCGAAAACCGATTGTTATATCGAAACTTGGAAATATGGATACGTAAATACGACCCCTAGTGATATATATACATATATAATAATAATATAAATTAACTATAGAAAGCGCGTACTTCAAGAGCTATCGCAACGATAAAAAACGGAGAAATCCATCGTGCTGGAGTGGCCATCCGGATGGACAGCCTCATCCGAACGGATGGGCCATCCGACCCAAAAACCCCTTCAGCCTCTCTGTTGCCTATAAATAGCATGTCACATCACTGTTCAAGTGATGTGACAGCTCCCACTCGACCAAGCACGCTCTTGGACCCTTTTAACTCGATTCCTCACGATTCCGGTAAGATTTTAACCTAAAACTTGTACTTCTATGATCTACACTCAATTCTACATCATTCTATCTTTCAAAACTCAATTTCTAACCATGAAATCTACTGATTTGAGGTGTTTTAAGGTGATGTCACCAAGAGTTCATATGAACTTCAAGTTGTGATCTCATCCCACCATAAACGACTCAGATCTGGGTGATTTTCACATGTTTTGATAACAAATCTCACCTAAATCTATGTATTTAACCAAGGAACTGCGCGATTTCGAGTTAAACATGAGAAACCGTCAAGAACGGCCAGATCTGATGGAACGGGGTGATTCCCGGCCGTTAGAACGGGTCGGAACTGATGAAATTTCAATTGTTAATACGAAATTGGACTGTCCCAGTGAAACCACGCGTACTTCTTCCGAAAACACTCGAAAACCGTTAGTCCGAACGCAAAAACAGACGTGTTATCCGACCAGATAACATGTCATCCGAACGGACCACATGTCATCCGATCGGATCACATGTCATCCGGACGGATCACATGTCATCCGGACGGATCACATGTCATCCGGACGGATCACATGTCATCCGGACGGATCACATGTCATCCGAACGGATGACAGCAATCAAACCAAGTCAACACACCTCCGACCGGATAGCCTGTAATCCGACCGGATGACAGACATCCGACCCAAGCCAACATGTCATCCGAACGGATGGACCCATCCGACCGGATGAGCACCATCCGACCGGATAACTAACATTTTGACGCTATTCCCGCTTAATCGTGCATCGTTTACAATACCGCTCAATGATTCAACGCAGACGCACTCGCAACCGATCCAATCAAGTTGTATTCTCGCTAAATACGCACTGTGAGTATACTTGAACCCTTTTTAATCGCATTTTGGGTGTAACATACGTTTCTAACAAATCAAACTTATCAAACGAATTATTCAATCAATCGAATTATCACTTTGCGAATAACTGTTATGCATAGATATACGTGATGCTAGTTGCATATGTGCTAGGGCTTATACTCGCGACGTCCCACCACGACTAGTATAGTACTATTGCGCCCGATGGGGTCTAGTTTGCCATCGCATATTCGAGCATCGAGGACTTAGTTGGTAGTATCAGCTTTGTGAGTGTATATGTCATGTGTTACGTTTATGCATGTGGAAATTCGCTACACTTTTAATCTGTTACGCTACATATCAAACCTGTATACTCGCCAATACTTTTGTATTGACAAATATTTTAACGTATGTTGCAGGTTAGATCGCAGGCTATATCAAATCAAGCTAGGAAGTCTAGAAACTCAACTCAAATCCAGGTTGTAGGATTTGTATTGTTCGAGAGGACAAGAAATCTGTGATAACTTATGTGATTGTATTATTTGTTAGTATGGGATAACGAATGTATTAAATATTATCGCAATATAGTTGTTATGGATTCTCTTGAGCAATCTGATTCGCCTAGTGCCGCGCCCCGATGATTCCGCCATCGGTTGGGGTGTGACAGATTGGTATCAGAGCCATAACTATAGGGAATTAGGTAAGACTCGACCTAGTCCGGGTCGACGTCTTAGAAATTGACCTAGTCTATAGTCTAAGTACCAACAGGCCGACTCGTACGAACCCAGTAGGGTTTGTATAGGGCCTATTTGATACTCTCGATTGAAATTGCTAAAAGCTACAACTTTGTGTGAACACCGCGTACTACTTCTTCACACGAAGAAGCCTTTCCTAAGGCTTGAATACTACTTAGCCTTTCCTAAGGCTGGCACAATACACATGTTTCGAAAATACTCGCATAACAAAACCGAGTGATCCAGTCGAGATCAGGTGTGAAAACCAAGAACTCTCAACGAGATCACTCACTCAGTGCGTTTTTCTAGCACGAGAACCTTTCATCGAGTTAGGAGTGACATCCACATCTCGACGAAAGTCTCCATTTCGAAATCTAGTGGAACTCACGAATTTATTCGAAGAGCATAACCACAATTAGGAACGAAGCTGTTAAGTCAGGGGTGAAACCCGTACCTTAATAAGCCGTTCCACTCTCTAAATTGGTTTTCAAAAAGCTCTCACCAAGGACTCGACTATCACGATAACTCGAGCCACGCGATGACTAGGAAGACGAATGCCGTGAGCTGCATCCCAGTGGAAGCATGAAGTCTTCTGGGTCAATGCGCGTGCACGAACTTGTTAAATATAGTTGGGTTACCATGGGTAGTCGACGCCTAAACACCCTAGGCACTCTATCATACGACCCGCCGATTTTACAAATGGTTGGAACTTAATTACGTGGTGTATTTTGAGACTTTACGCGTTATCAATTCCTCGATTTAATGATTTTCACTCCCTGCTTTATAAACGCACAATTCGCACAACCATCGCAATCTAAAACGCAACCCGAATGTTCGCAACAAAACTAATGCATAATCTATCGCATTCGCTCTCGTTTTCTCACTTCAACGCGTCCTCGCATATTCTAAATCGACCTGTATGTGTATGAATACAAATTACAATTATATAAATACCTATATATACGTATAAACAACAAGTCATTGTGTGAGAACTTAGGAACTTCGTGCCTCCTATGTGGCTCCTATGTGATTCGTATTACTACTATACTATCGCATCAAGTTTTGAACGCGCTCAATCGCATCGCAAAACTCAAAAATCATTATGATCGAATCTCACTCCAAGTCTCTTTCTGTCTAGATGCCTTCCAACAACTCTACTTCGAGAATGTTAGCAAAGAGACGTGCCAAACGAAGGGGCGAAAAGAGGATTGCTTCACTTGTGACCAGGGAAGTGGTCAAAGTCATTCCTCAAATTGCCGCACGGGTGCACTCTCTTATCAATCCTCGAACTTCGGAAGACGTTAAGACAGAAGAGCCGCAATCTACATTTCTCTACAAACACTTCAAGGCCTGTGATCCAATGGTCTTCACGGGTGAAGGAGGTGTTTCTCAACTACTCCAGTGGTTCGACTCTATCAAAGTTACCCTTCGTCAAAGTGGGTGTCCCGATAGTTTCCGTACTACTTGCGCTACTGGAGTATTTCAATCGCGAGCACTCGACTGGTGGACCGCCGAACGTAACAAACGTGGGATCTCCACAGCTTACGCTCTCTCTTGGGATGAGCTGAAAGAGCTCATGAAGAAAGAGTATTGTCCCCCTCACGAAATCCAGAAACTAGAAAACGAATTTTGGGAAATCAAGCAAACCGAAGGTGACAATGCTGACTACACCGCAAGGTTCAAGCAGCTTAGCGTAATCTGCCCAAATCAAGTCAACACTTCAGAAAAAGCCATTCCTAAGTACATTCGCGGCTTGCCTGAGTGTGTGGGTGATTTTGTCGAAGCTGCAAGACCTGCTACTATCGAAGAAACATACCGCTTGGCAGCAGAAATCAACAACAAACGACTCATGGAAGGGTTTTACTCAAAGAATCCTGTCAAACAAGCTTCTCAAGCAATCGCCATTAATTCTTCAGGTGATCCTGTTGACGATTCTCCTGACGAATCTGCTGACGATTCTTCTGACGAATCTGCTAACGATTCTTCTGACGAATCTGCTGACGATTCTTCTGACGGATCTGCTAACGATTCCTCTGACGAATCTGCTGACGATTCTTATGACAAATCTGCCGACGGATCTCCCGACAACTCGGCCAAAGATTCTGCAAGTGAGTCCTCAGACGAATCCTCCAACGACGACACCTCTTCGCAAGACACCGACAAACCCAGCCGCAAACGAAAGATTTCAAGCCCGAGCTCATCAACAACCGAACTGTTGCAACCGAGACCTCTTCAATCAGTTCCGGTGTTTCCAAAGCGAGCTTACACTGGAGCTCATCCTCAGTGTTACTCATGTACCTATCATCATCCAATTGGGGATGACTGTCGCTATTGCAGTAACTGCAACCGTTACGGTCACTTCACCCGCAACTGTTGCATCGAACCGCGAACCTGAGTACAACAACAGCTCCAGCAAAAGTCTTCAACACCAAGCATCAAGCAAGCGTAGGATAAAGTTGTAATGATACGATTTTCGACGTTAATTTCTAAGTCTTGAACCTACTCTATTATTCGATGTTGCCACGATGCGTAACATTAACTCTCGTTTTTCGTTTTCCCTCTCACTCTCTAACCATCGCACTTAGACTAGATTCACACGCATACTATATACTATATCACGAAATATTGTGTTTTACCCTCACTACACTCTTAGAACGAGGTACGATAAGCGTGCAAGGAACGATTAATCACGGGTGCACACGAGATTATTTGGGTCAGTGCACGAAGATTGTAGTAAATTCTAAGGTGCCATAAGCGTTACGACGAAGTATGACACCAAACCACGGGATCTAAGTAGTAGGGGTCAAGCAAGGTATGCTTTATCATACTACCGAAGTTCCGTGAAGAAAGTGCCACGTGGAGTTGAACGTTATTAGACCTATTATACTATTGTGATTATTTTTCAACACACTACACTTAATCGTAAGGCGTAACAACTAAATCGCATCATCGCAAGACTTGTCGTGAGTCTGCAAACGCAATACAATCACCTCATCGATGGACTCTGGGAAGTCTACCTCGCAGGCAATTTGCATCGACGCAAGACTGGTCGTAAGTCTGTTGCAACGAATCTCATCAAGTACATAAACGCTCACGATGTTGTTGAGTAAGGACCTATTCTACCCTCCTCAATAACTGTGACGCGTTGCATCGTAACGAAAAGCTTATTCGAAACAAAACTCGGCTAATCGCAATCGCTTATCATATGTATCTCGCAATCTCTATCGATTACTACGAGGATCACTACCGCTTATTATGGGAATCGCGATATCGCTTGCTGTGTGTCAATCTATCGCTATCACCTACCGTTATCTGTGATATTTGTGTGAAGTTAGCACATATGACCTCGCTTCACGAGATGAAGCTCATATGGTTAAAGCAAGGCGTTTTAGTCATATCAGCAGGCTTTCGTGGAAAAAGGCCATGTGGGGTCTGATGTTAGTTAAACTCTGTGGTGTTAATCAATCAAATCGAACCGCATAAATCGCGCACACCTCCATCGCTTGCAACGCAACAACTGTCGCTTATCGTAATTCGATTATCATCGCCGTCATCACTAGTGTTTTGTGTTTGTGTTATTCGCTTAATCACCTAATCGCTGATCGCTTATCGTGTATAGTCTAACCGCTTATTCGCGTATCGCGTATCGCGTACCGCTTATCGCTCGCTTGGTGTTCGTTGCAGTCTGTGTGGTATTAGTACGCATGACACCGCTTCACGAGGCAAAAACTAACCTGGTTAAACGTGGTGTTTCACCATGTTAGCAAACTCTCGTGGAAACGTGCCATGTGGGTTTAGTGTGGAATCTAATCGAAAACGCGTTATTCGCTTATCGCTTGTCGCTCGACGCCTACCCAGACACGACACGTAAATGTTTTACGTTCGCAATTCAACTCGCCGGTTAAACCTATTCGATTACTCGGTCTGACTTTCTATCGATTGGGCCGAGTAAGCGCAAATTCTATCCGTGTCGTATCGGCACACCTGACACCGCCTCACGAAACAAAAGTAATATGGGCAAAGCATGGTGGATACGCCGCTGGTACTTCCTATATATAAGTGTTTTAAACATATTAACAAACTTTTGTGGGAAAGTGCCAAGTGGGGCTCGGTGATTAACTACCTTTTGTACTATTAAAACTTATTTTGATTTAAAAACCGGTGGACAAGTGAAATTTTCTCACGACGTGGAGATAACATCGAATCAGCTTAACTCCATGTCCAAGAAAAGTTTCATAAGTCCAGTTTTCCTTAAAAGCTTTTACAACAGCAAAACGAAATCCTTCTTAAGACATTGGTTCGACATCGAGTTCAGCTCGAACCCATGTCATAGGAGAGTTTTCGTAACCTCAGTTTTCATCTTCGAATTTCTTAAAATGTTTAAAACCTAAACTTCCTTGCAACATTGGTTAACATCGACTCAGTTGACCTTACGTTAAAAGGAAATTTTTCAAGATTACCATCCAAAATTCTTTTTTAAATATCTAAAAACGAGCGTTTCTTGTAACGATTGGTTAACGATCGACTCAGTTAACCCGACGCCATAAGAAACCTTTCAAGTTCTTTAAAATTTCAATCGCATTGAACTAACGAATTCTCCGCGACACGAGGTACTTTGGAACGCCAACTTGTGGGATATTACTTTTGCCTTTTACGTCGCCTTCTCGCTATCGCAATCGATCTCCCTTATTCGAAACGCTCTCGCTTGTCAACTCACGGTCAAATCGCTCGCTGTATCGCTACTTACGCAGGATCAACTCTCAAAGGTCTACCTGTTGGATTAATTTCGGGACGAAATTTCTTAAAGCAGGGGAGACTGTAACAACCCGCACTTTCGTGCGTTGTTACCACTCGATATACTCGTTACGCCTAGCACCAGAGATTCGGATCATAATGTAACTATATCGCATACATCGCTATTCGAAGGATTAATCGCATAATTTCGCAATACATTATCACTACAACACATCACAAACGCTAACACTCACGACGACATTGAGCGAGGACCTATTCTACCCTCCTCAGTGGTCGTGATGTGTCGAAACGCAGACAATTAACGCTAACAAAGACTCTCGGGTGAGTGCTATAGCTCCAGTCGTCGTGACGATGATGACAATACGAGTGGATGGTGCCCCGTCACTCATTGTGGCACAACAAGCAATAACGTTCATGATGACATCGAGAAAGGACCAATACTACCCTCCTTGATGACCGTGAAACGTCGCTAGTAATCGCATACTCGAATCGAAAACCGATTGTTATATCGAAACTTGGAAATATGGATACGTAAATACGACCCCTAGTGATATATATACATATATAATAATAATATAAATTAACTATAGAAAGCGCGTACTTCAAGAGCTATCGCAACGATTAAAAACGGAGAAATCCATCGTGCCGGAGTGGCCATCCGGATGGACGGCCTCATCCGAACGGATGGGCCTCATCCGAACGGATGGGCCTCATCCGAACGGATGGGCCATCCGACCCAAAAACCCCTTCAGCCTCTCTGTTGCCTATAAATAGCATGTCACATCACTGTTCAAGTGATGTGACAGCTCCCACTCGACCAAGCACGCTCTTGGACCCTTTTCCCTTGATTCCTCATGATTCCGGTAAGATTTCAACCTAAAACTTATACTTCTATGATCTACACTCAATTCTACATCATTCTATCTTTCAAAACTCAATTTCTAACCGTGAAATCTACTGGTTTGAGGTGTTTTAAGGTGATGTCACCAAGAGTTCATATGAACTTCAAGTTGTGATCTCATCCCACCATAAACGACTCAAATCTGGGTGATTTTCACATGTTTTGATAACAAATCTCACCTAAATCTATGTATTTAACCAAGGAACTGCGCGATTTCGAGTTAAACATGAGAAACCGTCAAGAGCGGCCAGATCTGATGGAACGGGGTGATTCCCGGCCGTTAGAACGGGTCGGAACTGATGAAATTTCAATTGTTAATACGAAATTGCACTGTCCCAGTGAAACCACGCGTACTTCTTCCGAAAACACTCGAAAACCGTTAGTCGGAACGTAAAAACAGACGTGTTATCCGACCAGATAACATGTCATCCGAACGGACCACATGTCATCCGATCGGATCACATGTCATCCGAACGGATGACAGCAATCAAACCAAGTCAACACACATCCGACCGGATAGCCTGTCATCCGACCGGATGACAGCCATCCGACCCAAGCCAACATGTCATCCGAACGGATGGGCCCATCCGACCGGATGAGCACCATCCGACCGGATAACTAACATTTTTATGCTATTCCCGCTTAATCGTGCATCGTTTACAATACCGCTCAATGATTCAACGCAGACGCACTCGCAACCGATCCAATCAAGTTGTATTCTCGCTAAATACGCACTGTGAGTATACTTGAACCCTTTTTAATCGTATTTTGGGTGTAACATACGTTTCTAACAAATCAAACTTATCAAACGAATTATTCAATCAATCGAATTATCACTTTGCGAATAACTGTTATGCATAGATATACGTGATGCTAGTTGCATATGTGCTAGGGCTTATACTCGCGACGTCCCACCACGACTAGTATAGTACTATTGCGCCCGACGGGGTCTAGTTTGCCATCGCATATTCGAGCATCGAGGACTTAGTTGGTAGTATCAGCTTTGTGAGTGTATATGTCATGTGTTACGTTTATGCATGTGGAAATTCGCTACACTTTTAATCTGTTACGCTACATATCAAACATGTATACTCGCCAATACTTTTGTATTGACAAATATTTTAACGTATGTTGCAGGTTAGATCACAGGCTATATCAAATCAAGCTAGGAAGTCTAGAAACTCAACTCAAATCTAGGTTGTCGGATTTGTATTGTTCGAGAGGACAAGAAATCTGTGATAACTTATGTGATTGTATTATTTGTTAGTATGGGATAACGAATGTATTAAATATTATCGCAATATAGTTGTTATGGATTCTCTTGAGCAATCTGATTCACCTAGTGCCGCGCCCCGATGATTCCGCCATCGGTTGGGGTGTGACACAATGAGCTCAAACTCATGGTTCAAGAAGCAATAACCAATAAAGATTCGACCTTTACACCTAATCCAGAATAACCCACTTCAGAAATCTAAATTTTGGGGGATACCCCGGTTCAAAGATGATAGAACTGATGTAATCTTGCTTAAGTTCTTGCGTGCTAGAGAGTTAAAAGTCAAAGATTCTTTCATAATGCTAAAGAACACATTCTTGTGGAGAAAAGCCTTTAGCATAGATGATTAAGTGGATGAAAACTTCAACAATGATCTTGAAAAAGTTGTGTTTAATCATAGGTTTGATAAAGAGGGTGTGACAACTGTGCCTCTTTGACCATCATACGAATACAAAACCAATGAAATATTGTGTTTCATTCTTGGGATTTGTATAAATATGTGTATCATTTGCACATATCAATTCTTGTTCAATTTCGAGCTTTAAATCGCTTTCTGGAAAGTTTTACACAAACTGATGCGTAAAACGTAATCAGTTTAACGCGAAAAACACTCCGGAATAGTGACATAGGCTTAACATACCTTAAATAACCTTTACATAACTTAGAAATAAGTTTTGAAGGGTTTGGTGTGTCAAAATCAAGTTTATTCGATTGCATGGACTATTTGCGTCAAACTGCAAAAGTATACCGAATCGAATAGTAACGAACATTCCGGAACTTGATCATAAGTTAAACACACCATAAATATCCCTTACATAGCTTAGAAATTGGCTTTGAGGGGTTCGGTGTGCAAGAAATAAACTTTTTGGTCAAACAGGGACTAAAAGCGTCAAAAAGTGCATAAGTTTGCATTTTCGCGCACATCTTACGTTCTGATTATATCCGGACACCCAAAATTTTTTGTAATCATTGAAATATTTTATTTTAATGATTTGCATGCTAAAATTCCATTCGTCGCGTAATTTGGATCGTTTTTCGCGTCCGTTCGTGTTTCATCGTAATTAACCGAACAACGCAACCGTACGACCAAACGAACCGACATCCGAGATGTTTTTGAGTATATTTTAAGTTCCCTATACTTTGGCATCATTATAGAACCTTGAAATGAGGTTAACGGGGCTTAAATGTGTCAAAAATGCATCGAAAACCAAGTTTTGCACATTCAGGGACCATTTCTGTCAATCAGCCAAACTTAGCCCTCGCGGGGCGCGTAAGATGAGCTCTCTTCTTACGCGGGGCGTGACATAGTCCCAGATCAGCAAACTGTTTTTCTGCAATCAGCAGCTGGTTTATGGTTTTTGGACATGGTTTCTTCATACAATGAGCTTGTTTTAGGCACCCATAGGTTTGTAAATCAGTGGGCACACATGGAGGGCCAAGATTGAAGCTTGTAATCCAAGAAACGATCCTAACGGTTTTCCAATCTCCATAAATACCCATCATGGTTCATTGCAATACTCACACTTGATTCAATTTCTGCTCTAAGTTGGAGTTTCCACACTTCATACCTGAGCAACTTGAATCAAATCTCCATTGCTTGGACCTCTTGTAAGCTTCTTTCATTCTTTTATGCGTTTTTAAGCACGAACGTCAAACAGTGTTTGACTTTCTGCTTTGACCAGTCAATGGTCAACACGAAGTTCGTTTGAACTTCGCAACGTGAGGGTAATCACGATGGTCATAGTCCCTTGTGACTATACCTACTGATTACCACGTTATTTAGGCATAGTGACGAGTCATAGTTTCGGTCAAAATACGCGTTTATGCGTATTTTGCAACCAAACTATTCTTGGGTATCAAAACCCTTTGTTTTGATATCAAACTTGTTTTTTAACTTAGTTAAACATGTTTTAACATGTTTAACTCGTCACTTTTAGTTTAGTGCTTATATAGGGTCGTAAGATAAGTGGTCTAAACAACCACTTAGACTTTCGAACTCAACCCGTTTGGTCGATCATTAGGATCCGATCAAACATATTTTGTGACCATAGTTGTATAGGGAATAACCTTCCGAGGTTATACTTTATGGTCACTACGTTTAGTTAGTTGTATGATAGGTAGTTTATATGCTTTAGGAAAATGACCAAAATGCCCTTTTTACGCATAATTTCATTTTAAGCATATGTAACATAAATTTTGGCATCTAAACTGATTAAGCAACATTATTAGTAGGGGTGTGCACGGTTCGGTTCGGTTATTAGCATTATCCGTAACCGTAACCGAAGTCATCGGTTAATCGGTTCGGTTAATTCGGTTAATTTGTCGGTTTTCGGTTTGGTTCAGTTAATTTTCTGTTAATAACCAATTCAAACAAGGGCTAATTTTTTTGCTTAGAAATACATGTAATGGAGGTATAAATACATGAAATAGATGTATAAATAAATGAAATGAAGGTATAAATGCATGAACAGATGTTTAAATACATAAAATGGAGGTATAAATAAATGAAATGAATGTATAAATAAATGAAATGAAGGCATAAATAAATGAAATAGAGGTATTTTTACATGAAATGAAAATATAAAGCATGAAATACATGAAATAGAGGTATAAAAGCTAGAAATATATAAAAAAAATAAATGATTCGGTTCGGTTCGGTTAATTTCGGTTAACCGATGGTAAACAAAATATCCGTTAACTGACTTTCGGTTAATTCGGTTTCGGTTAATTTCGGTTCGGTTTTGTCGGTTTTCGGTTCGGTTTCGGTTAACGGTTCGGTTATTGCACACCCCTAATTATTAGACATGTTAAGGCATATAATACTTGTCATAGGACTAGTTAGGCGGTCCGAACGCGTTTTACGCGAACAACGCGTTAAAGTAGCGTAAGCTATCTAAACGAGTCGTAATGGGTCGTAAGTACTTAGGATAGGTTCCGATTTAGTATGTAGGCTTTGTTAAACCATATCATATGAGTTCCAACACTCATTTGGTTTACGAAACCTCATCCTATCCGATCTTCCGATTTAGGTCCGGTTTATTAACATAGTTACCTATATTAGGTGCCGTTAGATTTCGTGATCCCTCTAGCTTTGCTTGGTTGTTATTCAAGACTTCTAAGCATTCTCAAGTGAGTACATAGTTCCCCTCTTTTACCGTTTTAAACTGTTTTGGGGTGATTCATATGTGCTAAACGATTTCGAGTTTTCTAAACAAATACTATGGTTTATATTAAACTATCTGAACTATTTGAACTGTTTGAACCATTTGGAACTATTTGATCTATGTGAATTATTTGAACTGTATGAACCAATTGGAACTATTTGAACTATTTGAACCATTGGGTTAGGGAAGTGATTAGGTAACGGGGCGGGTGTAATGTGATAAAAGCATGGTGGATACGCCGCTGGTACTTCCTATATATAAGTTCTTTTAACACATTATATATCGTTGCGTTATCTAGATCACTTGGGCAAATGTTGTCAAAACGAAGTTACATTACACGGTTTTTCTAACAATATAAACCATTCGAGTTTTATTACAAAAACAATTTACGATCTGGGTTTACATAAACAAATGTTTTGAGTTAAGATTTATGGCATCGAGGTTTTATAAACTATAACTAATTTGTTTTGACTTGGTTATTTCAATTTACAATACAAACATTTTACAAAACTAGGTTTTCTAATATCAAATAACGAAGTTGTTCGAGTTATTTCAACTTGTAAATGAGCCATGAATCTGACACTCACACAAAACCTATGTACTCGCCGGCATTTTTATGCTGACGTATTTTCATATATATTTCAGGTACCATAGTTGATGATGTTTGATGATGATATTGATGCATGCTCACATAGGAATGGACGAGGCCTTAGTGATTTAATAACAATGAAAGACAATTGTTCATGTTTTGTTTCTGATTTCAAGACAATGTAATAAACTTAATTCAATAAAACAGAACTTCACTCCATGTGTTGTGAAACAATGATTTTGTTACGACACTCCCCGACGTTTCCGCCGCGGTTTGTTGTTTTAACGCGGTCGGGGTGTGACAGAGGGACACCCTATTTGTTATAATGTGTATAGTGAGTTTCAAGATAAGGAGCTTTATAATAAGACATTTTCTGATGAGGAAAAGAGGACTAGTTTTTTGATGGGACGCTGTTAGTGGCGGCTTCTGATGATGACATGGTGTGAGCGAGTGGTGGAGATAAGGGTTTAAAGGGATGAGATGAAATGATTAAAGGGGATTAAATAAGTTGTATTATGTATATATGTTATTTTTTAGTTTTATTTATTAATAACATTTTAAAAAAATGTGAAATGACCATAATACCCTCATTTGACTAGATTTAACACAAAATTTAACCTGGTTAGCGTTAAAGGACGAAAGGTGTAATGAGTTTTTCAAATAAAGGACTGTGGCTTTAATTATTGAAGTTAAATGTTATCCACTGCAATTTGATACAAACATAAAAGACGAAAAGTGTAATTTACCCATTTTAATTTAATGTAATGTTTTTTTTAATTAAATGTAATTTTATTTTGTTTAAAATATGTTTTATTTATTAATGTATAATATGTTGAAAAAAAAAAAGAAATAGACTCGCCACGTGGGAAGCACCCCTGGTGTTTAAGTGCAAAATGGGGAGTGAAGATGAGTGTTGACATGACATGAGTTGGTTGGCTAAGGTGGAAAGGTTACCACTCCCCACGTGGGGAGCACCTCTTCCACCCTTAGCTTAGTCTTAATTAGTGTACTCAATCCAATAACAAATAGGGGTTATGTAGTGTATTTGTTCAAATCTTAAAACCAAAGTAAATCCCAATTCATTTTGGTCAAAAAAAAAATTAGGGAAAGTGGACTATATAAAAAAAGCTAGGCCAACGAACACCCCTAAAAAGTATTGCAAACAAATTCTCGTTTTCGGCAATTGTTTTTAAATTTGGGCCAGGCTAGCCCGTATATCTCACCTAGGAGTCCACAAATCATTTTTTTTTCAAATCGGTTTCGATTCCGGAAAACAAAGTTCATAGCTAGTTCTGCCAAAATTAGTTATGGTTTCTAAGGGAAATTTACCGATTGGTAAGAAACTAATTCGATTTTCAGTTTTTGTTTAGGTTAACTAAACCGATTAATTTTTTGCTCGCTACTAACCTCACTAGTTCCATATTTAACTAGTTTGGGTAACAAATCTAATTCCGAAATCATTTGTTTTTTCAAATCGGTTTCGATTCTGGTCAACAAAGTTCATAGCTGGTTTTATCAAAATTGGATCTGGTTTCTAAGGGAAATTTACCGATTGGTTCGCAACTAATTCGATTTTCAGTTTTTGTTCAGGTTAACTAAACCGCTTAATTTTTTGCTCGCTACTAACCTCACTAGTTCCATATTTAACTAGTTTGGGTAACAAATATAATTCTGAAACCATCTTTTTTCCCATTTGAAAAACCTTGCTCAAAAACTTTGATAAATCTTTCCTATAAAAACATTTGAATGTAACATGAGTTTTATCCCATTTGTTTAATATTACAAGTTTGGTGTTTTACAAGCTCTGAAATTATTTCCTAACTATGGTTCCGATGATGTTTTCCAGTGCAAATTTAATAAACACCGATACCACTTGTCATCTGGATTCACGTCTCCTGCCCAGGGTAGGGTCGGGGTCATGACAAGAATGTCTTTTGCTTTTCATTGTCAGAGTGGCTTAATTTGTGAGATTTTGATTTCAGTTTTCAACTCTTGATCATCAGATTTTAATTTATTTAATTTGTGAGATTTTGATTTCAGTTTTCAACTCTTGATTATCAGATTTCAGTTTATTTAATTTGTGAGATTTTGATTTCAATTTTCAATTCTTGATCATCAGATTTTAGTTTATAATAGTGCACGGTTCTTAATATTGCTCATAACAACTCCATGGTGCACGTAAACATGGATGTATCAACATGCCGAGCAAGCTAACATCGTCGCTGCCATTAAAGAATCTGGCAGTATCAAGGTATTTCTTATATTTGAAATCGTGAATATGGCAAAACTACTTTCGCAACCAAGGCTCAGGTTCGCCAAGACAATGAAGCTAAAAAAATCCCTTATACATATATAGTTGCCAACTGTTTTGCAGGGTCTTTAAACAGTGGCTCAGTCTACGGTCACCGCTCCCCTAAGGGACAAAGGCGTTAGCTTAGGTGATGGAAACGAAAAAGGTAAACACAATTTTAGCTTTTTCGTTATAAAAATATTTGAGCGTTATCATTCCTACACAGTTTGGGTATTTGCAACAGAAATTTTTGACAAAAAAATTAGTCATTAACTAGTGACCAATCTTGTGACTGAAATGATTATGGAAAACCTCTTTCAACTATTACCCTTGGTGAGTTTTAATACTGTTTGTTTTAAAATTTAACTATGTGTCAACTTATGATATGATTGTTGTAGATTATGGTCATAGCTAAAACAGTATGGTGGTAAATTATGGTCCCTGAAGCACTTTTGGTAGCATTATAACTTTAAGATATCAAGTTCTCATACAATTCTACAAGTTTGAGGTTTGATTTTTGTGTAAGTCACAGAATAAATTAAAGTTTTATGAATTATGTTAGCATCATTGTAACATAAATTAAAGTTTTATGAATTATGTTATAATCAATTCCTCAAGAGTTCCACCTTTTTCTAATTGTTTATAATATTGAAAATGGCTTTCTAATTAACCCAAACTTTAAAACCCTTTAACAACTTTGTTAGGTTTAAAATGATTTTGGTTTTAACAATTCAAATGTAGGAACCGTTCGCGTAAATAAATAAAATAAACAAATTTTATTATACGATTACAATTCAGAAATAAAGAAAAAACAACGACAATTACAATTACAACTGAAATAAACCAAAATACAAGAAGGAGTAGAAACAGATTGACTGAGGCACGTGTTCAACACGCTTCCCTTAAAACAAATTCCGAGTCTCCCAGGAGTACTCGTTTTGTTTCCCAGGGTACAACAGCCGAAGCAGCGTACTGCCGGAGATGGCTTACAACCCGAAGGCTGCCTTGAAGAATGCTGGAGAAGATCAGAGCGTTGTAGAGAGAAAGTTGAATTTTGCTGTTGTGTTGCTGGTGTCTTCTGCAGCTGGGTATGGAGCTGTATTTATACAACTCCTAAGTCGAAACAGTCAAAAGGAATTAAGGAGAGGTTTAAATTGCATTAAACGTCTTCAATGCAATTTAATACGTCATTTAATTTGCTGTTAAAATCGTTTGACTCGTCAGTTTCGAATGCAGAACTGAAACTGCTTCATCATTAAATGCTTGAAGCTTCTGCGAGCGCGCGCAAGATACACTGGTACGCGCGCGGGTCTGCACGCCCATGCGCGCTGCGTCCTTTTGGCTCACTGCCATGCGCGCATGCGCCACACTGACTCAGGTCCATGCGGGCATGCGCCACATCACCTGTGAGCCTATACAAGCACGCCACACAGTCGCGCCGTATTAGCTCACTCTGGTGCGCCGCGCACGACACATCAGGGCCCATGCACCATGCGCGCAACCGCGCGCCTTCATGCCACATGTAATCGCGCGCTGACTGCCACGTCACGCTCGCTGACTGCCACGTCACGCGCTTCGAACCCGCACGCCACTTCAACCACTTGGTCCTTGCAACCCCTGTGATCCACCACGCGCACGTGGTAAAAAATACAAAGGCGGCTCTCAAGCGGCTCGCGGCGATGCGAGTGTGCGAAGTGCAAAGTGCGCCATCAAAGCGCCTCATCGCCCACGCCACGCGCGCGCGTGATGTGTGTAAAATGCAACATATAAATTACATCAAATGTGGCATAAAACTAACCCTTTTTTAGTACTAATGTTGGAAAAAGTGTGCTTTTGTCTTCCTTTTGTATTTTCAGGGTTAAAAGAGCTTAAATGAACAAAAGAAGCAAAAATGCAGCTAAATCTAACAATAATACAAGAAAAGGAATAAACGTGTCATGCCCGACCCCTAGACAGCATCTTCCCAAGCAAAAACAAGAGATCAGAAGGCTGAACACGCCCTGTGCTCATTGAACACGGGGGCGTGCCCAAGTGTCTGCAGAAAAGACAAAGTTGTATAAGCTTCTATTTCCCAACACAGGGGGCGTACCCAGCGGACACGGGGCCGTGGTCAACGCTAAGATTCGCATAATCCAAGCAAATCTTGATAGTACAGATACGCTTCTGCACACGGGGCCGTGCCCAGCAGACACGGGGGCGTGGTCAACTAATGCAGACAAACTGCAATTAATGAAGAAAGAGAATATGGGTGGACACGGGGCCGTGCCCAGCAGACACGGGGGCGTGGTCAACTCTTGTCACATTCTTTCGAAAATCATTGTTTAGTACCCACTCATGCTAAGTTTTTAAAAGAGTTAAACACTAACACAAAAATTGACGAAACGGTAACCATTAAGTTAACAATTGATCAAACTTCGCTAATAAAAGAAGACCCATTTGAAATTAACATTACACCGGTTCCATGTTTTTTTCAAAACTCCTTTATTAGTAATATCACAATTGATAAAGATCTTTGTGTTAATATAATGCCAAATTACATTTTCAAAAAATTAAGTATTAGTCATTTTTCTCCACTTCAAATACCCATTTTTCTGTCTAATCGGAAAGTAATAAAATCAATAGGGGTTGTTGAGGATGTCTTGGTCCAAACCAACCAAATGGTAATCCCAACCGACTTTGTCATCCTTGATGACGCTCCTCTAGTGTTGGGACGACCTTTTGTAAAAACCCACGAAGCTTTGAAAAATCGGAAGTATAACAATCTATCTATTCAATTAGGAGCATTTAATAAGTGTGTCGATCTTGAGCGTTCAATGAAATATCCATTCGGCAATAATGACCCCCTAATTAAAGATGAAGATGAACCACCCGATACAAGAGAAGAAATTGACCACTTTGTTGAAGAAGAGGTCGCCATAGAACAAACCTTTGTGATTCTTGACAAAAATGAGCAACCAAATAATGATTCTCCTAAAGACCCACCTCTTGAGCTCAAAGAACTCCCAAAGGGTTTGGAATATGCTTTTCTAGACAAAGATGGTAAATCACCTGAAATTATTTCGTCAAAATTAACTAGTTTAGAAAAAGAAAAATTAATTACGCTTTTGAAAAAAACACAAAAATGCGATCGCTTGGAAGCTTGTAGATATCAAAGGAATAAGTCCTTCCATGTGCGCGCACAAAATTTTGATGAATGATGACTATTAATCGGTAATACAACCACAACGTAGAGTAAATCCAAATGTCCAAGAAGTGGTTAAAAATGAAGTCATCAAATTACTTGACGCCGGACTTATTTACCCAATCTCCGATAGTCCTTGGGTAAGTCCCGTCCAAGTAGTTCCAAAGAAAGGAGGTATGACGGCAATAACTAATGAGAAAAATGAATTAATACCAACAAGAACCGTCATAGGATGGAGGGTATGTATAGATTATCGTCGATTGAACGAAGCAACAAGGAAATATCACTTTCCTTTACCTCTTATGGATCAAATGTTAGAAAGATTATCCGGTCACAAATTTTATTGTTTCTTGGATGGTTTTTCAGGTTACTTTCAAATCCCGATAGCACCCGAAGACCAAGAAAAGACAACATTTACATGTCCCTATGGAACTTTTGCTTATCGACGAATGCCTTTTGGTCTATGTAATGCCCCCGCAACCTTTCAACGTTGCATGGTGGCCATTTTCCATGATATGATAGAAAAGACAATGGAAGTCTTCATGGACGATTTTTCTATCTTTGGAGATTCATACGACCAATGCCTCGATAACCTTGAACGAATGCTATCCCGATGTGAGGAAACTAACCTCGCCCTTAACTGGGAAAAATTTCATTTCATGGTAAAGGAGGGAATAGTACTCGATCGCAAAATCTCAAGTGAAGGAATGGAGGTTGATCGAGCAAAAATAGACACTATTTCTCGATTACCACCCCCATCATCCGTTAGAGCTATCAGAAGTTTCCTAGGGCATGCCGGATTTTATAGACGATTTATCAAGGACTTTCTAAAATCTCAAGGCCTCTAACAAAATTACTTGAAAAAGATGCCCCTTTCATCTTTGACAAGGATTGCAATCAAGCATTTCTAACCCTAAAGGAAATGCTAGTCAATGCACCTATCATGATAGCGCCTGATTGGAAATTACCTTTCGAAATCATGTGTGATGCAAGTGACTTTGCTGTTGGAGCCATCTTGGGACAAAGAAAAGATAAGCATTTTCACCAAATTTATTATGCTAGTAAAACACTTAACGATGCACAAGAAAATTACACAACAACAGAAAAAGAGTTACTAGCCGTGGTATTTGCTTTTGATAAATTTCGTTCTTATCTTGTTCTTTCTAAAACAATAGTCTATACATATCATGCAGCCATTCGATATCTCTTCAAGAAACAGGATGCTAAACCACGTTTGATTTGGTGGATTCTACTCCTCCAAGAATTTGACATTGAAATAAAAGACAAAAGAGGAGCAGAAAACACCGTAGCAGATCATCTTTCGCGCTTGGAAGACCCAGCTTTGGAGGCAACCAGGGACGAGCAAATCAATGAAAAGTTCCCAACAGAGTCCATGGAAATGGTGGAATACCGAGAAGAGCCATGGTACGCCGACTATGCTAACTACCTAGCTAGCGGTATAGTCGCGAAAGGATGGCCACATCATCAAAGAAAGAAATTCTTTACCGATGTAAAGCATTATTTTTGGGAAGATCCTTATCTTTTCAAAATGTGTGCCGATCAACTCATCCGTCGATGCGTACATGGTAGTGAAGCAAGAAGAATTCTCTGCCATTGTCATGAAAGTCCATACGGAGGACATCATGGTGCCGCTAGTACCACACGAAAGGTATTTGATTCAGGATTTTATTGGCCAACCATTTACAAAGACGCCCAAAGTCTTGTCAAGACATGTGACGCTTGCCAAAAATCAGGTAATATTTTTTCCAAAAACGAAAGGCCACAAAATGGCATTCTTCTTTGTGAAATTTTTGATGTGTGGGGACTCGACTTTATGGGACCCTTCCTACCGTCAAAAGGAAACACATATATACTTGTGGCGGTAGATTACTTGTCTAAATGGGCCGAGGCCGAGGCACTTCCAACAAATGATGGAGGAGTCGTGGTAAGATTTCTGAAAAGATTATTCTCTCGTTTTGGAACACCAAAAACATTAATAAGTGATAGAGGTACCCATTTTTGTAACCATCAACTTGAAAAAATCTTAACAAGGTATGGGGTATATCACCGGGTCTCAACGGCATATCACCCTCAAACAAACGGACAAGCCGAAGTGACTAATAGAGGTTAAAAAGAATACTTGAAAAACCGTAGGGTTAAATAAAAAAGAATGGGCCGATAAGTTACACAATGCTTTATGGGCTTTTCGAACTGCTTATAAAACGACAATAGGTACAACCTCATATAAGGTCGTCTATGGAAAAAAGCTGTCATTTGCCAGTAGAAATAGCACACAAGGCCTAATGGGCAATTAAAAATGTAAACTTGGATTTAGAATTTGCAGGAAAGAATCGATTTTGCCAATTAAATGAATTAGACGAATTAAGGAATTACGCATACTCTAACTCCGAAATTTATAAGGAAAGAATGAAAAATTTGCATGATAAACACATTAAACCTAATGAATTTCGGGTAGGAGATCAAGTTCTATTGTTTAATTCACGACTTCGATTATTTCCTGGTAAATTAAAGTCTAGGTGGTCAGGACGTTTTTCCATCACCCATATTTTCCCACACGGTGTAGTAGAAATTAAATCTCGGAATGGAATTCCATTCAAAGTTAATGGCCAACGGCTGAAGCTCTATCAAGGATTTATTGAGGATGAAGAGGAAGAAATCTCGCTTCAAACGGTCGAAGAGTAAAAGCATCAACATCATACGTGGTAAGTTACGAACAATCGGGAAAACATCTGAATCGGTAAGATCTCTAAAACCAAGTTTTGGGAAACAGGGCACCCACACGAGCACTTAAAAAAATTTCAAACTTGCCCGCCCACGGGGCCGTGCTCAGCGAGCACGGGGCCGTGTCCGCGCAACTGTCGGGATAAGACCCCCATTTTCATTCAGTTTCTTCATTCCACACGCCCCGTTTCCCCAAAAACTCTCTGGTTCCGGCGATTTTTCTACAGATTTCGACGTTTCCCCTCCTTTTAACAACATCAAGGTATGATTCTATCCTTATAATTAGTTAGATTAAGTTCATGCATGTAGTTTAACATCAAGATTTGGGGAAAAATCTAGGGTTCTTCAACTTGAACCGGATCGAACCTCAAAGTTTTGCATAAATCTGTTAGCATTAGTTTAGATACATGTTATAGGAAGTAAATCAACTTGTATTGTTTGTAGATTCGCCCGATTTCTCACGAAAACACCAAACCCTTGTTTTTGAACCGAAAAAGATAAAATTGAAGGGGTAAACGGTTTGTTTTGGGAAAATGGCGCTTGGGGTTTCATTTTCGAGGAAAACCGGCCCTACTGGACCAAAATATTTCAAGTTTTCGGGACCGGGTCGAAAAATGGGAATTTTGGTAAACAGACGTCTGGACACGGGGTCGTGCTCAGCGAGCACGGGGGCGTGTCCAGCCAAATTTAGTCCAACATGGGGCGTGTCCGCTGAATACGGGGCCGTGTTCAGCCGACTGTTTTCAGTTTTCTCTGAAATTTTCAGTGTTTCGTACTAATTGTTTGGTGTGTTTTCTTTCAGATGGCCAAGAAATTCACCAGGTTCAACGCAAGCGAGTTGGCGGCTCAAGCACGTTATGATGTGTTAAGGACTAGGCCCGAAGAAAATCCCAGACAAGTGTGCATGGACACTCTTGAGACAGTGAACCAATTAGACCGATTCAACAACATTGTCACCGGCCCACTACGAGCTGCCCTTTCCACTCGGCTTCACTCCGTACATGAATACAACATGGAATTTTACAGCACATTAGTCTTTAAGACAAGAGGTGAACCATTTGATAATGAAGGGGTAGAGTTCCGTTGTGGAGGGACCACGTACAGGATCTCAATCGCTCAATTTGGGGCTCTGGTGGGGTTGTACTCGGAAGAGGATGCTGGGGACGAAGAGAACACCGGCGGTCTCCGCGAGCTTCAAGAAAATCAACGCCAAGCTTCTTGGGCTCAAATCGGAGAGGGCAACTACAACCCGAGCCGATCTAAGAGCACCCAGTTGAGAGACCCTCTTTACCGCTACATCCACAGGGTCCTCACCTACTCTCTTAGTCAGAGACACGACAACAGCGGTGTTGTAGGGTTACGGGATCTGCTAGTCCTCCATTGTATCCACAACCGTGTCAACATTGATGTTCCATACTTGCTACTCCGAAACATGCACCTGAACCAGCTTGCTACTCCCCCGACTCCTATCTTCTTTGGAGGGTGGATTTACCGCCTTTTCAAACACTTTGTTGATAGTATGCCAAGGTCCTTTCAAAAGGGACCATGGTCGGGGAAAGTAGACATGGTCATATGCCGCTCCATGAACTTGATTTATGAAGCAGATGACGGGACGGTCAGTTTTCAAAGGGTTCAAGGGCATGCATGGAACCCACAAGAAGCACTCATCTTACACGCTCCACACATCCGTCCTCCTCCTCAGTACCACTACAAGCACCAGGGAAAACCTTATGTGCACCAGGAACACCTACAACATGGCCAGCAACACATACACCCGGGTCGGAGCAATAGAAAGAAACATCTCCGACATGCATGATGATATTGGGAAAATCCGGGAGTATATGGCGGGCCACGGAGGAGGTGATGATAATGAAGACGAGGACATGGATTGAGCGGGAGGAGTAGGAGGTAGCATCCCATGGTTGGAGGTCTCACAGGTTAAACCCTTATCTCAAAAACAATTTCATGGCCTGCGTACCATTTGTTGAACAATTTACTTTCCTTTAACACTTTTTAATTTCTGCATTTCTTTTTCTTTTTAACTTGTGACGTGGATGATGAACTTTGGTAATTTAGGATGTTGGTTATTGTTTGGTGTGGTATTTATTAGTTAAACAGGTACATACGAGGCTTAGAGCACTAAACATTAGTGCTACTAAAGCCGGGATGGCAAAACCGAAGCCAGAAACCTGTTTTACACTTTTGCAGTTTGTCCACACGGGGTCGTGCCCATCCGACACGCCCCCGTGCCCACCGCCCAAACCTGCTGTTTGTTTAATTCTGCAGATTGCTGTTTAACTTGTGCCAACACGGGGTCGTGTTCACCAGACACGCCCCCGTGTCCACCTTCTGTAAGTCTTTATTACTGGTAATCTGACCACGGGGCCGTGTGATCCAACACGGGCCCGTGTCCAGCTGCCCAGTAACATAAAATTTTGTTTTTAACACATCTTTTACACATTCAATCAACCTAAAAACTTATTTTTTGGGACACATTGAGGACAATGTGTAATTTAAGTGTGGGGGGGGGGGATGCTAAAACCTTGAATTTTGCAAGTCCTAATCAGAAGCCTTACACAAAACTCTATTGGAACCGCTAAACACCCCAATTTTTTTTCAAAAAACTTTTCAATTTTTTTTACTTGTCTTGGTTTAATTTGGGAATAACAAGTTCTAAAAAAGTTATATTTTTACAAATTTACAACCGATATCGTCGTGATAAAAAGAACCAACATAAGAAAATTATGAAACGACATGACAAATCTAGTTAAAATTTGATTATATATACTTGATCACATAAAAACCCATTCCCACAAAAAAGTGAGTTTTGAGCCTTTATTGAGCATACAAATACACATCTTTAAACTAAATGCTCATTTTTCGTTTCTTGTGTGAATAGCCGCTTGGTTTCTTACGACTCTAGAACTTGCCATGACGACACATTCCCGGTCCTTACCAACTTAAACCCAAGTAAGTAAATGATGGAGGCATTAGGACTAACCCTTTTTTCTTTCAACACCATTATTTTCCTTTTTCTTTTACCACCTACCCAAAATCCCCCTAGTTAACCTCTTTGAGCCTAAACCTTTTCGTTTTTAAACTCACAAAACAAACACCCTTTACCCACCAAAACCCTTTTTCATTTTAAACCCTTTATTTTAGTAAAAAGCTCGGTTTTCTTGTGACATCCTTATCAAATATATATATATATATATATATATATATATATATATATATATATATATGATAATGAAGTATGGCAATAAACAAATAAGTTCATCAAAAGAAACTTTGTTTGAAAAATGCTTCATTAAAATAAAAAGTCACAAAAACAAAATGTTTTACGAAAACCGACGCTTTTTACACCTTTCGCCCTTTTCTACTAACCACTAACCCAAAACCACATACCTTTAATCCAAGCCTAACCCTTCCCAAAAGTCCTCTTGATATTTACAAAGGCGTATAGTTAACAAGGAGGAGGATTGATTGCTTGGCAAGCATATGGTAGAAGTAAGTTCCATGCCGGTCCCGAGTGTTTCACAAAAATACATCTTCGGCCGAGTGTTGAGTGATCTCCCGTGAGGTATGTGAACTTGTATATAAATAGAATTTTAAAGAGGTATGTTATGCCCAAATAAGTAATTTCTCTTATGTAATGTTTTGAATAAATCATAACGAATAGGATTGTAAATAAAATAAAAATAAAAATAAAACCTAATAAAAATCTTGGATTCCCGACACTCAAGACAAGCCCAAAAACATCTCTTCTACCCATTCCATTTGGGTGTGTAAGCCACATTATAAAGAGTTTTGCTTGAGGACAAGCAAATATTCAAGTGTGGGGGTATTTGATGTGTGTAAAATGCAACATATAAATTACATCAAATGTGGCATAAAACTAACCCTTTTTAGTATTAATGTTGGAAAAAGTGTGCTTTTGTCTTCCATTTGTATTTTCAGGGTTAAAAGAGCTTAAATGAACAAAAGAAGCAAAAATGCAGCTAAATCTAACAATAATACAAGAAAAGGAATAAGCGTGGCATGCCCGACCCCTAGACAACATCTTCCCAAGCAAAAACAAGAGATCAGAAGGCTGAACACACCCCGTGCTCATTGAACACGGGGGCGTGCCCAAGTGTCTGCAGAAAAGACAAAGTTGTAGAAGCTTCTATTTCCCAACACGGGGGCGTGCCCAGCGGACACGGGGCCGTGGTAAACGCTAAGATTCGCAGAATCCAAACAAATCTTGATAGTACAGATACGTTTCTGCACACGGGGCCGTGCCCAGCAGACACGGGGGCGTGGTCAACTAATGCAGACAAACTGTAATTAATGAAGAAAGAGAAGATGGGTGGACATGGGGCCGTGCCCAGCGGGCACGGGCCCGTGTTCGGGCTTCTGTGCAGGCTATAAATAGGGGTGATTGGTTCATTGCAAAGGCATCCCTTGGCAAACCACCTCTCTCACACTTCACCCACCCACCACCACCACCACCATCACAACCCACATCCACCACCATCATCCATCATCCATCATAGAGTGTGTGTAGTAGTCTCGGGATCCAAGATTGATAGTAAGAGTTCTTGATAATCAAAGGTCATGTTTGCCTAAGTCTCTTACATCACTTGGTGAAGATAAGCATTTAGTGTAATACTTTTTATTTTTAATCTTTTCGCACTTTTTATTTGGTTATGTATTAATGACTTTAATAACTAGTTTCTTATGTTGAAGGTGAAACTTCCTTATCATTTGTCCGTGGTGTCTTGGCGTTATTTTACTGTCTATATAAAATAAAAGATTTACACCATTCATATCTCCACGGTCTATATGGAGATATGTTGGCTACCTGGTCAGGGGTTAAGGGAATGGTTTGGTAAGCGTCTTGCCTTGTTCAGTGTATAGATTCTGCAAGGATCTGGGTCAAGCTTAGTAGGACCTCCTTCAATACCCACTGGTATTGGATGGCGGGGGTTCGAATTTCTTAATCCCCTCATATGTAAACTACTATTAAAACATTAACCCGGGCTACTTAGGATTGTATCCTTGCTGACTCAAACTACTTAGCCAAGGGTAACGTCACCTTCAAAAGAGGGGCCTACCACATTACGCATTAATAACTTAATTAATTATCTTTCAATAATCCAACCCTTTAGGATTGTATCCTTGCTGACTCAAACTACTGGGTTGAGGGTAACGTCACCTTCAAAAGAGGGGCCTACTACTATAACAAAGATAATCTCTTAAAAAGTGCAAAAGTGCGGAAATAATCAAAGGTTACACTAAAGGCGAGTCGGATCCAAGTGATTCATCTTGTCTATCTGTTTTTATTTTAAATTTTTATTTTCAGCATTTTTAATTTTTATTTTCATGTTTAAACCTTTTTTCTAAATTTTTGATTTGATTAGACGTTGAGGATAAACTGGTACTAAAAGCTCTTGTGTCCTTGGATGACCTCAGTATCTTACCAACGCTATACTACGCTCACGATGGGTGCACTTGCCCATATGTGTGTTTAGTGTTAGTAAAATATCGTGTTTTATAAATTTAAAACTTGACTAAAGCGTAAAAAGGGCTAAAAATATACATTAACGCTACACACGCATCAAGTTTTTGGCGCCGCTGCCGGGGACACAAGGATTTTTAGAAAGCTTAAAATCGACGGCCTAATCAGTTTTTCAAAACCTTTTTAAAACGCGCGCACATTTTCTGCATTTTAGTTAGTTTTTGCATTTACAGTAGCCTGAACACGGGGCCGTGTTCATTGAACACGGGGCCGTGCTGCATTTTTTTAATAAAACAGCCAGATACAGAGTCTGAACACGGGGTCGTGCTCACTGAACACGCCCCCGTGCTGCACAAAACCAGTTAGTTTTATTAAAATGCCCAGATACAGAACCTGAACACGGGCCATGTCCACTGAACACGGGGCCGTGTCCATCCTCTGTTTCTGTTTTTATTTTTGTTTTCTGGTCTTGAGACTCTGTTGTGGTCTGCTGAGTGATTCTTATGGATCAATACTCAGGAGGCTACAACTACACCTATGAGGAGGATGATTATAGGGAAGACTATTGCACCATTTGTGGTAACCCTCACTCGGTACAATATTGTGACTTATTACAACCATCCACTTCATACACCTACTATGAGGAGCCCAGGTACGAGCCATCAACTTCAAACACATCCTATGAAGACCCAAGGTATGAACCTTCTCCCTCATACTCATATTTTAATGAACCAAGGTATGAGCCTTCATACTCATACTTTGAGGAACCAATATACGAGCCTCCACCTTCATATGCTTATTATGAGGAACCATGGCGTGAACAACCCACCTCATATGAGTATTATGAAGAACAAAGTTACGACCCTTGTCCATCATATACTTACAATGAAGAACAATGGTGTGAACCATCTACTTCCTATGAGTATTATGAGGAACAAAGGATCGAACATCCGGATTCAAGCTTTGAGGATCCCGATCCTTACTCTATCACCCACATAGCCGATAAGATAATAGAACACATTAAAACTATCGAACGTTGCATAAAAGAATCTCGCGCAAGGGAATAGGAGTCCCGCGCAAGGGAAGAATTAACTTGTAATAAAGAAGAGATAGTTGAAAATGTAAAAATGGAAGAACAAGTAAGTGAAAAACCGACACATGAGTTAAACAACGAGAAAGGTGAGTCCGATAACGTTAAATTTCAAGAAGAGTCTAATTTTAAAAAAATTAATCTCTTGTCACATTCTTTCGAAAATCATTGTTTAGTATCCACTCATGCTAAGTTTTTAAAAGAGTTAAACACTAACACTAAAATTGACGAAACGGTAAGCATTAAGTTAACAATTGATCAAACTTCGCTAATAAAAGAAGACCCATTTGAAATTAACATTACACCGGTTCCATGTTTTTTTCAAAACTCCTTTATTAGTAATATCACAATTGATAAAGATCTTTGTGTTAATATAATGTCAAATTACATTTTCGAAAAATTAAGTATTAGTGATTTTTCTCCACTTCAAATACTCATTTTTCTATCTAATCGGAAAGTAATAAATTCAATAGGGGTAGTTGAGGATGTCTTGGTCCAAACCAACCAAATGGTAATCCCAACCGACTTTGTCATCCTTGATGACGCTCCTCTAGTGTTGGGACGTCCTTTTGTAAAAACCCACGAAGCTTTGAAAAATCGGAAGTACAACAATCTATCTATTCAATTAGGGGCATTTAAAAAGAGTGTCAATCTTGAGCGTTCAATGAAATATCCATTCGGCAATAATGACCCCCTAATTGAAGATGAAGATGAACCACCCGATACTAGAGAAGAAATTGACCAGTTTGTTGAAGAAGAGGTCGCCATAGAACAAACCTTTGTGATTCTTGACAAAAATGAGCAACCAAATAAGGAGTCTCCTAAAGACCCACCTCTTGAGCTCAAAGAACTCTCAAAGGGTTTGGAATATGCTTTTCTAGACAAAGATGGTAAATCACATGTAATTATTTCGTCAAAATTAACTAGTTTAGAAAAAGAAAAATTCATTACGCTTTTGAAAAAACACAAAAATGTGATCGCTTGGAAGCTTGTAGATATCAAAGGAATAAGTCCTTCCATGTGCACGCACAAAATTTTGATGAATGATGACTATAAATCGGTAATACAACCACAACGTAGAGTAAATCCAAATGTCCAAGAAGTGGTTAAAAATGAAGTCATCAATATCTCATTCATCTTAGCTCCGTTATGGACGTGGTTTAGTTCGTTGCGAAGCACTTCCAACATAGAAAACAAACCCACAAATAAATATATAAAACCCGCTCATTTTCTTATATTTATTTCTAGTCCAAAATAGGAAAAAATCATTTTCCTATATTTGTGAAAATTGCTATTTTCACTAATTTTTCCAACAATCCCCCACATGAAAAATGCTATTTTCATCAAATTTCCAACAATCCCCCACATGTATGCAAATCGATCTTTCCTTACACTTTTCAACGATAAACTTCAACAGTTGAGTATTGCAAGATAGGTAGGTTGTTACCTTTGAACCTTCTTTTGTGAAGCATACTTAGCTTACTAGCGGTTTGTAGACGCGATGTCCTTGAACATACCCCCATTTGTGTAAACGACAATATACTTCACACAATACTCTCCCTGGTCTGGCCAACCCCTCATTGTCGTGTCCTATTATGGTCCTGGAACACTAGCCTGGTTCTGCGAGAGCTCTAGGATTTGCACACCCCACAAATCCATTCAAAGCGACCCCACTTCTCTCTAACATAGGTGATTCCTCTGAATCATTAAAAGCATCATGGTTAATTTGGATTTACTCAAAATCCTTAACCTCAACATGCTTAACCTCACTTCATGTCACTGATTGGAATGGACTAGGAAGTATATATAACTCCCTTTTATTTGGATTGGGGTACTCCCCCACAGTGACTCCGTTGTGATAATATGATTAAGTTATCCTATTGAACTTAGATCTTGGGATCTCCAGTCAACTAAGTTAGGTTTCCCTCATATTCCCATTTATCACGGGCTTTAGTCCCATTCCTCTTGACGACGTTTCTACTAACTCTCTGCTTAAGCCTTTTGTAAACGGGTCTGCAATGTTATCCTTTGATCTCACATAATCAATTGTGATAGCACCCGTTGAGAGTATTTGTCGTACCGTGTTATGTCTACGTCGCATATGCCTTGATATGCCATTGTACATCAAGCTTTGAGCTCTACCAATCACTGATTGGCTATCACAATGTACACATATGGCTGGCAAAGGCTTTGGCCATCTTGGAATATATTCCACGAATTGACGTAGCCATTCCGCCTCCTCGCCTGACTTATCCAAGGCGATAAATTCGGATTCCATTGTGGATCTTGCTATGACCTTTTGCTTAGAAGACTTCTAAGCAATAGCAGCTCCTCCAAGTGTAAACACGTAACCACTTGTTGATTTGGAATCTTTATTATCCGATATCCAGTTTGCATCAGTGTATCCTTCTATCACTGCTGGTTGTCGGGTATAATGCACTCCATAATCTCTTGTGTATCTTATGTATCTAAGCACCATCGTGATAGCTTTCCAATGATCCGCGCACGGATTACTGGTGTATCTACTTAGCCTACTCACCGCGTAAGCTAAGTCGGGTCTAGTACATGTCATTAGATACATTAGATTGCCAATAATTCTTGAGTACTCTAAGTGAGCAACTCCATCTCCTTTATTTTTCTTGAGATGTTGGGAGGTATCAACTGGAGTTCGAGCTACACTCGTATCTCCCGAGTTGAATTTTTCAAGAATTTTATCCACATAGTGAGATTGACTTAACACAAGACCATCTTGGGTTGTTATGATCTTTACTCCAAGAATCACATCTAGGGCTGTAAATGAACTGAACGAACACGGACAAGGCCATGTTCATGTTCGTTCGTTAAGGAAATTAACATGTTCGCGAACTGTTCACGAACGCATACCGAAAATAAGTTTATGTTCGTGTTCGTTCGTTAAGGAAATTCAGTTGTTCACGAACAGTTCGTGAACGCTGGTCTCGAACACAAACGAACGCAAGCAAATAAAAACAAACGCAAATGAACATTTAACTTGAAAAAACACATCGTTATCCTTAAACATTGAATTAACATGTTCGCGAACTGTTCACGAACGCATACCGAAAATAAGTTTATGTTCGTGTTCGTTCGTTAAGGAAATTCAGTTGTTCACGAACAGTTCGTGAACGCTGGTCTCGAACACAAACGAACGCAAGCAAATAAAAACAAACGCAAACGAACATTTAACTTGAAAAAACACATCGTTATCCTTAAACATTGAATATAAGTAGTTAAATACAACCATTAAATGATAAATCAAAACACAAGAAGTCTACTAGACCACCAAACCATGAATCAAGTTTAACTAATTTAGACATAATTATCCCCAAAAATGTCTTAGAATGTCCAAATTTTAGCTACTTAGAAAAATAAGGTTTCAAGTTTTCAATATGTTTAGGTAAAAGGTTTATTATTTTTTTGATATAATCAAACAAACACGAACGAACGTGAACGAACATATTACCGAACGTTCACGAACGTAGTCGAATGAACGAGACCTGTGTTCATGTTTGTTCGCTAAGGTAACCAAACAATATTTTTGTTCGTGTTCGTTCGTTAAGCTAATCGAACGAACATAAACGAACTTCCCGCCGAACGGTTCATGAACTGTTCGCTGAACGTTCGGTTCGTTTACAGCCTTAATCAGATCCGCTAAACCCATGTCTTTCATGTCAAATCTTGCTTTCAACATGCTTTTAGTAGCTTTGATAATTTTATCATTACTCCCAATGATAAGCATATCGTCTACATAAAGGCATAAGATCACATAACCTTCATTTGTGTCTTTGAAATAAACACATTTGTCTCACTCATTTATTTTGAAACCAATGTCAATCATGACATGATCAAACTTTTGGTGCCATTGTTTTGGTGCTTGCTTCAAGCCATACAAAGACTTGACGAGTTTACATACTTTACCCTCTTGACCTGAGGCAGAGAAACCTTCAGGTTGCTCCATGTAAATCTCTTCTTCTAAATCGCCATTTAGAAATGCGGTTTTAACGTCCATTTGGTGAACTTCCAAATTTCTTAAAGCCGCTATAGCAAGAAACAATCTAATTGAGGTTATGCGCGTCACATGCGAGTATGTATCAAAGTAATCTAGACCTTCCTTTTGTCTAAATCCTTTAATCACCAACCTAGACTTGTATTTATCAATACTTCCATCAGTTTTCATCTTCCTTTTGAATATCCAACGATATCCAAGTGGTTTCCAACCAGGTGGAAGATCTACTAACTCCCAAGTATGATTTTGCAATATCGAATCAATTTCGTTCTTTATTGCTTCTTTCCATTGAGGTCCTTCTGAAGAGGAAACCGCTTCGCGATATGTATTGGGCTCACCCTCAACCATATAGCTAACGAAGTCTGGACCGAAGGATTTTTCAACCCTTGGCCTTTTACTTCGCCTACGATCACTTTCTTCAACCTCAGGTCGTTCATGTGTCTTATCATGAACTACCTCATCAACTGGTGTAGATGAGCTTTCACCTACTTCAAAATTAGGTGTTGATGACGTTGCATGTGTTTGTCTTCTCAAAGGAAACACATTTTCAAAGTAAGACACAACTTTAGGATTCACCTCCATGATAGTGTTGACGTGTACATCAGGATTCTTGGACTCATGTACAAGAAATCGATGTGCATTACTTTGATGCGCATACCCAATAAATATGCAATCAACAGTTTTGGGTCCTATCCTAAGAGCCTTAGGAGGTGGTACAATCACCTTTGCTAGGCACCCCCACACTTTCAGGTATTTGTATGAAGGCTTCTTCCTTTTCCATAACTCATATGGAGTTTCGTCTCTCTTTTTGAGTGGTATCTTGTTCAAAAGATAATTAGCCGAGAGAATGGCTTCCCCCCACATTTCCTGGCTCACCCCAGAACTTATCAACATGGCGTTCATCATTTCTTTCAATGTACGGTTCTTTCGTTCCGTCACACCATTTGATTGTGGAGAATAAGGAGGTGTACACTCATGTACAATGCCACTTTTTGCGCATAAATCGGCAAAAAGTGCAACATATTCGCCTCCTCGGTCGCTTCGCAAAGCTTTTATCTTCTTTTGAAGTTGATTCTCAACTTCATTTTTATACAAGATAAATTTACTTATTGCTTCATCTTTACTTTTTAGTAAATATACATAGCAATATTTAGTACTATCATCAATAAACGTGATGAAGTACTTATTTCCACCTCTTGTGGGTACCGCTTTTAAATCACAAATATCGGTGTGAATTAAATCAAGGGGTTCGGTTATTCGTTCAACCGATTTCGATGATGATCTTGTAAGTTTGGATTCTACACATGTTTCGCATTTATAATGTGAATCAATATGGAATGTTGGTATACAATTTAAATTGATTAAACGACGTATTGAATTAAAATTTACGTGACCTAATCTACCATGCCATTTATTCGAATCAGAAAACTCAAGCATATAAGTAGAAGTAGTAGCAATTTTATTCATGTTCTTTTTTACAGCCATTACATTCAATTTGAACATACCATTTTGGGCATAGCCCTTGCCAACATACATTCCTCGTTTAGTAAGTACAAGTTGATCGCTCTCAAAAACTAAACGAAATCCAAACTTATTAAGCAACCATCTCGAGACTAGGCTCTTGCGCAAGTCTGGGACATATAACACGTTGCTTAAAGTGAGCTCCTTCCCTGAAGTCCACTTCAAAATCACCGTTCCTTCACCCTTGATGTCCGCTGTGGCTGCATTTCCCATGTACAGCTTCTCATCTCCCGCAAGCTCCTTAAAGGTGGTAAAGAGGCTCCTGTCTGGGCACACATGACGGGTCGCTCCCGTATCAACCCACCACCCTTTTGGAGTGTTGGTCACAACATTGACCTCATCCAACATTGTGGTTTTGTCGGAAATCATTGCCACCAAAGGCATTCCGTCTTCATCCACCATGTGCGCGCGCTCACGCTTTGGTTTCTTGCATTGGTTAGCCCGATGCCCCGGCTCGTCATAGTTGTAACAAGTCACTTGGAACGTTTGAGGTTTCTTTTTCACAACCCCTTTCTTCGGTCCAAGTTTGCTAGCCTTTGCTTTCTCTTTTTCCTTTTTCCCCTTACCCTTATTGCCCTTAGAGGATTGCCCATGCTCAACCAAATTTGCGCTAGCGGAAGTTTGCGCATGGCTGCCTTTTTGGGCAATTCTATTGTCCTCTTCAATCCGAAGACGAACAATAAGATCCTCTATAGTCATCTCCTTTCGTTTGTGTTTAAGATAATTCTTAAAATCCACCCAACCAGGAGGTAACTTTTCAATCATCGCTGCCACTTGGAATGTCTCGCTAAGTGTCATGCCTTCCGCAAAGATGTCATGTAGTATAATTTGCAATTCTTGGACTTGATTCATAACTGTTTTAGAATCAACCATTTTGAATTCCAAAAAATGGGCTACCACAAATTTCTTTGTGCCAGCATCCTCCGTTTTGTACATCTTGTCCAAGGCATCCCAAAGGTCTTTGGAAGTCTTGACGTTGTAGTACACATTATACAACGCATCCGACATGCCGTTTAACACATAGC
This sequence comes from Helianthus tuberosus, assembly GCA_030545235.1. NCBI lineage: Eukaryota > Viridiplantae > Streptophyta > Magnoliopsida > Asterales > Asteraceae > Helianthus > Helianthus tuberosus. The sequence goes on from CM060442.1 coordinate 186,231,211, forward strand.
CACGACATATGAAATCTGAATGCTTCCACGCATCTACCGCGCACTGTCTTTGTGCCTCGGTCTCCCCTTCCACAGGTTGGGGAGCGGTTTCTGTCAAGAACCTCGCAAGGTTCATGGTGGTCAGGTAGAAGAACATCTTCTGCTGCCACCTTTTGAAGTGTAGACCCGAGAACTTCTCGGGTCGTTCAGCGTGATTAGCCACAGTGGACGCTCCCACAGTGGTGGCATTCAGGGGGGTTCTCGTCACAGCATTCGTGTTGTTAACGTTGACATTTTCGGTCGACATGCTGAAAAAATTAAAATTTAAAGTTTTAGTCCAAAATTCTGTTTTACACAATAAAAACAGAAGTAAACAATTAAATTTTAATTTTTACCACAAATTTACTGTTTCGGCTTCTAAGTCCAACTTTGACGACCAAAAACAGAAAAATTTTTAATAATTAAAACTTACTGACTGGCTTCTAAGTCCAACTTTGAAGACCAAGGCAGAAAGTTTATTACCATTTTTAGGACAATATCTGAATGTAACCAAAGAAGTTTTCAATCAAAGTCGCTTATTTGAAAATGAAAAAAAAAATTGTTTTTAAAACACAAACTGAGTGAAACAAAACTGGTTTGAATCACAAAACATAATGGTTTTGATTACACGAATGGTGTTTTAAAATTTGTTTTAAGATTGTAGGAACCGTTCGCGTAAATAAATAAAATAAACAAATTTTATTATACGATTACAATTAAGAAATAAAGAAAAAACAACGACAATTACAATTACAACTGAAATAAACCAAAATACAAGAAGGAGTAAAAACAGATTGACTGAGGCACGTGTTCAACACGCTTCCCTTAAAACAAATTCCGAGTCTCCCAGGAGTACTCGTTTTGTTTCCCAGGGTACAACAGCCGAAGTAGCGTACTGCCGGAGATGGCCTACAACCCGAAGGCTACCTTGAAGAATGCTAGAGAAGATCAGAGCGCTGTAGAGAGAAAGTTGAATTTTGCTGTTGTGTTGTTGGTGTCTTCTGCAGCTGGGTATGGAGCTGTATTTATACAACTCCTAAGTCGAAACAGTCAAAAGGAATTAAGGAGAGGTTTAAATTGCATTAAACGTCTTCAATACAATTTAATACGTCATTTAATTCGCTGTTAAAACCGTTTGACTCGTCAGTTTCGAATGCAGAACTGAAACTGCTTCCTCAATAAATGCTGGAAGCTTCTGCGCGCGCGTGCGCAAGACACACTGGTGCACGCGCGCGGGTCTGCACGCTCATGCGCGCTGCGTCCTTTTGGCTCACTACCATGCGCGTGTGCGCCACATCACCTGTGAGCCTATACGAGCACGCCACACAGTCGCGCCGTATTGGCTCACTCTGGTGCGCCGCGCACGACACATCAGGGCCTATGCACCATGCGCGCAACCGCGCGCCTTCATGCCACATGTACTCGCGCGCGGACTGCCACGTCACGCGCTTCGAACCCGCACGCCACTTCAACCACTTGGTCCTTGCAGCCCCTGTGATCCACCACGCGCACGTGGTCAAAAATACAAAGGCGGCTCTCAAAGCGCCACATTGCACCTCATCGCCCAAGCGCGCGCGCGCGCGCGTGGGCGAGTGCGGGTTTCGCGAGTACACCTAGTGTGTGCTTCCATGAAACAATAAGGATGGAGAGTTCCCACTTAAATACCCATTTAAGTTCCATCTCTCCTCCGATGTGGGACAAGATGCTACTTTCTCTTTTGTTTCAGCATTCAATGTTTCAAACACCCAACTTTGAGCATCGATATCTCATTCATCTTAGCTCCGTTTTGGACGTGGTTTAGTTCGTTGCGAAGCTCTTCCAACATAGAACACAAACACACAAATAAATATATAAAACCCGCTCATTTTCTTATATTTATTTCTAGTCCAAAATAGGAAAAAATCATTTTCCTATATTTGTGAAAATTGCTATTTTCACCAATTTTTCCAACATCAAATACATTTATTTAACTAGGGATGATCCTACTGAACCGGTACCGGTACCGAAAATACCGGTACTGAAAATCGTCAAAATTGGGTATCGGTACCAGTACAAAAAATGTTCAAAAATTGGTATTTTACCGGTATTGTATCGAACCGGTACCGGTACCGAAAATGCCAAAACATGGGTACCAAATCTGTACCGAAAAAAATTAGTACGGAAAATTCGGTGCCGCTACCGGTTCAGTACCAGTATTCAGTACCAAATTCTCATCCCTTTATTTAACCACTGAACAATGTCTTTCTTTAACCTTTCATATAATTATTATCCCATATATAAGTTTGCAACATATTTGTGCATTGTCACTTGTAAATTATGCTTTGGGTGATTTTCAAAAAAAAAAAGTTGATTTTCTATTTTAAACCCAAGGGTTTTTACTTTTTACAATTTTTACCCTATATAATTTGTTTTTTTAACTTTAACCCAAAACTTTTCATTATTTGCAATTTAACTTCACAACTTTTGTCACTTATACTTTTCATCTTTCACAAATTTTCGTTTTACGTATAGTTCTAAATTTTTCGAGTTAATACGACGCAACGTGCATGTGTGGTTCAACGTTTTTACCTCTATTTTCCATGTTTGACAGGTTCGTCGCAACACGCATATCCTAAGTCGAGTCAGTGTTGGTGGTCGATGACGCTTGTGTGACATTAGTACTATTTAACACCGTTTTACGCCCCGACGCAACGCGGGGTGTGTTTTGGGGGGTTTTCAAAGAAAAAATGGTTATGCATATGGTTGTCGTAACGTTGGCTTTGGGGGTTTTCCAAAAAAATTGTTTTTTTTTTTTTACTTTTCACCCAAAAGTATTTCATAAATTACTTTTAACACAAAACTATTTGTTTTTTTACTTTTAGCCCAAAACTTCTTCTCTTTTGCAATCTATCCTCATAACTTTGTTTACTTTCAACTTTGGTCCTTTATAGTTTTTATTTTCCGCAAATTTTTCTCTTTATGCTTGGTTCTAAATTTTGTGACTTAACAAATCGCAACGTGCGTCTTTGGTTTAAGGTTTTTACGTTTCGTTCTAAATTTTGCGAGTTAACACGACGCAACGTGCGTGTGTGGGTGAACGTTTTTACATCGTCTATTTTTTCCCTGTTTGATAGGTTTAACATAACGTGCGGGTCCTATATTGACTTAGTTATAACTAAGGAATCCCCGCCGCATGCGGCGGGTCGCAAGTCGTAGCGTGCATGTGAGGTTCAACGTTTTTGCTCTATTTTTTTCATATTTGACAGACCCGTCGCAACGCGTCCATTTTTCCCCTTTTGTAAAGTTCGTCGCAACGGGCGGGTCGTAGATAAACTAAGTTATTATTTTCTACATTTTACATAATTTCTTCGCATTAAGACACTGTAACGGGTGTGCATGGTTCAACGATTTTAGTCTACTTTTCGTTCTGTGTAATTTTTACCATTTTATCTATTTTATTTTTACGATGTTGAGAGTCGATGTCGTTGTGGCATTGGTACTACTTGGCACGGTTTTACGAACGTTTTTAACCTATTAAATTTTTTACTAATATTTTCTTTCGGTTTACCCCTATTCTTCCTTTACTTAAAAACTAATTTTTGTTTGCATATTTTATGTACCGGTATGTATAAATATGATTTGTTCTATATTCCGACGTAAACTTTTTTATAGACGAGTCAGGTCAAATATAATACGTTTTCGTTTAAAGAAACCATTTTTACGTGAATATTTTTACATACGTTTTGGTATGAATTCAAGTTGTTCTATGTTTTGAGGTAAACTTTTTTGGGAAATGATTTAGGTCAAATATAATATGTTTTCGTGTTTATTTTATGTATGTTTCGTAAAGTTTGTTTCGAACCGAGTGGAGTCAAATTATGTTTTTTTTTTCTCCCTTTTTTTCGAAAGCTCTAATTAATCTCTTTCGATTACATGTGCATATTTTCCTTCATACCTGTTACTTTTCTGTGTATGAGTTGGGTCACATATAATACGTTATGATTGTTCGATATGAATTCCATTTACTTTACGTTTGATCCAATCACAATGCTTATACAGGTTACACTGAGTTCAACTGGATACGTCAAAATATGTGTTTTCATATGGTTAATGCATCATATAACGTTTGGACTAATCCATTCAATATTTACGATGTACCCGCGCCGCAACGCGGGCGGGTCTTAACCCTAGTTATTATTATTACATAAATAAACAAATATAGGAATAGAGAAAAAAGAGATGCCATTTGAGAATTACTTTACTAAAACAGTTGCAGGGGTACTATTTGGCGCAACTGGTTTCGAAAAATGAAATAAAAGGTGTTGTTTATAATAATGTTCCTTAAGATTTTGCAAGTTGACATGCTTTAGATGTAAAAGTAGATTCCAAGTAAAAGTTTACCTATTTACAACTACATTTACAACCCTAAGAGGCTATCTATATGTTTGAATCAGGTCTACATTTATTCGATCGGTAGCCGGTTGGCACAATGGTTAATATTTGGATATACAAAGTATGGTTATTTAAGGAAATATTTATGTGGATCATTTTCATATTAGTATGTTTAATAGTGTTTTGTGGTGGTACTTTCTTGCAGCTGTGGATAGCAGACTGGCAGCCACAGATCAATAGTGGTGGCAGCAATTATAGAGGAGATATTTGGTAACTTATGATGTAATTTTCACTTTCAGTTTGATGTGTTAGAAGTTTTCCTTTAAGTTATTTGGTTTGAAATAAATTTTTGTAAATTGTATTGACTATTTTTTTGTGACTACTTAATTATGTTGAAGTTGGTATGCTAAGACTAAAGGGAGTGGGGCGTCCTTTTGAGAGGGCGTCTTGCGACACGTGGCGCCACGTCAGCTGAGAGGATTTTGAGCAAAAAAAGGGGAATGGTGTGTGGGGCACCCTTAGGCTTCTTGGAGGGGGGAATTCTTGAAATTTTGTGCCAAAATTGATTTGTGTGAGAGGAGCGGGCGACGAGAAAAGGATGGGGAGAGGGGGACGCCCCTTGGGGACGCCTATGGGGGCGGTGTTCTCGGCGACTTGGGGCGGCGTTGGAGGGGGAGACGCCCCACTCCGTTTAGTCTAAGTAATTATATCAGCTGTTTCAATAGCCACATGTTATTTATTTTAAAATCAAAGATTATATCCTCAAACAATAAACCAATAATCATGTGTTATAATTTATATAGGATTATCAGTGAATGTCCTTACAAATTTTTAAAAAAATAAGTCGTTATACTTTAAAAAAATATACATGATTAATAACTAATAAAATAAAACAACCCGTTGATACCACGGGTGATAACCTAGTTTATAGTTATAAATGACGTCATATATTTTTTGGACGTAACGTTTAATACAAATATACAAAGTGGCACGGTTGATGCCAACTTGTCAACATGGGCCCGGGCCGGGTCGGGTCGGGTCAGTAAAAGTATTATACGTGTATTTTATAATTTATTTACTTATTTAACCTTGCTTATTATTGAAGCAAAAAATATGAGGGTGAATGCAACAATGTGCTAATATCCTAATATATTGTAAGATTTGGTTACAGCGAAGATGTTAAAAGTGAAGGTCAAACCAAGGTTATTTATTATTTATTATATATACTAGGGATCTTCATTTAAATAGTTTCAAATTTCTATCGTGAAAACATAATAAATGGTCACCGACAATTGTGTATTAAGTTTAATAGTTATACTATTTAATTCGTTTTTCACAATATATTATATATAATAGGAAAAGATCAAATAGGAAGATTAATTTCGCTAGGAAGGATAGGAAGCAATAAGAGGATGACATGTGGCAAAGATGAAAAACATAAGGAGGGGCGTTTTGGTCAAAACTCACCATCTTCAAAAAAAAAACCCAGCATCTGCAATTCATTTCTCTTACCCGTATACTCAAATCCACCATTTTCAAAACTATAAACTACCACATCACAACCACCACCACCTCCACCACCACCACCACTACGACCTACGATCGCCACCATCTTGCCGGAAACTAGATCTGAAACCACCACCTTCAACCACCTGTTGGGTTTTTCAGATCTGACACCATCATTCCACCATCCACCGCCACCAGTTTCCCCACGGTGTATCAGAGTTTTTTTTCCGTCCACCGTCGTTAATCAGAGTTCTTTTGTAAGTTATGTTATATTTTATTTTCATTGCGTTTTAGTTATCAAACCTCAATTGCGTTTTTCACATCATTATGTTTTAGTTAGAGTTCTTTTCATTTTGTTCTTCTGGATGTTAAAATAGAGACATGATCATGCTAAAATAGAAGCATGATCATGTTGGAACAAAGGTATGACCACGTTAAAACTCATTGCGTTTTAGAACCTGGAGTGCAAAGAACATGATGATGCTTGGACAGAGGCATGATCATGTTGGAACTAAGGCATACCCATGTTAAAACTACATTGCTTTTTAGAACCTATGTTAAAACTCCATTGCTTTTTAGAACCTGTAGTACAAAATTTTAATTTTGGTTTCATTGCGTCTTACAACTTGGAGTGTAAAGAACATGTAGAAACATGGTCATGTTGGAACAAAAGCATGGCCATGTTAAAACTTCATTGATATTGATTTTTAGTTTTATTGCGTTTTACAAGCAAATAACATGATCATGCTAAAATAGAAGCATGGTCATGTTGGAACAAAAGCATGGCCATGTTAAAGCATAAACATGACCATGTTAAAACTCCATTGCTTTTTAGAACCTACAGTGCAAAATATTGATTTTTGTTTTCATTGCGTTTTACAACCTGAGGTGCAAAGAACATGATCATGCCAAAACAGAAGCATGGTCATGTTGGAACAAAAGCATGACCATGTTAAAACATAAACATGGCCATGTTAAAACTTAATTGCTTTTTAGAACTACAGTGCAAAATATTGATTTTTGGTTTCATTGCGTTTTACAAGCAAAGAACATGATCATGCTAAAATAGAAGCATTGTCATGTTGGAACAAAAGCATGACCATGTTAAAACTTAAACATGGTCATGTTAAAACTCCATTGTGCAAAATATTGATTTTTGGTTTCATTGCGTTTTACAATCTGGGGTGCAAAGAACATGATCATGCCAAAATAAAAGCATGGTCATGTTGGAACAAAAGCATGACCATGTTAAAACATGAACATGACCATGTTAAAACTTCATTGCTTTTTAGAATATGTAGTGCAAAATATTGATTTTGGGTTTCATTGCGTTTTAGAACTGGAGTGTAAAATAACATCAAAGAACATGATCATGTTAAAAGGGAAGCATGATCATGTTGGAACAAAGACATGACCATGTTAAAACATAAACATGACCATGTTAAAACCTATTGCGTTTTAGAACCTGGGTTATAGTGTGTTGTTCTATCCATTGCATTTTACGCATTTGGGTTTTCGAATTTTTTTTTCAAAAGTATAGCAATAGTGTGCTCGTTTTAAAGATAAAAAAACACTCGTTTTTATGGTGTAATTTTTATAAAAAAAATATTGTCGTATGAAAAAGTTATTAACGATTTAAAAACGATGGAGAATTGGAGGAGAGAGAAACTATTGATTTGAATGGAATAGAATGCCCTCAAACTAACTCACGCGCCTCTTTTTTCTTGTTCAATTTCTCCCATTTAATCTCAGCCTTTGATTAATCAAATTGATGGTCAAGATTACTTCCTAGCCTTCCTAGCAAAATAAACTTCCTATTGTATCTCCACTCATAATATAATATAATAATGTATTTGTTAAATTATCTGAAGTTTTCAAAAGTACAGGCCGAACCTTGGCCTTTACTCACGGAAAAGCAACCTAGGGCAAGAATTTCAAGCTTCCATTTACACCCTATATAATTATTATTATGTTAAATATTTAAATTATTATCCTAGTTGTTTCATAATTAATACAACTGTATATGTACACATATATAATTAAACATATATTGGCTTAGAGCATTCTCATTCAAACCATCAAAATATGTGAGGGGTAGTTTTTATATTATAAAAGGTATAAAAAATGGTTGTGAGTGGAGGAGAGAGAAAATGTTACTGTTCATCTGTATATTTGAGGGGACACTGTTCACCCAGTATAATTTTTTTAATATATATTGAAAGTGGTTGTGAGTGAAGGAGAAAGAAAAATGTAATGATAATATTATTTAATTGAAAAGGAGAGAGAAAAAGTATTTGTTTTTAGTGAAAATATATTGATATAGGAGTTGTTTTTTAGTGGAATGTATGTATAATTTGATGGATTGGATGAGAATGCTGAGGTGATTTATACAACGTCAAAAAAATTATATGTATACCACAAATAGTTTTTAGATTAACCTTATAATTTGCCCTTACATGGATAAATACATTTGTAAACTTATATGTATTAAGAATTTGTAAATTATATATCAATCGTATACAAACGTATCTATGGTCAAATATATGAATGTGGCAAATTAATGTGTGAAGTTGATTGATTTGTCCTTTATTACACGACACACAAATTGTAGGCCCATGAATCACAAATGCGAATATAAACATAACCATAGTCATTTATGATACATTTGATCTAACAAATATCAAAGATGGTGACAAAACAAGTGTTGTGTCATATCATGTTATAACGTGATTTTGAACTACAAGTGAACAAGTGTAAGGCCGAATGACTCGAGTCGTTGACCCCCGAGGTTTATAAATAATTAGTGTATTAAATTTGAATAAAATATATATCATTAAAACAAGAGTATGTATTTCCGATTTATTACGTTCTAAGTATTTCATACGCTAAGAGAATTTTCGATATGTTTAAACCACTAACATTAAAACATGCTAGAAAATAAATTGTTTGCACATATATAAATTTAAGTTGTCACGTATACACAACTTATACATTCGTGTTAACAAAAAGACCACTATGTATCCTTCTAAAGTTTAAACTAAACGATATCTTAAAGGGCGCTTGTTACTAATACGAGTCATGTTTTTAAATTCATTTAGGTTATAACTAAAAGAAGTAAAAAGATTTTTAAGCAAAATTCTATAAATATAAAAATATTCTTTATAAAAAATAAAGAGTAATTACGATTTGTGCCCCTGTATTTATATCACTTTTACCCTTTTAGCCCAAAAAAGAATCTTTTAACATCTGAGCCTCCAACGTCTTTTTTCTAACCTTTTTGGCCCCTAAAAGTAAATGGACGAAGTTAGTGTTATGGGCCAAAAAGGTTAGAAAAAAGGCGTTGGGGGCTCAGATGTTAAAAGATTACTTTTTCTTGTATTTATATCACTTTTACCTTTTTAGCCCAAAAAAGAATCTTTTAACATCTGAGCCCCCAACGTCTTTTTTCTAACCTTTTTGGCCCCTAAAAGTAAATGGACGAAGTTAGTGTTATGGCCCAAAAAGGTTAGAAAAAAAGGCGTTGGGGGCTCAGATGTTAAAAGATTACTTTTTGAGCTAAAAGGGTAAAAGTGATATAGCGACAGGGGCAAAAATCGTAATTTACTCAAAAATAAAAGAAAATATGCACAAGTTGAGTAGAGTCACAAATAGATATTTCCAATGTTGATGCCCATGAAAAAGAAACTTGCTACCTATACACTTATGGTCAATTGCAACTTGTATAGTTGTATATATAGTCATACCATCTGTCCTCTAAATCATTTCAAGACACACACACACACAATGAATACCTCAAGGACATGTAGTTTTCTCCTCATAATATCAACAGCCATTCTCAGGTGGAGTGTGGCAGTTTCCGGCCAACAGGCGCCAACGAGTAGAGCATTGCTCGAGCAAAATGCCGATAGAGTGACCCGTCTTCCAGGGCAACCTATGGTGAGCTTCAACCAGTATGCAGGATATGTAACAGTCAATGAAAGCCATGGAAGGGCACTGTTTTATTGGTTTTTTGAAGCTGAAGAAAGCCCAGAAAAGAAGCCTCTCCTTCTATGGCTAAATGGAGGTAACAACTTCACTAGAAGCATTGAAACTCATAATTTAATTTGTTACATTGGATTACATAAAAATAAAATAATGTTTATCTATTACAACTTATTATAGTTGATCCCAATTGATAATAATACCATACCACAAATACCTTGAAATGAATAGGATATACGATTCCTGATTTTGATTTTTCTTTAACAGCAATAGGTAAATTTTAGGCGTTAAGAAGGCGTTAACTCTACAAGTTATAACAAAGATTATAATTAGACCAATCTTATTAATATAGATAATTAAATTTTGCCATGTTTTTAATCCAAGTGAATGAATTTTCCATAATATCCTCTAAAAATCTTCACCGGTTTATTTCTTAGATTGTTGAACAATTTATCATTTCGAGCTCTCCTTAAGAACCATAGTGTCACCAAGATAATGCTTTGACCCGTCTTCTTGTACATTGATACGTTGTGCTTTAACTTTAGATTGTAACTTGCCCTTTACCGTATTATCCATTTTCACATCCATCTTGCACGACGGTTTCATCAAGTTCCAAATCTCATCAGCCAACTTACATTTTTATCGAAAAATGTTACTCATACTCTACTTTACAACAATAATATCCCCTTTTAAGAAACACGAGATGACAACCTAATTTGCTAAATCATATCAATTTCAACTTGTATTAATTATCCATATAATTGATAACACACATGTTATAACTTATAACTCCAAAAGTAATTAATCTAGAATCTATTTAATTATCCATATAATTGATAACACACATGTTATAACTTATAACTCCAAAAGTAATTAATCTAGAATCTATAAAAGAATACTTATTATGTAATATTTAATAATAAAATAAGTAAGAATACGAAAGTAATCCGAGTCGTCCACCAATTCCGGGGGAAATTCGGTAACTCACCCGTCCGTAGGCACGACAGTGAAATTACCAATAAAACCTGTTTGACTCAAGGATCGAACCCAGGTTTCCGTATGTCTCCTATCATTGCCCATCAATGTCTTACTATGCACCGAATTTTATTTATACTTTTTGTGGGAGAAAATTATTCATTTAACAAGCTTATTTGTTTACCAAACATTCATTTATCAAGTCAAACTATATTTCTTTATATGTTTAAGTGTTTAACAAAACAGTGATAATGATTTGTGTAAAAATATAATGCGCATAATGCAACAAAAAACATGTCAATATAACAATAAATGTTATGATCTATATAAAGTTTTTGGAATCCAAAAAGTACTGGACAAGAGAGCTCGACACACTAATGCAAAGAGTCAAGTACATCCAAAAAGTTATGACCCCGACTCCAAGCACTTGCATGTCTTTTTCATTAGTAATCATGTGTTATTTTATTTGAATTTGTGTACTTAGTGTCACTTAATAAACACAAATATGGTAAATAAGAGAAAATAAGCACAAGTACACGTTATAAACGTCTAGGAAGTCTAAGAGCGTGAGTGGCGGATCTAGAAAATCCTTATAGGGACAACGTTTTAAGAAAAGGGTAACGAAATGGAAAAGACGTCTCCAAAATTTACACTACTGCATGAACGTCAAGGGGTAGCGGGGGCTACCCCTATTTACAGGCTATATCCGCCCCTGAAGAGCGTGTCATGTTTGCTAAACAGAATACTCAACCGATATATTAACTTAATGATTTCAAGCGGTCATACGTCTTCAATGAAAGCTCATGGTTCACAAAATTCAAAAACTTTGTTTATGTAAACTAACTGCTTGCAAAAGGGTTGTTATATTTTTTTAAGTTGGTAGAAAAGCGTAATTTTAAACTGGGGGCAACATTGTAATTTTAAAGTGGATATAAAATAATAAACTGGTTGGTCCAATAGAAAAGTGTCGGCCGCCCATTTCGACCAATGGCAGGGAAACACTATTCGCTGCCATGGTCTTTGTATATATTGAATAATGAATAATGGTTAAATCAAAGTGCCAAACTACCAATGCAGGGTCAATTGACTCTGATACGGTATACCAGTCATATTTTTTTTATTAACAATAGTATCCAACGTAAGCAGTGGCGAAGCTTGAGATTTCCGACTGGGGGTCAAAAACGTATATACCCAAAAATTTCTATACGAAAACTACATACTCTCCACTACTGAGCGAAAAGTTCGGGAAGTTGGCCGCCCCTCCCGCGTTGCGCCCCTGAACTTAAGTATTTTTATACTTCGAACTCCCAAATTACGGTGAACATACTACTAGTTGTAATGAAATTAAGAAAAATTTAAACCCAAAATTTTAAACAAGCCATGATTCCATAAGTGTAAACTACATCTTGCAACTACAAACATTACCTTTTGCTAATGACATATTTAAAGAAAAATATTATCTTGGGATTGCAAAATTACACCTAACTCTTCATCATGATGGAAATGTACAAAAGCATTTGGTCCCCTCTTTTATCTTACTGTGACCACTTTGCTTTGTGAAATCAACCACACAAACTTTGCTAGTACATGAGTTTTTAAACTAATGACCTAGATACTTAATTAGAGCCAAGATTGCTAAGTAAGAAGCGCGATTAGTCTCACGTTGGTGGTGGCGATGGTATGTGACAACTAGGGATGAGCATGGTACCCGTTCGGTACTAAAAGTACCGGTATTGTAAATCCCCAAAAGTGGGTACCGGTACCGGTACGGTACCAGTATTTTAGTGTAAAAACCAGTAAATACCGGTACCGAACCGGTACCGAAAATGTCAAAAGTCGGTACAAAACCCTTTTCACATTTTTTATTAAAAAATAATTCAAATAAAAACAACAAAATCCAACGCATCAAATTAAAGAAAGAACTTGTTATTAAAGTTCACAACCCCTATTTTACTTTCGCCGACCTCCTGTCGTTGGTATGACGTAGAATGCAAGTTCAAGGCAGATGACCAGCGTCACTAACACCAGTTCCTCAATAGTTTGAAAAAACAATATACTTTAGTAGCCAAACCTTTGAAATAATTAGACATATTTGGAAAAAAAAATATTTATCTTTATATAATATGTGAATAATTGAACCTGAATCAATGGGCGAAGCTTTTAAGAGGCGGGAGGGGGCGGCCGACCCCCCGAACTTTTCTTTCAGTAGTGGAGAGTATGTAGTTTTCGTATAAATTTTTTTGGGTACATACGTTTTCGACCCCCCTATTCTAGATAAATTTTTAGGTTCAGTGACTTACGGTCCCGGTCGGAAATCTCAAGCTTCGCCAAACCTATTGCATGGTGAGCAATGCGACGTCGTATTCACCTTTCGGTAATTCTCTTAAACTGGTTGTCTAAGAAAGGGACGTATCTTTGAAAAAAGGCCTTTTGACCCAATAAAAAGGTTGTCAGCTTTTAGGCCCACACTTAATTTGACTACAGCCCAAAAGCCCCATATTCCTCGTAATATATTACCTTTTGTCTCATGAGATAACCAATCAACCATAAAGCAAATTGGATTTAAATAATAGCAACTTTCTTAATTTGCCTGATATTAATCCAACTCAGTTATTGGCCGATAATAATCCGAACTGTTTCACTTTTGGCCGATAATAATCCGAACTGTTTCACTTTTGGCCGATAATAGTCTGCGTTAAATATAGTTTAATGGAATTAAGTTTTTTTTTTTCCGAATTACAAACTGATGTTTTAAGGCTTTTGATTAGAACGAGGATATGAGTTAAATGATGTGAAATTTACCTCGAAATACTGCCCCAAACGACGACAACGGTGCTCCAATTCGGGTGTTTATACTTCCAATTAACAAAAACCAAACCGTTTGAAGCATCGTTTCGATGTAAGTTTTACATAAATCGACTCGTATCCTCGTTCTGATCAAAATCCATAAAACATCAGTTTGTAATTCGGAAAAAAGCTTAACTCCGTTAAGCTATTTTTAATAGCGGACTATTATCGGCAAAAAATGAACCAGTTCGGATTATTATCGGCCAATAACTGAGTTGGGATTATTATCGGCCAATAACTGTGTTGACCAATCAGGCAATCACCCTTTTTTTGATGGTTTTTTGTCCAATAACATTTTTTGATAGTTTTTTTTATTTAATTCTATTAAACCTCTTTTAACATAATCCTCCACTACACCCATTTTAGAAAACGTCCCATAATGCTCCATTGCTGATTGGGATGCTACATGACGCAAAACGCCCAAGGGTAAAAGAATTACCACTACACATGCAGTGGCGGAGCTTGACCAAAAGTTTCAAGGGGGCGTAAAGTGATGAGACCCAAAAAAATTTTTCCTATTGTTATGTTTCGGGTCGGGTCGGGTTGGCTATTCGATTCAAGTCGGGTCAAATAATAATAGTTCCAAATAAAACAAAGTGTATATTTACCAAACTACCCATCATTTATATACAAAGTTTATAAATATTTAGGATATACAATTTAGGAAAAATAATCGGGGGGCGATCCTATATAATTTTAAAATTTTCGGACGAAAAATCGGAACTTATACACTTCTAACCGAAATATTGGGGTGGGCGGGTGCACCCCCGGGCACCCACAATACTTCGCCCCTGTACACATGGTCTTAGGTGGCAACCGTTTCTTATGCCACATGTCACTCAAAGATTGGTTATTCTTTTATTTTCTTTTTCTTTCCTATAACTTAGTTTCGCAGTTAATTTGGTTTTTTTCTTTTTCTAATAACTGATAATCTCATAATCTATAACTTTAAAAACACAGTTTAAAAATCCTAACTTTTTCTTCAAGGGGGAGTATAATAAAAGGTTTGATTATACACTTTTAAACTGTATTTTTAGAAGGGAAGTATAACTTTAAAAATACAGTTTATAATTTTTATAAACTGTAGGTGGTGGCGATGATAGAAGGTTGTGATGGGGTAGGTGGTGGAAGGTGGTGGTGGTGGTGGTGGTCGATGAAAATGACAAAAAATGACAAAAGTCAGGGACTAAAATGGCAGAAAACAAAACTATTTGGACTAAAATGACAAGAAAAAAATTATTTGGACTAAAGTGACAATTTTGATCAAACTCAGGAACTAAAATGACAATTTACTCATTAGAAAAATGTTTAGATTTGGTTGCTAACGGGTGTGAAAGGTCGAGTTGGGTTGTGTAAGTGGAAGAGAAAGAGAGAAATTAGCATCTTTTTGAAAAGTTGGGTTAGATTGGGTTGGGTTAAGTTATGAATGTGAATATTCTTAGCAAATTAGTAAAAACCTGTAAACCTTAAGAAAACCAATAAAAACCCGAGAAAAATAAAACACTAAAAACAACAGGATTTTCAGAAAAAAAGAAAAGAAAGAAAACCCCACAAAATACCAAAAAAAGTTAGAATGATGTTTGTCACAACGTCTACTACCATTTGCTTTTTTGTTTATAAATACTGTTATAAAAAATACTAATATTGAATTTAAACTTATTTTTTTAACTTATATAATACAGGTCCAGGATGTTCTTCTATTGGATATGGCGGGATGGAAGAGTTGGGACCGTTTGTAGCTCAGAAGGGCACATCAAAGCTCCGTTTAAATAGTTATGCATGGAATAGAGGTAATATAAATATAAATGTTACTATCATAGTTGGTAAATATGAGTTATGTCTATATTTTATAAATCATATATAGTTTGACAAAAATATATGATAAAAAGCATTTCACTTTTCTTATGTTATAGCTGCCAATTTGTTATTTCTCGAGTCTCCGGTTGGCGTCGGATTCTCTTACACCAACACAAGCAACGATTTAAAGCAGCTCGGTGACAAAATTACAGGTATATTCTACAGTTTACATACGTATAATGTATACTTGTATAGGTGGAACTAGAGGGGTCATTAGGTGCATTGACCTCCGACCAACAAAATTTTCTATTAATGATGGTATGTAAATTTCTAATGTTGTTATTTTACCGTAGTTTAATTTCTCAAACTGTTGTCGAAAAATACTTGAGACGATAATGAAAAGTTTATGTTGTAAGACGCCCTTATAAAGTTCTAGTTAATGATTTACTATATACTTGGGAGGACCCACATACTAAACACTTGTGTCACGAGACAATAAACTTTTTTATTTTTTTATTATACAGTATCTAATATCATGTGTTAGTAATATCTCTGAATGCCAAATGACTTCAATTCACCAAACATTTACGAAGAATGGCCCTAGTAAAAAATTCATGAGTGTTTCAATATGGTTTCGCTATATATGCCTCACACACATATACATACACAAAACAATTACATATGGCATTGAACTCTAACTAATGGTTGACAGCCCATGACTCATACACGTTTCTACTAAGGTGGTTCAGAAGATTTCCACAATACAAGTCCCATGAATTCTACATTGCTGGTGAAAGTTATGCAGGTAATACATACATACAGATCGTTCATTTCGAAACCAATAATATATATATATATATATATAGGACAATGCTAAACAGAAAACCCTCATTTTCTTAGAAAACTCTGGAAACCCAAATCTCCGCCCATTTTTACCCAACCTCCCGACATTTTTTTTTTGAAAAAAATAACACATGTAATATACATGTTTTAGAGTGTTTTGGGCCAAAAAAAAAACAAAAAAGCGCCGAAGTGATTTTTTTAAAAAAAATAAACAAATTTCAGCAATGTCCGGTTGCCTAACATGTGTTAGGCACAAAAGACAAAAATTGCTGAATTTTTTTTTTTTTTAAATTATCCTTTCGGCGCTTTTTTGATTTTTTTGGCCCAAAACTCTTAAAAACATGTATATTACATGTGTTATTTTTTTTCAAAAAAAAAAAAATGTCGGGAGGTTGGGTTTTCTAGGGTTTTTTATATAGATAGGGTTTTCTATATAGCCCTACCCTATATATATATATAGGGGAAGGTTCAAATGAAAACCACTAGTTATTGTGAAAACTCGAAAACTAATTAAAAACCACTAAAAAGAAGGGGGGGGGGGGGGGGGGGGGGGGAGACTTTTAATGAAGGAGGGGTAAAATTGAAAAAAAAATATGTAACTTTTCAAACATTTCCCATTTCTCCATACGTTATCATTTTAAAACAAAAATGGCACCATAAGATCACAAATTTTTGTATCTTTCATTCAAGTATATTCGAGCATATTTTTTATGACATAAAAAAAGATTTATGGTGTCGTCTTGTTTTCAATACTATTATTATAGTAGTGCACATGTGCAATATAACATGTACTACAATTGCATTACATGCTTAAAATTAGCTTTTTGAGTCTAGTTTAGCTTTTAGGGTTAGTTTTTTTGGAGGTTTAGGATTAGGATTAGCTTTTCGGGTGTGGGGGGGAGGGGGTTTAGGTTTTTGGGGGGTGGGGGTGGGGGTAGGGGTTTAGGTTTTTTTCGGGTTTATATTTAGGGTTTAGTTTTAGGTTTTCGGGAGGGTGGGGGGTGGGGGGGGGGGTTAGGTTTTTGGGGGGTGGGGGGTTAGGCTTTTGGTGGGAGGGTGAATTTAGGTTTTTGGGGGGTGGGGGTGGGGGGTTTAGGTTTTTGGGGGGTGTCGGTGGGGGGTGGGTTAAGTGGTTTAGGCTTTCCGTATTAGTGTACTACACATGTGCAGTACAACAAAAAAAAAAAAATTTTTTTTTTTTGAAATTTTTTTTTTCATATATAAAAACCAGCGAAATTTATAAAAAAAAATAAAATTTTGTGTGTTTTTTAGGCTTTTTTTAGTTAGTTTTCGAGTTTTCACAATAAAAGTGGTTTTCATTTGAACCATCCCCTATATATATATATATATATATATAGGGGGCCGCTAGAATGAGAACCACCCCGAGTTATGAGAACCGCGAGAACCACACCGTACGGGCCTTGGTGGATCAATTTTTTTTTTCGAAAACGTAGATTAGTGTATCACAAACACATTCGTAAAAAAAAAATTAAAAAAAAAACGCCGTGGGGGTAGTTTTTTACACCACAAAAACGTTTGTGGTGTAAAAAACTACCCCCACGGCGTTTTTTTTTTTTAATTTTTTTACGAATGTGTTTGTGATACACTAATCTACGTTTCAAAAAAAAAATTGGTCCACCAAGGCCGGAATCAAGTGGTTCTCGCGGTTCTCATAACTCGGGGGTGGTTCTTATTCTAGCGGTCCCCTATATATATATATATATATATATATATAGGGGAGGGTTATCTTGAGAACGCTAAATATTGCGAGAACCGTGAGAACGAATGAAAAAACCAATCAAAACCAATTTTTTTAATACAAACCTCATTGTAATTAAGATACAACATCAAGAAAAGAATTTATAACATCAAATAATTCATTTCTTCTTTCAAAATCACTCTTTTTAGTTTTTTTACACATGTGTAAACATAACCGATTTACACATGTGTAAATGGCAACCTTACACATGTGTAAATTTTCTTTATTTACGAATTCACGTAAATTTAAACGTGTAAATTTAATTTCTAACATTGTATTTGAATAATAATGATAAGTGTAAAAAGAAATTTTGAATTTGAATTGTTTTTGACCAAGTTCTCGTGGTTTTTTCATTTGTTCTCACGGTTCTCGCGATATTTAGCGTTCTCATTTAAACCCTCCCATATATATATATATATATATATATATATATATATATAGAGAGAGAGAGAGAGAGAGGCCGGTTAACGTACAATACCTCTTATCCTACATTATGTACGCGATGCCCTCAGCCGTACGATCTTCAATCGATCAAACGCGGGCGAAACTAATTTAAATGATTAAATTAATCATTTTAATGTATCTAAATCATACCAGGAAGGTTAAAAACGTCATTGCGAGGTCATAAATCTCTGTAATTGACCGATGATAGTTCAAAATCAAACCCTAAATCAAATTCAAAAACCTGAAAATCTTCTTCCCCAACCTCCCTTCGTTCCTTTTAGTGCGATATCGATAATAAGAACTACTAATTTGGGAGTTGTAAGTGTCAAACGGAAGAAGACTGACAATGATCGACCAACAATCGAAGAAGATGAACAGTAACACACACAGATTTTTCACATGCGATATTCAATTTTCCACATGCGATTCTACACACCCCATGCCATTTTTCACATTACCCCATGCTAGCCATTTTTTCACATGCGATATTCAATTTTCCACATGCGATTCTACACACCCCTTGCCATTTTTCACATTGCCCCATGCCATTTTTTCACATGCGATATTCAATTTTCCACATGCGATTCTACACACCCCATGCCATTTTTCACATTACCCCATGCCATTTTTTCACATGCGATATTCAATTTTCCACATGCGATTCTACACACCCCATGCTATTTTTCACATTACCCCATGCTAGCCATTTTTTCACATGCGATATTCAATCTTCCACATGCGATTCTACGCACCCCATGCCATTTTTCACATTACCCCATGCCATTTTTTCACATGCGATATTCAAATCTTCCACATGCGATTTTGTCCATCTACACACCCCATGCCATTTTTCACACTACCCCATGCTAACCATTTTTTGACATGCGATATGTATTGAATTCGCACCAGATCTGCACCTGATCGAACGGCTGGGATGATCGCGTACGTATCGTACGATAAGCGCATTTGTATTTTACTCTTTACCTATATATATATATATATATATATATATATATAGGGGAGGGTTTAAATGAGAACGCTAAATATCGCGAGAACCGTGAGAACAAAAGAAAAAACCACAAGAACTTGGTCAAAAACAATTCAAATTCAAAATTTCTTTTTACACTTATCATTATTATTCGAATACAATGTTAGAAATTAAATTTACACATTTAAATTTACGTTAATTCGTAAATAACAAAAATTTACACATGTGTAAGTTTGTCATTTACACATGTGTAAATTTGTTATATTTACACATGTGTAAAATAATCTTGTAAGAGTGATTTTGAGAGGAGAAATGAATTATTTGATGTTGTGAATTCTTTTTTGATGTTGTATTTTAATTAGAATGAGGTTTGTATTAAAAAAATTCGGTTTTGATTGGTTTTCTCATTCGTTCTCACGGTTCTCACAATATTTAGCGTTCTCATTTAAACCCTCCCCTATATATATATATATATATAGATTATGAACACTAGAAATGAAAACAAGTATAGTCTATACCACATTTGACAATCATGACCAATTCTTCAACAACATGAATTTGTAGGGCACTATGTTCCTCAACTAGCCGATCTTATATTCGATAAAAACAAGACCATTGCCGACGAAGATAGAATAAATTTTAAGGGAATTATGGTAAGCATAACCTCATTTCTAAGCATGTACTAGCTTAACTTGTCGAAATAATTTTAACGTGCATACTTGAATGTCAATATGTAGATTGGAAACGCGTTGTTGGATGATGCAACTGATCAGACTGGAATGATCGATTATGCTTGGGATCACGCCGTTGTATCAGATCGTGTGTATAATGGTGTCAAGAGCAAATGCAACTTTAGTGACTCGAAGTCATCAAATGCGTGTGATGCAGCACTGAATGATTACTTTGATGTTTACAAAATCATCGATATGTATAGCTTGTATGCACCCTCGTGTGTCGATACTACCCCCAATTCCACTCGGCGTACACATATGCTTGGCAAAGTTTCCCCTCACACATTATCCAAGAACGTTAGTACTTGTTCATTCAGATTATACTCGTATTCACTGTCAGGTTCAGTCAGTTTTAAAATAAAAAAATTGGGCAAAGTCATTTGTTACGGTTTAAAAAAACCAAACCGCTCCGGTTGGGTAGGCCGTATCAACCAAAACAACTACGTTGGTTGGGTCAGCTGGACCGGCCAAAACGGCTCGGTTTGGCTGTCTAAAACATATTTTTCCAAATTGTTAGTTCGATTTGGCTGTCTAAAACATATTTTTCCAAATTGCTAGTTCATATTGGCATTGGCTCATCAATATTATACATTAGCTATATATTCTAAAAATGAAAACATAAAAGAAATATGAAGTAAACAACTAGTCTACTTTACACAACCAATTCCAAGTTTTAAACTATGAAAAAACCTGTATAAACCTTGAACTTGTCAATTTATTTCGGTTTGAGTTTTTCACTCGTCTCAACGGTTTATGAACACCCCTAATATATATTAAGAGATTATAAAGTAATTTCATGATGTTTTAAGTATTCAAAACTAATACACTCTCTTATTCACTACAGAAAGCTTGGCACGTTAAACCAACGGGATATGACCCGTGTCAATCACAATATACCGACTCGTATATGAACAGGCCGAATGTTCAAGCCGCGCTCCACGCTAATACCACGAAAATTCCATACCCGTGGGCACATTGTAGGTAACTATTCATTGGACACATTTGGCTGGATAATTTTTTTATTGTTTGTTATCCTATAATTGACGAGTTATGGACTTAAACAGTGACGCTATAGCGTATTGGAACGATGCTCCGGATTCTATACTTCCGGTCATCAAAAAACTTGTTGCAGGCGGCATTCGTGTTTGGGTTTTTAGCGGAGATACCGATGGAAGGATTCCGGTTACCTCTACAAGACTTTCGTTGAGGAAACTTGGATTGAACATAGTTGAAGACTGGTCTCCATGGTACACTAGAAGTCAGGTAATTGAGATCTTAAATAATGAGTTGATTCTGTTTATACATATATTTTTTATCTTTAACAAGCTAAAAACATAAAATATATGAAATTAACTCAAATACTTATACATATATTTTTATCTTTAACAATCAATCATGTAAAAAGGTTGTCTATAATATTTACAATTTACTAAGATAAAATTATTATAATAAAATACATTTTGTAATAACATCATTTATATCATCATGTTTTCTACATTTCGTGTCAACCAAACCCAATTGGTTTGTTTTTTCAGTAGAAACTAAAATACTCGTTTTAACCCTGATCCAACTCATTCGAGATATGGTAATCTTTATAACAAATTGTAATTAAGTATGAATCATAGAGTTGTTTCTTAATGGGCGGAATTAAAGTGGCGGTCCAAAGGTTTATTGACTCTTAAACCCGTCAAACTTTTTATTAATATGAGGATATAATGTTATCGTTTCCCTATAGTTTAACTAGATGGTTGAATCTAATTAATGTAAATAAATGTAAATAATATTTATGTTATTTTTTGGACAATAGGTTGGTGGATGGACGATGACATACGATGGATTGATGTTTGTAACAATAAGGGGAGCAGGACATCAAGTACCTACTTTCAAACCAAAAGAAGCCCTTCAACTTATTAGACATTTTTTATCCAATCAAAAGTTACCATCTTCACCATTTTAGCAGTTGTGGGACCAATTATAACAAACATAATCTCAATTGATTCATGAACCTACAAAATGTGGGTTACCATTATATCCTTTTGCCTATGTTAATTTGACCCCCTCATGGATTTTTTTTTTATTTTCTAATTTATTCTTTCTAAATTTACATTGACTTCTTTTGTTACTTTCGTGTTAAGACAACAACTGTTTCTAACACTTAACTAGGTCAGTGAACCATCGACATGATACGGCAACATCATATGGATTTAACACGAAATATATGTTTTGTTTAGCCTAAAAATGTCCATTACCGCCGCATCCAATCGACTGCCATATCAGATTTTCACTCATCATTATAAAACATTATATTTCTCTCTATCATTACAAACACCTTTAAATACGTCTTCTGCAAGGGTGTGTGGTCCTACTTGGTTGTGTGATCACGCGAGAAACACCGCGCCGAGCTTGTGTGGTCCCCATGCCATGGAAAAATGGCCCCATCGGTTAAAATTTACATTTATTTAAAAAATTTGTTTGAGTGACGAGTGGTGGAGAGTAATGAGTATTTCCATGATTAAGCAGTGACATGACCAAAAACTTTTTTCACATGCATGGGTCGAAATTTTTGTAATCGGTTGACTATCGCTATATAATATATTTTTTTTTTGGGTCTAGTCAGGTTCGGGTCATATATGACTACGAAAACAATTCCATTTATTAAATAAAAATAAATTATGAATATGAGTAGGCAAACAATTCCATTTGTTAAATAAATAAAAAATATGAATATGAGTATGGAAAACAATGACACTTATCAAATAAAAATAAATTATGATCCTCGTAACAATGTGGTTTTGTCGGTAACAAAAACTATAGATTGGTGATAAGAAAATATTTTAATGAAATTAAGAATTAAAACATTTATATTAGAAAACTTTTTTTTTTTTAAGTTATAAAAATGTTAATTAAATGTCAACTCTAAAAAGAAAGTTATCATTAAACTTTAAAAATAATATATATAAATTAAATAATTGAAAAAAAATTAGTTAGTTAAAACTTAAAAGGAATTAAAAATATTATTTACAGAACATAAAATTTAAGCATAAAGTCTAAAAAATGTTAATAAAAAAATTAGAGAAAAACATTAAAATGAGTAAACAGCCAAAATTGTCCCTGAGGTTTGAGCACTTAACATATCTATCCAAAATAGATGGATACACCTTTTGTTAAACTTGGGTGGTCCAGTTGAGAAAAAAAAACTTTTGGACAAATCCAGCAAAAATACATAAACCTTAGGGACGCCTTTGGCCGTTTGCTTGTTTAAATTATCATCACCAATTTGATTGCAAATCCGGCTTCAGATACTTTATTGTCAAAAAACATCTTTCAAACGATTGTGGTTGCAACGAGTAATACGAGAGCTAGTTTCAATAAACGACACACTAGTGTAAATGAAATGCGTTTGTTTGTTTTAATCATTAATTGTAAAAGACTTGATAAATCATTTAAGTTGGCAAATCATGTATGACCTTTCAAACTATCAATAGCGGTCGCAAGTTTAACTAGAAGTCTTCTTTTATCACTTTCATCGAATTCATATGGATACATCTTGGCTAATCGTAGTACTTTTGGAATATTAAACCCATCAAAATTATCACAAAGACTCATACTACTCATACAAACAAATAAGTTGGATGTTTCCCAAACTCATGGATTTACATATCTAGAATAGTATTAAAGCATTCATATTATTATTACTATATATTACTAAACGAATTGAAATAATATATAGTTTTTTTAATACTTTTATTATTTTAATATTATAATAACAATTATTTTCTTTACTTTTTAACTTTAATCCTATTTTTAATATCAGGGTTTGGGAAAAGCTTCGTGTCAACCGGTATTGAACCAGTACTGGTATCGAAAATACCGGTACGGTCCTGTTCGATATCAGTACATGAAGGTAAAAACCGGCACTAATACAGGATACGCTAAAAGTTGTTGCCGAATTGATATTGGAAATCTTTTGGTTTGGGAAATTCAGTGCGGCTACTCGGTACCATTTGCTCATCCCTGATCACGGTTACCGTACGAACAACGGTATCGTACAACTTTTTTTGTTGATTTTCTTCAACTTTTAATTTTTTCTTTTTTAGTTTCACGGGTAGGGATGAGCTCGGTGACAACCAATACAGAATCGGTACTGATACCGAAAATATCGGTTACGGTACCGATATATAAAGGTAAAAAACGGTAGTGAACCGGTACCGGGAACGCCAAAAGTCGGTACTGAATTGGTACGTAAGATCTTTCGGTTCAGCAAATTTGGTACCGGTACCCAGAACAATTTGCTCATCTCTGACCACGGGTTTCATACGAACAACATCGTTACCATACAACTTTTTTGGTTGATTTTCTTTCGGTTATCTTTTAGTGTTTTTTTATACATTTTCTTTTTATTCTTGTCAGTAGTTCTGTTCGCAACACGCTCGTAGTGATTTCAAAACATATGTAAACACAGACTAAATAACAAAAGAAATTTGCCGCAACGCGACGAACTTCTTTAAACCTAGTTCGTAATAATGGTGATATATGATTGTTTTTTTCTTTTTTTTCCGTGTTGGCTTCTTTGACTTAAAATAAACTAAAATTGGATAATAGCTAATAAAAGTAGGGCAAATTACATTTTTCGTCCTTTATGTTTGTATCAGATTGCAATGGATAACCTTTAAGCTCAATAATTACAGTTTATTCGGAAAACTCATTACATCTTGGCTAATCGTAGTACTTTTGGAATATTAAACCCATCAAAATTATCACAAACACTCATACAAACAAATAAGTTGGATGTTAAGACTAGTGGGTATGGGGGGCGTCCCCATGCCCGTCTGCTGCTCCCCGCCCCGGCTCCCCCACCCCTCGCCTTCTCCGTCCGCTCACAGCCAGGTTCGCCGTCCCTCACTCCCACACACACACACCTATACATACATACACACACACACACACACACATATATATATATATATAGGCTAAAGCTAGGGAGAAAACCCTTCATTTTGAGAAAACCCTAGAAAACCCAACCTCCCGACATTTTTTTTTTTTTTGAAAAAAATAACACATGTAATATACATGTTTTTAAGAGTTTTGGGCCAAAAAAAACAAAAAAACGCCGAAGGATTTAAAAAAAAAATAAACAAGTTTCAGCATTTTTTGTCTAAGGGGCTGTTTGGTAGCCTCTTAATGACCATTCAGATGCTACCTCTTAATGATTTAAAACCTCTGAATGAATAAGAGGTAACCTCAAGTCTGAATGGTTAAGAGGTAATCTCTGAATGGTAAATCATCACATGTCACATTCTTCTACTTTCTCATTGGTAAAATTCTTAATGGTTCCATTAAGAGGTAGCCTCTTAATGACCATTCAGAGGCTACCAAACAGCCCCTAACACATGTTAGTCACAAAAGTTGCTGAAATTTGTTTATTTTTTTTTTTAAAATAATCCTTCGGCATTTTTTTGTTTTTTTTTTGCCCAAAACTCTTAAAAACATGTATATTACATGTGTTATTTTTTTCAAAAAAAAAAAAAATGTCGGGAGGTTGGGTTTTCTAGGGTTTTCTCAAATTTTTAGGGTTTTCTCTCTAGCCCTACCATATATATATATATATATAAAGGGGTTTATCCCCCACCCCTTAGGTCCATCCCCTTTAGGCCCCCGCTTACGTGACGACTCATCCCCTTGAGGATGAGGCTCACCATACCTTACAACGTTAGTTATTTATTTTTATTTTTTTGAACGGCAAATTTGGATCACTGACGGACCACTGGAATATCATCGTGCCACCAGTG
This sequence comes from Helianthus tuberosus, assembly GCA_030545235.1. Lineage (NCBI taxonomy): Eukaryota > Viridiplantae > Streptophyta > Magnoliopsida > Asterales > Asteraceae > Helianthus > Helianthus tuberosus. The sequence continues at coordinate 186,257,260 of CM060442.1, forward strand.
GAACCACCCGATCATATCCATCTCCACTAGGCATAATACCTATACACCAATTCAGGAGGAAACCCAATAAATATGAGAAAACCCCCTTGTGAGAATCGAACTCAGGACCTATTGGTCCCAAAGCCTTATCCCACCACCAAGATGCCACTAGGCTAGAAAGCCATGAGCTCTTACATCGTTAGTTATTAAAATGATTCCCAAACTCATAGACTTACATATCTAGAATAGTATTGAAGCATTCATATTCGTAATAATAGTGATATATGATGTTTTTTTTATTTTTTATGTTGGCTTCTTTGAATCAAAATAAACTAAAATTGGATAATAGCTAATAAAAAATAGGGTACTGATGTGCAAAATGCGGTCTACTAAAAACTAACCTAATCCAGACACCCTAGTTTTAAATTTATAAACTAAGACTCTCTAACTGCTAGACCACTGACAGGCAAGTGTACCTATCGTATGTAGTAAAGCCTAATGAAGTCCGAGTATCGAACCCACGAGACACTAGCGACACTACACTAGACTCTGACTCACCTAATTACTTAACTGGTTTATTTGATTTGGATTTGAGGTTTTAACTAATTAAACTAATATCCTAAATTAACCAAGAGAACTAAGCTATCAAGACGCAGGCTGAAAGCTACTAAGGTGAAATCAAGGATGAGAAAGTACTACCCAGGTTTGGAATCCTATTCATGACTCTCGGTTTTCTCTCGGCAATGGTAACTATGATGGAACCAGATTCTAATAATACGACACTCTAAGACTAAAGACAAGCTGAATCTCCTCCCGGTCTCATCAACTTCGCCTAAGGTTTCTAAAGGTTTAATAAAGCTCACTGGTGTAGGTTGGATCACCTCTCGGTCTCTCCGACAATACTAAAGTACCCAAAGGTTAGATCTCCTCCCGGTCTCACTAATCACAATACACCCTAGAATGTACGGGGTAACCTAAAAACACTTGACAAGACTTAGGAAAACAAATAATACTAGGCCACTTAGACAGATCTCCTCCCGGTCTCACTGCACCTAAATACCTAGCACCAAAGATAATCCTAACTATCTATCTCCTTCCGGTCTCAAGAATAGGTAGAACACTAAACTCCTCTAAATTATCAAACAAAGTTCCTATGGAATACGTGCACCATAAACCATTAACTAGTTACAAACACAAAGTAGGTAACCTAACATGCATCTATACATGAAAGACATTCACAAAGACACATGAGGAACGATTGAATGATAATAAATTAGAATAAAGCATGCATACACCTCTAGCCAATTATTATTAGGTCTTTTACTTTAATATTTATCCATCATAAAATTACCAAAAGCCAACAAATTACCAATTGACACAAATAATCATCACAAACCCGGATAGAAAAAATAACTAGCCAAGAATCATAGTCATAAACAATAAACAAGTCTGAGATATCAAAAACATCATGTTCACAAGTCTAAAAAAACACAAAGTCTAATTAAAAATTGTAAAGCTAACTCGTTTGCGAACCCAAACTTGAATCTTGAACCGTGACTTGAACCTCAAACCAATCCCCTTCTCCTCTCTTGAATTTTTCCCTACGACTTTCTTCTGTTCGTCCAAGAATAATTGCCGTCTGTGTTCCTTTGAATTTATATTCTGTTCCTCTTTTATAATATTTCAATTCGTATGCCACCCTCCAACCAAAACTTCTTGAGTGAGCTGGGTTTTAAGCGGATCATTAAAATTGGGCTTGATATGCCAATCTCTAAACAGCGACCCAAGTACAAATAATAAAAGGCGGTCAAAAACTTCAAAGTCAGTCAACTCATGGAACCTTTTATTTTATTTTATTTTTCATTTAGCAAAATGGTTTGGTCAACATCTATACACCTTCACGAGACACAAAGGCATCCAAAAGCATTCCCATTTTTTAGATGATTTCCTTTGTTTCATGTAATATTTTTTCCATTCTTTAATAATGTAGAGATAGTGGGCTCGGCCTACTCGAGAAAAATAGCGGCACTTTTAATTTCTGTCACTGGCGTTCTGCTCTGCCCAACTGACTGGTCATTTAATTATTACTCTTTTTCGCTCCATTTGCACCAGTACCTGTCAAAACACAAAACAATGTGATATAATACTAAAAACTAAATAAAACAAAGAAAAACTATACAATAATTACACACTTTACACGGGATAAATACGTGTATTTTACCACACATCAGGTACCGCAAAGGTCATGGGTTCGATTCCCACAAAGGGGGTTTTCTCAGATTTATTGGGTTTCCTCCTGAATTGGTGTATAGGCATTATTGCCTAGTGGAGATGGATATGATCGGGTGGTTCTGCTGGTGGCACGATGATACTCCAGTGGTCCGTCAGTGATCCAAATTTGCCGTTCAAAAAAAATAATAATAAAAAAAATAGGGTAAATTACATTTTTCGTCCTTTATGTTTGTATCAGATTGTAATGGATAACCTTTAAGTTTAATAATTACAATTTATTCGGAAAACTCATTACATCTTTCGCCCTTTAGTACTAACCAAGTTAAGATTTTCAGTTAAATCTAAAATCAATTAAGGGTAGTTAGTTTTGTAGTTTTACCATGTTTCTTCCTCCCTTCCTCATCAGTGTTCTTCTTTTAACACCCCCCCCCCCCCAGCACAAAATAAAAAATCACTTCATATTCTCCATAACAACCAGACCCTACCATCACAACTTGTGACCGCTACTGGCCACCAAACCCAATCATCACAACCGTTGGAAGATGATCGCCCCTCTCTCTTCGCATTCGTGTACCGTTTTAACAAAAATGCTATCAATGTCACCAACAACAATATCCCTTGAGGGTTTCTAGGGTGCAACCATGATGTAACAAGCCTACCGATGTTAGAAACACATGTTCTAATCCTATGAAGGTAATTTAACATCACAGGTACAATCTGATGTCTCAAATGTGCAATTAATTCGCATAACACCATAAAACAATCGTTCGGCCAAATACGATTGTCGATCCGATTAAAACCCGATTAACCGCCGCTTCACTAGTTATATCCATTTCTACAGTTCAATTTCAACTTTCTAATCAAAACCTAAATTCACAATATTTTCCCCCAATTTTAAAATCAAACCATAATTCACAAAATTTGTTGAATTGTACAAAATTAAATGAAAATTCATGAGTATCTTGAATAGCTGACCGTAATCAAAGTGAAATCAACCGCAAAGAATGACAAAAAGTGCAAAATTGGGGAAGAACAAACCCTAATTGCAACTAGAAATCCAAAATTGTGTTAAAGGGTGTGAAAGAATTGATTGACTGCATCGAAAGACGGGTGCTTTAAAAATTGAATTGATAACAAAGGTATGAGATGTGAAAGTAGATTAGAAGTCAAGTTGATAAAATGATCAAGATAACATCAACATGTATCTTCATTTTTGGAAGATGGAGATGATGTCTGGAAATAATGATGGTTTTCAGGTGCGTTTTCAGCAGGGTTGTGGGTTTAGGTGTTTCAGGTGGCCGGAAGTGATGGCCGGTAGTTATGGAGAAGAGAAAGAGAGAGTCATTGAGAAGAGGAGGTGGTGGCTGGTTGTTATGGAGGAAGTGATTTTTTATTTTGTGCTTGTTCTTCATGTGTGTGTTGGATTTTTAAGGAGTGCAAATGTTACAGATATTGTTCTTGATGTTCCTCTGTGTGTGGGTTAAATAAGAACACTGATGAGGAAGGAAGGAAGAAACATGGTAAAATTACAAAACTACACTTAAATGATTAGATTTAACTGAAAATTTTAACTTGGTTAATGCTAAAGGACGAAAGATGTAATGAGTTTTCCGAATAAAGGAGTGTGACTGTAATTATTGAACTTAAAGGCTATCTATTGCAATATGATACAAACATAAAGGACGAAAATTGTAATTTACCCTAAAAAATAAACTAAACTTGGATGATAAAAAAAAACCATTCAACATCAAACATGAGATTTAGTGAATGGTTATATTTTTAACGGCAAATTTGGATCACTGACGGATCACTAGAGTCTCATCGTGTCACGAACGAAACCATCTCATCATATCCATTTTCACTAGACAATAATGACTATACACTAACTCAGGAGGAAACACAATAAATTTGAGAAAAACCCCTCTTATGAGAATCGAATCCAGAATATAATGATTCTAAGCCTTATCCCACACCAAGATGCGCCTTTCTCGAGCAAAAGAAAAAAAGAAACACCAATAAAATATGAAAAAAAATTACAAGTTTTGTCCTTTATCTTTATAACACTTTTCAGGTGGTGTCCTTTTTAACGAATATTGACAGGCGATGTCCTTTACTAGGTATTTTGTTGTAAGTTTAGTCCTTTACACCCAACCCAGTTAAAAAACCCTGTTAATTGTTGGGTATAAAGAACTAAACTTGCAACAAAATACCTAGGTAAAGGACTAAACTTGCAACAAAATACCTAGTAAAGGACACCGCCTGTCAACAATTAACAGGGTTTTTTAACTGGGTTGGGTGTAAAGGACTAAACTTGCAACAAAATACCTAGTAAAGGACACCGCCTGTCAACATTCGTTAAAAAGGACACCGCCTGAAAAGTGGTATAAAGATAAAGGACAAAACTTGTCATTTTTCCATAAAATATTGAAGAGTTGTATTCGTTGCTTTGTTAGTTGTACATGGCGGCTCATTTGACCAAAGGTTCACGGTCAAAGGCAGCTTCCTTCAATAATATTAATGTACTCTTTGTCAAGTGACAGCACAATAATCATTCCAACTTCCAAACAGAAAGAAAGGAGAGAATACATACCAATGGCGAAAAGTGAAAGCGTACGAAACGCAGAGAGACTAGTGGAAGTGATGATGAAAGGGAACGATGCATCGCACGATGCTGCTCACGCTTTTCGTGTTCGAGATCTCGCTCTCTCGCTTGCTCATGAAGAAGAAGCCCTTTCTTCTTCACCCATCTCACTCCAAATCGTATGTTTTTTTCACTTTTTACAATTGCATCATTTCGTTCACTGATTGACATATAAATGCGTACAGTTGCATCCGTTTTCAACAGCTGAGTCAAAGGTTTAGTGATTTTGCTATAGTCATGAAACCCTAGTAAGTTGTTGGACACTTAGTTAGTTACACTGATATGCTAATTAATGATAGACTTAAGCTTGTTGAGTGATTTTGCTATAATTCTGAATATTGAAACCTTATCAAGTTGTTGGATAGTTACACTGATAGGCTTATTATAATGATAGATTTAAGCTTGTTTTTGTTATAGTTCTGAATATTGAAACCCTAGTAAGTTGTTGGATAGTTGCACTGATTGGCTAATTAATGATAGACTTATGGTTGTTTGGATCTGTGCTATACATGCCCTTGATATAATATAACCAAGGCACTTATTGCTCTCTACACCAAAGGCACATTGACTCAGCTTTGCCTAAAGTGACTGTTGCTTCATCGATTCAAACACTAAAGAGGGGTGTTTTAAATAGAGCTTGAATGTATGAAATCATAAAAGCTGTCTTATGTATATAAGAAGGATGCATTCTTCTATATCTATACAAAATGTCCAGATCTTAAATGATTTTTAAGAAGAAAATGAGTCCCACGTAGTTCACAAGTAACTCTTCAACTAGTGGAATTTGGAACCTCTGACTTTGTTCATGTCCCTATAATCCATACACATAAGCCACACGCTATTGTTATTTACACTGTTATGTTGACTTTGTCCAATAACTTGTTAGTCATCTTTTTATCACATCTTTTTGCACAGAGGATACCTATAGGGCCTCGAAATTACAGGATTTGCTTCCTCTAATAAAGGAATTTTGTTATCAAATTCTGCTTTGCTTGGTGGTAAAGTTGAAGGGTATTATAATTTATAAAACAGCAGGGAACAAGTCTAGTTTCGAATAAATATCAGGATGTACTACTAGATTAGAGATCATAGTATATACCTGCAAGCTGAGCATATGATATATTTTCAATTGAATCACACACTTACTTTAGACAAACTAATTGGGAAATATATCAGTTTTGAAATTTGAAAAGTGCAATTTTGATCGTAGACTGTCAATTGACCTTTCTCTTGGGGTGGTGGGTTAAAAGCTTTATTTTAGCTTAGTTCGATTAATGTTACCACGATGTCTAAACTGTAACCGAGACTATACATGGGATATTTCTTAGTTTTTGTGTTTGGCTACGATTTCTCCTGATGTCACTGGTTTAATTAAGTTCTGGTTCAAGTCTTTTACGGTTCGTTTTCTTCATATACAGTCTCACTAATTGTCTATGCCTATTGACAATCAAAATACACTTTAGATCTGAATTCTAATCATGATCTGGTGAGTATGTACTTGACCATAAAGTTCAAAATTCTGTTTTAGTTAAGCATATAATTATAAATGACTAGTTGTATATGATTGATTTAATAAGCACATGCTCACATGTTTATATAGTTTTCTACTCTTGCTCATATGATTGGTCTACCGTTGCAGGTTGAGCTAGCTGCACTCCTTCATGATATAGGTGATTGCTTCCTTGTTTTTAATAAACGTGCCTATGCACGAGGCGATTGAGAATGATGAAAATGATGAAGAGATTATGAATGGTTTACTTGTTGAAAAGGCTGATATGTATAAAATACTCTGGCCTTTGTTGAAATTGATGATAACTATTTCATACGCAGGAGACTACAAATACCTGAAGAATCCATCCGAGGAGAAAATTGTCGAGGAATTTCTTGAAAAAGAGGGTTTAGATACAGATAAAAGCAGCAAAATATTAGCTATTATAAAAAACATGGGTAAGTTCAGTTCCCTTTATTAAGATCCATTTTAGCTAATTTTTACTTTATTTAATCCTTCATTTTTAAACGTAAAGGTTTCAAAGAGGAAATAAATGGAGTCACAAATGGTTCTTATACACCCGAGTTTGGTGTGGTGCAAGATGCTGACCGTCTTGATGCAATTGGTGCTATTGGTAAATTAAGATATTCGCATACTTAAACATAATCATTTATATTTTTGTATTATTATACCATCATTAACTTCGATTTTAGGTATTGCTCGTTGTTTCACCTTTGGCGGGAGTAGAAACCGAGTGCTTCATGATCCTAACATCCAGCCTCGTTCAGATTTGTCCAAGGACCAATACATGAATAAAGATGAACAAACTACTGTGAATCACTTTCATGAAAAGCTCCTTAAACTCAAGGATTTAATGAAAACAAAGGTTTTTAAGTTTTATAATATTTTCAATAATAAAATGCCATTTTCGTCCCTGAGGTTTGGCCAGTTTTGCGACTTTCGTTCAAAGGTTTGTTTTTCCGCTTCTACATCCAAAAGGTTTGAAATCTTGCCATTTTCATCTGGCTCGTTAACTCCATTCATTTTTCTCCGTTAAGTCAGAGGTATTTTCGTCTTTTTGCTAACTTAAAGGGCAGTTCGGACTTTTTCACTTTATGTAAAAAGACCGAATACCCCTGAAAAAAGACCGAATTGCTCTTTAAGTTAACATAAAAGACGGAAATACCCATGACTCAACGGAGAAAAATGGATGGAGTTAACGAGCCGGATAAAAATGGCAAGATTTCAAACCTTTTGGAACCAGATGCGGAAAAATCAACATTTGGACAAAAATCGCAAAACTGACCAAAACTCAGGGACGAAAATGGCATTTTACTCTATTTTCAAATTTACACTTCTTATTGGTTAAACAGTCACAACTATCATATACATTTTTACTATAAATTTCAGGCAGGAAAGGCAAGGGCTGAGAAAAGGCACAAATTCATGGAAGAGTTTCTAAAAGAATTTTATCTAGAATGGTCAGGCAAAGCATGAATATCACCAACAAATCTTTTATTTATATTTTGTAACTTACAATAAAATGCATCTCCATCTATTTCTACCATCATTTTCAGCATTTTGTGCAATACAATATTGACTTATAAATGTAAAAAAATTAATAAGAATACGTTAAAAAAGAAATCATAAATGCCACACATCTTCACTGGAATCTCTTAATATTTGATATTGTGATATCTTCACTGGGATCTCTTAATATTTGATATTGTGATATACTTGGAGATCCGACTCGCTACGCTTCCGAAGCTTCACTTTCAGCCCATGTTTCATGTACATAGTGAGTGCAAGCTTTGGTGCAACCGGATGATTTTCCACCACTGCCACTTTATAGCGATATAAGATTGAAGCAGCGGCAAATTTCATCTGGTAGTAAGCAAAGTCTTTACCCAAGCACAACCTCGGGCCGCCATTGAAGGCGGTGAATTTGTAAGCTGATTCGCTCATGAACCGTCCATCCCTTAGCCATCTCTCTGGCCGGAATTCTCTGCAGTCTTTTCCCCATATCGCTTCCATTCTTCCCATTGCATAGATTGCGTAAACCACTTTAGTTCCTTTCTTTAACACCGTCCCGTCTGGAAATACATCGTTGTCAATAACCTGTATTTTGTATTTTTAAGGGAAATCATGTCTAGTCAGGCTAGGTTTGTCACATACCAGAATTACATAAGAAAATACAGGTGGTAAAACAGGTTGGTCAGGCATGATGGGTATTGGGTCAAAAGTCAAGACGGGTTGACCCGAAACACTTTCTATTTTAATATTTTTAAATCCCTTATAAACTTTTGACCCGTTTAACCGTTTTCTTTTGACTTACTTTGATTTTACCGAACCGTTAAAAAAATAACTTGAATCCACTCATTCGTAAGTAAACAAGTCGAAACGGAGAAATATAGATTGATAGTAGCAGGTATTACCTCCTTATGATCCACTGGTACCGACGGGTATAACCTTAACGACTCAGATAAAGCGGCATGTAGATACTCCATCCTTTTCACCTCTTCCGGTCTAAATATCAAATTCCCATCTTCGCCCTCATCTTCCCGTTCCTTCACAATCCGACATATCTCACCCAGAATCTTTTCCTCCACTGTTGGATTTCGATCAAGAAGCCAGAAAAACCAGCTCAACGCCACTGAAGAAGTATCCCTACCTGCGAGTATAAAATTCACACAGATTTCGCGTAAAAACTTGTCTGAAAAAGGTTGACCCTTGTCATCTTTAAGTCCCATGAAGGTGGTCAGCAAATCAGATCTTTGTTTCTTGTCATCATCAGACATCAAAACCACTTCTTTCTTCCTGGTTCGAATCACATCATCCGCAAAACTTTCAACTCCTGCGATCGAATCCTTCAGTTTCTTCTCAGACCCGATGTTAAGATGCCTCATGATCTTCCAAACAAGTGTTGGAGTAACAAACCGCAGCATAGTTGCTTCAGTGGCCGCTTCAAAGGCTTTAGCAAATGGTATTTCAGGAAGCCCGGGACTTAAACAACCCGGGTCAACCCCGAAAGCTATCATGCAAACGTTGTCAAACGTTAACCTTAACAGGATGTCTTGTAGATCAATCTCGGTAGACTGATCTACAGACTCCTGTAAAACAGGCAACAACCGTTTATGAACAAGCTCTAGTAACGACTCAGTAGTCATGTTTCGAAACTTAGACGAATGAAACTCGATGCTAGCAGTCTTCCTTTGTTTTTGCCAAATTTCATCATCCGCGTTAAAGATTCCATCTCCAAGAAGATCACGTAGAGCATGCCTAAAATACGGGCCTTTCGGGTATGCTTGAAACCGAGTTTTGAGAAGATGCTCAACGTTACGCGGATCAGCAGTGACTACACAGTTTAAATTTGTAAACCAAGGACCTTTAAACAAAAAAGTCCCATTTTGTGTACAAAGAATTTGTGAAATCCATTCATACATGTCGACACGAAGGCCGAGCACCAACGATGGCAACATACCGACGAATGGCCATGTTGGTAGCCCGTTTCGCCTCCTTTGGCTTAGAGAACGAATGAATACAAAAACAAGTAGGGCTACAAAAAGCTCGATGATTTGAACGTCGGGTAAGATGAAGCGGCGGGTGGGGGGAGAAGAGGGGGGCATGATCATGATGGTGGTGTTGAGGGTTGAAGGGTGGTTGTTGTTGTTCATGTTGAAGATATGTTGAGGGGAGGCAAGTCATGCGTTATATGGTGGAGGTGGTTGCTTGTTGTGCATGAAAAATGAATTTGGTAAGCAGAAATGGAAGGTGGATTTAGGGTAATCAAGAATTGTGGGAGTTTTATATTTTGGAATAAGAGTTGGTATGGGGGTTAACCTAAGTAATACAAGTCTCAACAAAGGTTAACGACTACCATCTATGTACACATCTTATATATTATAAAAAGTATTTTTTTTTTTTTTGTAAATATTTTATAGTCTTCTTAAATCCCTCTAAATTGAGTAGAGTTTTGCAAGACTTTTTTGCTCATTTCTTTTAAATTTTGGAAATAATTATTGTATTTAATATTCATATATATTAATTACCAACTAGTATTAAGCCCATGCGTTACGGTGGGGGCGTAAAACCGTGACAAATAGCACCAAAGCCACAACACCGCTGACGACCACCAACACTGAAGTTGCGACGTGTTAATGCGGAGAAATTAGATCGAAACATAAAACATAGAAGATAATAACTAGGTTGATTTAGGACCCGTGCGTCACGATGAATCTATCAAACGGGGAAAAATAGAGGACCATAAAAACGTTGAGCACGTTGCCTGATGTTAACTCGCAAAATTTAGAACGAATTGCGTAAAACAAAACGTAAAAACTTTGAACCACACATGAACGTTACGTCATGTTAACTTGCAAAATTTAGAACAAAACGTAAAACGATTTTTTGCGAAATATGAAAAGTATAGGGGACCAAAGTTGAAAGTAAAAAAGTTCTTAAGTTAAATTGACAAAGATAAAAAGCTTTGGAGTTAAAAGTAAAAAACCAAAATAGTTTTAGGTTAAAAGTGTAACTATATCAATTTTTTTTTAAATCTTCCTAAGCATAGAGTACTTGTACTCTATGCATGGTTGATAATTTATAATGGATAAATAAATGTATTGTTGGTTGTAGGCAAATTTATTTGTACATCTTCTCATTTTCATTTTTCCGCTAAACTTTAATAGCTCTTTTATTTTCTTACCATAGACTTTAATAGTTTTTACTTTTCAACTCTTATAGTATTAGTAAAAATACTATTTGTTTAGTTTGAATCGTAATAAATCATATACTTCTTAAGTTTATTATTATTATTATTTGACTTTGAGTTTTTATTTTTATTTTTTTACATAGGTTTTTTTATCGTTTGGCTTAGTTATTCTTTTTTTTACGATAATATTTTATGCTTCGTTTTAAATTTTGCGTGTTAACGTGATGCAACTTGTGTATGGTTCAACGTTTTTAAATCTTTTTTTTTTCTGGCGGTTTAACGATCCCGTCACAGCATGGGGGTCCTAAATAGACTTAGCTATTTTTTCTATATTTTACGTTTTTATCTAATTTTTACGAGTTAACACGTCGCGACGCGTGTTCATGGTTTATAACGTTTATATGTCTACCTTTTATTCAATTTAAGGGTCCTGCCGCAAAGGACGAATACCAAATACTAGTTATTATTATTAGATAACTTATATATGAAAAGGAAATTGGCCGGTAATAATCCCAACTAGAGGTTATTGGTCATTGACAGTCTCACATTTGAATATTCCCCGCACCGGTCCCACCTTTCACCTATTTTTCCTACACCGGTCCCCCGTAAAAAAATTGTTTGTAATTTGGAAAAAAAAAATTCATAACTCCGTTAAGTCTTTTTAACGGGGGACCGGTGTAGGAAAAATTGGTGAAAGGTGGGACCGGTGAGGGGAATATTTAAAGGTGAGACTATCAATTGCCAAAGACCTCTAATTGAGGTTATTACAGGCTAATTCCCCTGTATGAAAATAACAAACCTTTTGTTTGAATCATTTTTTTAACATCAATTATATTTTTAACATAACTCATGGTTCTCTATCTATAATTTTGTTTTGTATTGAACAAACTCTATATACCTTTTTTGTTTAATGGAGACACAAATAAAAAAAAGTTTCTTTATGTGTATTATCTCCTAGGAAGCCATATCTTTGTGATATGTAACAAATAGTTATTTTAACTAAAATGGCATGATGGTAATTTGATAATTAATTTAATTATGGAATATACTATCTCCTAGGAATGGAATCAAATACAAACACTTATGTTTGTAAGAACCGTAAGAACCAACACCTATTTGATTAGTGTCTCTCATAAAAAATAGTTTAAGGGTGATTTAGACTTTTTGGCCCTATTTATTTATAACTAATTAAAAATGAGGTAAATTAGAAATAAATAATCCACCTTTTTAACTTTGGCCGATAATAATCCCAAGTCAGTTATTAGCCGACAATAATCCGAACTTGTCCATTTTTTTTTGTAAAATAATTCATCGTTAAATTAACCAAACGTCATTACATATATGTGTGATTACACAGATGTGCTGATTATATCTACTTTTCGTGTTGGTTTGTATTTTATTGTAATTAATACATAATCAGCACACACCCGTGTATCATGTCAGCACATGAACAACCAATTCATCTATCCCACATCTATGGTAATTAACACTTTAACAACACAAAATCAATTTTAGCTGATTGTTGATTATCGCTGGATATTTGCTTCGAGGCTGAACATACAATGACTTGTTCAGCTTGTTCGTATTCAGTCTGTTGTTCGTCATCGAGGCTGATCGCTCGACGAAGTTTTATACGGAATTGAACTTTATCTCACAAAAGGGATTAATGTGGGTGAGTTGTTTTGATATTGATCCTCATAAGAATTACACAACAAAATAAGAACATACATATAGATTTAAAATCCACACAATACATTTTTCATACTAGCTCATTCCAACTAAATAATTAGCACAATTATAAAATACCATTTTGTAACTTTTTTTTAAAAGTCACTTTTGTAAATAAAAAATATAGCAATATGGTATGCATATTAAAGATTAAAAATACTTGATTTTATGGTATAAATTTAAAAAAATAATAATGAAGTATATAAAAGTTATTTTAGTTTAAAAAGCCTTGGTAGAATTAGTATTTTATGGAACATGGCTAAATGACTAAAATACCCATAAATAATAGATCTTATTATTTAATATAAATTAGCAATTTTATGAAATTACCCCTAACTTGTTAGTACTAATTATTAATTATAAGGGTTTTATTGGTAATCAACTCTAACCCTTGATTTAAACTATCAATGACTCAGATCTGTTCTTACTGTTCTTACAGTTAGCATTGTTTGTACAATATCTCAACTTTTATCTCCTATACTAACTAATGAGATTTTTAAGGAAATTGAATATCTATTTGATTTCATGTGGATGGTTATCAATCATAATAATACGTTCGCCGCAACATTGTGTTTATCAGTAAGTAACTGGTTCGTCACATTGTGTTTTATCAGTAACTGGTTCGTCACATTGTGTTTTATCAGTAACTAGTTCGTCACATTGTGTTTTATCACTAAAAGATACTCAATAAGCTCAAAACAGTTGTGACAACACTACTATGGAAAACACATCAACATATATTAAAACACACCAAAGACATCTTTCAAACACATAAAAAACACATCAATGCTGCAACTGGGTTACAAAAATCCTTATCAATGTACATAAAACACACTACTATGAACGCATCTAGTATCTAACATCAAGTGTAGTAAAACAAAGTACTGTCAGTTTTTGGGCTCTTCACATTGTATTATATCAGTTTTCACAATTAAACACACCCTTAACAAATAAAACACACCAGTGTCAGAAATATAGAATAAAAAACACAGTGTTTTAAATACACAACATAAAACACATTTACCTCCTAATCAATTAAATTAGCCTATTGTTAAGACACACATATTACCAAAATGCAACCAAGATGATCTCAACCATCAAACACACTCATTCAATGGTCAAGATCACTTCCTACACTTTGTAGAAAAAACACACTTTGTAGAGGAACCCCGTCCAGTATATATATATATATATAGGGTCAGGATTTAGAGAAAACAGTGAAAAGTGTGAGAACGGTTATGGATCGTCAGATTAAAACAATCTATGGACTAGATGACGCGGTGGCGTTTTCGTAAATAACATCACTTTTATTACTCTGGCGCGCTTCATTAAGGGTAAAAAAGTCTTTTGACTTCTCTACACAAAACGCCATCTAATGAAATAAAACGCCATCTAATGAAATAAAACGCCATTAAAATTACCACCTTAACCCTACAATAGCACACACCATCCTAAATCTAAAAACGCCATTAGATATAAAACGCCAAACTTAATTATAATAAATTCCCGCCAAAAAACATCCTATATATACAACATCTCAGACATTCAGTTAAAACACACAAAAACCCAAACGCCATATTTAATATATACCATTCGTATTAGAAACGCCAAAAAACCCAAACATCAAATATCCTCTAAACCAAAACGTTTATTTGAAATTCAGTTTATCCTCAACTTCCATTCAATTTATAACGCCAAAACATACAAAAACATTATTGAGGTTTGTTGTCAATAAAGTTTAGCTGTATGGGATGGACAACATTGTCAGACATCTTTGTTAACTGAGGATTAACAATGTTGTCCATCAACATAGAGCAAAACATTATTGATTTCGCATGATCAAAATTAGAATTTTAAGGTGCTTTTATTTAGTGGCGTTCTTTTCTCTCGGTAAAACGCCAAAAAGTTAAAAAATCAAACATCTTTCATTGGAAATTCAAAGATTGTTGGCTGAAGGGTGTAAACTCAATTAAACTTTGATGCATGAGATGGACAAATATTCAAGAAAAAGAGGCTGATTTCAGACTTTGTGCTTCCACACGGCGACAAAAAAACTACTTCAAAAAACAAAATCAAAACAAATCATACGAAAGTCGAAACAGCCAGTGAAGATACTTCAAAAGAAGAAAGAGACCGGTGACAGTGAAGATTTGGAAGATCAATTATATATATATTTTTAGTTTTCTTTTTCAGTTGATTGTTATATAATAACAACGCCATATGTAATAAAACGCCACACATTCAAATGCTTGTCAAAACGCCATCATGCCATAAAACGCCCAAAAAACTACCAAACTATAATAAAATTAGAGTTAAATGCTTGGTTGGTCCCTGTGGTTTGCAAAAATTTCATACTTGGTCCTAGTGGTTTACTAATTACACGCGTGGTCCCAAAAGTTGTCAAAAATGAACTCGGTTGGTCCCCTGACCTAACCTCTGTTAAATTTCTCAGTTAACTATGTGTGAAATGACTATATTACCCCTAAACATCTAAAAGAAATAAAGAAAATATATAAAGAAGACTCATGGCAGCTGCAGCCTCCTCCACCTTCACAACCCACCACAACCTGCAACTACCTCCACCACCACCGTATCCTTCTTCCTCCTCTTTCTCACTATTCTTCACCAAAAAAGCTTCAATGGCACCTGCATCCATCCAATCCCCATCTCCTGATCCCAAATTAAAGGTCAATCTCATTCAAATTTCATCATTTTCCTCAGCTAAAATTTGGAACAACTATAAGTTTGAAGCTTATAGTTTAAGGACATAATTTGTAATTCACACTGAAAACACCCTGCACACTAATATGAACAAAGAGGCCCCAAATTAGGGTCGGTAAAAAGTGTAAACAAATTCCACTCGGACAATAATGAGAAGACACCGGAGGAGATCTGGTTATTAGGGGTGGTTGCCCTCCTCTGAGTTATGACTTTGACTTTGTTTGGTCAAATTTCATCTTCATGGCCTATGATTCTATTCATATTTCAACAACCCCCGTGTTGGATCAGTTTGAAGCAGTTGCAGATATCAACATGAAATGAGGGGTTTTTTTTTAACGACAAACTACTATACAGGCAAGCACCCTGAATAATCGAGTTAATTACTTGAATGGTTCTTTTATGTTAAGAGGCTGTGATGATTAAAGAAGTTGAATAACAATCTGTCCGAGTGGGTCAGAACAAAGTTTGAGATTATCCGCATCATGGCTGGGCAATCAATCCGGATTGATTTGCAGCCATGGTGGATTTATCCTCCTTCGTTCCCTTGTTTACAGATCTGAGCCTCAGTTAATTTTATTTTCAAATTACTTTATTTGAGGAAAATAAAAAAATTGCAAACTGAAAACATCTGAAATATTTGAACTTCCTTTTGTTAAATTTGCACGAGTTAGGGGTTATTAGGCTGGGTTGGGGAACACTTTAATTCTTCATATATGATTCGGGATCTGGAGATGGGGATTGGATGGATGCAGCTGCCATTGAAGCTTTTTTGGTGAAGAATAGAGAGAAAAAGGAGGAAACAGGATACAGTGGTGGTGGTGGAGGTAGTTGCAGGGTTGTGAAGGTGGAGGAGGCGGTGGTGTTAGAGGTTGGAGAAGATGAGTTTTCTTCATATATTTTCTTTATTTCTTTTAGATGTTCAGGGGTAATATTGTCATTTCACACATAGTTAACTAAGAAATTTAACAGAGGTTAGGTCAGGGGACCAACCGAGTTCATTTTTGACAACTTTTGGGACCACGCGTGTAATTAGTAAACCACTAGGACCAAGTATGAAATTTTTGCAAACCACAGGGACCAACCAAGCATTTAACTCATAAAATTAGTTTGGACAAGTATTATAAAAAACCCAAAAATTAAAAAATAAAAATAAAATAAAAACCAAACTTGAAAATGTAACTAGAAACTGTAACTACAAAACAGTAAAACTGAAGAGACGGAAAATTTATTATATTAGAATCTAAAACGCCAAACTTGAAAGATAGGACGTGTTACAGACTTCAGAGATAAAAGCTTATAAAAAACAATAATTACAAACAGTAACTGAAACGACGAATACTTTATTATAATAATGCACCGCATAACCTACGCGCCAAAAAGACATCCTATAAAATGATACCTATCAACAACTTCCATTTAATCAAACCAAAAAAACAAACGCCAATACTACTAAATACCGCTCACTGTAAAAACGCAAAAAAATTAAAAAAAAATACAAAGATAGCTAATATGCTTTCTTGGATATTCAGTATTGTTCTTCGTAAAGTTTCACTGAATAGATTGTTATGTGAGGAGAGTAACTCAGTAAGATTTTGCTGCATGTGATGGACAAATCTTCAAGAAAAAGATACTGATGACAATCGTATGTCATTTTGTGTTCTTTGTTCTTGAAGAAGGCTTGGATGAGGAGAAGAGATCAATGACATTGAAAAGTGGGATGATTATAAAGATGAAGATCAAGATGAAGAAAAAACGAAAAACCCACCCACACGTCATAGATCTATGCCCCCAAACATCCACAAAAAGCCACTTCAACAAACGAGCAGGCAAAATAATAAAACCGATGGGTTTCTTAAGTTTAACATAAAACGCCATATATTTGGTGACAGTTCTTGTAGTATTAAAGAAGGGAGAGGCTGATGACAGTGAAGATTGTGAAGAGAGATCGATTAGGGTTTTTAATTTATTTTCTTCGCTTCTATTTTTTTTCCCTGTGGTTGTAATATAATTTTACAATTTTAAAACGCCAAGATACCACAAACGCCAAAATGTATATAAAAATAATAGAACAATGGGTCATCTTGTCTAAAACGCCTTGAAAAACGCCATTCAGAGAGATATTCTGACCCCTTGGGGTTCCAATGGCATACGATTTGAAAAATCCCATAAACGCCAAAATGTTAATACAATGAAACCATTAAAACGCCATTAATTATTGAATTTGGTTAACGCCAAAAATCTTAAACCCCAAAAATAAAACAATATTGTGAAAAGCGGAACTGGAAAAGCAGAAGATAAAATGACAAAAAAGCCCATACACCCTAATTATATCGTGCTTCACGTGTTGGGCCAGGATGCGTTCTCACCGTTCTCACACTTTTGAGCATTTTCTCCTAATCCCGTTTTTCTATACACACACACACACACACATATATATATAATATTTTGTATTCTTGCTAAATATCAACAACTGATCCATAAGACTACTCGGTATGAGGACCCGGCCGCGATGCTTAGACGTCCATTCCGAATGAGCCGTCGACTGTTCTTACGTATAGCAGACAACTTGGAGCGGGCTGATCTGTTTTCACACTTCGATACAACGCTAGGGGCCATAGGGGATTCACCACTTTACAGAAATGCACGACGGCCGTTTGCCAACTTGCATACGAGACGACACCCGATTCATTGGACAAGTATTTAAGGATGTCCGAAAAAACTGTGCAAGAATGTTTGTACAAGTTTTGCGAATGGATGGTGAAGTTATACAGCAAGAAATATCTGCGGAAACCAAACGCAAATGATGTCCAAAAATTATATCAAACACATGAAGAAAGGCATGGTTTTCTAGAAATGCTCGAAAGCATTGATTGCATGCACCGGCCATAGCAGAATTGCCCTACTACGTGGCGAGGTCAATATACTCGAGGCGATCATGGTCATCCAACTATAATACCAGAGGCTGTTGTGTCACAATATCTGTGGATTTGGCATGCTTTTTTTGGTGTTCCTGGTTCGCTTAACGACCTTAACTGTCACACCCCAACCGATGGCGGAAACATCGGAGTGAGACAAAAACAAATTGCTCAAAGCATCATAACACTAAATGTGACAATATAGATTAATCAAGATTTCATAAATGTACTAAAAATGTCATACATGATTCAAACATAACCAAATTGTATCCAAAACATAGATTCACATCATAGTTTATTCTAAGGCGTGTTTCTAAGTTCACCCTAGCTTGATTCTTCGTCATCTTGTATATCAACCTGCAACATGTATTAAAATAAAGATCAACAAAATGTTGGCAAGTATACAAGTTTTGATACATAGCATAGTAAGAATAAAATGTTTAACGTGCTCATATCCAACATGAATATTGTATACAAGTTACAAATATGCTGGACTAGTGTAAACTATGTGTCAAACCCAAGTTTCCAGTGCAATCTTGCCTTCCCTACAACGTCGCAACGAACATGGGGTTAACATGTTTTACTTAACAATACCCCAAGACTCAAGGGTGGTGCGTTAATCCTATAGCGCAATAACTGTCAAGGTAGGCTATCAAAGTTAATGAGCATATAGGTACAAGTGTACACATAGCATATAAGACTAACAAGTATCACATGTTTTCATGTTTAAATGTGGATAGAGTGTGATTAAAATAAGTTTCAAGTGTTACGTGTCTTTGTATAATGTACATGTTGCACCCAAAGCGTTTAAAACAAAAATGGGATCGAGTATACTCATAGTTTTGCGTAGGGAATACACGTAAACTGCTAGCAGAGTTGACGAAGTCTCGAGATCACGCTTAAATAGTTAAACGAATGTATAAGATTACTGATGTGAAAGAGTGTTGGATCAGATTGCTGAAATACATGAAACAAAACAAGTTAAAATGAAGAACAGTCCCTTCGTACGAACGGGCATAGTCCCTTCGTACAAACGGGCGTTTCTGTTTATTACGAACCGGCTGTTAAATGTGTGATTCGAACTGATTTGATTTGTTAAACAGTAAAGTAAATGATTTAAAACGGTAAATAAAATGATCAGATGTATAAACTGGGGTTCGATCAGAAGATGAAACAGTTTGGTTTGATTAACAATGTGGGTTCGTACGAAGGCACCCCCTTTGTATGAAGACACCGTGTTTGGTTATGAAAAGTTTTAGTTTTTATCTGATTTGGTTGAAAACGTTGAAGTATTTGTTTAATTTATTTAGTTCAGTAGATAAACCTTTAAATGGTGACAAATGAGTGTGTGTACAGATCTGAAATTAAAATGGAAAGTATGTACTGAAGTCCCTTCGTACGAACGAGCATAGTCCCTTCGTACGAAGGCACTGTTCTTGATGAAATTTCTGTTTGATCCATCGAAACAGGTCATTTCTTGATGGAAATTAATCCTAATGCAGGCCCTTAACTATGAATTGAGTTAGGGTCTGATGGGTTCCCGATTCCATCAAGATCGTGTAATAATCGAAACGAGGGTTTAATTAAGTTGTAAAATTTTATGAACTTTGATCTATTCTCGTATAAGTGATGCTCCACAACAGTTTACCTAGGCAAAACGAGTGGAAACCATCTTAGAGATGTTTAGGATTAAAGGTGTAACAATTCTCAATAAACCGACACCCTCATAGTATTTCCAACACCCTAGTATATTTTAAAATGTCCCAATATGTCTTTAAATACACCCCGTATGAGAAAACAGAGCCCGAAATACATTAAATAGTATTTAAAATAAATAAAATTTGATTTTTAAGTTGAAGCGGGCCGCGTAGGACCCACCCCAACCTTACGCGGGCGGTATCAAGGCTCAAAACTGATTTCGGTGGAATTTTAAGTTAAGGCGGGCCGCGTAAGCTCACCTTAACTCTTACGCGGGCCGTGTGAGATCAAGATAGTGGCGCAGCCCGGTGATGACACGTGTCATCATCGTGGCAAGTCTAGGCGATGACCTGGATCACCTAAACCCTACCCGGGCTACGGCGCGGGCCGCGTAAGCCTTTGCTTACTTTTACGCGGGTCGCGTGAGACCCAGTTTTAGCAACTATATAAGCAAGCATCGGGTTTCGGTATTCCTCGTTCATTTCTTTTCTTTCTTAACCGAATTTCTGAAGATATAGGCATAATATTCAAGTATTATACCCCCTAATTAGCGAGGTTCTGCTCCATTGTAAGTATTATAACCCCAGTTTCATAATAGATACGCTGCCCGATTGATTTAGGGTTCCGTAACAATTGTCGTGGTTCTGCTCGACGTAGTTGTTGGAATACCGTCTCGGGGAGGGTATCATTAATATTTTCAAAGGGTTATGATACTAACCTATGTACATTTGTGTAAATTATAGATTATTCCCAGGAAACCCTTACGCGAAGTCTAAGATAGCAATGTGAGTTTATCCAATTTTTGTTAACCTTTTTGTAATATTTTACAAAACCTTAATTGTTTTACAATGTGATTAAGCGGTGATTGAGTCTTTGTAGTTCTTCAATTACTGCCGGTATGTTGGAGTTTTGTATACAAAATTTACTACATTGTGGGTAGTAAGTCAGGACGACAGTACGTTACCATTGGACAACGAGTTAGCCAATGTGTAATATGACCCACAAGTCAGGATTGACAGTACTGAATGAGTAATTGTGTAGAAATAAACAATGTGATCGCTCTCAATACTATTTTAATTGATAAAAATGTTTCTTGATTAAACTGGGATTCACTCACCAGTATTTCCCACTGACAAATGTTTTTAAAACGCGTTTCAGGTAACACAATGTGACAGCCAATTAGTAAAAAGCCAGCTGGAGAGCACTGAAGGCTTGGGAAAAATGTGGCTATAAAAGTTACCTAAAAGACGATGTTTTAAATTCAATAAAATAGGGTTTATCCCTATAAATGTATTGTAATAAGAAACTTGGGTTTTACCCATGTGATTATTAATATCAAATGAGGTGGTTTTACTCTGATAAACATTTCCTAACTACGGTCCTGATGTAATTTCCGCTGCCAAATTAACGCAACTGATACCACCAAAAATCTGAGTTCGCGTCCGCCCGTTCCCGGGACAGATAAGGGATCGGGGGTTGCGACAGAAGGTGGTATCAGAGCCTAGCCACTGGTCCGAGCCAAAGAAGTGTTCTGCTGACACTTAAATTCTAAATTTTGTGTTAGGAAATAATTTATGTGACTATGTGTTTTGTGTTATTTGACTATTTGTTAGTTTACAGTATGAGTGATCAAGGACCCTCAGACATGAATCGTCAGTTGTCTGATTCACCTAGGAGTGAAGGTACCTCTTCACAGCCTGCCCTTTCTGGGTATTCTGCTGATCAAGAAGAAGGAATGTTTGCCTTTAAAGCTCAGTCAGAAGAACCATTCCCACATAAGAAACGAGGATGGTTCAGTAAGGAAGCCTTTGCGAGTAGGAAAAGAATGCGAAAGTTGCAACAGCAAAGAGCCTTAGCAGCCGTTAAGCGAAAGACAGATGCCCATACACAGGATATGCTTAATAGAAGCCTAGCCAATTTCCATATCCTAGCTACAACTGCTACTGACCCAAGTCTGGAACAATTAGTAGCCCCACAACCACCAATCCCAGACCAACCCATGGAGATAGAAAACCCTGAAAACCAAGTGGAGATGCATGACTTCAACCCAGAGGAAATCCCTAGGGTACCTGCACCAAATCCTCTAGACCCAAATTACGACCCCTGGTGGGACGATAATAGGGACTTTGTGCAATGTTACCCGATACATGAAGACACACCCATACAGAACATAGGAGCCTATCCAGGCACTTTCACCCCCATATCAGGAACCAGCACCTCAGATTCCGAACCCAGTCCTAGAACCTGCACCCCCAATGAGTGCAGAAAACGTACAAGAACTTAGGAATTTTGGGGATGAAATTTTAGAAAGCAGTGAGAGAATGAGACAGGTGGGAGAGCGTCTCGTATGGAAATACGATGAGCGCAATATGGATTTTTGGATAAATCCATATCCGTGATGTGATAGAAGAGATGGTAATGGTAATAATAATATAATAACATAAAAATAAAGTATGTGTGTACGGATGCCTATTACTATTAGTGTGATTCTATTTATGTCGGTATTGTAATTTTTATTTCAGTACTAATGTGTAATAGATGCATAATGTATATGGAGATAGAGTAAAAGTCGCAATGATCGACGTTTTTGGCTAGATTGCGTGTCATATGATTTACTATATTAAATATTATCTTGTGATATTAATATGAGGTAAATGTTTAAAATTCAGATGGCCGATGAAGGAAATCAAGGAAATCTGAATAATGATAACCAAAGTAACATTAACGTGGTTAATGAGAATCCAAGCATCAATAACAATGGAAACCAAATGGATGATAGTTACGTTCAACATATAGTGGCACAAGGAATCATAGATGCAATGCCATTTATTATTCAAACTATTCAAGAAGCGAATAATAAAAGTAAGCGACCAATCGAACCAGAAAACAGCGTGAACAATGGACCTGTACTTCAATTGCCTATTCCCAAAAGGAGAAGAACCATGTCTTACAGTTGTTCTTATAAAGAATTCTGGTCTTGTAAACCAATGGAATTCTCAGGCAACGAAGGGGCCATTGCAACCCTACGCTGGATAGAAAAGACTGAGGCAGTCTTAAGGATAAGCAAGTGTGCTGAAGAAGATAAGATATTGTTTGCTTCTAATCTGTTTAAAAATGCAGCACTAGAATGGTGGAATACTATCCTCCAATCAAGAGGAAGTGATAGAACTTACAATATGGAATGGGAGGAATTTAAGGACAAGGTAGAAAGGAAATTCTGCCCATCAAATGAGAAGGAACAGATAGCAAACAAATTCCTAAACCTTAGAATGACTGGTGTGGATAGTAAGGGATACACTAAATTATTCTTTGAATATGCTAGAATAGTGCCAACTCTTGCTTCACCAGAACCAGTGTTAATCTCCCATTATATCTGGGGATTAATCGGAGAGATTAGACACGTAGTCAAGGCAGCTAGACCTCAAACTATAGAAGAAGCTGTAGAACTAACAAATACCTTGACAAATGAATTAATCCGTACTCGAGAAGAGGATCAAAGGAGGAACCTAACCCAAAAGCTCACACAAGAATTTCGTTCTGGAAATTTTAATCGTGGGAAAAATATAGGTTCTACCTCTACACCTTACTGTAGAAATTGCAAAAGAAAGCATTCAGGAAGATGCTCCATATACTGTAACTTTTGCAAAATATCGGGACACAAGGAAGAAAATTGCAGGAAGAAAGCTAACAACAGGATATGTTACAACTGCGAAGAACAAGGTCATATCAAGCCTAATTGTCCGAAATTAGCTCCAGCTGCAAACAACAAGAATACTCAAAATGCTAGAGCATTTGTTCTGACTGCAGATGAAGCCAAGATGATTCCAGATGTCATAGCTGGTATGTTTTTAGTTAATGATGTCTTTGCTAAAGTATTATTTGACTCTGGTGCAAACCAAAGTTTTATTAATACATCATTTTGCAAATTTCTAAATCAATCATTAACTAAACTACCACTAGAATGCTTAGTAGAGACAGCTAATGGAGAAACCGTTAGGATTTTTGAAATTTTGCAGGGAGCAAGAATAGAAATTTTAAATCAGAAATTTATTTCAAACCTTTATCCCATGAATCTGGCAGGATTTGATGTTGTTTTAGGAATGGATTGGTTAATAGCCAATAAAGCCAGTATTTTATGTGATCAAAAGTCAATTCAAGTAAATTCACCAAAAGGTAAAACGATCACAATTAAAGGAGATAAATCATCTACATCCACAAAATTCATCTCTGTGATGAAAACTGCAAGTTATATAAGAAAAGGTTCTATAGTGTATTTGATTTCTATAATCACTAACACTAAAGGAAAGGATTTAAAAGATATTCCAGTAGTATCTCAGTTTTCAGATGTATTTCCAGAAGAATTGCCAGGGCAACCTCCAGATAGAGAAGTTGAATTCAGAATCCATTTAATCCCAGGAACAACACCGATTGCCAAAGCACCCTATCGTTTGGCACCCGCAGAAATGCAAAAATTAAAGAAACAATTGGACGAATTGCTAGAAAAAGGATTTATACAACCAAGTTCGTCACCATGGGGAGCGCCGATACTGTTTGTTAAAAAGAAAGACGGATCAATGCGTATGTGTATTGACTACCGTGAATTAAACAAAGTCACGATTAAGAACCGGTACCCATTACCGAGAATCGATGATCTGTTTGACCAACTGCAAGGAGCTCGATTTTTCTCTAAAATCAATTTATGATCAGGATATCATCAATTAAAGGTACAGGAAGAGGATATTCCAAAAACCACATTCAGAACGAGGTATGGCCATTATGAATTTACTGTCATGCCATTTGGTTTAACCAATGCCCCAGCCGCATTTATGGACATGATGAACCGAATATGTAAGCCATATTTGGATAAATTCATAATTGTCTTCGTAGATGATATTCTAATTTACTCTAAGAGTAAAGAAGATCATGCAAAGCATTTGCACGCACTTTTAAGTTTATTAAGAAAGGAAAAGCTTTATGCTAAATTTTCAAAGTGCGAATTTTGGTTAGAACAGGTACAATTTCTTGGACATTTAGTCAATCATGAAGGAATTCATGTGGTCCAACAAAGATCGAGGCAATTACTAAATGAAAACCCCTGAATCACCAACCGAGGTTAGAAGTTTCTTAGGATTGGCCGGTTATTATAGAAGATTTATTCGAGATTTTTCTAGAATAGCCATTCCTTTAACTAAGCTAACCTGTAAATCTGTTAAGTTTGAATGGGGATTAAAACAAGAAGAAGCCTTTAGAATCCTTAAGCAAAGATTAACCCATATGCCCATACTAGCATTACCAGAAGGAACTGAAGACTTTGTAGTCTATTGTGACACTTCTAAATTAGGTTATGGATGTGTACTAATGCAACGTCAAAAGGTTATAGCATATGCATCTAGACAACTTAAGAATCATGAGGAAAATTATTCAACCCATGATCTAGAATTAGGAGCTATAATTTTTGCTCTTAAGATTTGGAGACATTACCTTTATGGTAGTAAGTTTACCATATTCACTAATCATAAGAGTTTAAGGTATGTTTTCAACCAAAAGGAATTGAATATGAGACAAAGACGCTGGATGGAGATGCTTAGTGACTATGATTGTGATATCCAGTATCATGAAGGAAAAGCAAATGTAGTGGCAGATGCTTTAAGCCAAAAGTATCATGAAAAGCCAAAAAGGGTATGTTCTCTTAAATTAAATCTACAAGTAGATTTAAATGATCAGATAAGAGAAGCACAAGAATCAATAATCAAGAATGATACTGAAAAATTGAAAGGTATGCTAAAAGAATTAGAACAATGAACAGATGGAATTTGGAGATTCCATAAGAAAAGAATGTGGATACCTAAATTAGGAAATTTACGTCATCGTATATTCGAAGAAGCCCATAAATCTAAGTATACGATGCATCCAGGAAATGATAAAATGTACCAGGATTTAAGAAAAATTTCTGGTGGATAGGAACGAAAAAGGACATAGCAGCCTATGTTTCTAAATGTTTAACCTGTTCACAAGTCAAAGCTGAACACCAGAAACCCTCAGGATTTCTACAACAGTTAGAAATGCCAGTATGGAAATGTGAATTGATAACAATGGATTTTGTTACTAAATTACCCAAAACTAAGAAAGGAAATGATACAATCTGGGTGATTGTAGATAGACTAACCAAGTTAGCTCATTTCCTACCAATGAAGGAAACTTTCAGTATAGAACAATTAGCCAAATTATATGTAAATAAAATTGTTTCATTACATGGAATACCTTTGTCAATTGTTTCTGATAGAGTTAGCCGCTTTACCTCTCATTTTTGGTCAAGTTTCCAAAAGGCAATGAGAACCAAGTTAAAGTTGAGCACAACTTATCATCCTCAAACGGATGGACAAAGTGAAAGGACAATTCAGACGATGGAAGACATGCTTAGAGCTTGTGTAATTGATTTCGGAGGTAATTGGGACGATCACTTACCTTTAATAGAATTCTCTTATAATAATAGCTATCACACAAGTATTAATGCTGCACCATTCGAAGCACTTTATGGACGAAAGTGCCGAACCCCAGTCTGTTGGGCAGAAATTGGGGAAAAGCAACTATCTGGACCTGAGATAGTGCAAGAAACAACCGACAAGATTATCCAAGTCAAGGAACGACTGAAAGCAGCACGTGATCGACAGAAGAGTTATGCTGATAACCGACGCAAGCCATTGGAATTTCAAATAGGAGATAAAGTATTATTGAATGTCTCTCCTTGGAAAGGAGTAGTAAGATTCATCAAAAGGGGAAAGCTAAGTCCCAGATATATTGGACCTTTTGAGATTAAGATACACCAATTCTCATATGGCGTTTTTATCGTACCATCTGGTATTCGCAATCGATAGAGATTAAAGAGATCTCAACTATATATGCATGACGCACTTCCTCTAGAGAGAGGATACTTATAAAATTCTACGTCTGAAGGTTTCTGATAGAAGCAGAAGATATGGTTCTTATGATTTTGCCTGTAAGTTTTACCTTACACTTAATTTCTGGGGTTCTTACGGGAAAATTTCTAAAAGTTTGCCAAGCTTATGGTCTTATGAGAGACTTAGCAGCACCTGAACCCAAGGTAACTCCTAGCAATAAAGCCGCAATAAGGGATTTATCTGGTGTTATTATTAATGTGAACTGCCTTTAATCATACATCAGGAGGGTGGAATGCCTCCATTCTTAATCCCTTTAAATTTAGTTGTAAAATCTTTGACAAATTTTAGGGCAGACTCAGCTTTGACTGGTTATTTCTTAATCTATAAAACGTGAGTAGCTGAGGTAGATTCATAATGGATTTATAAAGAGCAGGCTTTGAAACTTTAATGTGCCCTCTTATTGCCGTTGCTAACCACCAATAATTATTTGCATTAAGCTTAGATTTTGGGTAAATGGAATAGGGTACTATCTCAGCCAATGAATTAAGATTTGCATCATACTGCTGACAGTCTAGAACTTTTATGGTGAGAGTCAGAAAATTCTTATTCCATCTTTTTCCATTTCGCGAAGCGGATAATAGGTTTTTCTAATAAGGTCCTTAAAACTCGGACCATCCCATAATGTATAAGAGGACCTTTCTTGTGGACTCCATTAATGTCCTTACTAATTAAGGGTATTGCCATCGAACGACTGTGATGCATACCTCACCGCGTCCTTTCTAGCATAAATGCTGATACACCTAATGGTTTCTACTTCATTCTACAATTTCCTGCAATCGATGGCCCCCTTTTTACTATTGAAGTCTCTTGACTTCCAAGAGACGAAGTACTTTTAAGTACATCCTAAAAACAATGGGCTCCTTGCCATATATGATTTTGTTTGGGTTATTCTTCGCATTTGAAGTGTGAATAAAGCTCTTCTCATGAGCAGCGACATGTGCTTTAGAGCGAGCAACATTTAGCTCATTGAACCTTTTCATGACTTTTCTCATAGCCTTTCTAACTGCTGCGTTAATTTTAGTTCTGGAGCTTAACTCTTATTAATATTGAGGTTCACATTTGATGCACCATTAATAATTGTCGCATCCCTAGCATCGCGACTGTTGTTTGTCTCTTCTGAGTTTTCCATACTCGAAGCTTTGGTATTAAATACCAAATTCAACAAGTGCTTAGGCAATTCGTACCATGTGTCTCCTTGAATTGTCAAAGGCTCACCATAAGGAGTTTTGATAACTACTTGCTCCTTATCACACACATTATGGGCTTGGTTACAAAATGACCAATCCGTTCCTATCACTATATCGAGTCCCTCTATTTTAACGGAAACAAGGACAGCGGAAAAGAATAATTCCTAATGGATATAAAACATCCATCTAATATTGCTGAAGCACTCTCTGAGGTTCTATCGGCCAATTCTACTTCATACTTAACACTTAGAGTTTTAACAGGCAGATTTAATGATTTACATAATTTATTGTCTACGAAAGACTTATATGACCCTGAATCAAATAATACTCTAGCATGAACGTCACTAACAAGGAAAGTACCTGTTGTGGCATTGTCATCCTGAACGGCCTCTTGAGCATTCATTTGAGAGTCTCCAGCTTTGGTCTTCTTAGCCTCCCCAGGCTTCTTGGTTTTATTTGGGCAATTTGTCTTGATGTGCCCTTTTTCATTGCAACCATAGCAGGTTACGTCTTCCAACTTCTTGCAATCCAAGGTCTTATGCTCCTTGGACTTGCAGATTCCACAGGGTAGAGGCTGAGGTTCAAATCTGCATTTCCCGAGGTGGTATTTCCTACAGGTTTTGCATCTGGTCTTTTCACCTGACTGCTGGATGTCCTTCAAGTCCTTGCATTCATGGGTCTTATGATCCATCTCTTTACAGATGACACATCCCCTGGTCTGATCATAGAAACATTTTCCGAAGTGCTTCTTCCCGCAGGTTTTACATTCAGGTTTCGCCTCCTTTGGCTTGGACTGGTTATAGCTTGAACCGGTCTTACCCTTTTTGAATCCCTTATTCGGGGTATTATCGCACTTTCTCTTATGATCCTTTAACGCTCGGTCCACGGCCCTGTTTACGGCTGTATCTAACATAGCCTGTAACTCGGCGCCCGTTAAGTTCAGTCTTGCATCATTATTCTGATCAGCTGGACGATTGTGAGCTTCAGATGAGTCGGCCATGGTGAAGCTTTGAAGGCTACAAATCAAGTAGTAATAATTGGTTTAATTATAGTGAATTGTCGAATTTGATGATTAAATAGCCATGGTGCAAATAAACCATATAGGCGAATAGATAGTATTAAATTTATTTGATTATGTTTTGCCTAGGTTTTTAAATAAACCATCTTTGGCGTTTAAATGGAATATAATCCTTCATATTTATTAGACAGGGGACATAAGTCACGACTGTCAATGTCGTACTGACATTTTATATATAGCACAAGGGGTTGTTCCAAAGGACTTTTTGATGGCATAGATGCCTTGTCACTAGGGAAATTTTAAAACATAATCGATGATTCCTTTAGATCGGAAAATTTCATAGTTCATTGTCTTGACAAGAAGTTATGAAATAAAACTATCTTTTTCATGTATACATATTTGCCCGAAGGTATTCATCCCAATGGATGTTTTGATGTGTACATCATGTTCGACGTTTATTAGCCATGATTCCTATTGATCATTAAGCTAAATAAGGGGTCTGGAAAAATCCTAATATGAAGATGACAAGTGTGATTTTATCGCATCACTGTTGTCAGGAGTGTTAACATGTTTTCAGATGTTCACAAGGATCATAATTTCTTTTAAACAGGTTTTACCATCGTAGCCAGGTCTTTAATGACATTCAAGCTAGGTTATACCTTTTAAGATTCTTTTTAATATGTAAACTGGCAGGAAAGGAAGGATATTTATTTTATTCAGGATTTTCATTATAATTACCCTATATTTAATTAAAATATAACTATGGCACAAAAGGCCAAGTCACAAGGGCAACTTAAAATTATAAACCATGATTTTGTAGAATCGAGGTATTTAGGCTTGAACGTTGTTCATTGCCTTTTCTTGACAGGGAGTTGTAGGCTACGACTGTCGTTTGTCTTATATGACAATGAATATGGCCCGTAAGCATTATATCCCTGACGGATGCTTAATTCATAAAATAAGAAAGGATTTCGGGAGAATACAGTATAAGGATGATTTATGCGATTCTGTCGAATCACATCTGCCAGGAATGTTAACATGTTTACAGATGTTAACAGGGATTTGAATCTTTTGAATAGGTTCTACTGATGTGTGCAAAATGCAACATATAAATTACATCAATTGTGGCATAAAACTAACCTTTTTTAGTACTAATGTTGGAAAAAGTGTGCTTTTGTCTTCCTTTTGTATTTTCAGCATTAAATGAGCTCAAATTAACAAAAGAAGCAAAAAGACAGCAAAATCTAACATAAATACAAGAAAAGGAACAAACGTGACATGCCCGACCCCACGACAGCATCTTCCCAAGCAAAACAAGAAGACAGAAGACTGAACACGCCCCGTGCTCAGCCAGCACGGGGGCGTGCCCAAGTGTCAGCAGAAAAGACAAAGTGGTAGAAGCTTCCATTGCTCACCACGGGGCCGTGCTCAGCGGGCACGGGGCCGTGGCCAACTATAAGATTCGCAGAATCCAGGCAAATCTTCATAGTACAGATATGCTTCTCCACACGGGGTCGTGCTCAGCGGACACGGGGGCGTGGTCAACTAATACATACAAGCTGCAATAAATGAAGAAAGAGAAGGATGTGGACACGGGGTCGTGCCCACTGGACATGGGGCCGTGCCCGAGCTTCTGTTCAGCCTATAAATAGGAGTGCTTGGCTCAAGCTCAAACCATCCCTTGGCACACCACCTCTCTCACACTTCACCCACCACCCACCACCACCATAACACCATCATCCACCACCATCATCCATTGTCCATCATAGAGTGTGTGAGTCATCTCGGGATCCAAGATTGATCGTAAGAGTTCTTGACAATCAAGGCCATGTTTGCCTGAGTCTCTTACATCACTTGGTGAAGACAAAGTGTCTAGTGTAATACTTTTTATTTTTAATCTTTTCACACTTTTTACTTGGTTTTGTATTAATGACTTTAATAACTAGTTTCTTATGTTGAATGTGATTTTTCCTTATCGTTTGTTCGTGGTGTCTTGGCATTATTTTACTGTCTATATAATAAAAGATTTTCACCATTCATATCTCCACGGTCTATATGGAGGTATGTTGGCTACCTGGTCGGGGGTTAAGGGAACGGTTTTGTAAAGGTCTTGCCTTGTTCAGTGTATAGATCCTGCAAGGACCTGGGTCAAATTTAGTAGGACCTCCTTCAATACTTAACGGTATTGGATGGCGGGGGTCTGAACTCTTTGATCCCCTCATATGTAAGCTACTATTAATACTATAACCCGGCTATTTAGGACTGTATCCCTGCTGACTCAGACTACTTAGCCGAGGGTAACGTCACCTTCAAAAGAGGGGCCTACCATAATTCGCATTAATAACTTAATTAATTATCTTTCAATAATCCAACCCTTTAGGATTGTATCCTTGCTGACTCAAACTACTGGGTTGAGGGTAACGTCACCTTCAAAAGAGGGGCCTACTACAATAACTTAGCTAATCTCTTAAAAAGTGAAAAAGAGCGGAAATAATCAAAGGTTACACTATACACGAGTCGGAACCAAGTGATTCATCTTGTCTATCTGTTTTTATTTTTATTTTTATTTTCAGCATTTTAGTTAGTTTTTATTTTCTTAGTTTAAAATATTTTTCTAAACTTTTGATTTGATTAGACGTTGAGGATAAACCGGTATTAAAAGCTCTTGTGTCCTTGGACGACCTCGGTATCATACCAACACTATACTACGCTCACGATGGGTGCACTTGCCCATATGTGTGTTTAGTGTTAGTAAATATCATGTTTTATAAATTTAAAACTTGGTTAAAAAAGTGTAAAAGGGCTTAAAATATACTTAAACCTACATATACACCTAACTCGCATCATCTACCATCTTGGCCTTGTCTGAAATGACATATTGTAACACCTCGTAAATTCGTGTACAATAAAATAACGACACGTGTCATGTAAGACAAAAGTGATATAAACCCGGATCTAGTTAAAGATGTATGGCAGGATTTAAAAGTGTCGTCATGTTAAATTTTTACCTCTGAACGACCTGTTTATGAATCCCAAGACCCTAACATATATTACAAACATCCGAATTACATTCAATCCGGTAATCACTAGTAATAATTGACACAAAATTTGCAAGAATGGAAATCCTACGAAGAAATACATGACAGCCCATCGTTTATGGCTTTTCGATAATGTCCAAGACAAATGTACATCTTTAAAGGTGATCCTAACTATTTAGAACCTGTTCATGAGGCCCCATTCTGAATAATAGAAGCCCAAAATTCGTATTTCATTAATTGCCCTTTCAAACCCCGAAAGAACAACAATTTTTGGCTTCTGCAGAAGGCTTACGGACCGTAAGCCACACCCTTACGGTCCGTAAGGGTGCCCCAGCGACAGAAAGTTTGGCAGCAACTGTTTTAAACGCAATAACCGACTTATATTCGATTTTCCACATCTTTGGACGACCCCTACATTACTTTTAGACCTAGAGGACACTTGTGGGTGATCAGGGGCACATGATAGACTTGTTTGTCAACAATCTATGAGATTTTGAACACTATAAAAGGCCACAATGTTGCAACATTGTGATCACACCTCACTTCTGCATTTCTGGAGCTTCCTGGAGCTTAAGAGCAGACCCAAGTCTTTCCTAATCGTGCATAGGACTTCAGTAAGTATGCTTAACCTTTCTTAGTTGAGTTTTTACTTAGTTTTAGCTTAAAAGTCAAACCGTCGTAATTAACGGTTGACTTAGCGATTAATCACTAATGGTCCAGTGATTAGTCAAATTGAAAGTAGTTATATGTTGGTAATTATGTGGGCAATAAACCCTTAAAAGGGCACCCTCTGATTCCCACTCTAACTAGGTCAAATGTCGGGTCAAACTTGTTATTAAAAAGTCAACAGAATAAGGGAATTTTCCAATTTATGCATAATTAGCAATGTAGAACCCATACAACCTGTTTGATCATTAATATAACTTGGTAATTAGTGTAAGAACATGTCTAAACATGTTCAACCCGACAATTTTCAGTAGAGACCCGGTTCGGAACCGAAAGTCGCGTAATTTGACTTTTGCTTTGACTTTCAGTTCTGACCCGTTTAAGCATGTTTTAGAAATTCCTTAGAGCTTTAATTGGACTAGGTTATATGCTAGTATAACCCTCTGTGATTATACACCTTGGTTCATTAGTTATCCAATTAATATGCATGATTCCGTTAATTGCTCATATGTTGACCATTATGCCCTTTTCACCATAAAACGTGATTTTTGAAAATGTAAAAGAGTAGAAACCTTAGTTACTGAATTATAAACTTGTACCCAAAATTTGACATCAGTTTGAAGTGTAGATTGAGAGTTATGCTCATTAGCGTAATTAGAAAGCTTTTTAGCGATTTAACGGCATAATTAGCATATAGCCTATTTAAACCCACTTTTTGATATCAAACTTTTTACCCACTGATGTAATATATTATTTTGGGATTTTTGAAGATTTTTAATTAATTTTAGGCTGAGCATAACTTAGAGTTAATAGCTTGAGTCGGTAAATGTCGGTTTTGCCCTTTTGGGCTATAAAATGAGTTTTACATATCTTTTTAAACCCAAACCTTTTACTACTGATTTCATATGATAAATAAATTATTTTAAACCTTCTGGGATAATAAAAATATCAGCTTTCTATATAGAACCCGGAAACGGCTTCTAATAGCCTTTTTAAGCGTTTTTAAAGCATAGTATGTACTAAAACTATTTTAAACATACAAGGGTTGATACCTACTGATATTTTAGGTAAATTATAATATTTTAACAGTAAGCAAAAGTTGTTTAACTAAGACTTCAGTTTTGAGCTTTTCGGCTTATGTGAAATTACCAAAATGCCCCTACGGTGCATAGTTTGGTTATAATTGATAAATTTCACATATATGCAATACCCTACTGTTATAACTTAGTAAATTAGGTATTTTTACTAATGATATCAGACCTGTAACTCAGAAAAATACTTAAACTCTTTTATAATCTTGAAAATGACCAAAATGCCCCTACGGGGCATAGTTTGTGTTTAAATTCGTTACGGGCATAATAAAAGATATCTTACTGATGTCACAACATATTTGGGGCATATTAACTTAGGAAACCTGTATATGGCTCTTACGGTTACCCGTTACGCTTCTTGCGCGTTCGGTTCGGTTTATGTAACTAGTTTGCATAAATTAGCCGAAACGGGTCAAACCTTATCGTTTTTATCTCAAAATCCAGAATGTGTATAATATACCCATATTAAGCAAGTCTTCAAACTTTTCGGGTCTAAATCACATTCTATTCCGGTCTTCGCTTAATCGTGCGTACGAACCGTATCTTTAAAACTAACCGGTCTAAGTTTAGGCTTAATTAAAGACCCGTTAGGATTCTAATAGGTTATTATAAACCTCCGTTCCAGAATAGGAGGACCAGTAAAAGCTACTTGCAATTGCTGTTTGTGAATTATACTTACAAAGGTAAATACTTTTAACTTATTTTCCCTTATACGGGCTTGGGGTACGGTATATAAAATACCGCTTGTTCGGGCATTCGACCTTAATCGATTGGTGGTTAAGTATTATCGAGATGACCCGTTTAAATATGTTTTGTTTGCTTAACGCCTTTGGGAGGTTAATGACCATGTCCCGGATATCCTTGGCATCATTTTACGAAATGGCCACGACCTAAGCGCGGAGTGTAGGCGTACACTCGTCAGTGCATAAATAAATTATGTGGTGTGTCTACTGATCTTTAACCCAGCACGAACCGGGCTACTGAACGCATAAGGAACATGTAATCCTTTTACAAGTTTATATATTTAAATAATTATCCAAAGTTATAAAATGTTTGTGCCACGTGCATTCCAAATCAATTTTTAATCATTTTTAAAATGAGTCGGTTAATTGTATTTACCAGTGTAAACTGACGTATTTTCCCAAAAAGATTAAGTGCAGGTACTACGCGAACTAGGCTGGCTACTCCTAGCATCAATAAAGAGTCTCGCAAGCTTAAGATGCCTAAAGTCTGTTGAACTACTATTTCCATTTTATTCTTAATCCACCTGTGGATAAACTTTCGACTGTTGTGATACTTGTTATTACAATATTATATTCGGTTGAAATAATATCTTTCATTTGCTTCAGCTGTGCATATAATTATTGTGTTGTTTGACTGTAATGTTGCCAACCACGTCACGATACTCCCCTACCGGGCCCACCGGTCAAACGTGGAAATATCGGGGTGTGACACATATAGGCTAGGTTTACCTTTAAGATTCTTTTAATATTTAACGCAGAACAATCCTAAATTGAGATATTAATAGGGATCTGTATCTAATTGAGGGACTACCATCTTGGCCTTGTCTTAAGATGACACATGGGCTAGGTCTTGTCCTTTTTAGATTTTTTCCATTTTATTATAATGGCAGATCTTATAAAAGGAATGATACTTTTCATTTATTTCTTATATTATATTCATATATATTGATAAAATGAAATTTTGATAAAGCATTCCAATGATTTTAAAAGAGGTACAGAATTGCCCTGAACGGGACTTGGAAGGAATAATGTTGTCCTCGAAGGGACTGAAAGATAAATATGTCCTTATAAGGACTATTAAGGAAATGATCTTCAGCAAAAGGAGTTTCTTCTTCATTTTATTTCTGAATGCTTTCTCCTTAGTTGCACTTTAATCCTAGTCGCAGTACGAAGCTCGGCCTTCCCTAGGCTTCAAATGGGGAGAATTTCCATCATGGCTTCTTTGCTTGGAGACATATTAAAATATATAGAATTGAAGGCAATAATTCTCCGAATAGAGATGAGAGTATTCCTATTGTTAAGTCTAGACTCAGAAGGTCAAGGAACGTGCTACTGTGTCATTGAGATTAAACACAAATGACTAGTGTTTAATTCACTCAATGTTGGCTCTGATACCAACCTGTCACACCCAGATATTTCCACGTATTACCGGTGGGCCCGGTGGGGAGTATCGTGACGTAGTTGATATCATCATAGTCAAACAACACAATTTTAAATGCACAGCGAAAGCAAAAGATAGATTTATTTCAACCGAATAAATTGTAATATTAAGTATCACAAAATAGTTGAAACAGATCCACAGGCGGATCAAATATAAAGAAAACATAGATCATCAGACTTTAAATGCATCCAAGCTTGCGAGACTCTTATTGATGCTAAGGAGAGGCCAACCTATTTCGATTAGTACCTGCACTTAATCTTTTTGGGAAAATACGTCAGTTTACACTGGTAAACACAATTAACTGACTCATTTTGAAAAGGTTTAGAAAATTGGTTTGAATGCACAAGGCACAAAACATTTTATAACTTGGGATAATTATTTATATATAAACTTGTAAGAGAATTACATGTTTGTTATACGTTCAGTAGCCCGGATTGACGCCGGGTTAAAGACTAATTGACACACCACATGATATAGTCCCGCGGCGGGTTATTCCCGAAACCGGCGGTTATACCTTATTATTTATTTATGCACTGTCGGGTGTACGCCTACACCCCGTGCTTAGGTCATGGCCATTTCGTAAAATGATGCCAAGGATATCCGGGACATGGTCATTAACCCCCCAAAGGCTTTAAGCAAACAAAACAATTTAAACGGGACATTTCAATAAATTAATCTTCATACAATAAAAAATTCAATGCCCGACCAAGCGGTATTTTATATACCGTACCCCAAGCCCGTATAGGGAAAATAAGTTAAAAGTATTTACCTTTGCAAGTAATAATCACAAACAGCAAATACACGTAGCTTTTACCGGGTCTCCTAGTCTGGAACAAAGGTTTATATTAACCTATTAGATTCCTAGCGGGTCTTTAATTAACCCTAAACTTAGACCGGTTAGTTTTAAAGGAAGATACGGTTCAAACGCACGATTAAGCGAATACCGGAATAGAATGTGATTTAGACCCGACAAGTTTGAAGACTTGTATAATATGGGTAAACTAAATACATTCTGGATTTTGAGACAAAAACGATAAAGTTTGACCCGTTTCGGTCAATTTATGCAAATTAGTTACATAAACCGAACCGAACGTGCAAGATGCATAACGGGTAACCATATGAGTCATATACAGGTTTCCTAAGTTAATATGCCTTAAATTTGTTGTGACATCAGTAAGATATATTCTATTATGCCCGAAATGGATTTAAACACAAACTATGCCCCGTAGGGGTATTTTGTTCATTTAAAAAGGTTATAAAAGAGATTTAATATGATTCTGAGTTTCAGATCTGATATAAACAGTAAATATAATCAAATTAATAGGTTATATCAGTAGGGTATTATCTATATGTGAAATTTACCATTTATAACTAAACTATGCACCGAAGGGTATTTTGGTAATTTCACTTAAGCCTAAAAGGTCAAAACTGGAAACCTGAGTTTAAAACTTTTGTTTACTGTTAAGATATGATAATTTACTTAAAATATCAGTAGGCATCAAACCTTATATGTTTAAAATAGTTTTAATACATACTATGCGTTAAAAACGCGGCGATTATGAGCTATTTCCGGGTTTTTAAAGGAAAGCTGATACTTTTATTATTCCAGAAGGTTCAAAATATTCTATTTATCATATTAGATCAGTAGAAAAAGGTTTGGTATCAAAAGGATTTGTAAAACTCATTTTATAGGCCAAAAGGGCAAAACCGGCAATTACAGAATCAAGCTTAGAACTCTATGTTATGCTCAGCCTAAAATTAAATAAAAATCTTCAAAAATCCCAAAATATTATTTTATATCAGTAGGTAAAAAGTTTGGTATCAAAAATTGGGTTTAGATAGGCTATAAGCTAATTACGCCGTTTAATTAATAAAAAGCTTTCTAATTACGCTATTGAGCATAACTCTTAATCTAGACCTCCAATTGATGTGAAAATTTAGGGACATGTTTATAAATCAGTAATAAAGATTATTGTCCTCTCACATTTTCAAAATTCTTGTTTTAAGGTCAAAAGGGCATATTAGTCAACATTTAGGCATATAACGGAAACTTGCATATGAATCGGATAACTAATGAACCAAGTTGTATAACCTCAGAGGGTTACACTAATCAATAACCTGGTCCTAATAGAGCTCTAAGACATTTCTAAAACATGCTCTAATGGGTCAGAACTGAAAGTCAAAGCAAAAGTCTACTTTTGCGACTTTCGGTTCCGAACCGAGCTTAAACTGAAAATTGTCGGGTTGAACATGTCTAGACATGTTCTTACATTGATTACTAAGTTATATGAGTGATAAAACATGTTTCATAGCTTCTACATCGTTAATTATGTGTTTATGCGAAAATTAGCTTTCTGTTGACTTTTTAAAATTAACTTTGACCCGACAATTGACCTAGTTAGAGTGGGAATCAGAGGGTGCCCTTTTAAGGGTTTATTACCCACATAATTACCAACTCAAAGCTACTTTCAATTCGTGATTTGACTGGACAAATCTTAATTAGTCACGAAGTCAAACCTTAATTACGACGGTTTGACTTTAGGCTAATAAACTGTAGGATCGTTTTCAGACCCGAACGAGTCGATCAGAAGAGTTTATCTCAATACGAGTGGCGGAAACAATCGTATCAAGTTCAATTCAATTAGATTCACACTTAAACTGTCCGTATATTGATTTTAGATCAAATACAAGAATGTGGACACTTCGACAGCACTTCGTTACACTGATCGGAACCATTACAAATGAACTAGCACTCAAGGTATTTATAGGAGGAGTAATTTCGTTTGAGAGTGACTCAAACGGAATTACATTCAAACGAAATAAACAATTTCGTTTGAACATGACACTTCAGTTTCAAATAAAATTACAAAGAGTAATTTCGTTTGAATAAGCCACTCAGCCTATTCTTGACATTTTCCTCGTTTAACGTGTCCTAATCTTTCTACAAACATACAAGACTCGATACAGGACGAAGTCGACAGACGCATGCACTAACAGACTCCCCCTCGAATGTTGACGAGTCTTCAGTGTCGAGTCTTCAGTTGTCAAACCTTCAGTCTTTATCAATCTGCTCACTCTCTCCAAATATTCTCCATTGTAAGCATCCTCAACCAATCTCTTTCTTTTTTCTCGTAATCTTCAAAATCTGAATCTGGCTCTACTATCTTCAGACTCCCTCTTGATGTCATCATACTCCCCCTTTCGCTAAGCTGGGATCGCAGTCTGGAATTCATTTTCCACAGGTTCTTAGATCAATACTTGGCATTCATCTAACTCAGGTATCAGAACCTGGCTAACCTGCACACATCTCTACCCAAAAATAAGTTTCACAAATTTAAAATTTTGCAAATTTAGAAACCACTTGCAGGTATTATTCAAAAATGATTTAATTTTTGATAACCACTTTGAAAATACAACTTCTTCATACATTTTTTCCCAAACCTGTTCATCAAGTTTAGCACCTGCAATTTTGAAAATCAGCTCTTCAACATCAGTTGTCGAAAATCTTTTTGAATTTTTTCAAAATTATGCTAAAACACACTGAAAATCTTTTTTGTATTTTTGAATGAACATAAATGCAATAAAGAAATATTTACAAACAATATTTTTGTGAGTTCGTGAAAGAGGATCATATCAGTTTATGAGACGAATCACCAACACCGTTAAGCTTTAAACATTTTAAGTTCTAAACGATTCACATAGATTGACGATATTGTTGTCCACTTAAACTCAAACTAAAAACTTTCGAAATGCTTACCGATACGTTAAGGTATATTAATTTTGCACTAAATTCTTATGGACCCCACGATCTCAGCATATCCCCTCATCATGCAATACACTGACTCAAGTAATGCCTTTAAACTTTTATCAACTGTGATTTGTGCGAAAACAAAGCAGAATGTTTAAACATTAACAATCAGGTCGATACTTCCGTATACGCAGATAAAGTCCAATGTTTAAACAAAATAAGAAAATAAAAATAAGTTGAAGTTGTTTAGGCTTTAACCACTAGGTCGATACTCCCGTATACGCAGAGGGGGTCCAAAGCTTAAACGAAACACCAAAGAAAATAAAGCAGAACGTTTAGGCAATAACATCCAGATCGATACTCACGTATACGCAGAGGATGTCCAATGTTTAAACAAAATAAAGAAATAAAACAAGTTTAAATCTTTGAAAAATAAAATGCACAATCACAGTGACTTTTAGCAAAATTGTGAGAGTTCACAAACTTAACCAGTTTTATGTCTTTCGACAATCAGCGATTACTGAGTAGGCACACAATCAAGAAGGACAAAAACTAAGTACTATGCTTTTGACCATGTTTCCCACTAGAACTAGGCTATTTCATTTAGGTTTGTATCGTTATCGCAAATCTACTAGTCTAGCTGAGTCTACCGTCACATCTTTATTGAGACCGTTTATCACATTTTATCTTTCCATTTCTTTAGCATGTTGTGATAGTCCACTGATGTATATCATTTCCTCTTTCTGACAACAAAACTCATTTTTTATTTTATCATGTTTTTGGATTTTTCAAATTTTCTAATGTTTTTGGATTTTCAAAAAATACTTACTCCCCCTAAAATTCAAACACATTTAACGGAAATTTGAAAATAAACTGTACAAACAAACTGACAACAGATATCGAATCACTTCAATTCGCCATCCACTTGGCATAAACAATCAGAACTCCCCCTTACAGCAAACTATTTTCCCATTGATTTCAAAACACTTAAGTTTGTTTTAATCTTGTTGATTTTATAAAAACCTCTTGTAGGTTAGGGGTTTGGTTCATCACATTGTCTTTCAACCACTTGTAGGAAAATGCAAGTATAACTTAATGTCCTTGATTTACCACTTTCAGGTAAAAACCTTTTTCAACCACATGGCATACCAACCAATACCACTTGTAAGTTACCGTATATAGGTTGAATTCTCAAGATGCCGATTCCTACTCCTCACTTACCAACCTGGGAGTTCCGGCAAGTCACACTTATACAAAAACACTTTTCATAACCAATAAATGATGTCGATTCATGCTCCGCAATTACCAACTAGGGAGCTCCGGCAAGTCAGGTTTTTATTCTTTGAAAAATATTGACACCCAGGCCTGACCATCCTTGGGTGTAACCACTTCTTTTTCAACCTCACTTTCAACAGACTTGTGAACACTCTTTTTGGAAGCATAAAATTCTTTAACACTTTTGGCCTTACCATCGACCATTTTTCCAAAAATGTGTTTCACATTCCCATTGAAAGCCTTTTCAACATCAAATTTATTCTTTTCAGAATAAAATTGATTTGAAATTTCCACATTTCCAACTTTCTTTTTAAAATTTTCAGCCCTTAGTAATGGAAAATTTTCATCATTTACAATCGGGACAGATTTCTCATTTTCTCAACAACCTGTGGCTCCTCTGTCTTTGTGGAGACAGATTCATCGCCAATAGATAGCTCCTCTGATTTTGATAAATCAGATTCATCGCTAAAGCTACTTCCTGAACCCTTAACGACCCACTTCTGATTTTTCAGATTTTCTTTTCTTTTTAAAACATTCTTTGAACATTCACCAGCTTCAAAAATTGAATTTTCAAAACCTGTAAATTTTCTGGTTTTAAGTTCAGTTTTCTCAACAACTTTCTCTTTTTGTTTACCAGAGACTCCCTGTTTTGTCTGTATTGTCTTTGGACAATTTCTGGCAATATGACCAACTGTTTTATATTGAAAACAGGTTCTTGTCTCTATCTTCTTCTGAACAACACTTTTCTTCATTTCTTCTTGCTTCTTTGCAAGGAATTCTTCGTTCGTTTGCTTCCAGAATGAACTCTTCTGTTCTTTCTCAGCACTTGTTCCAGAAACAAAAATAGTTTTTGGTTTATAAATTTTCTCATTGTTATAGTTTTTCGGTGGAATAAAACCCAAACCATTCTTTTTGAAATTACCGTTATGATTTAGTTTCTTTCGATAACCATAACCAGAACTGTAACCCATTTTCTTGTTTAATCGTTGTTGAACTCTTGAGGTGTAAGATCTTGTTTTTTCAGAAAGATTTTCATCTTTTATTTCAGAAATATCAATTTCTGTTAGTTTGAAAACCTTTTTAATTATTTCTGGTTTAACACCTCTTATTGGAAAAACCTCATCAGAATATAATTTGTCAGAATCTATCAAAGTATATGCTACTTTGACCGGTTCGTCATTCAAATTAGTTTTGATAACAAAAACTCTTTATTATACACCCGATTTTCCTGTTTGACTTTTTGACTTGACATGTCGGACTTTGACTTGGACTCTGATTTCGACTCCGACATTGACTCCTCTGATTCATCCTTATCCAACACCTGATCGACCACCTTTTTTATTAATTCGGACTCATGATCAGTATCAGACGACGTGAAAGTGACATCTATACTTTCTGGCAAATTATCTGACAACTTAGACTCCCACTGTAAGTTCGTTGCCTTTTTGACTCTTTCAGAATTAGCATTTCGTGGGGGAATATGCATTTTCAACAGGAGGCGGACATTTGTTATAAACCACACTTGATTTCTTACCAGATGTATTCACTTCATCATCTTCTTTTGTCACAGACTTTTCCTCTTCCGAAGTCTTCTCTTCTTCAAATGTCTTCAATTTTTCCACTATGGGGTAAATCCTGTCAACAACAAAAGTAGAACATGAGTAACTTTTTAATAAATTGTTAACTCTTTCAGTTTCAATTCTTTGTGTTGCCAACTTCAATTCAAGCTCAGCACACTTCTCTGTGTAGTAGTTGACATCGTCAAGCTGTCTCATGTATGCTCCTTTGAGTGTATTCATTGCTACAGCTTGTTCATTGCTTGACTCGTTGTACTTATTCATCTCTCTGTTCAAAGTATCATATGATTCTTTCAGCCTTTTTATATTGTGCAGCAATTCATTGTTCTGCATTATCAGAGAGTCATAATTCATACACTTCTCAGCAACCTTGACTACCTCATCATCTGTTTTGATTTCAAATGCTGGAACTTCTTTAACTACTCTCACTTGAACTTCTTCGACAACTTCTTTCTTTTTCTCAACTTCACCATTTAAATGTTTTCTGACTTTTTCTGCCCAATAATCATCAGTATAATCTTTGATGACCTGAGCAACAAATCCTTTGGCCAGGAATTCTTTGTCTGGGCAATAATCATCCCAACTGAAACCTTCTGCCAATTTTTCATCTTCTTGTTCTGCCACATATACTTTACTATTTGTTGGAATGTATTTATCCCAACTGAAACCATTTCCTTTATCTTGATTACCAAGACATGCTC
The DNA here is from genome assembly GCA_030545235.1 of Helianthus tuberosus. Lineage (NCBI taxonomy): Eukaryota > Viridiplantae > Streptophyta > Magnoliopsida > Asterales > Asteraceae > Helianthus > Helianthus tuberosus. The sequence goes on from CM060442.1 coordinate 186,300,818, forward strand.
TCTTTGAGTCTTCAATTTCTTTCCTACCATGAGCTGTTTGTGGCTGTTGTTGATGTGGCTGTTGAGCAACTTGATGATATAACGCTTTTCGATAGTAATCATTGTTTCCAAAGGGATTTTGAGCTCCACTTGCTTCACGATTTGTGCACTCCCTCTTGAAATGCCCTTTTTCCCTGCATCGAAAACAAGTAACTTTAGACTTATCAAATCCTAAAACTGAAACATGTGCATCGCGAAAATCATCTCTGCCTATAATTTCTTTAAACTTTTCAGCTCGTCTCAGTACACTAGCCATGCACCATTTTATATCCATCAATTCCATCTCTTCAGCATCAATTTGATCGTAATCCTCTTTTGTTAGCATTGGATTTCCGATCCTTCCTGCAACTAAACCTTCGTAGGATTCAAGCACAGTTACCAACAAAGACATGTGGCTTTTAGCAACTTCCTCGGTATAATTCTGATCATTTTCAAGGTTTAAAGCAATGTTGCATTGAAGTACTTTACCACTCTTTGTTGTAGAAAAATGTGGATCAAATGATGGAAATGAAGAAAAACCCATCTTGTTACTTGATCCTTGAGATGGCTTTTCAGAAGATCCCGTTGTATTGAAAGCAGTTTCAACTTTTGGCGAAAACTTGGTTTTGTCATTAACACCACTTTTGTAGTACAAACCAATGTCTTGCTCTCCATCATAATTCTTCATTCTCGCTATCTTTCGTTGCTTCATTTCTTGAGCTTCAAGCTGTTTAATAAAATCACTCAATGTTAGATCATTAAAACCCGGTTTGTTTTTCAACATCATAAGATACGTGCCCCACTCATCATGTGGCAACGCATCAGCTAACTTTTCAATCAACTCATCTTTATCCTTTCTGATACTCAATCTGTTCATGTTTTTCAATAAATTACAGTATCTTTCAATGATCTGCTTGGTGCTTTCATTTCTTAAACCTCGGAACAAATCGAATTCCTTCTTCATCAACGACTTTTTGTTCTTAAGCATGTCATCACTACCAAGAAACTTTGCTTCTAATTCTGTCCATATCGAATGTGCAGTTCCATTATGTTGAAGTAAAATCAAGATGTCTTCTTTAATTGCCTGCTGCAACAAACTAACCATCAACTTCTCATCTTTGTATTTCTTTTTCTCCTCAGCACTCAAATCTCTAACTGGTATTTTCTCTCGATCGCTACCAACTGGTCTAAAATATTGAACTTCAGTATGTTCCCATGCATCTAAATGATAAGCTTCAACCCAGTTACCAAATCGTTCTGCCCATCCACTAAAATCATCAATATCCAAAAGCTTAGGCGGTTTTTGAGTTGTTCCAGTTTCATTTTCAAGCATTGTGTTCTGCGTAATTGATATCGGACTAGCAAAAGCATTGTAAAACTCGTTCTCCATGTTTTCGTTTTCAAAAGTTCACAAACAGACTGTTTCAAACGGAATTCCAAATTCAAACGAGATCCCTTTTCAAACGAAATAGCTTTCCTCAAACGAAATCCCTTATCTCTTTTGGACTTCAAACGGAATAGCAGTCTTGAAACGAAATTATAGCTTTCAAACGAAATCCCTCAAACAGAATCACAATTTCAAACGAGATACCGTATTCAAACGAAATAAGCAGGCTTTTTCAAACGAAATCAAATAACTTGTGCACTCTTCAAACGAAATCAACAAGTTCCTTCAAACGAAATCATGATTTGTGCACTCTTCAAACGAAATCAAATAACTTGTGCACTCTTTAAACGAAATTAACAAGTTCCTTCAAAAGAAATCATGATTTGTGTCATACTTTCGGTCAGATTTTTGTCCAATTGGTCAAGCAAATGGTCGTATTATGATCTGAAACTTTCAAGGCTTTGTTAAAATACAATTACGCACATATTGTGAAAGATTTAGCCAATTTTATCCGTGAAAACTTGTTTAATTTTGAAAGAAGGTGTAGAAAATCAGAATTTGCGGCTGAATTGGTATGAACTCTTCCTCCTGAGCTCTGATACCACTTGTAGGATCGTTTTCAGACCCGAACGAGTCGATCAGAAGAGTTTATCTCAATACGAGTGGCGGAAACAATCGTATCAAGTTCAATTCAACTAGATTCACACTTAAACTGTCCGTATATTGATTTTAGATCAAATACAAGGATGTGGACACTTCGGCAGCACTTCGTTACACTGACCGAAACCATTACAAATGAACTAGCACTCAAGGTATTTATAGGAGGAGTAATTTCGTTTGAGAGTAACTCAAACGGAATTACATTCAAACGAAATAAGCAATTTCGTTTGAACATGACACTTCAGTTTCAAACGAAATTACAAAGAGTAATTTCGTTTGAATAACCACTCAGCCTATTCTTGACATTTTCCTCGTTTAACGTGCCCTAATCTTTCTACAAACATACAAGACTCGATACAAGACGAAGTCGACAGACGCATGCACTAACATAAACTAAGCAAAATTGAATTAAAGAAGGTTAAGGACACTTACTGAGGTCCTATTCACGACTAAGATGTGACACCTCGTAAAATCACATCCAATGATGTATTGACACGTGTAATAAACCCTAATGAAGTCAAACCTTGAATATAAGGGACTAATTTTTCAAAAAAATCGAAAAACATTAATTATGAAAGAACTGGAAGTATTATCATACCTAAAAGAAGTTTCTAAATAACCTTTTACGGTTTTATATTCACAAATGAGCACATGTTAATCAAGTGTAGCCGTTTGTGTAATTAATTGAAAGTTTGCGCAATAAAAGGGTTAAAAGCGTCAACATGTTAATTCTTACCTCTGAGTGACCTTTTAACAAACCGAGAGCCTCATGATATTTGATTATACTCTCGGGAATGCCAATCATTGGCCATCCAAGGCTTTTATTCCTATAAATGAAGTTACGTGCAACTTTGCAAGTTGGAGGGACTAAAAGTGTCAATATGTTTAATTATACCTCTGAATGACCTTTTAGAGAACCCGAAGCATTTTAATGTTTAATAATACTCCTAAGAATGCCTAATATGGATTAGATAAGGCTTTGATACTATTAAACGATGATATGCGCAAGTTTGCGCATTAAAGGGACTATTTGCGTCAAATTGCAAAAGTCTATCGATTCGTATAGTATCGAACCTTCTGGAATATGATCATAAGTTAAACATGCCCTAAATATCCTTTACATAGCTTAGAAATAGGCTTAGAGGTGTTTGGTGCGCAAATATTTGGTCAACAGGGACTAAAAGCGTCAAAAAGTACACAAGTTTACATTTTCACGCATAACTTACATTCTGAATACATCCGAACATCCAAAAAAATTATGTAAGCACTAAAATATTCTATTTTAGTGTTTGGCATAAGAAAAACTTCATTCGCTTCACAATTTGGATCGTTTTCGCGTCCGTTACGACTTCCATCGTAATTAACCGAACAATGTAACCGTACGACCAAACGAACCGACATCCGAGATATTTTTGAGAACATTTTAACTTCCATATACTTTAACTTCATTTTAGAGCTTTGAAATGGGGTTAACGGGGCTTAAACGTGTCAAAAATGCATCAAATAGCAAGTTTGGATGCACAGGGGCCTGTTCTGCCAAAATATGAAAGTATCAGACCTGCAAGGTCCTTACGGACCGTATGGTTCTGGGTCTTATGGTCCGTAAGCAAGTCCCAAATCAGCAGAAAGCTTTTTCCAGCTTGTTTCCAGCCAATTCCAACTCATATCTCACTTGCACATGGTTTTGGGCAATATTAGGGCTCCAATGGTTTTACAAAACCATGGGCACGAGGTGTATGGCTGAGATTAAAGCACGGGAATGAAGAAACGATCTTAACGGTTCCGAAAAACCTATAAATACCCACCTTAACTTTCCCCAAACTCACACCTTGATCTTGAATTCTCTAAGTTGGAGACTTTGCTCTTCATACCTGAGAATTTAGGATCAACCCTCCTTGCTTGGACCCTTTGTAAGTGTCCTTTCGTGCTTAGTTTAAATTTTTAGCGTTATAGCCGAAAAGTCAAGCGTTTTGATGAACGCTTTAACTTTTAAACGGTTGAGCCATTGTTCGTAATGAACATGGCTACGTGACCGTAATTAGTAGGTGTTAAACCCTCAACAGGGCACCTCCTAATTACCACGTTTACTTAGTTTAATTGTCGGGTCAAATAAAAGTCAAACGGGTTTGTTTTAAATAAAATTCATAACTATGTCATAAAAATCAGTTTTCTCACTTTAATAACTTGGTAATTAGTAGTTGAACATGTCTAAGCATGTTCAACCCGACAATTCTAAGTATAGGCTCGGTTTGGAACCGAAAGTCGCAAAAGTTGACTTTTTCTTTGACTTTCAGTCCTGACCCGATTTAGCTTAGTTTAGATATGCCTTAGGATTCCTTTAGGACCAGGTTATAGGTTAGTGTAACCCTCTGAGGTTATACAACTTGGATCCTTAGTTATCCTATTCATTGCATGTTTCCGTTATATGCTTAATTGTTGACCATTATGCCCTTTTGACCCCAAATCTTTTGCAACTGATTTTATATGATAAATAAAATAATTTAAGCTTTCTGAGATGATAAAAATACCAGCTTTTCTTTAAAAACCTGGAAATCGCCTTTTCACGCGTTTTAAACGCATAGTATGTATAAAAACTATTTTAAATATATAACACTTGATACCTACTGATATTTTTAGTAAATCTATATACTTTAACAGTAAGCAAAAGTTTTAAACTCAGGTTTCCAAATTTGACATTTAAACCTTATGTGAAATTACCAAAATGCCCCTTCGGGGCATAGTTTGGTTATAAATGATAAAATTCACATATTTGTAACACCCTACTGATATAACTTATTAAATTAAGTATTTTTACTGATTAAATTAGATCTGAAACTCAGATTCATATTAAACCTCTTTTATAACCTTTTAAATGACCAAAATACCCCTACGGGGCATAAATCGGTTTTAAATTCGTTTTGGGTATAACGGAAGGTATCTTACTGATATCACAACATGTTTAAGGCATATTAGCTTAGGAAACATGTATATGACTCTTATGGTTACCCGTTACGCATATTTCGTGTTCGGATCGGTTTATGTAACTAGTTTGCATAAATTGACCAAAACGGGTCAAACCTAATCATTTTTTGCCTCAAAATCCAGAATGTGTTTAGTTTACCCATATTATACAAGTCTCCAAACTTGTCAGGTCTAAATCACATTCTATTCCGGTCTTCGCTTAATCATGCATTTTGAACCGTAAACCTTTCCTTAAAACCAACCGGTCTAAGTTACGACTTAAATAAGACCCGTTAGGAATCTAATAGGTTAATAAAACCTTTGTTCCAGATTAAGAGCCCCAGTAGAAGTACTTGTGCTTGCTGATTAGAATATACGGCTGAGTATAAATTGCATTGCTAGCTCAGGTAAATACTTTTAACTTATTTTCCCTATACGGGCTTGGGATACGGTATTATAATAATACCGCTTGGTCGGGTATTGAATGTTTAATCGTATTATGGTTAAATTATTGAGGTAACCCGTTTTAATCTGTGTTGTTTGAAATAAAAGCCTTTAGGGGTTAATGACCATGTCCCGAATATCCTTGGCATCATTATAATAAAATGGCCACGTCTTAAGCACGGGGTGTACGCATACACCTGACAGTTGCATAAGGGAAACGGTATCTCACTCTCTTGTGGGCCTATACTTGTGGCGTGTCTGTTGATCTACCTGTATATATATTAAAAGAATCTTAAAGGGTATAACCTAGCTTTAATGTCATTAAAGACCTAGCTCTGATGGTGAAACCTGCTTAAAAGAAATTCAGATCCTTGTTAACATCTGAAAACATGTTAACACTCCTGACAACAGTGATGCGATAAAATCACACTTGTCATATTTATATGGGGAAATTCCAAACCCTTATCTAGCCTAGTGATTTAGAAATCATGGCTTAAATCATCAAATAAAGATGATCATATTATAAACATCCATTTGTGATGAAGTGCCTACGGGCTAAACTTGTTGTCCGATAAGACAACGACAGTGGTGGTCTTTGACCCCCTGTCTAAAGATGTTGGACTACGTCCAAGCATAATAGTTTGTATGATCAATGCGATCTTGACTAATATCATCAGATAAGATGATCATATCATAAACATCCCTAGAGTGATGAAATGCCTACGAGCCATATTTATTGTCCTAAAAGATAAAAGACAGTTGTAGTCTTTGACTCTCTGTTAAGAAAGGTAATGAACTACGTTCAAACCCTAATACCTCGATCTTATAAGATCATGGCTTATAAATTCAAAACTGTCCTCGCAATTAGGCCTGTTGTGCCACTTTAATAACCTTAATGTTTCATATACTAGGATAAATTATAATGAAAATACTAATATAATTAACAAATTAACCAATATGGTTTATATTACCATGGTTAATGAATCGTCAAAAATGATGATTCCATAATAACCTCTGAATAAATCATTGTCAATATTTATGTAGCAAACAAGCTACATGGCTGGATCAGATGAGGTTAACAGCCACCCGAGGGAGAATAATGATGCTACCAGAGTTAATATAACTGGTGTGGAACTACAGGCATTAATAGATAATGCTGTTACTCGAGCTCTTGACAGACAATATAATGAATCAAGTGATACACACTCTAAGACTCTATCTGTGGCTCATAGTAAGCCCCCTTCTAAATCACATGAGTCAAAGGAGGACGATGTTCATAACTCGTCAAATCGGAGGAGTGTTCCGTCTAGACAGGTTGTGCTTAATCAAGAGCCACATGTTAAAACCTGTTCGTATAAATATTTTATCTCCTCCAAGCCCAGAGACTTCACAGGAGAAAAAGGAGCCATCGACTGCATGGCGTGGCTCGATGAGATGGACACCGTTGTTGATATTAGTGGATGTGCAGAGCAAGACATTGTGAAGTTTGTTTCACAATCTTTTAAAGGAGAAGCCCTAGCTTGGTGGAGGTCACTGATCCAAGCTACAGGTAAGATCCCTTTGTACAACTTGACTTGGGGTCAGTTCGTTGCTCTTATCAAAGAAAATTACTGTCCTCAACACGAAGTTGAGAAAACCGAGACTGATTTCTTGACATTGGTCATGAAGAACCTAGATTGTCAGACATATCTTACAAGTTTCAATACCATGTCTCGATTGGTTCCGTACTTGATCACACCGGAACCAAAGCGTATAGCTCGCTTTATTGGGGGTCTAGCCCCAGAAATCAAGGCAAGCGTGAAAGCATCGAGACCTACTACATTCAGGTCAGCGGCAGATCTGTCACTATCTCTCACACTCGATGTAGTCAGAAACAAGGCTGCCAAAGTTTCTGATGAAGGAAAGCGAAAGAGGGAGGATGAGAATTCTTATCACTCCGTTAAGAAGAAAAAGGGGAACTCTGATCATCAGAAGAGTTCCGGGTTTAAGAATGACAACCAGCAGTCGGGTGAAAAGACCAGGTGCAAAACCTGTAAGAAATACCACCTTGGGAAATGCAGATTTGAATCTCAGCCTCTACCCTGTGGAATCTGCAAGTCTAAGGAACATAAAACCTTGGATTGCGAGAAGTTGAAAGATGCAACCTGTTATGGTTGCAACGAGAAGGGGCATATCAAGACTAACTGCCCTAGGAATCAGAAGAAGCATGAAGAGGCCAAGAAAACAAACGCATGAGTCCTTCAAATGAACGCCCTGGAGATGGTACAGAATGATGATGATATAACAGGTACCTTTCCTTATTAATGAAGTTTATGCGGGAATTTGTTAATTCTGACGCAGATAAGTTTATTGTGGACAATAAATGTTGTAAACAGTTGTATCAGCCTAATTAGGACTCTAGATATATAATGCGAGGTAGAATTGGCCGATGATACTTTAGAGACTGCTTCAACAATCTTAGATGGATATTTTATGTCTATTAGGAATTACTCTTCTCCATTATCCTTGTGACAAGCTTCCAAGCTATCCAAATTATCAATATGATCAAGACAGATGTGACATTTTGATCCTCTGTCAAAAAGGTGATGGACTAGGTCTAAACCCTAAAAGCCATTAACGGTCTTATATGGCCTAGGCTAAGTATAATTGATATATATATTCTTCAATAACATTCAATAAGAACGTTAGTACTGTATTAGCCTGTATGGTTTAACGATACCATGGTAAGTATATATTAGGTCATCAGGATGATGAATAGCGGTTGTTGGATTGCAACTAAATAATTGTTTTATTTGGTGCTAGGAACCAAATATCGAGTATGACAAACTCGGATAAGACAGCCGTTGATCGTGTCATGGATAATGCGACACATGCTAATGATGCCACAATTGTGCACCTTAGAATTTCCAAGGATGTTCTTCAAATTATGATAGACGCAGCTGTTGGAAAATCTGTGAAGAAGGCCGTGAAAAAGTTCAAGGAGCCCCATGATACTCGCTCCAAATTTTATCTAGGACCACATTTCCTTACTCATAAGGAGGATCTTGTTCATGCCTCAAATGCAAAGGATGAGCTAAAAAGGAAAAGGGAGGAAGATAACTCCCAGAGCTCTAAGAAGAAGAACAAACAAAAGTCCAACCAGAAACCAGTATGCAAGACCTGCAAGAAGCGCCATTATGGGAAATGCAGGTTCGAATCAAAATCTCAATCGCAGCCCAGGGCTTGTGGGATCTGCAAATCTAGTGAGCATAAAACATTGGAATGCCAGAAGATAGGAGTTGCGACTTGTTACAACTGTAACGAGTAAGGGCATATCAAATCCAATTGCCCAAAGTATGCTAAGAAGCTTGAAGGAGATAAGAAGACTGACGCTAAGGCCTCCCAGATGGATGCAAAAGAGGCCATACAAGATGACAATGTTATAACAAGTACGTCCTTATCCATGATGTATATGCAAGGGTATGGTTTGATTCAGGTGCAGATAAGTCATTGGTGGAATAAATTTTGGTAAGCTATTAAATCTGCCTGTTAGAACCCAAAGCATAAAATACGAAGTAGAATAAATGCCAAGAGTTCTATTTTGAATAGGATGCCAATATATCCTTCATAGATGGTAAGCATAACAAACTTTTAAAGCCTTCCATTAGAACCTCAGAGATTTGGTGCAAGGTAAAACTTACAAATGAAAATCATAGATTCCATTTCTTTTGCTCCTGTCAGAAATCTTCAATCGTAATGTCTTAATGTACCCTCTCTCCAGATAAAGTACATCATCATATGAAATTGATATCTCTTTGATCCCTATTGATTACGAATACCAAATGGTATGACAAAAGCGCCATATGAGGATTGGTGTATCTTAATATGTTCCATAGATTGCTTCCATGCCTGATCAGTATGGAGGTTTAATGCATGGAACCACAAGGATATTCCAATGGTCATACGGCATTAAAGTCAGCTAATGGTATTCAAAGAAGATATCTAGGATGGAGTTGTCCAAGTAAGTGTCTCTGATTAAGGAATCTATGGACTCGTAACATAAATGTGCCACTTATCTGGCACAGGCACGGAGGAATGAACTGGAGCATGAGATTTGGAAAATCTCTGTAATGTCCGTATGTCTTGATTATCTTCTCCAAAGATTACCCTGTTACCTCCTGAGAGGCAGGTAGAGTTAAGATTTATATCCCATTTAGGGCTGTATCATTATGAAATTTCCTAAACGACTGGTACCATCATTGGAGGAATCGAAACCCTGATTAAGTAAGTTTCAGAATAGAGGATTCATATATCCTAACTCAATATTCCAAGAGTTTGATATTGTTAAATAAGAAAGACGGTTCATTTTGCTTATGCATTAATTACCGCAACCCTATTTAGGCAACAATTAAGAATCACCATCAGCTGCTCAGGATCGTCGATTTGTTCGACTAGCTGTGAAAATTAGCTATTCCTCAAGATTCATTTTAAGCGGTGGTTGGAGTAACCATCTCACCTTAAGATAAGCTTTTCTATAATAGTTGTTATGTAAGTATCAAGGCTGCTCCTTTGGAGACCTTGTGTAAATAGAATGTTAAACATCTATTGTTAGAACAATAGAGTGGTAAGTCCAATTAACAGGATCTAAAAGTTGCATTGGGAACAACAAATAAGATCATTCGAATTTATAATCATCTTAAAGTTGGCAGTAATCGGCTGAAAAAAAAATTAAGGGTTGATAAAAGTCGCAACCTTCTTAAGTCCTTAATAAGGAATAAGGTTCAATCGAAGGTATCGCCCTAAGAAAGGTATGCTAAATTTTAAATTTCGCAGGGTAAGTTAAGTCCTGGATATATAGGAGCATTCGGAAATCGAATGCAACAAAGGTCAATAGCCTATAAGCTAAAATCTATATAAGGAGCTTAGTGGAGCTCGCAATATGACCCACACTAATGATTTAAGGACGTATCACCAATAAGTCAAGAAGCACTATCACATAATGATATGAAGATTTATGATATGATGAGCAACCTGTGTCGATTAAGGATCGACAGGATTAGAAGCTCCAAAAGGATATACGTACCCATTGTAAAGGTCAACTTGGGAGCTTGGAAAAGCTCCAGATATACTATAGAAGTTAAGTCCATTATGCGACAAAAAGTGCTTCCAGCATATAACAAATCTCGAGGTCGAGATTTCTTTTAAGGGGGTGAGGATGTGACACCTCGTAAAATCACGTCCAATGATGTATTGACACGTGTAATAAACCCTAATGAAGTCAAACCTTGAATATAAGGGACTAATTTTTTGAAAAATCAAAAAACATTAATTATGAAAGAACTGGAAGTATTATCATACCTAAAATAAGTTTCTAGATAACCTTTTACGGTTTTATATTCACAAATGAGCCACTTGTTAATCAAGTGTAGCCGTTTGTGTAATTAATTGAAAGTTTGTGCAATAAAGGGTTAAAAGCGTCAACATGTTAATTCTTACCTCTGAGTGACCTTTTAACAAACTGAGAGCCTCATGATATTTGATTATACTCTCGGGAATGCCAATCATTGGCCATCCAAGGCTTTTATGCCTATAAATGAAGTTACGTGCAACTTTGCAAGTTGGAGGGATTAAAAGTGTCAATATGTTTAATTATACCTCTGAATGACCTTTTAGAGAACCCGAAGTGTTGTAATGTTTAATAATACTCCTAAGAATGCCTAATATGGATTAGATAAGGCTTTGATACTATTAAACGATGATATGCGCAAGTTTGCGCATTAAAGGGACTATTTGCGTCAAAATGCAAAAGTCTATCGATTCGTATAGTATCGAACCTTCCAGAATATGATCATAAGTTAAACATGCCCTAAATATCCTTTACATAGCTTAGAAATAGTCTTAGAGGTGTTTGGTGCGCAAAAATAAACTTATTTGGTCAACAGGGACTAAAAGCGTCAAAAAGTACACAAGTTTACATTTTCACGCATAACTTACATTCTGAATACATCCGGACATCCAAAAAAATTATGTAAGCACTAGAGTATTTTATTTTAGTGTTGGCATAAGAAAAAATTCATTCGCTTCACAATTTGGATCGTTTTCGCGTCCGTTACGACTTCCGTCGTAATTAACCGAACAACGTAACCGTACGACCAAACGAACCGACATCCGAGATATTTTTGAGCACATTTTAAGTTCCCTATACTTTAACTTCATTTTAGAGCTTTGAAATGGGGTTAACGGGGCTTAAACGTGTCAAAAATGCATCAAATTGCAAGTTTGGATGCACAGGGGCCTGTTCTACCAAAATATGAAAGTATCAGACCTGTAAGGTCCTTACGGACCGTATGGTTCTGGGTCTTATGGTCGGTAAGCAAGTCCCAGATCAGCAGAAAGCTGTTTCCAGCCTGTTTCCAGCCAATTCCAACTCATATCTCACTTGCACATGGTTTTGGGCAATACTAGGGGCTCCAATGGTTTTACAAAACCATGGGCACGAGGTGTATGGCTGAGATTAAAGCACGGGAATGAAGAAACGATCTTAACGGTTCCAAAAAACCTATAAATACCCACCTTAACTTTCCTCAAACTCACACCTTGATCTTGAATTCTCTAATTGGAGACTTTGCTCTTCATACCTAAGAATTTAGGATCAACCCTCCTTGCGTGGACCTTTTGTAAGTGTCCTTTCGTGCTTAGTTTAAATTTCTAGCGTTATAGCCAAAAAGTCAATGGTTTTGATGAACTCTTTGACTTTTAAACGGTTGAGCCATTGTTCGTAATGAACATGGCTACGTGACCGTAATTAGTAGGTGTTAAACCCTCAACAGGGCACCTCCTAATTACCACGTTTACTTAGTTTAATTGTCGGGTCAAATAAAAGTCAAACGGGTTTGTTTTAAATAAAATTCATAACTATGTCATAAAAATCAGTTTTCTCACTTTAATAACTTGGTAATTATTAGTTGAACATGTCTAAGCATGTTCAACCCGACAATTCTAAGTATAGGCTCGGTTTGGAACCGAAAGTCGCAAAAGTTGACTTTTGCTTTAACTTTCAGTCCTGGCCCGATTTAGCTTAGTTTAGATATGCCTTAAGATTCCTTTAGGACCAGGTTATAGGTTAGTGTAACCCTCTGAGGTTATACAACTTGGATCCTTAGTTATCCTATTCATTGCATGTTTCCGTTATATGCTTAATTGTTGACCATTATGCCCTTTTGACCGCAAACCTTTTGCAACTGATTTTATATGATAAATAAAATAATTTAAGCTTTTTGAGATGATAAAAATACCAGCTTTTCTTTAAAAACCCGGAAATCGCCTTTTCACGCGTTTTAAACGCATAGTATGTATAAAAACTATTTTAAATATATAACACTTGATACCTACTGATATTTTTAGTAAATCTATATACTTTAACAGTAAGCAAAAGTTTTAAACTCTGGTTTCCAAATTTGACATTTAAACCTTATGTGAAATTACCAAAATGCCCCTTCGGTGCATAGTTTGGTTATAAATGATAAAATTCACATATGTGTAATACCCTACTGATATAACTTATTAAATTAAGTATTTTTACTGATTAAATCAGATCTGAAACTCAGATTCATATTAAACCTCTTTTATAACCTTTTAAATGACCAAAATACCCCCACGGGGCATAAATCGGTTTTAAATTCGTTTTGGGTATAACGGAAGGTATCTTACTGATATCACAATATGTTTAAGGCATATTAGCTTAGGAAACATGTATATGACTCTTATGGTTACCCGTTACGCATATTTCACGTTCGGATCGGTTTATGTAACTAGTTTGCATAAATTGACCAAAACGGGTCAAACCTAATCATTTTTTGCCTCAAAATCCAGAATGTGTTTAGTTTACCCATATTATACAAGTCTCCAAACTTGTCGGGTCTAAATCACATTCTATTCCGGTCTTCGCTTAATCATGCGTTTTGAACCGTTAACCTTTCCTTAAAACTAACCGGTCTAAGTTACGACTTAAATAAGACCCGTTAGGAATCTAATAGGTTAATAAAACCTTCGTTCCAGATTAAGAGCCCCAGTAGAAGTACTTGTGCTTGCTGATTAGAATATACGGTTGAGTATAAATTGCATTGCTAGCTCAGGTAAATACTTTTAACTTATTTTCCCTATACGGGCTTGGGATACGGTATTATAATAATACCGCTTGGTCGGTTATTGAATGTTTAATCGTATTGTGGTTAAATTATTGAGGTAACCCGTTTTAATCTGTGTTGTTTGAAATAAAAGCCTTTAGGGGTTAATGACCATGTCCCGGATATCCTTGGCATCATTATAAAAAAATGGCCACGTCTTAAGCACGGGGTGTAGGCATACACCTGACAGTTGCATAAGGGAAACGGTATCTCACTCTCTTGTGGGCCTATACTTGTGGCGTGTCTATTAATCTTGACTCGGTTTCTACATCGGGCCCTGAATGTATAACGAACATGTAAATCTGGATACAAGATTACTTTTATATAATTGTCCCAAGTTATAAAAGATATTTTTGTGCCTGGTGCATCTAAATCAATTTTCTTAAACTCTTTTTAAAATGAGTCGGTTAATTGTATTTACCAATGTAAACTGACATATTTTCCAAAAAGGTTAAGTGACAGGTACTGAACGTAATTGGCTGGAAGCTCAGGGCGTTAATAGGGAATCTTGCAAGTTCTAGGCGTCTAAAGTCTGCTGAACAGTGTTTATGTTTTAAGATCCGCCTGTGGATCCAACCTTTACAGTCCGTTGTAATACTGTGATATTACTATTTATTCGGGTTGTGATGTGATTTTATATATTTTGCTTCCGCTGTGCATTTAAATTGTATTGTTTGACTATGATGATATCGACTACGTTACGATACTCCCCACCGGGCCCACCGGTAATACGTGGAAATATCGGGGTGTGACAGGTTGGTATCAGAGCCAGCATTGAGTGAATTAAACACTAGCTTTTTGTGTTTAATCTCAATGACACAGTAGCACATTCCTTGACCTTCTGAGTCTAGACTTAACATAGGAATACTCTCAACCCTAATCTGTAAAAATATTGCTTCCGATTTTATATACTTTGGATATATTACCAAGCAAAGAAGCCGTAATGGAAATTCTCCACATCCGGAGCCTTGAAATGCCGAGCTTCGTACCGCGGCTAGGATGAAACGTGCATCCAAGGAGAAAACATTCAGAAATAAAGAGAAGAAGAAAACTCCTTTTGCTGAAATTTGTTTCCTTAGTAGTCCTTATAAGGACATATTTATCTTCTAGTCCCTTCATGGACAACATTATTTCTTTCAAGTCCCGTTTAGGGCAATTCTATACTTCTTTTAAAAACATTGGAATATTTTATCCAAATTTTATTTTATCATTATATATGAATGTAATATATGAAATAAATCAAATTATTATTCCTTTTCATAATTGATCTACCTGTATATATATATTAAAAGAATCTTAAAGGGTATAACCTAGCTTTAATGTCATTAAAGACCTAGCTCTGATGGTGAAACCTGCTTAAAAGAGATTCAGATCCTTGTTAACATCTGAAAACATGTTAACACTCGTGACAACATTGATGCGATAAAATCACACTTGTCATATTTATATGGGGAAATTCCAAACCCTTATCTAGCCTAGTGACTTTGCTGACACGTTTAACTGACTTTGCTGATACTGGTAGTCCGTCACGTAGCGCCACGGGAAAGGGCATCAGTGCTGGAACTACGCCAGCAGGTAGGGGGACCAGCCAAAAGTTTCAAAAATTGACACTTTCACCCCCTGGACTTTTTAATGCGCAATTTCTTCCATTTTAGGAACTTTTAACCCTTGAAATTTTATATTTCTATGATCCACGAGATAAAACCAATCATCAATAGGTCCGATTTCGTTAAACGATAACCGAAAACACAAGTTTTGCCTCGTTGACGCTTTTAACCCCTCGTACACGAATATTATCATAACTTTCTCATACTTTATCGAAACCTTGTGAAATTTTTATCACTTATTCTCGTGAGCATAATTAATCGTTACAAAGCTTTGGGTTTTCTAAAAGGTCACTCAGAGGTATACTTTAAATATGTTGACACGTTTAACCCCTGTAGTTTGAAATCTCTCACTTTCTTCCATAATTAGCTTCGTATGATCCATAATTTATTTGTTTAAGGGTATAAACATCGTGTAGGGTCATTGTAAGGAATATTTATCCGTTGTTGACATTTTAAATCCTTTTATTCACATACTTTCTTTGTTTGTCAACTTTAGTCCCTCTAAAGTAATCTTTTACACGTTTAAATCTCATGACAAGTGTCGATACATCATTGGATGTGATTTTTACGAGGTGTTACATCCTTAGCCCCTTAAAAGAAATCTCAACCTCGAGATTTGCTAAAATGCTGGAAGTTCTTTTTGTCGCATAATGGACTTAACTTCTATAGCCTATCTGGAGTCTCTCCAAGCTCCCATAGTGACCTTTATATTAGGTACATGTATCCTTTTGGAGCTTCTTAACCTGTCGATCTTTAATCGGTACAGGTTGCTCATCATATCATAAATCTGCATATCATTATGTGATAATGCTTCTCGACTGATTGGCGAAACACATCCTTAAATCATTAGTGTGTAATGCATTGCGAGCTCCGCTAAGCTCCTTAAATAGGTTTTAGTTTATAAGCTATGTGATCTTGATACATTCGATTTCCTTCGAATGATTATATACATTCAGAGCTTAACTAGCCTGATAATTAACAAATTTGCACACCCTTCCAGGGTGATATCTTTTGTTGAACCTTATTTCTTAACAAGAACTTAGGAGGGTTGCTACTTTCATTAATCCTTGATTTTCTGCCGAATACTGGCAACTTACAGATGATTATGGATTTGTATGGTCTTATTCGTTGTTTCCAAGGCAACTTTCAGATCTTGATAATTGGACTTACCAATCTTTTGTCCAACAATAATTGTTTAACATTTCATCTATACAAGGTATATAGAAAAGCTTATTTTAAGGTGAGATGGTTATTCCAACCACTGCTTAAAACTAATCTTAAGGAATAGCTAATCCTTGCCGTTAGTCGAACAAATCGATGATCCTGGGCAGCTGATGGTAATTCTTAATTGTTGCCTAATTAGGGTTGCGGTAATCAATGCATAAGCAAAATGAACCGTCTTTCATAATTAACTATACCGAATTCTCAGGATATTGAGTTAGGCTATATGAACCTCTATTTTAAAACTAACTTAATCAGGGTTTCGATTCTTCCAATGATGGTACTAGCCGTCTTGGAGGTATCATAATAATACAGCCCTAAATGGGATATAAATCTTAACTCTATTTGCCTCTCAGGAGGTAAATAGGGTAATCTTAGGAGAAGATAATCAAGATACAAGGAGGTTACAGAGATTTTCCAAATCTCAGGCTCCAGTTCATCCATCCTTGCTTGTGTCAAATGAGTGACACATTTATGTTACGAGTCCACGAATTCCTTAATCGGAGGCATTTACTTGGACAATTCCATTCTGGATATCTTCTTTGAATACCATTGGCTGACTTTAATACCATATGACCATCGGAATATCTTTGCGGTCCCATGCATTAAATCTTCATACTGATCAGGCATGGAAGCAATCTATGGAACATATTAAGATACACCAATTCTCATATGGCGTTTTTATCGTACCATCTGGTATTCGCAATCGATAGAGATTAAAGAGATATCAACTATATATGCATGACGCACTTCCTTTAAAGAGAGGATACTTCTAAAATTCTACGTCTGAAGGTTTCTGATAGGAGCAGAAGATATGGTTCTTATGATTTTTCCTGTAAGTTTTACCTTACACTTAATTTCTGGGGTTCTTACGGGAAAATTTCTAAAAGTTTGCCAAGCTTATGGTCTTATGAGAGACTTAGCAGCACCTGAACCCAACGTAACTCCTAGCAATAAAGTCACAATAAGGGATTTATCTGGTGTTATTATTATTGTGAACTGCCTTTAATCATACATCTGGAGGGTGGAATGCCTCCATTCTTAATCCCTTTAAATTTAGTTGTAAAATCTTTGACAAATTTTAGGGCAGACTCAGCTTTGACTGGTTATTTCTTAATCTATAAAACGTGAGTAGCTGAGGTAGATTCATAATGGATTTATAAAGAGCAGGCTTTGAAACTTTAATGTGCCCTCTTATTGCCGTTGCTAACCACCAATAATTATTTGCATTAAGCTTAGATTTTGGGTAAATGGAATAGGGTACTATCTCAGCCAATGAATTAAGATTTGCATCATACTGCTGACAGTCTAGAACTTTTATGGTGAGAGTCAGAAAATTCTTGTTCCATCTTTTTCCATTTCGCGAAGCGGATAATAGGTTTTTCTAATAAGGTCCTTAAAACTCGGACCATCCCATAATGTATAAGAGGACCTTTCTTGTGGACTCCATTAATGTCCTTACTAATTAAGGGTATTGCCATCGAACGACTGTGATGCATACCTCACCGCATCCTTTCTAGCATAAATGCTGAAACAGCTAATGGTTTCTACTTACAATTTCCTGCAATCGATGGCCCCCTTTTTACTATTGAAGTCTCTTGACTTCCAAGAGACGAAGTACTTTTAAGTACATCCTAAAAAGAATGGGCTCCTTGCCATATATGATTTTGTTTGGGTTATTCTTCACATTTGAAGTGTGAATAAAGCTCTTCTCATGAGCAGCGACATGTGCTTTAGAGCGAGCAACATTTGGCTCCTTGAACCTTTTCATGACTTTTCTCATAGCCTTTCTAACAGCTGCGTTAATTTTAGTTCTGGAGATTAACTCTTATTAATATTGAGGTTCACATTTGATGCACCATTAATAATTGTCGCATCCCTAGCATCGCGACTGTTGTTTGTCTCTTCTGAGTTTTCCATACTCGAAGCTTTGGTATTAAATACCAAATTCAACAAGTGCTTAGGCAATCGATACCATGTGTCTCCTGGAATTATCAAAGGCTCACCATAAAGAGTTTTGATAACTACTTGCTCTTTATCACACACATTATGGGCTTGGTTACAAAATGACCAATCCGTTCCTATCACTATAACGAGTCCCTCTATTTTAACGGAAACAAGGACAGCGGAAAAGAATAATTCCTAATGGATATAAAACATCCATCTAATATTGCTGAAGCAGTCTCTTAGGTTCTATCGGCCAATTCTACTTCATACTTAACGCTTAGAGTTTTAACAGACAGATTTAATAATTTACAGAATTTATTGTCTACGAAAGACTTATCTGATCTGAATCAAATAATACTCTAGCATGAACGTCACTAATAAGGAAAGTACCTGTTGTGGCATTGTCATCTTGAACGGCCTCTTGAGCATTCATTTGAGAGTCTCCAGCTTTGGTCTTCTTAGCCTCCCCAGGCTTCTTGGTTTTATTTGGGCAATTTTTCTTGATCTGCCCTTTTTCATTGCAACCATAGCAGGTTGCGTCTTCCAACTTCTTGCAATCCAAGGTCTTATGCTCCTTGGACTTGCAGATTCCACAGGGTAGAGGCTGAGGTTCAAATCTGCATTTCCCGAGGTGGTATTTCCTACAGGTTTTGCATCTGGTCTTTTCACCTGACTGCTGGTTTTCCTTCAAGTCCTTGCATTCATGGGTCTTGTGATCCATCTCTTTACAGATGACACATCCCCTGGTCTGATCATAGAAACATTTTCCGAAGTGCTTCTTCCCGCAGGTTTTACATTCGGGTTTTGCCTCCTTTGGCTTGGACTGGTTATAGCTTGAACCAGTCTTACCCTTTTTGAATCCCTTATTCGGGGTATTATCGCACTTTCGCTTATGATCCTTTAACGCTCGGTCCACGGCCCTGTTTATGGCTGTATCTAACATAGCCTGTAACTCGGCGCCCGTTAAGTTCAGTCTTGCATCATTATTCTGATCAGCTGGACGATTGTGAGCTTCAGATGAGTCGGCCATGGTGAAGCTTTGAAGGCTACAAATCAAGTAGTAATAATTGGTTTAATTATAGTGAATTGTCGAATTTGATGATTAAATAGCCATGGTGCAAATAAACCATATAGGCGAATAGATAGTATTAAATTTATTGGATTATGTTTTGCCTAGGTTTTTAAATAAACCATCTTTGGCGTTTAAATGGAATATAATCCTTCATATTTATTAGACAGGGGACATAAGTCACAACTGTCAATGTCTTACTGACATTTTATATATAGTACAAGGGCTTGTTCCAAAGGACTTTTTGATGGCATAGATGCCTTGTCACTAGGGAAATTTTAAAACATAATTGATGATTCCTTTAGATCGGAAAATTTCATAGTTCATTGTCTTGACAAGAAGTTACGAAATAAAACAATCTTTTTCATGTATACATATTTGCCCGAAGGTATTCATCCCAATGGATGTTTTGATGTGTACATCATGTTCGACGTTTATTAGCCATGATTCCTATTGATCATTAAGCTAAATAATGGGTCTGGAAAAATCCTAATATGAAGATGACAAGTGTGATTTTATCGCATCACTGTTGTCAGGAGTGTTAACATGTTTTCAGATGTTAACAAGGATCAGAATTTCTTTTAAACAGGTTTTACCATCGTAGCCAGGTCTTTAATGACATTCAAGCTAGGTTATACCTTTTAAGATTCTTTTTAATATGTAAACTGGCAGGAAAGGAAGGATATTTATTTTATTCAGGATTTTCATTATAATTACCCTATATTTAATTAAAATATAACTATGGCATAAAAGGCCAAGTCACAAGGGCAACTTTAAATTATAAACCATGATTTTGTAGAATTAAGGTGTTTAGGCTTGAACGTTGTTCATTGCCTTTTCTTGACAGGGAGTTGTAGGCTACGACTGTCATTTGTCTTATATGACAATGAATATGGCCCGTAAGCATTATATCCCTGACGGATGCTTAATTCACAAAATAAGAAAGGATTTCGGGAGAATCCAGTATAAGGATGATTTATGCGATTCTGTCGAATCACATCTGCCAGGAATGTTAACATGTTTACAGATGTTAACAGGGATTTGAATCTTTTGAATAGGTTCTACCATCTTGGCCTTGTCTGTGCATATAATTATTGTGTTGTTTGACTGTAATGTTGCCAACCACGTCACGATACTCCCATACCGGGCCCACCGGTCAAACGTGGAAATATCGGGGTGTGACACATATAGGTTAGGTTTACCTTTAAGATTCTTTTAATATTTAACGCAGAACAATCCTAAATTGAGATATTAATAGGGATCTGTATCTAATTGAGGGACTACCATCTTGGCCTTGTCTTAAGATGACACATGGGCTAGGTCTTGTCCTTTTTAGATTTTTGCCATTTTATTATAATGGCAGATCTTATAAAAGGAATGATACTTTTCATTTATTTCTTATATTATATTCATATATATTGATAAAATGAAATTTTGATAAAGCATTCCAATGATTTTAAAAGAGGTACAAAATTGCCCTGAACGGGACTTGGAAGGAATAATGTTGTCCTCGAAGGGACTGAAAGATAAATATGTCCTTATAAGGACTATTAAGGAAATGATCTTCAGCAAAAGGAGTTTCTTCTTCATTTTATTTCTGAATGCTTTCTCCTTAGTTGCACTTTAATCCTAGTCGCAATACGAAGCTCGGCCTTCCCTAGGCTTCAAATGGGGAGAATTTCCATTATGGCTAGACTCAGAAGATCAAGGAATGTGCTACTGTGTCATTGAGATTAAACACAAATGACTAGTGTTTAATTCACTCAATGTTGGCTCCGATACCAACCTGTCACACCCCGATAATTCTACGTATTACCGGTGGGGAGTATCGTGACGTAGTTGATATCATCATAGTCAAACAACACAATTTTAAATGCACAGCAGAAGCAAAAGATAGATTTATTTCAACCGAATAAATTGTATTATTAAGTATCACAAAATAGTTGAAACAGATCCACAGGCGGATCAAATATAAAGAAAACATAGATCATCAGACTTTAAATGCATCCAAGCTTGCGAGACTCTTATTGATGCTAAGGAGAGGCCAGCCTATTTCGATTAGTACCTGCACTTAATCTTTTTGGGAAAATACGTCAGGTTACACTGGTAAATACAATTAACTGACTCATTTTGAAAAGGTTTAGAAAATTGGTTTGAATGCACAAGGCACAAAACATTTTATAACTTGGGATAATTATTTATATATAAACTTGTAAGAGAATTACATGTTCGTTATACGTTCAGTAGCCCGGATTGACGCCGGGTTAAAGACTAATTGACACACCACATGATATAGTCCCGTGGCGGGTTATTCCCGAAACCGGCGGTTATACCTTATTATTTATTTATGCACTGTCGGGTGTACGCCTACACCCCGTGCTTAGGTCGTGGCCATTTCGTAAAATGATGCCTAGGATATCCGGGACATGGTCATTAACCCCCCAAAGGCTTTAAGCAAACAAAACAATTTAAACGGGACATTTCAATAAATTAATCTTCATACAATTAAAAATTCAATGCCCGACCAAGCGGTATTTTATATACCGTACCCCAAGCCCGTATAGGGAAAATAAGTTAAAAGTATTTACCTTTGCAAGTAATAATCACAAACATCAAATGGACGTAGCTTTTACCGGGTCTCCTAGTCTGGAACAAAGGTTTATAATAACCTATTAGATTCCTAACGGGTCTTTAATTAAGCCTAAACTTAGACCGGTTAGTTTTAAAGGAAGATACGGTTCAAACGCACGATTAAGCGAAGACCGGAATAGAATGTGATTTAGACCCGACAAGTTTGAAGACTTGTATAATATGGGTAAACTAAACACATTCTGGATTTTGAGACAAAAACGATAAGGTTTGACCCGTTTCGGTCAATTTATGCAAACTAGTTACATAAACCGAACCGAACGTGCAAGATGCGTAACGGGTAACCATATGAGTCATATACAGGTTTCCTAAGTTAATATGCCTTAAATATGTTGTGACATCAGTAAGATATCTTCTATTATGCCCAAAATGGATTTAAACACAAACTATGCCCCGTAGGGGTATTTTGGTCATTTAAAAGGTTATAAAAGAGATTTAATATGATTCTGAGTTTCAGATCTGATATAAACAGTAAATATACTCAAATTAATAGGTTATATCAGTAGGGTATTACCTATATGTGAAATTTACCATTTATAACTAAACTATGCACCGAAGGGTATTTTGGTAATTTCACTTAAGCCTAAAAGGTCAAAACTGCAAACCTGAGTTTAAAACTTTTGTTTACTGTTAATATATGATAATTTACTTAAAATATCAGTAGGCATCAAATCTTATATGTTTAAAATAGTTTTAATACATACTATGCGTTAAAAACGCGGCGATTTTGAGCTATTTTCGGGTTTTTAAAGGAAAGCTGATACTTTTATTATTCCAGAAGGTTCAAAATATTCTATTTATCATATTAGATCAGTAGAAAAAGGTTTGGTATCAAAAGGATTTGTAAAACTCATTTTATAGGCCAAAAGGGCAAAACCGGCAATTACCGAATCAAGCTTAGAACTCTATGTTATGCTCAGCCTAAAATTAAATAAAAATCTTCAAAAATCCCAAAATATTATTTTATATCAGTAGATAAAAAGTTTGGTATCAAAAATTGGGTTTAGATAGGCTATATGCTAATTACGCCGTTTAATTAATAAAAAGCTTTCTAATTACGTTATTGAGCATAACTCTTAATCTAGACCTCCAATTGATGTGAAAATTTAGGGACATGTTTATAAATCAGTAATAAAGATTATTGTCCTCTCACATTTTCAAAATTCTTGTTTTAAGGTCAAAAGGGCATATTGGTCAACATTTAGGCATATAACGAAAACTTGCATATGAATCGGATAACTAACGAACCAAGTTGTATAACCTCAGAGGGTTACACTAATCAATAACCTGGTCCAAATAGAGCTCTAAGACAATTCTAAAACATGCTCTAATGGGTCAGAACTGAAAGTCAAAGCAAAAGTCTACTTTTGCGACTTTCGGTTCCGAACCGAGCTTAAACTGAAAATTGTCGGGTTGAACATGTCTAGACATGTTCTTACATTGATTACTAAGTTATATGAGTGATAAAACATGTTTCATAGCTTCTACATCGTTAATTATGTGTTTATGTGAAAATTAGCTTTCTGTTGACTTTTTAAAATTAACTTTGACCCGACAATTGACCTAGTTAGAGTGGGAATCAGAGGGTGCCCTTTTAAGGGTTTATTACCCACATAATTACCAACTCAAAGCTACTTTCAATTCGTGATTTGACTGGAAAAATCTTAATTAATCACGAAGTCAAACCTTAATTACGACGGTTTGAATTTAGGCTAATAAACTAAGCAAAACTGAATTAAAGAAGGTTAAGGACACTTACTGAGGTCCTATGCACGACTAAGAATGCTTGGGAAAAGGTCTTGAGCTCCAGAAATCCTCAGAACAAGAATTTGGAAGCTTTCCAAGTTAATGCTCAAAAGTGAGTTCATAAGTTGCAACAATTGGTCCTATATATAGCCAAGGGAAGTCATGGAGATTGATCCAAGTGTTAAGGGAACTTCCAGAGGTGATAACAAGTGTCTAGGGACGTGTTTCAATGAGCTAGAGGGTGGCAAACTCGCTGAATCGCGTAAACATGCAAGCTGACACGTTTAACTGACTTTGCTGATACTAGTAGTCTGTCGCGTAGTGCCACGGGAAAGGGCATCAGTGCTGGCACTACGCCAGCAGGTAGGGGGGACCAGCCAAAAGTTTCAAAAAGTGACACTTTCACCCCCTGGACTTTTTAATGCGCAATTTCTTCCATTTTAGGCACTTTTAACCCTTGAAATTTTATATTTCTATGATCCACGAGATAAAACCAATCATCAATAGTTCCGGTTTTGTTAAACGATAACCAAAAACACAAGTTTTGCCTCGTTGACGCTTTTAACCCCTCGTACACGAATATTATCATAACTTTCTCATACTTTATCGAAACCTTGTGAAATTTTTATCACTTATTCTCGTGAGCATAATTAATCGTTACAAAGCTTCGGGTTTGCTAAAAGGTCACTCAGAGGTATACTTTAAACATGTTGACACGTTTAACCCTCGTGGTTTGAAATCTCTCACTTTCTTCCAAAATTAGCTTCGTATGATCCATAATTTATCCGTTTAAGGGTATAAACATCGTGTAGGGTTATTATAAGGCATATTTATCCGTTGTTGACATTTTGAATCCTTTTATTCACATACTTTCTTTGTTTGTCAACTTTAGTCCCTCTAAAGTAATCTTTTACACGTTTAAAGCTCATGACAAGTGTCGATACATCATTGGACGTGATTTTTACGAGGTGTTACAGCGTAAGCCTTTGCTTACTTTTACGCGGGCCGTGTGAGACCCTGTTTCAGCAACTATATAAGCAGGCATCGGGTTTCAGTATTCCTCGTTCATTTCTTTTCTTTCTTAAGCGAATTTATGAAGATATAGGCATAATATTCAAGTATTATACCCCCTAATTAGCGAGGTTCTACTCTGTGGTAAGTATTATAACCCCAGTTTCATAATAGATACGCTGCCCGATTGATTTAGGGTTCCGTAACAACTGTCATGGTTCTGCCCGACGTAGTTGTTGGAATACCGTCTCGGGGAGGGTATCATTAATATTTTCAAAGGGTTATGATACTAACCTATGTACATTTGTGTAAATTATAGATTATTCTCAGGAAACCCTTACACGAAGTCTAAGATAGCAATGTGAGTTTATCCAATTTTTGTTAACCTTTTTGTAACATTTTACAAAACCTTAATTGTTTTACAATGTGATTAAGCGGTGATTGAGTCTTTGTAGTTCTTCAATTACTGCCGGTATGTTGGGGTTTTGTATACAAAATTTACTACACTGTGGGTAGTAAGTCGGGACGACAGTACGTTACCACTGGACAACGAGTTAGCCAATGTGTAATATGACCCACAAGTCAGGATTGACAGTACTGAATGAGTAATTGTGTAGAAATAAACAATGTGATCGCTCTCAATACTGTTTTAATTGATAAAAATGTTTCTTGATTAAACTGGGATTCACTCACTAGTATTTCCCACTGACAAATGTTTTTAAAACGCGTTTCAGGTAACACAATGTGACAGCCAATTAGTAAAAAGCCAGCTGGAGAGCACTGAAGGCTTGGGAAAAATGTGGCTATAAAAGTTACCTAAAAGACGATGTTTTAAATTTAATAAAATAGGGTTTATCCCTATAAATGTATTGTAATAAGAAACTTGGGTTTTACCCATGTGATTATTAATATCAAATGAGGTGGTTTTACTCTGATAAACATTTCCTAACTAGGGTCCTGATGTAATTTCCGCTGCCAAATTAACGCAACTGATACCACCAAAAATCTGAGTTCGCGTCCGCCCGTTCCCGGGACAAATAAGGGATCGGGGGTTGCGACAAAAGGTTCTTGAGAAAATTTCAAGAGTTTGTGATTAGAAATGCAAGAAATGAAAGAAAATATAATCAAAATGAGGAAAGAGAAAATCTTAGAAAGCATCTGATCGCAACAACAATTCGAGAGTGTTTGCAAGAGGAAAAGGTGAGTTGGAATGAGGGGTTAAGGCCTCTATTTATAGATTTGAGGGTACATCAGGGTTTCCTAGGATTCCGCCTATTCCCCTTCGTACGAAGCCACTCCTTCGTACGAAGCCACTCCCTTCGTAGAAGGGCCTGGTTTTAATATTTTATTTTCCCAATTTGATTAATTTATGTGCTTTAATCAGTTTAACGAGTATCAAGCATCAATGTGAAATTAAGATTCACGAATCAAGCATAATATAGTGTCCAACATGTGAATTTCGAGTAAAAGTTCGCACATAAGTCTAACACGGATAACATGAATTTAAAATGACTTCGTTTTCATTATGACTAATAGTCTCGGATTACAAATTGAAACAAAATAGAATACAACGAGAGTACAAATGTCAAAAAATGGAAAGTACAACATGACTTGCTAAAATAAGAAAGGTACAAAATGCGAGGCGTTACATTAACGTCATCTACCAATCAGAGATCTTTAACAATGTCATAATAGTAACTGGTCCAGACACCAGTTTTATGGTTTCGGAGGTGGAATACATGCATGGTTACTACCTTGCGGATGGAATATACCCAACGTACTCTACAATCGTTAAAACTATTCCGCACACGACATACGATAAAAGAAAGAAATTTTCCAAGTTTCAAGAGGCGGCGAGAAAAGACATTGAACGGTGTTTTGGGGTTCTACAAAAAATGGCATATCCTTGAACATCCAGCATGTGCTTTTACACCATAGAAGTTTCGATACTCAATGTATGCTTGTATCTTGATGCATAACATAATCATTGACGGGTAGTCCGTAGGACGACCCTTAATGGTTATAAAGTATAATTTAATCCTACATTTATCTGTGTAATTATCTTGAATTAGATAACTACGGTTGCTTGTGTTTCAGGTACATTTGGGGCCTAAAAGTGGGGAAATAAAGCTTCGAATAGACGGGACTGGATTGGAGATTGAAAGACGGAGAATAAATGAAAAAAATTAAATTTTGGAATGGAAGAACTAAGAATATCACATGATAGAGGATGAAATTACGAGAACGTAGGCAAAAACGGTGAAGAAAACGGAGTTGAAATGAAAAAGTTATGCTGAAAACAAGTTTTCAGGTTGAAGCCTGCCGTAAGCTACGGCAAGGGCCGTAGCTTACGGCGCCGACTGACAAAAATTGTCACCGTAAGCCAGTTTTAACCCACCGTAGGCCATTTTAATCTTACGGTGGAGACTTGATAGACTGTCGTCGGGTCTATGCAAAAACCTAAAATTACCTATAGACAGGGTAAGTCAGGTATCGTATCCACGAGGAGCATGTGGTCAGTGTAATACCATTTAACTGATCTAAACTTACTTTATGAAATTTAATAGTTTAGATATTTTTGTAATTTTTGAATAAGTGTTATGAAAATGAGAAAAACAATGATAGTAATGTGACCACTCCGGAATTCAGATTCTGTAAACAACTAATAATCTAATTATTGTTTATTTGGATGCAAAAGCACAATTAGATTTAACATAAATACATCTCCGGTTATCACCAGGATTTGTCTGTCACACAAATTATATATATATATATATATATATATATATATATATATATATCAAACAAACTAATTCTCAAACAAACAATACTAAATTAAAAGTGAAATACAAGAATCATCACCCAAAGTGTTCACTAGAAATAAATGACCATCCTAGACTTCCGGTTTTAATTAACATTCATGTTTTAGTTCGACTAGAAAGAACCACATAGACATGGTTCATGTGTAGTTATATGTTTGTGATAAAAGGGAACTAAGTACTCAAATGTGAGGTTGTTACCCGATGACCTATTACTTTGGTTGTGATAAAAGGGAACTAAGTACTCGAGTTACTAGAACGCGAGGTTGTTATCCGATGATCAATTAATATCCAACCCTTAACCAATCCCATGATATCTCGATTATTATTAATACCAAGAACGTATGGTTTAGATTATGATTGAAATACAAAGTAACAATTTACAAACAAATATCAACACACCATAATAAACAAATCACAAGTACAAGTTTATTATTCTAGAAATAAGAACAATAACATAAATGTCTCAAACAAACTTTCAATCTAGGATGATCATTATAACGTTTAGCTACACATATTATACAATAACACACTTGAACAAAGCATTAATACTACTGAAAACATAATATAAAACTTACTAGGATAGAAATTACAAGTATTAACCAACTCGGGTCGATTAGGATTAGAACCGACGGCCTCTAGACGTCTCGAGAGCTCCGAGGGACTTCACCGGCACTTCCGGTTGCTTAAACTTGCCTTAGAACAGGCTTGGAACTGATATTTCGTAACAAGAATGGTGTGATTTTCGAGTAAACATGCATGGGTATTTATAGGTAAGATTTTTGGCCACTGTTCACCCCTAGCGCACCGCTACACTTTGGTGGTAGCGGTGCGCTACCCCTTTTAACCTGCAACACTTGCCGACAGAGACGGGCTAGCGCACCGTTACACTTTTGTGGTAGCGGTGCGCTACCACTTTTCGACCTGACCCATTTGCCGACAGTAACGGACAAGCCGTGTACCCCTAGCGCACCGCTACACTTTAACTGTAGCGGTGCGCTACCGTTGACTGAAGTCACATTTTGACTTTTCTTTGGCACGCTTCCCGAGGCATCGATTCCTTCTTCGATCATGTACGGTTTTCTCGCATAATCTACAGATAATTCACCGATTCCTATTCTTTCTCGTTTCAGCTCCATTTTCTTCACCGTTTTCGCCCACGTTCTCGTAATTTCATTCTCTATCATGTCATCATCTTAATTCTTCAATTACAATAATTGATTTTATTTATGCACCGTATTTCTTCCATTTTAAGCTCCATTTGTACCTGAAACACAAACAACTGTAGTTATCTAATTCTAGACAATTACCCGATTAAATGTAGGATTTTAATATAGTTTATACTACTTAAGGGTTGTCCTACGGACTACCCGTCACATCCCCACACTTAACCGTTGCTTGCCCCAAGCAACTTGTTCAAACACTATTTCATAACCAAAGCGATCAATCATGTAAACCAAGCTAAACAATCAGTCCTTTTACTAACTTTTAATCATACCACATGACACACCCCTCACAAAAGCTCTTGGTGACAAGAAATATTAGTACATTATGCTAAAACACTCAATGCACATGTATGTATGTGTGCGACAATAAGCTTGTATAAAAATCAAATCTCCTCCAATATCTAGCATGCTTATGAATCAAAGAAACTTATGGGTTATAATGGAGCTGTGTGTAAAGGTAGGAAAATAGTGGGATATATATGTAAATAGCTTAATTGATTTAACCCGGTTTTTATTTCTACTATAAAACAACAAATAACATCAACTATATACAAAACATCATAAGCTTCTTCAAATTCTATTACAACTAATTGCTTCTTTTTGTATTTTTCTCATGTTTTTCTTCTTTCTTTTTTTTTTTTTTTTTTTTTTTTTTTTCAAATAAATTTCAACAATATATACAACAATATTAACATTACATACTAAATTTCCTAAACCGGGTTGAATCAACAGGGTAATGTTTTGAAAGAAGTAGGTTTGGGTCACAACCGAATGGTATAAAGTTCAAACATGGCTTTCTAAAGACCAAACCCCCGCCCCTCACAATACCAAGCTCATATATGTAAAGAATGAGGTCCAACCCACCAATCCCACACTTTCACACATCCAGACGAGGCTTCCTAAAAGTTCCTTATTGTTTTCAAAAGCATGCTATCTCTAGGATTTAACAAGAATTCGTACACAAGTTCTATTAACACAATACACACACCGCCACTCAACACAAAGAATATCTGTAATAATCATATGTGGCTCAAATTCTCACCAAGAAAAGATTAGGACTGGGTGTCGGTGTGTCAAGCGGAACAAAATCAAGCTTTCAAATTTTTGATAATTTTCACTTGGATTTACAAAAATTTTAATTTTCTCAAAAATTTCCTTTTAATTTTCTCAAAAATTTCCCCCATCCCCACACTTGAGATACATTGTCCCAATGTATGGTTTTGAGAGAAAGATCGCTTTAAAAACATTAGTTTTTAAAAACACCATTACTAACACAACCCATCAAACACATCATAACACCACCCAACCGCCCGGCCATAATTTGAATATGAATATATGTAAAGGTGCACAAAATAAGAACAAGACACGACCTGATCAGTAAATCAGCAGTATTGGTAGTGATGAAACTGCAATAATCGGACAGGTACATAAACATCTCTTGGATTCGCTGATATCTCTACGGGAATGTTATAGTGTACATAACTTTGAACTCTAATGGAGCGTTCGGCATCGAGCCTAATAACACCCATCCTTAATTGAATGTACTCGCCAAACATCCCCACACTTGAATCGTTGCATCCGCGAAAATGTAATAACCTGTCAAAACACAAACACACCAAAACAAAACAAAGCAAAACAAACCAAACACACAAAATATGAATACAATACATCCTCGGGCTGCCTCCCGAGAGCGCTAAGTTTAAAGGTCTTCAGCCAGACCATACCTGATATACGTTATGGTGGTCTTAATGCACACTTACCCGCAGCATTTCCAACAAATGCTCGGAAATTTACATGCCATCTCCATAGATTTGTCAGTATATTTGGCATGTTAAAGCTGCTCCTGCGGGCTTTGCTAGTCCACTTCATAATATGTACCCCGATGTCTTGTAGTTTCAACCTCCTTATCTTCTTCCTTGAACCCTCTTCCCCACACTTGTTAATTGGAGTGATTGATATGGGGAGAGGTTCGGTACACACATTCATCTCATCAGACTGCTCTGCTTCATAATCTGCACACACTATCTGATCCACCAGTGACTCTTCATCTGATAAAGGACTCGTTGGTGTGGTATTATCCTCCACAACCTCTTCCTCCTCCATGTGAGAATAATCTCTAATATCATCAGGTAATGGCGAGAGACGCTCTTCTATTTCTATCTTTAATTTTAAAGTATGGCACTTAGAAATTAAGCAGCTGATTCGGTCTTCATCGGACAGGTTGGGTGTTGCTAAATATTGCTCGAGTTTGGACAAAGTTACTTCCAATACAGCAATCTCTTTCTCCTCCTCGGTCTCGTAAACATAAACACCCTTGGGCTCAGAATATTCTTCGGGATGATATTGTCGATATCCTTGATACGGTCTGTAGATGCGCGCCTCCGTCATTTTTTTATTCCAATATATTGGATTTTCTAAATATACCCTGCACACATCATAATCATTAGTATGATCACAACCGCAACAAAAACATAGATCATTCGTCCTTGTCTCATAATAAACATCCTCGTCCCGATCATATCCATCCGAGTAGTAATCGTCCTCCATTTCTGATTCATAATCATCAACGTATAATGGAGGTAGGAACTGTGAAACATAAGACACCGGTGGTGGAAGCTGTGGAACATAAGACACTGGTTTTCCATGTGTCCTCCTGGAGTGAGCCTCGCGGCAACCGATACATGGATGTCGTGGACCTCCGCACAATCTACACGTAAATAAGCTGAAATTTGTGTAATGCCCTGTCATCCTGCACAACACATCTCAACTACCAAGTGTAAATCATGAACACAAAAGAATTCTTTTTAGTTTTTTTTTTTTTTTTTTTATATCAAACTAAAAGTAGTACTGAGAATAAATATATAAAAATATATATATTTTTGTGGTTTTTGTAAAAAAAATTTTATTTTATTTTATTATTTTTTTTTTCGAAAGGAAAAATAAAAATAAAAATCAAATAAACGATATAACACTAAGCGCACTAGCTCCCCGGCAGCGGCGCCATTTTGATAGACTGTCGTCGGGTCTATGCAAAAACCTAAAATTACCTATAGACAGGGTAAGTCAGGTATCGTATCCACGAGGAGCATGTGGTCAGTGTAATACCATTTAACTGATCTAAACTTACTTTATGAAATTTAATAGTTTAGATATTTTTGTAATTTTTGAATAAGTGTTATGAAAATGAGAAAAACAATGATAGTAATGTGACCACTCTGGAATTCAGATTCTGTAAACAACTAATAATCTAATTATTGTTTATTTGGATGCAAAAGCACAATTAGATTTAACATAAATACATCTCCGGTTATCACCAGGATTTGTCTGTCACACAAATTATATATATATATATATCAAACAAACTAATTCTCAAACAAACAATACTAAATTAAAAGTGAAATACAAGAATCATCACCCAAAGTGTTCACTAGAAATAAATGACCATCCTAGACTTCCGGTTTTAATTAACATTCATGTTTTAGTTCGACTAGAAAGAACCACATAGACATGGTTCATGTGTAGTTATATGTTTGTGATAAAAGGGAACTAAGTACTCAAATGTGAGGTTGTTACCCGATGACCTATTACTTTGGTTGTGATAAAAGGGAACTAAGTACTCGAGTTACTAGAACGCGAGGTTGTTATCCGATGATCAATTAATATCCAACCCTTAACCAATCCCATGATATCTCGATTATTATTAATACCAAGAACGTATGGTTTAGATTATGATTGAAATACAAAGTAACAATTTACAAACAAATATCAACACACCATAATAAACAAATCACAAGTACAAGTTTATTATTCTAGAAATAAGAACAATAACATAAATGTCTCAAACAAACTTTCAATCTAGGATGATCATTATAACGTTTAGCTACACATATTATACAATAACACACTTGAACAAAGCATTAATACTACTGAAAACATAATATAAAACTTACTAGGATAGAAATTACAAGTATTAACCAACTCGGGTCGATTAGGATTAGAACCGACGGCCTCTAGACGTCTCGAGAGCTCCGAGGGACTTCACCGGCACTTCCGGTTGCTTAAACTTGCCTTAGAACAGGCTTGGAACTGATATTTCGTAACAAGAATGGTGTGATTTTCGAGTAAACATGCATGGGTATTTATAGGTAAGATTTTTGGCCACTGTTCACCCCTAGCGCACCGCTACACTTTGGTGGTAGCGGTGCGCTACCCCTTTTAACCTGCAACACTTGCCGACAGAGACGGGCTAGCGCACCGTTACACTTTTGTGGTAGCGGTGCGCTACCACTTTTCGACCTGACCCATTTGCCGACAGTAACGGACAAGCCGTGTACCCCTAGCGCACCGCTACACTTTAACTGTAGCGGTGCGCTACCGTTGACTGAAGTCACATTTTGACTTTTCTTTGGCACGCTTCCCGAGGCATCGATTCCTTCTTCGATCATGTACGGTTTTCTCGCATAATCTACAGATAATTCACCGATTCCTATTCTTTCTCGTTTCAGCTCCATTTTCTTCACCGTTTTCGCCCACGTTCTCGTAATTTCATTCTCTATCATGTCATCATCTTAATTCTTCAATTACAATAATTGATTTTATTTATGCACCGTATTTCTTCCATTTTAAGCTCCATTTGTACCTGAAACACAAACAACTGTAGTTATCTAATTCTAGACAATTACCCGATTAAATGTAGGATTTTAATATAGTTTATACTACTTAAGGGTTGTCCTACGGACTACCCGTCACATCCCCACACTTAACCGTTGCTTGCCCCAAGCAACTTGTTCAAACACTATTTCATAACCAAAGCGATCAATCATGTAAACCAAGCTAAACAATCAGTCCTTTTACTAACTTTTAATCATACCACATGACACACCCCTCACAAAAGCTCTTGGTGACAAGAAATATTAGTACATTATGCTAAAACACTCAATGCACATGTATGTATGTGTGCGACAATAAGCTTGTATAAAAATCAAATCTCCTCCAATATCTAGCATGCTTATGAATCAAAGAAACTTATGGGTTATAATGGAGCTGTGTGTAAAGGTAGGAAAATAGTGGGATATATATGTAAATAGCTTAATTGATTTAACCCGGATATCCCTGTGTTCGATACCCACTTGCCACTATCTATTTAGTAGTAATTGGATTAAATTTGATTGTGACCACGATATCACGTCAAATTTTGGTGCCATTGCCGGGGAGTAGTGCGCAACGTGTGTTATTTTAGATCCTTTTAAGTTTGTTATTTTTATGGTTTACGTTGGGTGTGCTAGTGTGCAGGTATTGACAGGTGCATGCGTACTAGGAGCTCTCACAAGCTTTCACCATTGGCATTTGATCCAGAAATTGAATGGACATTGAAAAGAAACAGAATTTTGCTACAAGAAAACAAAATCAGCGGTTCACCAACAACACCTACTACACCAATTAGATACATGGATCCACCACCACCACCCACCACGGGTTAACCTACACCATCCTTTACACCATCTTCAACACAACCTTCAACACAACCTTCACCAAATACTACCATTCCTATATCCACACCAGAAATCAAACCAACTAACGCGACATTACCTGAGAACACTCAACCTGAATACTCGTTTAGCTATCAAGCTACATCATCCGCCGTTCCAGCTTACTCAACATTTTTCCCAACCTCCGGTCAATCTTCATCATCACAACAAATACCACCACCTAACTTATACCAAACCGGTCCATCTATTGTTCATTCTACTCCATTTCAACCGGGAATGCAATTTCAACACACTTCGGGTGTAATACAAGATGGGTTCGATGATGGGTATGAAGATGGGTTTAAGGGATATTATGAAGAAGGATATATGTATGGGGGTGATGGAGATCAAGGGGAGTACACCTATGTTCAAGGTCAAAATCAAAGAATGCCAAGTGTTGGTAGGATTCCTCCTCAACAAATCATACCTCACCAATTGCCACCACAAGGTCCACCGGTGTAAAGGCAAGTTCAACAACCTCATGTGGGGCCTAGATTTCAACCACCACCTTTACAACAATTTAGGCCTCCACGAATGCAAGCTCAAAGACCAATGGGTCCTATACGTCCCAGAGTTCAGTTGGGTGTACCAAGAAGACATCTACGAGAACACGCAAGAGGCATAGAAGCACATTTTAGACCGGTGATCAGTCATAATCCTTCACCAATAGTTATCCCTCAAAATGATCAAGGGAGGACATTCGAAGTGCGAACGAATTCGTTACAAAGTTTGCCAAAGTATAAAGGCTTAGTAACGGAGGAGCCTTATTTTCATTTGGAGGCTTACGATTCGATTTGTAATACTATTGGGGTCAAGGATTCTCGGCCGATGATGTTAAATTGGTATTATTCCAATTTTCCTTAGAAGACAAGGCGAAAAAGTGGTTCTATACATTACCTTCGGCATCTATCTATACGTGGGCATAAATGCAACAAATCTTCTTGGATGAATTCTTTACCGCTCAAAAGACGAATGATGCTAGAAAAAGTTTGAGAAGTTTTCAACAACAAATGGGTGAAATGTTCCATGAAGCATTTGAGAGGTTTAACATGATAATAAAGAATTGTCCTCATCATGGGATAGAGTTATGGGAATTGATGAATGCATTTCATGAGGGGTTATGTTCCGAAGATGCACGTGACTTAATGTCTATCACGAATGGCACTTTTGGCACAAATTATGAGCAAGACAATTGGGAATTTTTTGAGCAAATGGCGGTCACATCGAAAAGAAAAGCTCAAGCATCAAGGAGAGCACGACCGGCCATTACACGAACTCAAGTGCACGCGGTAGACGATGATAATGTTCAAACTTCTAATCAAATTTATGATGTGTGTGCGCTTTGTAATGAGTTAGGACATGCGGCTGAAAATTGCCAAGGAATGGAAGGGCAATATGAAGAGGTGAATGCATTGCAAGGACAAGGTGGGGGTGGTAGAAATTACAACATGAATTCCAACACTTACCACCCCGGTTTGAGAAACCACCCAAATTTTAGATATGGAAATCCCTCAAATCAAGCCAACCCAAATTTTCAAGGAAGTCAAGGTAACTTTGCTCCACGCCAACCGGTCAATAATCAAAGTGGGTTCTCGGGTCAAAGTTCTTCAGGAAGAAATGAAGTTATGGAGATGCTCAAAGCAATGCAACTAGAGATGCAGCGAAGAAATGCAATGGATGATGCTCGCATGCAAAAAGACGAAATCCGGGACAAAGCTATCCAATCGTTGACCACTCAAATGGGTCAACTTGCAAGTGACGTGGCATTATTGAAGAAAGCAAAAGGTCAATCACCAAGTGACACGATGATAAATCCCAAGAACACAAAAAGCATTAACATCAATGTGGTAAGCATCGTTCCAAATACTAAATTTAATGAAACATTGCTAACTTCTTCGTATCAAGTGAATGCAGGTTTGGAAAAAGATGCCGAAGTCGAGAATGATAAAGAGTATGGAGCGCCAATCGTGCCTATCCGAGTGAGGAAACTAAAAATTCCTCATGCATTATTGTAATATGGGGCGAGCATGAGTGTGTTACCAGGTGATTTATACGACATGTATGATTTTGGTCCGCTTCAGGATGTAGACACCATGGTGAGTTTGGAGGATGAAAGTTGGAGGCGTCCACGGGGAATGGTTAAGAATGTTATAATTCGGTTGGGAGAATTTGAATACCTGGTGGATTTTCTAGTTTTAGATTATGATACTACCATGATGGCGTCACAACAAAGGGTGATTTTGGGTCGACCGTTTCTCTATACAGCAAATGCTCAAATCGATTGTAGAGAAGGAATCATTACCATGACCGAAAAGAACCGTAAGTTGTCATTTTATGTTCAGACTAAGATGATTAGTTACGATTTTGTTGAGGCGAAGGGTAGCGGGGTTAGTGAAAAGGTGTTTCGAAGAATGAAAATAAATAACCCACCGGATCATGATGAAAAGCATGCGGGATCAAGTAGGAGTGTATTTGATTACCCACTAAATTGAAATGAGAAAGATGCATTTTACTCAATGGCACGATGTAGTGATGGAGATGGTAGGAATCGTTTCTTTGAGCCACCATAAACGGGGGTGGCACGGTCTGGCTGAAGACCCGAAAACTTAGCGCTGCTCGGGAGGCAACCCGGGGTTTTTCACTGATCTTGCTATTTCTTTATTTTTCTATGTTTCAGGGCTATGGCGACATTTAAGTGTGGGGAAGATGTGCAGATATTTGTGTGAAGGTGGTGATAGGAACTCAGATTATCTACAACATCTGTTGTATCAAACATCACCAGGTCAATGTACTCGATCCTTAGTCTTGTTTTGTTATTTAGCTTTGAAATATTGGTAGTTAGTTTGTTTGCTTTTAGATTAAAAATAAATAAAAAAAAAGAAAAAAAAGAGTTTGGTGTGTTTGGAGCGATCTTTCCCTTCAAAGCCATACATTGGGGTCAATGTATCCCAAGTGTGGGGATGGGGGAAATTTTTGAAAATTTTTGTAATCAATCGAAAAATTGGTCCAAAATTGAACATTTGAGTATTAAACCACATGACACATCGGCAACCCATATTCCTTTTTTTCTTGGTGAGAGTTTGAGCCACTTATTTGAATTGTTAGAAATATATATATATTTTTTTATGAGAGTGGCAATGGGTGGGGGTGCATTAGAACTTGTGCTTGAATTCGGTTTGAGGCTTTAGCTTGATATGTATGTGAAAAGGATAAGGGCATTTAGGTAGCCTCGTCAAGGTGTGTGCGAGTGTGGGAATTGGGGGGTTGGACCTCATAAATTATATATATGAGCATGGTAGCGAGAGGGGAGGGGGTTAGGACTTTAGTAGCCCATTTGAGCTTTGAGCCGATCTTTTATTAACCCGTATTTGACCCGGTCTATTAGTATAATCATCTTGTTCTAGTATGCTTGTTTGTTATGTTTGTTAAATCGAAAGAAAAAAAAAAGAAAAAATAGATATGAAAAAGAAAAGAAAAAAAAAGAGAAAAAGCAATGAAAAATGAAAAAAAAAAATGAATGAGATAGTTTATATATAGTTGTTTATATTTTGTTTTTGTTAGAATAAAAGACCGGGTTGAATCATTAGCTACTTTTCATATATTTCCATTTCCTACCCATTTGCCTTGCCACGTTTCAACCTTTAAGTCCCTTTGATTCATGTGCATGTTTTAGCAAATCATCTAGGTGAAGGACCAATTCAACTACAAGCTTATTGTCGTGCAACCACACGTTTGTTTTGAGTGTGATCTAGCTTATCTTCGCTAGTTATTACTTGCCACCGAGAGGAGAGTTATTGTGAGGGGTGTGTTATGTGTGGTTTCAAGAAAGAGTTAGTAAATGAGGACATTTGTTTGCTTGGTTCGTACTTGATCGCTTGAATAAATTGTATTTTGTTGAACGGGTTGCATGGGACAAGCAACGGTTAAGTGTGGGATGTGACGGGTAGTCCGTAGGACGACCCTTAATGGTTATAAAGTAAAATTTAATCCTACATTTATCCGTGTAATTATCTTGAATTAGATAACTACGGTTGCTTGTGTTTCAGGTACATTTGGGGCCTAAAAGTGGGGAAATAAAGCTTCGAATAGACGCGATTGGATTGGAGATTGAAAGACGGAGAATAAATGAAAAAAATAAAATTTTGGAATGGAAGAACTAAGAATATCACATGATAAAGGATGAAATTACGAGAACGTAGGCGAAAACGGTGAAGAAAACGGAGTTGAAACGAAAAAGTTATGCTGAAAACAAGTTTTCAGGTTGAAGCCTACCGTAAGCTACGGCAAGGGCCGTAGCTTACGGCGCTGACTGACAAAAATTGTCACCGTAAGCCAGTTTTAACCCACCGTAGGCCATTTCAAGCCACCGTAAGCTACGGTGGCCATCGTAGCTTACAGTTGAGACTGACGTGAAACTTGTAACTCCCTCATTTAAGGTTGTTTATGGTGCCTTTTCATCATCCAATCATTCCCAACCATTTTGGAGCTGTTCTAGGGCGATTTTGGGCACTTGTTCTTGGTTTAAAACAATCTTTAAACAATTTGTTGGTGTTTTTGATTTCTATGAACATTGAAGCTAGTATGATGATGTTGATTCAAGCCATGAGTGGCTAAACTCTTGATGACTATCTTTGGTTGAAGGTTTGTATTAGACTTTATGCTTTGATTTCGTATTTCTAGAATGATAAACTTAATATATGTTTTGTTTATTATGGTGTGTGTTTATTTGCTTGTAAGTTGTTGATTGTTATGTTAATCTAATTTGAAACCATACGTTCTCGGTGCCGTTGGCAATCGAGATATCATGGGTAGAATTAGGATTGGGTAATGATTAATTGGTCATCGGGTAACAACCTCACATTCTAGGAATCTGAGTACTTAGTTCCCTTTTATCACAACAAGTAATCACACATGAACTATGTCTATGTAGTTCTTTCTAGTGAATGATAGCATAAATGTCAAAGCAAACTGGAAACTGAAGATAGTCATTTGTCTCTAAATTGTTTACAAACCAAACTTTCATTTTGCAATTAAATTAGTAATCTTAGTTCTTAGAAATCAATCAATCAATCCAACTCTTGAAATTACTTTTATTGCAATTAGTTTAATTCTAGTTAACTTAGATAAACCTTGAAATAACACATATTCCCCAACATAATCATCAAAGACGAAGGTAGAGTGATTTATGAGTATGACGAAAACGCGCCTAACGGGAATTCTTTTCTGGTAATGTAGAACAACTAGGTTTAAAAGGATTCTCCTTACGTAACGAGTACACACATCAAAACCTTTAAGCGGACTTGGTGGAATACATTTGGAACAACGCACAATGACGACATGCCGAATGAAGACTAGTAGTTTTTTTAATTAGTTCTTTTTAAGTTTAGGTTGTTTTTTAATGTAATGTAAGAATTGATGTGTGCAAAATGCAACATATAAGTTACATCAATTGTGGCATAAAACTAACCCTTTTTTAGTACTAATGTTGGAAAAAGTGTGCTTTTGTCTTTCTTTTGTATTTTCAGGATTAAATGAGCTCAAATTAACAAAAGAAGCAAAAAGGCAGCTAAATCTAACATAAATACAAGAAAAGGAACAAATGCGGCATGCCTGACCTCCCCGACAGCATCTTCCCAAGCAAAACAAGATAACAGAACGCTGAACACGCCCCGTGCTCAGTGAACACGGGGGAGTGCCCAAGTGCCAGCATAAAAGACAAAGCTATAGAAGCTTCTATCGCCTACCACGGGGCCGTGCTCAGCGGACACGAGGTCGTGGTCAACTATAAGATTCGCAGAATCCAGGCAAATCTTGATAGTACAGATATGCTTCTGCACACGGGGGCGTGCCCAGCGGACACGGGGGCGTGGTCAACTAATGCAGACAAACTGCAATTAATGAAGACAGAGAAGAGGATGGACACGGGGCCGTGCCCACTGGACACAGGGCCATGCCCGAGCCACTGTTCAGGCTATAAATAGGGGTGCTTGGCTCATTTGCAAACCATCCCTTGGCACACCACCTCTCTCACACTTCACCCACCACCATCACAACACCATCATCCACCACCATCATCCAATGTCCATCATAGAGTGTGTGAGTCGTCTCGGGATCCAAGATTGATCGTAAGAGGTCTTGACAATCAAAGGCCATGTTTGCCTAAGTCTCTTACATCACTTGGTGAAGACAAGTGTCTAGTGTAATACTTTTTATTTTTAATCTTTTCGCACTTTTTACTTGGTTATGTATTAATGACTTTAATAACTAGTTTCTTATGTTGAAGGTGATTCTTCCTTATCGTTTTTCCGTGGTGTCTTGGCATTATTTTACTGTCCATATAAAATAAAAGATTTTCACCATTCATATCTCCACGGTCTATATGGAGGTATGTTGGCTACCTGGTCGGGGGTTAAGGGAACGGTTTGGTAAGAGTCTTGCCTTGTTCAGTGTATAGATCCTGCAAGGACCTGGGTCAAATTTAGTAGGACCTCCTTCAATACCCACCGGTATTGGATGGCGGGGGTCCAAACTCTTTGATCCCCTCATATGTAAGCTACTATTAATATTTTAACCCGGCTACTTAGGACTGTATCCCTGCTGACTGAGACTACTTAGCCGAGGGTAACGTCACATTCAAAAGAGGGGCCTACCATAATACGCATTAATAACTTAATTAATTATCTTTCAATAATCCGGCCCTTTAGGATTGTATCCTTGCTGACTCAAACTACTGGGTTGAGGGTAACGTCACCTTCAAAAGAGGGGCCTACTACAATAACTAAGATAATCTCTTAAATAGTGCAAAAGTGCGGAAATAATCAAAGGTTACACTAAACACGAGTCGGAGCCAAGTGATTTATCTTGTCTATCTGTTTTTAATTTTATTTTATTTTTCATCATTTTAGTTAGCTTTTATTTTTCTTACTTTAAAACCTTTTTCTAAACTTTTGATTTGATTAAACGTTGAGGATAAACCGGTACTAAAAGCTCTTGTGTCCTTGGACGACCTCGGTATCTTACCAACACTATACTACGCTCACGATGGGTGCACTTGCCCATATGTGTGTTTAGTGTTAGTAAATATCGTGTTTTATAAATTTAAAACTTGGCTAAAAAGTGTAAAAGGGCTTAAAATATACATTAAAAACCATACACACTACACACGCATCAAGTTTTTGGCGCCGTTGTCGGGGACACAAGGATTTTAAGAAAGCTTAAAATCGACGGCCTAATCAGTTTTTCAAAACCTTTTCAAAACGCGCGCACATTTTTCAGCATTTTAGTTTAGTTTTGCATTTACAGTAGGTTGAACACGGGCCGTGCTCACTGAACACGGGGCCGTGCAGCACATTTTTCATAAAACACCCAGATACAGTAGCCTGAACACGGGGCCGTGCTCACTGAACACGCCCCGTGCTCAAAGAAATCAGTAACTTTAATTAAAACGCTTAGATACTGATTCTGTACACGGGCCGTGTCCAGCATCTGTTTCCGTTTTTATTTTTGTTTTCTGATCTCGAGACTTGGTTGTGGTCTGCTGAGTGATTCTTATAGATCAGTACTCAGGAGGTTACAACTACACCTATGAGGAGGATGATTATATTAATAACGGTTGCACTAATTATGGTGACCCACACTCGGTTCAATATTGTAACTTATATCAACCATCCACTTCATACACCTACTATGAGGAGCCCAGGTACGAGCCATCAACTTCATACACATCCTATGAAGACCAAAGGTATGAACCTTCTCCCTCATACTCATATTTTGATGAACCAAGGTATGAGCCTTCTTACTCATACTTTGAGGAACCAAGATATGAGCCACCACCTTCATATGCTTACTATAAGGAACCATGGCGTGAACAACCCACCTCATATGAGTATTATGAAGAACAAAATTACGACCCTTATCCATCATATGCTTACAATGAAGAACAATGATGTGAACCACCTACTTCATATGGGTATTATGAGGAACAAAGGATCGAACAACCGGATTCGAGCTTTGAAAATCCCGATCCTTTTTCTATAACCGAAGTGACCGATAGGATATTAGAACACCTTAAAGTTATCGAGCGTTATATAAAAGAATCTCGCGCAAGGAAAGAGGAGTCCCATGCAAGAGAAGAATTAAATAACGAAGAGATAACTGAAAGTGTAAAAATGGAAGAACAAATAAGTGAAGAACCGACACATGAGTTAAAAAACGAAAAAGGTGAG
Source organism: Helianthus tuberosus (assembly GCA_030545235.1). Taxonomy (NCBI): domain Eukaryota; kingdom Viridiplantae; phylum Streptophyta; class Magnoliopsida; order Asterales; family Asteraceae; genus Helianthus; species Helianthus tuberosus. The sequence goes on from CM060442.1 coordinate 186,343,501, forward strand.
TCCGACAACGCTAAAATTCAAGAAGAGTCTAATTTTGACGAAATTAATCTCTTGTCACCTTCTTTTGAAAATCATTGTTTAGTTCCAACTCATGCTAAGTTTTTAAAAGAGTTAAATACTAACACTAAAATTGACGAAACAGTAAGTGTTAAGTTAACTAAAGATCAAACTTCGCTAATAAAAGAAGACCCATTTGAAATCAACATTACACCAGTTCCATGTTTCTTTCAAAATTCATTTATTAGTAATGTTACAATTGATAAAGATCTTTGTGTTAACATAATGCCCAACTACATTTTCGAGAAATTAAGTATTAGTGATTTTTCTCCACTTCAAATACCCATTTTTCTATCTAATCGGAAGGTAATAAAATCAATCGGTGTAGTTGAGGATGTCTTGGTTCAAACAAACCAAATGGTAATCCCAACCGACTTTGTCATCCTCGATGACGCTCCTCTAATGTTGGGACGACCATTTGTAAAAACTCACGAAGCTTTGAAAAACCGGAAGTACAACAATCTACCTCTTCAATTGGGGGCATTTAAAAAGAGTGTCGATCTTGAGCGGTCAATGATGTAACAACTGTGCTTGTAATCACTATGAACAGTTCTATTATCAATAAAGCAATGTTATTTGATCACAATGTTTGTTTTGTTGTGTTTTACATTTTTCATGTTTTGACTTTTATGTAATTTCAAACTCTACATCGCTTTCTGGAGAGTTATACGCAAACTGGTGCGTAAACGTACTCAGTTTAATGCGAAAAATACTCCGGAACATCAACATATACTCAACATACCTTAAATAACCTTTAAATAACTTAGAAATAAGTTTTGAAGGCATTGGTATGGCAAAAACAAGTTAATTCGCTTACAGGGACTAAACTTGACAAACTGCGAAAGTATGTCAATTTGAACTGTAACGAACATTCCGGAAAATGACCATAAGTTAAACACACCTTAAATATCCTTTACATAGCTTAGAAATAGGCTTTGAGGGGTTCGGTGTGCTAAAATAAACTTTTGGGTCATTCTGGGACTAAAAGTGTCAAAAAGTGCACAAGTTTGCATTTTCGCTCATAACTTACGTTCTGAATACATACGGACATCCAAAAATTTATGTAAGCATGACTATATTATGCTTTAGTGTTTGGCTTGTCAAAAATCCATTCGTTGCGTCATTTGGATCGTTTTTCGCGCTTGTGCGCATTCCGTCGTAATTAACCGAACATCGCGACCGTACGGCCAAACGAACCGACATCCGAGATATTTTTGAACACATTTTAAGTTCCCTATACTTTAACTTCATTTTAGAGCTTTGAAATGGGGTTAACGGGCCTTAAACGTGTCAAAAATGGGCTGAATGCATGACAGGGACCAAAAGTGTAAATCTGCCAAACTAAGGCCTAGCGCACCTCTACACTCTCAATGTAACGGTGCGCTAGCCTTGTCCAGACCAGATGCAGAGTATTTAACAGCCTGTTTGCAGCTGATTGATCCACAACCATACATTCTCACATGCTTAGTCAGATGATAAGGATCACTTTGAGCTACCATAAGGTCCCGACACTTGTACGGGTGGGATTAAGGAACGTTTTCCATGAAACGATCTTAACGGTGGACCGAAAACTATAAATACCCCACCCCCCATGCTTTAAAATCACTAGAATTTTGATTTGAGAAACTCTAAGTTGAAACATTTGTTTCATACCTGAGATTTTTGAATCGAGATTAGCATTCGGGGACCCTTCGTAAGTATTCTTTCGTTCTTTTCCTTATTTTTACTGCTTTTCGAGTCCGAAAGTCAAACTTTGTTTGACTTTCAGCGTTGACCAGCTTATGGTCAATGCGAAGTTCGTTTGAACTTCGCAACGTGATTGTAATCACGATGGTCATAGTCCCTTGGGACTATGCCTACTGATTACCACGTTGTCTAGGGTCGTAGGGTAAGCGATCTAATAAATTGCTTATACCTTCGAACCCGACCCAGTTTGGTCGATCATTAGGATCCGACCAAATACATTAGGTGACCATAGTGTAGGGAATAACCTTCCGAGGTTATACCTTATGGTCACATCGTTTAAGTAGTTGTATGATAGGTAGTTTATATGCCTTAGGTAAATTACCAGAATACCCTTTTCATGTATAATGGGTAATTTAGCATATGTAACCTAAACTTTTGTCACATAACTGATTATGTAACATGTTTAGGCATATAATACTTGTCATAGGACTAGTTAGGCGGTCCGAACGCGTTTCACGCGCACGACGCGTTAAAGTAGCATAAGCTTCCTAAACGGGTCGTAATGGGCAGTGTTGTAGAAGGCGCTAGGCGCTAGTCGGGCGGTGAGGTACCGCCTAGGGATTAATCGGGATTAATCGGGATTAATCGGGATTAATCGGATTGGGATTTTTATATGTATTTTTTCAAAATTATATATATATACCCAATAATATAAAAATAATACTTCAAAATTCACATAAATACTTCAAGTTTCAGATAGTATGGTTCGATTTTGACCGATTTTGACTGATTCTGACCAATTTTGACCGCCTAGGACCGCCTGGGACCGCCTGGGACCGATTTTGACCGATTTTAACCGATTAATATAGGCCGATTAATCCGATTTTTGACCGCCTAGGACCGATTTTGACCGACTTTGACCGACTCCGATTAATTGGCCGACTAGCTCAAAATTAGTCAGTAACTAGCCGCCTAGCGCCTAGGCGCCGATTAATCGGCCGCCTAGGCCGATTTTTGCAACACTGGTAATGGGTCGTAAACAATTATGTTAGGTTTCATTTAGTATGTAGGATTTGTTAAACCAAATGACACGAGTCTCTACACTCGTTTGGTTTACGAACCCTCATGCTACCCGATCTTCCGATATAGGTCCGGTTTATTAACATAGTTACCTTTATTAGGTGCCGTTTGATTCCGAGATCTTTACCATTGTTTGATTGTCACTCCAGGACTACTGAGTAATATCAAGTGAGTACATAGACCCCTCTTTTACTGTTTTCTAAACTGTTTTGGGGTGGAACACATGTGCCTACTTGTTACTTTCATGCTTTCCTGTTTTCACATCATATACCTGCTATGTTTGTTAGTACATTATAGTACATGATTTCATTACATTTTATGCTAGGTGTGCCCATTGTGTGCATTACTTGGTACATTGTTTTACATTACATTTCATGCTAGGTGTGCCCATTGTGTGCATTACTTAGTACATTGTTTTACATTACATTTCATGCTAGGTGTGCCCATTGTGTGCATTACTTAGTACATCGTTTAAAATTACATTTCATGCTAGGTGTGCCCATTGTGTGCATTACTTAGTACATCGTTTTACATTACATTTTCACGCGATGTATGTTCATTTGATTACATACTTAGTGCATCACATGCTTACATTTTTGGTATGACATTTGGTTTGTTTAACATGGAACAATACATTCATTAACATTGATCATGCCATTCGTTAGTAGGTAGTGGTACCATAGGAATTGACAACTCCCGTTCCGGACATCCCAGGGAAAGGGGATGAAAGGAATGACCGAATTCGATATACATAATTTAGATAAACCTTTAATTTGTTTAAGGGTTTATCGCCACAGTCTCAAGGCTTGGATGTATGCATTTTAACAATACCGCATAAATGTTTGTATCAGTATAGCATGCATTTGTTACACAAAACATAACTTTGATTTAAACTATGTTTTACTTCAATACCTTGTTTTTGTGCATTTTACATATGGTTTAGTAGATATATTTCACTACCATACATGACATTCTTGGTTACACATTACATGATCTACATTGAACATAAACATTTTGACATTGATATACACATTTGGTGGTTTACATTGGACATAGACATTTTGATATGGTTTACACAATAACACTTGACAATTGGTTTGTACATGAACAAGTTACATTGGTGGTTGTTTGGGTAAATGATTTGAGTAACGAGGCGGGTGTAATATGATACAAACATGGTGGATACGCCGCTGGTACTTCCTATATATAAGTGTTTGTATAATATTACATAGCGCAACGTTATTTAAACCATTTCAGTATAGACATATTACATTTTATACACATAACATACTTTTCATAAGACATTGTTTTACAAAACAGTTTATTTTATACAATTCATTTTACATGGTTATTCATTTAACCTTACATTTATTTATACATATCAACTGATCTTATCATTTTTCAAATGATTTACAAGACAAAGTAAATTACAAGGTTCATGACTAAACATTTTCTCAAATACAAGTCATGAATCCTATTTTCACAAACCTATGTATCTCACAGGCATTTTTATGCTGACGTACCTATTTTCACATGTGTTTTCAGGAGCTTTTCCGTAGGATGTTGATCATGACACTAGGGCGGACCTGTGCCTTAGAGACTAAAAACGAAGATAGACTTGTTTAATTATGTTATGAACTCTGTATTTCCTGTTTAAGACAATGTAACACCCTTGTTTAATAAATAAAATACAACTTTGAATACCATGGTTATGAAACAATTAATTCTGTTACGACACGCCCCGATATTTCCGCCGCGATTTGTTGTTTTACGCGGTCGGGGTGTGACAGAAGAGTTGGTATCAGAGCCAATGGTTATAGGGAATTAGGTTATTAGTAATGCTTTGACCTAGACTATAACTTTTCTAGGACCCTAACACAAGTTATCTTGTGTTTAGATCTTAAAACATGTACATCACCTATCCTTAGGTGATTATCAAAACAAGGAACCAAATTTTTTTTCCGAAACGATTTTTGAAAAACAATCATCTGTTTTTGAATAAATTATTACAAGGTTTTGAACCCTCTATTGTAAGGTTTTGAACCCTCTGTTATATGGTTTTGAACCCCTTTTAGTTTGGTTTTTGGCCTTGTGCCTTCAAATTTTCAAAATCTCGTCAACGTTTTGGGTTATAAATAATGTGAACACGTGCAAACTGGAAGGGTGAATGCCTGTATTCTGAGTTTTCTGTCTAGGCAAGCACTTCGTATACATCTCAACCAGACGCGAGACCAGTTGTGCTTACCTGGGAATTCTTGGGATGAGTGTTCACTTATAGGCAAGCATGTCTTCATTATACATTATTTTTGACCCATTTACTTTGATTAGTCACTGTGTGTCGTTTGTTTGCTTTGTGATACGGACGAATGACCACCATCTATGCTGTTTGCAATTCTTGTTTTTATCATCTCATTCTTTTCATCCAATCATCTCACTCGTTTCCTTTCATGTTTTCCTCTTTTAGAATGTCTCCTCGATGCGAGAACCAGATAGCAACTGCCGAGCTGGCAGAAATTATTGCGCAGCAGATGGCTGCTCAATTCCCAAATCTCTTTGCTCAATGGCAACAAGCCAACAACAATAACAATGTTCCATGCAAATACAAGGATTTTAACCAGGCTAAACCACTCAAGTTTAGTGGTTCTGAGGGAGCGACTGGGCTTCTTCAGTGGTTTGAGAGCATTGAGAATACTTTCCGCCACGTGCAGTGTCCGGATAATCGCAAGGTCAAGTTTTCCTCGAGCGTATTTCAGAAGAGGGCGTTGACATGGTGGAACGGGGTTATGAGAGACAGGGGTGCTGAAGTTGCTCTTGCACAGACATGGGCTGAACTTAGAGCCCTTATGATGAGGGAATTCTGTCCTCGTCATGAGCAGCGAGCTTTGGAGAAGGAATTTGATGATTTGAAGCAAGATAGTGGTGAGCACAGGGCTTATACTGATCGGTTTGAAGAGTTGAGTCTGCTTTGCCCGACTATGGTTACCCCACTCGACAAGGCTATCGAGAGATACATCGACGGCCTACCTGACTCGGTACAAGATATTCTTACTGGTAGTAACCCTGCCACACTCCGTCAGGCAATCGAGTTATCAGCGACACTGACTGAGTCGCAGATCCGGAAGAACAAGTTATACAGGAAGGGTGACAAGGGCAAGAAACAGTCGGCTGACAAGGGTGATAGCAAGAAAGGTCAAAACATGAATGGAAAGAACTCTGGTTCTTCGAAGAGGTCAAGGAAGCGTAAGGCTTCCCAAAATTTTGCTGTCACTGCCCAAGCTAACCAGGCAGCTCCCAACCAACCCGCACAGCCTCCAGCAAAGAAACCTTATACAGGGAATGCACCTTTGTGCAATAGGTGCAACAGTCACCATCAGCCGCAACATCAGTGCCGTTTCTGTACTAGCTGTGGGAAGTCAGGTCATCTTGCCGATGTTTGTCGGTTTGCTCAGAATCGCGCAGTTCAGAACCCGGCTCAACAAGTTGCTCAGCCTCCTGCTCCGCAACAGGGTCAAGCTGCACGACCACAATACCCACCAGGTGCTTGTTATAATTGTGGGGATCTGACCCACTACAGAAACCGGTGCCCAAGGCTAGCCAACCAGAACCAGAACCAGAATCAGGCTCCGGCTCGAGGCCGAGCATTTAACATGAATGCCCAAGAGGCGCAGGCGGATGATAACGTGGTGAACGGTACGTTCTTTATTAATAATCAGCCTGCATCTGTTCTTTTCGATTCTGGTGCCGATAAGAGTTTCGTGTCGTTGTCTTTTGAGCCAATGCTTCGAGTGTCTAGAACGAAACTAAGTAAATCCTTGACAGTAGAGGTTGCTAGTGGTGAACCTATTATTCTTGATTCTGTTCTTCGCAGCTGCCAGTTGAACCTAAACGATCATCTTTTTCCTATCGACCTCACGCCAATGCAACTTGGAAGCTTCGATGTCATTGTGGGTATGGATTGGTTATCCAAGCATCACGCAGAGATAGTTTGTTCTGAGAAGATTGTTCGTGTGCCGCTTTCGACAGGCGAGATTTTACAAGTGCAAGGTGAGAAACCGTCTGGTAGTCTGAAGCTCATGTCTTGTTTTAAAGCTCGGAAATATCTGCGGAAGAACTATGTGGCTTTCTTAGCACATGTTACAGAAGATAAAGGCAAGGGTAAGTCTATTTCAGATATTCCTGTCGTTCGGGATTATTCTGAAGTTTTCCCTGAAGATTTACCTGGTCTGCCTCCAACACGCCAAGTCGAGTTCCGCATTGATCTCGTACCTGGTGCAAATCCCATTGCCAGAGCTCCATATCGTCTTGCACCGTCTGAGATGCAAGAATTATCCAAGCAGCTTCAGGAGCTCTCTGACAAAGGTTTTATCCGTCCTAGCTTTTCACCCAGGGTTCTCCCGTTCTTTTTGTCAAAAAGAAGGATGGATCTTTTAGGATGTGTATCGATTATCGTGAGCTTAACAAGCTTACCATCAAGAATCGATATCCTCTACCTCGCATAGATGATCTCTTTGATCAGCTACAGGGCGCTTCTTACTTCTCGAAGATTGATCTACATTCTGGGTATCATCAACTTCGGGTGCAAGAAGAAGATATTCCCAAGACAGCATTCCGCACTCGATATGGGCATTATGAATTCACAGTCATGCCATTCGGTTTGACTAATGCTCCTGCTGTTTTCATGGACTTAATGAATAGGGTCTGCAAACCTTATTTGGATCAGTTCGTCATTGTTTTTATTGACGACATCTTGATTTACTCTAAGACGCGAGCTGATCACGAGCAGCATCTTCGTCTTACTCTGGAACTCCTAAAGAAAGAGCAACTTTTCGCCAAATTCTCCAAGTGCGAATTTTGGCTTAAAGAAGTTCAATTCTTAGGACATATTATCAACGAACGAGGTATTCAGGTAGATCCCTCCAAGATCAGTGCGATTAAGGATTGGGATACGCCTACTACTCCTACTGAAGTTCGTTCTTTTCTTGGTCTAGCAGGTTATTACCGCCGCTTCATTGAAAACTTCTCAAAGATTGCAGTTCCTTTAACTGCTCTAACTCAGAAAAACAAACCCTTTGATTGGGGATTCAAACAAGAGGAAGCTTTTCAACGCTTGAAGCAGAAGCTTTGCGATGCGCCTGTTCTATCATTGCCTGAGGGTGATGATGATTTTGTCGTGTATTGCGATGCATCTAAATTAGGCCTTGGTTGTGTTCTGATGCAAAGGAACAAAGTCATAGCATATGCATCGAGGCAGTTGAAGATACATGAGAAAAACTACACCACTCATGATCTTGAGTTGGGTGCAGTTGTTTTCGCTCTAAAGATCTGGAGACATTATTTGTACGGTACAAAATGTGTGGTTTTCACAGACCACAAAAGTCTCCAGCATATCTTCAATCAGAAAGAACTCAACATGAGGCAACGACGTTGGGTTGAGCTTTTAAACGACTATGACTGCGAAATTCGCTACCATCCTGGTAAGGCGAATGGCATAGCTGATGCATTGAGTCGTAAGGAACGTACTAAGCTTCATTGTGTATGTGTTCAATCTATTATTCAAGCTCGATCTGATATCCAAGCACGCATTTCTCAGGCTCAACAATCTTGTGTTTCACAAGGTTTGATGGATAAGGAATTTCCCTATCACATAACACCTGCTCTGGAACTGAAGGACAATGGATCGTATTACTTCATGGACCGTTTGTGGGTCCCAAGCCAGGATGATCTTCGTACCTTGCTTATGGATGAAGCCCATAAGTCTCGTTATTCCATTCATCCGGGCTCAGATAAGATGTATAAGGATCTTCGTACTCACTATTGGTGGCCTGGTATGAAGAAAGACATTGCCTTATACGTATCAAAATGCCTTACTTGTCTTAAGGTTAAGGCTGAACATCAACGTCCTTCGGGTTTATTGGTGCAACCAGAGATTCCAGTTTGGAAATGGGAAAACATTACTATGGATCTTGTTACCAAACTTCCACGCACAAAGAAAGGTCATGATGCCATCTGGGTAGTCGTTGATCGTCTTACAAAGTCAGCGCATTTCTTGCCAATCCGTGAGGATTTTCCTGCTGACAGACTTGCTCAAATCTATGTAGATGAAATTGTAGCTCGACATGGTGTTCCATTGAACATCATTTCTGACAGAGATGCTCGTTTCACTTCTCATTTTTGGAGAACCATGCAATCTGCTATGGGGACCCAACTTAATCTGAGCACAGCTTATCATCCGCAAACGGATGGTCAATCTGAGAGAACAATCCAGACTCTGGAGGATATGCTTAGAGCTTGTGTGATCGATTTTGGTGGTAGTTGGGATTCACATCTTAAATTGATTGAATTCTCCTACAACAACAGTTATCACACTAGCATCAAAATGGCTCCTTTCGAGGCTCTCTATGGTCGAAAATGTCGTTCACCAGTCTGCTGGAATGAGATTGGCGAGGCTCAGCTTACTGGACCTGCCCTCATTTTAGAGACAACTGACAAGGTCAAGAAAGTTCGCGATAACCTTCAGACAGCTATGAGCCGTCAAAAGAGTTACGCGGATCCAAAACGCAAACCCTTGGAATTTCAACTCGGTGATCGAGTATTACTTAAGGTCTCACCTTGGAAAGGTGTGATCAGATTTGGAAAGAAAGGAAAACTTGCACCTAGATACGTTGGACCATTCAAGATAGTCGAAAGAATCGGTAAGGTAGCTTACAGACTTGAGTTACCTCCGGAACTTGGAAATGTTCATCCAACTTTTCACGTGTCCAATCTTAAGAGGTGTTTAGTTGATGAGAACCTCCACATACCGCTTGACGAAATTCGTGTTGGCAAAACACTGAAATTTGTTGAGAAACCAGTGGAAATCATGGAACGTGAAGTCAAGTGGCTTAAACGCAAGCGCATTCCTTTGGTCAAAGTTCGCTGGGAAGCTAAACGTGGACCTGAGTTTACTTGGGAACGCGAAGATCAAATGAAGTCGAAATATCCACATCTTTTTCCACGAGTTTCCTCTAAATAAATTTCGGGACGAAATTTCCACAAGTAGGGGAGACTGTAACAACTGTGCTTGTAATCACTATGAACAGTTCTATTATCAATAAAGCAATGTTATTTGATCACAATGTTTGTTTTGTTGTGTTTTACATTTTTCATGTTTTGACTTTTATGTAATTTCAAACTCTACATCGCTTTCTGGAGAGTTATACGCAAACTGGTGCGTAAACGTACTCAGTTTAATGCGAAAAATACTCTGGAACATCAACATATACTCAACATACCTTAAATAACCTTTAAATAACTTAGAAATAAGTTTTGAAGGCATTGGTATGGCAAAAACAAGTTAATTCGCTTACAGGGACTAAACTTGACAAACTGCGAAAGTATGTCAATTTGAACTGTAACGAACATTCCGGAAAATGACCATAAGTTAAACACACCTTAAATATCCTTTACATAGCTTAGAAATAGGCTTTGAGGGGTTCGGTGTGCTAAAATAAACTTTTGGGTCATTCAGGGACTAAAAGTGTCAAAAAGTGCACAAGTTTGCATTTTCGCTCATAACTTACGTTCTGAATACATACGGACATCCAAAAATTTATGTAAGCATGACTATATTATGCTTTAGTGTTTGGCTTGTCAAAAATCCATTCGTTGCGTCATTTGGATCGTTTTTCGCGCTTGTGCGCATTCCGTCGTAATTAACCGAACATCACGACCGTACGGCCAAACGAACCGACATCCGAGATATTTTTGAACACATTTTAAGTTCCCTATACTTTAACTTCATTTTAGAGCTTTGAAATGGGGTTAACGGGCCTTAAACGTGTCGAAAATGGGCTGAATGCATGACAGGGACCAAAAGTGTAAATCTGCCAAACTAAGGCCTAGCGCACCTCTACACTCTCAATGTAACGGTGCGCTAGCCTTGTCCAGACCAGATGCAGAGTATTTAACAGCCTGTTTGCAGCTGATTGATCCACAACCATACATTCTCACATGCTTAGTCAGATGATAAGGATCACTTTGAGCTACCATAAGGTCCCGACACTTGTACGGGTGGGATTAAGGCACGTTTTCCATGAAACGATCTTAACGGTGGACCGAAAACTATAAATACCCCACCCCCATGCTTTAAAATCACTAGAATTTTGATTTGAGAAACTTTAAGTTGAAACATTTGTTTCATACCTGAGATTTTTGAATCGAGATTAGCATTCGGGGACCCTTCGTAAGTATTCTTTCGTTCTTTTCCCTATTTTTACTGCTTTTCGAGTCCGAAAGTCAAACTTTGTTTGACTTTCAGCGTTGACCAGCTTATGGTCAATGCGAAGTTCGTTTGAACTTCGCAACGTGATTGTAATCACGATGGTCATAGTCCCTTGGGACTATGCCTACTGATTACCACGTTGTCTAGGGTCGTAGGGTAAGCGATCTAATAAATCGCTTATACCTTCGAACCCGACCCAGTTTGGTCGATCATTAGGATCCGACCAAATACATTAGGTGACCATAGTGTAGGGAATAACCTTCCGAGGTTATACCTTATGGTCACATCGTTTAAGTAGTTGTATGATAGGTAGTTTATATGCCTTAGGTAAATTACCAGAATACCCTTTTCATGTATAATGGGTAATTTAGCATATGTAACCTAAACTTTTGTCACATAACTGATTATGTAACATGTTTAGGCATATAATACTTGTCATAGGACTAGTTAGGCGGTCCGAACGCGTTTCACGCGCATGACGCGTTAAAGTAGCATAAGCTTCCTAAACGGGTCGTAATGGGTCATAAACAATTATGTTAGGTTTCATTTAGTATGTAGGATTTGTTAAACCAAATGACACGAGTCTCTACACTCGTTTGGTTTACGAACCCTCATGCTACCCGATCTTCCGATATAGGTCCGGTTTATTAACATAGTTACCTTTATTAGGTGCCGTTTGATTCCGAGATCTTTACCATTGTTTGATTGTCACTCCAGGACTACTGAGTAATATCAAGTGAGTACATAGACCCCTCTTTTACTGTTTTCTAAACTGTTTTGGGGTGGAACACATGTGCCTACTTGTTACTTTCATGCTTTCCTGTTTTCACATCATATACCTGCTATGTTTGTTAGTACATTATAGTACATGATTTCATTATATTTTATGCTAGGTGTGCCCATTGTGTGCATTACTTGGTACATTGTTTTACATTACATTTCATGCTAGGTGTGCCCATTGTGTGCATTACTTGGTACATTGTTTTACATTACATTTCATGCTAGGTGTGCCCATTGTGTGCATTACTTAGTACATCGTTTTACATTACATTTCATGCTAGGTGTGCCCATTGTGTGCATTACTTAGTACATCGTTTTACATTACATTTTCACGCTATGTATGTTCATTTGATTACATACTTAGTGCATCACATGCTTACATTTTTGGTATGACATTTGGTTTGTTTAACATGGAACAATACATTCATTAACATTGATCATGCCATTCGTTAGTAGGTAGTGGTACCATAGGAATTGACAACTCCCGTTCCGGACATCCCAGGGAAAGGGGATGAAAGGAATGACCGAATTCGATATACATAATTTAGATAAACCTTTAATTTGTTTAAGGGTTTATCGCCACAGTCTCAAGGCTTGGATGTATGCATTTTAACAATACCGCATAAATGTTTGTATCAGTATAGCATGCATTTGTTACACAAAACATAACTTTGATTTAAACTATGTTTTACTTCAATACCTTGTTTTTGTGCATTTTACATATGGTTTAGTTGATATATTTCACTACCATACATGACATTCTTGGTTACACATTACATGATCTACATTGAACATAAACATTTTGACATTGATATACAGATTTGGTGGTTTACATTGGACATAGACATTTTGATATGGTTTACACAATAACACTTGACAATTGGTTTGTACATGAACAAGTTACATTGGTGGTTGTTTGGGTAAATGATTTGAGTAACGAGGCGGGTGTAATATGATACAAACATGGTGGATACGCCGCTGGTACTTCCTATATATAAGTGTTTGTATAATATTACATAGCGCAACGTTATTTAAACCATTTCAGTATAGACATATTACATTTTATACACATAACATACTTTTCATAAGACATTGTTTTACAAAATAGTTTATTTTATACAATTCATTTTACATGGTTATTCATTTAACCTTACATTTATTTATACATATCAACTGATCTTATCATTTTTCAAATGATTTACAAGACAAAGTAAATTACAAGGTTCATGACTAAACATTTTCTCAAATACAAGTCATGAATCCTATTTTCACAAACCTATGTATCTCACAGGCATTTTTATGCTGACGTACCTATTTTCACATGTGTTTTCAGGAGCTTTTCCGTAGGATGTTGATCATGACACTAGGGCGGACCTGTGCCTTAGAGACTAAAAACGAAGATAGACTTGTTTAATTATGTTATGAACTCTGTATTTCCTGTTTAAGACAATGTAACACCCTTGTTTAATAAATAAAATACAACTTTGAATACCATGGTTATGAAACAATTAATTCTGTTACGACACGCCCCGATGTTTCCGCCGCAATTTGTTGTTTTACGCGGTCGGGGTGTGACAAATGAAATATCCATTCGGCAATAATGACCCCCTAATTGAAGATGAAGATGAACCATGACGTGTGCGTATATATACATAATATTGCAATGAAATTACACACGATTTGGTTTTAAATTTATAAAAGTGATTATTACTTTTACATCAAAACACACACGAAAGAGGCAAGTGTACCCCGTCAGATATGTAGTAAAGTATAGGTAAGAACCAAGTATCGATCCAAGGAAATGGGCGGAGAAATAATACTAGACCTTTATCACTAAACTACCGGTAAAAACATAGATTTGTTTGATTTAAACTAAACTAAAGTAAGCATAACCAAATACATAATAAAAACATAATAGATAGTAGATAAAAAGCCTTGCTAAATACACAACCACAGCATGTCAACTAAGTCAGTTTTGGCACTAGAAGCATTCGGTCAATTTTCCAATTTAAGACAATTAGTATCCCTTTCGGGAATCCTAACATGACAATCATTCGGAAAGCTAAAACGATAAACACACTTTAACCACCTAAAATTGTTCTTTAACGTGCAATTGATAAATGTCTATGAAAATCTCTTAAAAATAAGCTAGTCATCCGTTAGGAGTTTTCTAACCGCACTTAATCAAGGAAAGAGAGACCGATAAACACAATGCAACCACCGAGACAAGCATAAACTAGATTAAATCACAACCAAGTTCATTTTACAAATCTTGCACAATAATTCACTAAGATAGCAATTTTGGCCTAAACTACTAACTAAGCTAACAAATCATGGCAAGAATTTATAACGACACCATCTAACCCGTTAAGGTCCTTACGTGACGGCAAGCTCTCTTGACTAACAATAATTACATTTTATTAAATCACTAACCATTTCTAGTATCATGATGCATACATTTAAACCAAGTTAAACTAGTTAACCAAATTCAGAGTTTACTAATACAAGATTAATTAAGCTTCATTTTTCAACTATCTTAACTAACCAAGCATCAATCATCCAACATAATTACTTATAATCAAGAATTCAATATCAATAACAAGGTTGCAAACTAATCATCAAAGATTAACATAGAAAACACTTCAAATGTCATTACAAACAAAGTTTAACATACTAATGGCTATAATCTAGCAAGGGATTGTTGTGTTTTTTCCCAAAGGCTACAATAATACATAAACATTAGTCTAAGTACTTGAAAGATTAACAAAAACATGGAAAGATTAGAAAATCAAACCATAAACAAGTACTAGACTAAGGATCCGGGTAGTAATCGAGCTAAACGAGACAATGTGGCTTGAATCCGAGTGAAAGCTAATGCCTCCGGAGCCTGAAAATCGCCTGTGAAGCTCTCCAAAAATCCAGAATATCGAACAGAAGGTTTCTGTTCTATTTTTATATTTTTCGCTGTCGCACGGTCGTTCTCCATATGGCACGACCGTGCACTTTAAGCAATTATTGGGCATGGGTCACCATACTGCATGACGTCAGCAGATCTTTGACCGGATACGATATCGCACGACCGTTCTTCGTGTGGAACGGTCGTTCAGTTCCGGGTTACTTGTTGCACGCCGAGTTGCACAGGTCGTTCATCACCGAGACTCTGTTGGTTCATCGGATACGCACGGTCGTTCCTCAGATGGAACGTCCGTTCTTCACCGAGCCGCCTTGTTTTCCTAGAACGCCCAGTCGCACCTCTCGTTCATTGCCGGGTTAATCAACTTTGTCGGAGATGCACGACCGTGCATCAGGTGGAACGGTCGTTCCACACGCCCAGGTCAGTTTTCTTAACAGAATGTCCGCAGCTTCGTCGTTTTGTCCGGAAAGTCCTCGTTTTTGCTATCATCTTGTCTGGAATGCAGTTTTAGGCCTGTAAACAAAAGTGTAGATATTTAAGTATCCGAATGACGGTTTTACGGCCAAAAACGCATAAAATAGGGGTAAAATGGGGAACTAAAATATGTGTAAATTAACGAATATCAAACCACCCGATACAAGTGAAAAGTTTGACCACTTTGTTGAAGAAGAGGTCGCCATAGAACAAACTTTTAAAGTTCTTGATCAAAATGAGCAACCAAATAAGGAGTCTCCTAAAGACCCACCTCTTGAGCTCAAAGAACTTCCAAAAGGTTTGGAATATGCTTTTCTAGACAAAGATGGTAAATCACCTGTAATTATTTCGTCTAAATTAGGTAGTTTAGAAAAAGAAAAATTAATTAGTCTTTTGAAGAAACACAAAAATGCGATTGCTTGGAAGCTTGTAGATATTAAAGGAATAAGTCCTTCCATGTGCACGCACAAAATTTTAATGAATGATGACTACAAATCAGTAATACAACCACAACGTCGAGTAAATCCAAATGTTCAAGAAGTGGTTAAAAATGAAGTCATCAAATTACTTGACGCCGGACTTATTTATCCTATCTCCGATAGTCCTTGGGTAAGTCCCGTCCAAGTAGTTCCAAAGAAAGGAGGTATGACGGTAATAACTAATGAAAAGAATGAATTAATACCAACGAGAACCGTCACAGGATGGAGAGTATGTATAGATTATAGACGATTAAATGAAGCAACGAGGAAAGATTGTAGATCCCAAAACGTATCCGGATCACAGTGGTTGGTTGTTTTAACCCATAACACCTATTGATTAGGTGTTTGAGATATGAAAAGTTAAGAAATATCAAAGATGAAGGGAAGCTAATGGATTAATGAATACAACAAGTGTTGTATTGAATCCAAACAATGAGATATAGCAATAAACAACCTTGGATATCAGATTAAAGCACTAGATCAGCAAGAGAAAGTAACAACACCAATATTCATTCAAGAGCCAAAAGCTTGCCAAGGTTACAATGTGAGGGCTATTTATAGTGTGCTCCTGATCTGCCAGCAAATTTATAAATTTGCTGGAATCTTATCTACACTAGGTCAGGAACATTACTATTAGAGAATTACAAAACAAGCCCTTGTACATTCTAATTTGCTACTAACTACTATTAAACTAATCCAGCACAAGTATCAACGATCTCAAAAGCTCTAACAATATCCCCCCTAGATCGTTGCATACTTGTCTTTTCATTCTTCGGTTGAGGCCGCTGGATTATCAGTAGCTTGCTTCTCAGGCTCAGTTGGATTTTCTTCGTTAGTTGTTGTTTCTAGAGGTGCCTCGGTCTCGGTTGGTGCTTCCGGAGTTTCTTGAGTAACAGTAGCTTCACAAGTTGGTTGGACCTCCTTAATGGCCTCATATGTGGATGAGTCCGGAGGTGGTGATGTGGTGGTTGGTTCAGCAGTGGAAGCAGAAGATCCTCCCTTCTTTCTTTCGTGTTTCTTTTTCTTTCTTGCTTCCTGTTTCTTTGCATCTTTTTCTTTCCTCCTTTCCATTTTATCAACCAAATCCAGCATATCTCTTTTCAGCCTCCATGCTCGCTCCACCGCTCTCGAAAATAACGCCGCCTCCTCTAAATTTGCATTTCCTGCTCCTACGTTTATGCGACTGGCGTTTAGTATTGTTAGATCAGAGGGCCCAAACATGAAGACATCCATCGGATCTAGAATACGGATATCCACGTTGTCGTTTGATCTTATTACAGCTTCACCGGTCTTGCTGTCATAGAACCATTTCTTGAAATTTGTGAGAGCGACAGGAGCTTCTTCTGGGAGTTTGATCCGTGTGACAACTTTAGCTGGGTTGATTACCCACGTCACTTTCCCTTTTCCAGTTACTGGATCGATAGTTGTTTTTGACACCCTGCGTCTTGGACGCTGCGGAGCGTGAGTTGGGAATCCTTTGTTACATTCTTTGGCAATTATGCGTTCGAAGTCCCTCCCAATTCCTCTTTCTTCGTGGTTCAGTATATCTAGACGACCAAGTTCCCGAAGATCCCACCTCGGAAGTGTGAACAGATCAAATCCAGTTTGAAAGTACTGAATTACTCCACCGCGTCTTTTAACTACGAACATTCCTCTAAGATTATCATACATCCAACTGATAATCTTATCGGTAGCTTCAGACTTTTCAACTTTGATAACTTGATGGAAATCAGGAAGTCGTTCTCTTTCCTTTTTGAACCATTCAGGGTGCTCGGGAGCAAATGTTTTTCCATTCTCTTGCTCGTATAGAACTTCGTCCTCAAGACCCCATTCAAGAAACTTTGATGGCATATCTTCCCGATCGACAGCTTCTTCCTCACTTTCGTCTCCCTCAGATACCCTGTCAACCGACTCCAGACGCCTTTTCTTTGCCTCTGCCTCCTTTTCTTTTCTGGTTGTCTCTTCTGTTATGAAGGCATCGAAGTCAAAGATTTCATCAAATGTGAACATTGGCTTGATTTTCATTTTCTCACACATACTTCGCGTCATTCTAAACATTTTCTCCAGTCCTGCTTGCTGAAATCTGATGAATTTGGACTGTTTAGCCATGTATGCAGTCATTTCTTTGTTTTTCTTCCTTTGATCTTTGATCTTTTCCCTGAGGAGGTTGGTGTCATTCACTTGGTTTTTCAACAAACAAATTTCTTTTGCCACAGATGGACTCGCGTTCTCCACAAGTTTATCGTAAAGCTCTTGGAAGGGACGGATCCTTTGTGGCGGGACATGTGGCTTTGAAAACCTCGTTGGTTTTACCGGAGATACTTTCGAAGATATGTCATCAGTCTTTTTCTTTCCCGCTGAGCCTTCTTCAGGATCTATTAACAGAGTATCAACAAAGTCATTAAGAGACTGCACCTCTTCTGGGATAACTTCAGGTCGTTCGGATGATGACATTTCTAGTCTCTTGAGTCTCTTTTCTTTCTTTTCCCTTTCCTCCAAAGCATGGATTTTTCTCATATCTTTGATGTGTTGCTGCTGTTCTTCAGATTCCGCTGCTCTAAAGCTGTCGCCCATGAATTTTTCTGTATTTTCTGGCGCCTTTTTCTTTTTGGGAGGCTCATCCTTATCAATCTCCTTTCCTTTCCTTTTGCCTTTCGAACGATCTTCCTTTTCAGCCGCCTCTGCTTCAGCTTGTGCAATCCTTTGCTGCTTTTCTCGGACTGCCTCTCTATATTTTCGATAAGCCTCTTTGACTAGTGGCAATCTCTCGGCCGCATACATCCAATCGTGCAGCATCACCCATTCATTAGTCTTAATTTCCGTATACTGACGACTTGTTGGCACATGGAAGGCATATAGGTTTCCATCATGTGGTGGGTTTTCATACTAATCGTTTATCAGCATCTGAATGAAACGAGGATACATTGCCCAAGTTTTCCCGCTCACATTCTCTAGCATGTAGTTGAAAATTAGCCCGGAGATATTGAATTTTCGCTTCAAGCACAGGCTTAGCATGGCTGCTGACCATTCTAGGTTTAGACCGTCAAATCCACCCTTTCTGTGAGCTAGGCACATAGCAATGACATGAACTATAAATCTCCAGTCTCTAGTCAGTCCATTTCTCTTAATCTCCTTCTTTAGACGAAAGTCTCCTGCGTATCCCATGCCACGGAATCCATCCAACACATCATCCTTGCTTGAAGAGATTGGATCTTGCTCGTCGTCTTTCAGCTTCAACACTTTGCGAATCCTATCTTCAGTGACTTCTATACGTTTGTTACGAACAGTTGAAGTAATTCCTCTCTTGTTGTTTATAGTTTCAGGCTTCGCATGTACCCAAAACTCTTGAATGTGGAGGCGATAAACGGGAACTGCTGCTTCAACTGCAAAGCCGATTCTGCTAGACTGAATCCACCTAGCTGCATCCTGAAAGTCCCGTGATGTTTGATCGAGATTGATACTCTGGTTGTGCTTTAACGTAGTATCCCAATCAATATTTTTCACCATCTTGATTCTGAAACGCCAAACGAGCCAAGTGAGAGAAATGTTGAGATATAAGCGGATATTTACAAGAAAATTTATGAATAAAAGCAATATTTACAAAAAAAAGATTAGAATTAGAATTAAAATCGCTGCCTGGTCGGTGATTGTCTTCGCTGCTGGTCCAGATATAGACAGCGATGAAAAGGATCGACCCACCAGCGAAGACGATCCAGCAGCGACGATGAGATGGGCTTTATCCTCGGAGCGATCTACCAGCGAGGACATATTCCCGAGATAAGTTCGCTAGCGAACTTAGCGAAGACAAGGTTTTGTTTCCGGAAATGATTCAGCAGCGAAGACATTTGTCTCGGCCACTTTACCGGCGAAATAAGAATATTTCACTGGTTGCTCGAACTCGCGTTCGAGACTTTTGAAAATCCTTGTTATTTTCGCTGAGTTCGCTATGTTCAAGTCTAATTCGCTGGCATCATCTTTTTCATACTAAACCCTTCTAAAACCCTAACTGTTCAACCCCCTTAATCACTGATTTCCCACAATCAATATACGATTTAGGCGATATCATTTCATTCCGTAGTGTAACGAAAGATAGTCACATACAAGCAACATATCTCAAGCATATCATTAACAGATTTTAGGCATTTTAAGAACAATGTAGAGATAATTGAAAACCCAAACCCATACATCGATTGAGACATGAAACAAAACTTGAATCCGAACAAGATGAGAATGCAGCGATTTAGTGAGCGATATTACCTGATAATCTTGACTGAACTTGAATCTTGTGTTGATTATGTTAGAGAAATCGGTGAAAGACTATAGAGAGAGTGTCCGGAGACTTAGCGAAGACGATGATGAAATGATTTGAGAAAAATTTGAAATGTGACAGTTAAGAGATTTTTATACCTTGATATCCGTACCGGGCGAAATAGCGAATTCGCTGGAATCTTAATTTCGCCCACTTTGATGAGTTTTCAAAACGGTTTTAATTTCGCTTGGAAATTTCAAACTTTCTCGAAAAGCGTGCCCAGTATTGTTTAAAAACACCGAAAATTACGAAATATTTACAAAACAGAGAAAGTTGGGCCGTTTAGACTTCGAACTTGGAATTTTCAGCTCTGGGAGGTTCCATTTGATGTGGGACTTCTTGAAACGTTCGACGCTCGGTGACTTACCTGTAGAGAATCATATCGCCAACACTTGCCAAATCCTTATTTATTATTATTATTAATAAATACTAACTAGGGCACAAGAAAAACTGTCAGTATGTTTGTCCGCTTAAATCCATGCATCCTTCTTTCAACATGCCTTCGGAGAGCGCTTTTATCATGTTTTCGGTAATATTGACAAGACTTCTATGGCCCCCACACGAGCTATTGAGAATAGAAACATTACGCCCGTGAGTCCCACGTCAGGACATACCCCCGCGATCAAGGTATGCACAAAGGTTCTTCATAACAGGTGAGTATATTGGATCCATTCATTTCAACGATAGAACGGAGATCAGGTCTGTACTTTCGTACAACAGAGATTCCAAGATCTATCGAGGGCGAGAAAGATAGCTCGGTGAACAGGTCAGTACTTTCGTACAGCAGAGAGACCGAAACTAATCCATCAAAAGGTTTTTGGCCACGAAAGGCACTTATTATTAGAGGGTTTGGCCTTTTTTTTTTTTTTTTTTAAGGCGCTTATTGTGAAGGGATATCATAGAAGTTCTAGGTCAGCATGTATCTGGATGCAGCAGAAGACCAACTATGATAACCCCCGAATGGAAACCAATATAAAGACCCGAGATTTCAGACCTTGGCAATCTATCAACACAAGATTTAAGACCATTAAGTCATATGCCGCAACGTGTTACCCACAAGATGCGTAATGCTTGAGAAAAGCCAGAATCCTTGTGTAGATGTTATGTTTTGCTCCCTAACAGCAGTTTACTCGTCGGTGTTGCTGAATCTACCGACACGTCGTTGCTTGATACCCCGATTTCTTTTTGTTTTGTTTTCTGTTTTGCAAGAAATGGCAAAGTGTTAGCAATTTTCTATCATTTCCTCTGACAGGAGTCAGATACAAGCATCTCGTTTTGATTTTCTGGAATATCCCCCCTAAAATCTTTATTTTCGAAAGTCCATTTGCCCGAAAATGAAATTTTAAGAATCAGAAAATCTTTTTGGTGGGCAACGCTGTAAGATACTTGTTTTACTTTCAACAAACGGTTTTTTTTTTTTTTTTTTTTTTTTTTTTTGACAACAACTATGAACAGGGATAGTGTATTTACGAAAGCTTTTAGACACAAGATTCATTTCCAGTCAAGGAAATTAACCATTTCCAACCAGGTTACCAGCTGGTTGAATCGAGTTTTATCGAAAGCTTTGGTGAAAATGTCGGCCCGTTGCTGGGTTGTATCCACTGGTACCACTTGAATGTATCCTTTCTCATACGCATCTCGAATTGCGTGAATACGAATTTCGATATGCTTCGTTCTGGAGTGGTGGATGGGATTCTTCACAATTCCCAGACATGCCTCATTGTCGATGAAAATAGGAGTCTTCATGACGTTGATTCCATAATCCAACAACTGATTTTGTATCCAGAGAACTTGCGAACAGCAACTGTAGGCCGCGGTGTATTCTGCTTGAGCGGTGGAGGTGGACACAGTTGTCTGTTTCTTGCTTTGCCATGAGATCAGACGATTTCCCAAGAATTGGCATCCTCCTGATACAGACCTGCGATCTACTTTACAACCTGCATGATCACTGTCAGAGTAAGCAATAAGATCAAAATTACTATCTTTAGGATACCAAAGGCCTAGTTTCGGCGTTCCTTTAAGATAGCGGAAGATGCGCTTTACAGCGGTTTCATGAGATTCCTTGGGATTAGTCTGAAAGCGAGCACAGAGACAGACTGCCCACATTATGTCGGGCCTGCTAGCTGTTAAGTACATCAGAGATCCAATTATCGAGCGATAGAGGGACTTGTTTACAGGTTTTCCTTGAGAATCTAGCGTGAGCTCTGTCTGAGAAGCGAATGGAGTACTCGCAACTTTGCAGTCGTTCAAGTTGTACTTTGCCAGAATATCCCGAATGTACTTGGCCTGATGAATAAGAATCCCGTCTTCCTTTTGCTTCACTTCTAGCCCCAAGAAGAACGTCAGTTCTCCCATCATGCTCATTTCAAACTGAGCCTTCATGACAGACTCGAATTCTCTACACAGTTCCTCGTTGGTTGACCCGAAGATGATATCGTCCACATAAATCTGAACTAGCATTATGTCTTCTCCGACTCTTTTGGTGAAGAGAGTCTTGTCGATCGTTCCTCTGGAGTACCCATGCTTCAAAAGATAAGTTGACAAGGTTTCGTACCAAGCACGTGGAGCTTGGTGAAGACCATATAGGGCTTTGTCCAACTTGTAGTAGCGACCTGGAAAATGAGGATCTTCGAAACCCGGAGGTTGACACACGTAGACTTCTTCCTTTACTTTCCCATACAGAAAAGCGCTCTTTACGTCCATCTGAAAAACTTTGAAGTTTCTGTATGATGCGTAGGCCAGGAATATTCTGATGGCCTCCAATCTTGCAACTGGAGCGAAAACCTCTTCGTAATCAATTCCTTCTTCTTGACGGTAACCCAGCACCACTAATCTGGCCTTGTTCTTGATTACTACTCCACGATCATCCATTTTGTTACGAAAGACCCATTTGGTACCGATTGGAAACTTTCCTTCAGGTAAGTCGACTAGCTCCCAAACTTTAAGCTTCCTGAATTGAGATAGTTCTTCTTGCATCGCCTGAACCCAACTGGAATCTTGAATAGCGTCTTCGATATCCCGTGGAACTGATTGTGACAGAAAAGCTGCAAATAGCCCTTTGTTGATGCTTGATGATTGCCCGCGTGTACGCACTCCTTCTTCGACTGCGCCGATAACATTTTCAAGAGGATGATTTCGATTTGTTTTGTATCCAGCATTAGTCAGAGCTTCAATTTGCTGCGGAAGGTTGGTGAAGTGTTCGTCCACATAAATCACTGGTAGATCATCTTCTTGTGTTGGTTCATCCACGTTCGCCTGTGAAGAAGAAGCACCGTTTTCAGGGGTGTTCTCAGGCGAAGTGTCACCAGTTGCTTCATCCACAGAGAGAAGTGGATTAGCAGAGAATGGAGTGAAACGGGTAGTGAATGGAGTGAGACCAATATCTGAAGTATCAAACAGAGGTTCAACTTGAGTGACTTCTGCAGGTTCTGCTTCTGGAACATCTTCTGGAATTTCAAAGGTGTTGAAGATCACACCTACATCATAAAACCAGTCGGGAGTACTTCCGGTGTTAGTGTAATTTCCTTCTTGAAAATCAACGTAGTACGACTCAATCACCATCTTTGTTCTTTTGTTGTAGACTCTGTAAGCTTTCTGAGTGGATGAATATCCCATGAAGTAGCAGATATCACCCACTGCTTCGAACTTGATGAGATTCTCTTGAGTGTTTAGAAGAGTGCACGAGCATCCAAATGGTCTGAAGAAATCAATAAGCGGCTTTCTTTTGAAAAGAAGTTCATACGCCGTTTTTCCATGTGGTTTTACAATAAGAACCCTGTTCAGAACGTAGCAAGCCGTGTTAACTGCTTCTGCCCAGAAGATGATTGGAAGCTTTGAGTCCACTAACATGGTCCTTGCGGCTTCAATCAATGTTCTGTTCTTGCGTTCAGCAACCCCATTTTGTTGAGGAGTTCTGGCTGCACTGTATTGAAGATGAATTCCCTTTTCTGCACAGAAGGATATGAAAGTTTGATTTTTGAATTCCGAGCCATTATCACTTCTGATTGACTTCACTTTTAATTTGGTCACGTTCTCGATCAAGGGAATGAATGCCTTGAGAATTTCCGCTGTTTCACTTTTAGCCTCAAGAAAATAAACCCAAGAAAAACGCGAGAAATCATCTGTAATCACCAAACAATAAGAACTTTTAGCTAGACTTTTAACACTGATTGGACCAAAAAGATCCATATGCAACAACTGAAGAGGTGCCGTAATCGTGTTCACTGCTTTGGACTTGTGCGGTTTCTTATGTTGTTTTCCCTGGGCGCATGCAATGCATTTTTCAGAAAAAGGAAATTCCTTAATTGGAAGACCTCTAACTAAGTTTAACTTAGAAAGTTTGTTCATATTTTTGAAATTAACATGCCCCAGTCGCCTATGCCAAAGCAGTGATTCAGATTCTGAAGCCTTAGAGATCAAGCAGGTTAAGTTGTCATTTGTCTTGGCGTTTTTCATGTTGAGCACGTATGTGTTGTTTTGTCTTGGAGCTGTGAGCATGATCATTTCAGCAGGAACAACATATCCGGGCTTCAGGAACAAGCATTCCATGTCATTGAAAAGCACCGATATCCCTTTATCACAGACTTGAGAGACGCTCATGAGATTGTAGCACAGCTCCGGCACATAGTTGACATTCTCCAGAGTGAGGGCTTCAGACACCACATCTCCTACTCCAACAATCTTTCCTCCCTTCTCGTCTCCAGCGAAAGATACGAAATCACCATCAATGAAGCGAAAATTCTTTAGGAGTTCCTTCAGTCCTGTCATGTGTCTTGAACATCCGCTGTCTACGTGCCAGATGTATTCCATGAGCATGCGGAGCCATTTCTGGAGTTTATTCTGATATACACAAAAGTACAAATATACAAATTAGTTAGTTTTGGGAACCCAGATTTGCTTCATTTCGAATCTGTCGTGATTTTGACCCACTTTGGCCTCTTTTTGTTTCCAAAAATAGGCCGTTGACTCAACCAGATTTTTAACAGACTTCTTAAGATAATTTAACTGATATGTGACGTTTGTAAGAAAATCATGCTCTGGTTTAGAAAGCTTCTTAGTTTTACAATGTTTCGCTGTATGTCCTAAATGACCACAGCGAAAACATCTTTTATGTCTGGGTCTTTTGGTGTTAGAAGATGATGTATGTGATGAGTGTCTTGAGCTTTCTGCTTTCTTCATTTTCTTGTCAACTCTGCTTTCATCTTCTGAACATTCTTCATCATTGTCATAATCAGACGAGCTTTCGGCCGTTTGGTATTCACTTGAGTCATGTTCTTCACTTGCTTCGTAAATTGAATCATTGCAGCTTTGATCTTCGCTTGAACTTTCTGGATTTTGGTCTTCAACAGTTTCAGCACTTGAGCTTTCTGAGTTTTCATCATTTGTTGTGTGATCTTCACTTGAGGTCTTCAAGGTTTCTTCACTTGAGAATTCTGTGCTCTCACTGTCTGTTGTTTCTGACATTTGCTCATCCTCAAGGCTTGAAGCAGAGCTTGAGTCTTTGTTGCCTTGATCTTCAAAATCTGTCATACCTGTTCGAGATGGAATAAATTCTGGAATTTCCTCGGTGAGGAATTTTCCAAAGCTATTCTTTTTCAATTCTGGCACAAATACAGGAGATTCACACACAACTTTATCATCACAAAATGCAGAATTTAAATCATGACATTCAAACATAGCATGTTCACGATCACGGGTCTCAAATGTAGGCACATGGCCCTTACAGTCATCCGAAGATTTAAATTTAGGCACTCGGCCATTACAGTCATCCATCCTACTTAAATTATTACATTCATCCTTAACATTGTTTTTCTTAGAACAATTCCAGACGAACCAGTTAACGGTGGAATAACTGTCGCCTGAATATCCGATTCCTATTTTTGAACCGCCGCAGTCTCCATCCTCATCGCACACATCTTCTTTACACACAATTGGATCTGCATTACTTTTAGAAAAGTTAGCGGTTGTTTCGTTTTTACAAGAATCGTTTTGTTCTACAGAGGCCTTTTCATCAATGAGATCATTTTCGGGATGGGGAGTAGGTATAGGCACATAGTTTTTGCTATGTGGTGGAAGGAAGAGTTTTCTTTCGTTTCCTTGCCTATCCTTATATCCGATCCCGTCTTTCACATACGTTGGTCGTTGGCAGTTTTTGATATCAGTAAAGGCCTTTTGACTGACATTCCATTTATCAATGATAATTTGCAATTTGTTAGTTTCATTTAAGGCCTTTTCTAATCTATCTGTGAGATCGTTAATGATGAAATCTTTTCTAATCACAAATTCTTTTAGAGTTTGCATCTCAGCTAAAGTTGAATTCAACTTTCTCTGGTATGCGGCCTCGTTCAGTTTAAGTTCTTTATTCATTTTTAAGGCCTTGTCTTTTTGTCTTTCATATTCTAGATTAAGAGACTTGTAATGTGCCACGACATCAACGCATGCTGGTGTGCATAACTTTTCCTTGAAACTAAGTGGAATACTGTTTACCAAGTCCTTGTCTGCTTTCTCCTTTGATGAATCTGCTTTCATTGCGGCTGCTGGGACCTTTTCCTTGTCCTTTTCAGATGTCTCCTTCGACACATGCTCCCCAGCTTCTCCACACTTCTTTTCATTTTCAGGCTCCACTGGAGTGAGAATGCTTTTCAACCCTTTGTCAGCAGTATTATCTCCTTTTGGAATTCCGGGTGTCTGCCTCGATGAGGATTCACTTGATATCTTAGCCATCAGAGCTTTGTTGACTTGCTCCTTTGCTTCATTAATTTCTTCACTCCAATCATAGTCTTCAACGACTAAAGCTTTTGGCGTGCTGGGAGACGCGTTGTTCTTGTTTTCTTCGACAGTGATTTGCTTTACAGCAGGAGTAGTTTCACTGTTTCCTTCTTTCAATAGAGGACACTCCCGCTTGAAATGGCCAAGATTCTTGCAGTTGTAGCACCTAAGTTTGGATTTGTCAAAACCAGCCTTTCCCAGACCCAAACGCTTTCCTGTCTTGTCTTGAAATTTCTTCAGCCTCAAAGTGATCATGGCCATTTGCCATTTCAGATCCATTTCCTCCATATCATCTGGATCAACTTGATACATGTCTTCAGCCGTGAACATCTCCTTTTTCAGTTCTCCAGACATCAGGGCTTCATAGCTGCTCAGAAATGTGTTGAAAAGTGCCACATTTTCGGTGGACACTTTCAAAGCTTGAGTGTCAACAGTGATTGTCTTCTCAACAAATTGTGGAGCTTTCGATGCGCTAGCAGAGGCGTTGGCGTAGATTAGATCAGAAGCTTGTGGATGGATACCTCCTGAAGCGAGAAATGCTACATTTTTCAGTCCAGCAGAGGTTTGAGCAGACTTTGGTGGGTAACTGGCCGTGGGACTGGCAGTGTTCAATTCTCTTTTGCTGACATCCATTTCAAAGGCTCTTAAGGTGTTGATCAGGTCGGTCAGAGTAACAGGATTTGGATTGTTGAGGAAGTCCTTCTTGATCATCATGCATTGTAGGCTCCATTCCTTGGGAAGTGAATCCAGCAGCTTCTTTATTGCAGCACGGTTTGTGACAGGGTTTCCCGCTTTCTTCATTTTGGTCATCATGTTCAGAAAGCCACTGATGTGATCAGAAAGACTTTCTCCGCGAACTCCACAAAACATGTCATATTGTTTCTGCACCATATCTCTCTTGCTTTCAATCAACTCTTCATTTCCCTCGTAGTACTCGATCAATGCATTCCAGAGTGCATTTGCAGTTCGGTGTTCTTCAAAAATGTTGCAGTCATTAGTTGATAGTGCCATAGTTAAAGCAGCATGAGCACGACGATCACGTTGGATTAGAGCCTTGTCTTCATCAGTGAAGGTGGTTGCATCACGGTTTGCCACCACCGCATCTCCTTGGACAACCGTTGGAATGTGGGGTCCAGCGGTGACGGAGAGCCACAGATTGTAGTCCGTGTATTCGAAGAACGATTGAATGCGAGTCTTCCAAGTGCTAAAGTCTTCAGCCCCTTTCAACTTTGGTGGCCGAGTTGTGGTTCCGGTTTCAAGTTCCGCTTGAGCAATTGGACTTAGTTGATTCAACGACATCTTGGCTTGTTTAGACAAATTTTAGCTGATCAGAACTTAAATTCGCTGACTGATCCTCGACCTTCGCTGGAGCGAGCGATCAAGATAACTTCGCTGACAAATCAAAACACAGACAGATGTTAGGTTAATTTCACCGATAACCGTGATAAGAACGCTGTGGTTCGCTATCACGGCTCTCGAAGTCGCCTTCGATAATTTCGCTCAAGGGACAACTGACACTATCTCGCTAAAGATCAACAATTTCGCTCGAACGATGGTCGTCGAAATTAATGATTAAGCGATAAGGACCTCAACGACTAAATATATTTCGCTATATTCAACGCTGAGTGCGCTGTCTTCAAAAATAATTTCGCTGTATTCAAATATTGTTCGCTGTCTTCAAGTTATTTTCGCTGGACAGAGGGTTTAACACGAACAAAAACCCTCTAATCACTCAAAAACAGCTCAAAAACCATGTTTTGATGCATCAAAATGTCCAAAATGACTCCCTAATCATGTATTAACAACAACCTATTGATTAAACACACCAAATCAATCCATTTTAAGCCCAAAAATTTGAAAAACCTTGAAACTTTGAAAAACCTTCAAAACAATGAAAAATCTCAACAAGAACACAACAACCAAGAGCACAAAGGCTCTGATACCAAATTGTAGATCCCAAAACGTATCCGGATCACAGTGGTTGGTTGTTTTAACCCATAACACCTATTGATTAGGTGTTTGAGATATGAAAAGTTAAGAAATATCAAAGATGAAGGGAAGCTAATGGATTAATGAATACAACAAGTGTTGTATTGAATCCAAACAATGAGATATAGCAATAAACAACCTTGGATATCAGATTAAAGCACTAGATCAGCAAGAGAAAGTAACAACACCAATATTCATTCAAGAGCCAAAAGCTTGCCAAGGTTACAATGTGAGGGCTATTTATAGTGTGCTCCTGATCTGCCAGCAAATTTATAAATTTGCTGGAATCTTATCTACACTAGGTCAGGAACATTACTATTAGAGAATTACAAAACAAGCCCTTGTACATTCTAATTTGCTACTAACTACTATTAAACTAATCCAGCACAAGTATCAACGATCTCAAAATCTCTAACAAAGATCACTTTCCTTTGCCTTTCATTGATCAAATGTTAGAAAGATTATCCGGTCATAAATTTTACTGTTTCTTGGATGGTTTTTCAGGTTACTTTCAAATCCCGATAGCACCCGAAGACCAAGAAAAGACAACTTTCACATGTACCTATGGAACTTTTGCTTATCGACGCATGCCATTTGGTCTATGTAATGCCCCCGCAACATTCCAACGTTGCATGGTAGCCATCTTCCATGATATGATAGAAAAGACAATGGAAGTCTTCATGGACGACTTTTCTATCTTTGGGGATTCATACGACCAATGCCTCGATAACCTTGAACGAATGCTATCCCGATGTGAGGAAACTAACATCGCCCTTAATTGGGAAAAATGCCATTTCATGGTAACGGAGGGTATAGTACTCGGTCACAAAATCTCAAGCGAAGGAATGGAGGTTGATCGAGCCAAAATAGACACTATTTCTCGATTACCACCCCCATCCTCCGTTAGAGCTATCAGAAGTTTTCTAGGGCATGCCGGATTTTATAGGCGGTTTATCAAAGACTTTTCAAAAATTTCAAGGCCTCTAACAAAATTACTTGAAAAAGATACTCATTTCATCTTTGACAAGGATTGCAATCAAGCATTTTTAACCCTAAAGGAAATGCTAGTCAACGCACCTATCATGATAGCGCCTGATTGGAAATTTCCTTTCGAAATCATGTGTGATGCAAGTGACTTTGCAGTTGGAGCTGTCTTGGGACAAAGAAAAGAAAAACATTTTCACCCAATTTATTATGCTAGTAAAACACTTAACGATGCACAAGAAAATTACACAACAACTGAAAAAGAATTACTGGTTGTGGTATTTGCTTTTGATAAATTTTGTTCTTATCTTGTTCTTTCTAAAACTATAGTCTATACAGATCATGCAGCCATTTGATATCTCTTCAAAAAGCAGGACGCAAAACCACGTTTGATTCGGTGGATTTTACTCCTCCAAGAATTTGATATCGAAATCAAGGACAAAAGAGGAGCAGAAAACACCGCAGCAGATCATCTTTCACGCTTAGAAAACCCATCTTTGGAGCCAACCAGGGACGAGCAAATCAATGAAAAATTTCCAATGGAGTCCCTAGAAATGGTGGAATACAAAAAAGAACCATGGTACGCCGACTATGCTAACTACTTAGCTAGCAGAATAGTCGCAAAAGGTTGGCCACATCATCAAAGAAAAAAATTCTTTGCTAATGTGAAGCATTATTTTTGAGAAGACCCTTATCTTTTCAAAATGTGTGCCGACCAACTCATCCGACGATGCGTACATGGTAGCGAAGCACGAAAAATTCTCCGCCATTGTCATGAAGGTCCATAGGGAGGACATCATGGTGCCGCCAGTACCGCACGAAAGGTATTTGATTCAGGATTTTATTGGCTAACCATTTACAAAGACGCTCAAAGTCTTGTCAAGACATGTGATGCTTGCCAAAGAACAGGTAATATTTCTTCCAAAAACGAAATGCCACAAAATGGCATTCTCGTTTGTGAAATTTTTGATGTGTGGGGACTCGACTTTATGGGACCTTTCCCACCGTAAAAAAGAAACAAATATATACTTGTGGCAGTAGATTACTTGTCTAAATGGGCCGAGGCCGAGGCACTTCCAACAAATGATGGAAGAGTCGTGGTAAGATTTCTGAAAAAACTATTCTCTCGTTTTGGAACACCTAAAGCATTAATAAGTGATAGAGGTACCCATTTTTGTAACCATCAACTTGAAAAAATATTAACAAGATATGGGGTCTATCACCGGGTCTCAACAGCATATCACCCTCAAACAAACGGACAAGCCGAAGTGACTAATAGAGGTTTAAAACGAATACTCGAAAAAACCGTATGGTTAAAAAAAAGAATGGGCCGATAAATTAGATGATGCTTTATGGGATTTTCGAACTGCTTATAAAACAACAATATGTACAACCCCATACAAGCTCGTCTATGGAAAAAGCTGTCATTTGCCAGTAGAAATTGCACACAAGGCCTACTGGGTAATTAAAAATGTGAACTTAGATTTAGAATTTGCCGGTAGAAATCGATCTTGTCAATTAAATGAATTAGACGAACATAGGAATTATGCATACTCAAACTCCGAAATTTATAAGGAAAGAATGAAAAACTTGCATGACAAACATATTAAACCTAATGAATTTCGAGTTGGAGACCAAGTTCTTTTGTTTAATTCACGACTTCGATTGTTTCCTGGTAAATTAAAGTCTAGGTGGTCAGGACCTTTTTCCATCACCCATATTTTCCCACACGGTGCAGTAGAAATTAAATCTCGGAATGGAATTCCATTCAATGTCAATGGCCAACGGCTGAAACTCTATCAAGGATTCATTGAGGATGAAGAGGAAGATATCTCGCTTCAAACGGTCGAAGAGTAAAAACAACAACATCATACCTGGTAAGTTACGAACAAACGGGATGACATCTAAATCAGTAAGTCTACTAACCAAGTTTTTGGGAAAACAAGGGCACTCACACGAGCACTAAAAAAAATCAACTTTGCTCGGCACGAGGCCGTGTCCGCGCGACTGTCGGGATAAATCACCTTTTTCATAACAGTTACACCATTCCACACGCCCCGTTTCCCCTAAAACGCTCTGGTTCAAGGCGATTTTCCGCAGCTTTTCGACGTCTCCTCTACTTCTAACAACACCAAGGTATGATTCTACCATCATTAGTAGTTAGATTAAGCATTTGCATGTAGTTAAAACTTCAAAAATTTGGGGAAAATCTAGGGTTCTTGAAGTTCATCAGGATCGAACCACAAATTTTTGCTTAAATCTGTTAGCATTTAGTTAGATTAATGTTATAGGAAATAAATCCACTTGTGTTGTTCAAAGATTCGCCCGATTTCTCACAAAAACCTCAAACCCTTGTTTTTTAACCGAAAAAGATAAAATTGAATGGGTAAACGGTTTGTTTTGGGAAAAACGGCACTTGGGGTTTCATTTTCGGGGGAAACCGCACCTAGTGAACCAAAAATTTTCAAGTTTTCGGAACCGGGACGAAAAATGAAGATTTTGAGTAACAGACGCCTGGACACGGGGTCGTGTCCGCTGAACACGGGGCCGTGTCCAGCTCGCTGTTTGCAGTTTTGTCCGAAAATTTCCACTGTTTCATGCTAACTTTTGGTGTATTCTTTCAGATGTCGAGGAAATTCACGAGGTTCAACGCAAATGAGCTAGATGCTAGGGCAAGATACGAAGTACTTCAAACAAGACCAGAAGAATACCCAAGACAAGCATGCATGGATTTGTTAGCATTGGTGAACCAACTTGACCGGTTTAACAACCTCGTTACCGGCCCACTAAGAGTCACTCTAACCACTCGACTTCGCTCAGTCCACGAGTGCACTACGGAATTCTATAGCACTTTCACGTTCAATTCAAGGTGCGACCCATTTGATTGCGATGGGGTATCATTCCGATGTGGTGGAACTAGATACTCAATCTCGATGGCACAATTTGGGTCGATAGTCGGGCTGTATGCGGAGGAAGATGCGGGTAATGAAGAAAACACCGGAGGGGTGTGAGATTTGGATGAAAACGAGCGCCAAGTCGCTTGGGCTCAAATTGGAGAAGGGCACTACAATCCGAGCAGCACTAAGAGCACTAAGTTGAGGGACCCACTTTACCGTTACATCCATAGGGTCCTTGCTAGTGGCGTTGTTGGGTTGAGAGATTTGGTGGTCCTTCATTGCATTCATAACCGCAGACACCTAGATGTTCCATACCTCCTGCTCCGTAACATGCATTTGAACCGGCTTGCTGTTGCACCAACCCCTATCTTCTTTGGGGGGTGGATATACCGTCTCTTCAAGCACTTCGTGAATATACCAAGGTCCTTCGAAAGGAGCCCATGGTCGGGAAGAGTAGACATACACATCTGCCGCTCCATGAGCTTGATCTATGAGGCTGAAGACGGGACAGTTAGCTTCCAAAGGATGCAGGGGCATGCATGGAACCCACAAGAGGCACTCGTCCTTCACGCTCCATAGCATCATCAATACCAGTACCAGCCCCACGGTGATCCGGGCCAGTCCTCCTCACAAGGGGGTGGTTTTCCTAATTTCCAAAGGTTACATGATTTATTGCAGGAAAACCTCATGTGCACCAGGAACACCTATAACATGGCAAGCAACACGTATGCCCGGGTTGGAACAATCGAGAGAAACATATCCGATATCCAAGATGATATTGGGAATATCCGGGAATACATAGCGGGGCATGGTGGAGGAGATGATGATGAGGACGAGGTCATGGACTAGGCGGGAGGAGCGGAGGCAGAAGCGGTTGGTTGGTGATCCCACAGGTTAACCCCCTTTTATCTTGAACAATTTCCGGCCTGCGTGCCGTGTGTTGAACAATTTACTTTCCTTTAACTCTTTTTACTTTCTGCATTTGTTTTTCTTTTTAACTTTGTGATGTGGATGTTGAACTCGGTAATTTAGGATGTTTGTTATGGTTAGGTGTAGTGGTTATTGATAAAACAGGTACATACGGGGCTTAGAGCACTAAATAAAAGTGCTACTTAAGCCGGGACAGGAAAATCGGAGCCAGAAACCTGTTTTTCAACTTTGCAGATTGTCTACACGGGGTCGTGTCCAGCCGACACGCCCCCATTGCCCACTTCCCCAGACCTGCTGTTTGTTTAAATCTGCAGACTTTTGCCAGACACGGGGTCGTGCCCATTGGACACGCCCCCGTGCCCACCTTCTGTAAGTTTTCGTTACTGGCACCTGAACACGGGGTCGTATCCATTGGACACGGGGCCGTGTCCAGACGCCCAGTAACATAAAATTTTGCTTTTTAACACCTTGTTACACATTCAATCAACCTAAAAACTTATTTTTGGGACACATTGAGGACAATGTGTAATTAAGTGTGGGGGGGGGGGGGATGCTAAAACTTTGAATCTTGCAAGTCCTAATTACAAGCCTTACACAAAACTCTATTGGAATCGCTAATCACCCAAAAAATTTTCAAAAATTTTCATTTTTTTTACTTGTCTAGGTTTAACTTGGGAATTTCAAGTTCAAAAAAGGTTATATTTTTACAAATTTACAACCGATAACGTCGTGATAAAAAGAACCAACATAAGAAAATTATGAAAAGGCATGACAAGTTTAGTTAAAATTTGATTATATATACTTGATCACATAAAAACTCATTCCCACAAAAGTGAGTTTTGGGCCTTTATAGAGCATACAAACATATATCTTTAAACTAAATGCTCATTTTCCGTTTCTTGTGTGAATAGCCGCGTGGTTCTTACAACTCTAGAATTTGCCACGACGATACATTCCCGGTCCTTACCAACTTAAACCCAAGTAAGTAAATGATGGAGGCATTAGGACTAACCTTTTTTATTTTTACACCATTATTTTTCTTTTTTTTACCACCTACCCAAAATCCCCCTAGTTAACCCCTTTGAGCCTAAACCTTTTCATTTCTTAACCCAAAACCAAACACCCTTTCACCCACCAAAACCCTTTTTATTTTTAACCCTTTGTTTTAGTAACAAGCTCGGTTTTTCGTATGACTAAAAAAAATAAAAAATTTGATGATGAAGCAAAAGAAAAACAAGTTCATCAAAAATAACTTTGTTTGAATAATAGCTTCATCAAAATAAAAATATGCAAAAATAAAAAGTCTTACGAAAACCGACGCTTTTTACGCCTTTCTCCCTTTTACTAACCACTAACCCAACCACCTACCTTTAACCCAAGCCTAACCCTTCACCCAAAAAGTCCTCTTGATATTTACAAAGGTATATAGTTAAAAAGGAGGAGGATTGATTGCTTGGCAAGCCTATGGTAGGAGTAAGTTCCATGCCGCTCTCGAGTTATTCACTAAAATACATCTTCGGCCGAGTGTTGAGTGATCCCCCGTGAGGTATGTGAGCTTGTATATAAATGAAATTTTAAAAAGGCATGTTATGCCCTAATAAGTAATTTATCTTATGTAATGTTTTAAATAAATCATGACGAATAGGATTGTAAATAAATAAAAATAAAAACTTAATAAAGAATCTTGGAAATCCCGACACTCTATGACAAGCCCAAAAACCTTCTCTTCTACCCATTCCATTTGGGAGTGTAAAGCCACATTATAAAGAGTTTTGCTTGAGGACAAGTAAAGATTCAAGTGTGGGGGTATTTGATATGTGCAAAATGCAACATATAAATTACATCAATTGTGGCATAAAACTAACCCTTTTTTAGTACTAATGTTGGAAAAAGTGTGCTTTTGTCTTCCTTTTGTATTTTCAGGATTAAATGAGCTCAAATTAACAAAAGAAGCAAAAAAGCAGCTAAATCTAACATAAATACAAGAAAAGGAACAAACGTGGCATGCCCGACCTCCCCGACAGCATCTTCCCAAGCAAAACAAGAGAACAGAAGGCTGAACATGCCCCGTGCTCAGTGAACACGGGGGCGTGCCCAAGTGCCAGCATAAAAGACAAAGCTATAGAAGCTTCTATCGCCCACCATGGGGCCGTGCTCAGCGGACACAGGGCCGTGGTCAACTCTAAGATTCGCAGAATCCAGGCAAATCTTGATAGTACAGATATGCTTCTTCACACGGGGGCGTGCCCAGCGGACACGGGGGCGTGGTCAACTAATGCAGACAAACTGCAATTAATGAAGACAGAGAAGAGGATGGACACGGGGCCATGCCCACTGGACACGGGGCCGTGCCCGAGACACTGTTCAGGCTATAAATAGGGGTGCTTGGCTCATTTGCAAACCATCCTTTGGCACACCACCTCTCTCACACTTCACCCACCACCATCACAACACCATCATCCACCACCATCATCCATTGTCCATCATAGAGTGTGTGAGTCGTCTCGGGATCCAAGATTGATCGTAAGAGTTCTTGACAATCAAAGGCCATGTTTGCCTAAGTCTCTTACATCACTTGGTGAAGACAAGTGTCTAGTGTAATACTTTTTATTTTTAATCTTTTTGCTCTTTTTACTTGGTTATGTATTAATGACTTTAATAACTAGTTTCTTATGTTGAAGGTGATTCTTCCTTATCATTGTCCGTGGTGTCTTGGCATTATTTTACTGTCTATATAAAATAAAAGATTTTCACCATTCATATCTCCACGGTCTATATGGAGGTATGTTGGCTACCTGGTCGGGGGTTAAGGGAACGGTTTGGTAAGAGTCTTGCCTTGTTCAGTGTATAGATCCTGCAAGGACCTGGGTCAAATTTAGTAGGACCTCCTTCAATACCCACCGGTATTGGATGGCGGGGGTCCAAACTCTTTGATCCCCTCATATGTAAGCTACTATTAATACTTTAACCCGGCTACTTAGGACTGTATCCCTGCTGACTCAGACTACTTAGCCGATGGTAAGGTCACCTTCAAAAGAGGGGCCTACCATAATACGCATTAATAACTTAATTAATTATCTTTCAATAATCCGACCCTTTGGGATTGTATCCTTGCTGACTCAAACTACTGGGTGGAGGGTAACGTCACCTTCAAAAGAGGGGCCTACTACAATAACTAAGATAATCTCTTAAATAGTGCAAAAGTGCGGAAATAATCAAAGGTTACACTATACACGAGTCGGAGCCAAGTGATTCATCTTGTCTATCTGTTTTTAATTTTATTTTATTTTTCAGCATTTTAGTTAGCTTTTATTTTTCTTAGTTTAAAACCTTTTTCTAAACTTTTGATTTGATTAGACGTTGAGAATAAACCGGTACTAAAAGCTCTTGTGTCCTTGGACGACCTCGGTATCTTACCAACACTATACTACGCTCACGATGGGTGCACTTGCTCATATGTGTGTTTAGTGTTAGTAAATATCGTGTTTTATAAATTTAAAACTTGGCTAAAAAGTGTAAAATGGCTTAAAATATACATTAAAAACCATACACACTACACACGCATCAAAGATTAATATTTATCTTAGAGTTTAAATTAATTTTAATTATATATATATATATGTTTTGCATATTTAGTTTGTCAAAATAAAAAAAAGAAATTAAAAATGGGGAGAGACCCATCCTCCACCCCCTTGGTCCACCTTTAGAGAGGCATCCTCCTTGGATGTTGACGTGACATATAACATGAATGGGCATCCTTCATGCACTAGTTTCCTCCACAACCATAAGTATTAAAATGTTGGTCACTCAAGTGGAGTTATGATGTGTGATAATGATGGGCGTGACAGGTAATACAAACATCTATGTAAGGCTACTCGGTATGGTTGATAGAGGATGGGCCTTCACGTCAGCACCACGTAGGATGGGTGTGAGGATGGGGCAAAGAGGTTGGAGGTAAGAAAATCGAGGACGGACCTAAAACATATATGTATATGTTGTATGTATATGTGTGTGAGAAGAAGATGATGTGAGTTTTGTCTTTTACCTCCCGTCCCAATCGTCTCACCCCTGACGTTTTGGACGACGCCGAGCCACCCGGGATGATGTTTGGGGGAGTCGCTGGGGGTCACCAGGCCTGGACGACCTCCACACCGAGTGACCTAAGTGTAGCGCCCCTCTTTGTAATTGTTGATGGTACTTTACATGTATGTAATTGTAACACCCCTCTTTGAAATTGTTGATGTGACTAGGAGTTTAACATATTTTCATCTATAATTACACGTCTCTATAGAAATATATATACACATCATCTTCTAGCTTTATATGAAAACTCCATCTCCATCTTTCACCAAATTTATTTAAGGATTTTAATAATTCAAACTATTCGTCGTTGGCTACCAATAGTCCCAACTTCACAAATAACCACTGACAGTCCCAACTAGGGGTGCAAACGAGCCAAGCGGCTCGCGAGCTCTCGAGATCGGCTCAAGAAAAAGCTCGAAACTAGTCGAGCCTTTTCGAGCCCGAGTCGAGCTTGAGCCTAAAACAAAGCTCGTTTTTTTATCGAGTCCGAGCTCGAGCCTCACATGTGAAGCTCGTTAGGCTCGTCGAGCCTTAGTGTAGACTAGCCGAATCGAGCCGAGCTTATTAAAACTTGTTTACAATCCGACCTTGAACCTAAAAATAAGCTTATTTGGTAAACGAGCCCGAGCTTCACTTATCGAGCTCGCAAGTCTAGAAAGTCTATTATTTATATTATTTTTATTTAATATACTAATTAATTGATAATAAACGAGTCGAGCCCGAGCCGAGCTCGAGCCCGAGCTCTCATAAGTTAATCGAGCTCGAGCTCGAGCCTGGTCGAGCTCGGGCTCGGCTCGACTCGTTTGCACCCCTAGTCCCAACTATTAACATATTGGCCTCTAATGGACCCTAACTAACAGAACCCTAACGCTGTTAGTCTTCGATCGCCGCAAAAAACGTTTTTTGCCGGAAAACTCAACATTTTCATCCCAACCTCTTTGTAACTTTATTACGGACCTTTAGGAACCTTTTTCTAGTAAAAGCCCCTAATTATTGAAGTCGCCGAAAAAATCTTTTTTCGCCGGAAAACTTCTTTTTGCCGGAAAACTCAACTTTTTGCCGGAAAACTTAACATTTTCGTCCCAAACCTCTTTGTAACCTTAGATTGGACCTTTAGAAACCTTGTTTCTGGCCAAAAACGGTTTTTCAGCGACGGGAGACTAACAATGTTAGTGTTCTGTTAGTCAGGGTCCATTGGTGGCCAATATTTTAATAGTTGGGACTGTAAGTGTTTATTTTTAAATTGAGACTGTTGGCGGCCAACGGTGAATAGTTGGGATTATTAAAATCCAATATTTCTTTATTTAAGTATACCAATGATCGGTGCCAGAGCTATTCCAAAAATTTAGAGGCATCACATTTTTTTTTATCAGAGTTATCTTTTGTATTAGGGCTGGCAAATCGTGTCTTAGCAGGTTTAACAGGTATCTGATAACGCGAACAACAAAAACTTTAAACATGAATACGACTCGTTTAACTACTTTATATCCAATGTCTATAAGACAGATGTATATTTTATGCACCCAGTGGCGGACCCAGGATTTTTGGACAATGGGGTCCCATTTTTTCGGTGTTTAAATTTTTTGGATCGGTCTCTGTTCGGGTCGGGTCGAGAAACATAATAGAAAACAATATCATAACTAAACTACAAGTTTCATTTAGTACACATTCATTTACTACACATTCAGCTATTAGAATACCCATTTTTAAAGTCAAGTTTAAAAAAAACACAAAAAAACGAAAGGAACACGTATTGAACTTGGGACCTTTTGTGTGTAAACAAGGGGTTTTACCAATGCACCAGCTCACTCTTATTGTTATGGGGTCCAACTAAATTATTTTATGGGGTCCATAGAAAATTTTATATACCGTTTCTACTACTTTTTATAAAAAGATTGGGGTCCGTGGACCCCGTTCCGCTTAACGTGGGTCCGCCCCTATATGCACCTAGAAGGAGAAATAATGGATCTTAACTTTCAAATTTTGATTATTTTTAAAAACGTAAAAAATCACATGGTGTACTTTTATGTTATCTTGTCTTAGCAGGTTACCTATTGCCAGCCCTATTTTGTATAAAACTAATGTTATTTTATTTTTTTACACTATAAAAACGGTACGGAGACGGGGTTAAATGGTAGCCCGTACTACCCTTTCTAATACACTAGCTCCGCCCCCACAAATGATCGTGTCAGTTGTTATCCATATGTATTTAAAAGAGTGATACGATAAAACTTTTAATATAGATTAAAAAGTTAAGTTATTTTCACTCTTTGAAAAGTTGTAAGTTATAATTATGGTGTAAACGAGTGGAGTCAAATTATCGTTTAATTTAAAAAAAAAATTGAGCTCACTTTTTTGAGTTATACATCTAAAGATCAAGTTCTGCTTCTGTATACTTTTGTAGTTGTATACTTGTAAGTTGTAACTATAAATAATAAAAGAGAATTTTCCTAAACTAGTGTTGGTGGAAAAAATATTTATCAAAATAGTGTTGCTTTTAAACTATTTACCAAAATGGTGTTTCCATTCATTTTCTATTTATATTTTTTTTAATCTAACATATTATACTCTTCTTTCACTAGCACACGTATTATTTATCCTATAGTTTTATTCTGTTTCAGTCATTTATAATATATTGTTTTTCCTTTGCAATACATCTGCTCAACGTCGCTTTATTCATAAATCTTAATCATGAAGATTTGAACATACATCTGCACTACTTTTGCACATACGTGATCTTCATTGCATTTGTATTATTACTATTTTATGTTAATTATTATGTCAGTCGCTGAGGGTGTATCTGGTCATCTTTTGCCGTTAACTTACCCTGGACATCTAGCCTTTTATTTTGTTAGCCGTTCATAAAATTTCATTAAAAAAGTTCAATGAAAATTCAATATTAAAGACGAAGCACCTTAAGATGAAATAAAAAAGACAACTGCATATATGTGTTCGAAACACTGTTGTATGCAGAAAAAATCACAAAGACAACAATTAAAGATGAAATTACCACATTTATCTGGGATGTCGAAAAAGCAAAGTATAATTCTATTATGCACAAAGACAACTTTTTTTTTTTATGAAAGGCGAACTTCATTAAAAAACAGCCGACACACCCCGACACAAACCGGTCCAGCCAACCACAAAAACAGACAAAAAAAATTATATAATTACAAATTTATACAAATCTAACCAAAAAACGAACTTAAACTTGGACCTACTCTTAAACCATAAGAACCCTACCAACAAGATGATGCAGAAAAGAAAATATAGATTCTTTCAAATTTTCTTCATAATCCAATTTTTTCAAAACTACAATTACCAAAAAATGTGGACATTTTAGTATAATCGTAAAAATCGATTCTAATTCAATCAATGAGTTGATTGAAGGAAAAATAAAAGTAAGAAATATTAGATTGATTGAATAATACGTATAAACAAAAGTATACTAAAGACTAAAAAATATATTAAAGTATTGATTCAATTAAAAAGTAAAAGAAAAGTATAATATGTTGCTTAAAAAATAAATATAAATACAAAATGAATGGAAAACATCATTTTGGTAAATAGTTTGAAAGCAACACCATTTTGGTAAATATTTTTCTCACCAACACTAGTTTGGGAAAAAACTCATAATAAAATATATATTATTTAGTTGTTTATCATATATAAGGGAATGTTTATTTATTACATATTTATATAACCAATAGAGTTTTTTAGACTAGTCTGATCAAGTTCTTTTTATGAAGGCCAAGTTTTAGTTCGGTTATTAGCTTCATTTAATCTCTGAGCTTAAATCGACCTTGTGTAAGTTTCTATCAATTTAAGGTGTCTTCAAATCGATCTCTGTTAATCAGAAGTGATTAAGCTAGCTTACACCATATGTATTTTTCTTTCACCAAAAAGTTATTATTATTATTATTATTATTATTATTATTATTATTATTATTATATATTAAAACCCAACTTTGGGTTGTGAGGTAAAAGCACTATTGAGCTAATACAATTTTTTAAATAAGTTGTAAAGGTATATAATGCATGGCTTGAATTAATTTGTATTTGTTTTAATTGTTTTGAGTAAATTGCCATTTTAGTCTCTGATTTTTTGTCCAACTCGCCATTTTACTTCAAATAGTTTTTTTTTTCTCCTTTGGGTGCCTGACTTTTCCTTTTTCTTGCCATTTTGATCACATTGCCTAACTTAGTCTAAAAACACGGTTATAATCAGGGGTATTTTTGGCATTAAATTATTAAGAGGTTTTATAAATTATGTTGTAAACTACCCCTGGTTATCACTACACAACAGTTATGTCAAAAATACCCCTGGTTATAACCAGTGGCGGAACTTGACCAAAAATTTCGAGGGGGCGTAAAGTGATGTGAACCAATTTTTTTTTCCTATCGTTATGTTTCAGGTCGGGTCGGGTTGGCTATTCGATTCAAGTCGGGTCAAATAATAATAGTTCCAAATAAAACAAAGTGTATATTTACCAAGCTATCCATCATTTATATACAAAGTTTATAAATATTTAGAATATATAATTTAGGAAAAATAATCGGGGAGGGGGGATCCTATATAATTTTAAAATTTTCGGATGAAAAATCAGAAATTATACACTTCTAACCGAAATATTGGGGTAGGCGGATGCACCCCCGGCCACCCACTATACTTCGCCCCTGGTTATAACCAGATTTTTAGACTGAATTAGGCAATGTGATCAAAATGGCAAGAAAATGAAAAAGTCAGGGACCCAGAGGAGAAAAAAAAACTATTTTGACTAAAATGACAATTTGGACCAAACCTCAGGGACTAAAATGGAAATTTACTCAATTGTTTTTTTTTAAACGGCAATTTGTTTTAATTGTTTAATAATCTATTTATTCATTATCCAATTAACTAATTTGATTAGTGTTTATAATTTTTTAGGCATTTGTTTTAACTTGTGAACGTTACTTTTTTTTATAGAATTTAACTCTACAACTACGTTTATTTTTTTTTTTTTTCAACACTGCGATATAGATATATTGAAAATGGATATTGTGCTGTTGTCATACTAAACTGAATCGAAACTTCCGATTAATAGTAATTTATTGTTTTAACCGGTGACGTACCGATACCGTAACGAACTAAACCGATTCGAACTGAATAACATTAGTATCAGAATCCGTTTTCACTGTTTTCGATTGGTATAAAGCGTGTCAAAATCTTTTTGAAAATGTCAAGACGTTATTTTTTATTTTATTTTTTCTCTTTCGATTGCTATAACGAGTGCCAACATTGTAATACACGAAACCGATATCGATCGAATTCCCGTCACGTAGCGCGGGAGAATTTCACTGGTATCTAGTAATTTACTTGGTTGGTTAATTTTATTTGATTTTGAAATAAATTAACTAATGGAAAACATTAATTTTCTAACCTACTTAATGTAAACCAATCTGTTTTCTCACCTACATTAATGT
This sequence comes from Helianthus tuberosus, assembly GCA_030545235.1. NCBI lineage: Eukaryota > Viridiplantae > Streptophyta > Magnoliopsida > Asterales > Asteraceae > Helianthus > Helianthus tuberosus. The sequence goes on from CM060442.1 coordinate 186,386,654, forward strand.
CAATTTACTCAGTAAGGTATAATTTTTATGAATATATTATCTGCCATGCTTTGTCATATTCCAAAATCCAAGCTACTATGTATTTATTGAATGCAAAATATTATGTCTTTCAGCTTCTTAGAACAGTGACATGATTAAGCCAAAAAATGTTATTATCATTTCTATTCCAATATTATATCTTTCGGCTTCATAGGACAGTGACATGATTAAGCCAAAAATGTAAATATGATTTCTATTCAAATAATTTATTTATTGTAGGGACACGTAATAATTATAAACATAATAAAAGAAATGTGAGCAAATAATCATCCACCTTCAAATTTGAGTAAGAAACAATCGTGTGTTTTAAAGTTGATTTTGACGTTTATAAGCTCTAAATATCGTTAATAAAAACAGACATTAAGTGTAAAACACTACTTGTGTTATAAAACCACTGTGAAAATAGAACTACTCTTGTGTACAACTGATCAAACAAGTTTAAGGCTCATTCACATCCCTCACACCTTTCCTCTCAGATATATGGTTTCCTATCAATAGAGACGGAATCACTTGAATCCTCCATATCCGTCTTCTTCTTCTCTCTATAATTAGAGAAAAGTTTCTCTCTCTATAAATTATTGTGTAGCTCTCTTATCATATGCATACATATATATACAAAAGATTTACTATTACGAATGTGATATATGTTTGTTTTTTTTCAATCATTCATAACACTCCCCCTCAGACATATTATCACCATTCACTTGATCAATAATTCATACGTTCATTGTTGGATGATACTTTTCATCTTTGGAGTTTGGCTTTGACATGCTGCCTCGTTAAAAACCTTGCTAGGAAAACCCAGTGGGATAAAACCATAGCTAAGGGAAAAAGAGTGCAGTGTATAGTCTTCTCCTGATATTTCTGGATTATGTATGTTGCCTCATTAAAAACCTTACTAAGAAAACCCAATGGGATAAAACTTAGTTAAGGGAAAAAGAGTGCAACTTGTATAGTACTCCCCCTCATTTTAATATGTATCATTTATGTGACTTGTCTCTATCTTCCTTGAAAGTTGATCAAAGCTTTATAGACAACAATTTTTCGCTTGATCCTTAGGTAGGCAATCTTTTGCTGATCAGTGTTATATGATCTTCATATGAGACTTCTGATTCCTTTTTGGAAACAAATATCATAAGATCCACAACTGTGTTTTGTTACATTACCTGCATTTACAAAACTAACCAAACTTGTTTCGATGGGTTAGTAAAAATATAAATTATACCTTACATACCTCAAGTGTATCAAAAATTTCATTTCACCTTAGGAGAATATGAAAAGGAAAATATAATTCATCTTGCAACGTGTTAATGAAAAATTTCTAAATTTGTATGGTAAAAATGGTGAAACCGGTCGTCCCCTGGATTGAACCCGGGTCTAGGCCACACCCTTTCGCGCACCTAGCCAACTGAGCTAGGTGCCTAGTTTGTGAAATTTTCGTTTTTGGTTAAATATAAGCACATGTACAATAACTTCCTATTTTTCAAGAAATTTAAAGTTTGAAAAATCAAATGGTCTATTATGCTTCAAACTTTCTATTTCATCTTGATTCCATAATATATGTGTATGACCATAATTGATCGACAATTCTATGTTGGAATCATTTACTTCTTCATGAGGGAATTGAATTTACCAATTTTTTTTTATGGTCAATTTCCCTTTCATTGCCTTTTCTTTTTCGAGGATATTTTATCCTTTGAAGCCAATTTCCTTTTCAGGGCCTTTTCTTTTTCGAGGATGTTTTATCCTTTGAACCGACTGGCCTCCCATGTTTCAAACGGGATTCAATAGCCATATTATTATCTCTTTGCTTGTCTGTAATATTAACTCGAGCTAAAGCATTAGCATCTGGTATATAAGATTTTCAATATGTCTTTGTCCTTCTTGGACATTAATTTTAACTGGAGCAATTCAAAACTTTTTGGATGAATTTCCTTCTTAAAATATCTTTTAGATATTTTACTCGAGGATACAGATAAATATAATGATAACTTCAAAATTTATTTTACTTTTAGTTGTTTTCTATCTCCCCCTCAGGTTGGGATTTATAATCTGCAAATGAAGCCCATAAGAAATCTCCCATTTATGGCTATATATTATTTATTCCCAACATGTCATTAAATCTCATGTTTGTGCATTGTGTTGTAACAATTTCAGTATATAGAGTATATATATCGCACACCCAAATATGATAAATATTTGGTTTCTAAATAACTGTAATGGGGAGTAAATGTTTCAATAATAATACTTGTTCCAATGATCATTGATAATTTAGAATTTATGAAAAATAAATTTTCCAGTCTGGAATAATATTCTTGCTATATTAGTTAAGCCATATGTGCAAACTTCAAGTTGCGAATTGATAACCATTTAGACGATGCATCGATTTAAATACTAAATGGTATCATGCTAGGATATGTGTATCCTTTAATCCTTTTTAGGATTATCACCCCACCATGAATCCTTTTCATCATAGTATATCCTTGATGGCTTAATCTGTCATGCCATCATATCCTTGATGATATATATCTATTCTTGAAACTCAAAAAGTTTCTTATTGATTTTTGGGAAAAATAGAGCGTCCTCTATTTAAAAGCTTTGTACCATAAGGTAATTAGCTTTTCCCATTCTTTCTATTAATTTTGAATGTCCCAGGCATAACCGTTATTTGCATTATTCGTCTAATTTATGAATAATATATATATATTTGTCATTTGTATTTCCATAAAACATTTGTATGTGTGTATGTATGTATGTACAACCCAAACTTGTATGTTTATCATGCTTCGTCTTTACAACTTAAAATATTTTGTAAATATAAACTTGTTTTTATGAATCAAATAAACCTGACAGTTTTCTAACTTCCCAAAAAAAGTTTACAGTTATAGCTAACTCTCTATGATGATTCATCACAAGAATCCATACACTTGAATACAAATATATATTCGTTCCGTAGTGCAAAATAATTCAATCACATAATTATTAATATGGTGGTGGGATCCATCTAACGATGATGGGAGTTGTTGTTGGGATGACAATGCTCGTGTAATCTTCCATATCAATGTTGTATGTAAACATGTTTCAATTCATATGGCTACTTATCCAGATACGTAGCCTTTAATTTATGCTTATTCACAGACTTACGAAAGGTTTAGTTTCAGCTATAGCAAGTAAGTCTTTTAGTTTGTACGTATTTCCCAGATACTTGAATAGATATATTAAAATAATTGAATCGTAGTAAAATGATTCTAGTATATTGTTATGTTTGCAGACCTCTGTCTGTGTATACAACTGAACTTAATCAAAATCAGAATCAGAATCATGAGGTGATGGAGGTGGCGGAGTAAATTGTTTTGAGATAATACTAGCTACTTGTCTTAGCCTTTCTTCCTGCCACTCATTCTTTTTCGTCAACCACTCTATTTGTCTGGACATTTTCTGGTTCTTTTTTATTAGTTTAGCAACCTTCATTGGATCTAAAAGCGGATTTATTAGAGGCACCGTACTTGGTCCGGCTTCAACAATTGACGGTTGTTGTTGCTCCGGATGTTGTGAAGATTGTTGCTGTAATAGTGGTGACATGAGTTGTTCTGGTGCTAACAAATCTTGGAATGTCATGGCATCATTAAATATAGATTGTTGCATCATTTCTCCTTGCCCAAAAGGTAAAGGTGAGAGTGCCTGGTACATGCCTGGTGTTTGTGGTTGAGTATGCTGTGTTTGAGATGTGTTAGTTGAAAAATGTTCAAACACGGGTGGTGTTAGCTGCTGTTGAGACAACAAATCATACTGATAAAAGATGGTGGAGGAAACTGCAACAGTTGCTGTTGTATATTTTGTGATGTATTTTCTGGGATAACCGGTGCTGCCTCAGATTGAAACGATCGTGTTTGTGTAGGAATATCAATATGTATTATCTCGATATTGTTAAAATTTACCACTCCAGGTAATCGTGGTGGGGATAATTCTTGAATAATCTGATCGTTTATGACACCTAGAGATTTGGCTATTTTTGTTATGTATGATCCACCCATAAGGTTTTTCGGGGGACGTGTTTGGTATTGCTCAAAATACATAGCAAGAGAGTAAGCAATATTACAATGGACTGACTCGAATATACTGTATAAGTGGAAGAGATCAGTACCACTAACCCTGTGTAGATTAGACGTGCGCCCCCTGATGGTGTTGGCTAGAACACGGTGCATATATTGATAAAGAGGATCTCTAAAAGTTCTTGAATTATTATTTTTACTCCACACTGCTGGTGTAAGTGTAGACCAATAATCTTGTATGCGATCAGGATATTCGGTTAATGCGTTTATAAATATAGGTGATCTAACCTCTTCTTCTGTATAAATACCTAAATGTACTGCGAACTCAGATAGTGACAATTTAAAAATTTCTCTACCGAGTCTAAAATCGATAGAGGGCTCAGATGGGTTTTTATTTCGTGTGAAATGAAAAGTAGACCAGAACTCATATACAAGTTCATCGTATGAAGGTTCTAAGATGTCAAAAAAACGACGCCATGGTGAACCAATTGGTAGTAACTTCGTCAGTCGATCATCTATGTCTAGTATTCCCGTTACGTTCTAGTCGATACTATTAATAGTATTAACTTTAAGCCTCCTGAGGGTTAGATATTTCGTATGGGTGCGCACATCCTCAAACTGAAGAAATTTATGGACTTCGATCTGGGTACGAATTTATGCTGCGTTTGAAGATTCAGCGTGTTCACGAGTAGAAAACCGAAGACTCATGATAGTAATATTGGGCTTTGTTTGAGAGAAAAAAAATAGAATTTGAGTATGAGTTGTTTTGGGTATGTGTCAAACTATATCAGAAGTTCAGTTGGTTTGAGGATTTACACGAGTGGTGGGTTACATATATAGATACAAATTAAGCTTACACAATACGCTTGATTAAGGCTTCCATGATACACCTTGAAAATAGTTTTACTGTATTAAGTTTGAAAATTTCGGTAACAAACAAAATGTTTAAACAAATATTAGATTCGGTAGGTATCGTGGGTAACGAGCTGATTATCACTGCTAAATGGTTCTGATAACAACAGTGATGATATTAATAATTGGTAATTTTATAGTAAAATATGCATAGCCATTTTTTTACGGATATATATATATATAATTAGTATGCACAATAATAAATAAATAAACGTTATTAAACATTAGATTTTATAAATAAATGTTAGATAACATAAATATAAATGTTAGGTGCATAAATAAATGTTAACTTGCATAAATAAATGTTAGATAACATAAATGTAAATGTTAGGTGCATAAAAGAAATTTAGATTGTTAGTAGTCCCAAAGTTATTATATATCCATAGTATGAGGTCCTCTGCACTGATTTAGATTGTTAGTAGTCCCATAGTTATTATATTCCCATAGCAATAGGTACCTCGTACTCATTTTTATTATTAAGTATGGGATTTAGATGTTTTTATGATAGGAGTGTCTGGATAACTGGGTCTCCTAAAGGAAAACAATCCCACGGTATAAAAGAAATATTACGTTTACCATAACAATTATAGTTTATATAAATTAATCAAGCACTTACTTTGATTATAATTGCTTGAACGTTTCCTTGGCTAGAGCCTCGTGCTGATAACGTGTTATAAAACCACTGTGAAAATAGAACTACTCTTGTGTACAACTGATCAAACAAGTTTAAGGCTCATTCACATCCCTCACACCTTTCCTCTCAGATATATGGTTTCCTATCAATAGAGACGGAATCACTTGAATCCTCCATATCCGTCTTCTTCTTCTCTCTATAATTAGAGAAAAGTTTCTCTCTCTATAAATTATTGTGTAGCTCTCTTATCATATGCATACATATATATACAAAAGATTTACTATTACGAATGTGATATATGGGGGAAGGATCCACTAAAAAGTGGATTTTGCCTAAGTAGCCTAAGAAGGATTGTGATGATGACATGTGGCACTCCTAATAAGTAGGAATGAAGGGCATTTTGGTCCTTATAAATAGGAGTGAAAATGACATGTGGCACCCTTTTTGTTTTTTAAAAATACAAAAAAAAATATAGTACAAAAAAATCTAGCACAAAAAATCTAGTACAAAAAAATATAGTACAAAAAATCTAGCACAAAAAATGTAGTACAAAAAAATATAGCACAAAAAATCTAGTACAAAAAAATATAGCACAAAAAAATTTAGCAAAAAAATGTAGTACAAAAAAATCCAGCACAAAAAATTGAGAAAAAAAAATTTAAGACAAAAAAATATCAGCACAAAATTTTTAGTACAAAAATATAGTACAAAAATCCTGCACAAAAAATGTTATACAACATAGAAATACAACACATTTTAGTGGGTTTTTTGAGTCTTCATATTTTATATAGCAATATGGTACTCAAATTAAAGATAAAAAGACGCTCAATTTTATGGTGAAATTTTTATGAAAAAATAATGTCGTATAAAAAAGTTATGAACGTTTAAAAAATGGGGGTGAAATATGCATGTGCCTTGCATGTGGAGAGAGAAAATCCATAAATAGGATTTTCCAAAGATACCCTTGCACTCCTCCTTTCTCATACCCTTTCATCTTAACCATTGATTTGAAAAATGAATGGTTAAGATTCCTTCTTAGGCTACTTAGGCAAAATCCACTTTTTAGTGGATCCTTCCCCGTGATATATGTTTGTTTTTTTTTCAATCATTCATAACAACTTCATTTTTTTTCACTTAAAATACATCTTATGTTCCAATTCTTTTGATGAGTTAAATGCTTGGTTGGTACATGTGGTTTGAAAATATTACAGATTTGGTGCTAGTGGTTTAATAATTACAAAGTTGATCCCGATAGTTGTAATTTTTACACTCGGGTGGTCCTTATCACTAACTCATGTTAGATTTTTCAGTTAAATATGTGTAAAATAACATAAATGCCCCTGAACAATTAAGAAAACTAAAAAATATATAAATTATAATTATTAATAAATTCAAGCGAGTCTTATTTCCTCCCCCTCCCCCACCCCCACCCCCACCCATAACCACCCATTTTCAAGTGACAATAAAACCTCCTCTACCAACACCACCACTGTCTCACCTCCACCACGTAACCCACCACAACTGCCGTCAACCCACCACAACCACCTCGACCGTAATCGAGTAGCCGTAACACCGAATAATCTCCGGGCAATCTTTAAGCTCTTCCAATACCATTTTCACCTTCTTTAACGACTCAGATTGAGATAAACCGCATGATTTTACTGTTGAAAGTTTCGGTAACCCCTGTGCAAAAATTATTTTTAGTTTTTGGGGTGGGGGAGGGGTAGAGGTAGGGGAAGGGGAAGGGGTAGGGGTAGGAAATGAGACCCACTTGAATTTGTTAATAATTATAATTTATATATTTGTAGTTTTCTTAATTGTTCAGAGGCATTTATGTCATTTTACACATATTTAAATGAAAAATCTAATATGAGTTGGTGATAAGGACCACCCGAGTGCAAAAATTACAACTACCAAAACCAACTTTGTAATTATTGAACCACCAAGACCAAGTTTGCAATATTTACAAACCACATGGACCAACCAAGCATTTAACTCTCATTTGATAAATAGCAATTTCTTTAAATTGAAGCTTAACAAATTTCAATTCCATACTTAATTCTTTCTCTGATCCATTAACAAATTTCAATTCTTGCATAAAAAAAAACCATCAAAATTGTTTTTTCAACATTTTTAATATTTTGTAAAATCAAAATGTTGTAAACTATTTTGATAAATGAAAGTTAAAGGCAAACAAAATTAATTTTTTTATTAGGGCATGATTTGCCCTTAGTAACAAAAATATAAGCCACAGGTGTCACTAGTCAAATACCGGTACGAATTATTATCAACCAAAAAATCATAATTAAGATTATAAAAAACCAATTTGCCTAAACATTATGCCGTATGCAAGGTGGTTTAAGTTTCAAAGAAGTTGGTTAGGAGTCTTTAATATTTGAATTTAATTGTTATTATCCATAGTTATAAAAAGAACAATTAGAGGTGGATTAGGAAGCTTGACTGCTTGAAGATTAAGTCTCTAGTTCTATAAATACCCAAGTTATGGGTAATCAGTTTTCTTTCCAGTTGATGAAGGTTTATTTGGATCACTAACCACCCGATCATATCCATCTCCATTAGGCTATAATGCTTATATACAAATTCAAGAGAAAACCCAATAAATATGGGAAAAACCCTATTGTGAGAATCGAACCCAGAATCTAATGGTCCCTAAGCTTTATCCCACCCCCAATATGCCAATAGGCTATAATGCCATGGGCTCCAACTTATAACGTTTCTGGTTTACCAATTCTTTACATAAGAATTTGCAATTGACCAACCATATAAACGATTATTATTATACAAGAAACCGAAAAATAACATTATATATTGAACTAATAATGATAACATTGTTAAGTTTAAGAATGTAGCAACAGTAGATCAAATCATTTATAGATAACAAAAGCTAAAACAAACAATTTCGAGTGCCCTGACTAAAGAGATTAATTGGTACAAAATGTTGTAATCAGAACACGATTCTTCACGGTTAAACACCCACGAATTTATTATGGAGAAATCTAACTCAAAAACTCCAAATTACTATTTTCCCTACCAATTTGATTGGTATATATAGCTAACCTAAACACGTTAGACTATAACTAGGAAACCTATTAATTAATTACATAATAATTATCTAAACACACTTCATAACCTAACACGTATAGGAACCTTAGATAATATTCACTAATTAATTAATATTATTGTTTATTACTTGTCTTGCACTCCAAGAAATCATCCTAGCCATCCTTCACGCATGTAAGCCACGGATTAGACTAGAAATTCCCAACATTCACCCCCTGAATTTCTGAGTCGTATACGGGAGGTCTTCAACGCCAAGTAGATCCCGCATCTCCTTGATTTTCGCCAGTGCCTTCTTTGTCAACGATTTTGCATTTGTGTTCCAACCATGCACGCTTCGCACACCTTATTCTCGTGACGAATCTTTGGAACTCCAAAAACCATCCCATTCATTTTCTCCAAGGTCTTGAAACTAGCATACCCGAATTTCTCATGCCATAACCACGAATCTTCACTGATTTTCGCCATAAGACAAACTGGAGCGCCCACTTTCAATTTCACCTTGTACAAACGATTTTTCGAACGAGCCACTCGCATCAATAATTTTCCACCACTATCAAACATCGTTAGAAAATTATCTTTCATTCGAATTTCGCATCCAAATTCGGTTGCTTGACCCAAACTCATCACGTTACTCTGCAAATCTAGGATATAATAAATATCGGTTAAAAACTTTTGTTTACCGGTTTTACTTTCAAATAAAATCGACCCTTTTCCTTTAATCGTCACACGCGAACCGTCACCAAACTTCACTCTTGTGACAACTCGAATTTCCGACATTCTCTATTCGCATTTAATGCACGTTGACCTTGACTGTTTAGTTGTTTGACTTGCCTGACTTCGTAACTGTACACTTTGTGATATGATAAAATACATTGTGTTTGCATGAATATGTGTTTGATTGTATAACATGGAACCTGTTGAGAAACATAAACTGCCTAACATAGGAAAGAACCCGACGAAACACAAGTGTGTTTCGCCATAACCATTCTCGACGAAACAAAGTGTTTCGCCGAGCCCAGATTCGCCGAAGCCCAGTTATGGGCCCAGCATGTTACGTATAGGTTTTTATTGAGTTATACTATTCTATTCGCCACACTCTAGCAAAACAGAAACCCTAGAACTCCCTCTCTTCTGTGCGACGGCAACAACCATCGTTCACCATCATCCCTAGCTCTCGAATCTTTGTTTGTTCATCTTGAATCGGTTAGTGATTAATCCTGTTGCATGAATATCTGTTCTTATGTGCTAGTGAATGACATGAATGCAGATTTACGGTGTTATATATATATGTGTTTATGATGTTCTTGATTCCGATATACATGGTTAATTAGATGCGTAACTCTTTGCGAAACCTAATATGATCGAACACTCAGTTTTTCATGTTGTTGTTTATATGATCTGGTTCTGATTACACGTTAGTATCTTGTTAGGGTTCAGTGATATGAGGAGGTGTGTTAATCGATATGTGGTACACATAAACTAGGGTTTATGCTAGATGATGATTTCTTGATGGTTAGATGATGATTTCCATGCTAATGATTCCTGTATGATCATGTATGTTGATGTGACGGCAGAATTAGGGTTTCTCATTACGTAATTGATTATTTGACGTAACTGATTCTTTGACGTAACTGTTACTTGGCGAATCAAATCTGTGACGAATCAAAATGCTATTGACGAAACAGAGGTAACGACGAAACAGGATGTGTTTCGTCGAGACCTCAACGACGAATCAAATGGTAGACGAAACGGGGTGTTTCGTCGAAGGGACTTATGGCGAAACAGGGGTGTTTCGCCAAATGGGTAATCAGCACAGTAATCTGTTTACTTTTCTGTTAAGTGTTAACCTGGTTAGTTAACTGCTGTTAAGTGTCACCATCTTGTGTACGATCTCAAATACGTGCTACGTGCTACTTGCTTATCAACTGTGTACTTATACGTGAACACAAACTGATTTCACATACGTGCATACTATAGGACGTGATTGACTTATTTGCGAGCACATAACCTAGCATACCGAGCAAACCAAGGTGAGTTCACACAAGCCAAGGCATGGGGTTCCCGGGGTGGGAATGGGGATTTGATGATTTACTGTACATACATAGATAACAGAACCTACTGCTAGACTAGTAACACTTATTGAACGATCTTCGCACACCTGCCAAGGACATTGGCCGCGATATTATGACTGACTTCGCACACCTGCCAAGGACATTGGCCGCGAACTAAATTTACAAATCTTCGCACACCTGCCTAGAGAGGCCGCGATACGAACAAACCTAGTCTAGAAAAACTTGGGGAAAGACCTTCCCCAACATCTTCGCACACCTGCCTGGAGGGCCGCGATGGAAACTAATACGATACATTGTAACGAACGAGCATACTACTACTCACGCTATACTATTACTGAACTATTAACTGTGAACTCGCTCAACTAGTTGTTGACTCTCTCTTGCATGCCTTGCAGGACCTTAGGTACATATGGAGCTTGCACAGGGAGGAGCAGGTCGTTGTGGGACTTGGATCGATGATGCCATGTTATCTATCTAAACATTTGAATTTACTATTTACGTTGGGTTTACATACTTATGCTTCCGCTATACACTTGTTGATGTTTGGTTTTGAAAACACCTTTCGTATTGATGAATGATTTTACTATTTACTTATATGTTCAATATGATTGGTGGCTTGATCCTGGTCAGTCACGCCTCCAAGCGGTGATACTCCGCGTGTGGATTTTGGGGGTGTGACAGATTGGTATCAGAGCCATTGGTTATAGAGAACTCGGTTTTAATAAAGGGAAAACGATTTTGTTAAAACCAGACTATAACCAGAACAGTGCTCTCAACGATCCACAACGACGCTTCGCTCCACGTGCAAGGCTCAACATCATAGGTACTACTATTCATGTTACTTTACCTACTTGCTAGAATTACATAGAACTTTGCTCGTGGTATGCTCAGATTACAGAACCTACTATATGTTATTGCTTGAGAATACTGTGTGCTCACTCTCTTCGCACTATTCGCGAACCGCTCACCCACATGTTCTCCTTGATGTCAAGATCATGGGTGTACGCGTTAACCTAACTCAAGCCCGGTTGGCGGCTTCGATCACTGAACTAGTTACTGCAGCACTCGCAGCTGCCCAGGCAGGAGGTGTAACCTGCCATCACCACTTACTCTAGGATCATTAGATCCTACTCTCGTAACTCAACACTTGTGCTTAATTGTGATTACTCTAACGCACACGACAAGTCAACACGCTCAGCCACCTATATGCACATACAAGACTTTTATGGACTGTCGTCCTACCACTTTCAGCGACACTGAAGGAGCTGTTGGACTTCTCCATTAGTTCGAGGAACTCGAATCGGTCTTCGAGTGTGTGAATGACCCGAGGCTCGTAAGGTGAAATATACCACTGATACTCTCGAAGGCACTGCGTTAACTTGGTGGAACGTGCAAGTTCAGATGCTGGGGCTGGCGGCTGCTAATGCCACCCCATGGAATGATTTTAAGGAACCTATCAAACGTGAATACAATAGTTATGATGCCATCCACAAGTTGGAAGTGGAGTCCTTTAACATGAAGATGACGGGGTCAGAGATAGAAGCGTGCACGATAACGATCCAACAAACTGGCAATTTTGTGTTCAACTATGGTGGACCCTCCCATAAAGAGCTTTGAGCTGTACCTCAAAGGCTTAGTACCAGGAATTCAAAACCATGTGAAGACGGCTAAACTTGCTACTATTCAAGATGTTACTCATCTTGCTCATCGTCTCACAGACCAGGCAGTGGGACAGAACAAGCTGCCTCAACGTATCAGCGATACTACTACCACTACTACTTCAACTACTTCTGCTACCCTCAGTAACAACGGATGAAAGTGGGATGGAACCTCTAGCAAGGGTTCGACTACGAATCCGTCCCAGGCACAACAGCGAAAGATCAATGACAACCAAAGTCCTGGACAGCAACCTTTTAGTAGTCAAGGGCAGGGTGAATACAGGGGAAACCACCCTAAGTGCAAACGATGTAACCTGCACCACAGCGGGCAGGGCAAACGCAATCATTGTCAATAATGCAACAAGCTTGGTCATGGAACCAAAGATGGTAGAAACTCACGTCCTGCAAACCAGAACCAACAACAACAGCCACAAGATCTATAGAATCGGCGGCAACAGCAGGGTAATGAGGGATGTTATCAGATGATGCTGAAGGTCACTTCAAAGTACACTGCCCACGGTTGAACCAGAACCAGAATCAGAACCACAACCAAGGAAACGGGAACTAGTGAAGACAACAACGGTGGTAATAACGATGGCAATGGTGCCAGGGGTCGAATGTTCGTGATTGGACAGGGTGATACTAAGAATGACCCCAAAGTTGTGATGGTTTCGACATCGACATTGGTATGGATTGGCTACCTCAAACAATCGAGCAGAAATCCTATGCAAGGAGAAGATCATTCGCATTCCCCGTTCTGATAAAGAACCTCTCGAAGTTCAAGGCGACAAGAGTGGTGTCGTGAGTGGCATCATTTCCTTCTTGAAGGCTCAGAAGTGTTTACGAAAGGGCCACACAGCTGTGTTAGCACTCGTTACGGATACATAGAAGAAAGAGAAAACGATTGAAGATATTCCTGTAGTACGTGACTTTCCTCAAGTGTTCCCCGAGGAATTACCTGGGTTACCGCCTCATCGTCAAGTCGAATTCCAGATCGAGCTCGCTCCAGGAGCAGCGCCCATAGCTCGAGCACCTTATCGTCTAGCTCCAACTGAATTGGAAGAACTGTCAAAGCAGCTACAAGAACTCTTGGAAAAGGGTTTTATACGTCCTAGCTCTTCGCCTTGGGGAGCTCCAGTGTTATTCGTGAAGAAGAAAGACGGTACGTTCAGGATGTGTATAGACTACCGTGAACTCAACAAGGTGACGATCAAGAATCGTTATCCTCTTCCGCGCATAGATGATTTATTCGACCAGCTACAAGGGTCGAGCTACTACTCCAAAATAGACTTAAGGTCAGGGTACCATCAGCTGAGAGTCCGGGATGAGGACGTCTCTAAAACAGCATTTAGAACTCGTTACGGCCACTACGAGTTTATGGTCATGCCATTTGGGCTAACGAACGCGCCTGCCGTATTTATGGATCTTATGAACAGGGTGTGCAAACCCTATCTCGACAAGTTCGTCATTGTTTTCATAGACGACATCCTGATTTATTCGAAGAGTCAGGAGGAACACGAGCAGCACCTACGACTTATACTAGAACTTCTACGAACGGAACAGCTATACGCTAAGTTTTCTAAATGTGACTTCTGGCTTCGTGAAGTCCACTTTTTAGGCCACGTGGTGAACAAGGATGGGATTCATGTAGATCCATCCAAGGTAGATTCGATTAAGAACTGGCCTGCGCCTCGTACACCAACAGAAATACGCCAATTCTTGGGTTTGGCGGGTTATTACAGACGTTTCATCATGGACTTTTCAAAGATTGCTCAGCCGCTTACACTACTGACACAGAAGGGTGTTGTTTACCGTTGGGGTAATGCACAGGAAACAGCGTTCCAACACTTAAAGGATAGACTCTGTAGCGCACCTATCCTCTCATTGCCTGAAGGCACGGACGATTTTGTAGTCTACTGCGACGCATCTATCCAAGGTCTTGGATGTGTATTGATGCAAAGGGATAAAGTCATTGCTTACGCTTCGCGCCAACTTAAGGTTCATGAACGGAATTACACTACACACGACCTAGAGCTGGGAGCGGTCGTCTTTGCACTTAAGATATGGCGACACTACTTGTACGGCACTAAATGTGCTATCTACACTGACCACAGAAGCCTCGAACATATCTTCAAACAGAAAGAGCTGAATATGCGACAACGACGATGGGTAGAGCTGCTAAACGACTACGAATGCTCAATCAGGTACCACCCAGGTAAAGCCAATGTTGTGGCTGACGCTCTCAGTCGAAAAGACACTGCGCCTAAGCGCGTTCGAGCTTTACAACTCACCATACAGTCTAGCCTTCCTTCCCAGATACGAGATGCTCAGATAGAAGCATTGAAACCAGACAACGTCAGGGCTGAAGCCCTACGCGGTTCAAGGCAACGATTAGAACAAAGGGCAGACGGCGCTTATTACGTAACAGGACGCATTTGGGTCCCACTGTACGGCAACTTACGCGAGCTAGTAATGGATGAAGCTCACAAGTCTCGCTACTCGGTACATCCTGGTTCGGATAAAATGTACCATGATATCAGAACTACATACTGGTGGCCTAGCATGAAGGCCCACATAGCCACGTACGTTAGCAAATGCTTGACTTGTGCGAGAGTCAAGGCAGAATATCAGAAACCGTCAGGACCACTCCAACAACCTGAGATACCACAATGGAAATGGGAACAAATTTCCATGGATTTTGTTACTGGCCTGCCTAGATCTCAACATGGGAATGACACTATTTGGGTGATCGTGGATCGACTCACAAAGTCTGCTCACTTCTTGGCAACCAATGAAACAGACAAGTTCTCTACCTTAGCAGACATCTACTTAAAAGAAGTGGTCTCAAGGCACGGTGTGCCAACCTCTATCATCTCTGACCGTGACGCACGTTTTACTTCAGAACTGTGGCAAGCAATGCATAAATCGTTTGGCTCTCGTTTAGACATGAGCACGGCGTATCATCCTCAGACCGATGGGCAGTCTGAGCGCACTATTCAAACTCTAGAAGACATGCTTCGGGCGTGCGTAATAGACTTTGGCAATGGTTGGGAAAAACATCTGCCACTTGTGGAATTTTCGTATAACAACAGCTACCACACCAGCATTAAAGCTGCACCATTCGAGGCACTGTACGGGCGTAAGTGCCGGTCACCTCTCTGTTGGGCAGAGGTGGGAGAAAGTCAAATCACAGGTCCAGAAATGGTAGTCGATACTACAGAAAAGATTGCACAAATACGACAACGCATGGCGGCAGCACGCGACCGTCAGAAAGCATACGCTGATTTAGACAGGAAACTACTCGAATTCCAGGTTGGGGATCGAGCGCTACTTAAAGTTTCACCCTGGAAGGGTGTGGTTCGTTTTGGCAAACGCGGCAAACTAAATCCACGATATGTTGGACCTTTCGAGGTTATTGAGAAAATAGGCAAAGTGGCCTACAGATTGAACTTACCACCTGAACTCAGTGCAGTTCACAACGTCTTTCACGTGTCGAATCTGAAGAAGTGTACGTCAGATGAGACCCACATAGTTCCCTTAAAGGAACTCACTATCGACGAGCGGTTGCACTTCGTCGAGGAACCTGTTGAAATCACGGACCGGGATGTTAAGGTCCTCAAGAACACGAGAATCCCTCTTGTACGAGTTCGTTGGAACTCCCGCCGCGGCCCAGAGTTCACCTGGGAGCGTGAAGATCAAATGGAACTCAAATATCCCCAGTTATTCGAAAACCAAGCAACTACTACTGAGGCTGAAGCTACCAACGCAGAATTTCGGGACGAAATTCCAAATCAACGGGGGGATAATGTGACACCCCAAGAAAACCAGTAATCTTCGCAAACCTGCTCAAGGAGCCGCGATACGACACAGGTAAACAACGTCACACTACTAGATTCCTCAGTAACTGCATGCTAAATTTCGGGACGAAATTTCTTTCAAGTTGGGGATAATGTGACAACTCGAATTTCCGCCATTCTCTATTCGCATTTAATGCACGTTGACCTTGACTGTTTAGTTGTTTGACTTGCCTGACTTCGTAACTGTACACTTTGTGATATGATAAAATACATTGTGTTTGCATGAATATGTGTTTGATTGTATAACATGGAACCTGTTGAGAAACATAAACTGCCTAACATAGGAAAGAACCCGACGAAACACAAGTGTGTTTCGCCATAACCATTCTCGACGAAACAAAGTGTTTCGCCGAGCCCAGATTCGCCGAAGCCCAGTTATGGGCCCAGCATGTTACGTATAGGTTTTTATTGAGTTATACTATTCTATTCGCCACACTCTAGCAAAACAGAAACCCTAGAACTCCCTCTCTTCTGTGCGACGGCAACAACCATCGTTCACCATCATCCCTAGCTCTCGAATCTTTGTTTGTTCATCTTGAATCGGTTAGTGATTAATCCTGTTGCATGAATATCTGTTCTTATGTGCTAGTGAATGACATGAATGCAGATTTACGGTGTTATATATATATGTGTTTATGATGTTCTTGATTCCGATATACATGGTTAATTAGATGCGTAACTCTTTGCGAAACCTAATATGATCGAACACTCAGTTTTTCATGTTGTTGTTTATATGATCTGGTTCTGATTACACGTTAGTATCTTGTTAGGGTTCGGTGATATGAGGAGGTGTGTTAATCGATATGTGGTACACATAAACTAGGGTTTATGCTAGATGATGATTTCTTGATGGTTAGATGATGATTTCCATGCTAATGATTCCTGTATGATCATGTATGTTGATGTGACGGCAGAATTAGGGTTTCTCATTACGTAATTGATTATTTGACGTAACTGATTCTTTGACGTAACTGTTACTTGGCGAATCAAATCTGTGACGAATCAAAATGCTATTGACGAAACAGAGGTAACGACGAAACAGGATGTGTTTCGTCGAGACCTCAACGACGAATCAAATGGTAGACGAAACGGGGTGTTTCGTCGAAGGGACTTATGGCGAAACAGGGGTGTTTCGCCAAATGGGTAATCAGCACAGTAATCTGTTTACTTTTCTGTTAAGTGTTAACCTGGTTAGTTAACTGCTGTTAAGTGTCACCATCTTGTGTACGATCTCAAATACGTGCTACGTGCTACTTGCTTATCAACTGTGTACTTATACGTGAACACAAACTGATTTCACATACGTGCATACTATAGGACGTGATTGACTTATTTGCGAGCACATAACCTAGCATACCGAGCAAACCAAGGTGAGTTCACACAAGCCAAGGCATGGGGTTCCCGGGGTGGGAATGGGGATTTGATGATTTACTGTACATACATAGATAACAGAACCTACTGCTAGACTAGTAACACTTATTGAACGATCTTCGCACACCTGCCAAGGACATTGGCCGCGATATTATGACTGACTTCGCACACCTGCCAAGGACATTGGCCGCGAACTAAATTTACAAATCTTCGCACACCTGCCTAGAGAGGCCGCGATACGAACAAACCTAGTCTAGAAAAACTTGGGGAAAGACCTTCCCCAACATCTTCGCACACCTGCCTGGAGGGCCGCGATGGAAACTAATACGATACATTGTAACGAACGAGCATACTACTACTCACGCTATACTATTACTGAACTATTAACTGTGAACTCGCTCAACTAGTTGTTGACTCTCTCTTGCATGCCTTGCAGGACCTTAGGTACATATGGGGCTTGCACAGGGAGGAGCAGGTCGTTGTGGGACTTGGATCGATGATGCCATGTTATCTATCTAAACATTTGAATTTACTATTTACGTTGGGTTTACATACTTATGCTTCCGCTATACACTTGTTGATGTTTGGTTTTGAAAACACCTTTCGTATTGATGAATGATTTTACTATTTACTTATATGTTCAATATGATTGGTGGCTTGATCCTGGTCAGTCACGCCTCCAAGCGGTGATACTCCGCGTGTGGATTTTGGGGGTGTGACAACGCTTCCAGTTATTCGCTCGTTTAGCTCTGCAAAATAACTCCGGTTACCCGTTATCAAGGTACCAAACATCTTTTTCGCTAGAATCGGCTTCAAATTTCTTTGGCAAAACCTTCTCTTCGTTTAAAAAGATAGTTTCTTGATCGGTCTTCATCATAAAAAATGTACCATCAACCTCATTATCTTGTTCCTCGGCTTGTGCCATGTTCGCCTCATTATTTTTGAATCGATCCGGACATCTTGAAACAAAGTGTCCATATTTGTCACACCGGTAACACTTTATTCCCGATAAATCATGCTTTTTATCCTTTTGCTTTCCGTTGTCTCGAGTTTTATTATCTTCTTGTGGACCACGGTTTTGGGTGTTATCCTGACCACGATCACGCCCTCGCGACGAGTGAGATCCTCGACCTCGACCTTTACCAGAATCACGTCCACAGCTAGAAGAAGATTCAGATTTAGAAAACATTAATTTACCTGAATTGTCGTATGCTTTATCTTCTTCTTTGATCCTCTCTTCATAAGATTTTAGTCTACCAACCACATCTTCATACCCGACCGTTTTCAAGTCCAAAACTTGTTCAAGCGAGGCCACAATATGTATAAACCGCCTTGGCAAACTAGTGAATAATTTCTTGACGATTTTTCGTTCTTCAATCTTTTCTCCTAGTGTGGCCGCCTTAGAAGCAATAGACGACAACTTTGAGGCGTACTCATCAATCGTTCCGGTATCCCTCATCTTCAAACCATCGAATTCGGTTATTAAGGTTTGAAGTCTTGCTTCTTTCACACGTTCCGCACCAAGATTTCTTGACTGAATAGCTTCCCACATCTCCTTTGCTAGCTTCAAATTACCGATCTGTAATATCTGTTCCTTCGGTATCGACTGAAACAGAAGTGCCTTCGCCATGTTATTTTTCTTCGCATCATTGGAACCCGGATCAATCACATCCCAAACTCCATAAATTCCAAAAATAACCTCCATACGCATGCTCCAGATCGTGTAATTCGTTGAAGTTAACATCGGACACTAAAACGAAACTGGATTCGTTTCCTTTACCGGAGCATTCGAACCTTCACCCACAACCATCGTTCGTTTCTTTCGTCGGCTATAGGTTTTGGTAGTCTCTGGGGAATCAATTTTCTTGAATACAACCCTTTAACACGGTTGTATTATCTCGTTTATTTTTCCGAATCCGGTCGATTTGTTCGTAACGATCCAACTAAACGAACGCGTTAAACAAACAAATTAATCTAATATGTTGATCACTTCGCTGACCAATTCACTGTTCGGCTACTAATTCATTACTTCCTCAAGAAGCACAAGAAATTATTTAATGGTTTTGCTTCCTTTTTAATCCACGTTGCACCAAGATAAAAAACAATTAATTTCTTCAATTAATTCACCAGCTTGAAGAAAAACCACAATTAATTGTTTCTAATTCACGTGCAACTCACCTTTTTTTTCACGTTCACCGCAAAACACCAGGTTACAATTCCGAGGACCACTACCTGTTCCAATCGCCGGTGACCGTAACCCTTTTGCACGCAGGTTTTTGTGTTCGCCGATATGTTGATCGCAGGTCACGGATTCTTTATGTCGCTCACCGGTAATCGCCTCTAATCACAGGTAATTACCTTGGTTCACAAGTACCAATCAACCACTTGTTCGCAGGTTGATTGAATACAGGTCCCAATTTTGATCTCCAATATCAACTTCCTCTTACTCACAGGTTAGTTGATTTACACAGTATCTCCTTCGCAGGTAACCACAAACGTAGGTTCCTCTCTCTTGTTATAGCGAACTGCAGCTTCTCCGAGATTCCCTCTGATTCGCAGTTAAATCTCACTGTTGCAGGTTTCAATCAACAAGAACCCCTTGTTTCGCAGGTTTTTTGATCTTCGCAGGTCCCTTGAACGGTCGATTTAATCCGCTCTGATACCAATTAAAGAGATTAATTGGTACAAAATGTTGTAATCAGAACACGATTCTTCACGGTTAAACACCCACGAATTTATTATGGAGAAATCTAACTCAAAAACTCCAAATTACTATTTTCCCTACCAATTTGATTGGTATATATAGCTAACCTAAACACGTTAGACTATAACTAGGAAACCTATTAATTAATTACATAATAATTATCTAAACACACTTCCTAACCTAACACGTATAGGAACCTTAGATAATATTCACTAATTAATTAATATTATTGTTTATTACTTGTCTTGCACTCCAAGCAATCATCCTAGCCATCCTTCACGCATGTAAGCCACGGATTAGACTAGGAATTCCCAACACTGACTTCACAAACTACTAGGCAAGGGGTGTGGTATACCGCCCCTTGCCACCTCAGACTCGTTAGCGCCCTTTGGCGCCCCTATGCCATTTCCCAGGCGCCATTGACACTTCGCCTACACAATAACGAGCGACAACGGCTCGATTTTTTGTGGCCCCCGTCATTTGACCATTGCAAACGGTTACAATTTAAAAAAATTAACTTTTAATTTTAAAATTTCACACTATATATATCCTACCTATTTTACTCAAATTTCCATCTATTCTCTATAAATTTTATAAACTTTATCATACTAACACAATGTTTCCAACAATCAAAACGCGTGGGACCCAACAATCCGTTTTGGGGTAATTTAGCAAACAACAAGCAAGAAGAACGATACCAAAAAGACCCGCGAACGGGTGAGATTGGGTATTATCCGATGCCACCCGCCACCCCAACCTCCCCTCATCCGACAACGCCACCACCGCTTCCCGGTTGTTTTGGATACTATTCCGCACCACCATTTTTCCCGAAACCCAAAACATACCCGAAACCCAACCCACTTCCTCAAAAGGTGGACGATCGAGAAGGCACCGTAAAAAGGGCGAGAATGAAGAACGTGCTCCTAAAACGATCGAGAGCAAATTATGGTTTATTTTTTTTTATTTTGTTTTAAATAAAAATGGTATATAATTTGAAAAAAAATACAAAATATAATAAAAAACAAATAATTAGGTAATCACGATAGGGGCTTTAAACCATTGCATACAAGTTAAAGGAAGGGCTTTAAAGCCACCCATATGAGGTGGCGCCTACGTGACGCTAACATGGCATAATAAAGCCCCTAGGGCTTTAAACCACACCCACCAACCTTATTATTGTTTAAAACAAAAGAAAAATAGTAACAAATATGAAGCCAAAATCATATCCAACCCCAATTTCTGACGAATTCAGACCATGGACTAGAATGTACTGAATTAGTTGTTAACCGATAAAACTGAAGAATCAAACCGCCTATGTTTGTTTGATTCTGTTCCTGATTGTCAATCTTAAACAAATTTCAGTTAAGTTCGCGACTCAGTCCAGCAAAACCAAAACAGAACCGTGTATTCTTCAAACTCGAAACCAGGGGTGACAATCGTGTTGGGATGGCAAGTTTTGGGTTTAATCGTTGAACCCAAAAACGACTGATATACCTTTTCATGTCAAAGACATCAGCCTTAACCCCACTTAAAATCGTGTAACCCGAACACGGATCATTTAATCCATTTATCTAAATAAGTCAAATGGGATGTAATCAAGTTGCAAACATGTGAAACCGGTTCGTGAGTTGTAATAAATATGTTAAACGGGTCCTAAACGGTTTAGTGCCTTAGTGGGTCAACCTTATTTAATTAGATGGGTTTAACAAGTCAACCCAAACGGAACCCTTTTATCAAAGGAAATAAATATAACAATTCAAAAGCCGATTATTTGGTGTCGTGTTCAGGTCATGTCAAAAATTACCACAGTTACTTGAGACAACGTTGCTTTAGGTTTATATTTTTAGGATTAAAACATATCTACGTAAGTTTTCATTTCATGTTCTCCTTTGAAACTGAGCTAGTCAAGAGGAATGGTCTTATAGCCCTTTGTGAGCATATTCAGCCACAAAATAGTGGTAAAAAGGTCATTCAATGTGTGAAACAGTGGAAGTATGTGACTACGTGAACATATATGTAACTATGCTATTCAAGTCTCATTAAAATTCTCAAAACATTCTTATTTTTTTGAGCTTTAAGATCAATGCAGGCAGCAAAGTTTGTTACCTCACAGTTGGATCTCAAATCCAGTAGCTTCATGTTCATCTATAACACATCAAAATTCTGTAACCGGTATCTCTCCGCGTCGCTTCCTGCCAACAAAGAATGTGAAAACTGAAAACAAATTATTGTCATCCAAGTAAGTGTTTAACCACCTAAATAGTGATAACATAATTACTATTAGATTATGATGCGGATTAAAAGCAATCAAATGGCCATACGCAATGAAGTTTGATAAAAGCTTCAATAATTCAAGAATGTCCAGAAGATTAAATAGACAATTCCTATAAACCAGAAAAAAAGAGATAAACATGCAAATTAAAAAGAAAACGAGATAACCAAGCAAAAAACCAATAAAATATGAAATATGTAAATGCAATTTAAACATTAAATATATCTTTAAGCGGCTGCTGTAATCCATCTGAAGTAAGCAACGGGTCGAGTTCGAGTACGATGCTCCAGTATCATATTACAGGCCGGACCCCGGGTCAGGTTCGTTCTCGCCTTATCGGTATCAGATTATGTAATCTATTAAAATTAGGATGCATGACAATTATCTATGAGTATGCATGGCAAAACGGGCAGCTAACAGGTTAAACTGAGTTTGAATAAAAATTGGTACTGTGAAAGTGTCATTTTGGTTGGTTCAAAACAAGCTCTAGAAAAAACAGTATCAAAAAGTGTCTATTTTTGTTGTTATGGTGGCTAGTGGTCACGGCAAGCAGTTGTTGTGGCGGCGGTGATGGCAGTGTAGGCGGCAGACAGTGGTGGTGCTGGCCCATTTGAACCTGTTCTAAGTTAGGAACTTTCGTAGGCGGCAGACAGTGGTGGTGCTGACCCATAATCAACTCATTTACCAAACAAAAACCATTGAAACAACCCATTTTTGAAAAAAATAGGCCATGATTGTCAAGCAAACAAGTCAAAGGAGGTCACCAAAAGTATGCCGTACCTCTTATGAATGAACTTATCCTCCATCAACGCTTTTTCTAATCTTTCCTCAAAAGGTGTCGCATGCCAGCTAACCTTCTGATCCTATAAAAGACAAAATGAGTTACAATCTTAATCATTAATCCCGAAACTAACCAAGTAAAGATTCGTTTAAAATAATGAACAAACCTAACCTCTCTATACTTATTAGTTGTATTAGGGATCCCATTACCATACCCCCATTTAGGTGTAAAGGGAGTTTCATCAGCATTCCAGTAAGCAGTAACCACCCCCAGTATAGGCCTGTCCCCAGGAGTTTGACCATAGGAAGCTGGAACCAAACTTTGGTCAACACAGCCCTCATAGTTTGACTTTGTACTTGCTTGTAATTTCACTTGTGATTGGGGGCTTTCTTGGACTGGTTCATCCAACTGAGAAAATTTTTTAGTGTTCATCGGTGAGTACACATATTGAAATTTGACCCTTGGATTATTCCCATAGGGAGGGAAAACAGTGCCAAGTGTTTGCATATCATCGGTTAATTTGAAAGGGGTTGTGTTAGGTGATGGTTTTGAAATGATGTGGTTGAACAATGACTCGGATGGATTCAAGGGTACTTTGGTGATTCTATGTGACGAGCTTTTTGATGAAAATGAACACGAATCGGGTTCAATCCCACAGACTTCCGAAGAGCTGCTAGAGATGCCACCTGTGTTTTTCAAACTGAGATATGGAACACAAGGTTTTGAGATACTGTTGATAATTGATTTACGAGGAAAACAAAATCAGTATATGAAACCAATTTTTGAGCATTTTTTGGAGTATGAATTACCTGGTTGATGAATGTGTTGAATGAAATGTTGGTTCTGGATCTTCATTATGAGGTTGTGAATCTTTCGATTTCTCAGTTTTCCGAATATCAACTGGAGTTTGTGGTAAAGTGCCGCTAGCTTTGAGAAATTTTGCCTGTAAAGGTATAATTTAGTTGTTCTGATTCTAAAGTGTAGATTTAAAAGCTATCTACATAAAAACCATATACACAAGCAACTCAGATTCAGTTGTTTAAAAGGTGAACGGAAAATACTGTGTGTATAAGACTGAGGTCAAATATGAGAGACAGACTTTGTGGTTCATGGTTGAAATCAAAACAGAATATTGAAAATGTGGACTTCAAAAACTAAACAAACATGATGAAGGACTAACAATTGCATTCATTTAAACGTGAAGTGTACCTATACATAAAAGATTCCTTCTCTTAAAAGGGATTAGATAATTGAGGTGACACTTTTTTTTAAACGAAAGGTATGTAGATGCAGATTTAAAATTTCCAGTCTCAAAATGCACAACCATGCAAACCACTTATCTGATTCAGTTACAAAAACTGTATAGAACCATGCACAAAATCTTTTTGTGGGTATGCCAATAGTCCTACAGTAACCTCAACACTGCTGAGAGGCTGCATTAGTGCTAATTGTGCATTACATACCATCAATAAAAACATTAAGAAAATTATTACCTCAGCCCTAAGCTCATCATCCAAAACTGGAGATCCTGCAACACGATATCTCACATTCTCGTGTTGTGAGATATCCCTATCTTCCTCTGAATAACATACACACACTCTATCAACACAAAACATCAGCAAGGAAACTCACATCTCTTAGAGACATAATGCATTTATATTTGAAAAATAAGGCAGCAATATAGTAATAAACCTAGAAAAATAAATCACAAACACAATATCATTTTTATATCACTACCGTGATATGAACAATCAAATATTATTTCACACTAACTTAAATAATGATCCGATGGAATAAACCTAGAAAGATAAACCAAAAACATAATATCCTTTTTGAATTACAACCGCATACTGTACTGTGATATGAACAATCAAATCTTACTTCACACTAATTTAATCAACTATCCGGTGAGATCAACTTCAAAATCACCTGTCTAACGAAATTAACCTAAAAAGATAAAACAAAAAACATAATATCATTTTTGAATTACAACCGATTTGGCGATTTCTGCGCCGTAACATGAACAATTAAATCGTACTTCACACTAATTTAAATAACGATCCAATAAGCTCCACTTCAAACTACCAATAATATGAACAATAAGTTTGTTCAGTAATGAATAAACTACCTGCAGAAGCTACTACAGACCACACGCAACCACTAGCCAGAGGATCAACATCAACAGGTTCCTAAACACCAAAACAAAAACAAAAACAAAAATCAGAACTCAAAGACAATAAAATTCTTCTGAAATTTTAATCTACTACCGTGATTTCAAACCCTAACCGTTTCGATCACAGTGATCGGATGAGAATCGCGATTGATCCGAGAACGATGATCATCTCTGATTCTGAAACAGCAGGAGAAACATCGCATCGATCTGTGAATGAACTCTACAAATTCATAAGAAAAGAATGAGAGAATAACACACAGAAGATAGAAATTAAGAACCCTAGGTTGATTATCGAGTGAACGTTGGGTTTTAGGAAATTTAAAAGTAACGGACCGAGAACGAGGGAACGACCGATTTGAGTCATGTTGTTTGTTTCTCGATCAACTACTTCACCAACTTTGGTCTAGATTTATAACATTAGGCTTAATGGGCCTCATCTTGGGCCTGGTCCAAGACTTCCGCTCCTGGTTACAGTTATTTATTTATTTATTTTTCTTCATATTCGGTTTCGGGTATGGTCAACAAAGTCAAATGTATTGCAATATCCGGTCTGGTATGGACCGGTTTTTGGCGAGGAAGTGATAGGATTTTTTCGGTTGAGTTCCGAATTTATTTTGGGTTTTTTTTTTATCAGGTAGGGCTGGGTATACCTGGGATGAACCTGGTTTTAGAGTATCGGCCTCGTAAATACTTGTCACTCAGAGTCGGGTATCAAACCTAATTTTGAGTTTTTCTAAGAAGGATATAATACCCGGTTTTGTGGGCACTTATATTCCTTGTCCTTAAGTGAGACTTTAGACGGTTATGTATATGGTTGAGCATATGCCTATGTTAAATTAAAGTGGTATTTAGATACACTATTGTAATAGCTTGGACACATTATGCCTATGTTAAATTAAAATGGTATTTAGATACACTGTTTTAGTACCTTGGACACGTTATTACTGTCAAATTTGTTGTTTATGTGCCAGATCTAAAAAGCTTAGATGTATTGTTAGTTACACGTGTTAGTTGGGTTCGGCTATTTATACATACATAACCATAATCAAACCATAAAATTGGTTATCAAATAAGTCATAACTGAACTATCAGTTTCTTTATTGTTTAGCTTTTTTTAGTTATTTTTAGTTTTGATTTAGCTATATAGTTTTTTAAGCCAAATTATGTTGATAACAATTTCCATCATAAACAACCCAAAAGTTAAATATTAATAGAAACTAAGATCAAACTTCGATATCCAAAGTCAAAGTCATATGAAATATATAAACTAGTAATGTCTCCATCCAAAATAGATTGTTTAAAGATGATAAGCTAGAAAATTTTGTGTTAAAAAAGGCAACTACTTGTATTTTTTTTTAGGATAATCTTACTCTTACACCAATTAATTTAGTCATTTCTTTTACCAGTTTTGAACATAGGACCTGCACTTTAAGAAGTACGAGCCTCTACCAAGTGGACTACCCATCATTTGATGTTCTACTTTTTTATGCTCGTGGATTATCTACGCATAAGCAAAGTTGCATTGGGAGCTTGTATCAATGTATTATATGTTTTAGGGTTAATATATAAAAACAAAACTAAAATACCATTTTAATTTTGCAATAAAAATAATTTAACCAAATACTGATAAATTAAAATTTTGAAATTGTTTAAAATATATGTATATTTGAGGTCAACCACATAAGTCAGTTAATAACACAAAAATAAAAGAAGCTTAACTCGAGTCTTTTGTAATGAAAACTAAATGTGTTGAAGAAGTATATTATTTAAAATATAAAGGAGTTAAATTTAGAAACTTAAAATATGATATTTTAAAAAATCAATATTGTTCATGAGCCATGTAAATTTATATATAACTAGGTTTTAATGGTGTCGCGCGTTGCGACGAAACGAAGCAAATGATAATGTTAAACAAACGATATTTGAAAATGAAACATGTTGTTTCGAAAGCTAAACATTAGAATCGGTTTAGTTTATCACTGTACCGTAAAACGATACCAAATAAACTCTATTTGGAATACAACTTCATTTTTAACAATACTTATATTGGAATCTCCAAGGGTAAAAACAAACACAACTGCGTACTTAAGTTTTTTTTAATTAACGAACAGAAGTTATTAAAGAAAATATTAAATTAATTGATAAAAGGTAATATCATTAAAAAAAGAAAAAAGAATTATGAAAAACAAAAAGTAAATCATAAAAGGGAAAAAAGGAAATATGTTAAAAGTAAATATAATAATAATGTATTATAATATTAAAATAATAAAATATTAAAAAACTATATATTATCTTAAAATAAAATTACTATTCATCGTCATTCAATGACAACATATATATACTATATAGTGAAATTCTCTCGCGCGTCGCGGCAGAAATTTGATCAGTATCGATTCGTTTAATTATGGTACCGAGCACTTACTATAGTAATCAAAAGGGAAAACCTCACATTGAACGAAAACAATAAAAATTAATATTAATACCGGTACCGATGTTGTTCAACTGATATTGGTTCGATTTGTTTGCGTTTTATGTTTATTTTTTTCAACATTCCGATATAAATTTTATTGAAAACGGACACTATGCATCTATCATACCAAACCAAACTTAAACTGACAGAACAACATCTGTATAGGTGTCTTTATTTATTTTTATTGTTTTTACTTTCGATAAATTGACATCGTATCATTACCATATATGCCGAACCAAACCGAACATCGGGACCGATATGTACTCATTTATATATTGTCTTATTTGATAATGGATACGGTGCCACTAAAATGGCGAATCAAACCGAAACCGAACGAACAACATCAGTTTTGGTACCGGTCTTTATTTTCATTGTTCTTTCTTTCTTTCTATAAACTAACATCGTATTATGTATATATATATAATATATATAATATTATAATAAATAAAAACAAATGCTCAAGATTACCAATTACTGATCACTTAGTATTTATATATATAATTTTATGATAAATAAATAATCTATTAATAATCTACTATTCATGAGCACTTGCAATTTATATGAATAATAATAATAATAATAATAATAATAATAATAATAATAACTAGTGATTTTTCCTCGCGCTTCGCGGCGGGAATTCGGTTGGTATCTGTTTGGTTCGTTACGATACCGACACTTGCTATAGTAAACGAAAAAGGAAACTTTACATCGATCAAAAACAATTATCGATATCGGCATCGATGTTGTTTAGTTGATATAGATTCGGCTGGTTTGCCTTCTATGTTTTTTGTTTCAAAATTACCATATAAACTTTATTGAAAACGACTATTAATTTGAGAGGGGGCCAGTATGATTGTGTTTTGAGGGGCCCCGATGGCGCTCTTCTTCTTCCTCAGAAGGGCTCATGTGAATCTCATTTGTGGATCATGATTTGTAACAACACTCTGCTTTTGCCTTTGAAGAAGATATCAAGCTGTTTAAATACACTCATCATATTCACCAAAGTAGAAACCTGAATTGTTTTAAGCATGGCTTCCGTTTAGGGAAGGATGCAGGCCTGTGGGGGTAAACGACGCTTCTCTGTGTGTGTGTGCACGGCAGTTAACAATAACTGAAGAAGATGAGTTTTTTTTTATTTTTTAATGTTATATACAATGTTTTCAGAACCGGACCGGACGTCGAACCAGTTGAACGAATTAAAAGATAACAACAATTAAAGAAAAAAAACAAAATCAAAGGTCAAATAATAAGAAAGAAAATTACCATGAGGATGTGGGCTGGTGGCCCTGAAGTTCGCCCGATCATTCTCCCTACCAGCAGTTTTTTTTTACCGAATTCTTCTTCCAGTAGATGGGACGTGGAGAAGTTGTCCTCTCCTACCACCACGATTCGGTAGGAGGGCTGGTAGAAATTCTCCCTTCCCAGTTGATTTAAGTGGGTAATTCTTCTCCACAGCCTAGCGGAGAGCTCAGTAGTTGCCAGAGGAGGAGGAGCAGGAGGGGGAGTGGCCGGTTTGAGAGGGGCCGGTATGATTGTGTTTTGAGGGGCCCCGATGGCGCTCTTCTTCTTCCTCAAAAGGGCTTATGTGAATCTCATTTGTGGATGATGATTTATAACAACACTCGGCTTTTGCCTTTGGAGAAGATATCAAGCCGTTCAAATACACTCATCATATTCACCAAAGTAGAAACCTGAATCGTTTTATGCATGGCTTCCGTTTTGGGAAGGATACATGCATGTGGAGGTAAACGGCGCTTCTGTGTGTGTGTGTGCACCGTAGTTAACGAAAACTGAAGAAGATCAGTTTTTTTTTTCATTTTTTTAATGTTATATACAATGTCTTCAGAACCGGACTGGACGTCGAACCAGCTGATCAAATTAAAAGATAACAACAATTAGAAAAAAAAACAAAATCAAAGGTCAAAGAATAAGAAAGATAATTACCACGAGGATGTGGGCTTGTGGCCCAGAAGTTCGCTCAATCATTCTCCCCACCAGTAGTTTTTTTATCGAATTCTTCCGCCAGTCGATGAGACGTGGAGAAGTTGTCCTCTCCTACCACCACGATTCGTTAGGAGGGCTGTTAGAAATTCTCCTTTTCCAATTTATTTAAGTGGGTAATTCTTCTCCACAGCCTAGCGAGGAGCTAAGTAGTTGCCGGAGGAGGATGAGGAGGGGGAGTGGCTGGTTTTAGAGGGGGCGGTATGATTGTGTTTTAAGGGGCCCTGATGGCGCTCTTCTTCTTCCTCGGAAGGGCTCATGTGAATCTCATTTGTGGATGATGATTTGTAACAACACTCTGCTTTTGCCTTTGGAGAAGATGTGAAGCCCTTTATATACACTCATCATATTGACCAAAATAGAAACCTGAATCGTTTTACGCATGGCTTCCGTTTAGGGAAGGATACAGGCCTGTGGGGGTAAACCGTGCTTCTGTGTTTGTGTGTGCACCGCAATTAACAACAACTGAAGAAGATCAGATTCTTTCATTTATTTTAATGCTATATACAATATATTAAGAACCGGACCGGACGTCGAACTATCTGAACAAATTAAAAGATAACAACAATTAGAAAAAAAACAAAATCAAAGGTGAAAGAATAAGAAAGAAAATTACCACGAGGATGTGGCCTGGTGGCCCAGAAGTTCGCCCAATCATTCTCCCCACCAGCAGTTTTTTTTATCGAATTCTTCCGCCAGTCGATGGGACGTGGAGAAGTTGTCCTCTCCTACCACCACGATTCGGGAGGAGTGCGGGTAGAAATTCTCCTTTTCCAGTTGATTTAAGTGGGTAATTCTTCTCCACAGCCTAGAGGGGAGCTCAGTAGTTACCGGAGGAGGAGGGGGAGTAGCCGGTTTGAGAGGGGCTGATATGATTGTGTTTTGAGGGGCCCTGATGGCGCTCTTCTTCTTCCTCAGAATGGGTCATGTGAATCTCATTTGTGGATGATGATTTGTAACAACACTCTGCTTTTGCCTTTGGAGAAGATATGAAGCCGTTTAAATACACTCATCATATTCACCAAAGTAAAAACCTGAGTCCTATTACGCATGGATTTCGTTTAGGGAAGGATAAAGTCTTGTGGGGGGTAAACGACGCTTCTATGTGTGTGTGTGCACCGCAGTTAACAACAACTGAAGAAGATCGGGTTTTTTTTTTCTTTTTTTAATGTTATATACAATGTTTTTAGAACCGGACCGGACGTCGAACCAGCTGAACAAATTAAAAGATAAAAACAATTAGAGAAAAAAAGACAAAATCAAAGGTCAAAGAATAAGAAAGAAAATTACCACGAGGATGTGGGCTGGTGACCCAGAAGTTCGCCCAATCATTCTCCCCACCAGCAGTTTTTTTACCGAATTCTTCCGCTAGTCGATGGGACGTGGAGAAGGTGTCCTCCTCTACCAACATAATTCGGTAGGATGGCCGGTAGAAATTCTCCTTTTCTAGTTGATTTAAGTGGGTAATTCTTCTCCACAGCCTAGCGGGGAGCTCAGTAGTTGCCGGAGGAGGAGGAATGGCCAGTTTGAGAGGGGTCGATATGATTTTGTTTTGAGGGGCCCTGATGGCGCTCTTCTTCTTCCTCAGAAGGGCTCATGTGAATCTCATTAATGGATGATGATTTATAACAACACTCTGCTTTTGCCTTTGGAGAAGATATGAAGCCCTTCTTTATATACACTCATCATATTCACCAAAGTAGAAACCTGAATCGTTTTACGCATGGCTTCCGTTTAGGAAAGGATCCAGGCCTGTGGGGGTAAACCGCGCTTCTGTGTTTGTGTGTGCACCGCAATTAACAACAGCTAAAGAAGATCAGATTTTTCTTTTATTTTAATGTTATATACAATGTTTTTAGAATCGGACCGGACGTCGAACCATCTGAACAAATTAAAAGATAACAACAATTAGAGAAAAAAAAACAGAATCAAAGGTCAAAGAATAAGAAAGAAAATTACCACGAGGATGTGGGCTGGTGGCCCAGAAGTTCGCCCAATCATTCTCCCCACTAGCAGTTTTTTTCCCGAAATTTTCCGCCCGTCGATGGGACATGGAGAAGTTGTCCTCTCCTACCATCATGATTCGGTAGGAGGGTGATGTGTGCAAAATGCAACATATAAATTACATCAATTGTGGCATAAAACTAACCCTTTTTTAGTACTAATGTTGGAAAAAGTGTGCTTTTGTCTTCCTTTTGTATTTTCAGGAGTAAATGAGCTCAAATTAACAAAAGAAGCAAAAAGACAGCTAAATCTAACATAAATACAAGAAAAGGATCAAACGTGACATGCCCGACCCCACGACAGCATCTTCCCAAGCAAAACAAGAAAACAGAAGGCTAAACACGCCCTGTGCTCAGTGAACACGGGGGTGTGCCCAAGTGCCAGCAGAAAAGACAAAGATGTAGAAGCTTCTATCGCCCACCACGGGGTCGTGCTCAGCGGACACGGGGCCGTGGTCAACTCTAAGATTCGCAGGATCTGGAGAAATCTTGATAGTACAGATTTGCTTCTGCACACGGGGGCGTGCCCAATGGACACGGGGCCGTGCCCGAGCTTCTGTTCAGCCTATAAATAGGGGTGCTTGGCTCAATTCCAAACCATCCCTTGGCACACCACCTCTCTCACACTTCACCCACCACCCACCACCACTATAACACCATCATCCACCACCATCATCCATTGTCCATCATAGAGTGTGTGAGTCATCTCGGGATCCAAGATTGATCGTAAGAGTTCTTGACAATCAAGGCCATGTTTGCCTAAGTCTCTTACATCACTTGGTGAAGACAAAGAGTCTAGTGTAATACTTTTTATTTTTAATATTTTCGCACTTTTTACTTGTTTATGTATTAATGACTTTAATAACTAGTTTTTTATGTTGAAGCTGATTTTTCCTTATCGTTTGTCCGTGGTGTCTTGGCATTATTTTACTGTCTATATAAAATAAAAGATTTTCACCATTCATATCTCCACGGTCTATATGGAGGTATGTTGGCTACCTGGTCGGGTCGGGGGTTAAGGGAACAGTTTGCTAAGAGTCTTGCCTTGTTCAGTGTATAGATCCTGCAAGGACCTAGGTCAAATTTAGTAGGAACTCCTTCAATACTTAACGGTATTGGATGGCGGGGGTCCAAACTCTTTGATCCCCTCATATGTAAGCTATTATTAATACTTTAACCCGGCTACTTAGGACTGTATCCCTGCTGACTCAGACTACTTAGCCGAGGGTAACGTCACCTTCAAAAGAGGGGCCTACCATAATATGCATTAATAACTTAATTAATTATCTTTCAATAATCCGACCCTTTAGGATTGTATCCTTGCTGACTCAAACTACTGGGTTGAGGGTAACGTCACCTTCAAAAGAGGGGCCTACTACAATAACTAAGATAATCTCTTAAAAAGTGCAAAAGTGCGGAAATAATCAAAGGTTACACTATACATGAGTCGGAGCCAAGTGATTCATCTTGTCTATCTGTTTTTCTTTTTATTTTATTTTCAGCATTTTTGTTAGTTTTTATTTTTCTTGTTTAAAACCTTTTTCTAACTTTTTGATTTGATTAGACGTTGAGGATAAACCGGTACTAAAAGCTCTTGTGTCCTTGGACGACCTCGGTATCTTACCAACACTATACTACGCTCACGATGGGTGCACTTGCCCATATGTGTGTTTAGTGTTAGTAAATATCGTGTTTTATAAATTTAAAACTTGGCTAAAAAGTGTAAAAGGGCTTAAAATAAACATTAAAAGCATAACACACTTCACGCACATCAAGTTTTTGGCGCCGTTGCCGGGGACACAAGGATTTTAAGAAAGCTTAAAATCGACGGCCTAATCAGTTTTTCAAAACCTTTTTAAAACGCGCGCACATTTTTCTGCATTTTAGTTTAGTTTTGCATTTACAGTAGGTTGAACACGGGGCCGTGCTGCATATTTTTCATAAAACACCCAGATACAGTAGCTTGAACACGGGGCCGTGCTCACTGAACACGCCCCGTGCTCAACGAAATCAGTAACTTTAATTAAAACGCCCAGATACAGATTCTGTACACGGGGCCGTGTCCACTGAACACGGGGCCGTGTCCAGCCTCTGTTTCCGTTTTATTTTTGTTTTCTGATCTCGAGACTTTGTTGTGGTCTGCTGAGTTATTCTCATGGATCAATACTCAGGAGGTTACAACTACACCTATGAGGAGGATGATTATAGGAATAATTATTGCACTAATTGTGGTGACCCGCACTCGGTTCAATATTGTAACTTATATCAACCATCCACTTCATACACTTACTATGAGGAACCCAGGTACGAGCCATCAACTTCATACACATCCTATGAAGACCAAAGGTATGAACCTCCTCCCTCATACTCATATTTTGATGAACCAAGGTACGAGCCTCCTTACTCATACTTTGAGGAACCAAGATATGAGTCACCACCTTCATATGCTTATTATGAGGAACCATGGCGTGAACAACCCACCTCGTATGAGTACTATGAAGAACAAAATTACGACCCTTATCCATCATATGCTTACAATGAAGAACAATGGTGTGAACCATCTACTTCATATGGGTATTATGAGGAACAAAGGATCGAACAACCGGACTCAAGCTTTGAAAATCCCGATCCTTTTTCTATAACCGAAGTGACCGATAGGATATTAGAACACCTTAGAGTTATCGATCGCTATATAAAAGAATCTCGCGCAAGGGAAGAGGAGTCCCACGCAAGAGAAGAATTAAATAAAGAAGAGATAACTGAAAGTGTAAAAATGGAAGAACAAATAAGTGAAAAACCGACACATGAGTTAAACAACGAAAAAGGTGAGTCCGACAACGTTGAAATTCAAGAAGAGTCTAATTTTGAAGAAATTAATCTCTTGTCACCTTCTTTTGAAAATCATTGTTTAGTTCCCACTCATGCTAAGTTCTTAAAAGAGTTAAACACTAACACTAAAATTGACGAAACGGTAAGTGTTAAGTTAACTAATGATCAAACCTCGCTAATAAAAGAAGACCCATTTGAAATCAACATTACACCGGTTCCATGTTTTTTTCAAAATTCATTTATTAGTAATGTCACAATTGATAAAGATCTTTGTGTTAACATAATGCCCAACTACATTTTCGAAAAATTAAGTATTAGTGATTTTTCTCCACTTCAAATACCCATTTTTCTATCTAATCGGAAGGTAATAAAATCAATCGGTGTAGTTGAGGATGTCTTGGTTCAAACAAATCAAATGGTAACCCCAACCGACTTTGTCATCCTTGATGACGCTCCTCTAGTGTTGGGACGACCTTTTGTAAAAACCCACGAAGCTTTGACAAACCGGAAGTACAACAATCTATTTATTCAATTAGGGGCATTTAAAAGAAGTGTCGATCTTGAGCGTTCAGTGAAATATCCGTTCGGCAATAACGACCCCCTAATTGAAGACGAGCCAGAACCACCCGATAAGGTGGGTCTAGCCAAGGACCCTTATAAACGTGGAGCACCACGGAGGCATTCCGCGGAACTATCCTGTCACGGCCCCGACCCGGTTTTACCCATTTCAGGAGCCGCGGGACAGAAATCCCGTGGTATTTATTTAATTGAGTTTAACAGCGGAAGTTTATCATCAGGATCTTTTTAAAACTAAAATTTTCCCGATTATTTTATTTCACAATTCGGGATAAAACCCCATTAATTTACAATATTATGATTTCACGGAGAAATCTTTATTTTACAAAACATATTTCTTTATTTTATAATGAGCCACTTTCTTAAGCTTGCCGTGCTCCACAGCACCTTTCCTGAATCACAACAGATCACCTGAAACATGTTTGAAAAAGGTTTTGTCAGCGGGAAATACTGAATGAATCATTCTAGTTAATAAAACAGACCTGTTTGTTATAAATTATAGTATTAAGGGTGATTACATTGTTTCTAATATCAACCAACTACCCACAGTATTTGTCACTTGACTTATTTCTGTGACTGTGGTCAGACCACACATTGGCTAACTCGTTGTCCAATGGTGGCGGGAAAAAGTAATGTATACAATACCCCACATACCGGCTGTAATTTGGTGACTACAAAGACTTAATCCCTGTAATTATAACTTTGAAAATAAACTTGCTTTTGAAAGTAATTTGATAAAAAGAGAATGACTCACATTGCAGATTTAACACGGATAGAGTCTAGTATAGAGATTAGCCTTGTTAACCTAATTTAAATAACAATGCACACAAAACTGGGTTAGTAATCAATACAGCATTTACGATAACTCACGAGATCAAACCCTCACAACGAATGACAAAGTGCAATCACTTAAACATCCATTGGATTCACAACGAATGACAGAGTATTCCCCGAGTTCGGGTGGTACTCAAACATCCTGTCGGAATCACGACGAATGACAAAGGATAACCCTAATGTGGGCAGCACTTAAACATCCATTGGATATATTGATCGATCGGACAATGAATCGTAATAGCGATCGAGTTATTACCCTGTTTTGCGGCAGCGATTCGGGATTCGTGTGTGTTTTGGACTATTTCTACAATAACTCGAAGTGTAATTGGAATTTAAACATCGCATCAACGGCCAGAATCAAGTCCCAATCTCTACTATATATAGCTGAAAAACAGTCCCCCTCGCGTGGCGCGAGGGGGTGTCGCGTGGCGCGAGAGGCGCCCCCCTACCATAGGGTAGCCTCGTGTAATAGTAGCCTTGCTGAGTTGGTTTTACGTGCTATCTCATTTTTGACAACAAACTGTCAAGATATTACCGAATAGGGTTTACCCCCCCCCCCCTGAGTTTTAGGGGCCCTGATCCTGATTCTGATTATTCTGAAAATTTTAGGGTTTGTTCAGAATCACTTGGGTTTCTCAATTAGGGTTTCCTAATGGACAATTAAAGTAATAATTAGGACTTTTTAATGAGAGTTGTTACATTCTCCCTACCTTAATAAAAATCTCGTCCTCGAGATTTACTGGAATAAATGAGGATACTTTCGCTTCATCTCTGATTCTAGCTCCCAAGTGTATTCAGCTCCTCTCTTTGAATCCCACTTTACTTTAACCAGCACTAGTCGTTTGTGCTTGAGAAATTTCACCTTTCGATCTTCTATCTGAAGAGGTTTTTCTACAAATTTTAACTTTTCATTTACCTCTATGTCTTGAAGAGGTACTACCAAAGATTCGTCTGATAGACATTTCTTGAGATTGGATACATGAAATACATCATGTACTCCAGCTAAATCTTCTGGTAATTGTAAACGATAAGCAACTGGTCCTATACGTTGGATCACAGGAAATGGTCCTACATATCTTGGACTTAGCTTTCCTTTCTTACCGAATCGAACTACTCCTTTCCAAGGAGAAACTTTCAACAGTACTCTGTCTCCAACTTGGAATTCGAATGGCTTGCATCTATTGTCTGCATAACTCTTCTGGCGATCTCGAGCCGTCTTCAGTCTTTCCTTGATTTGTGTGATCTTATCAGTAGTTTATTGTACAATCTCTGGACCTGATAATTGACTTTCTCCTATTTCTGCCCAACAAACTGGAGTTCTGCACTTTCTTTCATATAGTGCCTCGAATGGGGCAGTTTCAATACTTGAATGATAACTATTATTATAGGAGAATTCAATTAATGGTAAATGGTCGTCCCAATTTCCACCAAAATCTATTACACATGCTCTGAGCATGTCTTCTAGAGTTTGGATTGTTCTTTCACTTTGCCCGTCCGTTTGAGGATGATATGCAGTGCTTAAGTTTAGTCGAGTTCCCATTGCTTCTTGGAAACTTTTCCAGAAATGAGAAGTGAAACGACTATCTCTATCTGATACAATGGAGAGTGGAACTCCATGTAGAGATACGATTTCATCTACATACTACTTTGCCAATCTTTCCATGCTAAAGGTTTCTTTCATAGGTAAAAAGTGAGCAGATTTGGTTAACCGATCCACAATTACCCAAATCGCGTCATTACCTTTTCTGGTTTTGGATAACTTAGTAACAAAATCCATTGTTATAAGTTCCCATTTCCATGCAGGCATTTCTAATTGTTGTAATAGACCTGAAGGTTTCTGGTGTTCTGCCTTAACTTGTGAACAAGTAAGACACTTAGAAACATATCTAGCTATATCCTTTTTCATGCCTATCCACCAGAAATTGTTTCTTAAATCTTGGTACATCTTATTATTTCCAGGGTGTATAGTATACCTAGATTTATGAGCTTCCTCTAGGATCTTATTTCTTAATTCTCCCTGTTTAGGTACCCAAATTCTTTTCTTATGGAATCTCCAAATTCCATCATCTCCCTGAGTTAATTCTTTTATTCTTCCTTTCATTCCTTCAGCATCTTCCTTGATTGCTGTTTCATGAATATTATTTATTTGTTCCATTAAATCTAATTGTAGATTTAACCTGAGAGCACGAATTCGTCGTTGTTTTTCATGATACTTACGACTTAAGGCATCTGCAACTACATTTGCCTTTCCTTCGTGATACTGAATATCACAGTCGTAATCACTTAGGATTTCCATCCATCTTCTTTGTCTCATGTTTAATTCTTTTTGCCCAAAAATATATTTTAAACTTTTATGGTCTGTATAGATAGTAAATTTACTTCCGTAAAGATAATGTCTCCAAATCTTAAGGGCAAAAATTACAGCTCCTAATTCTAAGTCATGAGTTGTATAATTTTCTACATGCTTTTTCAATTGCCTTGAAGCATACGCAATTACTTTCTTGCGTTGCATTAGCACACATCCTAATCCTAGTTTTGAAGCATCACAGTAAACTTCAAAATCTTCAGTCCCTTCTAGTAAAGCTAGGATTGGAGCATTGGTTAATTTCTGCTTCAATATTCTAAAGGTTTCTTCTTGTTTAGGTCCCCATTCAAACTTAATGGCTTTACAGGTTAGCTTAGTTAATGGTACAGCTATCTTGGAAAAATCCTTAATAAATCGTCTATAATATCCAGCTATACCTATAAAACTTCTAATTTCCATTGCAGTTTGCGGAACCTTCCAATTGATAATTGCCTCTATTTTAGCAGGATCTACATGAATCCCTTTGTGATTCACTATGTGTCCTAAGAATTGCACTTCTTGTAGCCAAAATTCACACTTCGAGAATTTGGCATACAGTTTTTCTTTTCTTAACAAAGTTAAGAGTATATGCAAGTGCTCACAATGTTCTGTCTGACTTTTGGAATAAATAAGTATATCATCTATAAAAACAATTACAAATTTATCCAAATACGGTTTACAGATTCTATTCATCATGTCCATGAATGCTGCAGGTGCATTCGTTAACCTAAAGGGCATGACTGTAAACTCGTAATGACCATACCTAGTTCTGAAAGCAGTTTTAGGTATGTCTTCTTCTTGTACCTTCAATTGATGATATCCAGAACGTAAATCAATCTTAGAGAAATATCTAGCTCCCTGAAGTTGATCAAACAGATCATCAATCCTAGGTAATGGGTATCGATTCTTAATTGTAACCTTATTCAATTCTCTATAATCAATACACATTCTCATCGAACCATCCTTCTTCTTTACAAACAACACTGGAGCTCCCCAAGGGGATGAACTAGGTTGTATGAATCTTTTACTTAATAATTCATCTAATTGCTTTTTCAATTCTAACATTTCAGTAGGAGCTAACCGATAAGGTGCCTTAGCTATCGGTGTAGTTCCTGGAATTAGATGAATTCTAAATTCTACCTCCCTATCAGGTGGTAATCCCGGAAGTTCTTCCGGAAATACATCTGAGTATTCCGAGACTACAGGAATCTCTTTAAGTTCCTTTCCCTTAGTGCTAATGATTATCGAAATCATATACACTATTCCTTGCTTTCGTTCATAACTAGCAACTTTCATT
Organism: Helianthus tuberosus; assembly: GCA_030545235.1. Classification (NCBI taxonomy): domain Eukaryota; kingdom Viridiplantae; phylum Streptophyta; class Magnoliopsida; order Asterales; family Asteraceae; genus Helianthus; species Helianthus tuberosus. The sequence goes on from CM060442.1 coordinate 186,426,614, forward strand.
ACTGATATGAACTTCATGGGCTTACGTGGTTTATCTCCTGTAAGTGTGATTACTTCTCCAGTAGGTGCTTGAATTTCTATAGAATTCTTATCACAAAGGATTCGAGCATGGTTGGCTATTAACCAATCCATTCCTAACACAATATCGAATTCAGCTAATTTCATAGGTAACAAATTTGCAGAAAATTTATGACCTGAAAGTTCTATTTCTACTTTTTGCAAAATCTGATCTATTTTAACTGAATTCCCATCCGCAGTTTCGACTGTAAAAATCTGCCTAATGTTGGTTAAAGGTAACTTAAGAGCTTGACAGAATAAAGTATTTATAAAACTTTGGTTTGCACCAGAGTCAAATAATACTTTTGCGTATACGTTGTGAACTAAGAACGTACCAGCTATCACATTTGGAATGAGTTCTGCTTCTTGAGTGGTTAGCTGGAATGCTCTGACATTCTTCTTAGTAGCTCCGTCGGTCGCCTTAGTTTTGTTGTCTGCAGGTTTGACCAATTTAGGACATTCTGGCTTAAAATGTCCTGTTTCTCCACAGTTGTAGCAGATTCTGGTTTTCTTCCTGCAGTCTTCTTCACGATGTCCTATGGCTTTGCAAAAGTTGCAAATTACGTTACATCTTCCATAATGTTTCTTTTTGCAATCTCTGCAAAATGGTAAAGTTGAAGATTTCCCTATTCCTCTTTTCTTGAAGTTGCTGTTATTACCCACCCGAAATCCTTGGGTAATTTTCTGAGCCAGTTCCTTCTTCCTGTTTTCATCTCTTGTGCGTACCAGTTCATCAGTTAGGGTGTTGGCTAGTTCCACTGCATCGTCAATAGTGCGAGGTCTCGCAGCCTTAACAATGTTGCGGATTTCGCTAATTAATCCCCAAATGTAGCGGGAAATGAGTACCGGTTCTGGCGAAGCCAGTGTTGGTACCACCCTAGCATATTCGAAGAATGTCAAAGTATATCCTCGACAGTCCACATTAACCATCCGATGGTTGAGGAATTTATTTGCCATTTGATCTTTTTCATACTCGGGACAGAATTTTCTTTCTACAATACTCTTAAATTCTTCCCAGTTCATGGTATAGGCCACAATCCTTCTTTTAGCTTGTAATACTGTGTTCCACCATTCTAATGCCCCTTCTTTAAAAAGATTGGAAGCATACATAACTTGATCTTCCTCAACACATTTACTTATAGCAATTACTGCCTCAGTTTTCTCTAACCAACGTAATGCTGCAATAGCCCCTTCATTACCTGAAAATTCAGTTGGTTTACAGGCAAGGAATTCTTTGTAAGTGCAACCAGGTGTTGCAGCTTTCATTTTCTTGAAAATTGGGGCTTGCAGATCATTATTGTTATTAACATGATTTCCGCCTCCGTTTATACTATTACTAAAGTTGTCGCCTTGAGTACGTTTACTAGGAATGATTGATTGAGGTTTAACAGGTTTTTGAACAGCAGCAACGATTGTTGGAATAGCATTAGCTATTCCTTGTGCAACAATATCCTCTATATCTTGCCTATTTAACAATTGTTCTTCCTGAATTGGCTCAGATTGATTTACTTCATTTACTGGTTCATTATCAATGTTTGCCATCTGATAATTAATTTATAAATAAATAATTAGTATAAAATAAGAAATAATCCAATGTCACAATTAATTGCACGTAATCACGTAAACAAATATACAAACAAAATTGTACATTTTTCTAAAATTTCCATTTTATAGATTCTATTATGCTTCTATATACAACCGTTTTATTGGTTATTTCGCACATACTGACTGGTATTACTGTTGTTATACAAATACAGACTCATAACCCATTTCTATCTCGTCACTTGTTTTCCTAAAAACGAAGCTCCCTTTCATCATATTTCCATGCAATTTGTCCTCCTATCTCTCGAATCCTATTTCCAGCATCCATCAATTCTTCACCAAAATGGCGAAGTTCAGCCATATTCTCATTACTCATCGGTGGATTTGGTAAAGGTTCTGGATCAAATTGTGGGAGAAAGGAATAAGGACTGTTGACAATGTTTTGGAATTGCCAGTCATTTGTCCACCATTCGTCCATTCCTAGCGGTTGGGTATGGATTATTGGTTCTGAAATTGCTGGTTCAAGATTTATAGGGATTTGGGCTTCAATAGGACGATTAAAAACATTTGTATTGACAGGCTGAATAGTATCACAGCTTGCCAATATAAAATCTATTTCCTCCTGAAATGTCATTTCCTGGTTTCGTTTAGAGCTTTCTCCAATTTCCATCTGAGTTTGTCTAGAACCTTTTCCAACCTCCATTTCTATCTCCTTAGAATATTTCTCAAATTGTATTCCCATTTCTCTAGCATCTTCCCCCACTTCTATCTCCAAGTCCTGCGGTTTCGAATTTTCCCCGGTTTCAATTTCTTTTCCTTTTTCTAAGGGATTATTTATTTTAGGAAGTTTCTTAGCTGGCTGCTTCTTACGTAGACGACTTCCCCACACGTATCTCCTTCTTTTCTTTGGTTTTGGCTTTTTCAAAGGTGGAGCGCTAAATTCTATTGGTTGTTCTACATCAGGAAAGTACCCAGTAAATTCTTTGGAAACTTCTATGTTTACGGGGTAGAGGTTGAGATTCTCTAGGGCTCCAGATAACTCATTCATGCTGTTTAAAATAAATAAAAAAAAATTTATAATAACTTTCAAAATAACCTTCACATATTATTGCCTACTATATTATTACAAAACAACTGAAATTTAAAACACACTTATGTTTTACTGTAAATTTATTTATTTACTGGATGGATTTTCTAGCTTGTAGGTGATAGGATTTGCTAGTCAATTTATTTAGAGAGCTGCATTTACTGCTACTGTAGCTAACATATAAAGATTTGCCCATTTTTCGTCTAACTTGTCTTCCCAGGGTGATTTACTGATTAATTCCTGAGTTTCCTTTTTAACTTTCTTTTCTCGAGACTTCCTTAATTTCTCCTGACTTTTTCTAATAATTAAGCTTCTTTTATCAGGAGAAAGTGGTTCCTCGTATTGGGCTTTTCGAATGAATATTCCTTTTTCAGGAGTTTGGGATGAACTTCCTTTTTCATTTGATGACCTATCTAATTTAAGATAGATATTTGAAAGCTTTTGCTTACCCATACTGTAACTAACAAATAGTCAGTTATTAAAACACATAATCACATAATAGTAATCAGGAAAAATTAAGTATTTCTAAATACTTAATTAGCTTAACTCAGTGGCTCTGATACCACCTTTTTCTGTCACGGCCCCAACCCGGTTTTACCCATTTTAGGAGCCGCGGGACAGAAATCCCGTGGTATTTATTTAATTGAGTTTAACAGCGGAAGTTTATCATCAGGATCTTTTTAAAACTAAAATTTTCCCGATTATTTTATTTCACAATTCGGGATAAAACCCCATTAATTTACAATATTATGATTTCACGGAGAAATCTTTATTTTACAAAACATATTTCTTTATTTTATAATGAGCCACTTTCTTAAGCTTGCCGTGCTCCACAGCACCTTTCCTGAATCACAACAGATCACCTGAAACATGTTTGAAAAAGGTTTTGTCAGCGGGAAATACTGAGTGAATCATTCTAGTTAATAAAACAGACCTGTTTGTTATAAATTACAGTATTAAGGGTGATTACATTGTTTCTAATATCAACCAACTACCCACAGTATTTGTCACTCGACTTATTTCTGTGACTGTGGTCAGACCACCCATTGGCTAACTCGTTGTCCAATGGTGGCGGGAAAAAGTAATGTATACAATACCACACATACCGGCTGTAATTTGGTGACTACAAAGACTTAATCCCTGTAATTATAACTTTGAAAATAAACTTGCTTTTGAAAGTAATTTGATAAAAAGAGAATGACTCACATTGCAGATTTAACACGGATAGAGTCTAGTATAGAGATTAGCCTTGTTAACCTAATTTAAATAACAATGCACACAAAACTGGGTTAGTAATCAATACAACATTTACGATAACTCACGAGATCAAACCCTCACAACGAATGACAAAGTGCAATCACTTAAACATCCATTGGATTCACAACGAATGACAGAGTATTCCCCGAGTTCGGGTGGTACTCAAACATCCTGTCGGAATCACGACGAATGACAAAGGATAACCCTAATGTGGGCAGCACTTAAACATCCATTGGATATATTGATTGATCGGACAATGAATCGTAATAGCGATCGAGTTATTACCCTGTTTTGCGGCAGCGATTCGGGATTCGTGTGTGTTTTGGACTATTTCTACAATAACTCGAAGTGTAATTGGAATTTAAACGTCGCATCAATGCCCAGAATCAAGTCCCAATCTCTACTATATATAGCTGAAAAACAGTCCCCCTCGCGTGGCGCGAGGGGGTGTCGCGTGGCACGAGAGGCGCCCCCTACCATAGGGTAGCCTCGTGTAATAGTAGCCTTGCTGAGTTGGTTTTACGTGCTATCTCATTTTTGAAAACAAACTGTCAAGATATTACCGAATAGGGTTTACCCCCCCCCCCCCCTGAGTTTTAGGGGCCCTGATCCTGATTCTGATTATTCTGAAAATTTTAGGGTTTGTTCAGAATCACTTGGGTTTCTCAATTAGGGTTTCCTAATGGACAATTAAAGTAATAATTAGGACTTTTTAATGAGAGTTGTTACATATCCTTAGTTTTAGATTAGTTTAACTTTTATGTTTTCTAGTTTAGTTTTAATTTTCAGGAATAAAGTACACTCGAAATGGTGGAGGTTACTAAGGGAAACTTGAATCCACACCCCATGCACAAAAACAGAGCCTCCCGACAATTTTTCTTCATTACAGCAAGTTTAGCACGGGGCCATGCTCACCCCAACACCCCCCATGCCCGAGGTTCTGCAGAAAATGCCCAGTTCAGGTAACTGGACACGAGGCCGTGCTCACTGAACACGCCCCCCGTGCCCAGCCTTCTGTTTAAATTTGATACTGGCAGTCTGACCACGGGGCCGTGCTCAGCCAACACACCCCGTGTTCAGCTACCCAGTAACATAAAATCTTGTTTTTAACCCACTTTTACACATTTTAATCAACCAAAAAAATTATTTTTGGGACACATTGAGGACAATGTGTAATTTAAGTGTGGGAGGGATGCTAAAACCTTGAATCTTGCAAGTCCTAAAAACAAGCCTTACACAAAACTCTATTGGAACCGCTAATCACCCCAAATTTTTTTCAAAAAATTTCATTTTTTTTACTTGTCTAGGTTTAACTTAGGAATTTCAAATTCTAAAAAGGTTATATTTTTACAAATTTACAACCGATAGCGTCGTGATAAAAAGAACCAACATAAGAAAATTATGAAACGGCATGGCAAGCTTAGTTAAAATTTGATTATATATACTTGATCACATAAAAACCAATTCCCACAAAAGTGAGTTTTGAGCCTTTATTGAGCATACAAATACATATCATTAAACTAAATGCTCATTTTTCGTTTCTTGTGTGAATAGCCGCTTGGTTCTTACAACTCTAAAACTTGCCACGACGATGCATTCCCGGTCCTTACCAACTTAAACCCAAGTAAGTAAATGATGGAGGCATTAGGACTAACCCTTTTTATTTCTACACCATTATTTTTTTTAACACCTACCCAAAATCCCCATAGTTAGCCCCTTTGAGCCTAAACCTTTTCATTTCATAACCCAAACCAAACACCCTTTCACCCACCAAAACCCTTTTTATTTTTAACCTTTTGTTTTAGTAACAAGCTGAGTTTCTCGTATGACTTTTCAAAAAAAAAAAAATAATAATAAAATAAAATAAAATTTTGATGATGAAGCAAAAGAAAAATAAACAAACAAGTTTATCAAAAATAACTTTGTTTGAATAAAAGCTTCATCAAAATAAAAGTTGCAAAAATAAAAAAGTCTTACGAAAACCAACGCCTGTTACGCTTTTCGCCCTTTTACTAACCACTAACCCAACCACCTACCTTTTACCCAAGCCTAACTCTTCACCCAAAAGTCCTCTTGATATTTACAAAGGTGTATAGTTAAAAAGGTGGAGGATTGATTGCTTGGCAAGCCTATGGTAGGAATAAGTTCCATGCCGCTCTCGAGTGATTCACTAAAATACATTTTTCGGCCGAGTGTTGAGTGATCCCCGTGAGGTATGTGAACTTGTATATAAATGAAATTTTAAAGAGGCATGTTATGCCCTAATAAGTAATTTATCTTATGAAAAGTTTTAAATAAATCATGACGAATAGGACTGTAAATAAATAAAAATAAAACTTAATAAAGAATCTTGAAAATCCCGACACTCTATGACAAGCCCAAAAACCTTCTCTTCTACCAATTCCATATGGGAGTGTCAAGCCACATTATAAAGAGTTTTGCTTGAGGACAAGCAAAGATTCAAGTGTGAGGGTATTTGATGTGTGCAAAATGCAACATATAAATTACATCAATTGTGCCATAAAACTAACCCTTTTTTAGTACTAATGTTGGAAAAAGTGTGCTTTTGTCTTCCTTTTGTATTTTCAGGATTAAATGAGCTCAAATTAACAAAAGAAGCAAAAAAGACAGCTAAATCTAACATAAATACAAGAAAAGGATCAAACGTGACATGCCCGACCCCACGACAGCATCTTCCCAAGCAAAACAAGAAAACAGAAGGCTGAACACGCCCCGTGCTCAGTGAACACGGGGGCGTGCCCAAGTGCCAGCATAAAAGACAAAGCTGTAGAAGCTTCTATCGCCCACCATGGGGTCGTGCTCAGCGGGCACGGGGCCGTGGTTAACTCTAAGATTCGCAGGATCTGAGGAAATCTTGATAGTACAGATTTGCTTCTGCACACGGGGGCGTGCCCAATGGACACGGGGGCGTGGTCAACTGATGCAGACAAAATGCAATTAATGAAGACAGAGAAGGATGTGGACACGGGGCCGTGCCCAATGGACACGGGGCCGTGCCCAATGGACACGGGGCCGTGCCCAATGGACACGGGGCCGTGCCCGAGCTTCTGTTCAGCATATAAATAGGGGTGCTTGGCTCAATTGCAAACCATCCTTTGGCACACCACCTCTCTCACACTTCACCCACCACCCACCACCACCATAACACCATCATCCACCACCATCATCCATTGTCCATCATAGAGTGTGTGAGTCGTCTCGGGATCCAAGATTGATCGTAAGAGTTCTTGACAATCAAGGCCATGTTTGCCTAAGTCTCTTACATCACTTGGTGAAGACAAAGTGTCTAGTGTAATACTTTTTATTTTTAATCTTTTCGCACTTTTTACTTGGTTATGTATTAATGACTTTAATAACTAGTTTCTTATGTTGAAGGTGATTTTTCCTTATCGTTTGTCCGTGGTGTCTTGGCATTATTTTACTGTCTATATAAAATAAAATATTTTCACCATTCATATCTCCACGGTCTATATGGAGGTATGTTGGCTACCTGGTCGGGTCGGGGGTTAAGGGAACGGTTTGGTAAGAGTCTTGCCTTGTTCAGTGTATAGATCCTGCAAGGACCTGGGTCAAATTTAGTAGGACCTCCTTCAATACTTAACGGTATTGGATGGCGGGGGTCCAAACTCTTTGATCCCCTCATATGTAAGCTACTATTAATACTTTAACCCGGCTACTTAGGACTGTATCCCTGCTGACTCAGACTACTTAGCCAAGGGTAACGTCACCTTCAAAAGATGGGCCTACCATAATACGCCCACGATGGGTGCACTTGCCCATATGTGTGTTTAGTGTTAGTAAATATCGTGTTTTATAAATTTAAAACTTGGCTAAAAAAGTGTAAAAGGGCTTAAAATAAACATTAAAACCATAACACACTTCACGCACATCAGAGGGCCGGTAGAAATTCTCTTTTTCCAGTTGATTTAAGTGGGTAATTCTTCTCCACAGCCTAGCGTGGAGCTCAGTAGTTGCCGGAGGAGGAGGAGGGGGAGTGGCCGGTTTGAGATGGGCCGGTATGATTGTGTTTTGAGGGGCCCTGATGGCGCTCTTCTTCTTCCTCAGAAGGGCTCATGTGAATCTCATTTGTGGATGATGATTTGTAACAACACTTTGCTTTTGCCTTTTGCCTTTGGAGAAGATATCAAGCCGTTTAAATACACTTATCACATTCACCAAAGTAGAAACATTATTTGTTTTACGCATGGATTCCGTTTAGGGAAGGATACAAGCCTGTGGGGGTAAATGGCGCTTCTGTGTGTGTGTGTGTGCATTGCAGTTAACAACAACTGAAGAAGATCAGTTTTTTTTTTCTTTTTTTTAATGTTATATAATGTTTTCAGAACAGGAGTGGACGTCGAACCAGCTGAACAAATTAAAAGATATCAATAATTAGAGAAAAAAATCAAAGGTCAAAGAATAAGAAAGAAAATTACCACGAGGATGTGGGCTGGTGGCCCAGAAGTTCACCCAATCATTCTCCACACAAGTAGTTTTTTTACCGAATTATTCCGACAGTCGATGGGACGTGGAGAAGTTGTCCTCTTCTACCATCACGATTTGGTAGGAGGGTCGGTAGAAATTCTCCTTTTCTAGTTGATTTAAGTGGGTAATTCTTCTCCACAGCTTAGCGGGGAGCTCAGTAGTTACCGGAGGATGAGGAGGAGGGGGAGTGGCCGGTTTGAGAGGGGCTGGTATGATTGTTTTTTGAGGGGCCCTGGTGGCGCTCTTCTTTTTCCTCAGAAGGGCTCATGTGAATCTCATTTGTGGATGATTATTTGTAACAACACTCTGCTTTTGCCTTTGGAGAAGATATCATGCCGTTTAAACACACTCATCATATTCACCAAAGTAGAAACCTGAATCGTTTTACGCATGGCTTTCGTTTAGGGAAGGATACAGGCCTGTGGGGGTAAACGGTGCTTCTGTGTGTGTGTGTGTGTGCGCACTGCAGTTAACAACAACTCAGTTAACAACAACTGAAGAAGATCAGTTTTTTTTTCTTTTTTTAATGTTATATACAGTGTTTTCAGAACCGGACCGGACATTGAACTGGTTTGGTCACTGGTCCACTGGTTCGACCAGATGTAAGAACCGACAGGTTTCTTAAAATTAATAGGGTGAAATTTAAAAAAAAAAGCCGAAATCCGGTTCAATCCTTTAATAACCCGGTTCAACCGGCCGGTTTTACGGTTCGACCGCTGGTCCGATCCAGTTTTCAAAACATTAGTTATATACCTCTTTAGTCATAATAGGAACTTAGTTACATTTATAATAAATTATAACCACTATTAAACATGTTTTCTAACTTTATGTTATATGTGCATTTATTGATTTCGTATTATAAGGTTCAATACATCGTGTAACATGTTTTTCTTTGTTTGCGGGATTGAATATTTTAAACATGTGTAAAATATTTGAAGCAGCAAGTACAAGTGAGAACAAGCCATTTTAGAGGCGTGAAGTGGGACATTCTCCATACTTTTACGACACTCTGAGGGCAACATGAGAATTTCATTCAAATCCTACATTTATGTCGATGGGAGAGAGAACGTCAAGAGAAAGAGAGAGAGAGAGAGATTATAACTGAACCCTAACTAACCATTAACAAAGAGTTTTCAATACATTTTCATTTTAAATGTGCTACTTTGTTACATGGATTGACCTAGAAATTCAACATTTGTAAATTGTAATAGAGATTATAACTGAACCGATATCAATCGGGACACCCGCCGCAACGCGCAAGAATTCCTACTAGTATTTCTTTCAAGTAGATCGGACTCCTTAAATATATCCATGAAATCGAAATTGTTTAACTAACTTATTACTAGAGATGTACTTCCGTTCAACTTCAAAACAATATATAATAATTACATTTTCAATACTTTTTTTAGCTACCTCATATTAACACTAATATTACTTATAGATGATACCCTTTTAACTTCAAAACAATATCACGTGTGTTGATGTTCCTTCGATTAGTTAAACGAACTTTTGCCAAACAAATTCATGATATCATATGTGCTTCCTTGAGTATTTTTGTTGCATGCCCTTCTTGTTTAATAAATATTCCATTCAACTTTTGTGTGACCTCGATGCCAAGGTAGTAAGACAATTTTCCTAAGTCACTCATCTCGAACTTTTCCGCAATTTGTCTTTTGAACTCAACAATGTATCCGGTTATAGCCAAGTCGTCAACATAGACTCCAATTCGTGACAAGAAAAGACATACTGGTTACTCGTTTGTAGACGGCTTGCTCTCTAACACATCTTTTGAAAGATTTATGTCATTGAGTAATATTATATATTGTTTTTCTTATAGAGTAATATTACCGACATGGTCCTAGGTAAGATTTATGTCATTGAGTAATTATTGTTAAGAGTTAATAGCTAAAATGGTCCATGAGGTTTGCTCACTTTTGCCACTTTAGTCCAAAATCCAAAATTTTTAAATCTGGGTCCCTGAGGTTTGCATTTTGTTGCCATTTTGGTCTAAAAACGAAATCAGGTCAGATTTTCAAAAAAAGAACATGCTATTGTGTCTTTATGCTCAGGGGTATTTTAGTCATTTTGGCTTTATTATATAGTAATATTGATTAAAAACAATTAAACCCAAAAATCTGCTTCTCTCTCTAACACCCCTCTGCACTCTCTTTCTCTCTCTCTAACACCCCTCTGCCTCTTTCTCTTCTCTCTCTCAACCTCTCTTCTCTGAACTACCACCACCACCCCCACCAACGAATCATCCCCACCACCACCATCCCACTGCCATCATCTCTCTCTTCTCTCTCTACTCTCTCTCGAACACCACCGCCACCGAACTCCACCAACAATTTTGTGTAAAATCACCACAAAACAACAGTTGGCCGGTGAAGAAAAGACCGTTGGCCGGTGAAGAAAGTGTACGGAGAGAAAAAAAGGGGGTGATTTTCTCTAAAGTAAAAAAGCCCTAATTGTTTACCCCACCCACCCGCACACCATCTCCATTATAAAAGCAAGAATCATCACTGTCTTCCCTGTGACATCCACCTGAACCATCGCCTTCATCTACACCGTCGCCGCCGGAGGCTTCCTTGCCTTCATTTTTATCGTGGCTTCACATCTTCATCTAGATTATCGAGGTTCGTGTCAGCCGGAGGTGGGTGTGTGGGGAGAACGGTGGGCTTTGGTGGTGGGAGATGATTTGATAGCCGACTGGTGGGGTGGTTGTGTTTGTGTGGTGATGATGATGAGATTGTTGGTGTAAAGACTATAGCTTGAACGAGATTTCAGTTTGTTCTATATTATGGTTTTTGGAGAACACGGTGAAGAATCTAACAACTTTTCACCCATGATTCTAAGTTTTGGATTGTAAATTTGGAATTATAGTAGTTTTTGATCTTGTTTTGACTATAAAACAAGATAGAATGTCTGCTCAGTGACCATTTAATGTTCCTTGAATAGAGGTGGGACCTTTGGATTTTTGCAAGTTGGGTCTGTTTGTGGTGTGTGTGTTTGGTCGGATGGTTGGGTCTGCTCGTGGTTGCCGGAGGTTGGGTTGTGGTAGGCGGATTGTGGTGATGATCGGGTGGTAATTGTGGTTGGCTGGTGGTAATGTTGGAGTGAGAGAGAGAAAGAGGTGAGGGTTGAGAGAGAGAAAAGAGAGGCAGAGGGGTGTTAGAGAGAGAGAAAGAGAGTGCAGAGCCAGAGGGGTGTTAGAGAGAGAGACAGATTTTTGGGTTTAATTGTTTTTAATCAATATTACTCTATAATAAAGCCAAAATGACTAAAATACCCCTGAGCATAAAGACAAAATAGCATGTTCTTTTTTGAAAATCTGACCTGATTTCGTTTTTGGATCAAAATGGCAACAAAATGCAAACCTCAGGGACCCAGATTTAAAAATTTTGGATTTTGGACTAAAGTGGCAAAAGTGAGCAAACCTCAGGGACCATTTTGGCTATTAACTCTATTGTTAAATATATTACTGACATGGTACTAGGTAAGTTCAACGTGGCATGTGCAGGTTGTACAATTGACAATTTGACGGTGGTGGCTTGATGCTAATGGTTGTGGGTGCTTAATTTCAGTTTGAGACATTCTTTTGTTTAAGTAAATATTTTATTGACAAATTGAAGTTGATGCCCATATAGTCACCAACATCCAGAATGAAATTCGAATCTTGGCTGGAACTAAGCTAACCTATTCTTCATGGATCAAGCTATTTCAATTGCATGCTGCTGGTTAGGGCTGCAAACAAACATAAACAAGACCTTGTTTGTATTCGCTCGTTAAGGAAATAATGTGTTCATGAATACTTATCAAAATATATTTTACGTTCATGTTTAGGAACGCTTCACGAAGGACGCTAGATGTGGATGGTGAAGGTCGATAGTATTCGTCGATGTTAATAATGAGTAGGAAATCGAAACATTGCATAAACAAGGTGTAAATGGGTTTTTTTTTCCTATTATTGTTAGGGTTATAAAATAAATAGGAATCAAAGAATATAAAAAGTTCTAAAAAATAATGAAATGTATAAAAAACTTTAACGGACGATACAAATAACAAACATGAACAAATGTCCACAAACACATTATAGAACGTTCACGAACATATTTTAACGAACGATGCCTTTGTTCGTGTTAGTTCATTTAACCAATCGAACAAAATTTCTTGTTCATGTTCGTTCATCTATTAAATGAACGAGTGCAGACGAACTTCCCATCGAACGGTTGCTAAATGTTCAGTTCGCTTGCAGCCCTACTAGTGGTTATAAGGTCTTGGATCATATCGATGGCACATCTCCAACAAATGAAATCGGACCCACGTATGCAAATTCAATGAAAATTAACGTGACCGTCCTTCAATGGATCTATGGAACATTGCTAGATGACCTTTTAGCTCGATGGCACATCATCAATGTTGCAGCATGGTAAATGGGAATGCATGCTAAATACTATAGAGGCGGCCTTGTGGTAAAGACTTAAGAGTCAACAAGTGTTTAACCGTGGTCAAATATCTTATTTGTGTTATGAATCTGGATATGAGCCCAGCCAAGGCCAACAAACCAGCCCAGTTTAGGTGGCCCAACAAGCGAATGGATCTATGGAACATGAAGGCAGACTCGCTTCAGGGGCGGATCTAGGCCATTTTTCCGGGTTCCTAGGAACCCATTTGGTTTAGAAAAAATAGAAAAATTAGTGAGAACCTCATATGATTTGGAAAAAATAGTGAGAATCTATCAATAGGAACCCAGTGAAAAAAGTTCTTAGATCCGCCACTAACTCGTTTTATATATTCCCGAGAGATTCAAGGATTGGATTATGAAGAATGTTTACTGAAATTAAGTGTTCTCCTCCCATTTCAGATCTATATCCGTCTTCCCATCATCTTCTAAAGTTTGTTTACTGTATTGAATCCTACATCTTTTAGTTGTAATCATTTCATTAATACCAAGAACTATATCTGCTCATTGTCTATTTGATTAAGTAATTGGTTGTGTTAAATATCAATTCACAACATTGGTGCTTTCATTGATCCTTAGTATCGATGGCTTTGGAAGATCTTCAACCACAATTACCTCATTTCACGGGCTCTTTTGAGAAACCCTACCTCTCTTTTGTTTATTCCCCCAACCATCTTTGAAACCCCTAAAAGGAAATAATATAAAGATCTTCTAACAACATATAATTTAGTGATACGTAAAAGAGCAATAGAATCCAAACATAGACGTTTATTTATCTCAAAACCATTTAAATTATCTTGAACACGTTTGAGTTTCAAACTCTTTGGTTTTTTTGTTTATAATTATAGCTTACATTCTAACCGTATGATGTTGCTAGTAAATTATTTTTATATATGTTGAGCTTAAGTGCTTAATTTGTCGTTGATTACGTTATGACAAGTGTTATGAGTTGGGGTTTGAATACTATCACTAGGCTATAGAAACCATTTGGTGTATATAACCCAAGGACCACAACACTATTTAATATTTATATCACCAATTCTGGTAGGGTTGGCAATAGATATCTGTATAAGACACGATTAGACCTGTTTACTGAAAAAGTACACAATGTGATTTTTTACTTTTTTAAAAATAAATAAAATTATAAGGTTAGGATCCATTATTTCTTTTTCTTGGTACATAACACATAAAATTGTGTTATAGACATGAGATATCAAGTAGTTAAACGAGCTGTATTCATATTTAATACTTGTGTTATACGCGTCGTCAGAGACCTGTTAAACCCGATAAGACACGATTTTCCAGCCCTAAATTCTGGTCATTAGATCACCTGACTGTGTATACCTTAATTAAAAACAATTAATGGTGGTACTTGGTTTGACAGTGATTGCTACAGAACATGTTTAATTTGGTAGCAACAACTTAAAAGATCCACCCTATTGATCATGTTAAGAGTCTGTTTTTAATGGTCATTCATTAGGAGTTATACATAGATAAACCCAAATGATTTTAAAACCTATAGTTAATCCTAGCACATGTTAAGAAGCTGAGAAAGCCACACACGATCGAATCAACATATAATATACATGCTCCAACTTTTGTGTTGGCAAAGTAATATATTCCTCCATGTAACATTATAAAACGTTCTTGAAATCACTACCATATTTTCTAATATAAATCTCTATGCATGTGACTTTATAAAACTTATCATATATTCTAAATCATCCGGTTTTGTATGTAAAAATAAGATTATATGAAACTTATATTTCAAATATCATCGAACGAACGAGTAATGAACGAGTAAAATGGTTATTTAAGATATGAGATGTCGAGGTTAGTATTATAAAATACAATTCAGTAGTAGTAGTAGTAATAGAAAAAAAAAAGAGAAGAAAAAAGACAAACTTATACGTTGGCAGTATGCCAGCCCAATGCACTTGCCGTATATGAACTAAATAGTGTTGTATAAAGTATAGCATGTGTAATAGGTTATATCATGAAATGACTATTGTAAAACTATTCATAACTTCACTAGCATAAGTTGACGTCAAAACCTTTTAAACATAAGTTACAGGATTGGCAAGTCATTCAGAAAGGTTGCGATTCCGATGCTAAGTCAGGTATCAATTGTGTATGCACGCCTGTCTTAGGATTAGGATATACATGCACACACTTTGATGCTTTCTAATTTTACTGTTCTTTTTGTATTTCACTACGTGTCTTAATGTCATTCTAGCAAAAATGTCATACAATGCCTAACTAATAATTCTGGGTTTTGTTTAGACGTATTTGTTTAACTAAAAAAATAAATAACATTTAAATATACACGTTTCACACTTCACATAGACATTTGCCAAAATGATTTACTTTAAAACTATATATTTCTACGTATGAAGAAATAATCGATTACGTTATCATGCATGTTTTATTGTTATATGTACACACATTAGAATGAGTTTCTTGTATACACCCATAAGTGTATAGCAAAGAATATAAAGATATAAAATTGTTACTAGCATAAACGTG
Organism: Helianthus tuberosus; assembly: GCA_030545235.1. Taxonomy (NCBI): domain Eukaryota; kingdom Viridiplantae; phylum Streptophyta; class Magnoliopsida; order Asterales; family Asteraceae; genus Helianthus; species Helianthus tuberosus. The sequence goes on from CM060442.1 coordinate 186,442,050, forward strand.
GGAGAAATTCTATAAATTTACATTAGTCTAATAAAAAACAAATAAAATTACCATATATATTATGGTTTGACCTAATTGGATCGAAATAGGCAAATAGGAGAGAAAAGGGTGAAAGCAAAATGTTTCTTTTCTAAGAATACGTAGATATCTTTTAATTTTTTTTAATGGTTTTTGATTCTATATATTCAGTCCATAACCCCTCACTAAGATTTGTTGGTGATCCGTCGATGAAGCACCATGCACCTTTTCTTTGGAGACTTTTACGGATTAAGGATGACTACATCCTTCACCAAGGGATCACCAATGGTTGGTTAATTATGGTTAAACGATGGTACGAAAAAATCGATAACCGGTTTTGGTTAATTTGAGTTTCGGTTAATTCAGTTTTTGGTGATTTCGGTTCGATTTCAATTAACGATTCAATTATTGCTCACCCATAGACACTGTTAATCACATAATATGTCTTTTTTTTAATTAAAAGAACTATAGCAATACCATACTCAAGTTAAAGAGAATAAAATACTTGTTTTTATGGTGTATTTTTTTAAAAACAATATTAATGTAAAAAAAGCTATGTCGTGAGGGAGTTATTTTTTTTAAGTGGATAAAGTGTAACTACAAACTATCTATCTATAAATGTTTTTATGAGTGACTTCTAAGAAATTTTTAAATATTTAATGTGGTCGGATGGGAAGAATGATAAAAATACAATATGTTACCGGTTGAAAAAAATAATGTTTTAAAAATTAACTTAACCAAATTTATAACTGTCAAGTCAATATTATTTTTTTAAATATATATTTTTGACTATATATGTTAACAAATTAAATTATAATTTATCAAATTAGTATAAAATAAATATAATACACGAGTTTATTCAACTGTTCAATGCATATGTTTTTTTAAATATAATATTTTATTATTAATTATATAATATTACATTTATCTAACACATAATAAAACAATTTTAAGATGGGAGGTGAATGGTTTGGCGTTCAAATCTGTCATAACCATAAAATAAGATGACCTAAGGGAGGTGAGGGTGGTCATCACTCATCATTCACTTATCACTCACTCATCACTCACAACACCCAATCAAGTTCCGTCATGTAATCAACCATTTTTCCATCACTAATGAAGAGGTATGGTCCCAATTCTTTGCCTACATGGCAAGGACCACACCACTTTTTCATCCAACATGGCGCCTACATCAGCAAGCGAATCCAGAAGCTTCTGGAAGACGCCAAGGTGGCACCAAAGATGCTCCCTCCGACAGAAAGGACAACACGTGTCACCAGTCGTCAAGCTCCATGTAGGCCTGCAACAAATCCAGGAGCAGACCGACAGCAGCAGTACGATGTTTCCAGCATGGACGAATATAGGCGCGCCACGTGTACCACCACACTGACCGCAGCAGAGGGGGACCAAGGGGATATTCCCATTGGTCGAACAGCTGGCGCCCTATCACAGCTGGCAAGGTTGCTCCTCCCTCTTTCACCTTCCTGCTATAAATAGGACCCTTCATCATTCAGGTTAATTCCATTCGATTCTCCACTCTCTCACACTCAACACACACTGCTTTCTTCCTCGGAACAGTACTTATTCTCACGCCGGAGCCCGGTTAAGAGGGAAACCCCCATATTCCCCTCTTAACGAGCTAACAGTGTTACTGTTTTGCAGTACCCTAGTCATTTGGCGAGTAAAGAAGGAGATTGAACCCACAGAAGAGACGATCCAGCTAGTTAATCATCGGATTTAACCAGTGTTTCATCATTGACGCCATCCGCATCTTTTGCAAACCACTCTCATCTTCTTTTTTGTTCAAAAACACACTAGAATGTCTGAACCACACCCTTCTCCTCAAATGGACGGAGAAGTCTCTTCCTTTGAACTCATCACGGACACTGCGCGCGTCCAAAGAGTCCAAGGGAACGAGACCATCCAAGAAGGGCGAGTGAACAACGATTTTCCTGAGATCTTTGGAAGTGCATCCAGAGCGGTTAGCCAAACCACTAACGGAGCTACTTTCCAACCCCCACCCAGGGTCATCAACCAAACCACAAATGGAGCCACTTTCCAACCTCCACCTGGGGTAGTTCACCAAACACCTCCAATAGTTCAAGCACCAAACCATGGAGCTGGCCCCTCAGCCCCATCAGACCAAACACAATTGAACTTTTCTGCACTTTTAGGGCTACCCGAAGGAAAAACTCTGGCTTCTTGGTATGCCGAACAAATGGCGTCTCTAAATCTTGTCTATACACAACTCAGCGCACAACAAGCCGTACTCCAAGCAGAAGCTAACCAATCCGCTTTTGTTACTCCACCGCAAAGGTCTCTGAGCACCCACATGCCTCAGTAGGCCAATGCGTGGAACTTACACCCTGAAAAAGCACCTGTACCAAACATCAGAAGGCCAAGCGCGCACGACACGCGCGATACTTATGGCGAAACAGAAAGCAATTATGTGCAATACTCCCATCAACAAAGAAAATCAGTACAAAGTCGTTTAGGCCCGCGCAACATAAACGACGAGTGGGATAGCTATGATGAAGAAGATGACCCAACGTACAAGAAAGAGAACACGGTATTCAGCAGATTACCGCCTGAACACGAGGCATACAAACCCCACAAGCGCGCGGGGTACAATCCAAAAGCAGAACATGATTACTCATTGAGCTATCGCCCAGATGGCATGGCCGAAAACTCAAAGTTCATCAGAGAGATTGCGACAGCCGATATCGACAAGACAAAACTGCCACACAATGTAGGCAAATACAACGGCTTAACAGATCCCGACGACCACCTCCAAGTCTTCAATGGCGCAGGAGTAACTGGTGGTTGGAACTTACCAACTTGGTGTCATCTTTTCGCACAAACCTTTTTCGGCGCAGCGCGCGTCTCGTTTGACAGCCTGCCAGCAGGAAGAATTAAGTTATGGATTGATTTTCGAGACAAGTTCCTCGCGCATTTCTCTCAACAGCGCAGGCACACTAGAGATCCAGCCGATTGTCTGAATATATGGAGGAAAGATCACGACAACGTAGAAGATTTCATCACCAGGTATAACAAAGAATGCCTAGAAATCGGAGATGTAGGCGAGAAGATGATGCGCGCGCACCTTATGAGAGCAGTAAAGTGCGACGACCTGATCAAACGACTGAAAGGAAGAGATGGAGGCCCCAAAGATTGGGAAACCTTCATCGAAGCAGCAAAGACAATTGTGCGCACTGACAAACAATTGACCGGTGATGACAACCGTCAATACAGTTACAACCACAATAATCGGCGCAACAAGAAAGGCAAAGGCCAATCATGGAAGACGTCTAGTTACAGGGAAAGAAGCCCAGTAAGAGAAGATGCGCGCAACACAATCAACCAGATCGCCCATCGCAAAGAGGTCAAAAGAGAAAATAGGGAAAAACAGTGAGCGCCCCTAACAAAGACCCCTTCCGAGGTCTTGTTAACTGAGAACCACAAGTTCAAACCACCTCTACAGATGCGAAACAAAAGGGGCCAAGACCCAAACCTTTTCTGCGAATTCCACAAAGACACCGGTCACCTGACCGATGACTGTTTCAGCCTGAAGCAAGAGATAGAAAGAGCCCTGAGAGATGGGAGACTCACTCATCTGGTGAAAGGCGGAAAGCGCGATCACCGTCAAATTCAGCGAAGGGAAGAATGGCCAGACAACAAGAAACTCCGGAATTTAGAAACTCACATGGTTCAAGAGGGTCCACGAAGGCCACGAAAAAACTATAACAAGCGCACACAAGATGACTCATGGAGCGAAAGACAAGTTGTCTTCCCCATAGTAAGAGGAGGTCCAAGAGAGAGAAGGCCTATAGTCATATCTGGCGTAATTGGTCACTACCAAACCGACTACATTTTCATTGATCCAGGGAGCACTGTAGATATCATATACGAACAATGCTTCAATCAGTTTGACCAAGAGGACAAAGCGCGCTTAGAACTAGTAGATTACCCACTAACTGGTTTCTGCAACGAAGCCGTTTTTCCTCTCGGCCAGATATCATTTCCAGTGCTGCTCTCAGGCGGAAGGAATTCAAGAACAGAAGAAGTTACATTCATGGTGCTGCCCGCACATTCAAGACATGATATCCTTTTGGGAAGAGAGTCCCAATGAGATTTTAGTATGATTTGCTCTGGACCACATTCAGCTGTGGGTTTCCCAACAGAGACAGGGGTAGCAATAGTTTACGCAAGCAAAGAAGTCTTGGCAACAGATGAAATCAGGCCAGCAAAAGCAAGCAAATCCGCACCTCGCGCTGAAGCTGAAAAATGGGTACTGAATAGCAAATACACAGAACAAACAGTCACCCTAGGCCCCGCGATGTCTGATCTTACGCGCGCGGCGCTAAAAAAGTTGTTGTTTGAAAACATGGACGTGTTCGCCTGGACACCAGCTGACATGGTGGGTGTTCCACGGCACATAGCAGAGCACAAACTAAACGTCTCAGAGACTGCCAAACCTGTGGTGCATGCCAAACGTCATTTAGGAGACATAAAGCACGATGCTATGCAAGAACAAGTCACAGAGCTGTTAAATGCTGGCATCATCAGAGAAGTCTGATATCAAACTTGGGTGGCGAGCCCTGTAATGGTCTAAAAAGGGAACGGCAGTTGGAGGATGTGTGTGGATTACAAAGATCTAAACAAAGCATGCCCGCGCGACTGTTATGCTTTACCAGATATTGATGAGAAGATCGATTCACTGGAGACATTCAGATGGAAATGTTTCCTTGACTGCTATAAGGGATACCATCAGGTGCAGATGGCCATCCAAGACGAGGACAAAACTGCATTCCGCACACCGACAGGGCTGTACTGCTACACCAAAATGCCTTTCGGTCTAAAGAATGCAGGCGCGACCTATCAGAGACTGATGAATGAAACGTTCAGCGACGCTATCGGCAAATACATCGAAGTATACATGGATGACCTAGTCATTATGAGTAAAGAAGAAAGTATGATGCTGGCAAATATTCAAAAAACGTTTGACACACTGCGCGGAGTGAGTATCAAGCTAAACCCAGCGAAATGTTCCTTTGGCATGGAGGAAGGAAAGTTCTTGGGTTTCATCGTCACAAAGGATGGTTTTAAAGTCAATACTGAAAAGGTGCAAGCGATCGAGCGAATGCCTTCACCATCGACGATAAAGGAAATGCAGAAGTTGGCTGGACGGTTAGCAGCACTCAACCGTTTCCTAGCCAATCATGCAGCTAAATCTTTCCCGTTCATCAAGACACTTCGTAATTGCATGAAGAAAAGTCACTTCCAGTGGACCCCGGAAGCCGAACAAGCGTTTCGAGAAATGAAAGATTGCCTCATAAGACTGCCAACACTGACGGCGCCAGTGAAAGGAGAGCCCCTAGTGATGTATTTGTCAGCATCAGATAAAGCAGTTGGAGCAGTTCTGCTCATAGACCGACAAGGCATACAGACACCAGTTTATTATGTGTCTCGCACTCTGAACGATCCAGAAACACGGTATGCTATAATGGAAAAACTAGTGCTGGCACTGATTCATGCATCAAGGCGGTTGCGCAGGTATTTCGTGTAACACCTCGAAAATTTGTGTTCAATAAAATAACGACACGTGTCATGTAAGACAAAAGCGTTATAAACCCGGATCTAGTTAAAGATGTATGGCAGGATTTAAAAGTGTCGATATGTTAATTAATACCTCTGAACGACCTCGTTATGAATCCCAAGGCCCTAATCTATATTATAAACATCTGTTATACTCAAATCTGGTAAATGCTAGCAATGATTGATTCATATTTGCAAGAGTGGAATCCTATGAGGATATGCACGATAAACCTTCGTTTATGGTTTTTCTTTAAAGTCCAAGACAATATTACATAATGGTAGGGTGCATAACTGTTCAAGCATGATCTAAAGGCCCCATACTGATAATTCATGGCCCAAAATCGTATTACACTAGTTGCCTGTTCGAAGCTTGAAAGGGAAATTTTTTTTGCCCCTGATAAAGGGCTTACGGACCGTAAACGACCCCCTTACGGTCCGTAAGGCTTTGCCAGCGACAGTAAATTGGACAGCTGCTGTTATGAACGTTATAACCGACTTAAAAAGATATTTTCACTTCCATGGGCGACCCCTAATAGTTCCTAGGCCCTAGGGACACTTGTGGATGATCCATGATCAGTTGTAGCATGATTTGTCATGATCACAAGCCATCAAATTCACTATATAAGGCCCTCATGTTGCAACATTTTTTATCATGCCTTCCATCTGCATTTGTGGAACTTCCTGGAGCATAAGATCAGTCCCCAAGCATCTCTAATCATGCATTAGACCTTGGTAAGTAACCTTGATCTTCCTTAATTGAGTTTAGCATAGTTTATAGCTTAAAAGTCAAACCGTCGTAATTAAGGTTTGACTTATCGATTAATCACTAATGGTTCACTGATTAACCAAATTGAAGGTAGTTATAAGTTGGTAATTATGTGGGCATTAAACCCTTAAAAGGGCACCCTCTGATTCCCGTCCTAACTAAGACATTTGTCGGGTCAAAGTTGTTTATAAAAAGTCAACAGAAACTTAATTTGCAAATTAACACGTAATTAGCAATGTAGAAGACGTGTAACCTATTTTATCACTCATATAACTTGGTAATAAGTATAAGAACTGGTCTAAGCTTGTTTGATCCGATAATTTTCTGTTTAGACCCGGTTCGGAACCGAAAGTCGCAAAACTTTGACTTTTGCTTTGACTTCAGTTCTGACCCGTTTTAGATGGGTTTAGAAATGCCTTAGAGCTTCCTTAGGACTAGGCTACATGATGGTATAACCCTCTGTGATTGGTTCATTGATTGTCCGTTTCGTTTACACGTTTCCGTTAATTGCTTAATGTTGACCATAATGCCCTTTTGACCATAAAACGAGAATTTTGGATATGTGAGAGGACAATAATCTTTGTTGCTGAATTATAAACATGTCCCTAAAATTTCATATCAGTTAGAGGTCTAGATTAGGAGTTATGCTCAATAGCGCACTTAAAAAGCTTTTTGTTAATTAAACGGCGCAATTAGCATAAAGCCTATCTAAACCCAATTTTTGACACCAAACCTTTTACCCACTGATGTAATATAATATTTTGGGATTTTTAAAGATTTTTAATTATTTTTAACCTGCCCATAACCTAAGGGTATGGCGTTGATTCGGTAAATACCGATTATACCCTTTTTATTTATAAAATGAGTTCTACATAGTATTTTGACACCAATCCAATTGCTACTGATTTTATATAATAAATGAAGTATTTTAAACTTTATAACCTGATCAGAAAACTCAGATTTCCTGTATAACCCGGAAATCGCTTAAAACGGCTTTTTACGCGTATTAAACACCTAGTATGGGTTTAAAACCATTTTGTCATATAAGACTTATCACCAACTGATATAACCTGATAAAATAAGTTATTTTACTGATGTATTCGGACCCGAATCTCAGAATTTCATTATTAAACTCGTTTTGGGCATAATGGAAGGTATCCTACTGATATCACAACCTATTTAAGGCATATTAACTTAAGAAACCTGTAAATGACTCTCATGGTTACCCGTTACGCCTCTTGCGCGTTCGGTTCGGTTTATGTAACTAGTTTGCATAAATTAGCCGAAACGGGTCGAACCTTATCATTTTTATCTCAAAAATCCAAAATGTGTTTAGTTTACCCATATTATACAAGTCTTCAAACTTGTCGGGTCTAAACCACATTCTATTCCGGTCTTCGCTTAATTACGCGTTCGAACCGTATCTTCCTTTAAAACTAACCGGTCTAAGCTTAAGCTTAACTAAAGACCGTTAGGATTCTAATAGGTTATTATAAACCTTCGTTCCAGAATAGGAGACCCGGTAAAAGCTACACGCACTTGCTATTTGTGATTGATACTTGCAAAGGTAAATACTTTTAACTTATTTTCCCTATACGGGCTTGGGGTATGGTATATAAAATACCGCTTGGTCGGGCATTGAATCTTTAATCGGATAGAGGTTAAACCATTGATATGATCCGTTTTGAAATGTTTTGTTTGCTTAAAGCCTTTGGGGGGTTAATGACCATGTCCCGGATATCCTTGGCATCATTTTACGAAATGGCCACGACCTAAGCACGGGGTGTAGGCGTACACCCGTCAGTGCCTAAATAAATAATGTGGTGTGTCTATTGATCTTTAACCCGGTCTGCGGATCGGGCTACTGAACGCATAAGGAACATGTAATTATTTTACAAGATTATATTCAAATAATTATCCCAAGTTATAAAAAGTTTGTGCCACGTGCATTCAAATCAATTTTATTAAACTTTTCAAAATGAGTCAGTTAATTGTATTTACCAGTGTAAACTGACGTATTTTCCCAAAAAGGTTAAGTGCAGGTACTACGCGAACTAGGCTGGCTTTCTCCTAGCGTCCACAATAAGCCTCGCAAGCTTGGATGTCAAAACTGTTGAACAATGTTTCCTTTTTATTTTGATCCACCTGTGGATTATTTTCAACTGTTTGTGATACTTGATATTACAATTATATTCGGTTGAAACATATCTATCTTTTGCTTCCGCTGTGCATATTAAATATTGTGTTGTTTGACCATGACGATATCAACTACGTCACGATACTCCCCACCGGCGAAAAGTGGAAATATCGGGGTGTGACATTTCGCCAACCACGTCATTCATGTGTTAACAAATTACAACATCGGCAACATCCTTGCAAGGCCCGAGATATCTGGAAGGTTAGCGAAGTGGGCTATAGAACTGGGAGGCCACAATGTGGTCTTCAGACCAATGCCAGCAATTAAGGGCCAGGTGTTGCCCGATTTCATGATAGAGGTGCCCGATGACAAAGACAAGGAATGCAAGGCAATGGAAAGAGCTGAAAAGCAACATTCGGAAGAACCATGGCTACTGTATACAGATGGCGCGTCCAACAAGGACGGCGCAGGTGCAGGACTTAGGCTGGTAAGTCCAGAAAAAACACGAATTCACGTATGCCATCTGGTTAGACTTCAAGAGCACGAACAACGAAGCCGAATACGAAGCCTTTCTTTCCGGTCTGAGGTTGGCAATCAAGATGGGAGTCAAACACATCGAGGCACATGTGGACTCCATGTTAGTATCAGGGCAGATCAACGGCCAGTACGATGCCAAAGGAGATATAATGGCATTATACATGGACCAAGCGAAAGCATTATTGCAAAACTTCAATTCTTACAAAGTGCACCATATTAACCGAAGCGAGAATAAACCAGCAGATGCACTGAGTAAACTTGCATCCACCAGTTTCCAGCACCTGGCCAAGGATGTGCGCATTGAAGTTCTGAGCAATCCATTGGTACCGCTAAGGCAACTGAGCGTTATTCAGCTGGGAACGACGTCTTGGATGACTCCCATAATCATGTACCTCCAGTCTGGAATACTACCCGAAAACAAAGCCGAAGCAAGAAAAGTACAATACAAGTCCGAGCACTACCAGATGGTTGATGGAATTCTGTACCGAAAGTCTTACTTGGGACCTCTATTGAGATGTGTCGATCCAGGAGATGCAAACTACCTAATCCGCGAAGTACACGAGGGCATCTGCGACATTCACACCGGCCCAAGAATGGTAGTGGCCAAAGTCATGAACGCTGGATACTACTGGCCCGGAATGCATCTGGATGCGGTAAAAGTTTGAGGAAATGCAACGGTTGTCAGAGACATGCTCCGAAGACAATGCGTCCCAAGAATGAACTAGTCCCAGTAACCACGGCGTGGCCGTTTCAACAATGGGGGATAGATATGGTTGGCCCTTTTCCAGAATCCCCAGGAACAGTGAAATTCATCATAGGCGCTGTCGTCTATTTCACAAAATGGGTGGAAGCAAAGGCGTTGGCGTCAACCACAACCACCGTAGTACGAAGGTTCATCTGGGAGCAAATAATTTTTCGGTTCGGGCTGCCTCTGAGAATCATCACCGACAACAGAACAAATTTTGCTGCCGATGACCTCCAAAACTGGTTCAAGGAGCTGCACATAGAGCATACCTTTTCCTCGGTTGCGCACCCGCAGGGAAACGGTCAAGTTGAAGCTGTAAACAAGAGCATAGTCGACGACATCAAAGCCCGGTTGGGGACACAACGAAGAGGTTGGGTCGACGAGCTACCCAGTATACTATGGGCCCATAGGACGACGCCAAAGACAAGTAACGGAGAAACACCGTTCAGTCTAGTCTATGGGTCCAAAGCCGTGATACCGGTAGAGATTGGCCTGCCATCCCCAAGAATGCTCTCCATGAACACGATCAACAACAAAGAAGAAAGAAGGTTGGATTTAGACCTTCTAGAAGAGAGAATAGAAATGGCGGCAATCAATGAGGCGAAATACAAGACCAAGTTGGAAAAGTACTACAACAGTAAGGTCTGAATTTTCACGTTCAACCCCAGTGACTACGTCCTAAGGGATAATGAGACGTCCAACGCCGAGAAACCGTGAAAATTAGCCCCCAAGTGGGAGGGGCCTTATGTCGTGGACAAAGTTCTCGGCAAGGGAGCATACAAACTACGCACACTGGAGAACAGAAAAGTTCCAAGGACCTGGAATGCTCAGCAGTTAAGGAGATGCTACATGTAGACGGTCGAATTTTTTTCGTTTACGTACTTGTAATGGCCGTGCGCCAACACATTTAACACTAATACGAGAAGTGTTTAGCTACCTTATCTCATGCGAATTTTTGTCACAACTGCATATATTACTTTGGGCATACACGAAAACATCAATGGCCCGAAATTTGGAAACGTTGTAGACCTCCAAGGCTTGTCACAACCAAGTGCACGGCCGGGTCAAAAACACAACCAAAGCCTAAAAAACGCCAAATAAATACTTCGTGCCTACATAAACATGAAAGCATCGAAAGAATGGTAAACAAACATTGTAAGACCCACAAGGCTGAACATAGCCGGGTCAACACAATAACCTGTAACTCGATCACTTCGTATACACGAATCAACCTATGCGCCTAAACGACAGAACAAACGTTGTAACTAACACAGCACAACCTGTCAGCGCCATCATTCATTCGTGATACCTAATCAAAGTAATTACACATGCACAAATTGTAACGATAACAAAATTCACAGGAAGCAAAGCCAAATATGAACATGAAATATGTCAAATATAAACAAAATGATAACAGATACGGCAACTATAGGCAAATTGTTCACAAAGCATAAAGGTAAATTGTTCACGAAATTGTCAGTTGGTTACAAGGCTATCAAAGCCTATACACGGCGTGCAAGCCGGAATCCTTCATTCCTGATGACTGGTGCCAGCGCCTCTGGTTTCATGAGTTTCAAGAGCCTTCTTCAACAAGGCAATGCCGTTAGGTTTCCGAGACATTTTTTCAGCAGCTTTGACAACACCAAATTCAAGAGATTCAAACTCTTGACGCTTTTCAGCATAGCGAGCAACACAGTCAGTCTTGAATAATTCAAAGTCCTCCAACGGCTCGTTTGACTCGGCAGCTGCCCTTCCTTCAGCATACCCTTCCTTGCGACCAAGATCACGTGCAACTTCACCAAGCTCATATACGTACTTGGCCAACTCTTCGGAACCGGCGATACGTTCAGCAATCTGCGAAGATAATACATGTATGAGGAAAACGACAATGAATACCAAAAACAAACAAACAACGACTATTACCAGAGGCACTACACGAGCAAGTAACCACTTGCAGTCAGCAACAGTTTCTTCAACCAAGATCTCAGAGGCCTTGTTTTCCGCAATTTTTTCTTCAACAAACTTCTCCAGCTTGGCTATGTGCTCGACATACTCTCTCTCTCTCTTTTGGTGCGCAACGCGCTCTTCTTCAGCCTCGTCACTAATTTTCCTCTTTTCTCCCGACAACCTCACAATAGCATCACGTTGCGATTGCAACTCTTTATTGGTCCGCTCACAAGCGAGCTCCCACTCTTTTTGTTTGTTGGAGTTAACCTGTTTCTCCTGTACAAGTTTTTGCTCTGCATCAGACACCGTCCACAACAAACCCTTCCTCTCGGCATTGAACTTCTCCCTCTCTTTAGCAAATGCTTTTTTATCATTTTCAAATTCAAGAGTCTCCTCCCCCATCAGCTTCCATTCTCGAACAATCTCCTGTGAGGTAGCAAAAAAGTTGACCACGGCATGAATATGATCATCCAAGAGATCAAACCGGTTACGCCTTTTCTGAAATAACCTCTCAGTAGGGGGAGGGACAAGGAGAAGAACTCTCGGCAGTTACCATGATCATTCATCCCGAAGCCCTGAGTTAAATTCCACCGAGGAGCATGCGGCAGATCATAACATGCTGGGTTATGAGTATCCCAGGATCCAGTTTGGATATTTTTAAACTCACGACTCCGGGGTACTCCCGAAGTAGCACCACCACCAGAGGCTGGTGGACGTCTGGTATAGATGGTTTGGCGATGTGTAGCCTCACTAGACTCCGCCTCGGTGTCAACACCCTTGCCTCGACCGTCACCACCAGCACCACCTGCACCATCACCACCAACACCACCTGCACCATCACTCGACCGTCACCACCAACACCACCTGCACCATCACCACCACCTCCTTCTCACCAAGATCTTCAGGGGAGGGGGGGACATACCAAAAGTCCTAGAAGGTGGAGAGGTAGGAGGAGTAATCTTTGAAATATCAGTCTTACGGGAAGCTTTCCCCGACTTCACACCTGTCAGCAGACAACCATGATAGTCAAAAACAAGAACGAAAGCCAAATAATAAGACTTGCAAGTGCAAAGTCTTTACCTTGAGGAGCAGAAGCAACGTATATCTTCTCCAAAAGATTACCACGTTTCGCGCTAAAAACACCCATGCCAATCTCAAACTCCGAGGGTGCAGGAGGAGTTTCCTTCTGAAGTTTAGATTTCTTGGCAGCAAGGGCAGCAGCAGCTTGTTCGTCAAGCTCTCTCTTCTTGTCTTCAAGAGTTTTTATCTTCTTCATAATCTCGGTCAAAGTTTCATCATCCTCAGGATCACGTTCGGTACGTTTCCTCCCTGCGCCTAAACCAGATAGCTTATCAGAAACGACAACATAATCCAGGAAAGGAAGAGTAGAAGGACGCTTACGAGGAGTTTTAGTAACATCCTCCTCAGCCTTTTCCCCTTCTCCTCAGACTTATCCACCTTCTTCTTCTTTTTGGTTTCTAACTGCTCAGCAGTTTCCACCGGGGGATCAACATCAACGGGCTCATTCACAGGCTCGTTCACAGCCCCTTGCGCTGGACCTGCACGAGGGGAACGAGGAATTAGGCCTTCACGTGATCTGTCCGAACCCTCACTCGAGAGAACAATAACTTCCTCTCGAGTAGGGTCAACAGTGTCATTGATGTGCGTGAAGTGTGTTATGGTTTTAATGTTTATTTTAAGCCCTTTTACACTTTATTTAGCCAAGTTTTAAATTTGTAAAACACGATATTTACTAACACTAAACACACATATGGGCAAGTGCACCCATCGTGAGCGTAGTATAGTGTTGGTAAGATACCGGGGTCGTCCAAGGACACAAGAGCTTTTAGTACCGGTTTATCCTCAACGTCTAATCAAATCAAAAAGTTTAGAAATAGGTTTTAAACTAAGAAAAATAAAAACTAACTAAAATGCTGAAAATAAAAATAAAAATAAAAACAGATAGACAAGATAAATCACTTGGCTCCGACTCGTGTTTAGTGTAACCTTTGATTATTTCCGCACTTTTGCACTTTTTAAGAGATTATCTTAGTTATTGTAGTAGGTGTCACGGCCCCCGACCCGGTTTGACCCGTTTCAGGAGCCGCGGGACAGAAATCCCGTGGTATTTATTTAATTGAGTTTAACAGCGGAAGTTTTCATCAGGATCTTTTTAAAACTGAAATATTTCCCGATTATTTTATTTCACAACGCGGGATAAAACCCCGGTAATTTACAATACTATGATTTCACAAAGAAATCTTTTATTTTACAAAACATGTTTCTTTATTTTATCCTGAGCCACTTTCTTAAGCCCGTAGTGCTTCACGGCACTTTTCCTGGATCATAACAGATCACCTGAAACATGTTTGAAAAAGGTTTTGTCAGCGGGAAATACTGAGTGAATCATTCTATTTTGCATAATGATGCATAGTTATTAATTACAGCATAAGGGCGATTACAATGGCTTCTATCTTATTTTTATCTGGCGTCCTGTCACAATGGTGACAAGTCACAATGGTGACGATGGTCATACCACTATTTAGATCAAAGAACCTAAATAGTGATGATTATCCCTGTAGGTCAATGAACCTAACAGTGATTATCCCGAGTAGGTCAATGAACCTAACTGGGAGAAAATTAGTAATGTGCACAATACCCCACTAACCAGTAATTCAAGATATCCACGACTTAGTCCCTGTAATTATAACCTTTGAAAATAATTTGAGGTATTGTAAAATAGTTGATAAAAAGAGAATGACTCACATTGCAGATTTATACGGGCAGAGTTTAGCCTACTGATTAGCCTTTTTAACCTAAATTTAATAACAGGCACACAATTCGGGGTTAGTAATCAATACAGCCTTTACGATAACTCACGAGATCAAATTCTCACAACGAACGACAAAGTGTGATACTTAAACATCCATCGAATTAACGACGAACGACAAAGTATAACCCTAATGTGGGCAGCACTTAAACATCCATTGGATATATTGATCGATCGGACAATGAATCGTAATAGCGATCGAGTTAATACCCTGATTGCGGCGTCGATTAGTGAATCGTGTGTGTTAATTGTGGTAAACAGAGCATAACTCCGTGTATATTTCGACTTTGTTCGTCGTTCAAGCGTCCAGTTTCCAGTCCCAATCGCTGCTATTTATACACAAATTTGGCCTAGCTTACGGACCGTAAGCATTAACCCTTACGGTCCGTAAGGGTCATGAAATCCGTATAGGGTGGCCACGTGTGGGACTAGCTCAGCTGAGTAAACACTTTCTGAAAATTCGAATTGGACAGCTGTTTATATGGATAAACGTAACTAGGAAATACCCCCCCTGAGTTTTAGGGGCCCTGATCCTGATTCTGATTGTTCTGAAAATTTTAGGGTTTGCGCAGAATCACTTGGGTGTCTTAATTAGGGTTTCCTATTGGTCAAATTAATTTAATAAATATGACTTTTGATGAGAGTTGTTACATTCTCCTCACCTTAATAAAAATCTCGTCCTCGAGATTTACTGGGATAAATGAGGATACTTTCGCTTCATTTCTGATTCCAGTTCCCAAGTGTATTAGGGTCATATCTTTGAATCCTACTTTACTTTAACTAACACTACTCGTTTACCTTTATATTTTGGAAAGATACTACCAAAGATTCTTCTGATAGACATTTCTTGAGATTGGATACATGAAATACATCATGTACCCCAGCTAACTCTCCTGGTAGTTGTAAATGATAAACAACTGATCCTATACGTTGGATCACTGGAAATGATCCTACGTACCTTGGATTTAGCTTTCCTTTCTTATCAAATCTAACAACTCCTTTCCAAGGAGATACTTTCAATAGCATTTTGTCTCCAACTCGAACTCCAACGGCTTTCGTCTATTATCTTTTCTGGCGATCTCTAGCCGTCTTCAGCCTTTCCTTCGTGATACTGAATATCACAGTCGTAGTCACTTAGGATTTTCATCCATCTCCTTTGCCTAATGTTTAATTCTTTTTGCCCAAATATATGTCTTAAATTCTTATAATCCGTATAGACAGTAAACTTACTTCCATACAGATAATGTCTTCAATCTTAAGGGCAAAATTTATGGTTCCTAATTCTAAGTCATGAGTGGTATAGTTTTCTTCGTGCTTTTTCAATTGCCTTGATGCATACGCAATTACCTTTTTGTGTTGCATTAACACATATCCAAATCCTAGTTTTGAAGCATCACAATATACTTTAAAATCTTTAGTTCCTTCTGGTAAAGATAGGATTGGAGCATTGGTTAACTTTTACTTTAAAATTCTAAAAGCTTCTTCTTGTTTAAGTCCTTATTCAAACTTAACTGTTTTATAGGTTAGCTTAGTTAATGGTATAGCTATCTTGGAAAAATCCTAAATAAAACGTCTATAGTATCCGGCTAAACCTACAAAACTCCTAATTTCCATTGCGGATTGCGGAACCTTCCATTTGGTAATTGCTGCTATCTTAGCAGGATCTACGTGAATACCTTCATGATTCACCATATGACCTAAAATTTGCACTTCTTGCAGCCAAAATTCACACTTTGAGAATTTGGCGTAAAGCTTTTCTTTTCTTAACAAAGTTAAGAGTGCATGCAAGTGCTGACAATGTTCTTCCTGACTTTTGGAATAAATAAGTATATCGTCGATGAAGACAATTACAAATTTATACAAATATGGTTTACAGATCCTATTCATCATGTCTATGAATGCTACAGGTGCATTCGTTAATCCAAAGGGCATGACTGTAATGACCATACCTAGTTCTGAAAGCAGTTTTTAGGTATGTCTTCCTCTTGTACTTTCAATTGATGATATCCGGAACGTAAGTCTATCTTAGAAAAATATCTAGCTCCTTGAAATTGATCGAAAAGATCATCAATCCTAGGTAATGGGTATCGATTCTTAATTGTAACTATAATCAATACACATTCTTATCTGCTAACCGATAAGGTGCCTTGGCTATCGGTATAGTTCTTGGAATTAGATGAATCCTACATTCTACTTCCCTATCTGATGGTAATCCTGGTAACTCTTCTGAGAATACATTTGGGTATTCTGAACTACAGAAATTTCCTTAAGTTCTTTATCTTTAATGATTACTGAAATCATATATACTATTCCTTGCTTTCGTTCATAATTAGCAACTTTCATTACTGATAGGAACTTTATGGGTTTACATGGCTTATTTCCTGTAATCATTATTACTTTTCCAGTGGGTGCACAAATTTCTATGGAATTCTTATCACAGATAATTCGAACATGGTTGTTTACTAACCAATCCATTCTTAACACAACATTGAATTCAACTAATTTCATAGATAATAGGGTTGCAGAAAATTTATGACTTAAAAGTTCTATTTCTACGTTTTGCAGAACCTTATTTATTTTAACTGAATTCTCATCTGCCGTTTCTACTGTAGAAATTTGCCTAATGCTGGTTAAAGGTAAATTAAGAGTTTGGCAGAATGAAGTATTTATAAAACTTTGGTTTGCACCAGAGTCAAATAATACTTTTGTGTAAACGTTGTGAACTAAGAACGTACCGGCTATCACATCTGGAATGAGCTCTGCTTCCTTAGCAGTCAGTTGGAAGGCTCGTACATTCCTTTTTGCTCCTTCTGCAGGTTTGACTTTATTGTCAGATGGTTTGTTCAGTTTTGGACAATCTGGCCTAAGATGTCCAGCTTCTCCACAGTTGTAGCAGACTGAAAATTTCTTCCTCCTGCAGTCTTCTTCTTGATGCCCCGGAATTTTGCAAAAATTGCAATATCCCTTGCATCTTCCAAAATGCTTCCTTTTGCAAGAATTGCAAAATGGACTAGTGGAAGATTGCCCATTCCAATTGTTATGGTTACCCGGACGGAATTCTTGGGTAATCTTTTGGGCTACTTCCTTCCTTCTATTTTCTTCTCTTGTCCGTACTAGTTCGTCAGTCAAAGTATTGGTTAAATCCACCGCATCATCAATCGTGCGAGGTTTCGCAGCCTTGACGATATTACGGATTTCGCCAATCAATCCCCAAATATAACGAGAAATAAGTACCGGCTCTGGCGAAGCCAGGGTTGGTACCACTCGAGCATATTCGAAGAATGTCGTAGTATACCCTCGACAATCTACATCCACCATCCGGTGGGTTAGAAACTTATTTGTCATTTGTTCCTTTTCATACTCAGGACAGAATTTTCTTTCTACAAAGCTCTTAAATTCTTCCCAGTGCATAGCATACGCCATCCTTCTTCCTTTTGCTTGTAACACCGTATTCCACCATTCTAGCGCCCCTTCTTTGAAAAGATTTGACGCGTACATGACCTGATCATCTTGAGCACATTTACTTATGGCAATTACTGCCTCAGTTTTCTCTAACCAACGCAATGCTGCAGTCGCTCCTTCATTGCCTGCAAACTCAGTGGGTTTACAAGCAATAAATTCTTTATAAGTGCAACCAGGTGTTGCATTTTTCCTTTTCTTAGGGAGCGGAGCTTGCCGTGGTTCATTATCATGATTAACTTGATCATTGCCTCCGTTTATGCTATTACTGAAGTTATCTTCAGAGATACGTTTGCTAGGAACTATTTGTTGAGGTTCAGCAGGCTTCTGGACAGCAGCGACTATTGCCGGAATAGCATTGGCTATCCCTTGAGCAACTATTGCTGGAATAGCGTTGGCTATCCCTTGAGCAACGATATTTTCTATATCCTGCCTAGTCATAAATTGATCCCCCGGTTGTTGCTCAGATTGATTAACCTCATTAACTGGTTCATTATTAACGTTTTCCATCTGATATCTAATTTATAGATAAATAATTAGTATAAAAGAAATAATCCGATGTCACAATTAATTGCACATAATCACGTAAACGAATATACAAATAAAATTGTAAATTTTCTAAAAATTTTATTTGTTTTATAGATTATATCATGATTCTATATACAACCATGGTATTATTTAAATACTGATTTTACTATTACTATTACACCACCATAGTTCCATAAATCCCCTATCTTTTGTCAGATGATATTCTAGTAACGACGTTCCCTCTCATCGTATTTCCAGGAGATCTGTCCCCCAATCTCTTGGATCCTATTCTCAGCATCTATTAGTTCTTCGCCAAAGTGATGAAGTTCAGTCATATTCTCGTTACTCGTTGGTGGATTTGGTAAAGGTTCTGGATTGAACTGAGGAAAAAGCTTATAGGGATGGTTTTGGAGCTGTATTTCATTTGTCAACCAGTCGTCTATTTGCGAGTGGATTGAAGGGTTTGGAATAACTGGTTCTAAGTTCATTGGTAGTTGTGTTTCAAAAATATTTTTATTAACAGGCTTAATAGTATTATAGCTTGTCATTATAAAATCTAGCTCTTCCTGAGATGGTAACCCCTCAATTTGTCTAGAGCTTTCCCCAATTTCCATTTTCTTAGGTTTGGGTTTCTCGAGAGGTAAAGCGTTGAATTCTATAGGTTCTTCTATGTCTGCTATATACCTATTGAAATCTCTGGAAACCTCTATTCTTACTGGATAGAGATTTAAATTCTGAAGGGCTTCCGACAAGTCACTCATGCTGTTATGCAAAATACCCACAAATACTAAGTTAAAAATTATATCAAATTTCATAGAAAACCTTTAAATATTATTTCATATTGGGTAACTATGAAACAACCGAATATGAAAACATACTAGGTTTTATTTGTAAATTTATTTATTTACTGCTACAATGGTTAGCCTATAAAGATCTGCCCATACTGTACACAATTAGTCAAATAATAAAACACATAATCATAAAATAGCAATTAATACAAATTAAGTATTTTCTAAATACTTAATTGGCTTAATCAGTGGCTCAATCAGTGGCACTGATACCACCTTTTTCTGTCGCGGCCCCCGACCCGGTTTGACCCGTTTCAGGAGCCGCGGGACAGAAATCCCGTGGTATTTATTTAATTGAGTTTAACAGCGGAAGTTTTCATCAGGATCTTTTTAAAACTGAAATATTTCCCGATTATTTTATTTCACAACGCGGGATAAAACCCCGGTAATTTACAATACTATGATTTCACAAAGAAATCTTTTATTTTACAAAACATGTTTCTTTATTTTATCCTGAGCCACTTTTTTAAGCCTGTAGTGCTTCACGACACTTTTCCTGGATCATAACAGATCACCTGAAACATGTTTGAAAAAGGTTTTGTCAGCGGGAAATACTGAGTGAATCATTCTATTTTGCATAATGATGCATAGTTATTAATTACAGCATAAGAGCGATTACAATGGCTTCTATCTTATTTTTATCTGGCGTCCTGTCACAATGGTGACAAGTCACAATGGTGACGATGGTCATACCACTATTTAGATCAAAGAACCTAAATAGTGATGATTATCCCTGTAGGTCAATGAACCTAACAGTGATTATCCCGAGTAGGTCAATGAACCTAACTGGGAGAAAATTAGTAATGTGCACAATACCCCACTAACCAGTAATTCAAGATATCCACGACTTAGTCCCTGTAATTATAACCTTTGAAAATAATTTGAGGTATTGTAAAATAGTTGATAAAAAGAGAATGACTCACATTGCAGATTTATACGGGCAGAGTTTAGCCTACTGATTAGCCTTTTTAACCTAAATTTAATAACAGGCACACAATTCGGGGTTAGTAATCAATACAGCCTTTACGATAACTCACGAGATCAAATTCTCACAACGAACGACAAAGTGTGATACTTAAACATCCATCGAATTAACGACGAACGACAAAGTATAACCCTAATGTGGGCAGCACTTAAACATCCATTGGATATATTGATCGATCGGACAATGAATCGTAATAGCGATCGAGTTAATACCCTGATTGCGGCGTCGATTAGTGAATCGTGTGTGTTAATTGTGGTAAACAGAGCATAACTCCGTGTATATTTCGACTTTGTTCGTCGTTCAAGCGTCCAGTTTCCAGTCCCAATCGCTGCTATTTATACACAAATTTGGCCTAGCTTACGGACCGTAAGCATTAACCCTTACGGTCCGTAAGGGTCATGAAATCCGTATAGGGTGGCCACGTGTGGGACTAGCTCAGCTGAGTCGACACTTTTTGAAAATTCGAATTGGACAGCTGTTTATATGGATAAACGTAACTAGGAAATACCCCCCCTGAGTTTTAGGGGCCCTGATCCTGATTCTGATTGTTCTGAAAATTTTAGGGTTTGCGCAGAATCACTTGAGTGTCTTAATTAGGGTTTCCTATTGGTCAAATTAATTTAATAAATATGACTTTTGATGAGAGTTGTTACATTCTCCTCACCTTAATAAAAATCTCGTCCTCGAGATTTACTGGGATAAATGAGGATACTTTCGCTTCATTTCTGATTCCAGTTCCCAAGTGTATTAGGGTCATATCTTTGAATCCTACTTTACTTTAACTAACACTACTCGTTTACCTTTATATTTTGGAAAGATACTACCAAAGATTCTTCTGATAGACATTTCTTGAGATTGGATACATGAAATACATCATGTACCCCAGCTAACTCTCCTGGTAGTTGTAAATGATAAACAACTGATCCTATACGTTGGATCACTGGAAATGATCCTACGTACCTTGGATTTAGCTTTCCTTTCTTATCAAATCTAACAACTCCTTTCCAAGGAGATACTTTCAATAGCATTTTGTCTCCAACTCGAACTCCAACGGCTTTCGTCTATTATCTTTTCTGGCGATCTCTAGCCGTCTTCAGCCTTTCCTTCGTGATAATGAATATCACAGTCGTAGTCACTTAGGATTTTCATCCATCTCCTTTGCCTAATGTTTAATTCTTTTTGCCCAAATATATGTCTTAAATTCTTATAATCCGTATAGACAGTAAACTTACTTCCATACAGATAATGTCTTCAATCTTAAGGGCAAAATTTATGGTTCCTAATTCTAAGTCATGAGTGGTATAGTTTTCTTCGTGCTTTTTCAATTGCCTTGATGCATACGCAATTACCTTTTTGCGTTGCATTAACACATATCCAAATCCTAGTTTTGAAGCATCACAATATACTTTAAAATCTTCAGTTCCTTCTGGTAAAGATAGGATTTGAGCATTGGTTAACTTTTACTTTAAAATTCTAAAAGTTTCTTCTTGTTTAAGTCCCTATTCAAACTTAACTGTTTTACAGGTTAGCTTAGTTAATGGTATAGCTATCTTGGAAAAATCCTAAATAAAACGTCTATAGTATCCGGCTAAACCTACAAAACTCCTAATTTCCATTGCGGATTGCGGAACCTTCCATTTGGTAATTGCTGCTATCTTAGCAGGATCTACGTGAATACCTTCATGATTCACCATATGACCTAAAATTTGCACTTCTTGCAGCCAAAATTCACACTTTGAGAATTTGGCGTAAAGCTTTTATTTTCTTAACAAAGTTAAGAGTGCATGCAAATGCTGACAATGTTCTTCCTGACTTTTGGAATAAATAAGTATATCGTCGATGAAGACAATTACAAATTTATCCAAATATGGTTTACAGATCCTATTCATCATGTCTATGAATGCTACAGGTGCATTCGTTAATCCAAAGGGCATGACTGTAATGACCATACCTAGTTCTGAAAGCAGTTTTTAGGTATGTCTTCCTCTTGTACTTTCAATTGATGATATCCGGAACGTAAGTCTATCTTAGAAAAATATCTAGCTCCTTGAAATTGATCGAAAAGATCATCAATCCTAGGTAATGGGTATCGATTCTTAATTGTAACTATAATCAATACACATTCTTATCTGCTAACCGATAAGGTGCCTTGGCTATCGGTATAGTTCTTGGAATTAGATGAATCCTACATTCTACTTCCCTATCTGATGGTAATCCTGGTAACTCTTCTGAGAATACATTTGGGTATTCTGAACTACAGAAATTTCCTTAAGTTCTTTATCTTTAATGATTACTGAAATCA
Organism: Helianthus tuberosus; assembly: GCA_030545235.1. Taxonomy (NCBI): domain Eukaryota; kingdom Viridiplantae; phylum Streptophyta; class Magnoliopsida; order Asterales; family Asteraceae; genus Helianthus; species Helianthus tuberosus. The sequence goes on from CM060442.1 coordinate 186,464,747, forward strand.
TATATATTATTCCTTGCTTTCGTTCATAATTAGCAACTTTCATTACTGATAGGAACTTTATGGGTTTACATGGCTTATTTCCTGTAATCATTATTACTTTTCCAGTGGGTGCACAAATTTCTATGGAATTCTTATCACAGATAATTCGAACATGGTTGTTTACTAATCAATCCATTCTTAACACAACATTGAATTCAACTAATTTCATAGATAATAGGGTTGCACTAGACACTTTGTCTTCACCAAGTGACGTAAGAGACTTAGGCAAACATGGCCTTGATTGTCAAGAACTCTTACGATCAATCTTGGATCCCGAGATGACTCACACACTCTATGATGGACAATGGATGATGGTGGTGGATGATGGTGTTATGGTGGTGGTGGGTGGTGGGTGAAGTGTGAGAGAGGTGGTGTGCCAAGGGATGGTTTGAGCTTAGCACTCCTATTTATAGGCTGAATAGAAGCTCGGGCACAGTCCCGTGTCCAGTGGGTACGGCCCCGTGTCCACATCCTTCTCTGTCTTCATTAATTGCTCTTGTCTGTATTAGTTGGCCACGGCCCCGTGTCCGCTGGGCACGACCCCGTGTGCAGAAGCATATCTGTACTATCAAGATTTGCCTGGATTCTGCGAATCTTATAGTTGACCACGGCCCCATGTCCGCTGAGCACGGCCCCGTGGTGGGCGATGGAAGCTTCTACAACTTTGTCTTTTATACTGACACTTGGGCACGCCCCCGTGCTCATTGAGCACGGGGCGTGTTCAGCCTTCTGTTCTCTTGTTTTGCTTTGCTTGGGAAGATGCTGTCGTGGGGTCGGGCATGTCACGTTTGTTCCTTTTCTTGTATTTATGTTAGATTTAGCTGCCTTTTTGCTTCTTTTGGTAATTTGAGCTCATTTAATCCTGAAAATACAAAAGGAAGACAAAAGCACACTTTTTTCAACATTAGTACTAAAAAAGGGTTAGTTTTATGCCACAATTGATGTAATTTATATGTTGCATTTTGCACACATCAAATACGCCCACACTTGAATCTTTGCTTGTCCTCTAGCAAAACTCTTTATAATGTGGCTTTACACTCCCAAATGGAATGGGTAGAAGAGAAGGTTTTTGGGCTTGTCATAGAGTGTCGGGATTTCCAAGATTCTTTATTTAGTTTTATTTTTATTTGTTTACAATCCTATTCGTCATGATTTATTTAAAACTTTTCATAAGATAAATTACTTATTAGGGCATAACATGCCTCTTTAAAATTCCATTTATATACAAGTTCACATACCTCACGGGGGATCACTCAACACTCGGCCGAAGATGTTTTTTTTTGTGAATCGGCATGGAACTTACTCTTACCATAGGCTTGCCAAGCAATCAATCCTCCTCCTTTTTAACTATATACCTTTGTAAATATCAAGAGGACTTTTGAATGAAGGGTTAGGCTTTGGTTAAAGGTAGGTGGTTGGGTTAGTGGTTAGTAGAAAAGGGCGAAAAAGCGTAAAAAGCGTCGGTTTTCGAAAGACTTTTTATTTTTGCAATTTTTATTTTGATGAAGCTATTATTCAAACAAAGTTATTTTTGATGAACTTGTTTGTTTATTTCCTTTGCTTCATCAACAAAACATAATTTTTTTTTCAAAGTCATACGAAAAACAGAGCTTGTTACCAAAACAAAGGGTTAGAAATAAAAAAGGTTTTGGTGGGTGAAAGGGTGTTTCGTTTGGGTTATGAAATGAAAAGGTTTAGGCTCAAAGGGGCTAACTAGGGGGATTTTGGGTAAGTGGTAAAAAAAAGAAAAATAATGGTGTAGAAATAAAAAGGGTTAGTCCTAATGCCTCCATCATTTACTTACTCGGGTTTAAGTTGGTAAGGACCTGGATTGTATCGTCGTGGCAAGTTCTAGAGTCATAAGAACCAAGCGGCTATTCACACAAGAAACGAAAAATGAGCATTTAGTTTAATGATATGTATTTGTATGCTCAATAAAGGCTCAAAACTCACTTTTGTGGGAATGGGTTTTTATGTGATCAAGTATATATAATCAAATTTTAACTAAGCTTGTCATGTCGTTTCATAATTTCTTATGTTGGTTCTTTTTATCACGACGCTATCGGTTGTAAATTTATAAAAATATAACCTTTTTAGAATTTGAAACTCTCAACTTAAACCTAGACAAGTAAAAAAAATGAAAATTTTTGAAAAAAATTTGGGGTGATTAGCGGTTCCAATAGTGTTTTGTGTAAGGCTTGTAGTTAGGACTTGCAAGATTCAAGGTTTTAGCATCCCCCCTACACTTAAATTACACATTGTCCTCAATGTGTCCCAAAAATAAGTTTTTAGGTTGATTGAATGTGCAAAAAGGTGTGAAAAAGCAAAACTTTGTGTTACTGGACGATGGACACGGCCCCATGTTGTCCGGGCACGGCCCCGTGTTCAAGTGCCAGTAACAAAAATTGAAAAAGAGAAACAGAAGCCTGGACACGGGGGCGTGTTGGGTGAACACGGCCCGTGTCCAGTTTACCTGACCTGGGCATTTTCTGCAGAATGTGCATCACGGGGCCGTGTTGGGCGGACACTGCCCGTGCTGAACTTACTGTTAATGAAGAAAATTGTCGGATGGCCCTGTTTTCCTGCATGGGGTGCTGATTCAAGTTTCCCTTGTTATCCTTTGCCATCCTGAGTGTGTTTTATTCCTGAAAATTAAAACTAACTAGAAAACATAAAGATTAATCTAAACTAAACTAAGGATAGTTCCGCGGAATGCCTCCGTGGTGCGCCACGTTTATAAGGGTCCGTGGCTAGACCCAAAGCCTGGTCATATGTTACTCAAGTGAGATGTTTTGCATCCCATGCTACACTGTCGGAGAGCGTCATCCAAGCTTGAGTCTATGACCTTCATGTAGTTGACCGGGTCTTCGTCTTCTACTCTCTTTCCAACTCCAAACTTCACTTCCTCGTCCCCAAACTTCAATGTTAGTGTTCCGTCATTCATATCCATCACCGCTTGGGCGGTGGCTAGAAATGGCCTCCCGAGGATGAGAGGGACACCGGCGTCTTCCTCCATGTCTAGGATGACAAAGTCGGCGGGGAAAACGAAATTGTCAACTTTGACCAATAGATTTTCAGCGACACCTTGTGGAAATTTGACGGTTCTGTCGGCGAGTTGTATGCTCATCTTTGTAGGGCTCGTTGTTCCTAGGCCGAGTCGTTTGAACATTGATGTGGGCATGAGGTTAATGCTAGCCCCAAAATCGGCTAGTGCATTACGAATGGGGGATTCCCCAATCGAGCAAGGAATCGTGAAGCTTCCGGGATCAATTTTCTTTTGTGGGAGTTTGTTGAGTACTAAGGCGGAGCATTCTTCGCCTAAGTTAACTAATTGTAATGATTCAATTTTCCTTTTGTGAGTTAGGAAGTCCCTCATAAATTTTGCATATTTAGGCATTTGGGTTAGGACCTCGATAAAAGGAATATTAACATGCAATTGTTTTAGTAAATTTTTGAACTTTGCGAATTGCTCATCGGTATTTTGACGATTTAGTGGAGAAGTCTTGGTGGAACCGGAGGAGTCTTGGTGGGCTCTTGATTTGGTGGAGAAGCCTTTTCTGGTTGTGGTGCGGGTGGAGTCGTGGTTTGGCTAGATTGGCTTCTTTCAGCCGGCGGTAATGGAGCCTCCTCGGGACCCATGGTTCGGTTTCTCAATGTGATGAGATGTACTTACGCTTTTGGGTTGGTTTCGGTATTGCTTGGTAACGCGCCTTGTGGTCTCTCGGAGAAATTTTGAGCTACTTGATTTAATTGTTTTTCAATGTTTTGAATGCTAGCTTGTTGATTTCTAAAATTCGATTCCAATTGCTGAAATCGATCCGAGTTTTTCTTTTCGGTGTCGGAGATGAGGCGAGATACAGTATCCTCAAGCCTTTCTCGTCCACCTTGTTGTTGAGAAAAGTTTTGTGGTTGTTGAAAGTTAGTTCGTTGGTTTTGTTGGTTACTACTATTGCCGGGATCTCTCCAACCAAGGTTAGGGTGGTTACGCCATCCTTGGTTGTAGGTACCCGTTGGTGGACCCGACGGCCTAGGTCTATTATCAATGTAGTTTACCGTTTCTGTTTGATCATCTACTTCTTTCATACAACTCCAATTTTCATGTGGTCCACCACACCCCTCACAAGCCATAACCGAGGCCGTTTTTTCCATTTCTAACTTTTTTATTTTCGAAGAAAGGGCCTCGATTTGGGCTTGTAATGAAGTGCTTTCATCAAACTTATGGGCGCCCGGGGCAATAGATTTATTACCTCGGGAAGTGTGCCACTGAAAATTGGTTTGAGCAATTTCCTCAATTTGATTATATATTTCATTTGGGCGACGATTACCAAGAAGTCCCCCGGAGCTAGAATCAAGTGTTTGTCTTGTGTGTGGCAACAACCCATTATAGAAAGTGGATACTTGTTGCCATACCGCAAGACCGTGATGAGGACACTTTCTTAGTAGCTCCTTGAACCTTTCCCAAGTTTCATATAAGGATTCCCCATCCTGTTGAGAATATGTATTAATTTCAGTCATTAATTTAGCCGTTTTAGCAGGAGGGAAATACTTATATAGAAACTTTTGGGCTAGTTCATCCCAGGTGTTTACCGAGCCAACTGGGAGGGTGTTAAGCCAAGCCTTAGCTCGGTCTTTTAGTGAAAATGGAAACATTCGAAGGCGGATGGCGTCGTTTGATGCTCCATTGATCCGAAATGTATCACATATTTCTAAGAAATTAGTAATATGTAGATGGGGATCCTCGTCCGGAAGCCCATGAAAGGTTGCGGAGTTTTGAAGCATTTGTATCAAATGCGGTCGAAGTTCGAAGTTATTGGCTTCGACATTCGGTGCATTGATAGCGGCGCCGAGATTACCTACAGTAGGCCGTAAGTAATCCATGAGGGTACGTTGGTCCGCCATTGGAGGTGGGTCCCCCGAAACTTTCTCTTGGGTTTTAGCTTTAAGTCTTTTTCTGAGAAAGCGTTGGTCAGAAGGTTCACCACGGCCCCGTGTTCAGTGAGGTTCTACTAGAGGTTCTTTTATGTCTCTACTAGAACTGGAGCTCATGCACTACGTAGGAAATTCGAATGTGGCGTCTGGGTTCCAAGTCCTGCAATAAAAACAGAAAAGAACGTTGGTCAAAAGGTTCACCACGGCCCCGTGTTCAGTGAACACGGCCCGTGGTCGGAGATACAGTGATTGTTTTCCGGATCCCTGTTACTGGGGAGTTGGACACGGCCCCGTGTTGCACCGACACGGCCCCGTGCTCAGCTCTCTGTAACTCGGAAAATAAAAACTGCCAGTAACAATGCTGGGCACGACCCGTGTCTGACCAGGCACGGCCCGTGCTGAGCTCTGCAGAAGCTGAAAAAACTATGAAAAATCCTAAAAATTAGAAAAAAAATAAAAAAAATGATTAGGCCGTTGATTCCTAACTTTCTTAAAATCCTTGTGTCCCCGGCAACGGCGCCAAAAACTTGATGTGCGTGAAGTGTGTTATGGTTTTAATGTTTATTTTAAGCCCTTTTACACTTTCTTTAGCCAAGTTTTAAATTTGTAAAACACGATATTTACTAACACTAAACACACATATGGGCAAGTGCACCCATCGTGAGCGTAGTATAGTGTTGGTAAGATACCGAGGTTGTCCAAGGACACAAGATCTTTTAGTACCGGTTTATCCTCAACGTCTAATCAAATCAAAAAGTTTAGAAAAAGGTTTTAAACTAAGAAAAATAAAAACTAACTAAAATGCTGAAAATAAAAATAAAAATAAAAACAGATAGACAAGATGAATCACTTGGCTCCGACTCCTGTTTAGTGTAACCTTTGATTATTTCCACACTTTTGCACTTTTTAAGAGATTATCTTAGTTATTGTAGTAGGCCCCTCTTTTGAAGGTGACGTTACCCTCAACCCAGTAGTTTGAGTCAGCAAGGATACAATCCTAAATGGTCGGATTATTGAAAGATAATTAATTAAATTATTAATGCATATTATGGTAGGCCCCTCTTTTGAAGGCGACATTACCCTCGGCTAAGTAGTCTGAGTCAGCAGGGATACAGTCCTAAGTAGTCGGGTTAAAGTATTAATGGTAGCTTACATATGAGGGGGTCAAAGAGTTTGGACCCCCCCCCCATCCAATACCGTTAAGTATTGAAGGAGGTCCTACTAAATTTGACCCAGGTCCTTGCAGGATCTATACACTGAACAAGGTAAGGAGAGAAGTAGAGAAATATGAGAGAAAAATGGAGTTCAAATTTTGAAAAGTGAAGGAAAAGGAGAGAACCGCCATATATTTATACCCATCGCATTTAATGCGATGGGTAGTGGGCCGTCAGGAATTCAAAAGGCCAACCAACAGGAGAACGACATGTCAGCAGTGAGAGAATGTCACACCCTGATAATTCCACATTTTACCGGTGGGCCCGGTAGGGGAGTATCGTGACGTAGTTGATATCATTATAGTCAAACAACACAATATTTAAATGCACAGCGGAAGAAAAAGATAGATTCATTTCAACCAAATAATATTGTAATATTAAGTATCACAAATAGTTGAAAAAAAAATCCACAGGTGGATCAAAATAAAAGGAACATTTGTTCAACAGTTTTATGTCATCCAAGCTTGCGAGACTTATTGTGGATGCTAGGAGGAAGCCAGCCTATTTCGAGTAGTACCTGCACTTAACCTTTTTGAGAAAATACGTCAGTTTACACTGGTAAATACAATTAACTGACTCATTTTGAAAAAGTTTAATAAAATTGATTTGAATGCACGTGGCACAAACTTTTTATAACTTGGGATAATTATTTGAATATAATACTTGTAAAAGAATTACATGTTTCTTATGCGTTCAGTAGCCCGATCTTTAGACCGGGTTAAAGATCGATAGACACACCACATTATTTATTTAGGCACTGACGGGTGTACGCCTACACCCCGTGCTTAGGTCGTGGCCATTTCGTAAAATGATGCCTAGGATATCCGGGACATGGTCATTAATCCCCCAAAGGCTTTAAGCAACAAAACATTTTCAAACAGGTCATTTCAATGAATTAATCATCATACGATTAAAGATTCAATGCCCGACCAAGCGGTATTTTATATACCGTACCCCAAGCCCGTATAGGGAAAATAAGTTAAAAGTATTTACCTTTGCAAGTAATATTCACAACAAGCAAGTGCACGTAGCTTTTACCGGGTCTCCTATTCTGGAACGAAGGTTTATAATAACCTATTAGAATCCTAACGGGTCTTTAATTATGCCTAAACTTAGACCGGTTAGTTTTAAATAAAGATACGGTTCGTACGCATGATTAAGCGAAGACCGGAATAGAATGTGATTTAGGCCCGACAAGTTTGAAGACTTGTATAGTATGGGTAAACTAAACACATTCTGGATTTTGAGATAAGATGGATAAGGTTTGACCCGTTTCGGCTAATTTATGCAAACTAGTTACATAAACCGAACCGAACGCGCAAAGAGCGTAACGGGTAACCATAAGAGTCATATACATGTTTTCTAAGTTAATATGCCTTAAATATGTTGTGATATCAGTAGGATACCTTCCATTATGCCCAAAACGAGTTTAATTCTCAATTTAAGCCCCGTAGGGGTATTTTGGTCATTTCAAAGATTATAAAAGAGATTAATTAAAATTCTGAGATTCGGGTCTTAAATAATCAGTAGAACAACTTATTTTAACAGGTTATATCAGTTGGTGATAAGTCTTATATGACAAAATGGTTTTAAACCCATACTAGGTGTTTAATACGCGTAAAAAGCCGTTTTAAGCGATTTCCGGGTTCTAACAGGAAATCTGAGTTTTCTGATCAGTTTAAAAGTTCAAAATACTTCATTTCTTATATAAAATCAGTAGCAATTGGATTGGTGTAAAAATACTATGTAGAACTCATTTTATAAACGCAAAGGGTATAATCGGTATTTGCCGAATCAAGGCAATAACCTTAGGTTATGATCAGTTTAAAAATAATTAAAAATCTTCAAAAATCCCAAAATATTATATTAAATCAGTGGGTAAAAGGTTTGGTGTAAAAAATTGGGTTTAGATGGGCTTTACGCTAATGACGCCGTTTAATTAATAAAAAGCGTTCTAATTACGCCATTGAGCATAACTCCTAATCTAGACCTCAAACTGATGTGAAAATTTAGGGACATGTTTATAAATCAGTAATAAAGATTATTTTCCTTTCACATTTCCAAAACTCTCGTTTTATGGTCAAAAGGGCACTATGGTCAACATTAAGCAATTAACGGAAACGTGTAAACGAATCGGACAATCAATGAACCAACCACAGAGGGTTATACCATCATATAACCTGATCCTAAGCGAACTCTAAGGCATTTCTAAACCCATCTAAATCGGGTCAGAACTGAAGTCAAAGCAAAAGTCAAAGTTTTGCGACTTTCGGTTCCGAACCGAGTCTAAACAGAAAATTGTCGGATCAAACAAGCTTAGACCAGTTCTTATACTAATTACCAAGTTATATGAGTGATAAAATAGGTTACACGTCTTCTACATTGTTAATTATGCGTTAATTTGAAAATTAAGTTTCTGTTGACTTTTTCGGATTAAGTTTGACCCGACATTTGACCTAGTTAGAGTGGAATTCAGAGGGTGCCCTTTTAAGGGTTTAATGCCCACATAAATACCAACTTATAACTACTTTCAATTTGGCTAATCACCAGGCCATTAGTGATTAATCGATAAGTCAAACCTTAATAACGACGGTTTGACTTTAAGCTAATTAACTAAGTAAAACACGATTAAGGAAGGTTAAGGATACTTACCAAGGTCCTAATTATGACTAGAGATGCTTAGGGAATGGCCTTGAGCTCCAGAAATGATCAGAAGTTGAGTTGGGAATGAATGATCAAAGTTTGCAACAATGTGGGTTCTTATATAGTGTTCTTGATTGCTTAAGATCATGCCAAACAACTCTAGGATTGATCCCTGATCAATAACAAGTGTACCTAGTGCCTAAGAACTAGTTTGTGCTGCACATGGTGGTGAAAAATGTCAATATAAGTCGGTTAAACTCGTTATACAGGCACCTGTCCAGTTTTCTGCTGCTGGGACTGTCTTACGGACCGTAAGGGGTATCCTTTACGGTCCGTAAGCCTTTACCAGAAGGCAAAAATTTGTAACCTTTCAAGCTTCGAACAGGCAACTTAGGTATTACGAATTTGGGCCTCTATTATCAGTATGGGCCACATGAACATGCCCTGAACAGTTTATACCACCTTGCCATGTTTTAAAGTTGCCTTGGATTCTTTTGAAAGGGCCATAACGAAGGTTTGTCAAACAAAATCTCATAGGATCCCATTTCTTGCACTTTGAATCAATTATTACTAGTATTTACCGGATTTGAGTATATATCAGATGTTTATAATATAGATTAGGGTCTTGGGATTCATAACTAGGTCGTTCAGAGGTATTTAATTAACATGTCGACGCTTTTAAATCCTACCCTACATCTTTAACTAGATCTGGGTTTATAACACTTTTGTCTTACATGACACGTGTCGTTATTTTATTGGACACAAATTTTTTGAGGTGTTACATCCTCACCCACTTAAAAGAAATCTCGACCTCGAGATTTACTGAAATAAATGAGGGTACTTTTCTTTCATGGTAGTCTCTACCTCCCATGTGTACTCGGGACCTCTACGGGCATCCCATTTTACTTTTACTGTTGGCACATGCTTCCTTCGAAGCTTCTTAACCTGTCGATCCTCGATCGACACAGGTTTTTCAACAAACTTCAAGCTCTCTTCTATGTGCACATCTGTATGTGGTATGACTAGTGATTCATCAGCTAGACACTTCTTCAGATTGCAGATGTGGAATACATTGTGAATACCACTGAGCTCTTCAGGTAAGTTTAACTTATAAGCAACTGATCCGACACATTCGATGATCTCGAATGGTCCTATGTACCTCGGGCTTAACTTGCCTTTCTTGCTAAATCGCATCACTCCCTTCCAGGGTGAAACTTTAAGCAACACTTTGTCACCTACCTCGAATTTCAGAGGTTTACGCTTTAAATCTGCGTAGCTTTTCTGCCTATCTCTGGCAGCTTTCAGGCGGTCACGAATCTGGACAATCTTGTCCATCGTTTCAAAGATTATTTCAGGTCCTGTCAGTTGAACATCTCCAACTTCCGCCCAACAAACGGGCGTTCTGCACTTTCTACCGTACAAGGCCTCGAAGGGCGCGGCCTTGATGCTCGTATGATAGCTATTGTTATACAAGAACTCGATTAATGGCAGGTGGTTATCCCAACTACCACCTAAGTCAATCACATGCACGAAGCATGTCTTCCAAAGTTTGGATGGTACGCTCACTTTGTCCGTCTGTCTGAGGATGGTAAGCCGTACTAAAATTTAAGCGCGTGCCCAAAGATTGTTGGAAACTTTTCCAAAAATGTGATGTGTATCTAGTATCTCTGTCAGAGATAATAGACACTGGTACGCCATGTAGAGATACAATCTTATCTACGTACAATTGGGCTAACATGTCGGAGCTATAGGTCTCCTTAATGGGTAGGAAATGTGCTGACTTAGTCAGTCTATCTACTATCACCCATATAGTATCATTTCCTTTCTTTGTCTTTGGCAACTTGGTGATGAAATCCATTGTCACCATTTCCCACTTCCACGTGGGAAGTTCAGGCTGTTGTAGCAAACCTGGCGGCTTCTGATGTTCAGCTTTGACTTGCGCACACGTCAAACATTTAGCTACATAGGTAGCTATAGACGTCTTCAAGCCTATCCACCAGAAATTTGCTTTCAGATCCTGAAACATCTTGTCAGCTCCAGGATGAACGGAATATTTAGAACTGTGGGCTTCCTGGAGGATAACATCTCGAAGCCCTCCATAAGCTGGAACCCATATTCGTCCATTTAACCTCAGAATTCCATCCTTGCCATAGGATAACTGTTCTTCAGTTACTCCTAGCTTTTCATTAGGATAGTTAGCTTCCAGCACAGCTTCCTTCTGTGCAGCTAACAACCTTTTATTTAAACTATTCTTTACCTCAATGCTCTTGGCATTGATTCGGATGGGTTTAACCCTTTCCTTTCTGCTCAAGGCATCGGCGACTACATTCGCCTTGCCGGGATGGTATCTTATTTCGCAATCATAATCATTCAAAGTTTCCATCCAACGTCGTTGCCTCATGTTCAAATCCTTTTGGTTAAACAGGTGCTGGAGGCTCTTGTGATCGGAATAGATCACACACTTGATACCGTACAAATAGTGCCTCCATAGTTTCAGTGCAAATACAACGGCACCCAACTCCAAGTCATGGGTGGTGTAATTCTTTTCATGCACCTTTAACTGGCGTGAAGCATAGGCAACAACTTTGCCTTTCTGCATAAGCACACATCCCATCCCGGTGTGTGATGCATCGCAATATACCATAAATTCTTATATTCCATCAGGCAATGTCAACACAGGTGCATTGCTCAACTTCTGCTTAAGGATATTGTCACACCCCCAAAATCCACACGCGGAGTATCACCGCTTGGAGGCGTGACTGACCAGGATCAAGCCACCAATCATATCAAACATAATAAGTATTAAATGTAATTTAAACCAAACGATATGAAAGGTGTTCAAACAAAACATGTTAAGTGTATAGCGGAAGCATAACGTGTAAACCCAACGTAAGTAATAAATTCAAATGTTTAAATGTGTTATCGTAAGTTCCACAATCCGTGCCCACAACGACCGCGCCTCCCGTGCAAGCTCCAAGAGTACCTATGGTCCTGCAAGGCATGTAATAGAGAGTCAACAACTAGTTGAGCGAGTTCACAGTTGGTTGTTCAGTAATAAGTTCGTTTAACAAATCGTAAGTTTGTTTATAACCATGCCGTGTATTACTAGGCCATTTGTACGTTCATCTAGTGGGGGCTTCCCATGTTGTAAGTTCAATTAGTGGGGGTTTCCCATGTTGTAAGTTACTAGACTGGTTGTATCCATGAGTATCCTTCCCAATCCGAGGATAGTAGTAAGTATAAGTTTACGTAGGTTTTACGTAAGTGCCCTTCCCAACCGAGGACAGTAGTAGGTATAAGTTTACGTAGGTTTTACGTAAGTGCCCTTCCCAATCCGAGGACAGTGGTACGTAACGAGTACGTAGATTTAGCGCTGGCGTCCTTCCCAATCCGAGGACGGTAGTACGTAGGTTTTACGTAGGTTTTGTGCTGGTGTCCTTCCCAATCCGAGGACAGTCGTACGTAGGTTTTACGTAGGTTTTAGCACATGCGTCCTTCCCAATCCGAGGACGGTGGTAAGTAGTCTAGTAATAATGTGAGTACAAGTAATCATTCAATCCCATTCCCAACCCACCGGGGAATCCCATGCCTTAGGAGTGTGAACTCACCTTGGGTTTGCTCGGTATGCTAAGTTAAGTGCTCACAAGAAATCAATCACGTCCTATAGTGCACGTATACTAAATCAGTTCATATTCGTAATGTTTCTCGTTCAATCAGTATTACAAAGTGATTTGGCCGTTAACATCAATTATCACATAAACAGTTTGTCAGTCATACAAGATACGAAGTTACTTGCAAGTTCTTTAACTAATTAGTATGCTTAAAAGAGTAACATATTTTAACAGAGTTAACAGTCTTAGCTCAACTGAGTTAATCAAACAAATAGAGTTAACTGAACTAACCGGGTTAATCAACAACTAATAGTATTAGTCACTTAACAGAGTTATTAGCTAACTGAATTAGTAAACAAATAGCGTTAACCACTTAACATCTTAACAGAGGTTGACATGCGTAACAAGTTTACACATTTAACTTAACAAAGTATGAATTAACGGAGTTAACAAGTTATGTTTCAACACATTGGTTACAGATCATGGGCCGAAAACACTTTGGCCTAAATCTCCTTTGGTTCGAAAATCCATCTTGCCGAAATCCCTTTAGGGATTGAGCCGAAATCACTTAAAGTGATTTCGTTGGGTCGTATAACAATGGGGGTGGGGGTTTTCGTCCATATACATCATTATCAATAACAACAGTTATATCAATCCTATTAAACAACAGTTGCCGAACACCAGTTCATTCAATCATAATGGTTAACATCGCATGACAAGTTGTCAGGTTATCATTATCCCAAACAAGAATCAAAGTTTGAAAACAATAATGCAATCATATGCTACTGACAATCCCATGTGCACATGTGAATGCTAAACAATCATGCCACCAGAATATTTAACATGATCACACAGATTTCTAGATCATAGTGAATTCAAAACTACCATTTATTATAACATCAGATTACACGTATTCTTTTCTTACAATCAATTCAAATCACATTCTCACAATCAATACGCACTAACCGTTAATTCAAGATATCAGCAAATAATCAAGTAATTTCAATCAAGTAATCTTAAATGGCCGATTACTAACCTACGGAACTTCGATCGATGTAGGGGACTCGAATGCTCAAACTGCCGTCGGCTTTCAAGGAGAACGAGAGAGTGAGATGTGCGATTAGGGTTTTACAAGTTACATCAAATCATGCGCATAATATAAACAGATCCTCTAATAATTCGATACTGGGCCAAAGCCCATTGTGATTTCGTTGGCTCCTGTGGACGAAAACACTTATTGTTTTCGGTCATAGGGTGATTTCATAGGGTATCTGACATGATTAAAATGTATTGCTTATCATATTACTAACATATTAATAACACAAGACATAATGTTATCACATCAATGCATAAATACACTCAACACCCATCAAGTATACATCATCAACTACAATACGTGTTTAACACATTACAACGTGTTCAGTTATGAAATAAACGAGTCGTGTATCGGACAATTTAAACGATTAATCTTGCATTAGTGCGAACATGGAATCTTGGAAACTCGAGTTGTCACATTATCCCCAACTTGAAAGAAATTTCGTCCCGAAATTTAGTACGTGGTTACTGAGGAAGCTAGTTGTGCTGTGTTGTTTCCTGGTTTTCCTGGGGTGTCACATCATCCCCCCGTTGATTTGGAATTTCGTCCCGAAATTCTGTAGTAGCTTCAGCCTCAGTAGTGGTTGCACTGTTTCCGAATAACTGGGGATCCTTGAGTTTCATTTGGTCTTCTCGTTCCCAGGTGAACTCTGGGCCACGACGGGAGTTCCAACGAACTCGAACAAAAGGTATTTTGGTGTGCTTGAGGACCTTAACATCCCGGTCCGTGATTTTAACTGGTTCTTCGACGAAATGCAACCGTTCGTCGATAGTGAGCTCCTTCAAAGGAACTATAAGTGTCTCGTCTGACAGACATTTTTTTCAGATTTGACACGTGAAAAACGTTGTGAACTGCACTGAGTTCAGCTGGTAAGTTCAATCTGTAGACTACCCTGCCTATCTTCTCAGTAATTTCGAATGGTCCAACGTATCGTGGATTGAGCTTGCCTCGTTTGCCAAAACGAACCACACCCTTCCAGGGTGAAACTTTAAGTAGCACTCGATCCCCAACCCGGAACTCGAGTGGTTTCCTGTCTTTATCGGCGTATGCTTTCTGACGGTCACGAGCTGCCGCCATGCGTTGTCGTATCTGAGCAATCTTTTCTGTAGTATCAACTACCATTTCTGGACCTGTGATTTGACTATCACCCACCTCTGCCCAACAAAGATGTGACCGGCATTTACGTCTGTACAATGCCTCAAATGGAGCAGCTTTAATGCTGGTGTGATAACTGTTGTTGTACGAGAATTCCACAAGTGGCAAATGCTTTTCCCAACTGTTGCCAAAATCAATTACACATGCACGAAGCATGTCTTCTAGAGTTTGAATAGTGCGCTCAGATTGCCCATCTGTCTGAGGGAGGTAGGCTGTGCTCATGTCTAAACGAGAGCCAAAAGATTTGTGCATTGCTCGCCATAGGTCTGAAGTAAAACGTGCATCTCGATCCGAGATAATAGAGGTGGGCACACCGTGCCTCGAGACAACTTCCTTAAGATATATGTCTGCTAGTGTGGAGAACTTATCCGTTTCCTTAATAGCCAAGAAGCGAGCAGACTTTGTGAGTCGATCCACGATCACCCATATAGTATCGTTACCACGTTGAGATCTAGGTAAGCCCGTAACAAAATCCATGGAAATTTGTTCCCATTTCCATTGTGGTATCTCAGGTTGTTGGAGTGGACCTGAAGGTTTCTGATATTCTGCTTTGACTCTTGCACAAGTCAGACACTTGCTGACGTAAGTAACTATGTGAGCTTTCATGCTAGGCCACCAATATGTAGTTTTGATGTCGTGGTACATTTTATCCGCACCAGGATGTACCGAGTAGCGAGACTTATGAGCTTCATCCATTACAAGCTCGCGTAAGTTACCATAAAGTGGGACCCAGATGCGTCCTGTTACGTAATAAGCACCATCTTCCTTCTGTTCTAAGCGTTGCCTTGAGCCACGTAGGGCTTCAGCCCTGACGTTGTCTGGTTTCAATGCTTCTACCTGAGCATCTCGTATCTGAGAAGGAAGGCTAGACTGGATAGTAAGTTGCAATGCTCGTACACGTCTAGGTGTAGTATCCTTTCGACTGAGGGCGTCGGCCACCACATTGGCTTTGCCCGGATGGTACTTTATAGCACATTCGTAATCGTTCAGTAATTCGACCCATCTACGTTGTCGCATGTTCAATTCTTTCTGCTTGAAAATATGTTCGAGACTCCTGTGATCAGTGTATATAGTGCACTTGGTACCGTACAGGTAATGTCGCCATATCTTGAGTGCAAAAACAACCGCTCCCAGTTCTAAATCATGTGTTGTGTAATTCTGTTCGTGAATCTTAAGTTGGCGCGAAGCATAAGAAATGACTTTATCCCGCTGCATCAACACACATCCAAGACCTTGGATGGATGCGTCGTAGTAGACTACAAAATCGTCCGTGCCTTTAGGCAATGAGAGGATAGGTGCGCTACAAAGTCTATCCTTTAAGTGCTGAAATGCTGTTTCCTGTGTATTACCCCAACGATAAACAACACCCTTCTGCGTCAGTAGTGTAAGAGGTTGAGCAATCTTCGAGAAGTCTTTGATGAATCGTCTATAATAACCCGCCAAACCCAAGAATTGGCGTATTTCGGTTGGTGTGCGAGGTGCAGGCCAGTTCTTAATCGAATCCACCTTGGATGGATCAACATGAATCCCATCCTTGTTTACCACGTGGCCTAAGAAGTGGACTTCACGAAGCCAGAAGTCGCATTTTGAAAACTTAGCGTATAGCTGTTCCGTTCGAAGAAGTTCCAAGATAAGTCGTAAATGATGCTCGTGTTCCTCCTGACTCTTCGAGTAGATCAGGATGTCGTCGATGAAAACGATGACGAACTTGTCAAGGTAAGGTTTGCACACCCTGTTCATAAGATCCATGAAAACCGCAGGCGCGTTCGTTAATCCGAATGGCATGACCAAAAATTCGTAGTGACCGTAGCGTGTTCTGAACGCTGTTTTGGAGACGTCCTCATCCCGGACTCTCAGTTGGTGATACCCCGACCTTAGATCAATCTTCGAGTAATAGCTCGACCCTTGCAACTGGTCGAATAATTCGTCGATGCGTGGAAGAGGATAGCGATTCTTCACAGTCACCTTGTTCAATTCGCGGTAGTCTATACACATACGGAAGGTACCGTCCTTCTTCTTTACAAATAATACCGGAGCTCCCCAAGGCGAAGAGCTAGGACGTATGAAACCCTTTTCCAAGAGTTCTTGCAGTTGCTTAGACAGTTCTTCCAGTTCGGTTGGAGCTAAACGATAAGGTGCTCGAGCTATGGGTACTGCTCCTAGGGCTAGCTCGATCTGAAATTCGACCTGGCGATGAGGTGGTAATCCAAGTAACTCTTCCGGAAACACTTGAGGAAAGTCGCGTACAACTGGAATATCCTCTAACTTCTTCTCTTTCATCGATGTATCAGTAACGAGTGCTAAGATAGCGATGTGGCCCTTTCGTAAACATTTCTGGGCCTTAAGGAAGGAGATGATGCCCACTACAGCACCACTCTTGTCGCCTTGAATTTCGAGAGGTTCCTTGCCAGAACGGGGAATACGAACAATCTTCTCTTTGCAAAGGATCTCCACTTGCTGTTGGGATAACCAATCCATCCCAATGACCATGTCGAAACTACCCAAAACTATAGGGATGCGATTGATGGAGAATGTCTGACTAGCTAAGACGAGGTTACAACCCTTGCCTACCAGAAGATTGCTGACTAGGGATCTGATAGTCATCAATCTTTCGCTGCTGTGCCTGGGACTGAACCGAAGTTGAACCCTTGCTAGAGGTTCCATCCCACCTTCGCTTGTTATCACTGGGAGTAGCAGGAGTAGTAGTAGCGCCAATACGCTTAGGCAGCTTGTTCGGTTCCACTGCCTGGTCTGTGAGACGATGAGCAAGACGAGTAACATCCTGGATGGTAGCAAGGTTAGCAGAAGTCACATGACTTTGAATCTCTGGTACTAAGCCTTTGAGGTACAGCTCAATGCGCTTGATGGGAGGATCCACCATAGTTGGACACACTACTGCCAGTCCGTTGGATCGTTTCGTGTACGCTTCTATCTCTGACCCCGTCATCTTCAGGTTAAAGAACTTCACTTCTAGCTTGTGGATGTCATCACGATTACAGTATTCATGTTTGATCAGTTCCTTAAAATCATTCCATGGGGTGGCATTAGCAGCCGCCAGCCCCAGCATCTGAACTTGCGCGTTCCACCAAGTTAGCGCAGTGCATTCGAGAGTACCAGTGGCATACTTCACCCTACGAGCCTCAGGGCATTCACACATTTCGAAGACCGATGCGAGCTTCTTAAACCAGTGGAGGAGTCCAACGGCCCCTTCAGTACCACTAAAAGTACTAGGACAACAGTCCATGAAAGTTTTGAACATGCACACAGGTGGCTGAGCGTGTTGACCTGTCGTGTGTGTAAGAGTAAACATACTTAAGCACGAGTGTTGGTTTATGAGAGTAGGATCTAAAGATCCTAGAGTAAGTGGTGATGGCAGGCTACACCTCCTGCCTGGGCAGCTGCGAGTGCTGCAGTAACTTGTTCAGTGATCGAAGCCGCCAACTGGGCTTGAGTTAGGTTAACGCGTCCACTCATGATCTTGATACCAAAGGAAACATGAATGAGAGAGGTTCGCGAATAGTGCGATGACAGAAGAGAGTGAGCACACCAGTATTCTCAAGCAATAGGGGTTATGTGTATCTAAGCATACCATGAGCAAAGTTCTACGTAATTCTAGCAAGTAGGTAAGTAACATGAATAGTAGTACCTATGATGTTGAGCCTTGCACGTGGAGCGAAGCGTCGTTGTGGATCGTTGAGCCCTGTTCTGGTTATAGTCTGGTTTTAACAAAATCGTTTTCCCCTTATTAAAACCGAGTTCGCTATAACCAATGGCTCTGATACCAATCTGTCACACCCCCAAAATCCACACGCGGAGTATCACCGCTTGGAGGCGTGACTGACCAGGATCAAGCCACCAATCATATCAAACATAATAAGTATTAAATGTAATTTAAACCAAACGATATGAAAGGTGTTCAAACAAAACATGTTAAGTGTATAGCGGAAGCATAAAGTGTAAACCCAACGTAAGTAATAAATTCAAATGTTTAAATGTGTTATCGTAAGTTCCACAATCCGTGCCCACAACGACCGCGCCTCCCGTGCAAGCTCCAAGAGTACCTATGGTCCTGCAAGGCATGTAATAGAGAGTCAACAACTAGTTGAGCGAGTTCACAGTTGGTTGTTCAGTAATAAGTTCGTTTAACAAATCGTAAGTTCGTTTATAACCATGCCGTGTATTACTAGGCCATTTGTACGTTCATCTAGTGGGGGCTTCCCATGTTGTAAGTTCAATTAGTGGGGGTTTCCCATGTTGTAAGTTACTAGACTGGTTGTATCCATGAGTATCCTTCCCAATCCGAGGATAGTAGTAAGTATAAGTTTACGTAGGTTTTACGTAAGTGCCCTTCCCAACCGAGGACAGTAGTAGGTATAAGTTTACGTAGGTTTTACGTAAGTGCCCTTCCCAATCCGAGGACAGTGGTACGTAACGAGTACGTAGATTTAGCGCTGGCGTCCTTCCCAATCCGAGGACGGTAGTACGTAGGTTTTACGTAGGTTTTGTGCTGGTGTCCTTCCCAATCCGAGGACAGTCGTACGTAGGTTTTACGTAGGTTTTAGCACATGCGTCCTTCCCAATCCGAGGACGGTGGTAAGTAGTCTAGTAATAATGTGAGTACAAGTAATCATTCAATCCCATTCCCAACCCACCGGGGAATCCCATGCCTTAGGAGTGTGAACTCACCTTGGGTTTGCTCGGTATGCTAAGTTAAGTGCTCACAAGAAATCAATCACGTCCTATAGTGCACGTATACTAAATCAGTTCATATTCGTAATGTTTCTCGTTCAATCAGTATTACAAAGTGATTTGGCCGTTAACATCAATTATCACATAAACAGTTTGTCAGTCATACAAGATACGAAGTTACTTGCAAGTTCTTTAACTAATTAGTATGCTTAAAAGAGTAACATATTTTAACAGAGTTAACAGTCTTAGCTCAACTGAGTTAATCAAACAAATAGAGTTAACTGAACTAACCGGGTTAATCAACAACTAATAGCATTAGTCACTTAACAGAGTTATTAGCTAACTGAATTAGTAAACAAATAGCGTTAACCACTTAACATCTTAACAGAGGTTGACATGCGTAACAAGTTTACACATTTAACTTAACAAAGTATGAATTAACGGAGTTAACAAGTTATGTTTCAACACATTGGTTACAGATCATGGGCCGAAAACACTTTGGCCTAAATCTCCTTTGGTTCGAAAATCCATCTTGCCGAAATCCCTTTAGGGATTGAGCCGAAATCACTTAAAGTGATTTCGTTGGGTCGTATAACAATGGGGGTGGGGGTTTTCGTCCATATACATCATTATCAATAACAACAGTTATATCAATCCTAATTAAACAACAGTTGCCGAACACCAGTTCATTCAATCATAATGGTTAACATCGCATGACAAGTTGTCAGGTTATCATTATCCCAAACAAGAATCAAAGTTTGAAAACAATCATGCAATCATATGCTACTGACAATCCCATGTGCACATGTGAATGCTAAACAATCATGCCACCAGAATATTTAACATGATCACACAGATTTCTAGATCATAGTGAATTCAAAACTACCATTTATTATAACATCAGATTACACGTATTCTTTTCTTACAATCAATTCAAATCACATTCTCACAATCAATACGCACTAACCGTTAATTCAAGATATCAGCAAATAATCAAGTAATTTCAATCAAGTAATCTTAAATGGCCGATTACTAACCTACGGAACTTCGATCGATGTAGGGGACTCGAATGCTCAAACTGCCGTCGGGTTTCAAGGAGAACGAGAGAGTGAGATGTGCGATTAGGGTTTTACAAGTTACATCAAATCATGCGCATAATATAAACAGATCCTCTAATAATTCGATACTGGGCCAAAGCCCATTGTGATTTCGTTGGCTCCTGTGGACGAAAACACTTATTGTTTTCGGTCATAGGGTGATTTCATAGGGTATCTGACATGATTAAAATGTATTGCTTATCATATTACTAACATATTAATAACACAAGACATAATGTTATCACATCAATGCATAAATACACTCAACACCCATCAAGTATACATCATCAACTACAATACGTGTTTAACACATTACAACGTGTTCAGTTATGAAATAAACGAGTCGTGTATCGGACAATTTAAACGATTAATCTTGCATTAGTGCGAACATGGAATCTTGGAAACTCGAGTTGTCACAGATATCAAAGGATTCTTGTTGCTTCGGTCCCCATTCGAACTTAATATTCTTCCTAGTCAAAGAAGTTAGGGGTGCAGCAATCCTTGAAAAATTTTCAATAAAACGCCTGTAATATCCTGCCAATCCCAAGAAACTGCGAATCTCTGTGGGCGTCTTAGGCTCTTGCCAATTCATGACAGCTTCAACCTTAGCGGGACCTACCTGGATTCCGCGTTCACTAACCACATGTCCGAGAAATTGGACTTCGCAAAGCCAAAATTCACACTTAGAGAATTTGGCATAGAGCTTTTCTCGATGAAGCAGTTTCAGAATGCAATGGAGGTGCTTCTCATGGTCAGCTTGGTTCTTCGAGTAAATAAGAATATCACCGATGAAGAAGATGACAAATTTATCCAAGTAGGGCTTGCAGACGCGGTTCATGAGATCCATGAATGCTGCTGGTGCATTGGTGAGCCCAAAAGGCATCACTAGGAACTCGTAATGACCATAACGAGTCCTAAATGCAGTCTTATGTACATCTTCATCCTTGACTTTCAGTTGATGATATCCTGACCTTAATTCGATCTTGGAAAAATAACTCACTCCTTGAAGTTGATCGAACAAGTCGTTGATCCTGGGCAATGGATACCGATTCTTGACAGTAACTTTGTTAAGTTCGTGATAATCGATGCACAGACGCATCGAGGCATCTTTCTTCTTCACAAAGAGGATTGGTGCTCCCCAAGGAGATGAGCTAGGTCTAATAAATCCTTTGCTTAACAAATCATCCAGTTGAGTTCTTAACTCTTTCATCTCTGTTGGCGCCAATCTGTAAGGTGCTATTGCAACCGGTGCTGCGCCAGGAATAATGTCAATCCTGAACTCCACTTGCCTATCTGGGGGTAAACCAGGTAGTTCTTCAGGGAATACTTCTGGATATTCAGAGATAATAGGTATGTCTTCGATCTTAGGCTTCGGTTCATCAATAGTTACTTATGCCATGTAGATAACACAACCCTTCGCCAAACACCTTGATGCTTTGAGCATGGACACTTGCTCAGGCATTCCGTACTTAGTATCTCCTTGGATTGTCAAAGGCTCGCCATGTGGGGCTCTGACAATCACTTGCTTCTTAGCATAAACGATCTGGGCTTGGTTCCGAGATAACCAATCCATGCCTATTACTATATCGAAACCGGCTAATTTCAAAGGAAGTAAAGACAATGGAAAAGAGTGGTTCCTAATGGATATAACACATCCATCTAATACGGCTGATGCGGTTTCTATGGTTCCATCAGCTAATTCCACCTCATATTTCACACTTAAGGTTTTAACAGGTAATTTCAACAGTTCACAAAACTTATTATCTACGAACGACTTATCAGCGCCCGAATCAAAAAGTACTCTTGCATAGACATCATTTATGAGGAAGGTACCTGTGATCACATTGTCGTCCTGGATGGCTTCCTTTGCATCCATCCGGAAGACCCTTACATTGGTCTTTTTCCCATCCTCAGTCTTCTTTGCAAGTTTTGGGCAGTTGGACTTGATATGCCCTTTTTCATTGCAGCTATAACACGTAGCATCTTTCAAATTTTTGCAATCCAAGGTCTTGTGTTCAGAAGACTTGCAAATCCCACATGCTCTTGGTTGTGAATGGGATTTCGACTCATATCTGCACTTCCCGAAGTGCTGTTTCTTGCAGATCTTACATTTTGGTTTATCACCCGAATGATGACTATATTTCTTGGATCTAGAACTCTTTTTGTGGTCATTGCTTCCTCTATGTCTCTTGTCTGAACGTCGTGAGTTATCGTCCTCACGCTTCCTCTTTTCGGCATCGGTGTTCCTCAGCGATCTCTGCCTGACCGCGTCCAAAGTGAGGGACAGTGATATATCAGCTGCAGACCGAAAAGTAGCTGGTCTAGAGGCTTTCACACTGGCCTTAATTTCGGGGGCTAAGCCTTCGATGAAACGAGCTATTCTCTTGGGTTCCGGCGTCACTAGATAAGGAACCAACCTTGACAGGGTATTGAAACTTGTAAGGTAGGCTTGACAATCCAGGTTTTTCATAACCAGTGACAAGAAATCAGCTTCAATCTTCTCAACCTCATGCTGAGGGCAGTAGTTCTCCTTGATCAATGACACAAACTGTTCCCAAGTCATACTGTACAAGGGGATTTTCCCTGTAGCTTGGATCAAAGATCTCCACTAAGCTAATGCCTCACCCTTGAATGACTGAGACACGAATTTCACCACATCCTTATCAGCGCACCCGCTGATATCAACCACGGTGTCCATCTCATCCAACCAAGTCATGCAGTCTATAGCTCCTTTTTCCCCAGTGAAATACCTGGGTTTGCATGAAACAAAATACTTGTAGGAGCAACCCTTATCACGGGGTCGTTGATTCAGTACGATCCTTTGAGATGGAACACTTTGTTGATTTGAAGAGTGACGATCGTCATCGTCTTTCTTTGGCTCTTCCTTCTTGGGTGGTGGCTTGCTGTGAGCCTCTGAATGAGTCTTAGGCTTGGAGTGTGGTGCGGATAGGGTCCTACTTCGAGTCCCGCTATATTCATTATACTGCCGCTCTATTTCCTTTGTAACAACATTGTCTATTAATGCTTGCAGTTCTGCACCCGCTATGTTAATTCGGGTATTATCATGATCCTCCCTTGGGTGACTGTGGATCTCATCCGAGTCAGCCATGTAATTTGAACTGTTACATAAGATATTGACAATAATTTATTTGGGAGTTTATTATGGAATCGTCTTTTATGGCAATTCATTAACCATGGTAAACATAGACCGTATCTGGTAAATTTGCTAATCATATTCATTTAGGATTTTTACTACAATTTATCCTAATTATTAAAAACAATAACAATATTATTAGTGGCATAAAAGGCCTAGTCACAGGGACATTTTTAAATCATAAGCCATGATTTCAGAGAATCAAGGCATGAAGGTTTGAACATAGTTCTTTACCTTTTTCTGACAGGGAGTCGTAGACTACTACTATCTTTTGTCTTATGTGACAATGAGTATGGCCCGTAGGCACTATATTACCAATGGATGGTCAGCATATGATCATCTTAATTGTTGATTTAACCCATGGTTTATTGATCATCAACTTAGATTAGGAATCTTTTGGAGAATCCTATTATAAGAATGACGTGTGTGATTTTAACGAATCACGTCTGCCAGGAGCGTTAACATGTTTTCAGATGTTAACAGGGATTTGAATCTTTTAAACAGGTCTTACCATCTTGGCCAAGTCTTATAATGACATGCAGGCTAGGTTATACCTTTAAGATTCTTATTTAATATTTAATAGGCAGATTATTTTTTTAAAA
This sequence comes from Helianthus tuberosus, assembly GCA_030545235.1. Lineage (NCBI taxonomy): Eukaryota > Viridiplantae > Streptophyta > Magnoliopsida > Asterales > Asteraceae > Helianthus > Helianthus tuberosus. The sequence continues at coordinate 186,488,976 of CM060442.1, forward strand.
GGAATGAATTTGATTTATTTATTTTCATATATTTATGCATATAATGACAAAAATGAAATTCATAAACTTAACATTCTATTAAATATTAAGAGGATTACATATTGCCCTAAACGGGACTTTTAACAGAAACAACTTGCCCACGCAGGGGCTAAACCGATAATACAAGTCCTCGCAGGGACTGATTACTAAAATAGGTGTCCACGCAGGGACTAAAAAGACAAGTCCACGCAGGGACTAAATACATAGATAAATGTCCACGTAGGGGCTTGATTGAAATAAGGAAATACACAATACACATAGGGATTTAATGATCCCTCTTCTTCTTCCCCTTTAACAAGCTTGCTAGGCCCTTGAGAAATCCCATGTTGTTCCTACGTTCTTCTTGAAATTCATGTTCCACCCGACTTAGTCTTTGGAGGATTTCCTCCTGTTTCGGTGGGGAAAATCGTGGTGGCTGCGACTGCTGCCGAATCGGAGGTCGAGCAGGTATTTGATACCCATGAGCTGGATATCCCACTCCCCAAGGGGCTCCACATGGTCCTTCGGGATGAAGGGCGTTGTAGTTTGCCGCTACAAGGTACGGGTCGGCTTTAGCATAGTTATAATGAGTGTGAGCCGGCTGCTCAAACGGATTGTACGCCGCTGAACCAGTGTATGTAGGAATCGGGTTATCAAAACCCAATGGTGGCGACGGTGGTGCAACTGGTGCAGAATTCACCTCTGGTATTGGGTTTGAAGGTCCACCCATTTGTGGGTCTTCATGCAGTGGCGGATAATGACTGCCACTTGAGTGATGGGGGGTGCTAAAGTGAAAATCCCCTCCTCGCGTGGATATTCGTGCGCCTGTTCTCCTACGCCTTGGTGGTTCTGGAGGTGCTTGATGAACTGGCGGCGGTGGAGGCGGTGGCGTGACTGCCACGAAACGCGAATCCTCGGAGGGATCCTGCTGCTGCTGTGGGTTATGAGAGGGTGTAAAATGCCACTCATACTGGTTGAACCTCGCTTGGTAACTGTCTGGACCACCGTAGGGTGATCCGTGGAAGGATGATCCATCAGAGATCTCGATGGGATGGTTGGGGGTCGCGGTTGCAGGCTCGACGGGATCCGTGTCCTCGTCCATGTCCATTGCTTGGTCTCCCGAGAAATGGTCTTCAGGTCCTAGTGGGTTAAAACCCACTGGTTCTTCGATATAGTTTGCCGGGTTGAACCGGCCCTGAAAGACAGGAGTGGGGTCGCCAAAAGAACGGTGCGAAACGGATCGCTGTAATGGTAAGAGGGAATGGCGGGAGTCATCGGGCTCGTTTTCCGAATGCGGCCCAAAGGAATGGCGGTAAGGAGGCGTTGAGCTATGCGAGACAGATCGTCTAGCGGGCTCCACATAGGTCCTCCAGTTTCCTTGAGGATCGGCACTCATTGTAGTGGAAGGAGTTCGCCGGTGCGAAGGCCCGGCTTCGTGATCGTTGGGGGCGTTGATCGGCCCCTTACCTCGTCCTCCTCTTCTAAATCTTGGTGGCATTTCCTGTCAAAACAAATAAAAGATAGAACAAGAAATATAAAGGACAAAGTTAAGATTAAAAACAAATTTGGATTTGTCCTAAGTTCTTTGTCTAGACTCTAAATTTAGGAATGTGCAACTGTGTAACTGAAATTAAACACAAAAGGCTAGTGTTTAATTCACTCAGTGTTGGCTCTGATGCCAACCTGTCACACCCCGATAATTCCACATTTTACCGGTGGGCCCGGTAGGGGAGTATCGTGACGTAGTTGATATCATTATAGTCAAACAACACAACATTTAAATGCACAGCGGAAACAAAAGGTAGATTCATTTCAACCAAATAATATTGTAAGATTAAGTATGACAAATAGTTGAAAAAAAATCCACAGGTGGATCAAAATAAAAGGAACATTTGTTCAACAGTTTTATGTCATCCAAGTTTGCGAGACTTATTGTGGATGCTAGGAGGAAGACAGCCTATTTCGAGTAGTACCTGCACTTAACCTTTTTGAGAAAATACGTCAGTTTACACTGGTAAATACAATTAACTGACTCATTTTGAAAAGGTTTAATAAAATTGATTTGAATGCACGTGGCACAAACTTTTTATAACTTGGGATAATTATTTGAATATAATACTTGTAAAAGAATTACATGTTTCTTATGCGTTCAGTAGCCCGATCTTTAGACCGGGTTAAAGATCAATAGACACACCACATTATTTATTTAGGCACTGACGGGTGTACGCCTACACCCCGTGCTTAGGTCGTGGCCATTTCGTAAAATGATGCCAAGGATATCCGGGACATGGTCATTAATCCCCCAAAGGCTTTAAGCAACAAAACATTTTCAAACAGGACATTTCAATGAATTAATCATCATACGATTAAAGATTCAATGCCCGACCAAGCGGTATTTTATATACCGTACCCCAAGCCGTATAGGGAAAATAAGTTAAAAGTATTTACCTTTGCAAGTAATATTCACAACAAGCAAGTGCACGTAGCTTTTACCAGGTCTCCTATTCTGGAACGAAGGTTTATAATAACCTATTAGAATCCTAACGGGTCTTTAATTAAGCCTAAACTTAGACCGGTTAGTTTTAAATAAAGATACGGTTCGTACGCATGATTAAGCGAAGACCGGAATAGAATGTGATTTATGCCCAACAAGTTTGAAGACTTGTATAGTATGGGTAAACTAAACACATTCTGGATTTTGAGATAAGATGGATAAGGTTTGACCCGTTTCGGCTAATTTATGCAAACTAGTTACATAAACCAAACCGAACGCGCAAAGAGCGTAACGGGTAACCATAAGAGTCATATACAGGTTTCCTAAGTTAATATGCCTTAAATATGTTGTGATATCAGTAGGATACCTTCCATTATGCCCAAAACGAGTTTAATTCTCAATTTAAGCCCCGTAGGGGTATTTTGGTCATTTCAAAGATTATAAAAGAGATTAATTAAAATTCTGAGACTCGGGTCTGAAATAATCAGTAGAACAACTTATTTTAACAGGTTATATCAGTTGGTGATAAGTCTTATATGACAAAATGGTTTTAAACCCATACTAGGTGTTTAATACGCGTAAAAAACCGTTTTAAGCGATTTCCGGGTTCTAACAGGAAATCTGAGTTTTCTGATCAGTTTACAAGTTCAAAATACTTCATTTCTTATATAAAATCAGTAGCAATTGGATTGGTGTAAAAATACTATGTAGAACTCATTTTATAAACGCAAAGGGTATAATCGGTATTTGCCGAATCAAGGCAATAACCTTAGGTTATGATCAGTTTAAAAATAATTAAAAATCTTCAAAAATCCCAAAATATTATATTACATCAGTGGGTAAAAGGTTTGGTGTCAAAAATTGGGTTTAGATGGGCTTTACGCTAATGACGCCGTTTAATTAATAAAAAGCGTTCTAATTACGCCATTGAGCATAACTCCTAATCTAGACCTCAAACTGATGTGAAAATTTAGGGACATGTTTATAAATCAGTAATAAAGATTATTGTCCTTTCACATTTCCAAAACTCTCGTTTTATGGTCAAAAGGGCATTATAGTCAACATTTAGCAATTAACGGAAACGTGTAAACGAATCGGACAAGCAACGAACCAACCACAGAGGGTTATACCATCATATAACCTGATCCTAAGGGAACTCTAAGGCATTTATAAACCCATCTAAATCGGGTCAGAACTGAAGTCAAAGCAAAAGTCAAAGTTTTGCGACTTTCGCTTCCGAACCGAGTCTAAACAGAAAATTGTCGGATCAAACAAGCTTAGACCAGTTCTTATACTAATTACCAAGTTACATGAGTGACAAAATAGGTTACACGTCTTCTACATTGTTAATTATGCGTTACTTTGAAAATTAAGTTTCTGTTGACTTTTTTGGATTAAGTTTGACCCGACATTTGACCCAGTTAGAGTGGAATTCAGAGGGTGCCCTTTTAAGGGTTTAATGCCCACATAAATACCAACTTATAACTACTTTCAATTTGGCTAATCACCAGGCCATTAGTGATTAATCGATAAGTCAAACCTTAATTACGACGGTTTGACTTTAAGCTAATTAACTAAGTAAAACACGATTAAGGAAGGTTAAGGATACTTACCAAGGTCCTAATTATGACTAGAGATGCTTAGGGAATGGCCTTGAGCTCCAGAAATGATTAGAAGTTGAGTTGGGAATGAATGATCAAAGTTTGCAACAATGTGGGTTCTTATATAGTGTTCTTGATTGCTTAAGATCATGCCAAACAACTCTAGGATTGATCCCTGATCAATAACAAGTGTCCTAGTGCCTAAGAACTAGTTTGTGCTGCACATGGTAGTGAAAAATGGCAATATAAGTTGGTTAAACTCGTTATACAGGCACCTGTCCAGTTTTTTGCTGCTGGGACTGTCTTACGGACCGTAAGGGGTATCCTTTACGGTCCGTAAGCCTTTACCAGAAGGCAAAAATTTGTAACCTTTCAAGCTTCGAACATGCAACTTAGGTATTACGAATTTGGGCCTCTATTATCAGTATGGGCCACATGAACATGCCCTGAACAGTTTAGACCACCTTGCCATGTTTTAAAGTTGCCTTGGATTCTTTTGAAAGGGCCATAACGAAGGTTTGTAAAACAAATTCTCATAGAATCCCATTTCTTGCACTTTGAATCAATTATTACTAGTATTTACCGGATTTGAGTATATATCAGATGTTTATAATATAGATTAGGGTCTTGGGATTCATAACTAGGTCGTTCAGAGGTATTTAATTAACATGTCGACGCTTTTAAATCCTACCCTACATCTTTAACTAGATCCGGGTTTATAACACTTTTGTCTTACATGACACGTGTCGTTATTTTATTAGACACAAATATTTTGAGGTGTTACAGAGAAACCGTCACCTCCTTTTTCGGGAGCGTGGCCAGCAAACGCCTGACACCTTGCCGAAAAGTAACTGACAAGGCGCCTGTTCACCTTCGACAAGACAGAGACACCAGACAGTCACATCAATTGTCTTCTTTCCAAGAAAGGAAACTTCTTTCAGAAGGAAGTACTATCACGCTACTCGCCATGCTCCCAGTTGGCTCAACTTTGTTAAGTTACCAACACGCCATGCGCCATGCACCCAGTTGGCTCAACTTTGTAAAGTTACCAACACGCCATGCGCCATGCACCCAGTTGGCTCAACTTTGTAAAGTTACCAACACGCCATGCGCCACGCGTCCGGTTGGCTCAACTTTGTAAAGTTACCAACACGCTATGCGCCACACGTTCAGTTGGCTCAACTTTGTAAAGTTACCAACACGCCATGCGCCACGCGTCCAGTTGGCTCAACTTTACAAAATCCCCATTCGTACGCCGTGCGCCACGCATCCACTTGGCTCATTTTTGCAGCATCACCATTGTACGGCATGCGCCACGCGATCACTTGGCTCAACCACGCGAAGTAGCAAACGTGCATTTCAAGAAAGCCAACAACCACTACCCTTATAAGTCCAGAATCCCTCCTAGACGATCAACTCAACTAGAAGGCACACTGGACTGGGGGGACTTGAAGAGGTATGGTCCCAATTCTTTGCCTACATGGCAAGGACCACACAACTTTTTCATCCAACATGGCGCCTACATCAGCAAGCGAATCCAGAAGCTTCTAGAAGCTTCTGGAAGACGCCAAGGTGACACCAAAGATGCTCCCTCCGACAGAAAGGACAACACGTGTCACCAGTCGTCAAGCGCCATGTAGGCCTGCTGCAAATCCAGGAGCAGACCGACAGCAGCAGTACGATGTTTCCAGCATGGACGAATATAGGCGCGCCACGTGTACCACCACCCTGACCGCAGCAGAGGGGACCAAGAGGATATTCCCCTTGGTCGGACAGCTGACGCCCTATAGCAGCTGGGAAGGTTGCTCCTCCCTCTTTCACCTTACGGCTATAAATATGACCCTTCATCATTCAGGTTAATTCCATTCGATTCTCCACTCTCTCACACTCAACACACACTGCTTTCTTCCTCGGAACAGTACTTATTCTAACGCCGGAGCCCGGTTAAGAGGGAAACCCCCATATTCCCCTCTTAACGAGCTAACGGTGTTACTGTTTTGCAGGACCCTAGTCATTTGGTGAGTAAAGAGGGAGATTGAACCCACAGAAGAGACGATCCAGCTAGTTAATCATCGGATTTAACCAATGTTTCATCAACTCACAACCTTTTTTAATGGCAATGGTCATCACTCACACTACTAGAAAACTAAGCAATTGCGACCAAATTTTGCGACTAATATAAGACGGTCGCAAAATTAGTGACCGGTTTGCGACTAAAACCAAAACAATCGCAAAATTAAAGACCAATCCATATTCGATCGCAAAACGGTGGCAAATTTTGTGGCCATATTTTTGTGGTCGGAAAACAGTCGCAAATACGAGAAAAATAAAAAATAGCAAAAGTTACGACCGTTTAAAGCAATCGCAAACAAAAAAAACAAAAGAACGAAAGTTGCGACCGTATAAAACGGTCACAAATACGAGAAATATATAAAAAAACAAAAGTTGCGACCGTTTAAAGCGGTCGCAGATACAATAAAAAAAAATAGAAGTGGTTGAATGTTTTGCTACATTGCTCACGCGTTCAGGATATATAAATAGAAGTGGTTGAATGTTTTGCTACCGTTTTATTTTAGGTAGCAAATTAGTAGGAAAGATAATATAAAAAAATAATTCAAATACTATTCCTCCTCAACATAAAAACCTAATCTTCAGTTTCACCGATCAAAAACTGCAGCGTAAAATCGTAGATCTAAAATTGCAACCTCAAATCGTCCCGTCGATCAAACTTCAGCCTCAAATCGTTAGTTGATCGAAGAACTTTCTAATCCTCAGTCTCAATTGCACGTTAAACGAGTTTAGTCTCGAGTCTAAATCCACCATCGGCGTTGAATTCGCTACTCGTAGCATCCGGTTTGATGCTGTTGGCCAGGAAAGGTACATATTAACCCTAATTTTTCATTGATTTCGCAATTAGGTTTAGTACTAAGGGTTTATGTAGGATTTAGGGTTTAAATTGAAGTTGTTTAGACCCGATGGTTGCGTGTGCAGTGTTTATGTGTGAATATTATTATACTATCAGATCTGTAGGTCTCTTCATTGTTTCTTTCTGATGCGTGCTAGTTATAGTTACTATTCAGATTAACGTTTATGCAGGTGATTATGATAATTTGTTCGATTTCAGTATGATTAACTATCTGTTCACAACTTGAAATGCATCTGAAATTCAACTCTGACATCAAAATCATCACAATCGATCATATAATTAGTTATCACTTTTTGTTTACTCTTGAATTCGTTATCCTTTGATTTGTGTATCTGGCACATCTTGATTATTGAAGAGTTTAATGTGCCATTTTGGCTTAAGGTTATGCTTCTCAATTCGAATTGAACTTGGAACCCTAGATACTTGTGTGATTTAAGCGTTAAAATGAGAAATCTGCATATTGATTTTGAAGTTTGAACAACGACATGAATTTATACTGGACTTTTAGATGATATAGTATTTACAAAGTACTTGAGATAAAACACAAATGTTGATACACAAACTATTGTCAAAATTCCTAAGATAAATCAATGAGTCACAAACTTTTGAAGACGACAAAATTTAGTTAATTTTATATTTTAATCATGTAGAAGGTGAATCAAGTGTGCTTTGGCATTAAATGTTTAACATGATTAATGATTGTTTACCAATTGATTTTCCAGTATATTTCAGATAATGATGATGTCAGATATTGCTGCTTTGGAGCAGAAGTTTGGCTGGATTGCGGGCCTCTGATGACCAATGCAATCAAAGTGAATGATATTGCTCTTAGAGGTATATGCACCAGGTTTAGTTAAAAGTATTCGTGTTACTGTAATATATCAGCTTACACTAGATCCATGTCTGATTGGTTAAGCTATTTTGGATTCAGTCATATTCTCTGGGTATACAGTGGTGCCGTGGGGTCCATTGTTGGGTTTGTGATGCAAAAACAAGAAGGTGATGCTTCAAAACTTGTAAAACAATAGTTTATTTTTTTCTACACTTGCATCATTACGTGCTGTAAAACCTTGACTTTACCATCTTGAATCTTAGGCTAGATAAAGAATAAAGGTCAGCTATTGCAGAGTATTTCCGTGTGTACAAGGTTTTTTGTTGTTCGTACACCATTCATTTGTGGAAAATCTTTATGCATAAGTACCCAAAGTTTTATATGCATTTATTTTCACATATCTTTCTTTGTTCATTTGTTCATTAGGTGACACCTTGACATGTTTTTCAGTTAGTGTTTTAGAATTTTAGGCTTACTGCAGTGACACTCTTTATGTTAGCATTTTCATATATCTTTCTTTGTTCAGTTTTTTGGTCCTATGATGATAGAGGTGAAAAACGGTGAAAAAGAATGCATGCCAATCGCGATCTTATTATTGGATACCTCAAGGACAGGCTTAATTTCAAGGTATATATTTTTACATCCAATAATTTTTTTCTTTTCTTTTAAAGTGAACTTTATTTTTGTTTTCTTGTGAGGGTTTTGTTATCTCAGATTGGGAGGGAATTGACCGAATTACTTCGCAATGGATCGTATTGATGATGCTGTGAGCAGAATTTTACGAGTCAAATTTACAATGGGACTGTTTGAGAACCCTATTGCTGATTTCAGTAAGGTTATAGCCACACAGAGATATAGCGAGGGAGGCAGTGAGGAAATCGTTGGTGCTGTTGAAAAATGGGAAACAAGGAAGTGAACCGGTGTGCCCCTGCCCAAGAGGGCATCCAAGGTTTTGGTTGCTGGAAGTCATGCCGATAATCTTGGCTACCAATGTGGCGGCTGGACAATCGGTTGGCAAGGGTTTAGTGGGAATGCAAACACAACAGGTATTGTCTATCTTATGGGTGGGCGCAAGCACTAGAGAGGTGGCAAAATGGGTGGGTTGTGTAAAGTTAGCTAACGAGTCAAAGGTGGTGCTTTTTAGTGGCACGTCAAAACTAGCCGGATCAGGTCTTCGCTTGTTAAATATGCTTAAAAACTATACTATTACAATAATAATTTTTGTAAAGCAGGTTAGGATGTTCTATGCGCTAAATATAAATATGGGTAACTTTCAAACCATTACCCCCATGAGTAAAAACCCAAGTTAGAATAAAAACAATTCATGTTTTTGTATGGTAAAAAACTATACAAGGTCAAAAGTCAACGTGATTAAGTAAAAGTGAAGAACAATTAGTATTATATTGTTTTTAATAACGATCTCTAGCCTATAATTAAGCTCATTTATTAAGAAGCCCAAGTCCGAGCTCCACTTATGGAGCTCGAGTTGGTTCACGAGTCTAAACAAACTTGTTATTTATATACTTTTAATTTGATATATATCCATATTATATATTATTATATATAAATTATTATGATAAATATAACTAAATATATTATGTTATATATAAAAGTTATGTATTAAAAATGAGGTTTATAGACCAAATGAGCTCCCTGAACCACCAGACTAGTATTTTGGAATGAGTTCTCATGTATTAAATGAAATTTGTTGCAGGCTCCCGTTGTCACGAAGCTTCCCGGCTAAACTTTCACTCACTTGTTTCACATGCTTCTTTGGGTTGATCCAGTTCATAGTCATAGCAGCAGTTTTTGAGAGGGACCCCGTCTAATGGAAAATCATGTCCGGGGAAGAAAGTTTCACCATCGATACGTCGTAAGTAAATGCTGCTCCATATTATGCCACATATAGATAACTAGATCTACACTTGGTGCATTCAGAAAAATATATGTGTTACAGGGTGTCATTTCATCTGGCGTTTTCCTATGGCTTCAAGTTCAAACATGGTGCATTCAGAAAGGTGGGCCTGTTTTTGTTGCTATGTTCCAGCCTGTGCAGACTGTTCGTGTTGTTATTATGGCGTTTGCGATTCTTCATGATCAGTTGTACCTTGGAGGGTAAGTGAATCTTGAACATATGTGTAGATTAGTCAAAGTCTATGGTGCTAATTAAATATCTTAGATCAAAGTTGATGCTGGGCCTGTATTGTAAGGATGAGTTGATGATATCCACCTTACAGTTTATTAATGTATCATAACCATATTAAAATCAAATATTTTTAACCATGCAAAAAAATTAAGAAATAAAAAATAAAACCTAGTTTTTTAGGACCTTTTTGTGAGTCAGAATATGAACCAATGTGGTCTCTTAGATAACCTGTAATTCATATGTATGTTAATTTTGCAACTTGTCTTTTTTCTTTCCTGATATATTTGTTACAGGGATCCTTAGAAGAAAATATGTGAAGGTGTTGAGGAATTGCATGATGAGGGAAGAGAATATAGGCTACAACTGAAGTTTACTTTTTTTGTTTTGTTTCGAAATCGTCATTACAAGGTATTATATCATTGCTTCTTGCATTCTTGCTTAAATGTTGGTGTGCATGCTTTGTTTTGCTTCAAGTTATATTTTAACTTTTGTTATTTTAGATTAACTACCTACTCTATCCATAGTCCTGGTGGTGTCGAATGTGTTTTGAGTCACGAACTATTTGCATTGGTTTTATTAGATCGAAAGGTTGAACGTGATTATTGCGGGATTGGTGGTGGAAAAAGAGAAAGATAAGGCGGAGAAAGAGGCTATGAATGAAAGGATGGCAAACATTGAAGCGATGCTAAAAGCTAGGTTTTAAAACGTATAATCATCGACTTAGGTTTCAAAACGCATAAACACTTTGTTTTGAATATGTATTTTGTTATGATAACTTTGGTATTTGATGTTTCAAGTGGGATGTTTTATATATTTGTGAAAATTTGATAATATGTAAAATTTAAAATTGACATTATATGCAGGTTAAAATAGAAAATGGATAAAAATAATTTTAAAAAAATAAATAGAAATTGCGACCACAAAAACGGTCGCAATTTTTCAAAAGACAGGCGGTCGGAAAACGGTCGCAGTTTGTAAAAGACAGGCGGTCGGAAAACGATCGCAGTTTGTAAAAGGCATGCGGTCGGAATACGGTCGCGTTAAGACCGTCGCAACCGAAGTCCCACAAAATCAGGAACAGTCGCAATATTTGTGACCATTATTAAGGTCGCAAAACCCGGGTCGCAAAAGATAGCAGCAGTCGCAACTTAGTCGGAATAGAGCAATTGCGACGGGTGTTTTTCCGATTGTAGTTCCGGTCGGAAAACGGTCGCAACGAGGCAATTGCGACCGGTTTGCGACCAGAATTGCGGTCGGAAAAACCTAGTTTTCTAGTAGTGTCACAACACTCAACAATAAACTCTCACATCCATTTATCACTCACACCCCATCACGCGTGAAAACTATCACGGAAACATGCCCATCACTCGTGAACTTTTATGATGGCGGTGGAATTTTTGTTTGTTCCACGCGTGGAACTCTCCTATCACAGAGAAAAACTCTTCCATCCCCGGTCCTCTAAGAGAGAACTTTACATAAGAGTTGCACTTTCGATAAATCTACTTTGCTAGACATATTGTCTTTATCTAAACAGCAAGAAGCTGCGGAAAATTTGTCTTTTATTTGTTTTGTAATGTAATGTTTGAAAAACAATAACAAATTTATTTATATGTATTCACACTATGTCAGGCAAATGTATTCACATTATTTATTTGTTCTGTAATGTTTGAAAAACAAATAACAAATTTATGTATATGTGTTCACATTATGTCAGGCAAATGTATTCACATTATGTTAGGCAAAGATTCCTCTATGACGAGATAAAAACTCTGGGTTATCTATAGATTTATAACCAAGTTTTAAAAGTGTTCTAATTAGGTTATTCAAGTTTCAAAAGTGTTTCAATTAGGTCATTCAACATTCATTTATCATTAAAATTAAAGGTATTTCATCAATTTCATAGATAACCGTGTTAATGTGGATTTTTGTTTCTTTTTTCCATTTTATTTGATGCTAACGTCGAGTGATTACGTGGATTGTAACTTGTTTTTTTAATTTTTAATTTAATTAAAGTGTTCTTATTTTTAATAAATATAATTTCATATATTAAAATAATCTGACCCCAACATTTTATTCTCCATTTTTTCTTGACACATTGAAAAAATGACATGGTTTGATTTGAATGTTAAGTTATTTAACTCGGACAAAAACGATACGAGTGACCTAATTAGAACACTTTTAAAACTTGGTTACTATTTTGTGACATTTTTCCTATAATGAATTATGGTCGTTTAAAGATAAAATAAAAATAAAATTTAGTTTGCATCTTGGTAATGATGGATCTTGAGTCTTGACAACCTCATATATGATGTATGACGTGAAGCATTTGAAACTCGCCACATAGTGTAAATTTACAGGTGACAACCTTGTCGAATTTATGAGTTTCTGTTTATAAGTTTTATAACAAAAAAAATAAATAAATAAGAACTAAAACCTAGGCTGGTCTATTGAAACTACATAAAAATTGAAAACAATCATGTTGAAAGTTGAAACTTCATCACGAACGGCCACATTATAAAAACACATCATGTAACAAGCTGAATAATTAAATATAACTAGAATAATATTAAACTAGTAGTTTTCAGCTATATAATTATAACGTGTGACTTTGGTTTTATTTTATTTTATTCCTTTTGTACATTAATTAGTCCCTAGTTGGCTAGTTGGGCTATATAAATGATAAGGGTTATTAGATATAGAGTTAATTGCCAAAATTGTCCCTGAGGTTTGGGTATTTTGTCATTTTCGTCCAAAATGACACTTTTGTATCAAATTGCCCCCAACGGTTGTAACTTTTTGCCATTTTCGTCCAAACTACTAACTTAGTTTATTTTTTCTGTTAAGTTAAGGATATTTGGATGAAACTGGCAAATATAAAACCACAGGGACGATTTTGGCAATTTACTCAAAACCTTTTTAATTTCTTTTATTTAATTATTTTTGTTACATATATAATAAAAAATAATATACATGGAATTTTTAGAAAAAAAAAATTAATAGTTTTGTCACATAATTTTTATAAATTTTCATCCAAATAACTAACTCAGTTTATTTTTTCTGTTAAGGTGAAGGATGTTTTAAATTTTATAAATTAAGACAGAAATTAATTTAAAGCTTCTTTATATAAATCAGTTTTATAAAGAGAAAACGTTATTGGTGTGCAACACATAACAATCGATTATAATTTTTAGTATTTATCAGTTGTAGAGATAGAGAAAAATTGTAAAACGTTACATATTTTTTAAATGTGTTGAGCAACTAGGAAATATGTTGGTAGAAATAAAATATTTATTTAATTAAGATTATGATGGTAACTAACTAATACTTATTCTGAGTGGTTTGAGTAAAGAAACTTTTGGTTCATAACATTATAATTACAATTTGGTGGGTAATTTTAAGGTTTGGTAACGATAAGTTGTTTGATAGGGGGTGGGGCACTGGCTTCTGTTTTTCCTTAGGAGCGAATTTAAAAGAGTAGAAGATGAATTACAAACTTGGTACATATGATAAGATTTCTTTTATTTGACATTTTTCAATAAGGTCACCAACATTTTAGTTTTATAAAATTTAGAGGTTTAAGTAGATTTTATTTTTATAAAACTGATCTATATAAAAAATTAGAAATTAATTTCTGTCTTAGTTTATAAACATCATTCGCCTTAATAGAAAAATTAACTTAGTGGTTGTATGAAAATTTATAAAAACTATGTGACAAAGCTATTATTTTTTCATATAAAAATTGCATGTATATTCCTTTTTATTATATACGTAACAAAATTAATTAAATAAAAGAAATTTAAAAGAGTTTGAGTAAATTGCCAAAATCGTCCATGTGGTTTTATATTTGCCAGTTTCATCCAAATATCCTCAACTTAACAGAAAAAATAAACTAAGTTAGTGCTTTGGATGAAAATGGCAAAAAGTTACAAACGTTGGGGGCACTTTGGTACGAAAGTGTCATTTTGGACGATAATGGCAAAACTACCCAAACCTCAGGGACGATTTTGGCAATTAACTCTTAGATATATAATCTCAAGTTTCACCGGTTATAATTATAATTTTAAAAATTCACTCCAACAATCCCAATTTGTAAGAATTTGGCCCCTATCGAACCTTTTTCTAACTGCAGTGCACTTGAATCTGTTAAGGAGTCTGCAGGAACACTTGAATCTATTGAGGATATCAAATTCTTATATGTTAGAAAAAGATTGATAAGAGCCAAATTTTTACAAGTTGGAATCGTTAGAGAATTTTTAAAGTTGAGAATATTATCGGTCAAAAGGTGAAACTTAAGATTATTAAAATCCAATAACTAAAATGATGATAATAACTATTATTATTTGTTAACTGTTAAAACTATCGTAAAGCTGTCACATGCCCCGGTTACTTTCTTAATTGGCGCGCAAATACATTATCGCAAGAACCATTTAAACATATCTTTGATTCTCAAGTTAAATAGTCTAGTCAATGATTTGGTTGAATCCGGCATAATGGCAAAAAGATATATAATTTACGTACGTCAACCATCTTTGCTTCTTTGAACATCCTACAATTATTAATCATGCCAAAAAATTGACCAATTCTTGTCTACAACTATAAATATAGATAATAGTTGCATACACCAAACCACACTCTTCGGACACACAAACTTGCAACACCTGAACCCGAGTGACCATTCCGCGATATCGGTGGAGATGCCAACACCCGAACCTGACTACAAGGGTAGTACCGGCACAGGTGGTGTCAAGAACCATGTGGTGCTTGATGTAGTCTTGAGGGTTGTGTTGTTTGCGACGTCGTTGGTTGCTTTGATTGTTATGGTTACTTCTAAACAAACCAAACTCGTACCCGTTGCCCCGGGCATGGCCATACCCATGGTTGCCAATTTCGACCAGACCCCGGCTTTCATGTGAGTAACTAACATCAGTTTCACTTGTTGTCCTTTATGTTTCTATGTTGTCTTGCAAATTTATAGGTGTTTTTAGGAGGGTTTTGTATGTGTTTTGATTTCTAGAGAAAAAATCTAGACACCATGGCAAACCTCCAAAAAAAAAAAAAATGAGTTTGCCTCTTTGACTAGCAGACTGTGTTTGCTCCTTTAACTAGGAGACTCGTTAGAAAATCCAAAACAAGTTCAAAGATCTTCTAGAAACGCTTTTGATTTTGCTAGACCCCTTAGAAATAAAAAAAAGTTGGTAAACACATATGTTTACATAGTACTAAGACCAACCGTAGTGGGGCAGTTTCTGCCCTTTTTTGCCTTCAAAAACGCCCCACCACGCCCCCAAACCACCCCATGGGCGTTTTTGTCAAGAAATTTTGTTTTAGCGTTGTTTTTTCCACGCCATATTCATTTTGTGTTGGCCAATGCATCCCTTTTGTGTTTGGCCAATAACATTTTTTGATGGATTTTTTTATTTAAATTCTATTACACCCCTTTTAACATAAGACCGACCGTAATGGGGCGTTTTTTTTTTTTAATTCAAAAAAAAAAAAACGCTCGAAAACGCCCCCCACCCATTACACCCCGGCGTGATTAAGCGTTTTTCGACAAAAAAATTGGGCTGGCATGTTTAAAAAAACGCCTAAAAGGGCTTGTGGCAAGGGTTGACTGACCAATGGGGCATTGTGGCATTATTCGATTAAAAAAAAAATAATAATTGTGTAATTAATGGAAGGGGCGTTATTGGGCATTATTCCCACTACACCATTTTTGCAAAAACGCCCAATAATGCCCCCATGCTGACTGGACTGCCACATGGCAGAAAACGCCCCAGGGTGGGGGCATTATTCGACAAACGACTACGCATGGTCACATCACCACTACACCCATTTTAGAAAAACGCCCCTTAATGCCCCATTGCTGACTGGACTGTCATATGGCGCAAAACGCCCAAGGGTGAGATGTCTTCCACTACGCATGGTCTAAGCATGATGGTACATAAGTTGGTTATATAACCCCAGGCCCGGCTTTGTGGGCTGGGCAGCCCGCGCAGACGCCAAGGCCCAAAAGGTTTACAGGGCCCAACAAAAATTTAGGGTCAAGATTTTTAAATGAGCACTATTATCTTAAATGCTTAATAAATGACTTCAGTAACAAAAATGAAGCTAGTTCAATGGTTTAGATACTTAAATTTGAAAACCAATGTCATGAGTTCTAAACCCTTCCTTTACATTTTTATTTCCTAAACAATTTTCAGTTAATCCCATGCATTTTTTATTTCCTAAACTGTTTTGAACTACCAATTCACTTAATTAATTGACTATTCGATCTTGTTAACAAGATGATTATATGATTAAATAGTTAATGTTTTGGGTTATAATCTTGAGGTCATGAGTTCAAACCCCATGATTAGCATGTCGTATTGTGGTTTCTTGATATATATTTGATGAGTTTATATTATATACCATTTTTTTTGTTTCGCCCGGGGCCCGATTTTTTTTATCATTCTCGGAGACGGCCCTGTATAACCCCGTAATCGTTCATCTTTCTCTTTCTCCAGCACTATCTACAAATGTTTATATGGTTTTTACTTAAAATTACTTAGATTTAAACGAGAGCATTTAGAATTATTTGTAATGACATATTTCCGCGCATATGCACAGAATTCTGCAGCCAAGACTATGTAGTTAAGCAGTCGCAATATTAGCTGCAGAATTTGCGACGGATGTTGCGATGAAAATAGCAAACTATATCCGTCGCAAATATCTTGAGTAATTTTGCGACTGCTTTTTATGGTCACAAACCTCCACAGCTATAATACTCAATGAAATGTAAAGATGCCGTGATTTCTTTTTTAGTAATGATCGATTAGTCGTCGCTAGCGTAACATTGTTTTCTTATGATGTAGATACTTTATCGTAGCTATGTCCGTTGCTTGCTTATACAGCATCATCACCTGTGCGTTATCAATCTTAGCTCTTCTGAAGCATAAACAAGGGTCCATGAAGCTGGTGTTTCACTTTGCTATACTTGATACCGTAAGTTCTTAAATTTCTTAAAAAGATCGGTAAACTCCGTCGCAAGTCCGTCGCTAATACTAGTTAGTTATTGTCGCAATTTCCTCACTATGCGGTACAGTTGTTGTTAGGTGTTTTGGCTTCAGCAACAGGTGCAGCAGGAGCAGTAGCTTACATAGGATACAAAGGAAACTCCCATTCGAGATGGAACAAGGTTTGCAACGTGTTCGATTCCTTCTGCGGTCATGTTGTGGGTTCGCTTGCTGTGTCGCTATTACCCTCCATAGCTCTTCTACTGCTTGTTTGGCTCTCGGTTTTCATGTTTTCGAAGAAGATCAGACTGAATTAGTTTTGTTTGGTTGACACCAAACATGATTCCTATGATTTAGTTGTGTGTGTGTGCTTGTTTGTTTTTGTAAAGTTCGTTACTAATAAAGATTAAACAAGAATAATGATTGATTAGCAAATATTTCTGTTTCTACCAGAAGAAAAACTACGGTTACATACGGCTTGAATCCGCTTGCTCAGCTTCCGTTGGTAACTCGTTACCAATGGATTTAATAACACATCAAGGGCGTCACATTACTTCAAAAAGCGTTTGTCGCTAATCTGTTGTTAAAAGATATCGCGATTCAAAAGTAAAATCGGTGACTTGTGATTGCCTTATATTCTGTTAAGCCTCTAAGCGAACCGAATGAAAATGAACAAATCATAAAGGATAAGACTCAAATAACTAGACGAACGGGGTTTTCTTTTTCGTGTTTGTTTGTTATGAAAATGAATTTGTTTGTGGTCGTTTATGTTCGTTCATTACTAATATATATGTATGATTCACAAACACAAATGAGCCCGTGTTTGTTTATGTCGTTCATTAATAGTACAAACGTACGAGTCACAAACGAGTTTGTTTGTGTTCCGTTTTCAGCATTTTCAGTCCCTAATTCCTATTGGTATTTTTCATATTTAGCTGTTTGACAACTTCTGAATGGGTAAGTGCTGAACCAGTATTAAGATCCAGGATAGTGCTTAACCATTCATAGGCAAATGTCTGATCAATTCAGATAAGATGTCTTAAACATTCAGACTCAGTATAATGTTTCGCGAAACAAACAGTCTGAACCATTAAGTGTTGAACTAGTAAGAACCTAAGATGTATGAACCATTAAGAGCCTATTAAGAGCTGAAAGAAACAGCCCCTTTGACGACAGGCTAGTTGAAATGCATGTAATATAAAAATGAAAAAAATAGAATACTAAGTATGTTAAAAGTCAAACATAACTAGCAAATAAGAAGTGTTTTCTGATTAAATAAATTAAGATACAATCAACCACATCGCTTCATTTGATTTGTTTGTATATTGTTTTCGACACGTAGTTGCGGAGGAGACCTTTTCAACTAAGTCCGCACGTCATGGTATAAATGTTATTTTACATTTCTTTTTCTACATTTGACAATTTAAGGGTCAGATTATAATATCTAGTTTCGATTTTGAATTTCAACAATCCCTTTTATGATTTGATTTTGTTTGTTAATAAAAACACGTAAATCATGGTGGCTATATACGCACGCATCCATTTACGTTGCATGGTTTAATATTTTGCTATCAATTATTGTTCAAATTTGGGATGTCGTCAAATTTTGGATCGGCCCATAGAGGGTGTGGGAAATCATCTAAGCCCATTGTGTACAATATACTAATAAATAAAAATACTTTTGGGACACGTGTCACTTCCTCATGCTTTCTTATCTTATTTTTCTATTTATCTCTCATATTAAATAATAATAATAATAATAATAATAATAATAATAATAATAACTTTAAACAAAAATATTAGATAAGAATGAATATTTAGATAAGGATAAACATTTGTTTTTATTATTATCATATTAAATAATAATAATAATAATAATAATTTTAAACAAAAAATTAGATAAGAATATAAACGCGTATTTTTATTATGATCATATTAAATAATAATAATAATTTTAAGCAAAAAATTAGTTAAGAATACATATTTAACAAAGTAACATGTTATAATAAGTAAATGGTACATTAAAGTTCAATTTTAAAAAATAAATCTTGACGACTATATGTGTTAATATATGACATTATATTGTATTAAACACATGCAATATACGAGTTTTTTTTAAAGATATATCTTTTTTATTATTTATTATATAAAATTACATTTATACAAAATAAAAAAACAAATTAAAATGTTATAATAAGTAAATAGTACATCAATATTCATTTTTAAAAGATAAATCTTAATGACTGTTTGTATGAACATACGACATTATGTTTTATTTAATATATGCAATATACGAGTTTTTTTTTAATATATCTTTTTGAGTAAAATGCACGGATAGTCCCTGTGGTTTTGCAAAATAACACCTATAGTCCTCAACTTTTGAAAATTACAGCGGTGCTCCCTGTGGTTTGACAGTTTGTTACTCGGATAGTCCCTGGAGTGGATGACGGTTAGTTTTCGCCGTTAAGTGGATGTGAAATGACAAATTTACCCCTCCCTATAAAAAATAAAAAACCAATATAGAGTATTAATAAGGGAGAAACCTTTCAAAAAGAGCCATGACAAGAAACATACAAATGAGAATAGCAGTAGCAGCGAGTCCAAACGACACCGCACTGACTGAGTTATCGAAATTCCTCCGGTGTTCGTCGTTACTACCAACACCAAGAGTACAACTCGTACTGCAGCTGGTACTACAATTGCTCAGTGGAGTTACACTTGGTGGTGAAGTTCTCATTCTCTTTCTCTCTCATCAGGCATATAAGCATATGAGTTGAGTTAGAGATGCAGATGGTAAATCTGTTTGAAGGTTGAATTTGGGTTTTGTTTGAAGAATTTGAGAGAGTCCAAATGGGGTTTTGAAGGTTGAATTTGGGTTTTGTTTGAAGAACTTGAGAGAGTCAAAATGGGGGTTTGAAACTAGAATTTGGGTTTTGTTCTTCAAACGGACGTTGGTAAATCATGATTTCATTTCATTGTTGTTTAATTTCTTATCGTGATTGTAAATTTCAAACTAGAATTATTGTGCAGGGATCTAGATTCTCTATGTTTGCTAATGTTGACTAATGTGCATTTGCCATTAATATGATCAGATTTTTTGAGATCTGATGTGGGTGTTTTATGATTTGAAAAGGGTGTTGTTAAAGATTGTAATAGGGGAGAAAGATGTGATTGAGATATGGAAACGACGTCGTACTGTTGTGATCGCCGGAGTTGGGTGGCTCTGGAAGTTGGTCGGAGTTGGGTTGTTTTGTTTTTATAGAGTGGAGAAGATGAAGGGTAAATTTGTCATTTCACATCCACTTAACGGAGAAAACTAACCGTCATCCACTCCAGGGACTATCCGAGTAACAAACTGTCAAACCACAGGGAGCAGCGCTGTAATTTCCAAAAGTTGGGGACTATAGATGTTATTTTGCAAAACCACAGGGACTATCCGTGCATTTTACTCTATCTTTTTATTATATACTATATAAAATTATATTTATGCAACCCGTGTAATACATGGGGTTTTAACCTAGTCTAGCATTCAAGGAAATTCATATTTACTTTCATATGCAACGTACAAAATTGTATGTCGATGGAAGTTGGTCCACCGAAAATTTATTTTCAACCGAACAATACATTCATAAAAGTATTGTAGACTTTAACTTGATATTCAAGTAATCATAATACTATAGGGAGGGTGTGAAGGAGGGTAGTCCTTAAAGGATGTTTCGTCACGTAGGCGTACACGTAAGAGGGTGTGAGGATGGGCCTAAGACTATGGGGTGTGGAGGGGCTTGTGTCACACCCCCAAAAATACCCCAAGCGGAAACCCCTGCGAGGCGTGTGACGTACCAGGATCTAGCCACCAATCACATTGAACTCATACAAGATTTTTAAATAAAAGTTTCCATTCATTAAGACAAAGTATGACAAAACATTATTTATAAACTCAGTTTGTTCAGCGGAAGCATAATACAATGTTTGATCAAGTCAAAACCCAAGTGTATGTAACCAAATAGTCTTGTTTCGTATTTCCGTGTATCCCGACCCATGACTACTCCAGCATCCCAGACAGCAAGTTCCACATCCACATATCTATAACCTGCGAGCATGCAAACAAGTGTATCAGCATAACGCTGGCGAGTTCACAGTTTTTGTAAAAACGTTTAGTGGCCAAGTGTTTAATCCAATTCAAAAGCAATGTTGATAATGACTCGATACCGTACAAGATGGCGTCAGTTTGTTTGCCCGTCCCCAATGCCCCTATCAAAGCATTGGTCGTAATTTAAGGTCATTAGTTCACGCCCGTCCTCTCAGGTACGGTGTGAGGTTTCCAAGCCTAATAGCGCTATCAACTAATACCCCGTTACCTCTCAGGTAACTAATTCGGTAGAAGATGGGACTTAAGGTGATAGGAGTGAGTATATTATCTAACATCCCAGTTTAACGCAGAAAGGATGTATCCCTCTCAAGAATACCCGTTTGATTGTCCCACCCACCGGGACGCATGCTCAAGAGAAGTGAACTCACCTTAGATTGCTCGGTATGTTATGTTACCCATTCCAAGTTGGTCAACCATCCCCTACCGTGGTTACCAAAGACAGTCAGTTTCGTAAACACATAGATCACATATTCTTTGCACATATCATTCAAGTATCGAACAAGTAATTCACATATCATCATACATGGCATACTAGTTGATCATGCAACTTATCAGTCCATTATCATCATACATTCACATAACAGGTGTTCTTGCCTCATACAAGTTCACAATACAAGTCCTTGTTTCCAACATCACTTAACAGTCCGTAGTACACGTTATAGAGGTGTGCGGCCCAATGTCACTGTTTGGCCCAAAGACAGTGTGCGGCTCGGTGCAGGTGTACGATTCATTATATTTGTGTGATTCATAAATGTGCAGCTAGATTGTGCGATTCAAAATAATGTGCAAGGCCCAATATTCATTTAGCCCAAATGGACTGTGCGATCGAGACAAAAGTGTGAGACCAAGGCAAGAGTGTGTGATTGGGCCATGATTGTGCGATCCACACTTTGCTCTTGGGCCAGTGAACGAGCCCAACATCATAATCCTATGGTTTCCGGCCCACACAACAGGGTATGCGAGTCCACCTTGGGTGTGCGACTCGAATGTGTGCGGCCCGTTATTCATTACCTTAATTCATGGAAGTCGGTTACACCAATTCCTCTAATCCTATTTCCAAAAATTTATAACAGTAAACATGATCAAATAATCATTCAATTTAGACCAAACAGTTTACTTCCATTGATTTAGATGAACCCTAATTATCATTTTAGCAATTAACACCATTATCAATATCTAATCATCCAAATAGCATCAACCCAAATATTCCATTATTGTACTGAACACTGTCATCAAAATCATGACCTTAATCTATAACCAGCCGTTTATGTGCACATAGCAAAATATTGGCAGCATTATATTTATTTGACAAGAACCCTAGTTTATCATATTCATTAGTTAACATCGTGAACCAATCATCAGGACCCTACTTATCATTTAACCAATTCTAGTAGATGAAATATTCATATAACTCCTATTCACGTTTGCTAATTCATTGCCAATCCAGTTTGCATATCAACATAAATCAATACCTAACACATAATTCTTCCCGTAACCGCCTATCACGAAACCATATTTGTGAACACCACATCACTCGAAACCAACAGGCCACACATGATCATCATACATTAACAAAATCAGTAAATCATCATTTTAGCCATTTACGAACAACACTCCAAATCCGGATTCTTATCTCGCATGCATATCATAACGACACATGCTTCTAACATCGATAATCATGAACACTGCACAAATAATCAATTAAGAAATCATAACTAGCAAGTTAACTTACTGATCGAATGCAAGGATGTGAGAAATGATGTTTCGAAGATAAGAGAGCTTTGATGGGAAAGCTGTCGTCGCTCCAAGAGGGGAATGCTAGGGTTTTGCTTCCAATTACTCTTGTGAGATAATGAGAGTCACATACCACCTGGTGGGTGTATGCTTTCGAGTAAGTGGGCCAGACCCGCTTAGGTTTCGTTTTTGGGCTCAAGGGGCTGGACCGAGAACAATTAAAATCAAAGAGAAGGTGTTCGGCCCATGTACCAGGTGTGCGAGTTAGCGTAACTTGCGACTAGGTTTCCTCTAACAATTGGTTCATGGGATGCCAGCAATTCACATACGCTCAATAAAAATAAGTTACAACCATACAAGTTTAATATAGCGTACACATGCTTACGACACATAACAGCGGATGAACTGTAATGATACAAGTTAATCGTCATGGAATTCAGATCATGCTAGTCTCGAAAGTTCGGGTTGTCACATCATCCCCAACTTGAAAGAAATTTCGTCCCAAAATTTGATAAGCAGTCTCATGAAAGTGAAGTGACAGACTAGGATGACTGTGGATTTCATCGGGTGCCACATCATCCCCAACTTGAAAGGAATTTCGTCCCGAAATTCGCCAGTCGCAACAGGATTTAATTCAAGTTTCAAACAGATTAGGGTACCCGAGCTTCATCGGGTCCTCGCGTTCCCATGTGAACTCCATTCCATGTCTTGAGTTCCAACGAACTCTCGTCATTGGAATTCGACTGTGATTACGATCCTTAACCTCTTGGTCTATTATTTCAATAGGTACCTCAAAAGCTGCGACTTATCATATATCTAAGGTTCTTGCAAAGAGACCGCAAGTGTTTCGTCAACAACAATCCTGAATGGTCCAACATATCGTGGATTAAGTTTGCTGCGCTTCCCAAGCGCACCACACCCATCCAGGGTGAAACTTTCAGCATAACACAATTGCCTACTGCGAAGTCTAAGGGTTTCCTATGCTTAACAACTTAGCTCTTCTGACGGTCACGCGCCGCCGCCATACGATTCCTGATGTGAACAATCTTCTCAGAAATTGCAAGTACAGGTTCTGGATTCGCGATTTGGCTGTAACTCTGTTATCGATGGAATGCTCTACTAATGGTAAAAAGAATCAATCACACATGCTCTCAGCATGTCTTCAAGTTTCTGGACGGTTTGCCCACTTGGCCATCCCGTCCGAAGGTGATAAGCGGTGCTCATGTTTAAACGCAAGTCAAAAGATTTGTGCATCGCTTGCCATAAATCGGATACAAAACGGGACCACGATCAGAGATGATAGAGGTCAGCACCCCGTGCCTAGAAACCATCTCTTCCAAGTAAATACCCTCAAGCTGCGAAAACTACTTAGTTTCCTTGATCACAAGAAAGTAAGCTGACTTCGTGAGACGGTCAGCGATCATCCTATGTCCCACCCTGACTTTTGCGGAAGCGTATGATGTGTGACTTGTTCAATATCATTGCATTCAATTATAATAAACAACTATAGGATCAAAAAGATGTTCATCCATTCATAAAGTTTAAAACATTACAAACACCAGTCAATTAAGTTTCAATGACACAACCTTTGACTAAGTTACAAACCAACAAAAGTGGATAACATCTAACTTGGAATTTACTTCTAGAAACAACACCCGCGCCCAAGATCCAACTTGTTACCTGAAATACATGTAATTTTTAAAAACATCAACAAAAGTTGAGCGAGTTCATGCGTTTTGTATGAGAACTGATAAGCTTGTAAACATTTGAGAGACTCCTTTGAGAACAGGTATGAAATGCGTCTATGAACAAATCAAATTAATGTTTGCAAGGACATTAATGTATGTGAAGACATAGGGAGCACTCAATATGAGTAGTCTTATACCCTCGTCGATTTCCCTCGACTGTGTCGAATTTCCCCTCGACTGTGTCAAATTCACCTTGACTGTGTTAAATTACCCTTGACCGTTGTCGAATTACCTCGATCGGGACACCAAAGCACTCAAGTGGTCACATAAGGACCACGAGTGGGGCTCGGCCGTACCCGTTAGATCTAACCTTCGTCCAAAATTCTTATAAAAGTTATTGACATTTCAATTTCAATCTATGCTCACATGATCTGTAATTCATTTCATAGCCAAATCATACCATTTAAACATATGCAACATGTATTCCACCCCCGAGAGTTATAAATCCGAAAACAGTTAAGAGAAAAGGGGGACATGAACTCACAAGTTTGCGTCATGCTATCTCGTATGCTCAAGGTCCTTCTATGAGTCGTACAACTACCTACACATGTGCCATGTTTTATTAGACGCTTAGGTCGTGTCACGACTCTTTGTCTTAGTTGTTAATTATGACTTGTTTTGGAAATCTTGGTGTATTCTGAGTTACATCATTGATGTATATTATAATATTCCAAAGTATACAATTATTTGTTAAAATAATAAATATTTCAACTTAAATTATATTTATTAAATTTTGGAATATTAGTTAAAATAACATACTTTAACTTGGTATATCATGCGGTTATGCATATGTGTTCTCCCAAGGATGGGTATAGTCATACTGGTGTATATTAGACTTATGTATTTGCCAAGTATTTGTGGCGTATTCCGGTGTGTATTCGTATGTACAAGAATACGTATTTCTTGTATCTATTAAGTATTCATATACTTAATTTTTGTACTTACATTTTCCGGAATCTTGTTATTTTTAACTAATAAAAGTTACCAATTCGTATTCTTAAAATATATACAAATATTTTAATTGTCTAAAAAATTATTTATATTTCTTCCTTGGCAAAAATATTTATATTTTCATATAAATCTCAAAAATATCATATTTTAAAGATTAACTTAAGAAATATATACAAATTCATTTTTCACCCAAAAATAATGTATTCTATATTTATTTAAGAAAATATACATTTTCTCCCAAAAATGATATTTCTTCTAATAACTTCAAGGAAAATATATATTTTTATTTACCCAAAATAATATATTTCCTTCTTGTAAAAAATATTATATATCTTTATAATAATTGTAAAAATCATATTTTTGTTCTCTTGGTGTCCAAAATACCATTTACCAAAATATACTCATGAATTTAATTCCGGAATATTTTTGTAAGTTATATTCCTTGTTCGGTTTCTCCAATATTTTGGGTATAATTTGTATATTTATTTCTTGGAATTTTTGGTAATATTCAGTATTGTATATCTTGGTATTTTGGTGAGTTATATTATTTCAAGTCCTAAAATAATATAACTAATACACATAATATACAAATAATCACACACATTGTGAAATCTATACATATATCTTCCTAAATACATATTTAGTCACTTTTATTTCTCAAAACCAAACTCCAATATTTATAATTTTTGTAACAAAATTTTATGACAAACTTTACATGGAAAATCGTGGTTAAAAATATACTTGTAAACACTTGTTTAAAAATATTTTTCTAAGTGTTTAATTTCTAGAAAATTTTTGCCATAGTCTCCCTTTAAAAATGGAGGTTTCCATGCTTTCAAAGCAATCATTTTCTTTTAAAATCATCATCAATCATCAACAAATCATTCAACACTTACCATGTGCCAAAAATATGAAATTTACACTATGTCATGAACTTGAAACTTTGTAAAAATTTGTAGTAACTTACTAGTGTATTTAGTAAGCTTAGTTACCCTTTAAAGTGTGGTTATTTATTTAAAAATATCATTCTTGAAGAATTTAGATCTTCACAACTTGTGAAGTGATTTCCTAAAAATATTTCTTCTTGAATTTTTCTTGTTAAATATATATTTCTACACTTGATTAACCACTAAAAATGTGGTTAGTTTCTTTAAGAACCAAATTTATGTAAATCTTGTATTTTAACTTGGTTTCTTGAGAAATCCATCTTTGAAATCATCATTCTACAAGCCTTATAACATGTTTCATACTTCATCATACATAAAAACAACTTCAACTTTCAAGTTCATGTTTACATAAAGGATGATTATTATGATTTCTTCAAGATCCATCCTTATATTTGCTAGATCATATGTTTAATCATCATCTAGCAAGGTTATTATGATGATCAACATCATAAACATAAGAAATCAACAATCAAGTATACTACATACACTTAAAACCACTTGTTCTTCATGTATTTAAGCTTTGTATTCATGTTTATGCTTATGTTTTCTTGAGATTCTTTAGATTAACATAATACATAACACTTTAACCATCAAAATCATGAGTAAAAATAGGATCAAAGAGTCTTACTACTAGCACTAAGGCTAAGGAAGAACAAGAAGCAAGATGACGAAGAAAATAGATGGTTTAAAGCAAATGGTGAAGGTCCTTCAATCTCCAAGGCCTCTAAGCTTGCTAACTTAGCATCTTACACCTCTAGATCTTCTTAGAATGCTTGTATTTGAAGTAATAATGGTGGTTGTATGTGAGTGTGTGTGCCGTGAGTTGAGAGGAAGAAGAGAAAGAAGAAATGTGTTGAATGTTGCAAATGGACATGAAGCTAGTAACTTATGGTTTTTAATCAACATTTTCCAACATAGCATATTCTTGTGGATCTTGTGTTAGAATATTCCCCAACATATCTATTAAAATATAGTAAACAAATATTATGTGGGACCCCTAACCGGCCATCAAGGGGGGGGGGAAGTGTAACATTTAATGGTAAGTTAAGTGTTATAGTTAGATTTCAAGTATACTAGTTAGGGTTATATATGTTATATGTTTATAGGATGTGTTATGATGTTTGGTGACCATAACTAGCTTTGTGACACTAAAACAATGCTTCTAGTAAGAATTTGATGTTTCGGGTAGTGTCTGGTTGTTCGTTTCGTTACTGTTCGTTAAAGTGCTAAATTGCGCAGTTTAGAGTGCTTTATATAGTCTTTTATGACAGTTTTGATTCCTGACAATTAGGAAAGTATTATGGACCATTAAACCACTTTTCTGCATTATATTTAGATGTTAAAAGCTGGATTTTTGCTGAATTTGTTTATTTTCTGTAGAATTTTGCAGTTTTAGTGTGTTTCTGGCACTTTCCGGTACCTATGTCATCACTAGGAAGGCAGTTTTGAAATCCCTACTTTCCTACACAGTATACTAGTGTAACACTTGGTCCGGGGGCTTATTTTGTGTCTTAACCTCATGTCTGTCGAAGTACTGAACTCCCGTCAGTACTTCTAGTTTGTCTGATAACTGTACTAACTCTGCTCTGTGCATTAATAGAACTATATTGTGTTGCATGTAGTAATGATAAAAGTCTTGCAACATGAAATGCCATTGTATGTATATAACAGAAATTAGAAATTCATTCGACTTGTAAACTAGATCATGCACAGTCATTAAAGCACAGATTAATGTTTAATTATTGTACGAAATGCATGGAAAAGTGCCAATTGTCACATTCTCCCCCCGTTAAAAGAATTTCGTCCCGAAATTCAAACTATGTCGCCGGTCGCAGGGGAGTTGTGAATCAAATGTGGTCACTTAGGCTTAATTTGGTCTTCATGTTCCCAAGTGTACTCTAGGTCATCATATGAATTCCAACGAACTCTAGCAAATTTAAAACGACTTCTCCGTGTTTCATGGGCTTCCAGTCCACAACCTTAACAGGTTCTTTAATAAATTGGAGTTTGTCTTTGATGTGAATCTTGTTTGCGGAAATAATGATTGTTCCTAGAGTCAGGCTCTTCTAAAGACTAGACACGTGAAACGTGTCGTGATCACTGCTAAGTTCTTCTGGAAGTTTCAGCTTGTGAGCAATGGTCCCGATCCCTTTCCAGGATCTCGAAAGGTGTAATATACCGTGGGTCTAACCTCCCACGCTTTCCAAATAGTACAATGCCTTCCCAAGGCGAGGCTCCCATTAAAACCATACCTCCTATCTCAAATTCCAACGGTTTCCGTCGCTTGCCGGCGTAGATTCTCTATATACCACATGCTTGACTTGATATGATCACGTATCTGATCGATCTTGTCTGTAGTTTCCTGAACCATCTCGGGCCAGTAAATCGTTTATCCCTGGTCTGCCCCTAATACAAAGGGGACTGATACTTACGCTCATATAAAGCTTCACACGAGGCGGCCTAAACGGCGGTGTGATAAATATTATTGTATGAAAACTCCACTAAGGGCAAGTGAGTAATCCATCTTTTCATCAAAGTTCATCACACAAGCACATAGCATGCCTACCAAAGTCTGTATCGTCCTATCACTTGGACCACCCGTCTGTGGGTGAGAGGCAGTACTAAGGTTCAACTGTGACCCAAACGCCTTCTGAATCATCTGCCATATCCTTGGCACAAAACGACCATCTCGGTTGGTCAAGATAGAAACAGGCACTCCGTGACGTGCCACAACCTTTCTAGGCTAAATCTCTGCTAACTGCCTTGTGCTGTCTTCTTTGCTGATTAGTAGAAAGTGCAGTCTTGGTGTGTCGGTCAATAATCACCCAAATCATATCGTGACCTCTTTGGGTTCTTGGTAGCTTGTAATGATATCCATTAAGGTTCGTTCCCATTTCCACATGGGAATCTCGGGATGTTGCAGCATCCCTGATGGTTTCTGGTATTCTGTCTTAACTTTGACACAAGTAAGACAGTTACCCACATATGTAGCTATATCGGCTTCCATCTTGGGCCATCCATACTAATCCTTCAAGTCTTGGTACATCTTGTCGGATCCAGGATGGATCGAGTACCTTGACCTATGAGCCTTGTCCAAAAATAAGCGTACGTAAATTGTCATGAGTCGGAACCCCAAGGTCGTTCCATGAAGTAAAATGTTCCGTTTACCTTAGGCAAGAATCGCACTCCCATTCCACGTAATGCTTCATCTCGTTGGTTCTCTGGTTTGAGCATCTCTTGCTCAGCTTCACGAATCTGAGTAGTGGAATTCGTCTGTATGGTCATTTCTAAGGCTCGCGCTTTGCGCGATCCTTGCGACTCAAGGCGTCCGTTGCAACGCTTGCCTTATCCAGGTGATACTTAATCTCACAATCATAATCATTTAGTAACTCAATCCATCTTCGTTATCTTATGTTTAAGTCCTTTCGATCAAAGATGTGCTGCAAACCCTTGTAATCAGTAAATATCGTGCAGCGTTTTCCATACAAGTAATGACGCCACAACTTCAACGCGCAATTACTGCACCTAGTTCAAGGTCTCTTCTCATGATCTTTTAATCAACGTGACGCGTATACGATGACTTGGTCTCGTTACATCAACGCGCAATCGAGACCTTGTCGAGAAGCGTCACCAGAACCGCAATTTTATTGGTACTGTCAGGTGAAGACTAGATAGGTATCGACTAGGTTAGGGTTGTTAGCGGTTGAGCAGTCCTTTGAAAGGTTTTCTAGGCGTCGTCTGATACAGCCTATGTTCCCCAAAAATTCTTAGTTGTGTCTTAGGGACTCCTTAGTTCTTGATTGCAGGGTCGGCATGAATCTCATTCTTATCCACCATGTATCCTAAGAATCTTACCTCGTGAATCCAAAGTTCGCACTTCGGCATCCTGGCACATAACTGTTCTTTCTCTAAGAGTCACAAGATTAATTGCAGATGTTGCTCATGACCTTCCTTGGTCTTTGAGCATATAAGAATGTAGTCAATAAATATAATCACGATCTTATCCAGGTACGGCTTACACACCTGATTCATGAGATCCATGAATACTGTTGGTGCGTTTGTTAAGCCATTCGGCGTGACAAGGAACTCGAGATGTCCATATCGAGTCCTAAAGGTCGTTTTAGGGATACTTTCTTCTTATATTCACAGTTGAGGACATCCTGACCTCAAGTCGATCTTCGAGTAGTAACTAGAACCTTGTAATTGGTTGAACAAGTCATCAATCCTTGGCAAAGGATACCGGTCCTTGATATCCAATTCTCTAAATTTGATGCAAAATGGAAACTGCCAACTTTCTTCTCGTGTCCTCAACTAGTGATACCCTATCCTTAAGCCCACCTTGGAATAGTAACTAGGACCTTGCAGTTGGTCGACAAGTCATCAATTCTCGGTAAGGGGTACCGTTTCTTGATGGTTAGTTGTCTATCTCCCTGTAACCTATGCGTAATACTTTTTCCACATTAATTCTTCTAAGTTCCTCTCAGGTTAGTCTGTGTACGCGTGTAAAAAAAACTGTCGTCCTTCTTCCTGACGAATAACACCGGGGGCTTCCCACGGTGAGAAGCTCGGCCTGGTAGATTTCCTCTGCCTAGCAGCTCTTACAGTTGGATCGGAGGCTCCTGTATCTCGGACGGAGTTAGTCGGTAAGGCACCATTCGCCACGGGTGCCGCTCCCGGCACTAAGTTTATCCTAACTCCTTTTGTCGCTGTGGAGGTAACCCAGTCAAGTCTTCGGGAAGGGCTTCCGGAAATTTCTTCACAACGGGGTTGTCTTCTAGCTCCAGCTCCTTGGTCTCCTTATCGGCAATGAGTAAGGAAGGACATACAGCCCATTCAGAGGCGCTTCTGTCTCTCTATGACCAATGTGAGGTGTTGCAAATTCACCGCCTTATGGGGCCTAGTGACCTCGCATCTATTTCAAGAAGGTCGTGTACTATAAGTGTCTCATCATTCGCAAGAGGGACGCGAATGGTTTTCCTCATGATGAAAAACTTCCGCTCTATCCTTGGATATCCAATCCAAGCTGACTACAACGTCATGACTTCCCAAGTGAACGGTAATAGAAGGTTCCCGCTTTCTAACTTCCAAAATAAAATCCTTAATCATCTCATCCGCTTTAACTAACCTTCTACTTGTCAATTCTAAAGGATACGGGGCGTCTATCCTACTTGAAACTAGGCCAAGTAGGTTCTTAATTCCTAAGAATACAAGGTTAAAGTCGACGCAAGTATCAATCAAAATGAATGCATAGGGTTAGTTAGTAGGGAACGTACCCGTAACCGCATTTGGATCCTGGCATGCTTCACGAGCTTCAATCGTGAAGACTCTTCCTTGCTTGATTCTTCCTAGGGCAATCTTTCCTAAAGTGCCCTACTTCACCACATTTGTAGCAACCTGGAACTCTACCATTATCTCTTCCGTCTTGGTTGCCGTCATCATTTCCTCCTTGTTTGGGATACTTCGCCCAACAGGCATCCTTGCTATGTCCTTCTTTTCCACACCTATCACACTTAGGCCTCAGACATTGACCTTCATGGTGAAAATTGCATTCCTCGCATCTCGGCTTAGTCCCCAAGTAAACCTTACCACCGGCCTTATTGGTGGCTCCATAAGCTTGCATGCCATGAGACGGGTCCACTTCCCTTCTTTTGTTTGCTTTAGAGCTATCATAACTGGCTTGGGTGTCTATCTTTAGGTTCGGAGACTTCCTTTTCTTATTGCCCGAAGACTCCACATGAGTCTCTTTCTTGTTTGCCTCAGATCTCAAAAACTTTCCCATACGCAGAGCTTCTTTAGTAAGTGTGACACTCAAATCGATAGCCTCTGTGATGGTTGGAGGCTTTAAGGCAGTAACCATGCTCAGAATTTGAGGTGCAAGTCCCTAAATGAATCGCTCAATCCTCTTGAATTCTGGCTCGACTAAGTAGGGAACAACCCTAGACAAGTCGTGAAAGCGTTGGACGTACTCAGAAATCTTCGACCCGTCCATTTTCAAATTCCAGAACTCAGTCTCCAGCTTCTGGATTTTGGCCCTAGAACAGTACTTCTTCCGCATCAATTCCTTGAGCTCGTCCCAGCTCAGTGCATAAGCGGTAGCTTCACCAAGGGTCTGAACCTGAAGGTTCCACCAGGAGAGTGCGCCATCCAAAAACAACCCTGAGATATAGGTAACTCTGTGCTCGGGCGAACAGTTACTCATTCTCAGAACGGAGTAAGTCTTCTCTGCCCAATGAACAAAAACAACGGCACCTCCTGTGCCATCAAAATTTAATGGATTGCAGTCTAGGAACTGTTTATAGGTGCAGCCAGTTGGAGGGTTACTTTCGGGAGTGCCACCGTTGTGTTCAGAGCGGTGGGCTTCATGCTGCGCTATAGCTTGGGAAATGCGCTCATTGAATTCGGCCTTAGTTAACGTAATGGTGTCCGTGTCACGCCTGGGCGGCATTTTCTTCTGTCAAAAGGTATGGGGTAGGTTAGACAACATTCCATAATTGTCTATGAGGTACATATTACCACAAGCAAACATGTAATCACCCAATATCACATGAATATATAATCAACAATGTATAAGTAAGGAAACAACCACTAAGCTTTCATATATGTTTGACAACTTGACTTATTGTTTGTAACAGGGAAAACAAAATGAACTTGGGGTTACATCACCTCGGTCATACAAGTTCCATAATATGAAAGTGGTAGTTATTCTCCTTCTACATTGGTTTTCTTAGGTCTTTAGCTTCACAAAGACGGGTATACTTCCCAAGAGATGGGGGTTGTACACATAGTGGTGATAAAATGTGTAAAGTTACTGAATCTTTCCCGAGTGTTAGCCATCTTCACTGGCTTAGATATCGGTTCCCAATGACTCGTATACAGGTAGAAGTGTCAGACACGAAGTAGGTAAAGACAGGTTTCCTACCTTGTAGAGTGCTATAGCAACTATCTAGGTATTGTTCTACTAGATGAAGGTGTGAACACTTAGAAATTTTTGGATGGATGGTGAGCATTAGTCTGACCCACATAGTCCACCAGGATTTCCATGCACTACAAGTCGTTATTACGTGGGCCCCCTTAATAATAAATTGTCTTGCACGGTCACCCCAAATTTCCCTCGTTCAAAGCAGATGATCAACCACAGAGGGGACACTACTGTCCTTATACCTCCGACATGGAAAGGACCATTGCGGTGGTCCATGCGCTAACATCCATTATCGTTACGCGCGAATAGGCACGATGATTAAACGTAATAGGAATAAGGAGAATTCCTAGTGGTTGGAGGGGCACCTTCAAGATGAGTGCTTCATCTTTCTTGTCTGGTTAAGAGTGTCGTCAATCTTGTTTCACAAAAGCCACAGGGACCTCGTCCCACTGATGAGGGTGTTGTCCAAGGTTGCCTCTTCCACCTCGCTGTCACTGTCGTAGTCAGGCACCTTCGCGTTCGAGAGGGAAGAACAACCATCTTCTATGGAAACAAGCTCAGGATCCCGTTTGGTAATCACCCCAGCCATGAGCTTCACAATAAACGCGAGGTTGACAGTCTCATCGTGCAAATCAAGAACAATAATGGGGTTCGGAATCGAAGGTATTTTGTTCATGTCAATAATTATTCCGTACACTTATACATATACATATATATATATATATATATTAATAAATAAATATGTTACCTAGTATAAACATGCAAATAAATGCATTATGTCACATATAACTCTCGTTTGTCCTTTCGAGGGGGGGGGGTCATTTTGTCTTTGGCAAGTCTATCCCACGTAGACTATGCCTTAATTGGCACTTTAATTTGGGGTATACTCCTCCCTACTAATGTCCTTGCCTTGTCTTTTCTTTGAAAAATGTTTGACTCATGGATCTTGGCGCTTTCGTGAATGCAATGAAAAACCTTTTTGTGAAAATGTTTTCGTGAGAGAGTCCTAGTGATTGTAGTCTAGACTCGAGAAGGAATCCTAGTTCATTACAATCGAAGCTCTGGTACCAAACTGTCACACCCTGACTTTTGCGGAAGCATATGATGTGTGACTTGTTCAATATCATTGCATTAAATTATAATAAACAACTATAGGTTCAAAAAGATATTCATCCATTCATAAAGTTTAAAACATTACAAACACCAGTCAATTAAGTTTCAACGACACAACCTTTGACTAAGTTACAAACCAACAAAAGTGGATAACATCTAACTTGGAATTTACTTCTAGAAACAATACCCGCGCCCAAGATCCAACTTGTTACCTGAAATACATGTAATTTTGAAAAACATCAACAAAAGTTGAGCGAGTTCATGCGTTTTGTATGAGAACTGATAAGCTTTTTAACATTTGAGAGACTCCTTTGAGAACATGTATGAAATGCGTCTATGAACAGATCAAATTAATGTTTTGCAAGGACATTAATGTATGTGAAGACATAGGGAGCACTCAATATGAGTAGTCTTATACCCTCATTGATTTCCCTTGGCTGTGTCGAATTTCCCCTCGACTGTGTCAAATTCACCTTGACTGTGTCAATTTACCTTGACTGTGTCAAATTACCCTTGACCGTTGTCGAATTACCTCGACCGGGACACCAAAGCACTCAAGTGGTCACATAAGGACCACGAGTGGGGCTCGGCCATACCCGTTAGATCTAACCTTCGTCCAAAATTCTTATAAAAGTTATTGACATTTCAATTTTAATCTATGCTCACATGATCTGTAATTCATTTCATAGCCAAATCATACCATTTAAACATATTCAACATGTATTCCACCCCTGAGAGTTATAAATCCAAAAACAATTAAGAGAAAAGGGGGACATGAACTCACAAGTTTGCGTCCTGCTATCTCTTATGCTCAAGGTCCTCCTATGAGTCGTACAACTACCTACACATGTGCCATGTTTTATTAGACGCTCTGTGCATTAATAGAACTATATTGTGTTGCATGTAGTAATGATAAAAGTCTTGCAACATGAAATGCCATTGTATGTATATAACAGAAATCAGAAATTCATTCGTCTTGTAAACTAGATCATGCACAGTCATTAAAGCACAAATTACTGTTTAATTATCGTACGGAATGCATGGAAAAGTGCCAATTGTCACATCCTAACGGTATCGTTTCCGTTCAGAGCTCTAGATGGACCAGTGTCGAAAGCCATGGCAGTCTGTTCCCATTTCCGTATGGGTATTTCTGGTTGCTAAAACAAGCCAGATGTTTTCTGATATTCCACCTTGACTTTCGCACAAGTTAAACATCGTTCACGTACATTGCTATGTGGGCCTTCATGCCCGATCACCAGTACAAGATTTTTAGATCCTAAAACATCCTATAAAAACCCAGACGAGTCAACACAAGTTCCCTAAGGTTGCCGTATAGTGGAACCCATATTCGCTCCATGAAGTAGCGAATACTGTCTGATTTTGCCAAAAGTTGCTTCCCCATGCCCCGCATGGATTCAGCTTGAAGATTCTCTTCCTTCAATGCTTTGGTTTGGGCAGAACGAATCTGATCAGGTAGGTTAGAGTCGATGGTGAGCTGTAAAGCTCATGCACGTTTAGGTTTCACAGTCATAATCGTTCAAGAGTTCCATCCAGCGATGCCGTCGCATGTTTAACTTTTTCTGATCAAAGATATGCTGAAGGCCCTTGTGATCGGTCTAAATTGTACATTTGGTACCGTCCAAGTAATTCCTCCAAATTTGAAATCCCAAGATCATGGCTTCCACCCCAGGTTGTGAGTCGTGCAATTCTTCTCATAAATCTACAGCGGTTGAGAAACAAAAGCTATCACTTTCCCGTGTTACACCAGAACGCAACCAAGATCCTGAATTGAAACAACACGATACACTACAAAATCACTCATACCATCGAGTAAGGAAAGTATTCAGTGCATCGTAGAGTTTGGCTTCAAAAGTTGAAAAGACGTTCTCCTGCTTTTGTTCCCCCACAATTACACAGCACCCTCCTGTGTTAAAGCAATAAAAGCTGGGGCGATCTTCGAAAACCCCTCGATGGATCTGCCACAGTGCCTAGCGAGACCAAGAAATTGCCACACCTCTGAAGGGTCCTTCGATGCCGACCCATTTCTAGTGGAATCAATCTTAGCAGAATCCACGGGTATTCTCAATTCGTTGACTATGGGACCAAGAAGGTGTACTTCTCGAATCCAGAAATTGCACTTAGAAAACTTCGCGCAGAGTTTGCTCCTTCCTCAGGAGCTCCGAGATACGACGAAAGTGCCGCTCGTGGTCCTCCTTGCTCGTAGAGTAGATCAGATTGCCGACGTTAAACATAATGACAAATTCGTCAGAATACGATTCACACACACGGTTCATGAGATTCAGAAAAGGAGACGCTGGTATGTTGGCCAACCCGAATGGCCCGACTAGGAACTCCTGATGGCCATGCCACGTTTTAGAAAGCCATTTTAGGAACACCCTACTCTCGGACTTCCACCTGATGATAGCCCGACTCTAGGCCGATTTTCGAATAAAAGCTTGACCCTTGCAGCTGGTCAATCAGTTCGTCGATGCGTGGCATAGGATAACGGTCCTTGACTGACACTTTGTTAGGTTCCCTATAATCGATACACACGTGAAGTGACCAATCTTTCTTCTCCTTGAATAGGACTAAGGCTCCCCAAGGCGAAAAACTAGCTCGAACAAGACCCCTGACCAGCTGTTCCAGAAGTTGATTTGACTATTCTTGTAACTTTCCTTGTGCGAGGCGATAAGGAGTACGAGAAATCAGGGCTGCTTCTGTCGTGAGATCAATCTGACATTCTACGTGACGATGAGGAAGTAATTCCTGGAAGTTCTTCAGGAAACTCATCGGGAAAACCACGAACAACAGGTAGATCTTCAATCTTCTTTTCCTCAGGCTGAGTATTGGTAACCTGTACCTGAATAACGGGGTAGGATAGTTGAAATGCTTCTGGGTTTCCTTAGCCGAAAAGATACTGACAATCAGTAGATCTCCACCAGGGAGAGGTATACATGCGATTTCCTCCTCAAAGAAAATATTTGCTTGATGCATGGACAACCAGTCCATATCAAAGCTTCTAAAAGTAACAGGGAGGAGGTCAATGTCGAACACGTGACCTAAAAGATCGAATTTGCACCCTAAGTGAAGGTGTGAGACTTCAATTGGCTTGCCATCAGCCTTTTCCACGATGTGTTTGGTCTCAAGAGGTATCGAGGTTGCACAGAATAGAGGCAAAGAGATTAATCACAAAACGCATGGATCACTATGTTGTTATCTTACCTGGCGTTACCCACGCCACTCTTGAATGCCCTTCCAAGAGCACCATTTCCACCGTCGTTGTTATGGCTACGAAGATTCCCAGCACTGCTATTGTTCCCGTGGTTTTTAGCGTCTTGACTTAACAACGGCCGATCCTCGTCGAAGTCACCCTAATTCCCATTTCGAGGGCTATGACTACGAGCACCTTGTCGTCGCCGTGGCTGTTGCCTCTGGTGTTGTTGCTTTGTAAACATAGCCTTCTGTTTTCCCAAAAGAGTCCACCTTTCACATTCCTTAACACGTCCTAGGGTACTGCCCATGGCGCTAGCAATTACACATCCCATGCTCCGGTCGATTGTCAGCGTTTATGCCCCGACTGGTTCGTAAGAGTTGGCTTCCAGAGGTTGCTGACTAGGGTTAGGGACCCGATTGAAGTCAATCTACTAATGTTCATTTTCAGTAATTAGGGCCGTCATAATACTAAGGTCGATAATATACCACGTTCAACTGCTTGCCCATCGGTCTTGCGAGTCGATTGAATAACACACGGTAAGTTGTTAGAGAATTACAAGGGTGATCATACTTCGGGATCTGAGGCGTCAATTCGCTGAGTTTAAGTAAACGAGAAAAGGTGAGGAGAGTACAGACCAAACATTCGACGCTTCGACATCTAACTCAGAGGTGTTCGCACTAGCACCTATCCTTCTCATACGGATCACTAGACGTTCAGATACGTGTTCAAGCAATCACTCAATATCAACGTGCTTTGTAAGGATTCAGAGGGAAATGAATGGATTATGTTCGAATAGGAGACAATCATCGCTATGACTGTCACGGCCCCCGTCCCCGGTTTTACCCGGTCCAGGAGTCGCGGGACAGAAATCCGTGGTTATTAATACGTTGGCAGCGGAATTTTAACAGGATCTTTTAAAACTTGAAAATACCCAATTTATTCTATTTCACAAATTGGGGATTACACCCATAATTTACAATAAAGGTGATTTCACTGGGAAATCCCTGTTTTTACAAAAAAACATGTTTCTTGATTTAATTGAGCCACTTCTTCAAGCTTGCAGTGCTACACGACACTTTTCTTGGATCACAGCAGATCACCTGAAACATGTTTTAAAAAGGTTTTATCAGCAGGGAAATACTGGCGAGTCATTCAAGTTGCACAAAACGACACATTGTTATAATCTACAGTATTAAGGGTGATTACATTGTTTTTATCAACCAATTACCCCAAATCGGTATTTGTCACTTGACTGTATCTGTGACTATGGTCAGATCATCCATTGGCTAACCCGTTGTCCAATGGTGACGGGAATAAATTAATGTATACAAAACCCCACATATCGGCAGTAATTGAAGATTACAAAGACTTAATCCCTGAAATTATAACTTTGAAAACAAGTAGAGTTTTAAGAAAACAATTTGATAAAAAGAGAATGACTTACATTGCAAGTTTAGATGGGCAGCGTTTAGCCTACTGATCTTAGCCTGATTAACCTAATTCAATATAACAATGCACACGAAAACTAGGTCAGTAACTTAATACAACTTTTACGACAACTCACGAGATTGAAACCCTCACGACGAATGACATAGTATAGCCCAATTAAGGGCAGCACTTAAACATCCATCGGATTGGTCTCCATCGATCGGACATTAAATCGTAGCAGTGATCGAGTTATTATCCTGTTGTCGCGGCAGCGTTTCGTGCGGTGTGTGTTTTGAAGTAAACAGGCGATATCTCAGTGTAGGAAACGAGTTTTTACGTCGAACCAACGCCAAAATCTAAGTGCCACAGCCCTGAATTTATACTGAAAAAATGTCTCCCTCGCGTGGCGCGAGGGCCTGTCGCGTGGCGCGAGGGGACCCCTTCTAGGATAGGGTAGCTCCGTGTCTAACTAGCCTGGGTGAGTCGACGGTTTGTTAAAATTCGATTTCGACAACAAACTGTTTAGATAATATCAACTAGGAAATACCCCCCCCCCCCCTGAGTTTTAGGGGCCCTGATCCTAGTTCTGATTGTTCTGAAAATTTTAGGGGTCATGCAATATTTCTTGGGGGTCTCAATTAGGGTTTCCTATTGGACAAAATAAAATAAGAAATAGGACTTTTGGGGAGAGTTGTTACATCCTCCCCACCTTAATTAAAATCTCATCCTCGAGATTTACTGGAATAAGTGAGGATATTTCCGCTTCATTTCCGATTCCAGCTCCCAAGTGTATTCAGGTCCTCTCTTTGAATCCCACTTGACTTTGACCAGCACTAGTCGCTTGTGCTTGAGAAACTTGACCTTTCTCTCTTCTATTTGTAGTGGCTTCTCAACAAATTTTAACTTTTCATTTACCTCTACATCTTGAAGAGGTACTACCAGGGATTCGTCAGATAGACATTTCTTGAGGTTGGATACATGAAATACGTCATGTACCCCAGCTAGTTCTTCTGGTAGTTATAATCGATAGGCAACTGGTCTTATGCACTGAATTACTAGGAATGGTCCTACGTACCTTGGACTTAGCTTTCCTTTCTTACCGAATCGAACTACTCCTTTCCAAGGAGAAACTTTCAAAAGCACCTTGTCTCCAACTTGAAATTCTAGCGGTTTGCGTCGATTGTCTGCATAACTCTTCTGGCGATCTCGAGCCTTCTTTAGTCTTTCCTTGATTTGAGTGATCTTGTCGGTAGTTTCTTGTACAATCTCGGGACCTGATAATTGACTTTCTCCTATTTCTGCCCAACAAACTGGAGTTCTGCACTTTCGCCCATACAGTGCTTCGAACGGGGCAGCTTCAATGCTTGCATGATAACTATTATTATAGGAGAATTCAATTAAGGGTAGGTGGTTATCCCAGTTTCCACCAAAATCTATCACACATGCCCTGAGCATGTCTTCTAGGGTTTGGATCGTCCTTTCACTTTGTCCATCTGTTTGAGCATGGTAAGTTGTACTTAAATTTAATCGCGTCCCCATGGCTTCTTGGAAACTAGTCCAGAAATGTGAAGTGAAACGACTATCTCTATCCGATACAATGGATAGTGGAATTCCATGTAGGGATACTACTTCGTCTACATATAATTTGGCTAACCTTTCCATGCTAAAAGTTTCCTTCATGGGTAGAAAATGAGCTGATTTGGTTAATCGATCCACAATTACCCAAATCACATCATTACCTTTTCTGGTTTTGGGAAACTTAGTAACAAAATCCATGGTTATTAGTTCCCACTTCCAAACAGGCATTTCTAATTGTTGGAGTAACCCAGAAGGTTTCTGGTGTTCTGCCTTAACTTGTGAACAAGTTAGACACTTAGAAACGTATCTAGCTATGTCCTTTTTCATTCCTATCCACCAGAAATTATTTCTTAAATCTTGGTACATCTTATTATTTCCCGGGTGCATGGTATATCTAGATTTATGGGCTTCCTCTAAAATCTTATTTCTTAATTCTCCTTGCTTAGGTACCCAAATTCTTTTCTTATGGAATCTCCAAATTCCATCAGCTCCTTGCTCTAATTCCTTTATTCTTCCTTTCATTCCTTCAGCATCATCCTTGATTGTTGTGGCTTGAACATTCTTCAATTGTTCCATTAAGTCTAATTATAAACTTAATCTAAGAGCACGAACTCGCTTTTGCTTTTCGTGATACTTACGACTTAGAGCATCTGCAACTACGTTTGCTTTCCCTTCGTGATATTGAATATCACAGTCGTAGTCACTTAAAATTTCCATCCATCTTCTTTGCCTCATATTCAATTCTTTTTGCCCAAATATGTATTTTAAACTCTTATGATCTGTATAGACAGTAAACTTACTTCCATACAGATAGTGTCTCCAAATCTTAAGGGCAAAAATTACGGCTCCTAATTCTAAGTCACGAGTCGTACAATTTTCCTCATGCTTTTTCAATTGCCTTGAGGCATACGCAATTACCTTTTTGCGTTGCATTAACACACATCCTAATCCTAGCTTAGAAGCGTCACAGTAGACTTCAAATTCTTCTGTCCCTTCTGGTAAGGCAAGAATTGGGGTGTTTGTTAACTTATGCTTTAAAACCTTAAAAGCCTCTTCTTGCTTAGGTCCCCATTCAAACTTAACTGTTTTACAGGTTAGCTTAGTTAATGGCACAGCTATCTTAGAGAAATCCTTAATAAAGCGCCTATAGTACCCAGCTAATCCTAGAAAACTTCTAACTTCCGTAACTGATTGCGGGACCTTCCATTTGGTGATCGCTTCTATTTTAGCAGGATCTACGTGAATACCTTCGTGATTCACCATATGACCTAAAAATTGCACCTCCTGTAGCCAAAATTCACACTTCGAGAATTTGGCGTAAAGCTTCTCCCTTCTTAACAAAGTTAAGAGTGCATGTAGGTGCTCACAATGCTCGTCCTGACTTTTGGAATAAATAAGTATATCGTCAATGAAGACAATTACAAATTTATCCAAATATGGTTTACAGATCCTATTCATCATGTCCATAAATGCTGCAGGAGCATTTGTTAACCCAAAGGGCATGACTGTAAACTCGTAGTGACCATACCTAGTTCTGAAAGCAGATTTAGATATGTCTTCTTCTTGTACCTTCAATTGATGATATCCGGAGCGTAAATCTATCTTAGAAAAGTATCTAGCTCATTGCAATTGATCAAAAAGATCATCAATCCTAGGTAATGGGTATCGATTTTTAATTGTAACCTTATTCAGTTCCCTATAATCGATACACATTCGCATCGAACCATCCTTTTTCTTTACGAATAACACTGGTGCTCCCCAAGGGGATGAACTAGGTTGTATAAATCCTTTACTGAGCAATTCATCTAATTGCTTTTTCAGTTCTAACATTTCAGTGGGTGCTAATCGGTAGGGTGCTTTAGCTACTAGTGTAGTTCCAGGAATCAAATGAATTCTAAATTCTACCTCCCTATCTGGTGGTAATCCTGATAGTTCTTCTGGAAATACATCCGAGTATTCTGATACTATAGGAATTTCCTTAAGTTCCTTACCCTTAGTGCTAATGATTACCGAAATCATATACACTATTCCTTGCTTTCGTTCATAACTAGCAACTTTCATTACTAAAATGAACTTCATTGGTTTACGCGGCTTATCCCCTGTAATCATAATTACTTCTCTCGTAGGTGCACGTATTTCTATGGAGTTCTTATCACAAAGGATTCGAGCATGGTTGGCTACTAACCAATCCATTCCTAATACGACATCGAATCCAGCTAAATTCATGGGTAATAGGTTTGCAGAAAATTTATGACCTGAAAGTTCTATATTTTCTTTTTGCAAAACCGTATCTATGTTAACCGAATTCCTGTCTGCCGTCTCTACTGTAAAAACTTGCCTAAGTTTCGTTAAAGGTAGCTTAAGAGCTTGGCAGAATGAAGTATTGATAAAACTTTGGTTTGCACCAGAGTCGAATATTACTTTCGCATAAACATTGTGTACCAGAAATGTACCAACTATTACGTCAGGAATCAGTTCGGCTTCCTGAGTGGTCAATTGGAATGCTCTTGCGTTTTTCTTCGTAGTCCCTTCGGTAGGTTTGGCCTTGTTATCTGCTGGTTTGACCAATTTAGGGCATTCTGGTCTAAAATGCCCAGCTTCTCCACAGTTGTAGCAGATCTTTGTTTTCCTTCTGCAATCTTCTTCACGATGTCCTATAGCTTTGTAGAAGTTGCAGGGTTCATTACATTTTCCAAAATGTTTCTTTTTACAGTTTCTGCAGAACGGCGGAGTGGAAGATGATCCAGTTCCCTTTCTTTTGAAATTGCTATTATTACCCACCCGAAATCCTTGGGTAATTCTCTGAGCCAATTCCTTCTTCCTATTTTCTTCTCGCGTACGCACCAGTCCGTCAGTCAAAGTGTTGGCTAATTCCACCGCATCATCGATCGTGCGGGGTCTCGCAGCTTTGACAATATCACGGATCTCGCTAATTAAACCCTAAATGTAGCGAGAAATAAGTACCGGTTCTGGCGAAGCCAGAGTAGGCATAATTCGAGCATATTCGAAAATCTTCGAAGTATACCCTCGACAGTCAACATCCACCATTCGGTGGCTCAGGAATTTGTTCGCCATTTGTTCCTTTTCATATTCGGGGCAGAATTTCCTTTCCACCAGAAGCTTAAATTCTTCCCAACTCATGGCATAAGCCACATCGTTTCCCTTGGCTTGTAGTACCGTATTCCACCATTCTAGTGCTTCCTCCTTGAAAAGGTGAGAAGCATACATGACTTTATCCTCCTCGGCACATTTACTTATTTTAATTACTGCCTCGGTTTTCTCCAACCAACGTAGTGCAGCAGTCACCCCTTCATTGCCTGCAAATTCAACAGGTTTACAGGCAAGAAATTCCTTGTAAGTGCAACCAGGCGTTGCAGCTTTCATTCTTTTAAGAATTGGGGCCTGCATTACATCATTATCATTATTATTAATGTTGCCGCCTCCATTTATGCTATTATTGAAGTTGTCTTCATGAGTACGTTTACTAGGAATAATTGGTTGAGGTTAAACTGGATTTCGGGCAGCAGCAAGGATTGCTGGAATAGCATTGGCTATTCCCTGAGCAACGATGTTTTCTATGTCTTGTCTATTCAGAAAATGGTCCTCATTGTTTTGCTCGGATTGGTTAACCTCGTTAACTGTTTCATTACCAGCGTGTTCCATCTGGTAATTAATATATATAACTTATTAGCACAAAATGAATAACAACCAAACATAATAAAACAATCGCACATAATTAAGTTAACACGTATAGCCAAAATTGTCGATTTTTCGACTTCCAGATTTTATATATTATTATGCGTCCGTACACACCAGTTATCTTACAAGTGTTTTATTTTTAAGTTATTTTACAGGATTATATTTTTATTACTATTATTATTATTTTGTTATTATACAACCACAACCACACAGTCACACCATCCCTGTCAGCTGGCATCTCAGAAACGACGTTCCCTCTCGTCGTATTTCCATGATATCCTCTCCCCCATATCTCGGATTCTATTTCCTGCGTCCACCAGCTCCTCGCCATAATGGCGAAG
The DNA here is from genome assembly GCA_030545235.1 of Helianthus tuberosus. Lineage (NCBI taxonomy): Eukaryota > Viridiplantae > Streptophyta > Magnoliopsida > Asterales > Asteraceae > Helianthus > Helianthus tuberosus. Next base: position 186,533,807 of record CM060442.1, read on the forward strand.
TTCAGCCAAGTTCTCGGTACTCATTGGTGGGTGTAGTGGAGGCTCAGGGTCAAACTGAGGGAAAAAGGTATTAGGGTTATTTAAAAGATTCTGAAACTGCCAGTCAGTGGTCCACCATTCTTCTAACTCTTCTGGTAGAGGTCAGGGGTGGATAATAGGATCTGGGATAGTAGGTTCCAGATTAATTGGAAGTTGTGCTTCAACTGGGTAATTGAAGAGGTTTTCATCGGCAGGTCCGATGAGGTCACTAAGTCCCAATCTACGATCTAGCTCCTCCCACGATGGCATTTCCTGGGCTTGCCCGAAACTTTCCTCGATTTCTATTCTCTTGCCTTTATCCATCGGATCCTCAGTCTTTATAGCTTTCCGTGGTGCTGGTTTCTTCCTACGCACACGCCTCCAGCCTACGAATCTTCTCCTCTTTTTCGGTTTTGGTTTCTCCTGAGGTTGGGCTTGAAAGATCATTGGCTCTTCAGTATCAGCCTGGTATTCAGTGAAGGTATCGGTTGTATCCATATCTGTGGTATGGATAGTAAAGTTTTGAAGTGCTTCAGACAACTCATTCATGCTGTTAGCATATGAAGAAACATACAAAATTCTAAGTTAAAATTTTGTAAATTGAATTTTCACATAATCACAGAATGGTAATCAGAAAAATTAAGTATTTCTAAATACTTAATTGGCTTAAATCAGTGGCTCTGATACCACCTTTTTCTGTCACGGCCCCCGTCCCTGGTTTTACCCGGTCCAGGAGTCGCGGGACAGAAATCCGTGGTTATTAATAAGTTGGCAGCGGAATTTTAACAGGATCTTTTAAAACTTGAAAATACCCAATTTATTCTATTTCACAAATTGGGGATTACACCCATAATTTACAATAAAGGTGATTTCACTGGGAAATCCCTGTTTTTTACAAAAAACATGTTTCTTGATTTATTGAGCCACTTCTTCAAGCTTGCAGTGCTACACGGCACTTTTCCTGGATCACAGCAGATCACCTGAAACATGTTTTAAAAAGGTTTTATCAGCAGGGAAATACTGGCGAGTCATTCAAGTTGCACAAAACGACACATTGTTATAATCTACAGTATTAAGGGTGATTACATTGTTTTTATCAACCAATTACCCCAAATCGGTATTTGTCACTTGACTGTATCTGTGACTATGGTCAGATCACCCATTGGCTAACCCGTTGTCCAATGGTGACGGGAATAAAGTAATGTATACAAAACCCCACATACCGGCAGTAATTGAAGATTACAAAGACTTAATCCCTGAAATTATAACTTTGAAAACAAGTAGAGTTTTAAGAAAACAATTTGATAAAAAGAGAATGACACACATTGCAAGTTTAGACGGGCAACGTTTAGCCTACTGATCTTAGCCTGATTAACCTAATTCAATATAACAATGCACACGAAAACTAGGTCAGTAACTTAATACAACTTTTACGACAACTCACGAGATTGAAACCCTCACGACGAATGACAAAGTATAGCCCAATTAAGGGCAGCACTTAAACATCCATCAGACTGGTCTCCATCGATCGGACATTAAATCGTAGCAGTGATCGAGTTATTATCCTGTTGTCGTGGCAGCGTTTCGTGCGGTGTGTGTGTTTTGAAGTAAACAGACGATATCTCGGTGTAGGAAACGAGTTTTTACGTCGAACCAACGCCAAAATCTAAGTGCCACAGCCCTGAATTTATACTGAAAAAACGTCTCCCTCGCGTGGCGCGAGGGCTTGTCACGTGGCGCGAGGGGACCCCTTCTAGGATAGGGTAGCTCCATGTCTAACTAGCCTGGGTGAATCGACGGTTTGTTAAAATTCAATTTCGACAACAAACTGTCTAGATAATATCAACTAGGAAATACCCCCCCCCCCCCTGAGTTTTAGGGGCCCTGATCCTAGTTCTGATTGTTCTGAAAATTTTAGGGGTCATGCAATATTTCTTGGGGGTCTCAATTAGGGTTTCCTATTGGATAAAATAAAATAATAAATAGGACTTTTGGTGAGAGTTGTTACAATGACTCCTATGGATTGTTGAATTTCTCATTAGATCGGATAATGGAACAGAACCCCTTTCACACTTGTTAAGCCTCACTGGTACTCACATGCACCCCACATTATTATTATGTGTGCACCCACAATAATAATATGATTCGCATGCTCATCTCAGTTCCTCCTAACTCATGTTAAATGGTCCCTCAGATTCGAGTAGCAAAACAAAGGACATCACAAAACATGGATCACGAAGGTCTAGAGGAAAGGCCACACTATCAATCACGTATCATAGGAAAATAACACATAAATTCATGTCGTAGTGCTAAGTGTGCAATCACATGCAATGTTAAATGTAGGTGTTCACTAGTTACATTGTGCAATAAGTAAACGAGAGACGAACCTTGCAATCTGGAGCTGAGTGTCATGGTCGTATTCAGAATTTGTTCGTTTATAGTCTGGTTTTATAAAAACGTTTTAAAACCAAGTTCACTATAACCAGTGGCTCTGATACCAAACTGTCACACCCCCAAAAATACCCCAAGTGGAAACCCCTGCGAGGCGTGTGACGTACCAGGATCTAGCCACCAATCACATTGAACTCATACAAGATTTTTAAATAAAAGTTTGCATTCATTAAGACAAAGTATGACAAAAAATTATTTATAAACTCAGTGTGTTCAGCGGAAGCATAATACAATGTTTGATTAAGTCAAAACCCAAGTGTATGTAACCAAATAGTCTTGTTTCGTATTTCCATGTATCCCGACCCATGACTACTCCAGCATCCCAGATAGCAAGTTCCACATCCACATATCTATAACCTGCAAGCATGCAAACAAGTGTATCAGTATAACGCTGGCGAGTTCACAGTTTTTGTAAAAACGTTTAGTTGCCAAGTGTTTAATCCAATTCAAAAGCAATGTTGATAATAACTCGATACCGTACAAGATGGCGTCATTTTGTTTGCCCATCCCCAATGCCCCTATAAAATCATTGGTCATGATTTAAGGTCATTAGTTCACGCCCGACCTCTCAGGTCCGGTGTGAGGTTGCCAAGCCTAATAGCGCTATCAACTAATACCCCGTTACCTCTCAGGTAACTAATTCGGTAAAAGATGGGACTTAAGGTGATAGGAGTGAGTGTATTATCAAACATCCCAGTTTAACCCAGAAAAGATGTATCCCTCTCAGGAATACCCGTTTGATTGTCCCACCCACCGGGACGCATGCTCAAGAGAAGTGAACTCACCTTAGATTGCTCGGTATGTTATGTTACCCATTCCAAGTTGGTCAACCATCCCCTACCGTGGTTACCAAAGACAGTCAGTTTCGTAAACACATAGATCACATATTCTTTGCACATATCATTCAAGTATCGAACAAGTAATTCACATATCATCATACATGGCATACTAGTTGATCATGCAACTTATCAGTCCATTATCATCATACATTCACATAACAGGTGTTCTTGCCTCATACAAGTTCACAATACAAGTCCTTGTTTCCAACATCACTTAACAGTCTGTAGTACACGTTATAGAGGTGTGCGGCCCAATGTCACTGTTTGGCCCAAAGACAGTGTGTGGCTCTGTGTAGGTGTACGATTCATTATATTTGTGCGATTCATAAATGTGCAGCCAGATTGTGCGATTCAAAATAATGTGCAAGGCCCAACATTCATTTAGCCCAAATGGACTGTGCGATCGAGATAAAAGTGTGCGACCAAGGTAAGAGTGTGCGATTGGGCCATGATTGTGCGATCCACACTTTGCTCTTGGGTCAGTGTGCGCGCCCAACATCATAATCCTATGGTTTCCGGCCCACACAACAGGGTATGCGAGTCCACCTTGGGTGTGACTCGAATGTGTGCGGTCCGTTATTCATTACCTTAATTCATGGAAGTCGGTTACACCAATTCCTCTAATCCTATTTCCAGAAATTTATAACAGTAAATGTGATTAAATAATCATTCAATTTAGACCAAATAGTTTACTTCCATTGATTTAGATGAACCCTAATCATCATTTTAGCAATTAACAGCATTATCAATATCTAATCATCCAAATAGCATCAACCCAAATATTCCATTATTGTAATGAACACTGTCATCAAAATCATGACCTTAATCTATAACCAGCCGTTTATGTGCACATAGCAAAATATTGGCAGCATTATATTTATTTGACAAGAACCCTAGTTTATCATATTCATTAGTTAACATCGTGAACCAATCATCAGGACCCTACTTATCATTTAACCAATTCTAGTAGATGCAATATTCATATAACCCCTATTCACGTTTGCTAATTCATTGCCAATCCAGTTTGCATATCAACATAAATCAATACCTAACACATAATTCTTCTCGTAACCGCCTATAACGAAACCATGTTTGTGAACATCACATCACTCGAAACCAGCAGGCCACACATGATCATCATACATTAACAAAATCAGTAAATCATCATTTTAGCCGTTTACGAGCAATACTCGAGATCCGGATTCTTATCTCGCATGCATATCATAACAACACATGCTTCTAACATCGATAATCATGAACACTACACAAATAATCAATTAAGAAATCATAACTAGCAAGTTAACATACTGACCGAATGCAAGGATGCGAGAGATGATGTTTCGAAGATATGAAAGCTTCGATGGGAAGGCTGCCGTCGCTCCAAGAGGGGAGTGCTAGGTTTATGCTTCCAATTACTCTTATGAGATAATGAGAGTCGCATACCACCTGGTGGGTGTACGCTTTCGAGTAAGTGGGCCAGACCCGCTTAGGTTTCATTTTTGGGCTCAAGGGGCTGGACCGAGAACAATTAAAATCAAAGAGAAGGTGTTCGGCCCGTGTACCAGGTGTGCGAGTTAGCGTAACTTGCGACTAGGTTTCCTCTAACAATTGGTTCATGGGATGCCAGCAATTCACATATGCTCAATAAAATTAAGTTACAACCATACAAGTTTAATATAGCGTGCACATGCTTACGACACATAACAACGGGATGAACTGTAATGATACAAGTTAATCGTCGTGGAATTCAGATCATGCTAGTCTCGAAATTTCGAGTTGTCACAGCTTGGGTTGGGAGCATTGTTCGACACATGACGAGGATGGGATCCACAAGCTAATAATCAAAAACTAGGGGTGTGGTGTGGCCAGACATGTGGATTTTTTTTGGTTTGGCAACGGTTACCCCCAACGGCTAGATCGAACCAGCCAACCAAAGTCAGGCATGTCACCCAGCCCTCCGCCCCACGCCAGGCTCAGTCCCCACGCCAAAGGGGCAACGCCATGCCGAACGCTTGCCCGGTGTGGTGTAGCCAGCGTTAAAGCCAAAACGCCACCCCAACCCACGCCCCACAGTCTAAAGGGGATGGACCTAGGGTGTGGAGGATGAGCCTATATATACGTGTGTATGTATGTATATGTGTGTATAAAGAAGAAGAGTGAGAGAGAGAGAGGCCGACGTGAAGGGCTTGGGGAAGACGTTGAGGACGGAGACTGCCCTAGGGGGCGGTGTGCTAGGCGTCCCCGGCCCTAGCCGCTCTCCACCCGAGTAGTCTAATAATACATGTGAGGAGCATTTCGGTATGCCAATAGACGTATTGTTGATGTGGACTTCTGTGATTACTTAATTATTTTTCCATTTTATGTCCCAACCTTTTTAAAAGAAAGTTCTTCTCCACATCACTAGCTATTGTAATAGTACTTCTATTTGCATGAAATATTTATCTAAATATTGGATTATTAGCGAAGTATTTTTTTACAAGACGATTATGTGCGGCTTCACGATTTCTAATTACACGAACTCTTGACCTTGCAGTATCTTGAAGTCCAAGACTTAAACGATGTTTTGATTAATTCTAGTGATAGATTGAAAGGTATGGACATTCGAATCAAAAGCTTCATCGTTGGAACTTGATGAATGTCGAAAGAGATCCATGGAATAAAATATGGGTTGAAGTTTCAGAGAGAGTGGTGTGATTTTATTTTGAGTTGATACATATATCTTGTGAGAATCGTAAGAACTTCATAAAAGACCATTCAAATTAAAAAAAAAATACTTTTACACTTATACAATATTATAAAATAATTTACACGTTTAAACAATACATGTATTCGCAAACATTTTTTTACACATGTATAAGTTTGTCATTTACACATGTGTAAATTTGTTGTATTTACATATGTGTAATAATTTACCAAGAGCGATTTTGAGAGAAAAGATAAATTATTTAAAGAGTAATTTTTTTTAATTTTGTATTTTAATTATAACTAGTATTTAGGACTCGTGTGTTACAGCGGGCCCGAAATCATATATATAATTTAGATAAATTATATGGACCATTCAGATATTATACGTATTTAAAGAAAGAATAACACTTGAAAGTTAAAACTACTTGTACATGAGATAAATTAATTGTGTAAATCATTTTCAGTTATTAAAAACTAAATTAAAGAATAGTTTTATTATTGAAACATGTTACATTTAAAAAGTTTAAAATAAGTATTTATATTTTTATGAAGTTAAGGTAATAAATAGTAACAAACTACAAACTAATAAATAACATGTAAGAAATATATAGAATGGATTCACAAACTAAACTATGTTAATGGGCTAACATGCACTACCACACATAACTTCAAACCCACCAGGCTCTCACATCAGGAATACAGTTGTGCTTTCTTACTTGTAAATTAAGCAAATTGATGCATCATTGACTTGTAAGAAAATGAATAGTAAAACTAACTCACAAACAAAATTTATAAATTAATATAGGGGGAAACAAACTACAAATTAATAAATAACATGTAAGAAATATATAGAATGGATTCACAAACTATGTTAATGGGCCAACATGCACTACCACACACAACTTCAAACCCACCAGTCCCTCACCCCAGGAATGTAGTTGTGCTTTTTTACTTGTACATTGAACAAAATGGTGCATCATTGACTTGTAAAAAAATAAATAGTAAACTAACTCACAGAGAAAATTTATAAATTAATATAGGGGGAAAATGAGGGTTGTGATTTTGATTGGTTTTTTCATTACACTCATGGTTCTCACAATATATAACGCTCTTAAGATAACCCTCTTATATACATACACACACACACACACACATATATAGGGACAAGATCATGAAAAACTTTTTTTTTCATGAGAAAACTAGAAAACTCAATATCAGACGTGTACTATGTGTTGTATACGATATACAACGCAATACTACATATTTGCATCATATGTATTGCGGGTTATATCATATAAGCTTTCTAATTTTCTTATGAAAAAGAGTTTTCTCATAATTTATCCCGTATGTAGGTGTGTGTGATTTGGTTTGATTTTAAAAGTTAATTTTTGGATGTATAACAACTAGTTTTATAGCCAAAAGACCATTTTGGCAATAATGCTATCCATAATTCCTTGTGTATCTCAAATACCATTTTGTGCCAGTTGTCACAGTCTCCCCCCGTTAAAAGAATTTCGTCCCGAAATTCAGGCTGATCTAACTCTCGCAGGAGCCTTCTTGAATAGGTGGGGATACTTTTCTTTGAACTGGTCTTCACGTTCCCATGTGTACTCGGGTCCGTGCTTAGAGTTCCAACGTACTTTGACAAGTTTAACAGTGCTCCTCCTGGTCTTGTTGACTTTCCAGTCGGTAACCTCAACGGGTTGTTCTGTAAATCGGAGTGCGTCATCAATGTGTACTTCATCCGCAGGGATGATCACGTCTTCTTATGTTGGACTCTTCTTGAGGTTGGATACATGAAACGTATCATGTACTCCGTTAAGTTCTTCCGGTAATTCCAATTTGTATGCCACGGTACCAATTCTTTCCAAAATCTTGAATGGTCCGATGTATCGTGGATTCAGCTTTCCACGTTTTCCAAATCTCACTACGCCCTTCCAGGGTGAGACTTTTAGCAACACTTTGTCTCCTACCTCAAAATCTAATGGCTTTCGTTTTGGATCAACGTAGCTCTTTTGTCGATCCTGAGCCGCCTTAATGCGCTCTCGGATTTGCGTAATCTTGTCGGTTGTCTCTTGTACAAGTTCAGGACCAACCATACGTTTATCTCCTGCGTCTGCCCAACATAAGGGCGATCGGCACTTGCGGCCATACAGAGCTTCGAACGTTGCGGCCTTTATACTTGTATGGTAACTGTTATTGTAGGAAAACTCAACTAAAGGTAGATGAGTATCCCAGCTACCGCCCAGGTCCATGACACATGCGCGAAGCATATCTTCTAACGTTTGTATGGTTCGTTCGCTCTGGCCGTCTGTTTGAGGATGGAATGTCGTGCTTAGATCTAACTGCGATCCAAAGGCTTCCTGAAAGGATTGCCAGATTCTTGAGACAAAGCGTCCATCTCTGTCTGAAATGATTGAGATAGGCACTCCATGACGTGCCACAATTTCTTTCAAGTATATCTCAGCAAGCTTTCCAGTGCTATCCTTTTCTCGGATGGGTAGGAAATGCGCAGATTTCGTCAATCGATCAACTATTACCCATATCATACCGTGCCCTCTTGGGGTCTTGGGTAATTTTGTGATGAAGTCCATTGAGATTTGCTCCCACTTCCACATGGGTATCTCTGGTTGTTGTAGTCGGCCGGACGGTTTCTGATATTCAGCCTTAACTTTGGCACAGGTTAAGCATTTTCCAACATAAACAGCAACATCGCTTTTAAGTCTCGGCCACCAATAGTATTCTTTTAAGTCTTGATACATCTTGTCCGATCCTGGATGGATCGAGTATCTCGACTTGTGTGCTTCATCAAGGATGACTTCTCGTATGCCACCATAGAGCGGAACCCAAATACGCTTCTTAAAGTATAAGGCTCCCTCTTCATTTGGCACCATGTATTTCAACATACCCCGTAGGTATTCAGCTTTACGGTTCTCTTCCTTAAGAGATTCTTGTTGTGCATCACGAATACGTGCAGTGAGGTTCGTTCGAATCGTCATTTCCAATGCTCGAACCCTTAGGGTCTTAACCCTTTCTTTTCGGCTTAACGCATCTGCTACAACGTTTGCTTTTCCAGGATGGTACTTGATCTCACAGTCATAATCGTTCAGTAACTCGACCCAACGTCGTTGACGCATATTTAATTCCGTCTGATCAAATATGTGTTGTAGGCTTTTGTGATCTGTGAAGATTGTACATCGAGTACCATATAAATAATGTCGCCAAATCTTCAAGGCGAATACCACCGCACCCAGTTCCAATTCGTGCGTGGTGTAGTTCCTTTCATCTACCTTCAATTGTCTTGAAGCATAAGCGATGACTTTCTGGCGTTGCATGAGCACGCAACCCAAGCCTTGTCGTGAGGCGTCACAGTATACCACGAAGTCTTCCGTGCCTTCGGGTAACGATAGTATCGGTGCATCGCATAGTTTGTTTTTTAGCAGTTGGAAGGCTTCTTCCTGCTTGTCACCCCAGTCGTACTTCTTGTCTTTCTACGTAAGGGTAGTTAGCGGTTGAGCTATCTTGGAGAAATTCTCAATGAATCGCTGATAATAGCTCGCTAAGCCCAAAAATTGACGAACTTTAGTTGGGGTTTTGGGAGCTTCCCAATTCTTTATTGCTTCAACCTTGGATGGGTCTACATGAATACCCTTCTCATTCATGACATGACCCAGAAATTGTACTTCGCGAATCCAGAATTCACATTTCGAGAACTTTGCATAAAGTTTCTCCTTCTTCAGTAGTTCCAAAATGGTCCTGAGATGTTGCTCGTGCTCGTCTTTCGTTCGCGAGTAAATCAGGATATCATCGATAAATACAATCACGAATTTATCAAGATATGGTTTGCAAACGCGGTTCATTAGGTCCATAAAGACCGCTGGTGCGTTCGTCAATCCGAATGGCATTACAAGAAACTCGTAATGCCCATAGCGCGTTCGAAATGCAGTCTTTGGTACGCTTTCTTCTTGTATCCTTAGCTGATGGTATCCAGATCGAAGATCGATCTTGGAATAGTAACTTGATCCTTGCAACTGATCAAATAAGTCATCAATCCTCGGTAGCGGGTACCGATTCTTGATTGTGAGCTTGTTCAGTTCTCTGTAATCGATACACATCCGCAGAGTTCCATCCTTTTTCTTCACGAACAATATTGGAGCTCCCCAGGGTGAGAAGCTTGGCCTTATGAATCCTTTATCCAACAACTCCTGGAGTTGTGTAGATAATTCTTGCATTTCAGATGGTGCAAGTCGATAGGGTGCCTTGGCTACAGGGGCGGCTCCTGGAACCAAGTCTATACGGAAATCGACTTGTCGTTGCGGAGGTAATCCTGGCAGATCTTCGGGAAAAACATTAGGGAATTCCTTCACCACAGGAATGTCTTCGAGTTTCGGCTCCTCAGCCTTTTTATCTACAATATGTGCTAGGAAAGCAACACACCCTTTTCTTAAGCACTTCTGTGCCTTCATGCAACTGATGATTCGCAGAGGCACGTCTCGTCTTTCTCCATGTACGATGAGAGTTTCATCATTTTCCAAAGGAATGCGAATGATTTTCTGATGACAAATAACTTCAGCATTATTCTTGGACAACCAGTCCATTCCAACCACTACATCGAAGCTACCCAATTGAATAGGTAAGAGGTCGATGCTAAATCTTCGTTCACCAAGTTCTAATGTGCAACCTCTAACAACTTCGCTCGATTCAATAATTTTACCATTGGCTAGTTCTATGGAATAAGGAATTTCTAATCTACTAGATTCTATTCCAAGCATGCGTTTAAATTCCACAGACATGAAGCTATAATCGGCACCAGTGTCAAATAATATGGATGCGAAGCGATTGTTAACGAGAAACATACCGGTGACCACGTTAGGGTCCTCGCGTGCGTCCCTTGCTCCAATCACAAATGCTCGAGCCTGAGCGTTGTTTCCCCCTGGGCAATCTTTCATGAAGTGCTCCTTGCTTCCACAACTGAAGCATCCTTGGTTACGCCCAGCTCCATTCCCAGTCATGTTGCCATTACCATTTCCATTCCCACCATTTGCATTACCAGCACCGTTGCGATTTCCATTTCCGTTCCTTCCTTTTCCCCAACAGTCTTCAGTGCGGTGACCCAACTTTCCACACTTGTTGCATTTTGAAACGCGACACACCCCTTCGTGGTGACGCTTGAAATGGTTGCATTTGGGCAGAGTGCCCAGGTATCCTTTAGCTGGAGCGTCATTCATGGCTGCAAGAGATCTCGCCCCCTGAGGCGGGTTGGCGTCACGCTTCTTGTTGGAACCCCTATTGTTTCGAGTTGCTTGGTTCAGGTTTGCATGTTTCCTTTTCTTGTCGCCGGACGACTCAGCATGCGTCTCGGTCTCTTCTGTCGGGTTTAGTGATAGCTTCTTCATACGAACACAATCTTCAGTAAGGCTGACAGCCAGAGTTACAGCCTCGGTGATTGTTTGAGGTTTGGCAGAAGTTACCATGCCGTGAAATTATGGGGCCAGTCCCCAAATGTAGCGTTCAACTCGCTAAAATTCGGGAGTCACCATGTAGGGAAGCACTCTAGACAGATCGTGGAACCTTCGAGTATAACCATTAATGTCAGCGCTTTCCATGGTCAGATGCCGAAACTCAGTCTCCAACCTTTGGAGTTCAGCACGAGAGCAATACTTCTCTCTCATTCTTTCTTTTAGTTCATCCCAAGTCAGGCCATAAGTGGCATCATCACCCAAAGTTTGGACTTGTAAGTTCCACCAAGTCAGTGCTTCATCAACAAACAACCCAGTAGCGAAAGTGACTTGCTGATCAGCGGTGCACTTGCTCATGCGGATAGTAGCTTCAGTTTTCTCAGTCCAGCGTACAAACGCTACTGCACCTCCTGTGCCTTCATAGTTCATTGGTTTGCAGTCGAGAAACTGCTTGAAAGTACAGCCCTGAGCTGCGTTTCCTCCAGATGAATCTCCATTCCCATTACGTCTGGCATTGCTTGGTCCACCATTCTCTGCAGTACGGGTTGCCTCGTATTGGGCGATAGTAGCGGAGATCCTTTCTTCTAGTAGAGCGTTCAGCTCTTCAGCAGTCTTTGGCAGTGGGGGAGGAGGAGGAGGTTGATCAGAATCTCGATTGTTCACAATTCTCCTAGGTGCCATGTTCTGAAAGAACACCACACAATAGGTTTAGGCATTTGTTTGATATCTTCGTACTAGACAGTAGTAGTAGTAGTAGTAGTATATATACACAGGCATATACCACATAAGTGACATCAAACAATTTTTACTCTAGCAGAGTATTTAATGGGCTGGTGCTCTCGTTTGACCTTTTCTTGCACTGAGGGAATCTATACGTGACAAGACTTGCTGTGATTTCTGTGCACTGAATTCCATAATTATGTATGCATCCATAATTACGTAACTCCTTGCACAGTCCGCACAGTTCGTTTCATCCTCGTATCTCTTCCTTTAGATAGGCCATTGTTTTCAGGTAAGGTCACGTATACTAGTGGTATTCTACTCCTAGTATAAGTATATGCTAATTATCACACATAATTGCAAGTAATTTCTCAGTTAAAGCCAAGTGCTACTTCTGTGCACTCTAAGCCTCGTAGTGTCTTTTCTAGACTCCTGTAAACAGTTTCAGGTAGTGGATGTCGCGGAAAGTTTTATTCAATGAAAACTTTTTGAAAAATCGTTTTCGTGAAAGGATCCTAGTGATTGTAGACTAGACTTGAGAAGGAATCCTGGTTCACTACAATCGCAGCTCTGATACCAATCTGTCACACCCCTTTCTGCGGCGGAAGCACGAGGTGTGATCATGAAAGGTTCTCATTACATACGAAAGGTAAACATACTACATGCTCATAAAAATAGCTTCAAATGCAACACATTACATAACTGAAATCGTAGTTTAAGTGTTTACATCACAAGACAGCATTTTGTCTGATAAGTTTACAACTTTATTCAAAGATAAACAAAAGCGACATCCAAAAGCATGAGTAAAACCGCGCGCACATCCACTAGTTACCTGAAATACATGTGAGTTTTGGAAAAAACGTCAACATAATGTTGGTGTGAATTCATGCCATTTTTGTATTTCACGTTTGTATACTTTGTATGAAAACATAATTTGTATTTTGTATAAGTCAAGTCTTTTGTGTACACCACGTACTCATGTATAAACCAAGTATTTCTGTATGTATCAAGTGTTAATGGGTTGCAAAGCCATTAACATGTGACACGACATAGGAAGTCACCAAACTATAGGCATTTTTCTGTAGTCGATTCACGACTGAGACACAAAAACACTACTCCGTACTAGTTGTCACCAAGAGTGGGGCTGCCCTGAAACCCATTAGATCTAACCTTTTGTCCTGCGGTATTAGTATGTACACGATTAATGGTGCTTATGGTACCCTATTCGTGAGACGATCTCTCGTATCATTCCTCAATTCTTGTATCCATCAAACCATTTGTAAATATTTTCTTATTTGTACATGTATTTCACCCCCGAAGTTATAAAACTGAAAACAGTTAAAAGAAAAGGGGGGCGCATGAACTCACAACTTTGCGTTCCTTGCGTCGTAAACTTCACCGGATTTGCTTAATTAACGTCGTGACCTATACGTGTTTTCTTAACGTTAGTCACTAGACTTGTATCGTACAAGTGCAAGTCACTGTCTTTTATGTATATGTTTTCTTGTGTTAAAAATAATTCATATTTTTAACTAAGTGTCTTACTTATATTATTTTCTCAAAAATAAATATAAGTTTCTTGTATTTTGCACTTTGCACCCGAGTTATGTATCTTGTATGTTGTATGTGTATTTTTGTTACAAAAATTATGGCGAGGTTTATATTTGAAAAGCATAGTTTAGAACACACTAGTAAACGTTTGTCTAGAAAATATTTACTAAGTGTTAGGATTTTCAGAAAGTTTCGCCATAGTCTCCTTTGTAAATGGAGGTGTCCATGCTTAATAACATATCATTTTCTTTTACATATATCCCGTAGATTGTTCTCACATAACCAACCCGACAATCAGACATGCAATATACTACTTATGTCATTTCAGCTTTATTCATCAAAACTGGACTGTTTTCGACCATTTTAATAAAATAGTTAACCTTCTCCAAAAATTCCCAAATGTTTACAGAATGTCATATTCGATCCAAATTTTATTGTGTAAAAATTTCGGGGTACAGTTCATTACCAATATTTTATAGAATTTCATTTACTGGACTGCAATCAGATTTGTCACTTTCTGACTGCAGTCTACAGAATAATTCACTAAAAATTAATCGTAAGTCCGATTGACGAAATTCCAGTGGGAGAATTACGGCGACAACAGTTACCATCTACAGTACAAATTCCATGAGCTGATTCTACTCAGTTTTTAAGTTATGACTCCGAATACAACACACTTTTTCAGCAGTAAAATCGCAGCTTGAGCTGCTGTCCAAAAATAGTCCTTTAAAAATAGTAAACGACCTCGAAAAATTACGATTCTAGTGCCATTAGATCAGTTTTTCGAAAATACACAATTTAGGCTTCAGAAAATCCGTTTTTCGATTAATTATGGTCCAGTTACAGCCTGTTGATGTTGGCTGAAAATACTAATCAGTATGCTTTTTAGAGTATAAATGTTACTAAAACGCGTCAACAATTGTTCTAACAACGGGTTTATCGAGAATTCAGTGATCAAACAACATGCATGCTTATACCAACATAATCCAATCAGATTTTATCATTATATAAGTTCATGTTTAGGTTCCTTGTTCATTTTCTCTTTGTGTCTTTATGTTAAACTTCAAACAACAATGTTTCGAACAATCAACGTAGAAGTGATTCAAGAGTTAAATCGAAGACTTACAACTAGCACAAGGGCTAGGGATGAACTTGTGAACAAGAAATGATGATGAAATTGGCGTGAGAATGCAAGGGGTGATGTTTCTTCAAGACTCCAAGCTCCGAGCTTCACAAGGTTCCTTCTATAACTTGTTTTGGACTTGAAAATGGATCAAAGGGGTGAATGTTGAAGTGATGGTGGTGGTGGCGGATGTGGGCAGCCAAGAGAGAAGAGGGAGAGTGAGTTTGAGTGAGGTGAAATGAACTTGTGAAGGTGGTGATGATATAGAGTTCTTGGAACTCACATGGCCACCCTAAGCAATTCCTAGAGGAATGATTACATTGATTCTTGGCCAACCACAGTTAAGGAAATAAGAAAAACAAAAATCTAAGAATATCTTGTGATGATGATTGTGATCTTTGGTGTCATACATATAGATCTTCTCACATATTTTGTCAAGATATTCAAGCAACCTATCCAATAAATAATTGATATAAAATCTTGAGCAAGACATGAGCACATGGTGGATGATTTGTGGGTCCCCTATGGCTGAAAATCGGTTTAGGGGGGGTTTAATGTAAATTTTGTAACTAGATAGTAATGGTAGTTCAATTCCAAGTAATATGCTTTCATAAGTTATTTATTTGATTTTTAATGGGTGTTAGGGTAAACGGGGATCATGACTAGCCAAAAATAAATAAACAATGTGTTTGGCAAAATTTTAGTGTCCCGGGTAATGTCTGGTTGTTCGGTTAAATACCGGTTCGTTAAGTGCTAAGTTGCACCGTTTAGTGTCTTTCTTGTACCCTTTTGCCCCCTTTCAATTCCCGACACTTAGGGAAATATTCTGGACGATAGAACGTAAATTCTGTATGATATTTATAAGTTTAAAAGCTGGTCATAGCTGAATTTAATAAAATTCTGCACTTAAAGTGCGTTTCGGGTGCTTTTTAGTGCGTATTTTAGCTTTCGGAGCGTCTGTATGTTAACCCTTGTATGTACTCTTGGGTTTTAATGTATTTATGACGTTGGACCTACACCTAGGCCTTAGTTCTAATGTCTGACTACTTTCTGCAGAGTTGTCGACATATTGTGTTTTACCGGTGAGTTTACTAGTATTTCTGACGCAACGCTCTTGTTAAGGCACAAAGAAATATTTTGTAGTATTAATCGTGCATGAATTCACTTGTATATAATGTAATCAATCAATGTTGACGTTTAAGCACATAATTGCAGTCATTAAGTAATAATTAAAGTGTACGCAAATTACCGGTTTTGTGCCAGTTGTCACAGTCTCCCCCCGTTAAAAGAATTTCGTCCCGAAATTCAGGCTGAACTAACTCTCGCAGGAGCCTTCTTGAATAGGTAGGGATACTTTTCTTTGAACTGGTCTTCACGTTCCCATGTGTACTCGGGTCCGTGCTTAGAGTTCCAACGTACTTTGACAAGTTTAGCAGTGCTCCTCCTGGTCTTGTTGACTTTCCAGTCGGTAACCTCAACGGGTTGTTCTGTAAATCGGAGTGCGTCATCAATGTGTACTTCATCCGCAGGGATGATCACGTCTTCTTATGTTGGACTCTTCTTGAGGTTGGATACATGAAACGTATCATGTACTCCGTTAAGTTCTTCCGGTAATTCCAATTTGTATGCCACGGTACCAATTCTTTCCAAAATCTTGAATGGTCCGATGTATCGTGGATTCAGCTTTCCACGTTTTCCAAATCTCACTACGCCCTTCCAGGGTGAGACTTTTAGCAACACTTTGTCTCCTACCTCGAAATCTAATGGCTTTTGTTTTGGATCAACGTAGCTCTTTTGTCGATCCCGAGCCGCCTTAATGCGCTCTCAGATTTGCGTAATCTTGTCGGTTGTCTCTTGTACAAGTTCAGGACCAACCATACGTTTATCTCCTGCGTCTGCCCAACATAAGGGCGATCGGCACTTGCGGCCATACAGAGCTTCGAACGGTGCGGCCTTTATACTTGTATGGTAACTGTTATTGTAGGAAAACTCAACTAAAGGTAGATGAGTATCCCAGCTGCCGCCCAGGTCCATGACACATGCGCGAAGCATATCTTCTAACGTTTGTATGGTTCGTTCGCTCTGGCCGTCTGTTTGAGGATGGAATGCCGTGCTTAGATCTAACTGCGATCCAAAGGCTTCCTGAAAGGATTGCCAAATTCTTGAGACAAAGCGTCCATCTCTGTCTGAAATGATTGAGATAGGCACTCCATGACGTGCCACAATTTCTTTCAAGTATATCTCAGCAAGCTTTCCAGTGCTATCCTTTTCTCGGATGGGTAGGAAATGCACAGATTTCGTCAATCGATCAACTATTACCCATATCATATCGTGCCCTCTTGGGGTCTTGGGTAATTTTGTGATGAAGTCCATTGAGATTTGCTCCCACTTCCACATGGGTATCTGTTGGACCGTTGTTTGACCCTAAAACGTCAGTTAAGGCAGTTCATCATCACGTATAAAGGCGGAATCAGTATACGCAACGTAACAACAGCTATTCCTTTCAATTCCTGCTTTATTAATGCTTTCTGATACAAAATTGACAGAGTTCCGACACCTAAGCAATGACCTGATTTCGCTCCAATGTCACAACCTAATGACATATGTGAGGTATTTATAGTAAAGCTGATTTCGCTTATATGGCATGACCATATGAGCGGAATCACTTGTAACTGATTTCGCTTATATGGCATGTCCGTATAAGCGGAATCACCATGTGACATAAAAGCGAAATTACCAGGTGACTAATGAGCGAAACCACAAAGTCCCTAAAAGCGAAATCACCTATAAACTATGTTTACATAAGTGAAATTAACTTTATAAACCCTAATCTTGACTTTCAAGCTCCTATCTTGACTTTCTTGACTTAAGACTTGATGTAGATGAAGTCAACAGACATTCTGTGCATCAACAGACTCCCCCTTGGATGTTGACGAAGTCTTCAGCTCCGAGTCTTCAGTCTTACTCTTTTCTCCAACTCTCTGTCTTCTCATTATAAGCACTCTATCTTCACAGGCTTCAGAATCACAATCTGACTCTAACTTCCATCTTCCCTTTGACTGTTGATCCAGACTCCCCCTTTCACTGACTCCCCCTCTCAGTATGCTAGAATCTGAAATATCTGGTTCAAGCTTTGACAAATAGTTTCCATGGGAATGATGAAGTCCAAAACCTGTTTAACCTGCACATCCTCTACCTCAACATAAGTTTCACAAATTTATAACATTTGAATTTAACAAACTTACTGGTAAACATCATATATACAATCAATCATACTAGTTACATCAAGTTCAAATGAATGACCTTGATAAACTAACCACACAGTCTTTCAAAACATTTGTATATGACATTCAAAGTTTTCAACATATTCTCCCAAACCAATTCATCATGTTTAGCACTTGGAATTTTGAATATCAGCTCTTCAACATCAGTTGTTGAAAATCTTTTTGGCTTTAACAAAAGATTTATGCTAAAACACACTAAAATCTTTTTGGATTTTGAGTTTAATGAAATGCAGTAAAGAAATATATACAAACAATATTTTTGTGAGTTTGCGAAAGAGGATCATATCAGATTTTGAGACACATCACAAGCACCGTTAAGCTTTTAATCGTTTTAAGTTCTAAACGATTCACATAGATTGACAATATGTTTGTCCTCTTAAGCTCAATAAAAAAAAACTTTCGAAATGCTTACCGATACGTTAAGGTATATTAATTTTGCACTAAATTCTTATGGACCCCACGATCTCAGCATATCCCCTCATCATGCAATACACTAACTCAAGTAATGCCTTTAAACTTTCATCAACTGTGATATGTGCAAAAAAACTCAGAATGTTTAAACATTAACAATCAGGTCGATACTTCCGTATACGCAGAGAAAGTCCATTGTTTAAACAAAATAAGAAAATAAAACAAGTTGAAGTTGTTTAGGCTTTAATCACCAGGTCGATACTCCCGTATACGCAGAGGTGATCCAAAGCTTAAACTAAACACCAAAGAAAATAAAACAGAACGTTTAGGCAACAACATCCAGGTCGATACTCACGTATACGCAGAGGATGTCCGATGCTTAAACAAAATAAAGAAATAAAACAAGTTTAAGTCTTTGCAAAATGAAATGCACAAAATCACAGCGACTTTTCAGCAAAGTTGTGAAAGTTCACAAACTTAGCCAGTTTTATGTCTTTCGACAATCAGCGATTACTGAGTAGGCACACAATCAAGAAGGACAAAACCAAGTACTATGCTTTTGACCATGTTTCCCACTAAAACTAGACTTTTTCATTTATGTTTGTATCGTTATCGCAAATCTACCAGTCTAGCTGAGCCTACCGTCACATCTTTAGTGAGATCGTTTATCACATTTGACATTTCATTTCTTTAGCATGCTTGTGATAGTCCACTGATATACTATCATTTCCTCTTTTTCACAACAAAACTCATTTTGAATTTTTCAATGTTTTTGGCATTTTCAAATTTTCTATTTTTTTTTTTAATTTTCTCCCCCTAAAATCAAAATATGTTTCAATTTTGATTTTCAAGGAAAATTTGAAAACAAACTGTACAAATAAAATGACAAACTGATATCGAATCGCTTCAATTCGCCATTCACTCGGCATAAATAATCAGAACTCCCCCTGTCAACAAACTATTTTCCCATTATGATTTCAAAACACTTAAGTTTGTTTTAATCAAATGGTTTTTCCGGAAAATTAGTTTTGTTGAATTAACAAACCACTTGTTGGTTAGGGGATTACTTCATCAGTTTGTTCTCCTTTAACCATTTTGAAAGATTTAACAGTTCAAGATTCTATCAACACAAACACTTCTAGGAAATCAAATACAACTTAATGTCCCTGATTTACCACATGTAAGACGAAAAATCACCAGAGTGAAATTTCTCAAGAAATATGCCGATTCATGTTCCACACTTACCAACCTGAGAACTCCGGCAAGTCAGGTTTTTCTATTTGAAAAGTTTCACCCAAGCCTGACTGTCCTTGGGTGATTTAGAATTTTTGTTCAACAATGGTGGAAAATTTGCATCATCCATTGTTAAACCTGAATTCTCAGATTTTACCTCAACTACCGGCTCTTCTGGCTTTACAGAACCAGAATCATTGCCTGCACATGGCTTGTCTGACTTTGTCCTGTCAGATTCATTGGCAACCATTTTCTTCTTCTTATTTTCTTCTTTCGTCCTCAGATTTGTATCCGATGAATTCGTCTTGCTTGACTTTACAATTGAGTTAGTTGATTCATCAGAACTCTTATTCAATCTGTCCGGTGAACCCGAGGACAAAATCTTTTCCAGATATTCTCTTGCCTTCTTTCTCTTCTTCCTTAGTCTGTCTTTCTGCCCCTGAGAAAGCTTCACTTTCTTTTCTTGAACTTTAGGTTCTTGAACCTTCTGTTCTTTGGGCTTGACGTTGACTGGTTTCTTTGTCAATTTCTGAGAATTAACCCTCAATCTTTCATTTGATTTCCTTGGGCAATCTCTGGCAATATGACCTCTGATTTGACAATTAAAGCATCTTCTTGTCTCATAACTCCAATTCTGGCAGTTAACAGCAATGTGTCCTCTCACACCACAGATGTAGCACACTCTGTTTTCGTACCATTTACCACTTTCACACCATATGCTTAGATCATAACATTGTCTGGCTTTGTGGTAATCATCACTCTTCTTGAAAACTGGTTTTGGCTTTGAAGCACTGTGGTCAAACCTGCACCACTTATTACCAACATTTTGTGCGTTTTCATTTTTAGATTTTTGTGATTTTTGATAATGATTGGATGACTTATCTGATGAACTTTTATTTTCACTTTTAGGATTTTTCAAATTTTTATCTTTTTGTTTCTGTTCTGCATTCTTCTTAACAGGTTTTTGCATTGAGCATTCACCTATTTCAGTAGATTGCAGCACAGTATTTTTAAATTTTTCTTGTAAATCTAAAAATAATTTTCTTTTCTTTTCTTTTTCATCATCAGATATTTCATCACAATCTTCAATTTTGACTTTGTCAAAATTTGTGACATTGTCACTTATTGGAACAGAATTGATCGGTTTTGGACAAACATGTGATGTAGAATTCACAAAACCTTTCAATTTATTCTCAAGCTCGTTAATTTGATTTCGAGCAATTTCAGCTTCATTTTCAAGCCGAATGATTTTCTGAAGATGAGAATTTATTTCAATTTGTTTTTCAAGATTATTCTGAAAAATAACAGAATTTTCATCTTCTAAAACATTTATTTGACTTTGAAAATCTTTTTCTTTTTCTTTTAAATTGTTAATTTCCAATGTCAAACTGTCCAAACTACTCAACAGTTTGTCATTTTCTGACTTCAATTTCTCACAATTTTCCTGCAAAACAAGAATCTGTTTATCATCAGATTGCTTCTCATCCTTCATCTTTTTGACTTCCAATGTCAAACTTTCCGTATCCTTCAAGAGTTTGTCATTGTCAGCTTCAAATTTATCACATTTAGAGCACCCAACTTCACATTTTGAAGTTTCACCCTTCTTTGATTCTTCATTCTTTGTCGTTTCATTTTCAAATCTTTTGATTATTTCAAGAAACACATCCAAACTTATATTTTCTGTTTTTCTTTCTATTTCATCTATTAACTCTTTCTTTTTCTTTTTCTCTTCTTCATCTCCCCACTATTTCTTCTGCCAATACTCATCCTCATCTTTCATCTCCTTGATTAAGGCTTCCAGATCAAGAGTTTTGTGATCGATCGCAATATTTCCATACTCATCAAGATAACACTCCCTGTTTGGATCCCATCTTTTCGCTCTCTTTGCTTCCAAATAAATACCAGAAAGTCTAATAATTTTGTTTTCCGAAATCATTTTTCTGTATTTATACTTCTGCTCTTCAGTTCGATTATCTTTCCACGGAATAGGTTCATTTTTTGCCATCTTGTATGTTCCTGAAAAATAATCAGCAAAACACTTAGAAATTTTTGAAATTTTGGAAAACAGTGACTAAAAAAGCGAAATAGCAATGTTGTCAAATAAGTGGAATAGCTAAGTGACAAATAAGTGGAATCACTAAGTGACAGATAAGTGGAATCACTAAGTGACAAATAAGTGGAATCACTCTTGACAGATAAGTGGAATCACTCTTGACAGATAAGTGGAATCACTCTTGACAGATAAGCGAAATCCTAGTTTGGCAAATAAGCGAAATCAGGCTATGTTCAAATAAGCGAAATCAGACTTGTTCGAATGAGCGAAATCAGGTATGTCCGAATGAGCGAAATCAGACTTTTAACACTCGATGTTCACAAAAGCAGAATCACGTTTTTACCCAATTTTAAGCCAAATTTTAACCTGAAACTTTCAAGGGTTGTTCTACATACAAATCCGATCACAATGATATGAAAAATGTTCAATTTCGACCACTAATTTGTTCCAGATCTGAGATTGAAGTTCCTGTTCGTGAACTGATCGAGGTTTTGTTAAAATTGATTGAGTTTTACTTTGTTTTAAGATCTGATACTATTACAGATTGTTTAAAATATAGTTTCGCACAATATACTTGAAATTCAAATCATTTTGTCCGTAGAAACTAGTTTAATTCGAAAAAGTAAAAGAGAAAGTGAGTAGAAATGAGAGAATAATGTCGAATCAGCTGTAGTAGTATGAACTCCTCGTCCTGAAGCTCTGATACCACTTGTTGGACCGTTGTTTGACCCTAAAACGTCAGTTAAGGCAGTTCATCATCACGTATAAAGGCGGAATCAGTATACGCAACATAACAACAGCTATTCCTTTCAATTCCTGCTTTATTAATGCTTTCTGATACAAAATTGACAGAGTTCCGACACCCAAGCAATGACCTGATTTCGCTCCAATGTCACAACCTAATGACACATGTGAGGTATTTATAGTAAAGTTGATTTCGCTTATATGGCATGACCATATGAGCGGAATTACTTGTAACTGATTTCGCTTATATGGCATGTCCGTATAAGCGGAATCACCATGTGACATAAAAGCGAAATTACCAGGTGACTAATGAGCGAAATCACAAAGTCCCTAAAAGCGAAATCACCTATAAACTATGTTTACATAAGCGAAATTAACTTTATAAACCCTAATCTTGACTTTCAAGCTCCTATCTTGACTTTCTTGACTTAAGACTTGATGTAGATGAAGTCAACAGACATTCTGTGCATCAACAGTATCTCTGGTTGTTGTAGTCGGCCGGACAGTTTCTGATATTCAGCCTTAACCTTGGCACAGGTTAAGCATTTTCCAACATAAACAGCAACATCGCTTTTAAGTCTCGGCCACCAATAGTATTCTTTTAAGTCTTGATACATCTTGTCCGATCCTGGATGGATCGAGTATCTCGACTTGTGTGCTTCATCAAGGATGACTACTCGTATGCCACCATAGAGCGGAACCCAAATACGCTTCTTAAAGTATAAGGCTCCCTCTTCATTTGGCACCATGTATTTCAACATACCCCGTAGGTATTCAGCTTTACGGTTCTCTTCCTTAAGAGCTTCTTGTTGTGCATCACGAATACGTGCAGTGAGGTTCGTTCGAATCGTCATTTCCAATGCTCGAACCCTTAGGGTCTTAACCCTTTTCTTTTCGGCTTAACGCATCTGCTACAACGTTTGCTTTTCCAGGATGGTACTTGATCTCACAGTCATAATCGTTCAGTAACTCGACCCAACGTCGTTGACGCATATTTAATTCCTTCTGATCAAATATGTGTTGTAGGCTTTTGTGATCTGTGAAGATTGTACATCGAGTACCATATAAATAATGTCGCCAAATCTTCAAGGCGAATACCACCGCACCCAGTTCCAAGTCGTGCGTGGTGTAGTTCCTTTCATGTACCTTCAATTGTCTTGAAGCATAAGCGATGACTTTCTGGCGTTGCATGAGCACGCAACCCAAGCCTTGTCGTGAGGCGTCACAGTATACCACGAAGTCTTCCGTGCCTTCGGGTAATGATAGTATCGGTGCATCGCATAGTTTGTTTTTGAGCAGTTGGAAGGCTTCTTCCTGCTTGTCACCCCAGTCGTACTTCTTGTCTTTCTGCGTAAGGGTAGTTAGCGGTTGAGCTATCTTGGAGAAATTCTCAATGAATCGCCGATAATAGCCCGCTAAGCCCAAAAATTGACGAACTTCAGTTGGGGTTTTGGGAGCTTCCCAATTCTTTATTGCTTCAACCTTGGATGGGTCTACATGAATACCCTTCTCATTCACGACATGACCCAGAAATTGTACTTCGCGAATCCAGAATTCACATTTCGAGAACTTTGCATAAAGTTTCTCCTTCTTCAATAGTTCCAAAATGGTCCTGAGATGTTGCTCGTGCTCGTCTTTCGTTCGCGAGTAAATCAGGATATCATCGATAAATACAATCACGAATTTATCGAGATATGGTTTGCAAACGCGGTTCATTAGGTCCATAAAGACCGCTGGTGCGTTCGTCAATCCGAATGGCATTACGAGAAACTCGTAATGCCCATAGCGCGTTCGAAATGCAGTCTTTGGTACGCTTTCTTCTTGTATCCTTAGCTGATGGTATCCAGATCGAAGATCGATCTTGGAATAGTAACTTGATCCTTGCAACTGATCAAATAAGTCATCAATCCTCGGTAGCGGGTACCGATTCTTGATTGTGAGCTTGTTCAGTTCTCTGTAATCGATACACATCCGCAGAGTTCCATCCTTTTTCTTCACGAACAATACTGGAGCTCCCCAAGGTGAGAAGCTTGGCCTTATGAATCCTTTATCCAACAACTCCTGGAGTTGTGTAGATAATTCTTGCATTTCAGATAGTGCAAGTCGATAGGGTGCCTTGGCTACAGGAGCGGCTCCTGGAACCAAGTCTATACGGAAATCGACTTGTCGTTGCGGAGGTAATCCTGGCAGATCTTCGGGAAAAACATCAGGGAATTCCTTCACCACAGGAATGTCTTCGAGTTTCGGCTCCTCAGCCTTTTTGTCTACAATATGTGCTAGGAAAGCAACACACCCTTTTCTTAAGCACTTCTGTGCCTTCATGCAACTGATGATTCGCAGAGGCACGTCTCGTCTTTCTCCATGTACGATGAGAGTTTCATCATTTGCCAAAGGAATTCGAATGATTTTCTGATGACAAATAACTTCAGCTTTGTTCTTGGACAACCAGTCCATTCCAACCACTACATCGAAGCTACCCAATTGAATAGGTAAGAGGTCGATGCTAAATCTTCGTTCACCAAGTTCTAATGTGCAACCTCTAACAACTTCGCTCGATTCAATAAGTTTACCATTGGCTAGTTCTATGGAATAAGGAATTTCTAATCTACTAGATTCTATTCCAAGCATGCATTTAAATTCCACAGACATGAAGCTATAATTGGCACCAGTGTCAAATAATATGGATGCAAAGCGATTGTTAACGAGAAACGTACCGGTGACCACGTTAGGGTCCTCGCGTGCGTCCCTTGCTCCAATCACAAATGCTCGAGCCTGAGCGTTGTTTCCCCCTGGGCAATCTTTCATGAAGTGCTCCTTGTTTCCACAACTGAAGCATCCTTGGTTACGCCCAGCTCCATACCCAGTCCTGTTGCCATTACCATTTCCATTCCCACCATTCGCATTACCAGCACCGTTGCGATTTCCATTTCCGTTCCTTCCTTTTCCCCAACAGTCTTCAGTGCGGTGACCCAACTTTCCACACTTGTCGCATTTTGAAACGCGACACACCCCTTCGTGGTGACGCTTGCAATGATTGCATTTGGGCAGAGTGCCCAGGTATCCTTTAGCTGGAGCGTCATTCATGGCTGCAAGAGATCTCGCCCCCTGAGGCGGGTTGGCGTCACGCTTCTTGTTGGAACCCCTATTGTTTCGAGTTGCTTGGTTCAGGTTTGCATGTTTCCTTTTCTTTTCGCCGGACGACTCAGCATGCGTCTCGGTCTCTTCTGTTGGGTTTAGTGATAGCTTCTTCATACGAACACAATCTTCAGTAAGGCTGACAGCCAGAATTACAGCCTCGGTGATTGTTTGAGGTTTGGCCGAAGTTACCATGCCGCGAAATTCTGGGGCCAGTCCCCAAATGTAGCGTTCAACTCGCTTGAATTCGGGAGTCACCATGTAGGGAAGCACTCTAGACAGATCGTGGAACCTTCGAGTATAACCATTAATGTCAGTGCCTTCCATGGTCAGATGCCAAAACTCAGTCTCCAATCTTTGGAGTTCAGCATGAGAGCAATACTTCTCTCTCATTCTTTCTTTTAGTTCATCCCAAGTCAGGCCATAAGCGGCATCATCACCCAAAGTTTGGACTTGTAAGTTCCACCAAGTCAGTGCTTCATCAACAAACAACCCAGTAGCGAAAGTGACTTGCTGATCAGCGGTGCACTTGCTCATGCGGATAGTAGCTTCAGTTTTCTTAGTCCAGCGTACAAACGCTACTGCACCTCCTGTGCCGTCATAGTTCATTGGTTTGCAGTCGAGAAACTGCTTGAAAGTACAGCCCTGAGCTGCGTTTCCTCCAGATGAATCTCCATTCCCATTACGTCTGGCATTGCTTGGTCCACTACTGTCTGCAGTACGGGTTGCCCCGTATTGGGCGATAGCAGCGGAGATCCTTTCTTCTAGTAGAGCGTTCAGCTCTTCAGCAGTCTTTGGCAGTGGGGGAGGAGGAGGAGGTTGATCAGAATCTCGATTTTTCACAATTCTCCTAGGTGCCATGTTCTGAAAGAACACCACACAGTAGGTTTAGGCATTTGTTTGATATCTTCGTACTAGACAGTAGTAGTAGTATATATACACAGGCATATACCATATAAGTGACATCAAACAATTTTTACTCTAGCAGAGTATTTAATGGGCTGGTGCTCTCGTTTGACCTTTTCTTGCACTGAGGGAATCTATACGTGACAAGACTTGCTGTGATTTCTGTGCATTGAATTCCATAATTATGTATGCATCCATAATTACGTAACTCCTTGCACAGTCCGCACAGTTCATTTCATCCTCGTATCTCTTCCTTCAGATAGGCCATTGTTTTCAGGTAAGGTCACGTATACTAGTGGTATTCTACTCCTAGTATAAGTATATGCTAATTATCACACATAATTGCAAGTAATTTCTCAGTTAAAGCCAAGTGCTACTTCTGTGCACTCTAAGCCTCGTAGTGTCTTTTCTAGACTCCTGTAAACAGTTTCAGGTAGTGGATGTCGCGGAAAGTTTTATGCAATGAATACTTTTTGAAAAATCATTTTCGTGAAAGGATCCTAGTGATTGTAGACTAGACTCGAGAAGGAATCCTGGTTCACTACAATCGCAGCTCTGATACCAATCTGTCACACCCCTTTCTGCGGCGGAAGCACGAGGTGTGATCATGAAAGGTTCTCATTGCATACGAAAGGTAAACATACTACATGCTCATAAAAATAGCTTTAAATGCAACACATTACATAACTGAAATCGTAGTTTAAGTGTTTACATCACAAGACAGCATTTTGTCTGATAAGTTTACAACTTTATTCAAAGATAAACAAAAGCAACATCCAAGAGCATGAGTAAAACTACGCGCACATCCACTAGTTACCTGAAATACATGTGAGTTTTGGAAAAACGTCAACATAATGTTGGTGTGAATTCATGCCATTTTTGTATTTCACGTTTGTATACTTTGTATGAAAACATAATTTGTATTTTGTATAAGTCAAGTCTTTTGTGTACACCACGTACTCATGTATAAACCAAGTATTTCTGTATGTATCAAGTGTTAATGGGTTGCAAAGCCATTAACATGTGACACGACATAGGAAGTCACCAAACCATAGGCATTTTTCTGTAGTCGATTCACGACTGAGACACAAAAACACTACTCGGTACTAGTTGTCACCAAGAGTGGGGCTGCCCTGAAACCCATTAGATCTAACCTTTTGTCATGCGGTCTTAGTATGTACACGATTCATGGTGCTTATGGTACCCTATTCGTGACTCGATCTCTCGTATCATTCCTCAATTCTTGTATCCATCAAACCATTTGTAAATATTTTCGTATTTGTACATGTATTTCACCCCCGAAGTTATAAAACTGAAAACAGTTAAAAGAAAAGGGGAAGCATGAACTCACAACTTTGCGTTCCTTGCGTCGTAAACTTCACCGGATTTGCTTAATTAACGTCATGACCTATACGTGTTTTCTTAACTTTAGTCACTAGACTTGTATCGTACAAGTACAAGTCACTGTCTTTTATGTATATGTTTTCTTGTGTTAAAAATAATTCATATTTTTAACTAAGTGTCTTACTTATATTATTTTCTCAAAAATAAATATAAGTTTCTTGTATTTTGCACTTTGTACCCGAGTTATGTATCTTGTATGTTGTATGTGTATTTTTGTTACAAAAATTATGGCGAGGTTTATATTCGAAAAACATAGTTTAGAACACACTAGTAAACGTTTGTCTAGAAAATATTTACTAAGTGTTAGGATTTTCAGAAAGTTTCGCCATAGTCTCCTTTGTAAATGGAGGTGTCCATGCTTAATAACATATCATTTTCTTTTACATATATCCCGTAGATTGTTCTCACATAACCAACCCGACAATCAGACATGCAATATACTACTTATGTCATTTCAGCTTTATTCATCAAAACTGGACTGTTTTCGACCATTTTAATAAAATAGTTAACCTTCTCTAAAAATTCCCAATTTTTTACAGAATGTCATATTCGATCCAAATTGTGTAAAAATTTCGGGGTCCAGTTCATTACTAATATTTTATAGAATTTCATTTACCGGACTGCAATCAGATTTGTCACTTTCTGACTGCAGTCTACAGAATAATTCACTAAAAATTAATCGTAAGTCCGATTGACGAAATTCCAGTGGGAGAATTACGGCGACAATAGTTACCATCTACAATAAAAATTCCATGAGCTGATTCTACTCAGTTTTTAAGTTATGACTCCGAATACAACACACTTTTTCAGCAGTAAAATCGCAGCTTGAGCTTCTGTCCAAAAATAGTCCTTTAAAAATAGTAAACGACCTCGAAAAATTACGATCCCAGTGCCATTAGATCAGTTTTTCGAAAATACACAATTTAGGCTTCAGAAAATCCGTTTTTCGATTTATTATGGTCCAGTTACAGCCTGTTGAAGTTGGCTGAAAATACTAATCAGTATGCTTTTTAGAGTATAAATGTTACTAAAACGCGTCAACAATTGTTCTAACAACGGGTTTATCGAGAATTCAGTGATCAAACAACATGCATGCTTATACCAACATAATCCAATCAGATTTTATCATTATATAAGTTCATGTTTAGGTTCCTTCTTCATTTTCTCTTTGTGTCTTTATGTTAAACTTCAAACAACAATGTTTCGATCAACCAACGTAGAAGTGATTCAAGAGTTAAATCGAAGACTTACAACTAGCACAAGGGCTAAGGATGAACTTGTGAACAAGAAATGATGATGAAAATGGCGTGAGAATGCAAGGGGTGACGTTTCTTCAAGACTCCAAGCTCCGAGCTTCACAAGGTTCCTTCTATCACTTGTTTTGGACTTGAAATGGATCAAAGGGGTGAATGTTGAAGTGATGGTGGTGGTGGCGGATGTGGGCAGCCGAGAGAGAAGAGGGAGAGTGAGTTTGAGTGAGGTGAAATGAACTTGTGAAGGTGGTGATGATATAGAGTTCTTGGAACTCACATGGCCACCCTAAGCAATTCCTAGAGGAATGATTACATTGATTCTTGGCCAACCACAATTAAGGAAATAAGAAAAACAAAAATCCAAGAATATCTTGTGATGATGATTGTGATCTTTGGTGTCATACATATAGGTCTTCTCACATATTTTGTCAAGATATTCAAGCAACCTATCCAATAAATAATTGATATAAAATCTTGAGCAAGACATGAGCACATGGTGGATGATTTGTGGGTCCCCTATGGCTGAAAATCGGTTTAGGGGGGGTTAATGTAAATTTTGTAACTAGATAGTAATGGTAGTTCAATTCCAAGTAATATGCTTTCATAAGTTATTTATTTTATTTTTAATGGGTGTTAGGGTAAACAGGGATCATGACTAGCCAAAAATAAATAAACAATGTGTTTGGCAAAATTTTAGTGTCCCGGGTTGTAACAACTCTCATCAAAAGTCATATTTATTTAATTAATTAGTCCAATAGGAAACCCTAATTGAGACACCCAAGTGATTCTGTATAAACCCTAAAATTTTCAGAACAAACAGAATCAGGATCAGGGCCCCTAAAACTCAGGGGGGGTAAACCCTAATCGGTATTATCTTGACAGTTTGTTGTCAAATTTGAAATTGAACGAGCCACCAACTCAGCAAAGCTACTATTACACGTGGCTACCCTATGGTAGGGGGGCGCCTCTCGTGCCACGCGACACCCCTTCGCGCCACGCGAGGGGGACGTTTTTCATGTATAAATAGAAGGGTCTGTTTGATGCAATTCTGCGTTGATGCGACGTTCAATTTCAATATATACGCTGAGTTATAACATAAACAGTCCCACAACACACACGAAACCCGAATCGCTGCCGCAAAACAGGGTAATAACTCGATCGCTATTACGATTCATTTTCCGATCGATCAATGTACTCAATGGATGTTTAAGTGCTGCCCACATTCGGGTGATGCTTTGTCATTAATCGTTAATTCGATAGATGTTTAAGCATAGCACTTTGTCATTCGTTGTGAGGGTTGATCTCGTTAGTTATCGTAAATGCTGTATTGATTACTAACCCAGTTTTGTGTGCGTTGTTATTTAAATTAGGTTAACAAGGCTAATCCGTAGAATAACTGTTGATACACTTGTGTCTGTACTTTGTCTGTATACGAAACGATGTCTTTATTAGTCATGTAAGTTTGACCAAGTCAACCATCCTCCTGGTTTGACTTGGCCAAACAGTCAACATTGTGTTTGAAAGATGGGTGGGTCGAAGGATGTCTCATCGAAGGATCACTTATATCCTTCGATGATGACAAGCTCGAAAGATGACCTTCGATAGATGGACCACGAAAGATCACATCTTTCGTGGTACATCAGGATCCTTCGAGCTGTTCCTGGTCGACAGATGATCGTTCGACCAGTCAGCCTGATCCTTCGACCAGACCAGCTGTGTTGGGTATAAATACCCGTGTGTTGTGTTCATTTCGACAGTTAGACGAGCTGGACAGATAGGGAAAACAGAGAACACACACACTGTTAGAGAGAGTTTACAGGACTGATTTGTAAACATTGAGCTGTAACCGGACCTTTCATACGTTTAATACAAGTGGTGTTAATCGTTGAACTTTGCGTGTCGTGTTATTGCGTGTTCTATCTCGGTTTGCTATCTCGGTTGGATTCCGCACAACCGAGTTGGTTAGTATACAAGGATTAGGCGACTAGATCCTCCCCTAGCCGGACCTACAAGTGGTATCAGAGCCTTGGCTCTTCTCCTTGTTAAAACCGAGTGTTTTCGGGTGTTTTCCGGGTGTTTAAAGTTCATATTTTCTGGAAATATTGGCATATGGTCTTAAATCCGACTGAAGACTGGGTGGGAACCATTCATTGGCATATGGTCTTAGTACCGAAATTTCGTTTGAGAGATTGCCGAGGTTCTGAAATATTCGGTCTTTATGCTGCTTATCATCTGGGTATCATGGTTGTATCTTTTTCCGAAAAATAACGGGGACGCAAAAATGAGTTTCCTGGCGAGCAAAAGAGAAAGTGATAGTACATCAGTGGTCTGTCTAAACCTCTTTAAAACCTTAAATGAAAAAAACGATAAGCAGCTCTATATAAGATGTATCGGTAGGCTCACAATCATTTTAAAGTGTGCAGGGTGATATAAACTTAAATCCGACTGAAGACTGGGTGGGAACCATTCATTGGCATATGGTCTTAGTACCGAAATTTCGTTTGAGAGATTGCCGAGGTTCTGAAATATTCGGTCTTTATGCTGCTTATCATCTGGGTATCATGGTTGTATCTTTTTCCGAAAAATAACGGGGACGGAAGTCTAGATCTTCCATGATACTATACATACGTGTACATATTGCATACGACCTCAATAAGTGATCAACAATCACATGTCCAAACAAATAAGTGATAAAATATCACAAATTCTTTCCGGGAGTCAAGTTCGTCTCTCTGCTGTACGAAAGTACTGACCTGTTCACGGACTTGCTCCTGTGCCCTCATGCATTCGAAAATCAAGTTCCTCATCAATAAGTGATTATATCACATAGGGCTTGTTTTCAAATCAAAATAAGTGAGAATCTCACATCATATACGGTCAAACAGATGATAATCGGTATACTCACCGGTAAGATGAACCCTCGTGCATACCTTGATACGGGAATGTGTCGTGATGTGGATGAACACCGGTCGGTAAGTATAAATCATACCTTAACGTATCCCCTCGCCATGATTACATCTGATAAGTTGAGCTTATGTGGACAACAATACCGATAATCGTTATAGGATGCTTATCTTAATGTTAACTAACTGAACAACAAGAGCGTTTTGACATGACCGTACACTGATATGATTCTCTTACCCTCGAAACTCGCAAAAAGAATGTCTGTAAATATTTATTTAATGCTTTCAGTTTCTGCATCTCTGTATATATTTATTTACTGCTTTCAGTCTTTACATTTAAAATATTAAAAATTCCAAAAAGATTTTATGTGTGTTTTAATATAAACTTTATAAAAGCCAAAAAGATTTTGTATCTATTTTATTTTCGATCGTACAATGTTGGAGCTCGAGTCTTCGTTACCTGAAACCTGAACGAAAACCGAAAACGACTAAATCTTCATAAACGGTCGAAATTTGCAAGTGTTGAAAGTTAAAATTGAAATTGATAAATTTTTCTAAACTTTCCAACTGTCAGACGGTGTTTGTTTAAACAATGGTCACACGTGTGTCGTTTGTTTATTTTATATTCCAGGCGGTTGTTCTCATTACGCGTTTAGATTTCTTGCATGTGCAGATTCTAAAGGCAAGGAGAACATGGTCGATGACAAGCTTCGGAATGAAGACACGACGTGAAGGCACTCAAATGATGAAGATGATCGAGTTGCCGCTGACCTTCAACACCACAAGGATCTCACTTCATAAAGATAAAGACTTTCACGAGCATAACACAAGGGGGAGCTTATGTTAAGGGGGAGTTTGTCAACACACTTCCTACATAAAACAGGGAGTTTGTTGGTACACTTTCTGCTTTCAAGACGTGAAGACTTTGAAGATCCTCCGACATTGAAGACTTGAAAAGAAGTCAAAGACTTGAAGACACGAGAGACATACAAGAATGAAAATCGAGACAAAGATACAGCCAAGGGGGAGTTTGTTGATGCACTTGTGTCTGTACTTTGTCTGTATACGAAACGATGTCTTTATTAGTCATGTAAGTTTGACCAAGTCAACCATCCTCCTGGTTTGACTTGGCCAAACAGTCAACATTGTGTTTGAAAGATGGGTGGGTCGAAGGATGTCTCATCGAAGGATCACTTATATCCTTCGATGATGACAAGCTCGAAAGATGACCTTCGATAGATGGACCACGAAAGATCACATCTTTCGTGGTACATCAGGATCCTTCGAGCTGTTCCTGGTCGACAGATGATCGTTCGACCAGTCAGCCTGATCCTTCGACCAGACCAGCTGTGTTGGGTATAAATACCCGTGTGTTGTGTTCATTTCGACAGTTAGACGAGCTGGACAGATAGGGAAAACAGAGAACACACACACTGTTAGAGAGAGTTTACAGGACTGATTTGTAAACATTGAGCTGTAACCGGACCTTTCATACGTTTAATACAAGTGGTGTTAATCGTTGAACTTTGCGTGTCGTGTTATTGCGTGTTCTATCTCGGTTTGCTATCTCGGTTGGTGTAACACCCGTTCTTATAAATCAAGGTTTAACGTAAATTTTACGTAAAACAAACATGTAATTAAGATTACATAAACATTTGGAAATACGGGTTTATTAAAACTTTTACAATTTATAAATTACTCTACATAACGTGATCGAAACTCGTTGTTTAAAATTTACAACGTGGCAAAGTGCGGAAGCGTGTATATATATTGTGTTCGGTTCTTCGTTGAGCTTGATCGTCTTTCGGCATCCAAAATATACCTATATTTCATGAACATGAAATACATTAGTCTTTCGGGGGTTTAAACGAGTCTAAACGAGTCCAAGAAACAATTGATCACCAAAACAAGATTATCAATCTGGCCTCCACCGTAAATTACGGTGGAACCGTAATTTACGGTGGCTTCTGGGTTAATACCCTTCTGCCGTAAATCAGAAGGAACCCACCGTAAACCATTTCAGGTCCACCGTAAATTACGGTGGCACCGTAATTTACGGTGGTACCTGCATTCCACCTTTCCATTTTGCCGTAATTTGATACGAAATCTTTCGTATCTTGCAAACCGCTTATCCGTTTGGCCTACCGTTTCTTCCTACATGTTTGTAATTTGATTCTCCATCATATGGAGTTAAAATCCGACGTCCGGCTTAACACGATTTAAGACTTTTAAGTCTTCGGCTTATTTTTCCTTTTTACCACATTTTGACCCATTCGCGGTTTTATCAAACAAACGTATTTATTTGATTCCTATATTTCATACACTTCATCAAATAATTGTGATATACCATATTAGGTTTTAATCATAGGTTTATTACACAATTTAAACCCATTTTCACTAGTATGCTTATTTTGACCCGTTAAGGATATTTTAAGCACTTTTAAGCTCAATTTCGCTTTCATACTAACCTAGCGTTGCAACCTATATTTCTTATCTAGTATTCTCCCATCACAACTAAATGTGTGTTGGATTTAAAGTAGATATTTTTGTGCTCCGAATTTATACCCCTTGAAATATCATTTTACGGCAAAGACTCGTATGGAGTCTTTTGGCCCAAGAATTACATCTTTCACTACCCATACTCGTTCTACACTATTGTTTAATCATAAGATACCTTTCCAAGCAACCTCTAAGAGTTGTTGGTTCAATTTAGCCTACAAGGGCGTTTTGGTCGATTTTGGTCCTTCTTTTACAATAAAGGGCTATCATCAATTATTCGACCAATTAGCACTTTTACATACATCATAAACATGCGTACCTGGCTCGGATCAACAAATAGACCCGATTTTAATACTTTGCTTTATATTCGCTAATTAAGAACGATGCGAACATCCATTGGATATCTATTCCTGTAAGCATATAACTCGACAAAAGAATCATTAGTCTATATAGTCAAAAGGTGATGTCTACACCTTTTGACCCATTTGGCCGAAATGGTCATTTATTTTTGCGAGATGATATTTATTATCATCTCCTCTACATGACTCTTTCCGTTTAACACCATACGGTCATTTTAACTTATAAACCATTTATTACTTTCGACATACTATGACCGAATTATCGATTCACTTCTTTTTAAACCATCAACATGGCTTCTAATTATGCTCGACTATCTTGTTCCGTACGTCTACACGCCGGAACATCATACCTCGATTTTGTATTTATCTTATTCATACTAATACGATAAGAGAATATTCTGAAATATAAGACTAGTGTAAGCTATACTTACCTTGCATCCGAATTATGCTTTTCCACCATTCTTGCTTCGTTTGACCCGCTTCCTTTCCAAGCCTCCACCTAGCTTGTCAAGCGTCAAACTATCATCATAATTCGTAAGACGGTTATATTAGTCATCATTAATTATGACTATTCCATCTTACATATTTTCTTAGCCGAAACCACTTATTCGACCTCATCACTAGTTAGTTTGACTTTCTAAAGTCAACTACTTTTAATCATATAATATGCACAATTAAGGCAAATCAACATTATGATTAGAACCCGTTTTATCCCCATGTCTTATGTAATTAGTCAAGCTTGTCAATTACGCGTTTCGCTTAAATTTCAACGCGTTACTTCTCATTTAGGCATTTTAACAAACACCTAATGGGCATAACTCTACACATTTGCTAACTAGTTCATAATTAGTCATTTATACCAAGATTAACATCAAATTTCAACCCTCTATGTCTAGTGTTCATGAACTACATCAAGAACTTATATCATAACAATCAATATTCATCAAATTAACACTTTAAAATCCGAGTGTTCATCATAACATACAAAAACCCACTTCAAGTCATGCACAAGCTTTCACTCAAACTTATAATTTGTTCAAGTATCTATCATCAACTATCACCTATGATGATTTCTAACACTAACATATCATCATCTTCATTATTAAGTCAAAACCCACTTAGCATATAATATGGTAACTATCAAATCCCTAGTTTAGACAACAAATCATCAAATTTTCTACTAGGGTTTGTTTCTAAACCATGTTATAATCATAATAACACTCATAGAATCAATATTCATTCCAGAATTTCGATTATGATTATTCATCATAATCTCAAAGTATCACCAAATCATAATTTTTAACATACCTTGTAATCCCCATGACTAGGTGATCACGAATCTGTGTTCATGCAATGATTTGGCTCTTGATTTGGGCTTCAATTTGAGAGATTCTTGAGGGATTAGGGTTTGAGCTTCCTTGGCTCCTGTGGGTTACGACCAGAACACACACACACACACCTAGTGTGTGTGTTGTGTTATATTTTTAAGTTTATAATTCTAGTTTCAAGTTACCCGGCTTTGGTCCCTCGTGTTTGGTTAGTTATTAATTAGGTCACAACCTAATTATTTTCAACAATACTCTCGCTTATTAACTAGGTTTAATATTCCTAGTTAACTTAGCGGGTTCGGGAATATTTATGACTAAGTTTATTTTAGACCCCGTTAACTCGGGCCTTTTTGTCCATTTTATTTCTTTAAAGACTTTATTCATTTTTTATATATTATTAGGATTAATTATTTAAATCCTAATATTCCACCGGGTAAATTTTACCACTAACGGTACTTTACCCGTCTTTTAGTATTAACGGGGTTTGATTACTAAACCCATTTTCGGGGTGTTACAAGTCTACCCCCCTTAAAGAGGTTTCGTCCTCGAAACCTTTTTCTTACATAATTCATTGAGTTTAACTCAATGTATCTGTTCCAAGAATCCTTAAAACATTACTTATACTTTAACCAATTATTAGTGTTACCAGAGAAGTATGGTAATATCTTTTTGGTTAATAATCATCTACGTATTATATACGGCATAATGTAACTTGAAATAACGCAATCTCGTTATTTCCACTAGTTTAATTAACTTAGTGATATTCATCACTTTCGTATACTATCGAATTCTTTATGAATCCGTAACTTTGACCCGTTTAAAGGTCTTTAGTGAAATCTTTTCACTTTTAGCAGCAAATTTCCTTTTGTCTTCAAATTTATTTATTCGATTCAGTCATACCGAACCTATCGCTTACAAGCAAACCAAATTTATTTAAATGACCTTGACCGGTCTCACTACTTAGACTTATTAGTCCAGTTACTTTCTACCGCTTGCTTGGTAATAACGTGATTCTACTTCACATTACCTTTCTTGACCGTGATCATGTCACATCATGTTTAATTTATATCCAAAATTTCCTTTCCGAAATATCACTTTTTGAATATAACGTCTTGCGCCTATCGATGTCAAGACTTGAACCTTTCATGCTTAATATTAAATTTTCCTATCAGGATTCTTATTCGTAAAAACGTTATTTCTTACTAAAACCAAGGTTTTAGTTTAGGATCTTCTCTTTATCTTTCGTCAATTATCCGTAACAGGACACTGACAGTCTGTAATTTATTCTTTTACAGTCTTAGTTTTATGCTGGGATGTTCAACTGGTTCTCTCGCTTTGTTAAGTAACCCGTAGGTTCCTTCACGTAGCCTCGTAGGCTATTTCCTTAGGTCTTCACCCCCTTTTTACTGAAAACACTAAGGTTCATTTCCTTTTCTTTACGTGACCCAAGGGTCATTCTGGTCCCGTAGACCTTAACACCGTGTTTAATCCCGTAGGTTATGACGATCCCGTAAATCATCTTTTTATTTGTATCTACATTCAAATGTATATATATATTCATATATAGCTTCAAAGCATGACTTGCTATGTTTAAAATTGTATATTTTCGCTTATGAGCTTTAGTTGACCTTGACCGTAGTCTAAGGCTTCATTTGTTTATTTCCGGGCGGAATTTTCTGACTTTGTCCTTACGTTTGACGTTTTACAAAAACGACCCGTTTAGCGACATATTCACACTTCCCGGGTTCGAGTGTAAGTCTACTCCCTCCCAGTACTTTGTCTAAATCATTTTACATGTTTGCATTTTCAGGGTTCGAGTGTAAGTCTACTCCCTCCCAATACTTGTCTAAATCATTTTACATGTTTGCATTTTATGGGTTCGAGTGTAAGTACACTCCCTCCCAATACTTGTCTAAATCATTTTACATGTTTGCATTTTATGGGTTCGAGTGTAAGTACACTCCCTCCCAATACTTGTCTAAATCATTTTACACGTTTGCATTTTATGGGTTCGAGTGTAAGTACACTCCCTCCCAATACTTGTCTAAATCATTTTACATGTTTGCATTTTATGGGTTCGAGTGTAAGTACACTCCCTCCCAATACTTGTCTAGATCATTTTACATGTTTGCGTTTTATGGGTTCGAGTGTAAGTACACTCCCTCCCAATACTTGTCTAATCATACTTGCGTTTTATGGGTTCGAGTGTAAGTACACTCCCTCCCAATACTTGTCTAATCATGCTTGCGTTTTATGGGTTCGAGTGTAAGTACACTCCCTCCCAATACTTGTCTAATCATGCTTGCGTTTTCTGGGTTCGAGTGTAAGTACACTCCCTCCCAATACTTGTCTAAATCATTTTACATGCTTGTTTGTCCCTTCACTCGGGCTCATTATCCTAATGTAACACGCTCCCGTCACTCGGTTGTGCGTTTACATTATTTTCAAATATCTTGCTTATCTGCTTCATTTGGGTACTTTTTAATTAGTCCCATTTACCCCGCCATTACCACATCGGACATAACTGCGCTCATTATAAGAAGCTCATGCTATCATGTGTTCACTACTTACTTGGCCAGAGTAAGCGATCAACACGTGGTACGCGTGACCTTATTATAATTACCACCTCACGTCCCATGTAAGTAACTCCTCAAATTGTCTCCATGTTTATGGTTTCATTTGGTAAAACTCTATTTAATTGTTAGTTAACAATTATTAGTTTTAATCGTTTATCCTTGAACATGTACAATGTCCCTTTTTATGAACATTTATTCGCATTCATTGATGTGATCATAAATTTTCTCAATAGGATTTGTATTGAGAATACTTGCTTGGATGATCACTCTCGTCCAAGTTTCTATATAAACAAGTCTTGTTATTCATTTGTTATTCATCATTGTGAATAACACATTTCCTGTTAAATTTCTCTTGGAAATCAGGTTTTCCAAGTTCTGTCATATGTGTATGCAACCGTTATTACTTACGTGTTTGTTGCATATAACGACTCGTGCGATTAAATTTAAAAGTGTGCACCTGGTGATGCTTGCCCTAACGGGCTTCTCTTGTCATTAGTCTTGTTCGCGACCGTTACGCGATTTTGGTCCTTAATGAGTATGCTCTTTCTGTCGTACCCCGGACCGTTCCATCATCATGTCCATAATTTGTTTGACTCTCGTCGTCTTCCAACGCGAGTGTCCTTCATTTAAAACATTCACAAAAGTTAGTAAAGTCAACTTCAATAATCGCCCGTATTATAATACAAGGCATTTTCTACTATACACGTCAACGCGCGTATTTTCGTCAACCCTAACAATCATTTAAATTGGGGTAACGTATACCACACGATAGCTCTATGTGTTGTTTACAACACTTAAGCATACTAACTAATAACATACTTGTACTTACCGGATTTGCGATCAAGCTTCGAACCGAACACTATTCTTTGTCAAGAGCATAAGGTTTAAGTCCAAGCATGGTTCCTCCCAACCATACTCGAATCTCTTAAACCAAGGCTCTGATACCAACTTGTAACACCCGTTCTTATAAATCAAGGTTTAACGTAAATTTTACGTAAAACAAACATGTAATTAAGATTACATAAACATTTGGAAATACGGGTTTATTAAAACTTTTACAATTTATAAATTACTCTACATAACGTGATCGAAACTCGTTGTTTAAAATTTACAACGTGGCAAAGTGCGGAAGCGTGTATATATATTGTGTTCGGTTCTTCGTTGAGCTTGATCGTCTTTCGGCATCCAAAATATACCTACATTTCATGAACATGAAATACATTAGTCTTTCGGGGGTTTAAACGAGTCTAAACGAGTCCAAGAAACAATTGATCACCAAAACAAGATTATCAATCTGGCCTCCACCGTAAATTACGGTGGAACCGTAATTTACGGTGGCTTCTGGGTTAATACCCTTCTGCCGTAAATCAGAAGGAACCCACCGTAAACCATTTCAGGTCCACCGTAAATTACGGTGGCACCGTAATTTACGGTGGTACCTGCATTCCACCTTTCCATTTTGCCGTAATTTGATACGAAATCTTTCGTATCTTGCAAACCGCTTATCCGTTTGGCCTACCGTTTCTTCCTACATGTTTGTAATTTGATTCTCCATCATATGGAGTTAAAATCCGACGTCCGGCTTAACACGATTTAAGACTTTTAAGTCTTCGGCTTATTTTTCCTTTTTACCACATTTTGACCCATTCGCGGTTTTATCAAACAAACGTATTTATTTGATTCCTATATTTCATACACTTCATCAAATAATTGTGATATACCATATTAGGTTTTAATCATAGGTTTATTACACAATTTAAACCCATTTTCACTAGTATGCTTATTTTGACCCGTTAAGGATATTTTAAGCACTTTTAAGCTCAATTTCGCTTTCATACTAACCTAGCGTTGCAACCTATATTTCTTATCTAGTATTCTCCCATCACAACTAAATGTGTGTTGGATTTAAAGTAGATATTTTTGTGCTCCGAATTTATACCCCTTGAAATATCATTTTACGGCAAAGACTCGTATGGAGTCTTTTGGCCCAAGAATTACATCTTTCACTACCCATACTCGTTCTACACTATTGTTTAATCATAAGATACCTTTCCAAGCAACCTCTAAGAGTTGTTGGTTCAATTTAGCCTACAAGGGCGTTTTGGTCGATTTTGGTCCTTCTTTTACAATAAAGGGCTATCATCAATTATTCGACCAATTAGCACTTTTACATACATCATAAACATGCGTACCTGGCTCGGATCAACAAATAGACCCGATTTTAATACTTTGCTTTATATTCGCTAATTAAGAACGATGCGAACATCCATTGGATATCTATTCCTGTAAGCATATAACTCGACAAAAGAATCATTAGTCTATATAGTCAAAAGGTGATGTCTACACCTTTTGACCCATTTGGCCGAAATGGTCATTTATTTTTGCGAGATGATATTTATTATCATCTCCTCTACATGACTCTTTCCGTTTAACACCATACGGTCATTTTAACTTATAAACCATTTATTACTTTCGACATACTATGACCGAATTATCGATTCACTTCTTTTTAAACCATCAACATGGCTTCTAATTATGCTCGACTATCTTGTTCCGTACGTCTACACGCCGGAACATCATACCTCGATTTTGTATTTATCTTATTCATACTAATACGATAAGAGAATATTCTGAAATATAAGACTAGTGTAAGCTATACTTACCTTGCATCCGAATTATGCTTTTCCACCATTCTTGCTTCGTTTGACCCGCTTCCTTTCCAAGCCTCCACCTAGCTTGTCAAGCGTCAAACTATCATCATAATTCGTAAGACGGTTATATTAGTCATCATTAATTATGACTATTCCATCTTACATATTTTCTTAGCCGAAACCACTTATTCGACCTCATCACTAGTTAGTTTGACTTTCTAAAGTCAACTACTTTTAATCATATAATATGCACAATTAAGGCAAATCAACATTATGATTAGAACCCGTTTTATCCCCATGTCTTATGTAATTAGTCAAGCTTGTCAATTACGCGTTTCGCTTAAATTTCAACGCCTTACTTCTCATTTAGGCATTTTAACAAACACCTAATGGGCATAACTCTACACATTTGCTAACTAGTTCATAATTAGTCATTTATACCAAGATTAACATCAAATTTCAACCCTCTATGTCTAGTGTTCATGAACTACATCAAGAACTTATATCATAACAATCAATATTCATCAAATTAACACTTTAAAATCCGAGTGTTCATCATAACATACAAAAACCCACTTCAAGTCATGCACAAGCTTTCACTCAAACTTATAATTTGTTCAAGTATCTATCATCAACTATCACCTATGATGATTTCTAACACTAACATATCATCATCTTCATTATTAAGTCAAAACCCACTTAGCATATAATATGGTAACTATCAAATCCCTAGTTTAGACAACAAATCATCAAATTTTCTACTAGGGTTTGTTTCTAAACCATGTTATAATCATAATAACACTCATAGAATCAATATTCATTCCAGAATTTCGATTATGATTATTCATCATAATCTCAAAGTATCACCAAATCATAATTTTTAACATACCTTGTAATCCCCATGACTAGGTGATCACGAATCTGTGTTCATGCAATGATTTGGCTCTTGATTTGGGCTTCAATTTGAGAGATTCTTGAGGGATTAGGGTTTGAGCTTCCTTGGCTCCTGTGGGTTACGACCAGAACACACACACACACACCTAGTGTGTGTGTTGTGTTATATTTTTAAGTTTATAATTCTAGTTTCAAGTTACCCGGCTTTGGTCCCTCGTGTTTGGTTAGTTATTAATTAGGTCACAACCTAATTATTTTCAACAATACTCTCGCTTATTAACTAGGTTTAATATTCCTAGTTAACTTAGCGGGTTCGGGAATATTTATGACTAAGTTTATTTTAGACCCCGTTAACTCGGGCCTTTTTGTCCATTTTATTTCTTTAAAGACTTTATTCATTTTTTATATATTATTAGGATTAATTATTTAAATCCTAATATTCCACCGGGTAAATTTTACCACTAACGGTACTTTACCCGTCTTTTAGTATTAACGGGGTTTGATTACTAAACCCATTTTCGGGGTGTTACAGTTGGATTCCGCACAACCGGGTTGGTTAGTATACAAGGATTAGGCGACTAGATCCTCCCCTAGCCGGACCTACAAGTGGTATCAGAGCCTTGGCTCTTCTCCTTGTTAAAACCGAGTGTTTTCGGGTGTTTTCCGGGTGTTTAAAGTTCATATTTTCTGGAAATATTGCTGTTTTTGCTGTTTGTTCTTATAAAAACCTTATCACTTTTCATTATCACATGTTAAAAATAGGTTTTTAGTGAAGTTTCAAGCATAAACGGTTTTGGTTTGTTGTCGGTTTGCAGAAATATTCATATTTCTGGTTTTGTTCTTCATATATTCAACCGATATTCATGTGTTCTTCATAATATTACACCTTTTGATCTTTAAAATTTGAATATCAAACTTGTTTGTGTGTTGGGAGTTGTATTTTGATTAAAATATTTGATCATTACCCGGTTGGTGAAAAACCTGCATGTTCAGACCTGAAGGATATGGTCTGAACATACTTTCTGCCGAAAGTTCTCACCAACCCGTCAACTTTTCACCAACCTGTCACATTTGTCAACTGTGTCAGTAAGATCGAAGGATATCCTTCGAAGTCGAAAGATAATCTTTCGACCAAAGGAGGTTCGACAGATAGTCATCCTTCGAGCATCCTTCGAAGTGTGAGACTTATCTTTCGTTCCAAGGAATATCTTCGAAACATACATCTTTCGGTCTACTGTTCATTTTCGAAAGACTAGGATCCTTCGATTGGGGAGTCTTTCGAAGTCATCTTTCGTGATTCATCTTACGGTCTACAGTCCTTTTTCGAAGGATAAGGATCCTTCGGTTGGAGAATCCTTCGAAAACTTTGCTCGAAACTCAACAGTGATCTTTCGAACACTGTTGATCCTTCGAACAGGTGTTGATCTTTCGATCATTAGTCTGTTTGTGTTTAACAGTTTGTGTTTTTCAAGTCTTTCGACAGGTATCCTTCGGCTGATCAAAAATGAATCCTAGGTGGAATACTCTGGTAAATACAGATATGTATTTTGGTACTCCGTCATCTTCCGCACCGGTATCTTCTCAAGCTAATGCAATTTCTGCCGGTCAATGGGCATTTGTATCAAATCAAGTTCCAAGTGTTCAAAGCATTCTCTTAAGCGAGAGTGAAACGGGAAGTTTGAATCGGCCTCCAAAGTTGATGCATTTATATGAATATCCCGGATGGATTGATAGATTTCATACGTATGTCCTTGGTCAGAATACAGAGTTGTGGTTGCGGTTCATCACAGATTTTGATCAAACAATAGAGGTTGCTGCATCATCTGCTGCTACATTTGCAGATCTAACAGAAGATCAAAAGAAGATCTATGATCTAGAAAAGAAGGCGTATGCCATTCTTACTCAGGCATTGAGCAAAGACATTTATCATCAATTCGTCAGTTATAAGACAACTAAGAGGTTGTGGGACGCGTTGAAGACAAGGGGCGTGGGAAATGAAGCGACACGTCAATTAAGAAAAGAACTGC
The DNA here is from genome assembly GCA_030545235.1 of Helianthus tuberosus. NCBI lineage: Eukaryota > Viridiplantae > Streptophyta > Magnoliopsida > Asterales > Asteraceae > Helianthus > Helianthus tuberosus. The sequence goes on from CM060442.1 coordinate 186,578,313, forward strand.
TGAAGAAAGAGTTTGACGGTTTTGCTTGTATGGAGAATGAGTCGTTGGGTGATCTGACAAGTCGATTTAATCATCTGTTGACTGAATTGACAAATTTTGGGGTTGTTACAACTCCTGTAGAGATTGTGAAAAGGTTTGCAGATGCATTGCCACCTCAGTGGAATACATTCTTGGAAATCATGAAGTACAATGGTACTTTGGCTACAACAAGCTTCAACGACTTTGTTCAAATTCTAGAAAACAAGAATCAGGAAGAAACTCTGAAGGCAAAAAGAATTCCCGTGCCTCAAAATCCTGAAATGTATTTTGGAACTTCTAGTACTTCTACAAAACCGTCTTCACATGCCCCAATTCAAACAGCCTTTGTGACTAGCACAGATATATATGGCAATACTATCCAAGTTCCGGTGCCTCCAAAGACAGACATGTATGGAAATCTGCTGGAACCAGTCCCTCAATCAGCACCACAACAGCAACGACCTCTCAGACCAACTGATATGTTCGGAAATCCTTTACCAGTTCGATCTCCCGCAACAACAGACATGTATGGGAATCCACTTCCTCCTCAATCTACCGTACCAACAGATATGTACGGGAATCCTCTTCCTCCTCAACAGCAAGCTTGTTATGGAAGCACATCATCTGCTGGTCAACAATCAAAGCCAAATACAGTACGACTCGACACCTCAAGCTTCTCGAAAGTCAGTGTGGAAGTAGCTAAGGAACACATGGAGTTGCTGAACACTTTGGTGAGCGCATACTGTGGTTTAGTAGAAGGTCAGATTGGCAACATTAATCTGACTCAAGAAGACTATCAGCAGATAGACAAGGAAGAGATGGAGATGATGGATATTAAGTGGGCCTTTGCCAGTGCTGTTAGGCGAGCAAAGGATTTCATGGAAAGAACGGGCCGAACCAGCTTGGAAAGCAAGAAGGACACCAAGTATGGGTTTGATAAGCAAGCTGTTAAATGCTTCAACTGTGGCGAACGTGGCCATTTCAAGCGTGAATGTACAAGGCCATCTCAACATGGGAACCAGAATCCCTTCAGAGGTCAAGGAAACAGGGCTAATCAGAATCAAGCGAGGAACAACGAGCGAACACTGGTGCCTGTCAACAACCAGAGTCAAGCAGGACCATCTAATGCCAACCAGGCACTTGTGGTTCAGGTAGATGAAGGCTGTGATTGGTCAATCCAGTTGGGAAACGATGCACCAGATGGAACAGCTTGTTTTGCTGAAGTGGTTAATGATCTTAAACACGCCAGTGGTGGAGAATCTTCCACCAATGGTGAGGTATCTTCTGAGGATGAAGACTCTTCCGGTTATAATGGAAGCTCGGATGAAGAATCCTCTACTTCAGGCAACGATCAGGTGGATGACACATCAGCTGCGTCAGTCGATGCTGATATTGATGAGCTTTTGGAGGAAGCTGCAGCAGGAATCGAAAGAAGATCTATTTTGGTGGATCAAGCTGCTTATTCTTCGTCTTCTCTCCATTCAGCTTTTATGGCTAATGTCGACAGTTCATCAAGTCAGGTATGTGTCGATGAACCCACTTCTGTTAGCTGTGATAATTGTGATAGATTGCATGTTAGATGTGCTGTTTTGGAAGCAAACATGTCTGAGTTGCAAGGCAAACACGATGCTTTACAAGCTAGTTTGTTTGAATTGCAAGACAAACATGTTTCTGTGAATGATAGGTGGTGTGAATTGCAAAGCAAACACGAGGCTTTGCAAGAGAAATATGATGTGACATTCATTCATAATCAGAAATTAACCGTTGATCTTTCAAAGTGCACTGAAGCCAATATGTTTTATGAAAACCATGAAAAGGAATTTAAGTCAATGATTGAAACGTTAAAGAAAGATAAAACTGAGTTGACTAAAATGGTTTCAAGAAAACAAACGGACATTAATTTGTATATCACTCGCCTTGAGGTAATGCAAAAGGAAATGGCTTGTGTTAAAACTGAAAGTGAGGCGATCCGACTCAAGTTAGACAGTTATTTGAGTTCTAGCTATGTGTTGGATCACATCATTGATGTTCAGAAAGAGAAAAAGGATGTCACATGCATAGGTTATAAGAAATGTCCACCACCCGTGAGAAACAATTTTGATGCTTTGCCTGATGAGGAGTATAGGACTCACTTTGAGCCATCTGTTCCTTTGGACGTTGAGGAATTTGCAGCAGGGCTTGGATACAAGAAAGAAGTATCGTCAGATTCAGATGTGTCAGCAGATACTTTTGTAACTGCTGAACAGAATCAGGATCCTCCAGTTGTGATTGAGGATACTGATTCTTCTGATGATGAGTCTGATGATACTGATTCGGAAAAGTCTGATGCAGTAATCAAAGAAGAGGACATACCTCTTGAGAATCATATCCTATGTGATCCTCCCACAAAACCTGCTAAGACTGTTCCAACCGAGTCCACATCAGCAAAAGAGTCGGAGAGTGTGGATTTGCTGTACACTCTTGTTGGTGATGATAAAATCTATTCAGACAAAGATTTTCCTATTAAAAATGTTAATCAATCTTTAATCAGTAAAGTCTTTGAAAATTCTACAAGTAAGTTTTTGGGAAAGACAGGACCACATGTTACAGTCACACAGTGTCCTCCTATCCCAAAGGCTGAAATTAGAAAACAATTTGGGAACAAGAAATTACCAACGGTTGAAAAACAGCAAAGTCATACCAAACCAAGAGGTAAACCAATGACTCAGAGTCAAAAGAAGCCGAATCAGAAGAAGAAGAAGAATGTGAACTTTGTGAAATCCAAGGGAACGGACAAAATTGCAAAGTTTGAAAATCAATCTAATTTAGATTTTGTCCAGAAAGCAACTGTGATGAAAAGGAATGAACCAAGTTGTTCAAAACCTAGTACCTCGGGATCACAAGGTTCATCATCAGCAAGACGACCACATGATACTTCGGGGTTTGTTGAACGAAGATCATGTTTTGAATGTGGAACAATCGGGCATATTGTTCGAAATTGCCCGTATCTTCATAAACAAAAAGGCATAGTTGATGATCCCCGTGGCCCAACTGACCGCAAGCGATCTGTTTCTGTAAAACCAGATCCCCGACTCATAAGAGAAAGGGAAAAGAAACAGAAACGCCAACAGGTCAAGAAAATCGAAAAGGCGATTAAAACCGATGTGGTTCACAAACCATCTGTTTCAGTTAAACCAGATAATTCAAAGTTTTCAAAAACTTCAAACAATCAAACTGGTAACACTCAACAGACCTGGAAACCAAAAACGGTTACTGAATCAGGGGGACCATCACAATTTCCGAATCATCAAAAGGTGGAAGTTATTGTTGTTGATAAAAATGGAAGACCCAAGACCACAATGGCTTGGGTCCCCATCTCCAACTAATCAAGTGAGTTCATGTGCAGGGTGTTCCAGGAGGAACTATCAGTAGTCATTGGATTGTTGATAGTGGGGCATCCAGGCACATGACAGGCGACATGAAGCTTCTCTACGACGTCAAATCTATTAGAGGAGGTTATGTTGCTTTTGCTGGAGATAAGGGCGGATATATAACGGGTGAAGGAATGATTTCCAACGGGGTTGTTAGTTTTGATAAGATCAACTTTGTACAACAACTTGATCACAATCTTCTTAGTGTTTCTCAAATTTGTGATAAGCAGTTCTCAGTACACTTTGATGCAAATGGATGTTATGTGCTGAAACCCGGCTTCAAAATTCCAAAAGAATGGATTCTCTTGTCGGCTCCAAGGATAAATGATCTGTATGTCCTTGATATGAGCCAAGCTATCACAACGTCTGCACAAGCAACTTGTTTCGTTTCTAAAGCCACAGAAAAAGACACAATCTCTTGGCACAGACGAATGGGTCACATTCACTTACGCAAAATGAATCATTTGGTATCAAATGAATTGGTGAATGGTGTTCCTCTTAAAAATTTCCATCTTCAAGACGTCTGTGTGTCGTGCCAGAAAGGAAAACAAACGAAGAAGCGACACCCTACAAAGAAAGTCAACACGGTGGCCGTTCCTCTTGAACGTTTGCACATGGATTTGTTCGGTCCTGTCAAGCACAAAAGCATTAGGAATGATCAATATTGCCTCGTGATAACTGATGATTATTCAAGATTTTCTTGGGTGGCGTTCATGGCACATAAGAGTGAAACCTTCGGTATTATCAAAAACTTGATCATTCAGATTGAGAATCTCTATAACTTGAAGGTTAGGCGGATACGTAGCGACAATGGTACTGAATTCAAAAATCATGCCATGGCGGAGTTTTGCACTTCAAAAGGTATTCTTCACGAATTTAGTGCAGCTTATACTCCTCAGCAGAATGGCGTCGCTGAGCGTAAGAACCGCACATTGATCGAGACTGCTAGGACTATGTTGGTAGAGTCACAGCTGCCCATTCCATTCTGGACTGAAGCTGTGTCCTCTGCATGCTATACGTTGAACCGAGTCCTTACAGTCAAAAGGCACAATAAGACCTGCTTTGAGCTTATCAACAAACGGAAACCAGACTTGTCATATCTCGAACCGTTTGGAGCTCCTTGCACAATAATCGATCCTAATGGAAAGTTTGGGGCAAGAGCAATTGAGGGATACTTTCTTGGGTATTCCACCCCGAACTTAAGAGTCTGGAATCTAGAGACTAAAAGGGTCGAGGAATGGTCTGAAGTCAGAGTACAAAGGCACACTTTACCAGTTAGAAATCCTGGTCAGCCTTGGATGTTTGAGTACGATGACTTTTTCAATTCGATCAATGTTGAAGCCGTTGAAGAAAATGCTGCGGCAAGGATGTTTTTCGAGAGCGACAATGCAACAGATTCACCGTTGGTTCGTCCCATTATTGTCAATCAAGAACCATCTTCAGTGAACAATAATGCTCTCGACAATGAGGATTTTCAAGATGCTACCGAATTGAACGAATCTTCAGAGGATGATGAATTTCTAGATGCAGATCAAGAAGCTCCAGCAACAGCAGTACATGGTACTTCAGAAGGTACTCCTTCGGTGGATGTCCCTAAAACAGCTGAAGCTACTGGATCATCCTCTTCGTCAATTCCGGGACTTGAATTGATTGATGATCTCAATCTCAACAATCTGGGTACAAATATTACAGTTCGAGATAATCCAGAAACAAGGATTCATAATACCCATCCTCAACAAAACATCATCGGAAATGTACAAAGTGGCGTTCAAACAAGAAACATGTTGCGAAACAACAACAATGCAGGCTTGTATACAACTATCCGAGAATCTGGTCAACAAAATGATTGGTCTTTCGCGTGTTATGTCTCACAGGAAGAGCCAAGAACTTGGAAAGATGCATTGAAAGATAGCTCATGGGTTGAAGCGATGCAGGAAGAACTGCAACAATTCCAGAAGCTTGGTGTCTGGAAACTCGTAGAGAAACCTGCTGGTTACAAGAAGATTGGTACCCGTTGGGTGTTTAAATGCAAAAAGGATGACCGTGGGATCGTTATCCGAAACAAAGCTCGATTAGTCGTTCAAGGTTTTCGTCAGATTGAAGGGATCGACTACAACGAAGTGTATGCACCTGTTGCACGTCTAGAAGCAATTCGGATTTTTCTGGCTTATGCCTCATTCAAAGGTTTCAAGGTATACCAGATGGACGTGAAAAGTGCATTCTTACATGGTGTGGTGGAAGAAGAGGTGTACGTCGAACAGCCTCCAGGTTTTGAAGATCCTATCCATCCCGATCGGGTTTGGTTGCTCAACAAAGCTCTCTATGGTCTTCATCAAGCACCGCGAGCTTGGTACGCAACCTTATCTAATTATCTGCTGGAGAATGGATTTCGCAGAGGTCTTATTGATTGTACTTTTTTCATCAAAGAACAAGATGGAGATCTTCTACTGGTACAGGTATACATTGATGATATTATTTTTGGTTCTACTAATGATGTTTTGTGTAGGGATTTCGAGCGTGTTATGCAGGATAAATTCGAGATGAGTGCTATGGGGGAAATGACTTTCTTTTTGGGCCTACAAGTACAACAAACCGAGTCTGGGATATTCATCCATCAGACTAAATATGTTGGTGACATCTTGAGCCGGTTCCAGATGTCTGATGCAACGCCCATCGGTACCCCATTGCCACAAAATCACGGAATTACTCCAGACTTGAAGGGTCAAGATACTAGCCCCTCGTACTACCGCGCGATGATCGGATCCCTTATGTACCTCACAGCATCAAGACCAGATATAATGTACCCAACGTGCCTGCTTGCCAGATATCAAGTCAACCCGAAGGCCTCACATCTTGCAGCTGTAAAAAGGATTTTTTGTTATTTGAAGGGTTACCCTGACACCGGTCTATGGTACCCTAGGGATAATAACTTTGACTTGATCGCATTCAGTGATTCTGATTTTGGCGGATGCAAAATCGACGGCAAATCCACAACGGCTGGATGTCAGTTTTTGGGAAATCGCCTAGTCACATGGCAGTGCAAGAAGCAGACGTGCGTCGCTACATCAACATGCGAAGCTGAATACATTGTTGCCTCAAGTTGTTGCTCCCAAGTCCTATGGATCCAACAACAAATGCGTGATTACGGTTTTGAATTCCTAACTACTCCTATTTACGTTGATAATTCTGCTGCATTACAGATCACTAAAAATCCTGTGCAGCATTCAAAGACTAAGCACATCGACATTAAGTATCACTTCATACGTGACTGCTTTGAGAAAAGGCTAATCGATGTTGCTTACGTCCACACCGATGACCAACGTGCCGACCTTTTTACCAAAGCTTTTGACAAATCAAGATTTGACTATCTTTTATTGGTAAACGGCGTTAAGGTCAAGCAAGAGTAACCAACATCGGAATATCATTTTTGTAAATACCTTTGTGTTTTAAATTTGTCTTAGTTTATTGATTTTAGGGGGAGTAAATCCAAAATTTGAAAAATCCAAAAACATCGAAAAATTTCATAAACACAAAAACAATAGAAAAGCAAAAATGAGTTTCCTGGCGAGAAAAAGAGAAAATGATAGTACATCAGTGGTCTGTCCAAATCTCTTTAAACCTTAAATGAAAAACGATAAGCAGCTCTATATAAGATGTATCGGTAGGCTCACAATCATTTTAAAGTGTGCAGGGTGATATAAACTTAAATCGACTGAAGACTGGGTGGGAACCATTCATTGGCATATGGTCTTAGTACCGAAATTTCGTTTGAGAGATTGCCGAGGTTCTGAGATATTCGGTCGTTATGCTGCTTATCATCTGGGTATCATGGTTGTATCTTTTTCCGAAAAATAACGGGGACGCAAGTCTAGATCTTCCATGATACTATACATACGTGTACATATTGCATACGACCTCAATAAGTGATCAACAATCACATGTCCAAACAAATAAGTGATAAAATATCACAAATTCTTTCCGGGAGTCAAGTTCGTCTCTCTGCTGTACGAAAGTACTGACCTGTTCACGGACTTGCTCCTGTGCCCTCATGCATTCGAAAATCAAGTTCCTCATCAATAAGTGATTATATCACATAGGGCTTGTTTTCAAATCAAAATAAGTGAGAATCTCACATCATATACGGTCAAACAGATGATAATCGGTATACTCACCGGTAAGATGAACCCTCGTGCATACCTTGATACGGGAATGTGTCGTGATGTGGATGAACACCGGTCGGTAAGTATAAATCATACCTTAACGTATCCCCTCGCCATGATTACATCTGATAAGTTGAGCTTATGTGGACAACAATACCGATAATCGTTATAGGATGCTTATCTTAATGTTAACTAACTGAACAACAAGAGCGTTTTGACATGACCGTACACTGATATGATTCTCTTACCCTCGAAACTCGCAAAAAGAATGTCTGTAAATATTTATTTAATGCTTTCAGTTTCTGCATCTCTGTATATATTTATTTACTGCTTTCAGTCTTTACATTTAAAATATTAAAAATTCCAAAAAGATTTTATGTGTGTTTTAATATAAACTTTATAAAAGCCAAAAAGATTTTGTTTCTATTTTATTTTCGATCGTACGATGTTGGAGCTCGAGTCTTCGTTACCTGAAACCTGAACGAAAACCGAAAACGACTAGATCTTCATAAACGGTCGAAATTTGCAAGTGTTGAAAGTTAAAATTGAAATTGATAAATTTTTCTAAACTTTCCAACTGTCAGACGGTGTTTGTTTAAACAATGGTCACACGTGTGTCGTTTGTTTATTTTATATTCCAGGCGGTTGTTCTCATTACGCGTTTAGATTTCTTGCATGTGCAGATTCTAAAGGCAAGGAGAACATGGTCGATGACAAGCTTCGGAATGAAGACACGACGTGAAGGCACTCAAATGATGAAGATGATCGAGTTGCCGCTGACCTTCAACACCACAAGGATCTCACTTCATAAAGATAAAGACTTTCACGAGCATAACACAAGGGGGAGCTTATGTTAAGGGGGAGTTTGTCAACACACTTCCTACATAAAACAGGGAGTTTGTTGGTACACTTTCTGCTTTCAAGACGTGAAGACTTTGAAGATCCTCCGACATTGAAGACTTGAAAAGAAGTCAAAGACTTGAAGACACGAGAGACGTACAAGAATGAAAATCGAGACAAAGATACAGCCAAGGGGGAGTTTGTTGATGCACTTGTGTCTGTACTTTGTCTGTATACGAAACGATGTCTTTATTAGTCATGTAAGTTTGACCAAGTCAACCATCCTCCTGGTTTGACTTGGCCAAACAGTCAACATTGTGTTTGAAAGATGGGTGGGTCGAAGGATGTCTCATCGAAGGATCACTTATATCCTTCGATGATGACAAGCTCGAAAGATGACCTTCGATAGATGGACCACGAAAGATCACATCTTTCGTGGTACATCAGGATCCTTCGAGCTGTTCCTGGTCGACAGATGATCGTTCGACCAGTCAGCCTGATCCTTCGACCAGACCAGCTGTGTTGGGTATAAATACCCGTGTGTTGTGTTCATTTCGACAGTTAGACGAGCTGGACAGATAGGGAAAACAGAGAACACACACACTGTTAGAGAGAGTTTACAGGACTGATTTGTAAACATTGAGCTGTAACCGGACCTTTCATACGTTTAATACAAGTGGTGTTAATCGTTGAACTTTGCGTGTCGTGTTATTGCGTGTTCTATCTCGGTTTGCTATCTCGGTTGGATTCCGCACAACCGGGTTGGTTAGTATACAAGGATTAGGCGACTAGATCCTCCCCTAGCCGGACCTACAATAACTCTATCCGTGTTAAATCTGCAATGTGAGTCATTCTCTTTTTATCAAATTTGTTTACAAAATCATGTTTATTTTCAAAGGTTATAATTACAGTGATTAAGTTTATGTAATCACCAAGTTACAGCCGGTATGTGGGGTTTTGTATACATTACTTGATAACCGTCACCATTGGGGCAACCAATGGGGGATATGACCATAGTCACAGATCCGGTCGAGTGACAAATATCGTGGGTAGTTGGTTTGATATCAGAAACATTGTAATCACTCTTAATACTGTAAATTATAACAAACAGGTTGTTTTAGTAAATAGAATGATTCACTCAGTATTTCCCGCTGACAAAACCTTTTTCAAACATGTTTCAGGTGATCTGTTGTGATTCAGAAAAGGTGCTACGGAGCACTGCAAGCTTAAGAAAGTGGCTCATTGTAAAATAAAGAAATATGTTTTGTTAAATAAAGATTTCTTCGTGAAATCATAATATTGTAAATTAACGGGGTTTTATCCCGAATTGTGAAATAAAATAATCGGGAAAATTTTAGCTTTACAACGATCCTGATGATAAACTTCCGCTGTTAAACTCAATTAAATAAATACCACTGGATTTCTGTCCCGCGGCTCCTGAAACGGGTCAAACCGGGTCGGGGGCCGTGACAGAAATAAGGTGGTATCAGAGCCACTGAGTTAAGCTAATTAAGTATTTAGAAATACTTAATTTTTCCTGATTACTATTATGTGATTATGTGTTTTATTAACTGACTATTTGTTAGTTACAGTATGGGTAAGAAAAAGCTTTCCAGCATCTATCTTAAATTAGATAGGTCATTCAATGAGAAGGGAAGTTCATCCCAAACTAAATCCTCAAAACTCCCTGCAATTCCTTAAGAAGGAATATTCATTCGAAAAGCCCAATACGAGAAACCACTTTCTCCGGATAAAAGAAGTTTAATTTTAAAGAAAAGTCAGGAGAAAATAAAGAAAGCCCGAGAGAAGAAAGTTAAACAGGAAACCCAGGGATTAACCAGTAAAACACCTTGGGAAGACAAATTAGAGGAAAAATGGGCGGATCTTTATATGTTAGCTACAGTAGCAGTAAATGCAGATCTTTAAATAATTGGTTTCAGTTTTAGCAAATCATATCACCTACAAGTCGAAATATCATCTAGTAAATAAATAAAACCTAGTATGTTTAAAATTTTTCATTTTCTTTTACTAGTGTTAGGGTATGTAATAAAATTTAAAGGTTATTTCTAAATTTTGTTATAAATTTTAACTTAGCATTTTGTATTTTCTTTGTATATTAAACAGCATGAATGAGTTATCGAAAGCCCTAGAGAATCTCAACTTATACCCTGTAAATATAGAAGTTTCCGAAGAGTTTACTGGGTATTTTCCTGATGTGGAACAACCTGTAGAATTCAACGATCCACCTTTGAAAAAGCCAAAACCAAAGAAAAGAAGGAAATACGTATGGGGGAGTCGTATACGTAGGAAAAAGCCAGCGACGAAACTTCCTAAAATAAACAATCCTTTAGAAAAAGGAAAAGAAATTGTAACCAGGGAAAGTTCTAGACAGCAAGAGATAGAGACTGAAGTCAAGGAAGATTCTAGGCAAATGGGAATGCAGTTTGAGGAATATTCTAAGGAAATAGAAATGGAGGTTGGAAAAGGTTTTAGACCAACTCAGATGGAAATCGGAGAAAGCTCCAAACAAAACCAGGGAATGACTTTTCAGGAAGAAATAGATTTTATATTGGCAAGCTGTGAAATTATTCAGCCTGTCAATACAAATACTTTTACTCGTCCTATTGAAAATCAACTCCCTATAAATCTTGAACCAGCAATCCCAGAACCAATAGTCCACTCCCAACCTTTAGGAATGGACGAATGGTGGACGAATGATTGGCAATTCCAAAACATTGTCAACAGTCCTTATTCTTTTCTTCCGCAATTCGATCCAGAACCATTACCAAATCCACCCATGAGTAATGAAAATCTGGCTGAACTTCGCCATTTTGGTGAAGAATTAATGGATGCGGGAAGTAGAATTCGGGAGATAGGGGGACAAATTGCTTGGAAGTATGATGAAAGGGAGCTTCATTTTTAGGAAGACAAATGACGAGAGATAGTGGGTTGGTAAAACTATGGTTGTGTATTAGTAATAGTAAAATCAGTACTTGTAAAATAAATAATAAAACGGTTGTTTATAGAGGCATGATATAATCTATAAAATGGAATTTTAGAAAATTTACAATTTCGTGTGAATAAATGTTTACGTGGTTATGTGCGATTAATTGTGACATTGGATTATTTCTTTTATACTAATTATTTATCTATAAATTAATTATCAGATGGCAACCGTTGGTAATGAACCAGTAAATGAAGAAAATCAATCTGAGCAAATTCAGGAAGAACAATTATTAAATAGACAAGATATAGAGGATATTGTTGCACAAGGAATAGCCAATGCTATTCCAGCAATTGTTGCTGCTGTTCAAAAACCTGTTAAATCTCAATCAATTATTCCTAGTAAACGTACCCAAGGCGACAACTTTAGTAACAGTATAAACGGAGGCGGAAATCATGTTAATAACAATAATGATCTGCAAACCCCAATTTTCAAGAAAATGAAAGCTGCAACACCTGGTTGCACTTATAAAGAATTCCTTGCCTGTAAACCAACTGAGTTTGCAGGTAACGAAGGGGCTATTGCAGCATTACGTTGGTTAGAGAAAACTGAGGCAGTAATTGCTATAAGTAAATGTGTTGAGGAAGATCAAGTTATGTATGCTTCCAATCTTTTTAAAGAAGGGGCATTAGAATGGTGGAACACAGTATTACAAGCTAAAAGAAGGATTGTGGCCTATGCCATGAACTGGGAAGAATTTAAGAGTCTTGTAGAAAGAAAATTCTGTCCCGAGTATGAAAAAGAGCAAATGGCAAATAAGTTCCTAAACCATCGGATGGTTAATGTGGATTGTCGTGGTTATACTTCGACATTCTTCGAATATGCTAGGGTGGTACCAACATTGGCTTCGCCAGAACCGGTACTCATTTCTCGCTATATTTGGGGATTGATTGGTGAAATCCACAATATCGTTAAAGCTGCGAGACCTCGCACTATTGACGATGCAGTGGAACTAGCCAACACCCTAACTGATGAACTGGTACGCACAAGAGATGGAGACAGGAAAAAGGAACTGGCTCAGAAAATTACCCAAGGATTTTGTGTGGGTAATAGTGGTAATTTCAAGAGAAAAGGAACTGGGCAATTCTCAACTCCGACATTCTGCAGGAAATGTAAGAAGAAACATTATGGAAGATGCGATATAACTTGCAATTTTTGCAAAACTATAGGACATCGTGAAGAAAACTGCAGAAAGAAATCCATAATTTGTTACAATTGTGGAGAAGCCGGACATTTCAAAACAGGATGTCCTAAATTGGCCAAACCAGCAGACAACAAAACCAAGGCGACCGACGGAGCTACTAAGAAAAATGTTAGAGCATTTCAGCTAACCACTCAAGAAGCAGAACTCATTCCAGATGTAATAGCTGGTACGTTCCTAGTTCACAACGTATACGCAAAAGTATTATTTGACTCTGGTGCAAACCAAAGTTTTATCAATACTTTATTCTGTCAAGCTCTTAAGTTACCTTTAACCAACATTAGGCAGATTTTCACAGTCGAAACTGCAGATGGTAATTCAGTTAAAATAGATCAGATTTTGCAAAAAGTAGAAATAGAACTTTCAGGTCATAAATTTTCTGCAAATCTGTTACCTATGAAATTAGCTGAATTTGATGTTGTGTTAGGAATGGATTGGTTAATAGCCAACCATGCTCAAATCATTTGTGATAAAAACTCTATAGAAAGTCAAGCACCTAATGGAGAAGTAATCATGATTACAGGAGATAAGCCACGTAAACCCATGAAGTTCATATCAGTAATGAAAGTTGCTAGTTATGAATGAAAACAAGGAATAGTATATATGATTTCAGTAATCATTAGTACTAAAGGTAAAGAACTTAAGGAAATTCCTGTAGTCTCAGAATACCCGGATATATTTCCAGAAGAGTTACCAGGATTACCACCAGATAGGGAAGTAGAATTTAGGATTCATCTAATTCCAGGAACTACACCGATAGCCAAGGCACCTTATCGGTTAGCTCATACCGAAATGTTAGAACTGAAAACACAATTAGATGAATTACTAAGTAAGGGTTTCATACAACCTAGTTCATCCCCGTGGGGAGCACCAGTATTGTTTGTAAAGAAAAAGGATGGTTCCATGAGAATGTGTATCGATTATAAAGAATTAAATAAGGTTACAATTAAGAATCGATACCCATTACCTAGGATTGATGATCTTTTTGATCAACTTCAGGGGGCTAGATACTTCTCTAAGATAGACTTACGCTCCGGGTATCATCAATTGAAGGTACAAGAAGAAGACATACCTAAAACTGCTTTCAGAACTAGGTATGGTCATTACGAGTTTACAGTCATGCCCTTCGGGTTCACAAATGCACCTGCAGCATTCATGGACATGATGAATAGGATCTGTAAACCGTATTTGGATAAATTTGTAATTGTCTTCATAGATGATATACTTATTTATTCAAAAAGTCAGGACGAACATTGTCAGCACTTGCATGTACTCTTAACTTTGTTAAGAAAAGAAAAGCTATATGCCAAATTCTCAAAATGTGAATTTTGGCTACAAGAAGTGCAATTCTTAGGACACATGGTGAATCATGAAGGTATTCACATAGATCCTGCTAAAATAGAGGCAATTACCAATTGGAAGGTTCCACAAACAGCAATGGAAATTAGAAGTTTTATAGGTTTAGCTGGATATTATAGACGGTTTATTAAGGATTTTTCCAAGATAGCTGTACCATTAACTAAGCTAACCTGTAAAGCCATTAAGTTTGAATGGGGACCTAAACAAGAAGAAGCCTTTAGGATCTTGAAACAGAAATTAACCAATGCTCCAATCCTAGCTTTACCGGAAGGGACTGAAGATTTTGAAGTTTACTGTGATGCTTCAAAATTAGGATTAGGATGTGTGCTAATGCAACGCAAGAAAGTAATTGCATATGCTTCAAGGCAATTGAAAAAGCATGAAGAAAATTATACAACTCATGATTTAGAATTAGGAGCTGTAATTTTTGCCCTTAAGATTTGGAGACATTATCTTTACGGAAGTAAATTTACTGTCTACACAGACCACAAAAGTTTAAAATATATTTTTGGGCAAAAAGAGTTAAACATGAGACAAAGGAGATGGATGGAAATCGTAAGTGATTTCGATTGTGATATTCAGTATCACAAAGGAAAGGCAAATGTAGTTGCAGATGCCTTAAGTCGTAAGTACCATGAGAAACAACGATGGGTTCGTGTTCTCAGATTAAATCTATAGTTAGATTTAATGGAACAACTGAAGCATTTTCAAGAAACAGCAATAGAGGATGTTGCTGAAGGAATGAAAGGAAGAATAAAAGAATTGGAGCAAGGAGTTGATGGAATTTGGAGATTCCACAAAAGCAGGATTTGGGTACCAAAACAGGGAGAATTAAGAAATAAGATTTTGGAAGAAGCTCATAAATCTAGGTATACTATACATCCAGGAAACAATAAGATGTACCAAGATTTAAGAAAGAATTTTTGGTGGATAGGCATGAAAAAGGATATAGCTAGATATGTTTCTAAATGTCTTACTTGCTCACAAGTTAAGGCAGAACATCAGAAACCATCAGGCCTATTACAACAATTAGAAATCCCGGTATGGAAATGGGAACTCATAACAATGGATTTTGTTACTAAGTTACCCAAAACCAGAAAAGGTAATGACGCGATTTGGGTAATTGTGGATCGATTAACCAAATCTGCTCACTTTCTACCTATGAAGGAAACCTTTAGTATGGAAAGGTTAGCCAAATTATATGTAGACGGAGTAGTATCCTTACATGGAGTTCCACTCTCCATTGTTTCAGATAGGGATAGTCGTTTTACTTCTCATTTCTGGACAAGTTTCAAGAAAGCAATGGGAACTCGACTAAACCTAAGTACGGCATATCATCCTCAAACGGACGGACAAAGTGAAAGGATGATCCAAACTCTAGAAGACATGCTCCGAGCATGTGTGATAGATTTTGGTGGAAATTGGGATGATCACTTACCATTAATTGAATTCTCCTATAATAATAGTTATCATGCAAGTATTGAAACTGCCCCATTCGAGGCAATTTATGGAAGAAAGTGCAGAACTCCAGTTTGTTGGGCAGAAATAGGAGAAAGTCAATTATCAGGTCCAGAGATTGTACAAGAAACGACTGATAAGATTACACAAATCAAGGAAAGGCTGAAAACGGCTCGAGATCGTCAGAAGAGCTATGCAGACAATAGATGCAAGCCATTAGAATTCCAAGTTGGAGACAGAGTATTGTTGAAAGTTTCTCCTTGGAAAGGAGTTGTTAGATTTGGTAAGAAAGGAAAGCTAAGTCCAAGATACGTAGGACCATTTCCTGTAATCCAACGTATAGGACCAGTTGCTTATCGTTTACAATTACCAGAAGATTTAGCGGGAGTACATGATGTATTTCATGTATCCAATCTCAAGAAATGTCTATCAGACGAATCTTTGGTAGTACCTCTTCAAGATATAGAGGTAAATGAAAAGTTAAAATTTGTAGAAAAACCTCTTCAGATAGAAGATCGAAAGGTGAAATTTCTCAAGCACAAACGATTAGTGCTGGTTAAAGTAAAGTGGGATTCAAATAGAGGAGCTGAATACACTTGGGAGCTGGAATCTGAGATGAAGAAAAAGTATCCTCATTTATTCTAGTAAATCTTGAGGACGAGATTTTTATTAAGGTAGGGAGAATGTAACAACTCTCATCAAAAGTCATATTTATTTAATTAATTAGTCCAATAGGAAACCCTAATTGAGACACCCAAGTGATTCTGTATAAACCCTAAAATTTTCAGAACAATCGGAATCAGGATCAGGGCCCCTAAAACTCAGGGGGTAAACCCTAATCGGTATTATCTTGACAGTTTGTTGTCAAATTTGAAATTGAACGAGCCACCAACTCAGCAAAGCTACTATTACACGAGGCTACCCTATGGTAGGGGGCGCCTCTCGCGCCACGCGACACCCCCTCGCGCCACGCGAGGGGGGCGTTTTTCATGTATAAATAGAAGGGTCTGTTTGATGCAATTCTGCGTTGATGCGACGTTCAATTTCAATATATACGCTGAGTTATAACCTAAACAGTCCCACAACACACACGAATCCCGAATCGCTGCCGCAAAACAGGGTAATAACTCGATCGCTATTACGATTCATTTTCCGATCGATCAATGTACTCAATGGATGTTTAAGTGCTGCCCACATTCGGGTGATGCTTTGTCATTAATCGTTAATTCAATAGATGTTTAAGCATAGCACTTTGTCATTCGTTGTGAGGGTTGATCTCGTGAGTTATCGTAAATGCTGTATTGATTACTAACCCAGTTTTGTGTGCATTGTTATTTAAATTAGGTTAACAAGCCTAATCCGTAGAATAACTCTATCCGTGTTAAATCTGCAATGTGA
Source organism: Helianthus tuberosus (assembly GCA_030545235.1). Lineage (NCBI taxonomy): Eukaryota > Viridiplantae > Streptophyta > Magnoliopsida > Asterales > Asteraceae > Helianthus > Helianthus tuberosus. The sequence continues at coordinate 186,595,161 of CM060442.1, forward strand.
GTCATTCTCTTTTTATCAAATTTGTTTACAAAATCATGTTTATTTTCAAAGGTTATAATTACAGTGATTAAGTTTATGTAATCACCAAGTTACAGCCGGTATGTGGGGTTTTGTATACATTACTTGATAATCGTCACCATTGGGGCAGCCAATGGGGGATATGACCATAGTCACAGATCCGGTCGAGTGACAAATACCGTGGGTAGTTGGTTTGATATCAGAAACATTGTAATCACTCTTAATACTGTAAATTATAACAAACAGGTTGTTTTAGTAAATAGAATGATTCACTCAGTATTTCCCGCTGACAAAACCTTTTTCAAACATGTTTCAGGTGATCTGTTGTGATTCAGGAAAGGTGCTACGGAGCACTGCAAGCTTAAGAAAGTGGCTCATTGTAAAATAAAGAAATATGTTTTGTTAAATAAAGATTTCTTCGTGAAATCATAATATTGTAAATTAACGGGGTTTTATCCCGAATTGTGAAATAAAATAATCGGGAAAATTTTAGCTTTACAACGATCCTGATGATAAACTTCCGCTGTTAAACTCAATTAAATAAATACCACGGGATTTCTGTCCCGCGGCTCCTGAAACGGGTCAAACCGGGTCGGGGGCCGTGACACGGGTAATGTCCGGTTGTTCGGTTAAATACCGGTTCGTTAAGTGCTAAGTTGCACCGTTTAGTGTCTTTCTTGTACCCTTTTGCTCCCTTTCAATTCCCGACACTTAGGGAAATATTCTGGATGATAGAACGTAAATTCTGTATGATATTTATAAGTTTAAAAGCTGGTCATAGCTGAATTTAATAAAATTATGCACTTAAAGTGCGTTTCGGGTGCTTTTTAGTGCGTATTTTAGCTTTCGGAGCGTCTGTATGTTAACCCTTGTATGTACTATTGGGTTTTAATGTATTTATGACGTTGGACCTACACCTAGGCCTTAGTTCTAATGTCTGACTGCTTTCTGCAGAGTTGTCGACATATTGTGTTTTACCGGTGAGTTTACTAGTATTTCTGACGCAACGCTCTTGTTAAGGCATAAAGCAATATTTTGTAGTATTAATCATGCATGAATTCACTTGTATATAATGTAATCAATCAATGTTGACGTTTAAGCACATAATTGCAGTCATTAAGTAATAATTAAAGTGTACGGAAATTACCGGTTTTGTGCTAGTTGTGTCACACCCCGATATTTCCACGTTTCACCGGTGGGCCCGGTAGGGGAGTATCGTGACGTAGTTGATATCATCATGGTCAAACAACACAATATATAAATGCACACCGGAAGCAAAAGATAAATATATTACAATCCGAATATAAAGTAATATCAAGTATTACAACGGAAAGTAAAGGATCCACAGGCGAATCTTAAAACATAAATATTGTTCAACAGACTTTAGACGCCTAGAACTTGCAAGATTCCTTATTAACGTCCTGAGCAGCTCCCAGCCTATTACGTACTTGTACCTGTCACTTAGACTTTTGAAAATACGTCAGTTTTCACTGGTAAATACACTCAACCGACTCATTTGAAAATGTCTATGAAAATTGGTTTAGGTGCTCAAGGCACGAAGATGTTTTGACACTCTGATTAAAATGCACAAGGAAAAATTTAATCTTTTATACTTGGGACAAACTATATTTCATATTATCAGTTTTACATGACTTGCTCTACATACGGGGCCCGGTTCTATGCCGGTTCAACTCTAAGTTATGCTCAGCCTAAAATTAATTAAAAATCTTAAAAATCCCAAAATAATATATTTCATCAGTGGGTAAAGATTTTGATATCGAAAAGTAGGCTTAACTAGGCTATACGCTAATTACGCCGTTTATTCGCTAGAGAAGCTTTATAATTACGCTAATGAGCATAACTCTCAATCTACACCTCAAACTGATGTCAAACTTTGGGTGCAAGTTTATATATCAGTAATTAAGGTTTCTACTCTTTTACATTTTCAAAAATCATGTTTTAAGGTGAAAAGGGCATAAGGGTCAACATATAGGCAATTAACGGAGTCATGCATATTAACTGGTTAACTAATGAACCGAGGTGTATAATCACAGAGGGTCATACTAGCATGTAACCTGGTCCTAAGGAAGCTCTAAGGCATTTCCAAATCATACTAAAACGGGTCAGAACTGAAAGTCAAAGCAAAAGTCAAACTATGCGACTTTCGGTTCCGAACCGGGTCTCTACAGAGAATTGTCGGGTTGAACATGTTTAGACATGTTCTTACACTAATTACCAAGTTATAATAATGATCAAACAGGTTGTATGTGTTCTACATTGCTAATTATGCATAAATTAGAAATTAAGTATCCTGTTGACTTTTTAATAACAAGTTTGACCCGACATTTGACCTAGTTAGAGTGGGAATCAGGGGGAACCTTTTTAAGGGTTTATTACCCACATAATTACCAACTTATAACTACTTTCAATTCGACTAATCACTGGACCATTAGTGATTAATCGCTAAGTCAACCGTTAATTACGACGATTTGACTTTTAAGCTAAAACTAAGCAAAAACTTAACTAAGGAAGGTTAAGCATACTTACTAAAGTCCTAAGCTTGATTAGTGATCACTTGAGAGAAGTCTTGAGCTCCAGAAATGATCAGAAAGCTGAAGGAAGGTGTGAAGAACTTGGTTGCAACCTTGGTCCTTTATATAGTGCTCAAGAACTCATGGATCATTGACACACAAGTCTAACCATGGTCTTGGATCACTTCCAGATGTCCCTAAGTGTTTAGGGGTTGCCTAGGGGTCAAGCAAGATGTGGAAAATCGTTCATAAGTCTGTTAAAATGGCAAAGGCAGACAAGAACCCAAGAAAATCGGACCAGACAGGCCCTCGCGGCACGCGAAGACCCCCCCTGGGGCTTCGCGTCGCGCGACACCCTTCTGCACAGAATCTCAATTTTCTGATTTTTACGCTTTGGTCCTTGGCTCTTGGAAACTTTGCTACGACTTTATTTCTTGCACTTTGAACCCTCTAAATTGACATATAAGGGCTTCAAGACATTTACCCACTTTGTTAAGTCCTCGGTTAACTTTATTGTTACCCGAAAAGTCCTAACTTTCAACGTTGACGCTTTAACCCCCTTATATACGAATTTGATCATAACTTTCTCATACGATAACGAAACTTTATGAAATTTATATCGTGTATTCTAGTGAGAATAATTAACCGTTACAAAGCTTCGGGCTTGTCAAAAGGTCACTCAGAGGTATAACTTAAACATGTTGACACATTTAACCCCTGTAGTTTGTAATCTCTCACTTTCTTTCATATTTAGCTTCGTATGATCCATGATTTATTCGTTTGAAGGTATGAGCATCATGTAGGGTTAATGTACAATATATTTATTCACTGTTGACATTTAGAACTCGTATATTCTCATACTTTCCATGATTGTCAACTTTAATCCTTCTATAACATTCTTTCACACGTTCAAACATATGACACGTGTTAACTCATTATAGGACGTGAATTTTCGAGGTGTTACATCCTCACCCCCTTAAAAGAAATCTCGACCTCGAGATTTACTGAAATAAATAAGGGTATTTTTCTTTCATTGTGGACTCAACCTCCCACGTATATTCGGGACCCCTACGGGCATCCCATTTTACCTTTACAATAGGTACATGCTTCCTTCGAAGCTTCTTAACCTGTCGATCTTCAATCGACAATGGTTTTTCCACAAATTTTAAGCTCTCATCTATATGCACATCTGTATGTGGTATGACCAGTGATTCGTCAGCGAAACACTTCTTCAGATTGCAGATGTGGAATACATTATGAATACCACTGAGCTCTTTAGGTAAGTTTAACTTATAGGCAACTGATCCGACACGTTCGATAACCTCGAAAGGTCCTATGTATCTCGGACTTAAATTGCCTTTCTTACCAAATCGCATCACTCCCTTCCAGGGTGATACTTTAAGCAACACTTTGTCACCTACTTCGGAGTGAAAAGATTTACGCTTTGGATCTGCGTAGCTCTTCTGCCTATCTCGGGCAGCTTCGAGACGGTCACGAATCTGGACAATCTTGTCCGTCGTTTCAAAGACTATCTCTGGTCCTGACAGTTGAACATCTCCAACTTCTGCCCAACAAACGGGCGTTCTACACTTTCTACCGTATAAAGCCTCGAAAGGCGCAGCCTTGATGCTGGTATGGTAGCTATTGTTATATGAGAACTCAAACAATGGTAGGTGGTTATCCCAACTACTACCTAAATCAATTACACATTGCACGTAGCATGTCCTCCAATGTCTGGACGGTAAGGTGGTTAACAACTTTGGCACACCCTTCCTGGGTGATTTCTTTTGTTGAACCTTATTCTTTAACAAGAACTTAGGAGGGTTGCTATTTTCATAAATTCTTAATTTTCTGCCGTATACTGGCAACTTACAATCGACTATGGATTTGTATGATCTTGTTTCTTAGGAAACTTTCAGATCCTGATAATTGGACTTACCAATTCTCTATTTAACAATAGATGTTTAACATTCCACCCATACAAGGTCTCCAAAGGAGTAGCCTTGATACTTACATAATAATTGCTATAGAAAAACTTATTTTATGGTGAGATGGTTATTCCAACCACTGCTTAACTAATCTCAAAGAATAGCTAATCCTTACAGCTAGTCGAACCAATCGACGATCCTGGGCAGGTAATAGCGATTCTTAATTGTTGCCTAAATGGGGTTGCGGTGATCAATGCATAAGCAAGATAATCCGTCTTTTACATAAATCGGAGTTCTTAGAACTTCGAATTTTGGCTTTATGAAATCTTTTCTAAAAACTTATCGATTTGGCTCTTAATTCATCCTATTCCGTTGGTACTAGCGGGTATAAGGCTTTTATAATAATCGCAGCCCTAAGCGGGATGTTTGTCCTAACATCCTCTTGCCTCTCCGGAGGTAAACATGGAAATTCTTATAAAGATGATAATTATGACACTCAGAGATGTCAGAGATGTCCGTACTCTCAGGCTTTGGTTCATCTATCGATGTCGGTGTCAGATAAATGACACATTCTCTTTACAAATGCAAGGATGCCCTAAGTAGAGATACTTATAAGGACATTTTATATTGGATATCTTCGTTGAATACTACTAGTCGACTTTAGCACAATATGACCATTGGGATATCTCAGGGGTTCCATGCATTAAACCTCCATGCTGATCAGGCATGGAAGTAATCTATGGGACACGCTAGGATACGCCAATCCTCATATAGCACTTTTATCAAACATAGTTTGGCATTCGCAGGCGATAGAAAGCAAAGAGAAAAATAATAAAATAGAATAAAGTAATAAATATTGCCGTACTCTTTTTGGGGAAAGGTACTCCAGATTCTTATAACAGGATTATCTTCGAGGATGGGAGAGATGGTTATTATAGATTCCATTGGTAAGTTATATTTAATATCTGGAGTCCTTATGAATGTAATCAAAAGTTTACTAAGCTTATTGTTTACTAAAGGTTTATTATCCCTTGTATTAATGTAAAATACTTAGCAGAAACTATCAATGCTAAATGGTACGGGATGTACCTGATGCTATAATTGATATGTACTGTCTCTGTCATTCAATCGGTAGTTTAGGCGTTTCCTTTCCTATCCATCCCAGACTTAGCTGCTCCTTCCTTGGCAGCCTCAGGGCAATTAGTACTTATGTGGCCCTTTTCGCCACAGCTGAAACAGTTTGCATTCTTTATGTCCCTACATTCATGGGACTGGTGGCCAGTTCTTTTGCAGATGCCACATTGCTTTATCTTTTGGTTTGATTGACACTGTCCCCAGTGTCTTCTTTTGCAGGTTTTGCATGTAGGCTTCTTGTTGGAATCCTGTTGGTTATTGTTGAACTCGGATTTGCTCTTCTTAGGATTCTGGGAGTTATCCTCCTCCCTTTTACGCTTCCCATCTTCAGAGGCCTTGGCAGCCTTGTTTCTAACCACATCGAGTGTGAGAGATAGCGACAGATCTGCCGCTGACCTGAATGTAGTAGGTCTCGATGCTTTCACACTTGCCTTTATTTCTGGGGCTAGACCCCCAATAAAGCGAGCTATTCGCTTTGGTTCCGGTGTGATCAAATAAGGAACCAATCGAGACTTGGTATTGAAACTTGTAAGGTATGCTTGACAATCTAAGTTCTCCATGACTAATGTCAATAATTCAGTCTCGATCTTCTCAACTTCATGTTGAGGAGAGTAATTTTCTTTGATAAGAGCAACGAACTGATCCCAAGTCATGTTGTATAAAGGGATCTTCCCGGTGGCTTGAATCAATGATCTCCACCAGGCTAAGGCCTCACCCTTAAATGATTGCGACACAAACTTGACCACATCCCTCTCAGCGCATCCGCTGATATCCACAACTGTATCCATCTCATCTAACCACGTCATACAATCTACAGCTCCTTCCTCCCTAGTGAAATCCTGGGGTTTACATGAAACAAAGTACTTGTAGGAGCAACCCTTATCACGGGGTCCTTGATTCAGTATGATCTGTTGAGACGGATCACTGTGATGATTAGAAGAGTGACGCTCGTCATCTTCCTTCTTGGGTTCATCCTTCTTGGAAGGAGGCTTCGAATGCGGTGTAGATAGGGTCCTACTCCGAGTCCCACTATACTCTTCGTACTGCCGCTCTAAGGCCTTTGTAACTGCGTCGTCTACTAACGCTTTTAGTTCAGCACCCGTTAAATTAATTCGGGCGTTATCATTGTTCTCCACTGGGTGGCTATTAATTTCATCTGAGCCAGCCATTTAATTGAACTGTTACATAAAACAAGGACAATAGTTTACTTGGGAGTTTATTATGGAATTGTCTTTTATGGCAATTCATTAACCATGGTAACGGAGACCATATTTGGTTAATTTATTAATCACATTTATTTAGGATTTATATTATAACTTATCCTAATTATAAACAATAACAGTTTTTACTAGTGGCACGAAAGGCCTAGTCACATGGACATTTATAAATTATAAGCTATGATTTCAGAGAATCAAAGCATTTAGGTTTGAACATAGTTCATTACCTTTTTCGGACAGGGAGTCAACGCTACCTCTGTCTTTTGGCTCATGTAGAAATGAGCAAGGCCCGTAGGCACTATGTTACCAATGTATGGTCAAAATATGATCATCTTAATTGATGATTTAAACCCATGATTCAGAGATCATTAAGTTGGGTTAGGAATCTTTTGAAGAATCCTTATATAAGAATGACGTGTGTGATTTTAATGAATCCCGTCTGCCAGGAGTGTTAACATATTTTCAGATGTTAACAGGGATACGAATCTTTTAAACAGGTCTTACCATCTTGGCCAGGTCTTTATAATGACACTCATGCTAGGTTTCACTCTTAAGATTCTTATTTATATGTATACTGGCAGGGAAGGAAGGATATTTATTTTATTCAGGATTTTTATCATAATCCTAATTTACAAGTTAATAATAGTACAAATGGCTTGGTCGCGTAGACACGTTTAATTTATAAGCCATGATTTCAGAGAATCGAGGCATTAAGGTTTGAATCAAAGTTCATTACCTTTTCTTGACAGGGAGTTGTAGGCTACCACTGTCTTTAGTCTCAGAGGACATTAACTATAGCCCGTAGGCACTTCCCTTCTAAGGGATGTTTATAATATGATCATCTTATAGGATGATATAAGCCATGATTCCAGAGAATCGAGGCATTAAGGTTTGAATCAAAGTTCATTACCTTTTCTTGACAGGGAGTTGTAGGCTACCACTGTCTTTAGTCTCAGAGGACGTTAATTATAGCCCGTGGGCACTTCACCCTTAAGGGATGATTATTTCAAATAAGGGAATTTAGATTAACCCCCTTTTTTTTTAAATGGCCTGTGTGACTTTAACGATTCACAGTTTACCAAAAATGTTAACATACGTACAGATGTTAACAGGGACTGGAATCTTTTGGATAGGTTTTGCCGTCTTGGCCATGTCTGCAATGACATTTAGGCTAGGTTTTACCATCTTGGCCATGTCTGTATTGACATTTAGGCTAGGTTTTACCATCTTGGCCATGTCTGCCTTGACATTTAGGCTAGGTTTTACCTTTAAGATTCCTTTAATATTTAACGCAGAACAAACCTAAATTGAGGTGTTAACAAGGATCTGAATCTAATTGTGGAACTACCGTCTTGGCCCTGTCTTAAAATGACACATGAGCTAGGTCTTGTCCTTTTTAGATATTGCCATTTTATTATAATGGTAGATCTTATAATATAGAAATGATATCTTAAATATAATCGTTCCATTAAAATTTAAACAAGTATATGGTTGCCCTAAACGGGACTTCTAATAAAATGACTTGCCCATGCTAGAGCTAATCAGAAAATAACAAAGGAACCAAATAAGGACAAAATAAAATGAATTAGAATTTGTCCTATGTTCTTGTCTAGACTCAAGAATGTGCAACTGTGTAACTGAGATTAAACAAAAAGGCTAGCGTTTAATTCACTCAGTGTTGGCTCTGATACCAACCTGTCACACCCCGATATTTCCACGTTTCACCGGTGGGCCCGGTAGGGGAGTATCGTGACGTAGTTGATATCATCATGGTCAAACAACACAATATATAAATGCACAGCGGAAGCAAAAGATAAATATATTACAATCCGAATATAAAGTAATATCAAGTATTACAACGGAAAGTAAAGGATCCACAGGCGAATCTTAAAACATAAATATTGTTCAACAGACTTTAGACGCCTAGAACTTGCAAGATTCCTTATTAACGTCCTGAGAAGCTCCCAGCCTATTACGTACTTGTACCTGTCACTTAGACTTTTGAAAATACGTCAGTTTTCACTGGTAAATACACTCAACCGACTCATTTGAAAATGTCTATGAAAATTGGTTTAGGTGCTCAAGGCACGAAGATGTTTTGACACTCTGATTAAAATGCACAAGGCAAAATTTAATCTTTTATACTTGGGACAAACTATATTTCATATTATCAGTTTTACATGACTTGCTCTACATACGGGGCCCGGTTCTATGCCGGTTCAAGATTTAACCGACACACCACTATTCCCTTATGGGGAATCCCTTATTGGGTATAATTAATTAATAAACATATGGCATCTGTCAGGTGTATGCCTACACCCCGTGCTTAGGTCGTGGCCATTGCATTTAATGAGTCAAGGATATCCAGGACACGGTCGCATTAATCCCCAATGTTTCAGTCAAGCAATACGAATTAAAAACAGGTTATTTGGATTTCCAACTTATTGGTCTTTGAATCCCATACCTGACCATGCGGTATTTATATTACCGTATCCCAAGCCCGTGATAGGGAAAATAAGTTAAGAGTATTTACCTGAGCTAGCTCCTGTCTTAAATAGCAAGAATTATAATAACTCAGCCGTATTCACTTAAGTAAGCGTAGGTACAATTTACCGGAAGGCTCTAGTCTGGAAGGATGGTATAAATAACCAATTAGAATGCTAACGGGTCTTTAATTAAGCCTAAGCTTAGACCGGTTAATTATACGGTTCAAACGCATGATTAGGCGAAGACCGGAATAGAATGTGATTTAGAACCGACAAGATTGAAGACTTGCCTTATATGGGTAATCTAGGCACATTCTGAATTTTGGGGTAAAACCGATAAGGTTTGACCCGTTTCGGCTAATTTATGTAAACTAGTTACATAAGCCGAACCGAACGCGAAAGAGGCGTAATGGGTAATCATAAGGGTCCTAACCAAGTTTCCTAAGTTAATATGCCTCAAATATGTTGCGATATCAGTAGGATACCTTCCATTATGCCCAAAACGAATTTAGACACAAACTATGTCTCGTAGGGGTAATTTGGTCATTTATAAGGTTATAAAAGAGTTTAAGTATTAACCTGAGTTACAGGTCTGATATAATCAGCAAAGATACTTAATTTACTAAGTTATAACAGTAGGGTAAAGTATATATGTGAAATTTGTCAATTATAACCAAACTCTGCACCGTAGGGGCATTTTGGTAATTTCACATAAGCCGAAAAGCTCAAAACTGAAGTCTGAGTTTAACAACTTTTGCTTACTGTTAAAATATTATAATTTACTTAAAATATCAGTAGGTATCAACCCTTGTATGTTTAAAATAGTTCTAGTACATACTATGCGTTAAAAACGCTTAAAAAGGCGATTAGAAGCCGTTTCCAGGTTCTATATACAAAGCTGATATTTTTATCATTCTAGAAGGTTTAAAATAATGTATTTATCATTTAAAATCAGTAGCAAAAGGTTTGGGGTCAAAAAGATATGTAAAACTCATTTTATAGCCCGAAAGGGCAAAACCGACATTCTACCGAATCATGCTTACGACTCTAAGTTATGCTCAGCCTAAAATTAATTAAAAATCTTAAAAATCCCAAAATAATATATTTCATCAGTGGGTAAAGATTTTGATATCGAAAAGTAGGCTTAACTAGGCTATACGCTAATTACGCCGTTTATTCGCTAGAGAAGCTTTATAATTACGCTAATGAGCATAACTCTCAATCTACACCTCAAACTGATGTCAAACTTTGGGTGCAAGTTTATATATTAGTAATTAAGGTTTCTACTCTTGTACATTTTCAAAAATCACGTTTTAAGGTGAAAAGGGCATAAGGGTCAACATATAAGCAATTAACGGAGTCATGCATATTAACTGGTTAACTAATGAACCGAGGTGTATAATCACAGAGGGTCATACTAGCATGTAACCTGGTCCTAAGGAAGCTCTAAGGCATTTCCAAATCATACTAAAATGGGCCAGAACTGAAAGTCAAAACAAAAGTCAAACTATGCGACTTTCGGTTCCGAACCGGGTCTCTACAGAGAATTGTCGGGTTGAACATGTTTAGACATGTTCTTACACTAATTACCAAGTTATAATAATGATCAAACAGGTTGTATGTGTTCTACATTGCTAATTATGCATAAATTAGAAATTAAGTATCCTGTTGACTTTTTAATAACAAGTTTGACCCGACATTTGACCTAGTTAGAGTGGGAATCAGGGGGAACCCTTTTAAGGGTTTATTACCCACATAATTACCAACTTACAACTACTTTCAATTCGACTAATCACTGGACCATTAGTGATTAATCGCTAAGTCAACCGTTAATTACGACGGTTTGACTTTTAAGCTAAAACTAAGCAAAAACTTAACTAAGGAAGGTTAAGCATACTTACTGAAGTCCTAAGCTTGATTAGTGATCACTTGAGAGAAGTCTTGAGCTCCAGAAATGATCAGAAAGGTGAAGGAAGGTGTGAAGAACTTGGTTGCAACCTTGGTCCTTTATATAGTGCTCAAGAACTCATGGATCATTGACACACAAGTCTAACCATGGTCTTGGATCACTTCCAGATGTCCCTAAGTGTTTAGGGGTTGCCTAGGGGTCAAGCAAGATGTGGAAAATCGTTCATAAGTCGGTTAAAATGGCAAAGGCAGAGGAGAACCCAAGAAAATCGGACCAGACAGGCCCTCGCGGCACGCAAAGACCCCCCCCCCTGGGGCTTCGCGTCGCGCGACACCCTTCTGCACAGAATCTCAATTTTCTGATTTTTACGCTTTGGTCCTTGGCTCTTGGAAACTTTGCTACGACTTTATTTCTTGCACTTTGAACCCTCTAAATTGACATATAAGGGCTTCAAGACATTTACCCACTTTGTTAAGTCCTCGGTTAACTTTATTGTTACCCGAAAAGTCCTAACTTTCAACGTTGACGCTTTAACCCCCTTGTATACGAATTTGATCATAACTTTCTCATACGATAACGAAACTTTATGAAATTTATATCGTGTATTCTAGTGAGCATAATTAACCGTTACAAAGCTTCGGGTTTGTCAAAAGGTCACTCAGAGGTATAACTTAAACATGTTGACACATTTAACCCCTGTAGTTTGTAATCTCTCACTTTCTTTCATATTTAGCTTCGTTTGATCCATGATTTATTCGTTTGAAGGTATGAGCATCATGTAGGGTTAATGTACAATATATTTATTCACTGTTGACATTTAGAACTCGTATATTCTCATACTTTCCATGATTGTCAACTTTAATCCTTCTATAACATTCTTTCACACGTTCAAACATATGACACGTGTTAACTCATTATAGGACGTGAATTTTCGAGGTGTTACAAGTTGTCACATGTGTGTGATTTGGTTTGATTTTAAAAGTTAATTTTTGGATGTATAACAACTAGTTTTATAGCCAAAAGACCATTTTGGCAATAATGCTATCCATAATTCCTTGTGTATCTCAAATACCTAAGGTAGTGTTTGGTATGAAGGAATGGGAGGTGGAATGGAATGGATGATTACGAGGGAATGAAGAAAAGGGTGTTTGGTTGGTTGTAGGATCGTTGTTGGACCCGAACGAGTCAATCAGAAGAGTTTTTTCTCTGTATCAAAGGCGGAATCAAAGATACAGACGCTCAAACTAATTATAATGCTTCTTTGATTGATTTAACAACGTTTACAACCTGAAAGCAATCTGGCAGCACTTCGTTACAAGTTTCAGAACCGTACCAAATGAAAACAACACATGCCCTATATATAGTGGTGTTAATTCCACTCCTAATGACATGGAGTCATTTCGGGCGGAATCAGATGTTCTGATTTCGCTCCAAATGACCTTGTGTCATTACGAGCGGAATCAGCATCTTAAATCTAACAAACTGTTTTTCAAACCTCGGGCACTGATTATCCTATTCTATCCTATTACATGATACAAGACGAAGTCAATAGACGTAATGCACTAACAGACTCCCCCTCGGATATTGACGAAGTCTTCAGTGACTAATCTTCATCATGACACCTTCTTCAGTCTTGATCATTCTGCATCCTCACTCAGATTGTAACATTGTAAGCATCCATCACTCTCTTGATCAGCTTCACACTTTGACTTTTACACCAGGATTTCATCACTGGCTCTATCCTTAACAGCTTCATCATCAGTAGGCTCCCCCTTTCGTCAAGCTTCTGTGCTTTTAGGGATCGACACCTAGCTTTCCAGCTACAAGCTCCTCCTAACTTTCAGCTTGTCTTCAGACTCCCCCTTAGACTCTGCTATCGGGATCGTAGTCTGGACTTTTCCTGCAATCACTCATACAACTATAAGTAATAACATTTTAATCTTCCAGATATTGTAATCTAACAATTCAATCTCCTTAAAATCACTTCTCATGAATTTGGCAGTTTCATCGAATCGTATCGGAAACTAGCTCTATAACAATATAAGCATCCAAATCCACCACAGTTAATCATCCAAGTCCAACTTAATGACCTTGGAGATATCACAAACTGTTTTTGAATTTTTTTATTTTAAAACTTCAAGTTTCAAATTAATGAACTTGTTTTATTTTCAGAAACACGATCAGCTTACTTAGATTTTGAAACTCAGCACTCAGATATCGGTTGTCGAAAATAAAGCAGAAATCAAAATCTTTTTGTATTTTCTGAAATGTAAAGCAGTAAAGAAATATGTACAAACATATTTATAGACAATATTTTTGTTTGAGTTTGCGTCAGAGGATCATATCAGTTTTTGACAAGTCACAAGTACCGTTGAGCTTAGTTACACATTAAGAATTAAACAATTCACTTAGATTGTCGATATACTTGTCCACTTTAAATTTTCATACAAATTTTAACTGATTCAGGATACGAATTAGGTATTTTAAGAACTTAAACCCATTCATGTATCCCACCTCTTGAATATACTCCCGTATCCAGATCCCAATATTCAGTCTTACAGGTAATTATAACACAAATGATATCTGTAAGGAGTTAATAAATTATGAAGAATCATGAGAGCTCAGGTCAGAACTACCGTTCAGCAGAGAGATCATGACTCAACCTTTGGATGTGTCCCCTTTAGAGGATCTTTTTTACAACAGCATTGCTAATCAATTTTATTGTCTTATCATATATGCTGAGGGTGATGCTATGTTTCAAGCATTGCGGAAAGTATTATTCGAGGACTAGGTCAGAACTTCCATTCATCAGAAGTCCCGGAATAATACCCCAGATATCACTGAGTATAAAAGACCTAGTATATCAGAAAAAGGGACCTTTCAAACGAGATTTCAGGGGTTACCTATATATCCAAGTAGTGTTCCCCACGAAATAAGCAAGTGTTTGAATTTAGGTTTATATCCCGAAAAAGTTTACTTAATGTATAAAAACCTATCGGCATATCATCAGTGAGACTGTTTAATGCTATTTAATCATTACATTTCTTTAGCATACTGTAACTGTCTACTGATGTACTATCATTTCATCTTTTTACGCAAAAACTCAATTTTTCAAATTTTATCATGTTTTTGTCATTTTCAAATTTTCAAATGTTTTTGGATTTTCTAACAATATTTCTTCCCCTAAAATGCAAAACCATTAAAAAAAAATTTACAACACAATACTGATAGCTTTGTCTCGCCATCCATTTTCTGCATCTTGTGAACTGAATTACACGAAAAGCAGTAATTACCCCCATGATTTACAACCCATTGATCTTAACAGTTTGAAAACCGTTTTTCAATCTGATGAAAGTAATCATGTTTGTTCAGCCGTGAGGGTTTCGGCGTATTCAATCAACATACATTCAAAACAATATTAAAAACAAACATATTTTTGGTTTTTAATTTTTCAATTTTTTAGGGTTTTGAAAATATTGTTTATTTATGTACAGAAATTGATAAACTCCCTGTTTAACCAAACCAGGGTCCTGCAACCTCTTCCTGTGCCAGGCTGCTCCAACTACCATTCTTACAATCTTCAGCTTCGTTGAGCACCTGCACATTCAAACTTTATCAATTATTTGAACAATTTAGCCCAGGTCTGTTGGACCTTAGGCATTTCAACACAATAATGTTCATTTAATTTCGGAAATTCTTTGTCATTTAAAACTTTTTCAGCATTGACTTCAACTTTCTCATCTTTTTCCGACGTCACTTGTTTCTTAGCACTCCACACTTGACCTTTCGGAGTACCTCTTTTGTAAAAATGTGTTTCTTTTTGAACCTTTTGATCTTGAACAACATTTTTAGGTTTCCAAAACTCTTGAGGTTTTGTCATATCAACAGATGTTCTCCAACTCTGTGTTGTTCTGAATCTGGGTGTGTGAGAATTCCAGGTCTATCTTGAATCGAACCTGTTCGGGTTTGATTTCCAATTTTGATTTGAAGAAAACTTGTTTGTATTGTACCTCCAAGTTTGTTTCGAATCAAATCTGGTTGACCTCGGTTTCACATCCTCAGATTTCTGTTTTTCAACATCAACAGGCTTTGGATTTGGACACTTTCGTGCAACATGTCCAATTTGATCACATTTAAAACACGCTTTCTTTGAAACATCATTGGCCTGTTGTTGTTTCTTTTTCATATCATCAAACTCCTCATTAGACTGTTGTCCAAATTTGAGTTTTTCCTCTTCTTTCAAACTTTTTCCTTGAACAAAATTCAGTTTTTGTTGCAAATCATGTTTTCCATTTAGTTTTTGATTCTGTTTCTTTTTATAACCCAAACCAGCCTTCATGTTTTTCTTCTTAAAACCAGGTTTGTTATAAGAACCTTTGTGACCTTTACCAGCAAACTTTGAAATTTCCAACTTCTCAATCTCAACCATTTTGAAAACTTTATCGACCTTCTCTGAAATCACATTTTGAATCGGGAATACAACATCTAAGAATAGTTTGTCCGATCCAATCATGGTATAAACCAATCCCTTTGAATCATCATCCAAATTTTTCTCAGATTTTGTGTTTTTTAGATAACCATCATGAAAATTTCCTTCATCTTCATCCTGTGATTCAGACTTACCTTTTGTAGACTCATCTTTCAAAACGCTTTCAACAACCTTACTTACCACCTCTGAATCATTAGCATCATCAGATTTGGAGTAAGTCACATCGATACTTTCAGGTAACTGGTCAGCTATGTTCAAACCCTTTGCCACCTTTTCCTCATCATAAAAAGTATAATTGTTTCTCAATGGTGGTGGTACCTGATGAAACTCTGAACCAATACCTTTTGCAATTTTCAGTATCTTTGTCGTCTGGTGTGATGTTGAAAATGCGTTTGAGAATGTACGAAGAGTTATGATAACTTTGAAGTTTTGTAACAACCTTTTCTTTTTCAGCCAAGACTTGTTTAAGACTAGCAATTTCATCAATACATTTGTTTAATTCAATTTGCTTTTCTTTAAACTTTCTTTCATACATTTCTTTAGTAACTAAAGTTTCTGACAATCTTTGATCAAAACTTTTGACTTGGCTCTTTAAAGTATCATATGCTTCTTGTACTCTCTGACTCGACCACTTTAAAGAATCATATTGTTTTTGTAAATCTTGAAATTTAGATTCTTTTTCAACACAATCGACACATTCTGTAGAACACAGTTGTCTATAAACATCATTATCCTTTTCAAGACCTTGACATTTCTGTGTCAATTTTTCAACTTTTAGTTTCAAAATTTCTTCTGTTTCAATCATTTCTTTATATTTTGTTGTGAAAACATTTTCAAGTTTAACTATGTCATTTTCTTTTGTTTTGATTATTTCATCTTTTTCAATACAGGCTTTGCACATTTCTATGCAATTCCTGCATTTGTTTTCTTTTTCATCAACCAATTCAACATTCGATAGATCAGAAGATTTTCTAACCTCAGTTTCATTCAGCACCGATTCTTCTGACGCAACTTTCTGAACTTCCTCCATTTCTTCTTTCTGAGCTTCTACATTTTTCTGTTTTTCTTCAGCTTTCTGATTTTCTTCAGCAGCAATCTTCACAACATTCTTTACTTCTTCAATCATCTTCTTCAATTCTTCTTCTTTTCTCTTCTTCATTTCTACCAACTTCGGTAGACTTGCTTCACAAACCTCTCTTATCTTCTTCTCCAAATCAGGAAAATATGCTTTATCAGATAACCTTCGTGTGTTGAAAGTAGCTTGCCTTGGAATCAAATTTGTTACAGCTTCGAAATCCACTTTTGATGGGTCAACAACTGGATTACCCCGTGGATCCATGTAACATTCCAACTCTTCATTCCATCTTTTTGCTTTCTGGGCTTCTTTGAATGGTTCGTTTAATTTTCCAATTTCCCATCTTGCATAATCTGCTTTCCAATATCTATCAGGATCAGCATTAGCCACAAATGCATATCCAACTGCATCTTCTTCAGGGCATACTTGACTCCAGTCGTAACCTTCATCGTCATATATAACTGCAAGAGCCCTTGATTTTTCTTCGGGCTGTTTCAATCTCGGTGGCTCAGACTTGTTCTGATGGTAAATCGCTTTCTTGTAATAATCTTCGTTGAACGGGTTTGCAGAATCATCATCAGCATATGCATTTCTGCACTCGCGCTTAAAGTGACCTCTTTGTTTGCATTTGAAGCATGTCACCTTAGATTTATCTAATCCTAGTTTGGTAGATGGTCCACCAATTGACTTTCTCCCCGTTATCTCCATGAACCGCTGTGCCCGACGAACCGCACTGGCCATGCACCATCTTATATCCATTAGTTCCATCTCCTCGGGGTCTAATTGATCATAATCTTCTTTCGTCAAGTTGGTATTGCCAATCTTCCCTGCTACAAGGCTTTCATACGATTCAAGTACAGATGCCAAGAAAACCATCTGTTGTTTTGCCGATTCTTCACTGAAATTCTGCCCATTCTTCAGATCCACTGCGATATTACACTGAAACAAATTCTTTGAAGCAGATTGGTTTGAAGTGTTTGAAGAAGATCCACTGTGAAAACCACTGTGAAGACTTTCATTATTCACTGAACTTGAACTTTCTGCAGAAAATGCTGTTTTTGGAGACCCAGCCTGCGGTACATTTCCTCTGTAGTAAAGCTCTACATTCTGCTGATAAGCCGGATTGTTGACTTTAGATCTCTTTATCTCCAACTCATGGCTTTCAAGTCTTTCAATCAGCAAATCCACTTTCAAATCTTCAGGCTTGATTGTGTTCTTCAACATTAAAGCGAAATATTGCCACTCTTGATCATTTGGCAATGAATCAAACAATTTATCCACCAAATCCTCTTCAGAATATGTGATTTCATGTCTGGCTAACTCCATTTTCAGATGCCCAAATCTTTCGATCATTCTACAAACAGATTCATTTTTCATACAACTGAATAAATCAAACTCTTTACGCAACAATTTCTTTTTGTTTTTGACAATTTCATTACTTCCTACACACTTTCCCCCTAACGCTTCCCACAAACTCTTTGAAGTTTTCTCTTGTTCAAGTAACGAAATAATATCCTCTCTCACTGACTGTTTGATTAATGTGATCATCTTATATTCAGCCACAACATTTTTTACATCTATGTCTGAGAAATCTTTTGGATCTATTAACTCTCCTCCCTCTTTTACTGGTTCAGTGTATCCATCTGTCATTTTTAACCAGCTTTCAGGAGCGAAAGCTTTTACCCAACCCTCAAATCTGTTTTTCCACCAGTGATAATCTTCCACTTTCATTAGCTTTGGTGGCTTCTGTTGGCTTCCGTACATGTTCTCAAACTTTAAATTCTCCGAAATCTCTCTTGAATATTCTTTCATCTCAGATCTTCTATCTGATGATTCGGAAGTGAACGCGTTGTAAAATGTGTTGTAAAATTCTTCACCGTTGTTTGACATCTTCAATTACACTCGGTTGTCGTGAAATGATCTTGACGCGAAAAAGTTCACTTTTGGAGTGGAATCACAAATTTGCACTTTGGAGTGGAATCACAAATTTGCACTTTGGAGTGGAATCAGATTTTAAACTTCTGGAGCGGAATCAGAAGTTTGTGTCTAGGAGCGAAATCAGAATATGGTAGCCAGGAGCGGAATCAGACTTCTGTTTGGAGCAGAATTAGATTTTTAAGCTTCTGGAGCGGAATCAAACATAATGGTCTTTTGGAGCGGAATTAAACTGAATGTTGGAGCGGAATCAGCCTTTTGAAATTGATCAGGAGCGGAATCAGCAAGTCTTTTGGAGCGAAATCAGACTTTTGAAGCTGAATCAGACAATTAGGAGCGGAATCAGAAACTATCCATCTCGAGTGGAATCAGTTCGGAGGTCAATTTTGTCCATTTTTAGTCCGTATTTAATCATGAAACTTTCAAGAGTTTGTCTATGTCCAATTTTAAACAATCTATGAAATTTTGATCTGGTTTTGACCGGTAAATCTTGTCCAGATTGAAAAAGAAGGTGTAGAAGACAGAAAACTGATATAATTGAGCTAAACTCTTCCTCCTGAAGCTCTGATACCACTTGTAGGATCGTTGTTGGACCCGAACGAGTCAATCAGAAGAGTCTTTTCTCTGTATCAAAGGCGGAATCAAAGATACAGACGCTCAAACTAGTTATAATGCTTCTTTGATTGATTTAACAACGTTTACAACCTGAAAGCAATCTGGCAGCACTTCGTTACAAGTTTCAGAATCGTACCAAATGAAAACAACACATGCCCTATATATAGTGGTGTTAATTCCACTCCTAATGACATGGAGTCATTTCGGGCGGAATCAGATGTTCTGATTTTGCTCCAAATGACCTTGTGTCATTACGAGCGGAATCAGCATCTTAAATCTAACAAACTGTTTTTCAAACCTCGGGCACTGATTATCCTATTCTATCCTATTACATGATACAAGACGAAGTCAATAGACGTAATGCACTAACATTGGTCAATGGAATGGAATCACCCATTCCAAAAGGCATTCCATTCCCTCAAAATCATTCCTTCCACCCCCATGTTTTTTTTCCATTCCATCCCCTCTTGCACCATTCATCAACAACACCAAAACCCACCACCTTCGCCACAACCTACCACCACCCACCACCGACTCCATCGCCGCCACCCACCACCACCTCACCCCGACAACCACCATCGCCACTCGCTGCCGCCGCCCACCACCATCGTCGACGCCATCACCACAACCACCACCACCGCCACCACCAACCGCCGCCGCCGCCGCCCACCGCCGCCTCTGCTACCCACCACCAACGGCCACCTTGCCGCCACCACCACTCGTCGTCACCGCCGCACCGACACTCGCCGCCGCCACCACCACCCATCGCCGCCGTCGACACCCACCACCGCCACCTATAACCACCCACAATCACTACCACCGACCACCACCACCACTCACTACTGATTTTTTACTCCGTTTTTCTTGCCTACCGAACAATATACGATAATAATTCATTCCATCCACACATGGTAACCAAATAAGACATGGAATGGTAATGATCCATTGCATTCCCTCGTCCATTCCATTAACTCGTTCATTCCATTCCTTCGTCCATTCCATTACCCCATACCAAACAGACCCTAAGTAATCTTGTCATACTCTTCCAATGTTCAGAACTAGGATTACTAGTATAACTACTTAGTCTACTCACAACATATGCTAAGTCTGGCTGAGTACATGACATGAGATACCTAAGACTGCCAATAATCCTTGAGTATTCCAATTGAGCAACACTTTTACCTATATTCCTTGACAAATGGTGAGAGGTATCAATCGAAGTTTGAGCCACACTTGTGTCCTCTGGATTAAACTTCTCAATGATTTTTTCCACTTAATGAGATTGACTTAACACCAAACTAGTTTGGGTTCTGATGATCTTCACTCCAAGAATCACATCTGCCAGACCCATATCTTTCATGTCAATTCTCGCTTTCCACATGTCTTTAGAAGACCTGATCATCTAATCATCACTCCCAATCTAATGATATTCATTGTAAGAATCACATCAGTTAGACCCATATCTTTAATGTTAATTCTCGTTTTCAACATGTCTTTACTAGATCTGATCATCTTATCATCACTCCGAATGATAAGCATATTATCTACATAAAGGCATAAAATCACATAACCTTTAGAGGTGTCCTTCACATAGACACACTTGTTGCACTCATTTATTTTAAAACCATTATTAAGCATAACTTGGTCAAACTTTTGATGTCATTGTTTGGAGCTTGCTTCTAGCCATACAATGACTTGACGAGTTCACACCTTACCCTCTTGGCCAGTAGCAAAGAAACCCTCATGTTGCTCTATGTAAATATCTTCCTCTAATTCCCCATTAAGGAATGTAGTTTTTACATCCATTTGATGTATTTATAAGTTTCTCAAAGCTGCAATTGCAAGCACCAAACTAATAGAGGTTATTCTAGTCACAAGTGAGTATGTGTCAAAGTGGTCAACACCTTCCTTTTATCTAATGTCACACCCCACCCGATGGTGGAAACATCGGAGTGAGACGAAATAGATTGCTCGAGACATCATAACACTAATAATTGTGACAAGTATTTAAATAATAATTTCATTCCATTTCTAAAGAATCAATTACAAGGATTTAAAGCAAAATACAACAACATGAATAATAAAATACAATACAATATGAATACAAATTTTAAAGTGTGTATCTAAGCATCCTACTAGATTCCATGCATCATCAACATCATCGCTAAACCTGCAACATGTTTTAAAAGGTTAGTTCAATACAAAGGTATTGGCGACTACACAAGTTTTAGACTCGTGTCATATGTATAAAAAGTATTTTCAATCCAACATAGCATTTTGGTATACAAGGTCAAACTATCAAGCATAACTAAAAGTCAAACCCGAGTGTCCACTTGTATAATAGCATCCCTCGATGTAGCAACATTGAGACCGTAAAGTATGAATAATAGCATCCCTCAATATACAATATCGAGACCGTAAAGAATATAACTTAACAAAACCCCATCGGGTGATGTGCTACTCCTATAGCGCTATAATTGTTAAGGCGGGTTAACAAGTAGTATGAATTCTAGCATGAACTTAAGCATAACAAAGCATGTATAAGGATTGATTGAATAAAGCATGTTTGTGAATCATGCATTTTTTAACAAGTAAAACATGTTGCACCCTTAAAAGAAAAATGGGTCAAGTTTACTGACAAAATTTGCATATGCTTTCTGATTATCCAATGTGACGAAGTTGATGAGGTTAGAAGGTTGAATATGTTCGTTTAGGGATTTTTAAGAGACGTATACATTTGGTCTAAGGATGTGAAGTTTAAAGTGCATGAAAAGTATGTATATGAAAAGTAATCATCTTATAACATTAAGTACTTGTCTTGACACTATGAAACCTCAAGGGTTAATGTTTTCATGAGTAATATACCCATTAGAATCGTACAAGTCTTATGTCCTTAGATGATCTTATTCTAACACTTTGACGAATGAACACAAATTCACCATCAGAGGTTCGAATGTATATAGATATTATTTAGGTTATATATCATATATTAGTATGTCCAATAATCAAGCATGAGGTAGAAGATTAAGATCTTCATTTAGGTACCTCTAAGTATCATGGAAATCATGTAGGAGGTAGGAAGAACAAGCTTCCATTTAGGTACCTCTTATGGTTCACCACTACACTTGATGTAAAAACATACAAGGAGGGTCATGAACTATGAAATATACAAGAATACAAACAACTATACTATGAGAAATCATCAAGTAATGTGGGGATTTTATGTTGGACAACCCAAGTTAGTCCACAATCACACCTTCATCAAGCTTGAAGCTTGAACATCACTTGTGGGTCAAAAACCCTAAATGAAACAGAAAGTATATGAGGTTGAACCTCTGATTTTGTATGTCCCAGCCCCGTTTTTAAGCTTAACTAACCATAGAAGTGGTTATAAGCATAAGGACGTGGGTTTGAGTGAGTTACACTCAAGTTTGAACAAGTTTAGAAAAGTTTGAATCAAAATAAAGCAAACACTGAACTTTGGAGCCTTTTTGCCAGAGTTCCAGGGACTTTTTTACTGTGAAACACCCATGGAATCGAAGCTAAGGTCAATCCAAGCGTGTAGGAAAAAGAATGGACTAAAACGGATAAGTATTGAGTGAGTTATGCTCACTTTAGTGAAGTTTGAAGATTCTGCTCGAACTTGTGTTTGCAGCAGCTTTAGAACTAATTAGAGGGAGATTTTGCTGGATTTGTAAAGTGTTTAGGTCTTGGATTAGTGTGGTATTTATAGGGGAAGGGTTGGGGTTAGTAGTTGTGGGTCTTAAATGCAAGAAACACACTTAAAACCAATCAAAACTCACCAAAATCGTGACCAATCCAAGGCTGTTAACGAGCTGGCTCCGGATTCAGGTTTCTCGCGGGCCGCGTAAGGAATAGGGTGAGTTTACGCGGGCCGTGACAAGGGGGAGGGCTGGAGATTAAGTTTTGATTAATTGCAATTTGGCCCCTGAAGTTTACTAATTAGGGTTTTAAGGCCTTTTAGGGACTATTTTCGCCATAAAAATATAGTTTAAGGTCAAATCAAGTATGAGGAACATAAACCAAGTATAATTAAGCGTATGAAGATCATATTTAAATATCTTTTACGATTAAAACACGTTTTATGCATAAGTTTCACATATTTGCAAGTTTAGCACATAGTTTCTAAGAATTACGAATAGGAATCATTTGTTTCACGAAATTACATGTATGAGCATGTAAAACGTATAATTTAACATGAAGTTAAAGAAATACGAGTTCTAGTTATAATCCAAGTCTCGGGTTTTACATTGATGATAAAGAAGGAACGATTACAAGGTTATAAGGTTTCCAAAAATAGAATTTCCAGCAAGGGTTTCCAGATATAGAAAGTATGAAAACGTAGGGCGTTACATCTAAACCCTTTGATCACAAGCCTTGCCTTATTTTGTCAACAGAGCCATCAGCTTTCATCTTTCTCTTGAATATACATCAATATCGAAGTGGCTTGCACCCTGGTGGAAGATCTACTAGCTCCCAAGTATGATTCTGCAAGATAGAATTAAATTACACTCTTGATGGATTCTTTCCATTGAGGTCCATCTGAAGAGGTGACTACCTCTCGATAGGTTTTGAGGTTCACTCTCAACCATGTAGGTAAGAAAGTTAGGCTCATAGGATTTCTCAATCCTTTGCATTTTGTTTCTTCGCACAATCACATACAAACATGCTTGACACAAACAAACAATCCTTTATACATGCTTAATACGTGATGCTTAGAAATTCATATATGCTAGAAGCCATTCTTTCACTATTCTTGTCTTTAACTTTTGTACGAACCTACCTTAACATGTATAACGCTATAGGAGTAGCACACAACCCGTATTCTTGTGGTCATGTTAAGTTATAAAAAAACGGTCTTGTCGTTGCGACGACAAGATTATGCTAGTGGAATCTTTGGGTTGATAATTACGTGATGCATGCTAGTATTGTTATGATATGTCTTAGTATATGATTATGCCATGTGGATTTGTTTGAACCGTTTTATACTTATACTAGCAATTCAAACTTGTATGTTCACCAATGCTCTTTTGTGTGGACATATACTTTAATATGTATTGCAGGATCTTGATGATGTCACGTTGAAAGGAATCTAATAGGACGGCTAGAAACGCACTTTAAATTTTAGTTCATGTATTGTATTTTGCTTTCCATGTTACAAGTTGTTGCATTTTGCTTCCAAACATTGTACTTTTGCTTTAGTAATGAAATGAAATTTTGATTATTAAATACTTGTCACAAATAGTCGTTATGAAGTCTCTTACAATCTTGTTTCGGTCTCACCCCGATGTTTCTTCCATCGGTTGGGGTGTGACAACATCGTATACAAATTCTTGGATCGGGTCATACCATTGTTAACCATACCGACAAACCAATTCATCTCAAATACATCCTACGCACACCAAACATCATTAAGAATCTTATTTATGTAAAGGACTTGAAGAATGTGAAGCTCACCTCTCTAGCTACTTCTAGTGCTTCCACCTTTTATGTTTCTTCTGAATTCTTGGCATAATCGTCTTGGACATCCAGGGTCCTATATCATGGATTTCCATAGAAGAAAACATTTAATTTCATGTAATAAGCATAATTATTCGTTTTTTTTTTTTTTTGCCATTTGTGTCAAATTGCTAACAATAAACGTGAGCCTTCTACTTTATCTAGATCTTGTATTATAGCACCTCTTGACATCATTCACTGTGATTTGTGGACGTCACCATTATTAATTAAAAATGAGTACAAATATTATATGGCCCTTATTGAGGATTTCGAAAACTTCATTTGGGTTTATCCTTTAAAATTTACATCCGAAACTTTTACCAAGTTTTCTCAATTTCATAAATTTGTCACCACACAATTTAACAAACCTATAAAATCCTTCCAATGTGACACGGGGGTGAATTCGTTAACCAAAACTTCCAAACATTTTCATGGACCCATGGAATTCAATTTTGTTTTTCGTGTCCTCATACATCACAACAAAATAGGAAGGCCAAGCGGATGATCAGACGTATAAATGAACACATACGATCTATACTTACCCATGCCTCTTTACCACCCATCTATTGAGTTAAGGCTCTTTATACCGCCACTTACCTTCACAACATTTGCCCACCACTCTCTTAAATTTCAACACCCCCACCACCATCTTATACCTCAAAACACCAACATATGATCACCTACGCATCTTTAGATGTACCTGTTTCCCAAGGCAAACCATTGCTTAACCACATAAACTTGCACCTCGATCCACCCATGCATCTTCCTTGGTTATCCGCCAAATTACCGTGGATATCGGTTCCTTGATCCTAAAACCTGTAAAATAATTCTATCCCGACATGTAAGATTTGATGAGAATGAATTTCTTTATTCATATAAATATACAACCAATCCCCATATATACTCCTTGGACTGTAAACCATCCTCCACCATCTTTAACCACAACTCACACTCACCACCCAAACACACAGCTCACTCACCAAAGATAACCAATCCGCCATTCCCATCCACCACCTCCAATGATTCGTCAACCCTAGACCCGCTTGGGTTGTCCCCCTACACGATCCTGTTAACAACCTCAACAATCATTCGCTATTCATAGACACTTAGCCCGCCCAAGTTCACCACTCACGTGACTGGGTCACCAACCATTTCTTCTTCCACACCATTAAACACAACTCACCAACCTCCACCATTACCACTTCCACCACCCTACCATCACCACCACTGCAACCACGCCACTCTATGATTACCTGATCCTAACTCGGCATCACCAAACCCAAAACCCCACAAAACCTTAAACATGTCGCACCCGAACCAACTACCTCTATCTCTCACTTGTTCCCAAATCACACAATACTTGCCATGGCTGATCTGAAACTGGTATGATGCCGTGAAAGCTGAATACAGTGCGTTAATGGAAAATAACACAAGGGATTTAATGCCACGCCCTCTGGATGCTTGTGTAATTCGATGTATGTGGTTCTTTCGCCATAAGTTTCATGCAAATGGTAAATTGGAAAGATATAAAGTGTGCCTCATGGTCAATGGAAAATCTCAACAAGTGGGTAATGATTGTGATGAGACGTTCAGTCCAGTTATTAAACCTAATTCCATTCGAACCCCGTTCTTAGTCTAGATGTTTCACATCACTGGCCCATACATCAACTAGACATTAAGAACGTGTATCTACAAGCTGCATGTATATATTGTTGTGTAACAAGCTGTATGATTTGGTCAACGAAATGACTATTTTGAACCGTTTTTGTTGGCTCATTTTAATCGTCTTTCGTTAACAAAAAGGGTAAAGAGGATGAACGTTTATATTTTTATGTCATTACATAATGTTGTTTGTTATCTCGGTATTTGATTGAGTTTAAAGTGTAATTTACGTGACAGGTTACATGACTTTAAAACCTCAATAAATGAATACCCTGAAACCATGAATATGTGTTTACTGATAGTCATTGTGGTTCATAATTTCATACATATAACACATGAATTATAGGATTTATGTAGACTAAAAACTTCAAGTTACAGGTGATGATAATCACTAATCAGCTATTAAACGCTCGTTTATTGATAGTCACTCTGATTCATACATAACTTATGAATGTTAGGTTTTCTGTGGACTTAGAACTTCAGGTTACAGTTGATGATAATCACCAGTCAGCAGTTAAACCGCTCGTTTATTAGTTAAATATCCCGTAACATCAGAAGTAACATGTCATATTTTAAGCGCGTCTGCAATAGATCCTGCAAGACTTAAGACTTCAAAAGGTGCTTTGTTTTCAATGTTTTTCACAGTGGGGGAACACGAATCGGTGAACCAAAAGTAGGCGAACACCTCGTTTGTGTTTTCTGCACATATACGAAAGTCGAATACACAAAAAGTCAACATTGAATCTACATGAATCTAAAACTACTAATAGCCTATTAATCAAAGAACAAAAAAATTCTTCAATAATGACAAGATCGAGAAACGTGTATTTTAAAAAGCGTGAGGTGCTTAGATCCCAAAAGCCGAGACGCTACTTAATGCAGGTGAAAAGTCAAATGCATTCCCACTGAATCAGATTGACTCGCAACTACTTAGTTTGTGTCGAACACATCGGATTGGTTTGACCCGCATTTCGCCATTTTTATTGAAAAATAATGCATTAAATCCGTGTACAAAAGATATTTTATTACAAAATTTAATCTAAAAATCTGAGTAAAGTGAAATAGAAGGTTGTATGGATTAAAAATGCACTTTTTACACCAGTTTTGAGTCTTTGAGATCAAACATATTTCAAATCACAGGCATATTGTTTGGTCCAAACTGTGAACTAACACCTCTTATTTGACATCGGAAAACATCTTTTTTTTGCAAATGTATGGGTGATGTAAAACAGAAAGACATAAAGAGCGTTAAAGAGATAGGCTTACCACCGTTTTTGTGAACAAATTTCTTCCAAGAGTTCTTCGGAAACACTGCATGAGTGACATATGCACTGACCTTGGTTGCACCATGAGCTGCCAAAACTTTCTGCAACAAAAGAATTATTATTGTTACTATTACTATTTTTAATTTTTTGGTGATTGTGAGAACCCGTACCGGTAAACTCACGCGAATCCACAAATACCCTGCTAACTAATGGGATCAGGTAAAACACAGCTTGCACCAGACACCTAGTAAAACAAATAAGCAAGCATACATCATGTTGAAAAAGTACCTGACATTCAATTAAAGTACCTCCAGATTGCACCAGATCATCAACGATAACCACATGGCAACCACTGGGATTACCTTCTTTAACGCGTACAATTCGTTTATCACCCTCGCGAACTTTTGCGCAAACCACCTATTCCGTAGTCAATATATCTAGTTAATTACATCAAAAACTAAATAAAGTTCGCTGCTACCTTTCGTAAATATATACTCATCTCACCATAGGAAAGTGATCCAACTGCTTGTGGAATCGTTTCCAAGCTCCATCATCTGGAAAGGCGATTACGATCTAAAGGGCCATAAAAGAAAGATATTACTATCATAATATGAGGAAATAATGTTCATATAAGGTTTTTTGTTTATACTGAAATGTAAACATAAGAGGTTACGTTATCTGCATCGGTAAGCTGGTGAAGACGTCGTTTCAAGAGAGGAATTCCAGTTTCGAAACAAGGTAAAACGTTGTCCCCAAAGTAGAATCTCTCCTGTGAAAAAAAATAAGTGCAGCATAGAGTATGTTAGGATTTGCTTAACAATTAACATTATGTGGTAAATAAGAAGAATAATTATAACACCCTGGACAAATTCCAGGTTGACTATGGACATAAAATATAGGTTACCGGGCTAAATGAACCAAACATGAATTAGAGCATGTCTGTGTTAGTTCGTTTAACTTTAACTGAAAAATGAACGAACATGAAAACTTAAATGAACAAATTTTCCTGTTTGTGTCCGTTCGTTAAGAAAATGAATGTGTTTACAGATACATATTGAAAGTAAATAATAATAACCGATATCACAGTCTAAATACCATAGATTCGAAAATATCCAGCATATTAAAAGTAAACACCAATATCTAAATTAATGTCTTAATACCATCTTTTTTAAATAAACATGTCAACGAACATAAATGAACCTTAATGAATGTACATAAACAAACGAGCGGGTCATATGTTCATATTTCTTAAACAAACCTTAATGAATGTACTTAACTAAATGAACAAAACAAGTTTGTTCATGTATGTTCCTTTATTAAATAAAGGAGCATAAACGAACTTCCAGCCTAACGGTTTGTGGAACATTCGGTTCGTTTAGAGGTTCATAAGGAATGCCCAATCTCAAAGACCACCATAGCTTTTTGAACGCATTGGTTGTGGATAAGAGGAAAACTCCACAATTAAGAATGTTTTGGTGTTAGTAATTTAGGATGGGTGACAAGAAAATCCACAAGGCAACCAAAAATAAATCTTCGAGCTTTCTCATGGGCAAGCGGGCATTAGTTGTTGGTATGATGGGTCTATCGTTAAATTAGTTGATTAATAGAATAACTTGTGGCCATGGCTTTATAGCCTAGTGACATTTTGTGGGTGCGATAAAGCTTTGGGACCAAAAGGTTCTGGATTCGATTCCCACAAAGGGGTTTTTCCCATATTTATTGGATTTCCCCCGTTATGCCTAGTGGAGATGGATATGATCGGGTGGTTCCGCTGGTGACACAATGATACTCCAGTGGTCCGTCAGTTATCCAAATTTGTCGTTCAAAAGAAAAAAAAATAGAATAACTTGTAGTCAAATCTATTTTCCATATTTTAAGTAAAAAGTTCCTTGGGCAGTATCTACCCTCTCAATTTTCAAAAACATTATTTTAATCTTTTTTTTAAATAGGTAATTTTGTCATATAGAAACTACAAACATCATTTTTGTCACCATTCAAATGGATCACCCTTCCACCCGAATGACAAAGCGTGATGACCTGGCCCCACCCCCAGGAGGAAACCCACAACTCACAACTGGGAAGGTCAAGACCTCTCATTTGGAAGGTCAAGGGGCTACCACTCAATCAGAAGGTTCGGTGGTACTTCAAACTAACCTGCAAAGCATGTATGTCATATATGATTAAGTTTGTGGGACCACCCCTTGTTATTGGAATATTTGACAATATTCTAGCCATGGTGAAAGCAGTAGCTACATCTCCTTCTTGTTCCATTCTTTCAAAGGATCCAGTTGAAAAGAAAGGTAATACCAAAGTGAATGAAGCAACAAAGAGCCTTGTAAGTGCAAATATAACAGAGAGCTGCTCAAAGATGACAGCCGGTGAGCCAAAAGACGCTAGAAAAGAAACATGCTGGCCTCTGATATCTTGTGCATTGTTAATGAATAGGTTAGGAAATCCATCATCAAAACTCCTGAAACATAATATATTAGCATGTCAACATGTATTGTTAATTGTGTAGGTAAAATAAATATGTTATTCAGATAATGTGTATAAGACAATGATACAAGTATATGTAGTCAGCGAACCAAGAAACCTAGCTGCAGGCTGAACTTTGGGCCTAACTATTATACGTATATTCTAACATTAATGATATAAATACATCTGTCACATCAATGAAACAAGACAACAGAAATTACATGAAAAGAAAGACAAAAAGTTATGAAAAGGAAAATTAATCAAGAGAATGAGATTTCAACATCAATTTGTCTCATATTTTTGTAAGTTGGAAAATCTTAGAAATAAGAATTAGGGTATGCATTTATGTATGTGTATGTATTAATAAACCATCTTTAAATTTAAAAAATTTAATGCAAACTAACAATTTAAAAAAGAGTTAAATGCTTGGTTGGTCCCTGTGGTTTTCAAAAATTGCAGACTTGGTCCCAATGGTTTACTAATTACACGCGTGGTCCCTGTGGTTGTCAAAAGTGCACTCGGTTGGTCCCCAGCCCTAACTTCAGTTAAATTTCTCAGTTAAGTCCATGTTAAATGACCAAAATACCCTTCACTTGCTCAGAACTTTATCATCTTCAACATATACACATTTGCAAACACCCCCCTTTATATCCAGAACTTTCTTCAACTTTATCATCTTCAACAAAAACCCAGAACTTTATCCCTAAACACTTGCTCATCCTCAACTGATTACCCCCTTTCTTCTTCACCATAACCCTAACCCAGAACTTTATCCCTAAACTATTGCTCATCCTCAACTGATTACCCCCACTTGCTCATCCTCAAGATATCGGAGATCAGAAGATCGGAGATAATAAGAGATCGGAGATCAGAAGCGAAGAGAGAGGAGAGAGACGACAAGAGAGAGAAGAGATCGGAGATCAGAAGCGATCGGAGATCAGAAGAGATCGGAGATCAGAAGCGAAGAGAGAGGAGAGAGACGACAAGAGAGAGAAGAGGTCGGAGAAGATGGTGGAACGACGGTAGCGCCGTCGCTCACGGCGGCGACGGTGGAGGTACAGGCGGTGGTGACTCCATTATCGACCAACCACCGATTGGCCTACGATTAACCTTCGTTGACCTCTGATCAACTGTCATTCAGCGCTGATTAACGAACAAAGTTGCATAATTTCACTGATTTCAGTTCAGGTGAATCCAGGTATGAAAGATCAACAATACCGCTGGATTCAAGCTCCTTTTTCTCCATGTTCAAGTTCCTGATGAAGACGGTACTTCTTTCACTCTGTTTGCTCTTGTTTTTACCATCTGTTTTGTGTATCGAACTCTGTGCCGATTTTAGGGTTTGTGAAGTGTAATCGCTATTGTGCTCCGTTAACGGATTTGATTGGTGATTGCGACTGCTGATTTTGAGTTTTGTAGATTTCTGTTCTTGAATTTTTGAAATTAATTAGTGGGATTGTTATGTGGGTATTGAATTTTTGAAATTAATTAGTGGGATTGTTATGTGTGGGATTGTTATGTGAGTATTGAATATGTTGAAGATGATAAAGTTCTGAGCAAGTGAAGGGTATTTTGGTCATTTAACATGGACTTAACTGAGAAATTTAACTGAAGTTAGGGCTGGGGACCAACCGAGTGCACTTTTGACAACCACAGGGACCACGCGTGTAATTAGTAAGCCATTGGGACCAAGTCTGCAATTTTTGAAAACCACAGGGACCAACCAAGCATTTAACTCTTTAAAAAATAACAAAAAAAGATCGTTCAAACCGTCAAACCTAACTGTCTTTCCGGGTCACCAACAGGCTGGTTTGGTGTGTTCTTTTTCAAAACCGTAGTTAGTGGCTCGGCACAAAACTTCCATCAAAACCAGTCTCTAAGACCATGTGTAGTGGAAGGGGAAGATAATGCCCCCACCCTAGGGCATTTTACGCCATGTGGCGGTCCAGTCATCAAAGGGACATTATTGAGCGTTTTCTAAAATGGGTGTAGTGGGGATAGGGCATTATTGGGGCATTAAATAAAATAAAGAAAAAACACCTAAAAAATCTTATTGAACAAGGAGATGAAAGATGATTGAACAAGGAGAAGGGGGCAAGGCGTGCTTCAAACCACGCCAAGGGGGCTTTTTTTGAATTTAAAAAAAAAAACGCCTGTTAACTCAGTTCATATTGTTCCACTTTAAAAGCAACATAATTAAAAAAAAGGTTTGATATATAAAATTAAGGTGCGAAAGAAGACCTCCAGTTGACAGATTGTAACTGAATGTAATCGGATTGATTGGCGATTTTGCGAGCAAGTTCTTCGGCTTCAACACAATAATAGAGAAGAACTTGCTTCTTCTTTGGCTTCTCCATCTTCACTGCCTTGTGCTGCAACCTGAATTTGGTGGTGAGATTTTATAAGGCATAATTCGAACCAACGTGTGATGTCAATTGTCAACTCATCTTAAAGGAGCCGTTTATAATAAAAACCTCATTTTAAAGGAATTAGCATGAATGTAGAATCTTATTCTTACGTAAACACTATTAATACGTCTTATATTCTTTCTCAATTATTGTATTTGTTTATATGTTTAGGGGAAAGTTATTATACAAATAATCTTAACATACTAAACATACAAATTGAAGGAAAACTCAAAAAAACAAGGTGGCATTTTTGTAATTATCAATAACTATCAAAGTTACTCTACAAATATACCTAAAAAAACCTAAAAAAAACTAACCCCCCTCCCCCCCCCCCCCCCCCCCCCCCCCCACAAGGTGGCATCTTTATAACAATACTAAAATGAACACCTACTTATGATTAGACGGTCTCTCTCTTTTTTTTTTAACGGCGACTTTCTTTTTGAGTGACCCAATGTCAAGTCTGCACAGACTTACGTTGTTTTAACCGGGCCCGCGCTGGGTTGGCCAGACTTGGTTACGGCGTTCCCCGGAAACTGTACTGCCTCCACACGAGTTGCCTCGCTGAAGTAACAGCCGGATGAAAACCGGGGTGCAGCTCAGGATCGAACCCCCCTCGGTGTGTTTGTCACCATCATTGCCCAATATCCACCCAAATATGACACAAGTGGGAATTGAACTTGAGTCTCCATTGGAAAGCCCAAGTCTCCTATGAACTAGACCACAAGTGGGGGATAGACAGTCTCTCTTTTAGTATGTGTTTTCATACATTATTAAAGAAATCTTTTTTTTTTCGTTTAACTTAAAGTTGTATATTATAAAAAATCAAACCAAAAAACAAACTTTTTTTTATAAACAAGAGAATTAAACTGTCTCAAGTCCTCTTTGCGTCAAAATGGTACAGTTATGTGAGTGTAATTATTATTTATTAAGATTTTCAAAAGATCATTTATGTTATATACATAATGTGTTTAGATAACAGAAAAATCAACTTATAACGTTATTGCCAAGTTCGAATACGTAGGAATTGAGCATGTTTATCAATTTATATAACTACTTTGCCATAGAAAATATATAATTCAAACACTTTTTAGTCATTTTAAACAAACGTTCATCTAGTTTATTGATCTTTGACCCTCAAAAGAGCATTCCGGCCAGTTAACTACATCGTTGGATATGTGTAGCCACACCAATATTGCTAGTGGTTCATTGCGGTCGGGACATGCATTTTGGTTGTTCCCTGTAACACAGATGTTTCCCGCTTTTTCTTTCTAGCGGTTGTCTTGTGCGATGGCGACGGAGATTTATCCACAATACCGTTGTGTGGTGCAGGGCCGGTTATAGCCAAGTGCTGGAGGGGCTTGAGAACAGGGCCCAAATAACTAAGGGGCCCAAAAAATTTTTAAGTTTTCTTCATATATACATAGCCCAAAAAATTCAGGCCCAACCTTTGCAAAAATCTAATTGCCGCTGGAGCCTGGAGAAATCAAACGTCGCGGTCGCGGTTCTTGATCTTCAATTCTGCACTAGGGATTTCAGATTTCTGATCGAACCAGCCAACCAGAGGCCCATAATCCAGATCACAGAGACGCAGAAAATCAATCGCTGCAGCCTGCAGGTTCGCAAATCGCAACCAGAAATCAAACGTCGCGGTTCGCAAATCGCAATCAC
The DNA here is from genome assembly GCA_030545235.1 of Helianthus tuberosus. NCBI lineage: Eukaryota > Viridiplantae > Streptophyta > Magnoliopsida > Asterales > Asteraceae > Helianthus > Helianthus tuberosus. The sequence continues at coordinate 186,629,496 of CM060442.1, forward strand.
CGCTGCAGCCTGCAGGGCAGGAAATCAATCGTCGAGACTCGAGGTATTTTGTTTGTTGAATTGTTGTTATATCCTGATTTCGAGTCGTATTTCGAGTTTAACGATTTGGACTGTTATAGTGTTATGAATCATGAATGAATGAATGAGGAAGTTGAAGCTTTAGTCGATATTCTACAAGAACTTGCTTGTGATCAAGAAAACAACAATACCATGGTTGAAGTGCGAAAAAGACTAGTGCAAAAATTTCCTGATTTTGATAAAGATGTTAACCCACACATAGACTCTATGATCAAATATCTTAGAAACAAGCATAGTGCAATTTCTGAGATGTTGATGCAACGCGGTTGTCGATGGGATGATGTTGATAACAAAATACATTGTGAGAAGCATTGGTATGATGACTGGTGTAAGGTAAGTGCCCGACCCCCAAACTTTTCGCTCAGTAGTGTAATATATGTGGTTTTCGTATAGAAATTTTTGGGTATATACGTTTTCGACCCCCTGTCGGAAATCTCAAGCTTCGCCACTGCTTAGATGAGTTATCATATATTATAGTTATTATTATTATTATTCAAATTATCGTTTATCCTTAAGTGCGAATAGGGCCCAAATTTTTTATCTCGAACAGGGCCAAATTTTTTTTGTGATTTTCGGAGACAGCCCTGGTGTGGTGTCACTGTGGATGTTTGAGTAGTTGAGATGGCTAGAGGTAGTGTATTTTCCATGATGATCGAATAAATTCTAAAATCATTATCAATCATTGTCTTGAAGTTTTGGCTAATGTGTATTCTATACGCTCATGGGAGGGTTAGAATGATAGCTTCCTCAAATATCATATAATATGCGTGGTAAGATTAAATAAAAAGTTTATCATGGGAATGATAGCTTCCTCAAATATCATATAATATGCGTGGTAAGATTAAATAAAAAGTTTATTTTGCCTAAGTAGGATGAGAAGGAATCTTAACCATTCATTTTTCAAATCAATGGTTAAGATGAAAATGTAGGAAAAAGGAGGAGTGCAAGGGTATCTTGGGAAAAACATATTTATGGATTTTCTCTCTCCACATGCAAGGCACATGCATATTCCACCCCCATTTTTTAAACGTTCATAACTTTTTTATACGACATTATTTTTTCATAAAAATTTCACCGTAAAATCGAGCGCCTTTTTATCTTTAATTTGAGTACCATATTGCTATATAAAATATGAAGACTAAAAAAACTCACTGAAATGTGTTGTATTTCTATGTTGTATAACATTTTTTTGTGCTGAATTTTTGTACTATATTTTTGTGCTAATTTTTTTGTGCTGATTTTTTTGTCTTAATTTTTTTTCCTCAATTTTTTGTGTTGGGTTTTTTGTACTAATTTTTTTGCTGAATTTTTTCGTGCTATATTTTTTCGTGCTATATTTTTTGTACTAGATTTTTTTGTGCTATATTTTTTTGTACTACATTTTTTGTGCTAGATTTTTTGTGCTAGATTTTTTGTGCTAGATTTTTTGTGCTAGATTTTTTGTACTAGATTTTTTTTGTTGTATTTTTAAAAAACAAAATGGGTGCCGCATGTCATTTTCACTCCTATTTATAAGGACCAAAATACCCTTCATTCCTACTTATTAGGAGTGACACATGTCATCATCACAATCCTTCTTAGGCTACTCAGGCAAAATCCACTTTTTAGTGGATCCTTCCCCTATAATATGCTCTCTTGATTGTTATATATCTAAATAATCAACGTTATATTCACTCTTATTTTATTTTATTTTAGCATTTTAACCTATTTACTAGTTCTTGAACTTACATGTTGATCATATTGAACTTGCTAATAGTTATTTTAGGGATTTACTCTAAACCTAGCTATAAAAAATGCTATAAGGCTAGTGGGTATGGTTGATGGACCATCCTTGAGGATGATCCGCCACGTATGCGCCACGTCATCATCCCCCAAGATTGGTCCATCCTCCAAAACTAGAGGGCATGTTTAAGTTGGTCCTAGTCATCATCCTCCACCACTTTTATGTTTTTTTTTTTTTTAATCTTCCACTTTTTTTAACATTTAACAAATAAAGTAACAAAATATTTTCATTAATATTAAAAAACATTACATAAACTTAAAAAAAAAAGCAAAAAAAACATAAACTTAAAAAAAAAAAAGCAAAAAAAACATAAACTTAAAAAAAAAACTTAAAAATATCCTAATATATTAAAAGAAGCAACTAGTCTTCGTCTTCCATGTCGTGGTCGGGTTCGTTTTGAGCGTTGCTCCAAATGTACTCCACCAAGTCCGCTTGTAGGTTATGATGTGTGTACTCGTTACGTAGAGCGAACATGTTCAAATCTTGTTGTTCCGCACTAACTGGAACAGAATTTCCAGTTGACGCGTCTTCGTCGTACTCGCATATCGCTCTACCTTCGTCTTCAATGACCATGTTATGAAGGATGATACAAGCGTACATAATGTGTCGTAACCTCTTTGGTGTTTGCGAACGTGCTGGATGTTCAATGATGTGCCATTTTTTTTGTAGAACACCAAAAGCCCGTTCAATATCTTTTCTCGCACCCTCTTGAAACTTCGCAAACTTTTTTCTTTTGTCGTCTGTCGGGTGCGGAATAGTTTTAACGATTGTCGAGTACTTTGGGTATATCCCATCGCCTAGGTAGTAACCTCGCCTGTATTCCACCCCCGAAACTGTAAAGCTTGTGTCCGGACCTGTACCCGCCACTACATCCTCAAATATCGGTGACTGGTATATGATGTTAAGGTCATTGAGCGAACCAGGTAGACCAAAAAAAGCATGCCAGATCCAGAGATCCTGTGACGCAACCGCCTCTAGAATAATAGTCGGATGTCCATGATCTCCCCTAGTATACTGACCTTGCCATTGGACTGGGCAGTTCTGCCACGCCCAGTGCATGCAATCAATGCTCCCGAGCATTCCTGGGAAACCATGTCTCTGTTCGTGTGCTTGATATAATTTTTGAACGTCGTTTGCGTTCGGTTTCCGCAGATATCGCTTGCTATACAATTTGACAACCCATTCGCAAAACTTGTGCAAACATCGACGTGCGGTTCTTTCAGACATCCTAATATACTCGTCTAATGCATCGGGTGCGTAACCGTACGCAAGTTGGCGAATGGCCGACGTGCATTTTTGTAAATTACTGAAACCCCTTAGCCCCCTAGCGTCGTTCCGCAATGTAAAAAACGGATCAGACTGGGCCATGTCGCCTGCAATACGTAAAAACAGTGGACGACTCATGCGGAACCGACGTCGGAAAATCTCGGCTGGGTACACGGGTTCGTCGGCAAAATAATCGGCAAGTAGTTTAGCGTGGCCGGCTATAAATTTAAAACGAAACATAAATGAAATTAATTATAAAATACATTTTCAAATCTATATAAAACATAAGGAAAAAAAAGTAAAATACCTTCTTGGTCTCGGTTATATTTTGCTCGTCTAGTTAGCCGTTGGGACGACCCTTGATCAGCCGCCATGAAGACTTGAGCCGCGTTCATAATCATGTTGTGCATAATATCATCCTCTTCCGAAGATGATGAATACCACGCAGACGAACCCGATGAAGACATAGAAGAAATTGAAGAAATGGAAGACATGGGTGAAGCCATGATAATTTTTGAGCGAGAAATGGGGTGGTAGTGTGTAAAAAACGGTATAAAATATGATGAGTTTTTATAAAAAGGGAAGAGTGGTTTATAAAATGTGAGAGAGATGGGGTGGTAGTGGGTGAAAAGTTGTGAAAAAAATGGTTAAAGATGTGAGTATTTATAAAAATGAAAGTGAATTGGGGTATATTTTGAATTATAACCGTTTGAATATTTAATGTTTATTAGAAAATTAATTTTTTATTTTTATTTTGAACGGTCACAATGGATCGGGGCCCCACCACTTAGCTTCGTCGCAAACGTCTAGAACCCGACGTTCAAGACGGGACGGGGGGGGGGGGGGGGGCGGCACGGTGTTTGGATCGTCGACGACCCAGGATGATCCGGGGACGAACCCCATGCCGACTAGCCTAAGGGTACACGGTATCCTTCAGTGAATTGGGTTCGGCAAGTAAAACATGTGCAGCGTGAAGACTCCGTGGCACTCGACAAGCCTCAATCGGGGAGTGTGATTCGGTGAGGTGGCTAACAAGACACCAATGAAACCATTCTGGGTCCCATTCACCCAAAAGATTGGCAATGATTTAAAAAAGAAATCATTATATAAACCACAATTATAAAAAAAAAAAACCACAAATTATATATTCCAAGCCATGGATAAACAAAAAGGAATGAAAACCAGTTCAAGTCGACGAAGATCCAACTAAAACATGAACCCGTCACAAAAAGGAATGAAAACCAGTTGATGAAGACCCTGGATTATGATCATTACAAGCTTGCTGTTTTTTGAGTGGATTATTAATATTGTTTTTCTTTCATTTTTTTGGTTTCATGTTTTTGCGTGGATTATTTATATTGTTTTTCTTTATTTTTTGGTTAATTTATGAATCAATATGCAAAGAAGAAAACAAGGGTTTTGTTAGAAAACCAAACAAAAAGATAAAGTTTGGTGCTTTTTGATAATTGTTGTATGTTAATGAAAATTTTGATTTACTGCTTTATATATGTTTTATTTTATTTTGCAGCAACAAATATGAAGATTATTTGAATACACGGTACATTTTTGCTTCGTTTGTATTAGTTTGATCTATTTTTGAGTTCTTGTTGCAATTTTTTGTATTGATTCAACAGATCTGATTGATATGTTGTAGTCTCGCAACGTCGGTGCTTGTGTTGTTACTTTCACTGTTGGTGGACTTGGTGCTCTCAACGCTATTGCGGGTGCTTACTGTGAGAATCTTCAGCTGATTTGTATTGTCGGTGGACCGAATTCCAATGATTACGTTACTAACATGATTCTTCATCATACTATCGAAATGCCGGATTTGAGCCAGGAGCTTCGTTGTTTTTAGACTGTTACTTGTTATCAGGTATAATGATTTTAACCTGTTTCAACCCGACAAAATTGCCCCTTGATGTACAATCCATTTAAAAAACATTTTTTAACCGACTCGAACAGGTTTTGACCCACAACCCGACCCGACCCAACCTGTTTGCCAGTCCTAAACAAACCGATTAAAGTCTAGCTCAAAGTCTGGACATCATAGTTTGATCTGCCGGACCAGCCAGGTTTGGCGGTTTAAAGGTTTGATTTTTGTGGCATAGCTAATTTAAATATTGTTAATAACCTGTTCTAGATTCGTTTTTTTTTTCTAGGTGTTGTTGGAGAAGAAAGATGTTGCCTCTTTCTCTGCAAGCATTTCTTCGCTTAATATCAAAGTGAACCAAAATGATGGTAATGAGCATGAACCGGAGAAACCGTGGGGAGGAGAAAGCTATGAATATGAGAGAGCTCTTAGTACTGACTAGACCTACCTTAAGTTCAATAAAAAGCTGGATGTACATCTACAGCAATGTTTCAGGTACAATATGTTGTATTTTTTAAATCCTTTTAACAACTTATAATGCACCAATGCCATTTTCTTATTTCCGTAAGACAAATCTTAGCCAACCCTCATCTTGTTGGTTGGTAAAGAATAGAAGTGGAAAATTTGGTGAGTGGGTAGGTTGGGTGTGGGTCAGAACGGGTTTGGGTTACAAACCCAAATGGGTCGGTCAAGTCGGACTGACTTGCAGCACCCTTTGTCCACTTTTAATTTTTTTATATAATTGATGTGTTAAACAACTAATTTTGATTGCAAAAATATCATATTACATTAATTCTAATACATAGTTACGAGTTTATAATTATGCATTAAGTATAGACTTTTTACTTGTAACTCATTTGGCTCATTCCCTCTTTGGCTAAATTATTTTTATATTGTCCATTTGAGATAAAGAAATTTAAAAACAACTCAAATCAAATCATTCATAAGTTGATGGATCATAATTGGCACTTTTGCAAGCTTGTGGTATACCTGGTTTCTATTATTTCTTGGAGTTTTAGTGTCATGTTAATATGATAAACCAAACTGAATGTCAAATTGGTCAGCATAATATAAAATGCAGTGTTAGAACCAGTGATTCTCCGTGTGACCATGTCTTAGAAGTCGTAGCATAGGCTCCCCTCACACTCCGTACTAATGTCATAGTTCTTACTGTGAACTACAGCTCATGCTTTCATTTTGTATTATTTACAGGAAGCAACTAACAATTGTTTCCTCGAAAACTGGAACTAGATGACAGTAATAGTGTATGCTTGATCCAAGGTATGTTCATACAAGTTTCTTAGTAAATACTTTTCTTTAATCATTTCAGTTAATATCGAATGCGCCAAAACAATAATAAAACCTAGGTGTTAGTGTATTTTAGGTATTGTCATGATACAAAATTTTCTCCTGGTGGGTATGTCTTTCTTGTCGTTAAAGGCATCTGCACCCTCCTCGAAGGTGGAAAGTGATGGCTGGACTGTAGCAGAGGAAGCCATTGTGGTACGAACCGAGTAGAAGTTATATTTCTACACAATGAATTCAGGTAACATATATTTTGGTAGAGAGATTGAGTTTTCATGTATCTTTTGCAAGTTTAATGTATTAGCCAATGGCTTGTTATATCAAAAACCATTTTTTGGATGTTTTTTTTATTTAAATGTTTAACATCCCTTTTTAATATAATGCTCACATCCCCACTACACCCATTTTAGAAAAACGCCCAATAATGCCCCTTGTTGATTGTACTGCCACATGGTGAAAAACGCTCAAGGGTATGGGTTTATTCACCCAAACCACTACACATGGTCTAAGTAGTGTTTAGACCACTGGAAGGGTCAACGTTGGCCTTTAGAGTGTTTTTGGTGTTTGCTTTAATTTCTTTTTCTGGTTTAATTCTTGCCCTGTAATGATAAATGCAAGTACCCCTTTACTTGATGGCTTCGGCGCTTCGCGTGACTGATTGGACAATGGATACTTCTATGCCAAAATAAATTCCCATATGGAAATAGTATGTCTCATTATTTATTTACTTGCAGGAAACTGTTGTGTTATAATTATTATTTGATTGGATTTGAATGATGTGAGGAAATAGTTACTGTTGTGAAAGAAGTTAAAGCATTGTTGAATTTAGACATATGCACTTTGTTTTGATGTACATTTATTTGTCAGATTTTTCGCCAATTAGATGGCTTAGCAGAGGAAATTCAAAGGTCTCAACGACCTATAGAACTTTGGAGGAAGTTCATATACTGTACATCACTGACTGGTTCTGTTATAGGGTCAGTTGACCATATGCAAAGTCAAGGTATGGCTTTACAGTTTATTATATTAATTATCAGTTTGTGCAGCTTATTGATGGTATTCTTATTGTGCTGTTGTTAGCCTAGGGTGGTCTTTGGTAAAGAAATGTTTGTTTGGTTCTTATATTACTAGCATTTTTTGACACATTTACACTCAATGAGCCGTAATAATATCACATGAGGATAAATGATTTAGTGACACTTTATGCAGATTTTGACTAGATTGCCAGCCGAGTATCTGTGGCCCATTTCTCACAATAAAAACTTAACGCATTGCTAATTAAACAACTCGAACCATTGGATTCACAATTCGTAACGAGGGATTGAATCATAGACACCTGGCGGAAAGGGAGATATTGATGGGACACACTTGTACATCAGTTGAACCTACTGACAACTTTATTAATGTAACCACATCTTCTGTTACGGAAGGGAACCACATAGAGAATCAGATCCCGTGTTTGCAGAAGTCATATAGAATGACTTGAAAATATGTTCAGCGAGTACATGATCGAAAGTAGGAACATATATAGAAACGGAGGCGAGCGTTTATCGTTGGTCGTTAAAAGAAAAAGAGCCTTGGTGATTGTTGTTTTTTGTCATGTACCTACGTTACCATGATGCCATGCAATCCATGATCAAAAAGTGGCTTGTGGGACTCTACATGTTTCCATTTAAATTATCTCTAATTTAATGTTTGCATATTATAGTTACCGATTTCTCTGTGTCTAGAGTAGTGGGTCAAATTAACTAGGATAGTGGGGCATTAATTTGGTTATTTGTACGAGTTTATAAACAGGCAAGTTTGTTTACAGATTTGATATAAATGAAATTTAGAGGTTATCTCAAGTCTTGCATCTTACTAATTTCTTTTGAGTTTGATCCACTCAACGGATTATCTATCAACCGATTGGTACATATCATTTTTATGTCAATTCTTTGTTTATACTCAATTGCTATATTAGTTGTGTTAACAAATTGGTTTTAAAAATAAAATATGTTAACTTGTTGGGCAACGTGCGGCAAAAAATCATAAATACCCGCGGCAACGCGCGGGCCTTCCAACTAGTATTTATATAATAAAAAATTGGGTTGAGTTAGGTTGTGAATGTGTGTAGAAAATTAAGTTGGGTTGGGTTGTGTAGGTGAAAGAGAGAGAAATTATTTTTTTAATAAAAGGTTGGGTTGAGATGGGTCACTGATGTGGATAGTCTAAGGAGGAGGGAGTTGGTGAGGGCGATAAGGACAAGTGAGGAAGACAGAGGAGGGATGGCACACATTACGTCTTTTGAAGAGGTTTGGAGAAGACGTGGGGAGAGATTGAAGGAAACGAAAACCGTAAAACAACCTCCCCCTCTAGAAGATTTTAGTGAACTTGAAGGGTTGAGATTTAAAGTTGAGGACTTTGAATGGTTAGGATTATTCTAAAAAGTAGTTATATTTAAGGGGAACAAAAGAAATACTCAAAACGGTTAAAAGTGATATTTTAGGTGGTGGAGTTATGGAGATAGTGGGCAGAAAAAGGTGGAGGTAACCACCAGCAACAAAAACCAACTATAACCTCTTGGAACCGCCACAAGAGCGGTTATTTTTGTGAGTTTAAATGGCTTAGATTTTATCTCAGCAAGATCTAACGGTGGATATCGATTTAGAAGGTGGTTAGACTTAATGGGTTTAATATATATATATATATATATATATAATAAGACAATATACGCATATTTTTATACACATTAGTTCCTAAAAGTTACAAAAAGAAGAATAAATTATACTCCAATTAGAAGACATAAAAAAAACAACCACCCTTTAGAGATACATAGTAAACTGGTACATAATATAATGTATCTTCGTTTAGAGATACATAATAAATCGGTACATAATATAACATATTTGTTTCATTTATTAACCTGCTATTTATTATAGAAATTAATAAAAAAAAACTTTTAACTCAAAACATTTTGATTTTAACCAACTTCCTACACCTTTTATTATTTCAACAAACTATTTAAGTTTGTACATTAAAACTAAATTAAAAAAATAATTATAATAATAATGAAAATCAATATATGATTAAAAAAGAATAGATTTGAATGGTAGTTTATTGGTTAAACAAAATAGGAGGTGTGGTAACTGATGGACGTGCGAAACGGTTTGACAACCGCGTCGTGACAGAAGATGGAAAAGTCGGCAACAATCGTCTCTCTTCTTCTTCTTCTCATTCCTTGGGGTTTCCGTACATATTCTTTCTCCGAATCATATCTTCTAGGGTTTAACATTCTCCCTCTTTTCTCCTCCATCTTTTCCAAATTCCTCTCTGCTTCTTTCTTTTTCAATCACCATCGCCTTTGCTAGAAGGTGCTTCTCGAGAATGAAGAAATCTTGTTTTTGTTCGATTCAATTTTGCGCGAGTTTGATTTCAGGTTGAATTTGAATTTCATCGGTGAAATTCGTTCGCAGATCTGTAAATACCTGTTTGTATGAAACGGAATCCACAGTTTTGTTGGAGAGGATTATATCTTTAGAGGTTTATTATTTGTGTAAGCGTTCATACGTTTGCTGGAGATCGAGATGCCGTTTTTGGAGTTGAATGAAGAAATCTGGTTTTTGTTCGATTAATTTCGGTGTATGCTGTGGTGTCATTCGATATATATATATCGTTGTTTCGCGAATTTGATTTCAGGTTGAAATTTGAATAAGTGAAATTCGTATTCATATCTGTAAATAGTAGTTTAGAGAATTATTTTTCAGAGGATTTATGCGTTTGCTAGAGATCGAGAAGGTGTTTTTGGAGAATTTCGGAGTTGAATGAAGAAATCTGTTTTTTGTTCGATTCAATTCGAAGTTGCGCATTTCAGGTTGAATGTGAATTTGACGAGGAGAAACGGAATCGGTTCGATTTGGTTGGAATTGTTACATGTGTAACGTGTCATGCATTTAATTTAGGCTTTGATGGTGGAATATTTAAGAGGTTGATCAAGAGGAAAGAATAAAGAGCATTGACAAGATTGTTTATTTGTCTCTGGTCCCCTGCTTTAAGTTTGGCAGAAATACCAGTTGGTGGGACCTAGGGTTAGAGATTATTAACTCCTTCCTGACCTTTTTCTAATATTTAGAAGTTAAATTGCTCCGTTTTCGAGCTTGAATTCGAGAAATTAAGCTCTTGTACAAAATCGATCGCGGCCTGGTGATTACAGGTTTATGGATTCAGCTGAAAAATCTGCAAATAAAATTAGTAGTATGGGATCTGGTAGCATTGATCAGGTTGATGATGATGATTCGCCATATGCTCGTAAAGATAATAAAGGTCTCAAGTCATCAATTTCTCATCAAGATTCGGATTTACATTCGAGCGGCTGGGATGATGTCTCTGTCTATAATGCCAAGAAGGTAACCTTGATCACAGCTCTTTGAATGTTGTCATGTGCATTGTGAACTAGAACACAGCTCTTTGAATGTTGTCATGTGCATTATGAACTAGAACATACACGACAACAATCATTTTGATTATTTGTTTTGAGATTGTATCTAACGTTCCAACATCTGTGGTTGTACTGATATATCAGAAGAATTATGCTTGGTTTCAAGCCCCTGATGGAAAGTGGGAACTGGCAAAGATTATATCCGTAACAGGCACTGAATCACTCATTGCATTTTCTGAAACTAAAGTAAGCTAAATCTTATAGATGATCTTTTATATGGAAGTTTAAGCAATGATCTTTGATGTTTCGCTTCTTAATAATGTAGGTGTTAAAGGTGCAATCTGATTGTCTGTTACCTGCAAATCCAGAAATCCTTGACGGGATTGACGATCTAATTCAATTAAGTTATTTGAGCGAACCATCAGTCTTGTACAACCTTCAATATAGATATGAACGAGACATGATTTATGTAAGAATCTGTAACCGTTTAATGATTGAGCATTAAGTCTGGCATCTTGAAACTTGTATTACTGTTTTGCTGACATATTTCTCGGCACTTTAGTCAAAAGCGGGACCTGTGTTAGTTGCCATCAACCCTTTTAAAAAGATTCCATTGTATGGAGATGACTACATGC